>CM060450.1:158149334-159402667 GCA_030545235.1 Helianthus tuberosus | reverse complement strand
CAATAGATACCAGTTGGGGTCATAAAGGCTGTATCCTCTTTATCAGATGGTTCCATCTGAATTTGTTGAAATCCAGATGAAGCATCCATAAAAGTCAACAACTCATGACCCGCGGTAGCATCCACCATGGAGTCAATGTGGGGTAATGGGAAAGGATCCTTGGGACATGCCTTGTTTAAATCAGTGAAATCGACACATACCCTCCACTTTCCATTTTTCTTTTGAACAACAACCACGTTGGCTAACCATCTTGGATACTTGACCTCTCTTATCATACCTGCTCGGAGCAATTTGTCTACCTCCTCCTGGATAATGGCATTCCTCTCAGGTGCAAACTTTCTCCTTTTTTGGTGTATGGGTTTGAATGACCTGGCAATACCAAGTTTATGAGTAATTATATCTTTAGAGATACCTATCATATCTTCATGCTTCTAGGCAAAGGTAGTTTTTCTCCTCTTGAGGAAGGATACCAAATCCTGTTCAATATCGCTGAGGATCCCTGATCCTATGAAGACTTTGGACTCAGGATCATGAGGATCCATAAGGATATCTTTCACATCCTATTCTCTTGCCTCCAAGACGTCTCTTGGAGGATACTTTAGTTGCTATTGCTCCCTTGGTCTTGAGGCTGGCTTCATTGATGAGGTATAGCAATTTTTTGCTTCTTGTTGGTCACTCTCAATCTTTATCACCCTCCACGAACTAGGAAGCTTTACACACTGATGATAGGTAGATGCAACTGCTTTCATGTCATGTATCCATGGCCTGCCAATGATAACATTGCAACAGGATAAGCAATCTATTACAATTTTTTTTTGAAAAGAGTTAAGTCATTCTATGTAGATGGGAAGCTTAATGTCCCCCAATGTATTCTTAGTTTCTCCACCCCCCACAAGAACTGAGGATCTTGGGATAATATCTGATTCAGGAATATTCATCTTCTTGAGGACATCAAGCTGGATGATGTTCACTGAGCTTTCTCAATCGATTAGGATCCTGCGAACAAAATGGTTAGATATGAACAAAGTAATAACAATACCATCATGATGAGGATCATGAACATCAACACGATCATCCTCATCAAAATTTATGACTTTCTCCTGTGTGACAGTAGAGGTTCGGACGGGTCTATCCCCATTATCCATCTTAGTCTCCTTGGCATGTCTCTTGGCCGCTGAAAAGGAAGTACCACAAATGTCTGATCCACCGGATATGAAGTTTATAACTTGTGCATCTGCTAGAGGAGCAGGAGCTCTTTCTAGAACCTTTTCAGGATCCTGGATCCTTGATTTTTTCTTCCCAGAAGCTCCTTCAAGTGCCCCTTGCTTAACAAATAACCAATTTCTTTTCTTAGAGCAATGCATTCTTCAGTGAGATGTCCGAAATCCTCATGATATGCACACCACTTGGACTTGTCTTTTGTTGCAGCTGGCTTATCACTTTTTCTAGGCCATCTTGCTTTGTCACCTAGGTTCTGCATTGCAAGGATTAGTTCATTGTTATCAACAAAAAAACAATATTCAGAAATGGGAGAATAATCCTCATCATCATCTTCCTGTTCTACTGCATGCATGTTCTGGTTGTCAGACTTGTTGTAAGATTTGAACTTGTTGTTCCTGAAGTAGGATCCTTGTATCTCCTGCTTCGAGGATCCTGCCAGTCTTTCCTGGATCCTTTTATCATCCTCTAGCCGGATGAATCTAAGGGCCCTGGTTCTTACTTCATCAAGATTGCTGCAAGGGGTCATGACAAGATCATCATCGAACAATGAATCCCTAAGTAAACCCATTTTAAAGGCTTCCACAGCCGTAGCTATATCCAGATTAGGAATATCTAAGGATTCTTTACTGAACTTAGTGTTATAATCTCTAAGTGATTCATTTTGACCTTGTGTTACCCTATATAGGTCACTAGTTAATCGTTCAAATTTTCTACTACATGAGAAATGACTATTAAACAGGTTAACTAGATTAGCAAATGAAGTAATAGAATAAGGGGGAAGACTTAGCAGCCATTTAAGAGTTGATCCAGTGAGTGTGGATCCGAAACCCTTGCATAGACATTCTTCTTTTAACCTCTCTGGGATGGGGTTGATCTCCATCCTTTCTCAATATTGAGCTACATGTTCTTCTGGATCCGTCGAACCATCATATAACTTCATAGTTGGTATTTGGAACCTTTTGGGTATCTCAGCATCACAAATAGGTGGTGCAAAACGAGATATCCTGTGGCTTCCATCTGCAATTTCAGGAATGGGCTTCACCACTCCTGGAACGTTGGATATCATATCCTTCAGCTTCTGTAATTCCTTAGCCATAGTTTGATTGATACCTGTATCCTGCACAAAGCCATGGTTAGTGTTATAAGAATTATTCAAAGTGTTACCTCCCGGAGGATTCAAGTTTGGAATCCCAGATGTGAATCCATATTGACGAGATTCTGGTATGACTAAAGGACCAGAAGAAGCAATGGTCTGCATTGGAATGAAGTCTCCTTGATGAACATCTGTACTTGAGGGTTGCACACTCCTTAAGAATCCTTGATTCTGAAAGATGTTGGATCCTTGATGTGCTGTGAATAGGGGTCTTGGAGGATAATCCATGGATCCGTAAACCTGAGATGAGGATCCTTGGACCTGAAAGGAGGATCCTTGAACCTGAGAGGATCCTTGAACCTGAGAGGATCCTTGATGCTGGACGAAGGATCCTTCAGGCTGAAAGGTGGATCCTTGAACCTGAGAGGATCCCTGATGCTGGAAGAAGGATCCTGAAGGTTGAAAGTAGGATCCTAGAGCTTGAGTCATTGTCGATGATCCAGAGCGCATTCCTGTTGATCCACCCCGGTACTGGATGTCCGGAGCTGCAAATTGCAGGGAGGTTATAGCTGGAGTGTCGAAATCCAGTGATCTAGGCACCAATGGAGAGTGATCCTCCACTGATCTCTTCTGTTTCTTGATGTCACCAATCTCCCGGAGGATCCTTACGTTGGTTTTATCCTGCTCTTGTATGTGATCCCTCATCTGCAAAATCAAAGTAAAAAGATCACTGTTAGTAGGGCTAGAAGAAACAGCAGAAGTTGGTGGTTTTGAGAAAACGGGGGTCGGTTTCTTCACAGGATTCTCAGCATTCTTCTGAGATCCAAAAGGTGGTGGAGGCAAAGGTGGAACGTCTTGTGAAGAAGTGATTTCCGACATGGAACTTGAAGTGTTCTTTGCTGAAGAAGCCATCTGGTTGAACCAAAATGATCACAATGACTAAAATTTCTCAGAAATGAAGCACCAATTGCCCCACGGTGGGCGCCAAACTGTTTTGGTCAAAAATCAGACTAGGATAATGCAACCAAATCTTTTGTTGTGAGGTGTGATGCTTGAATCCATGAACAAATGTATGCACAACTTGCAAATGAAATGAACAAATGACACAAGGATTTACGAGGAAAAAGCCTGTTGGATCGTTGTTTGACCCTATTGAGTCAATCAGAAGAGTTTAAGTCCAGTTCAAAGGCGGAATCAGAGAACTAGACACTAACACAGCTTGTTAATCTTTAATCTGTCAATTATATTGCTTTTAACACTGATTACAACCTTGACAGAAATTCAGCAGCACTTCGTTACACTTTCGGAAGTCGCATACCAAATGAATGACAAGTGCACCTATTTATAGGAGTGTAGATTTCGCTTGAAGGGAACCAAGACTGATTGAAGCGAAATCTGTTATGTATGATTTCGCTTGAACTAGTCCTCAGTCCTCCTGAAGCGAAATCATCACTTACACCTCATATCTCAGTTTCTCGAACCTCGTGCACTAGAAAACCTATCCTATCTCATGATACAAGACGAAGTCAATAGACATAGTGCACTAACAGACTCCCCCTTGGATATTGACGAAGTCTTCAGTGACTATTCTTGCAATATGACACCTTCTTCAGTCTTGATCATTCTGCCTTTTCTTTCGTTCAGATTGTAACATTGTACGCATCCATCATTCTCTTCTTCTAACAGCTTCAGGCTCCCCCTTTCATCAAGCTTCCGTGCTTTGGGATCGACACCTAGCTTTCCATCTACAAGCTCCTAGCTTTTAGCTTGTCTTCAGACTCCCCCTTAGACTCAGCTCTCGGGATCATAGTCTGGACTATCTGCAATCACTCATACATTCATAAGTAACAACATTTTAGACTATCCAGGAATCGTAACCTGGCAATTCCAATCAAATTCTCTAATCCACTCCCCCTATCAACAAACTGTATAGATTTAGCAGTATTAAAGAATCCAACTCCCTCACAGTTAATCATCCAAGTCCAAACTAATGACCTTGGAGATATCACAAACTGTTTTTGAAAATTTTGATTTTAATTCAAGTTTCAAATTAATGAACTTGTTTTATTTTCAGAAACACAATCAGCTTACTTAGATTTTGAAACTCAGCACTCAGACATCAGTTGTCGAAAATAAAGCAAAAATCAAAATCTTTTTGTATTTTCAGAAAATATAAAGCAATAACGAAATATGTACAAACATATTTACAAACCATATTTTTGTTTTGAGTATGCGTCAAAGGATCATATCAGTTTTTGACAAGTCACAAGTACCGTTGAGCTTAAAATCACATTATGCATTAAACAATTCACTTAGATTGTCAATATATTTGTCCACTTAAATTTTCATACAAATTTCAACTGATTCAGGATACGAATTAGGTATTTTAAGAACTTAAACTCATTCATGTGTCCCACCTCTTGAATATACTCCCGTATCCAGAATCCCAATAATCAGTCTTACAGGTGAGAATACTACAATGATATCTGTATATAAATTAGGTATGCGAGGGCCGAGGGATCTCAGGTCGATACTTCCGTATACGCAGAGAGATATCAGCTTCGACTTTAAGGTATGTCCCTTTTAGAGGATCTTTTTGTTTACAACAGCAGCGACTATCAAATTTATTGTTTCATCAGCATGCTGAGGGTTTAATGCTATGTTTCAAGCATTGAAGCAAGTATTAGCCAAGGACTAGGTCAGAACTACCGTTCAGCAGAAGTCCCGGAATAATACCCCAGATATCATAGAGTATAAAGACCTAGTATATCAGATTAAGAGACCTTTCAAACGAGATTTCAGGGGTTACCTATATATCCAAGTAGTGTTCCCCACGAAATAAGTAAGTTTGAATTTAGGTTTATATCCAGAAAAAGTTTACTAAATGTATAAAAACCTACCGACACATCCACGATGAGATCGTTTAACACATTTAAACTTTCCATTTCTTTAGCATACTGTAACTGTCTACTGATGTACTATCATTTCCTCTTTTTACACAAAACTCAATTTTTGAATTTTATCATGTTTTTGACTTTTTCAAATTTTCAAATGTTTTTGTATTTTCTAACAATATTACTCCCCCTAAAATGCAAAATCATATAAAGAAAATTTGACAACCAACACTGATAGCTTTGTCTCGCCATCCATTTTCTGCTAACTATGCACTGATTTGCAGAAAAAACTAACATAAAGTACCCCCATGATTTACAACCCATTGATCTTAACAGTTTGAAAACAGTTTTTCAATCTGATGAAAGTAATCATGTTTGTTCAGCCGTGAGGGTTTCGGCATATTCAATCAACACATATTTTTGTAATTTTTGAATATTTGACAAAAATTAAAAAAAAATAAAAAAAAACATATTTTTGGTTTTTTAAGTTTTCCAATTTTTAGGGTTTTTGAAATATTGTTTATTTATTTACAGAAAACATATAAACTTCCTGTTTCAACCAACACAGGATCCAGCAGCCTCCTCTCCTAGTTGTGCCAGGCTGCTCCAACCTCCATTCTCACAATTTTCAGAATTTTTGAGCACCTGCACATTCAGCTAACTGAATTACTTGAACAATTTAGCCCAGGTCTGTTGAACCTTAGGCATTTCAACGCAATGATTTTCATTCAATGCTGGAAATTCTTTGTCATTTTTCACAAAACCTTTCTCAATTTTAACTTCAACTTTCTCATCTTTTACCAAATCAACATGTTTCTTAACACTCCATGTTTGACCTTTTGGTGTTCCTCGTTTGTAAAAATGTGAATCTTTTTGAACATTTTGATTTTGAACAACAACTTTTGGTTTCCAAAACTCTTGAGTTTTTGTCATATCAACTGTTGTTTTCCAACTTTGTGTTGTTCTGAATCTGGGTGTGTGAGAATTCCAGGTCTGTCTTGAATCGAACCTGTTCTGGTTTGACTTCCAGTTTTGATTCGAAGCAAACTTGTTTGTGTTATACCTCCAAGTTTGTTTTGAGTCAAATCTGGTTGACCTTTTTCTCACATTCTCAGATTTTTGTTTCTCAGCATCAAACTTCTTTTTATCAACATCCACAGGTTTTGGATTAGGACACTTGCGTGCAAGATGTCCTTTTTGATCACATTTGAAACATGTTCTCATGGACACATCTTTGACCTGTGGTTGTTGCTTTTTCTTTTTAGCAAAGAATTCATCATTAGACTGTTTCATTTTAAGTTCTTTTTCTTTTTCTAAACTGCCTCCATCAACAAAACTCATTTTTGTTTGAAAATTCGGAGATTCATTTCTTTTCCAACTTTGTTTCTTCTTATAACCCAACCCAGCCTTCATTTTCTTCTTTTTGAACCCAGGTTTGGTATACGAACCTGTATGACTCTTACCAACAAACTTTGAAATCTCAGACTTCTCAATCTCAACCATTTTGAAAACTTTGTCAACCTTTTCTGAAATCACATTCTGAATCGGGAATACAACATCTAAGAACAATTTGTCCGATCCAATCATGGTATAAACCAATCCTTTTGAATCATCATTCAAACTTTTCTCGGATTTTGTGTTTTTCAGATAACCATCATGAAGATTTCCTTCATTTTCATCCTGTGATTCAGATTTACCTGTATCAACCGACTCTTCTTTCAACACACTTTCAACGACTTTACCTACCACCTCTGAATCATGAGAATCATCAGATTTGGAATAGGTTATGTCAATGTTGTCTGGCAATTGATCTACCATGTTGAAAGCTTTTTCGACCTTTTCTTCATCATAAAATGCAAATTTTCCCGGTGGTGGAACTTGATGAAACTCTGAGCCAATGCCTTTCTTGTTCTGCTCAGACTCACCATCACCCGGTTTTATATTGAAAATTCGTTCAAGCACATATGACGACACGTGGTAACTCTTTAACTTGTTGTTATCCTGTTCTAAATCAGCAATCTGTCGCTTTAGCTTAGCAACATCCTCAATATAGGAATTAACAACATCTTGTTTTATAGAATACATTCGTTTAAGCTCTTTGGTTGTTTCAGACATATAATTCATTCTAGATTGAGCATATTTCATTTCATCTTTCACTTTGTCATATGATTCTTTCATAATATCATGTGCTAATTTCATTGAGTCATATTCCTTTTTCATTTCTTGACAAGCAATTTCTTTTTGTTCACATTCATTTGTCATTTTCAAAACATTTTCTTTTAAAACTTCATTTTCTTTCTCTAATTTGTTACATTTTTCTGAAAGTTTTTCATCATTTTCTTTAAAAACTTTTTCTTTTTCTAGCATTTCTTTGCATTTTTCTTTGAAAATCTTTTCAATTTTTGTGAACTCAATATCTCTTTTTCTAAATTGCTCATCTTTTTCAGTACAAGCTCTGCACGGTTCCATGCATTTCTTGCATTGTTCAATCAATTTCAAGTTTTCAGAGTTAGAATTTACCTCAGTGATTGGCACTTCGGTGTTTTCAGCAACCTCTGTCTTCTCAGCAACATCATCTTGCTTCTTTTCAACACTAACTTCAACACCAGCATCACCAACTTCCAAATTCTCATTCTTTTCTTCTTTCTTCACCTCTTTTTCAATCTGCTGTTCTTCAGTAACAGCTTTCTTATCCTCTTCATTCACAGCAACTTCTTCAATTTTGATTTTCTTCACATCTTCAACTTCAACCTTTTCAGCATCTTTCTTCAGATTGTTCACCATTTCTTCAACATTCTTCTTCATTCTCTCTTCATCCCTTTTTCTCAGACACGATAACATGGCATATCTGATATCCTTTTCATATTGCTTAGCATATTTGTCATCTTTCAATACTCTTCTATAGTATTCAGCTCTCAACGGGACTGCAAGAAGAACATCATCGAAGATTATGTCTTTCCTGGGAACAACTGGTTCTCCTTCTCTGTTATAGTAACATTCTCTCTTTTTATCCCATCGTTTGCTACCAACAGCCATCTCATACTCCTCTTGCATATCATCCATTCTGTTTAAAACAACGTTTCTTTCTCTGTAAGTCTTCTCACTTAAGATCTCTTCCCGAGTTTTCTCTTTGATCTCAACTTTTTCTTCACTGACTTCAGCAATGTCTTTGTCTTTGTTTTCACCTTGGATCTCAGCAACAAGAGCATAATGTTTACTTAATTCTTCCTGTTTGGCTTTAGCTTTGAACTTTTCATCAACAATGTCATCTATTGGAAGAACCTCACTCCAATCATATCCTTCATCCTCGTAAATTACAGCATAAGCTCTTGATTTATCTCTCGGCTTATCTTCAATCAACTTTGGTTCTTCTCTGCTTCGATGGTAAATCGCCTTTCGATAATAATCATCGTTGAAAGGACGTTCACTTCCTTCACCAACTTCAGAATTTCTGCATTCTCTTTTGAAATGACCCTTTTGCTTGCATTTGAAGCAGGTCACTTTGGATTTGTCAAATCCAAGCTTTGTTGAAGCACCTCCAAGTGATTGTTTCCCGGTAATCTCCATGTACCTTTGAGCTCTTCGAATACAACTAGCTAAACACCAACGGATGTCAATGAGTTCCATCTCTTCCGGATCAATCTGGTCGTAGTCTTCTTTGGTCAATTCGGAGTTTCCAATTTTGCCAGCTACTAGACCTTCATATGACTCCAAAACAGATGCAAGAAAACTCATTTGCTGCTTTGCTGCATTGATGCTCATTGCAGGAGAATTCTTCAGTTTAAGAGCAATGTTGCACAGAATTTCTTCAGAATCATCAGAATTTGTCTTTGAAGATGAAGTTGAATGATATCCAGAATGATGACTTGTTGATGTTGTTTGTGGTTCTTTCATCTTTTCACCACTGAATGCTGTTTTTGGTGAACCAACGCCTTTGTCAGAAAACACACTACTTTTGTAGTACAAGCCAACGTTCTGTTGATGTGAAGAATCAGTCATCTTGTTTTGCTTCTGCAACTCCAAATCATGACTTTCAATCTTTTCAAACAAAGCATCAAGAGTAATATTATCATACACAGCATCATTTTTCAAAATAAAAACAAACGTTTGCCACTGATCAGCTCGTGGTAACGCTTCAATCACTTTGTCAATAAGTTCCTCTCTTGATTTGTTTATCTCAAATCTCTCCAACTCAATTTTAAGATGACAAAATCTCTCAATCATTTGCCTCACTGACTCTCCTTTTATGTTATCAAACAGATCAAATTCTTTCTTTAATAAAGCAATTTTGTTCTTTTTAATCTGTTTACCCCCTTCAGCTTTAACACGTAAAGCTTCCCAGACAGACTTAGATGTTCCATCATGAGTTAATAAAGCAAAAATATCATTTCTGATTGCTGACTGGATCAACGCAATCATTCTCTGTTCAGCTCCGTATTCGGCTTTATCCTCTCTGGTAATCTTCTTGAATACAAGATATTCGCCTTTTTCATCTTTCGGTTTTTCATACCCATACTCCAGGCAAAACCAACTTTCATGAGCATACGCCTTTGCCCAGTTGAGAAAGCGTTCTTTCCACCAGGTATAATCCTCAATGCTATCAAGAGCTGGTGGCTTTGAATGAGTTCCATAGAAATTATCATGTTTGATATTTTCATTTAGTGCCTTCGTGATAGTTTTTGGTGTAAGATTTGTAGTCTCAGACGATTCGGTTGTGAGCGCGTTGTAAAACGTGTTGAAAAATTCCTCAGCCATTATGCAAATCTGTCAATAGAAAAACAAGCAAACACAATCAGTATGATCAAATGTCAAATAAACTGACAATAAGCTGACACTCAATTGCCGTAAAATGTTCTCGATACGAAATTTCACTTTGTTGAACAGTTGAAGCGAAATCAACTATTGACCAGTCTTTCAAGTAAAATCTTAAGTTGAACAGTCCTTGAAGCGAAATCAGATATTCTGTCTGTTCAAGCGAAATCCTGCAATTTATTGTCTTGAAGCGAAATCAAAGACTGATGTCCTGAAGCGAAATCAGCTATTTGGACTTGAAGCGAAATCACAAGTTCTGACTTGAAGCGAAATTAATAACTATGTCTTGAAGCGAAATCACACAAATCTATTTCGCTTCAGATGTGTTCAAGCGAAATTGTCCAATCAGCCTGTTTTGAAGCGAAATCAACCCAGACTATACGAACTCTCTTCAAGCGAAATCAAGTTTTCAGTCCAATTCAGTCACTTTAAATGCGAATTTCGGTCTCAAACTTTCAAGGCTTTGTTAAACTGTTGTTTTATACATTTGATGAAAAACTCAGACCATTTTGACCGTTAATTCTCGTTCAGATTGAAAAAGAAGGTGTAGAAGTCAGAAAATAGATGATATCAAGCTAAACTCTTCTTCCTGAGCTCTGATACCACTTGTTGGATCGTTGTTTGACCCTATTGAGTCAATCAGAAGAGTTTAAGTCCAGTTCAAAGGCGGAATCAGAGAACTAGACACTAACACAGCTTGTTAATCTTTAATCTGTCAATTATATTGCTTTTAACACTGATTACAACCTTGACAGAAATTCAGCAGCACTTCGTTACACTTTCGGAAGTCGCATACCAAATGAATGACAAGTGCACCTATTTATAGGAGTGTAGATTTCGCTTGAAGGGAACCAAGACTGATTGAAGCGAAATCTGTTATGTATGATTTCGCTTGAACTAGTCCTCAGTCCTCCTGAAGCGAAATCATCACTTACACCTCATATCTCAGTTTCTCGAACCTCGTGCACTAGAAAACCTATCCTATCTCATGATACAAGACGAAGTCAATAGACATAGTGCACTAACAAAGCCCTTGATCAAGAGTTGATCTCCGGCATAAAAAACCTCGGGTGATGGAAACTACCGATCACCAACTAAAATTAAACAAATGATTGTTACAACTCGGGATGATAACAAGCTTGTTACAAGGATCACTAGTGTGCAAAAGTGTATGAAATCGCCAATGTATTGCAGAGAGCTTGCGAGTGTGTGTGTATTAGCTAACTTGTTCTAATTCAAGCTTTGTTATCCCCTTTAAAAATAGAAATAAACCAAATAACTAACAACCCGCAAATGGTGCTAACTACCCACGACTTCCATAACGGTTTTTAGGCTATGCACGTGCAGAATATTGAGAGCATATTCCCCAAGAATGTCGGCAAGACCAAGTCCAATGCGTACACTCCTGCAAAACAAGCTTAAACATAGTGAAGGCAACCGTTAGTATAAGGATAACAATGAGGATCTTGGATCCAGATCCTGCAACGTCTTCTGAGGATCCTTAATTCAAACAGAATTGAGGATCCGTGATCCTGGCAGTACTTGAGGATCCGTGATCCTTAGGTTTAGAAAATCTATCCCTAACACTGTTGACTCGCTAAGATTTTTTAAAAACGTGTTATAAGAAATTGTAGTAGAAGTTTCAAAACCACGGCTAACAGAATCTGGTTGGAGCACGTACTCAAGCCTCCCATCAACGACTTCCCACTTGCCACCACAGTAAACGACAAATCTGACTGCCATATCAATAGAGAAAAAAAATATGAAGATAGATATTTTTTTGTAAAAATTTTGTAAAATGTTTTCAGTAATGGTCCCTACAGGTCCCTACAATATAAAAAACGAGTAATACATAAAATAAATAAAAAGGAAAACTCCTTTTTTCGCTAAAGCGTCTTCAGACTCATTACATGCGTCTGATTGTACTAAAGAGTCAAATTGTACTTTTCTGATTACCGACGCATCACATGCGTCTGAACAGGTCTTCGGTTGACGCATGCGTCCCACAAGTCAGCTTCTGAAAGTGACACGTGTAGCGTCTGATGACGCATAAGTAGAGGCGTCTCTAGACGCATAAGAAAATGTGTCAGGACGCATCCAAAAGCTGACACGTGATACCCTGGCGGACGCTTCCAAAGACTCTCAAAGACGCATCGAACATTGGACCCAGCCAGGCGCATCACACTAAGCCAGACGCAAGCTAAAGTGGATGCGTCTCGTAGACGCATTCGAAGCGTCTTTACTTTGGAAACCAATCATTGGGACACATGTCGCTTGATTATTGGCTAACACATCTTTCACCCCTGCAGACGCATAAGCTCACTCGTAATCTGTGATGCCCTGCTCCAAGGACGCGTAAAGTGGCTATTTTCGTAAGTCAAAGTTTTTCTTGGCCATTTTCGTAATTTTCTCTAATTTCTATACTTCGCTCTATGTATCTAACTATCAGCATAGTGATTTACTTGAACGGTCCATGTCGCAAGTCTGAATCACTAGTTTGGTCGTATTTTTTCCTTCTCAGAAACTACATTTGGTTCTCTTTGTCCACCCATCGGTGACATGGCAGGTATTAGCGACGGTTCATTAGCTGCGACTTGTCGCCGCTAAAACTTGTAGCGGCGACATTTGGGAGTATTAGAGGCGACAAAAGTCACCGCTATTGCGAAAATTCTTTGTAGTGTAACCCCCGGTATCCTTTAAAGTACTGGCAGATCTAGAAAATCCACATAGGCGTAACATTTCAAAAATAGGCGTAAGGTGAAAATTTTCCAAAATATACACTACTGTCGGAGCGTCACCGGAGCGTCACGTTACCCCTTGTAACACTATAGTTCCGGCCCTGCTTTAAAGGGTTTAGTAGGCTGATTAGCATATCCTGTAACTATGTCAACAAAAATGCGAAAGTTATTTCCAATTGCCCGCTACATACTAAAGACTTCACTTTGGTATGATCTCTATACTGCTACTTTAATATGTTTGGATCAAAATTGGTACTTTTGTTTGCAATAAATCTTATATTTTCTCCTGTATTTAGCTACTTTAATCCGATGAATTATACATGTTTACTTCAGATTGGCGATAAAAAAACATCTTTCGGGATGTTGGAATTCTAACTTTGCTGAGTTATTTGAGTTTGCCTTTGGTTGTGCATCTATGTATGACTTGTAACCTCTTTAAGGTGATGCATGTTACTCCAAAATTGCATCTCGTACCACTACAAAAGGGTCTTTACGACTGAAAACGTTTCACAATATGCTTCGAAACTTAAGATGAAAATAAAATAAAAAATAAATTATATTTTTTAATAATCATTATAAATAAAATTAAAAATAATGTGAGTTTTAAAATAATTCGAAACTTAAGATGAAAATAAATTAAAAAAGAAATTGTATTTTTTTAATAATCATCTTATATAATATTAAAAATAATGTGAATTTTAAAATAAGTTCTTCATCTTTATATATAAGGTATGAATACACAAAATATATATAGAAATATATATTAAATTATGATTTTTATTTATATTGTATTTTTTTTTTCTTTTTATTTATATCATCTTTAACTCCAAGGTGAATGACAAAGAACCTTGTACTAAACACAATGTGCCACATCAACATATTAAGGTTGTAGCTGTAATGTTAAAGGTGTTGGAATATGTTAGCATGGTGGAACGACTTGAAGTCATAGTAACAAATTATGAAGATAAGGAAAGCCAAGAATTTGCTAACATCAGTTGGAGGACCCAGAAATTATTTGCTAGGGGTGCGGATGAATGGTACAGGCATGTTTTCAAGGGGTGCGGTTGGGTTTTTTGCCTAAAAAATACAATAAATTTATTTTCAAGGGGTGCCCCCACCCACCATGGGCTTCACCTAGTTCCGCCTTCAGTTGTGTAGTGCAGGGTATTGACTATTGAGCAATCAACAACGTAGATAATGGATGATAATACCATGGTATATACCTTTTCAAGGAATAGTACGTTCTCGGTCAATATTAATATTAAACGGGGATAGAAGTAGCAGGAGCCTTGCAAGCTCCTTCAGTAATACCTTTTTTTGTTAATCTTCTTAACATTATCATCATGGTGTTGAATGTGGTTATCATTTACAAGTTTTTATCCTTCACACCAGGTTACCTATCTTGTAAACATAAATAACCAACGGGTCTTTTGCGTCCAATCGCACATTTTCCTCGATTTATGTGCTGATACTTTTCGCGAATGCTCGGGTCTTGATCCCAATTGGTTCAGTTTTTAATTGTGAATCTAATAAGGGTACTTTTGTGTGGATTTATTCATTAACCGTCAAGTTTTCTTAACCGCTAAGTTCTCTGATTGAGTATATAAGTTTCATCGCGTGCACTTCTAGTTTTGATTACGGGTTGTCGTTGGGAATATTTTGGAGGTTGTTACATCCTCCCCACCTTGTTTTAAATCTCGTCCTCGAGATTTAGGCTATGATTTCAATTTTTAGTTATGTCATGCGTTGGTCAATAGTATTAAGGTAAATGAAACTGTAATTGAATAAAAAAATTACGAGTATACAATAAATAGAACTCAATGGTTCAATTGAATTATTTCCAGAAATCGATGTCAAATGAACGAGGTGTAATAATATAATCAATAGGGTGACTAAGTTTAAATGGGTGAAACCAAAAGAGGGATTATGATCAATAAATGTCCAAATCGAATGTTTACAATTTGTGAATGACTTTTAGAAACAATAGAATTCACCGTCAAAGGAAAACTTACTTTGGTTGTCAAAGGACGACTTAGAATCAACAAACAGAAATGAAATAGAAGCACGAAAATAAATTGTCAACTATCGAACCATGACATGAGGAAAAATCAGTATGTTGACTTTATGGAATTGCAAGGATACACCGAAATACAACAGAGTTTAGTGTATCATTGTCTTAATACATAATTGCATCAAGACTACTTTTAATGATGAGTCAAACGAAAGACATACGTGGTTTTTGCATGATTCGTATGATTAGGATTAGTTCAAGCTACAAGTTTATATCGACGCCGCAATAGTGATTGAAATAGGTCAATAATTACGGTGACCGAGCAAGTTCACCATGTTCGTAATCAATTGAAAGGTTCAATGAAGTAAATTTCAAATAAATCTCATAGGATTTTTAATTGATGATGAAAGAACAAATGAATATCATAGAATTTTTCGATCAATGATGAAAGAATCATTAGAGGTACACCGAAATATAACATGAATTTGTGTACTCTTATCTTAACACATAATTGTATTAAGACTGTTTAAGATAATCAACCAACAGATTTTAATTAAATAAATAAATTCGTATATCAGGTGTGCAAATGAGATTAGCTCAAGCTTCAAGTTTGTTATGGGTGGAATTTTGAACCCATATCCTGACAATATATCTTGATTTTATGTTTCTTCTCTGCGATCAGGATACCGAACTAGGATATTGGTAACATCCTGCGAAGTATCTTGGTCATTACTAACAATTTGCTTGTAGACGTTGGCTACTAGGGACTAACGTTCATGAGGACCAAGTCATCCTGAAGACTCGCTCAAATTGGTTAGGAAAAGGACGTTGAAGCCGAAAGAAGTGCTCTACAACGGTCACAAGGGAATATTCCAAGTATCCCTAATTTTTAGGATAGTTAGTTTATTCTTGTAACTATAAATAGGAGTGCCAGATCACAGGAAACACACACTTTTCAAGCTCTCTAACTCATACTCTCTTCTTTCTAGCAAAAAACACGAACTAACACTCATCACTTATAATCATTGTACAACTTAGTAGCGATCTAAGCATTATCCTGCACTGTATCCTGAATATTCAATAAATAAGAAGAACAAGGCAGCCGACGATTGTCAGCTTCCGAGGTTTTATGCCGGAGATCTAGATTGATCAAGGGCTTTCCTCGTACATCATGCGTCCACTTTTACTTTTTCAGCTCATTGTTTAATTGGTTGTATAGTTTCATATCCTGAGGCTATATCCTGAAACTGTTTTTATAAACGAACAAACCAACATATTTTTCACAAGCTTTGCTAGCACACTACCTCACAAACTAATTTGATCACCTAATTGCTTTGGTAATTTTTTACCAAAACAATTTGGCGCCCACCGTGGGGCAAGTGGTGCTATTTCTACTAAAAGCTTTATTAAAATCACTACTTGGTTTCTTGTTTTCAAAACTTTTTGCACAACTATTTTCAATGGTCTCGAAATCAAACATGAGCTCCTCATCCATGCCTGCCACAACCTCTACCACAACTGGTTCGGTGCTTCCACCACCTCCACAGATGCAAGCTTCTTCACAGGCTCAAGCTCCTCCAAGGAGGGTTGAGACTCACATACCCCGAGACACTGTTCCTGCTCAAAATGTCCACAGATGTGCTGTCTCAGGGAGAACTCCTATTATGGCTTCTAATGATGAAATTCTAACTTTGTTTGGTAGTATACAGGATCAGATGAAGCAACAGCAGGAAACTAACCAGATGATAATAAGAGAAATACAACTCTTGAAGTCTAACTCCAAAAGGCCTGCTGAGGATACTGTCACTCCCTTGCAGCCCAGAGTGCTGAACTTCAGTTCAGCAATGTACACTGAGGATAATCAAGGAAATGTTGTACCAAGCCATTCACAGAGCCATGCTCTTGAGATACCCTCGACAGCCAGGATATCGACTGTGAGGGGCCCAGGATATGGCCAGAATCCTCAAACTGGTAACGTGTCTAATAATATTAATACTCTTGCTACTAACATTCTTGGATCTTTGAAGGATACAGGTGTGACGTCAACAATCTCTAGAGAGCTTCAGAAGCTGAAGGATATGATATCCAGTGTACCTGGGGTTGTTCAGCCTATTCCGGAAGTATCCCAGGATAGCCACAGGATATCCCGGTTTGCATATCCTATATGTGATGCTGAAATTCCAAAAAGATTTCAAACTCCCAATATGAAGCTTTATGACGGGACCACGGATCCTGAAGAGCATATTGCTCAGTATAGGGAGAGGATGGAGATTAACCCTATTCCTCCAGAACTCAAGGAAGTATGCCTCTACAAAGGCTTCGACTCTACTCTAACAGGATCAGCCTTAACTTGGCTCTTAAACGTTCCACCTCATTCAATTACATCATTTGCTCATTTGGTTAATTTGTTTAATAGTCAATTTTCTTGCAGTAGAAGTTTTGAAAAACTAACAAGTGACCTCTACAGGATAACTCAAGGTCCTCAAGAATCCTTAAGGGATTACATAAACAAGTTCAGCAGGGAATCCTTGGATATTCCACACCTTGATGTAGCCACAGCTGTGCAGGCATTCAAAATGGGGTTGCAAAAGGATTCCCAATTTTATCAGTATCTTGTGATGAATCCTTACAGGAACCTGGACGAAGCTCGAACAGGGCTTTGAGATATATCAGACTTGAAGACGACAAGAAAATGCAAGAGTGGATGAATTCATCCTCGACATACGAATCAACGAACAGGAAGTCGGAATCCTCATACAAACCATGCCGCCCTAGGCCGTATTGCAAAAATGACAGCAAGAAAGTCAATGCTATTGAGGATGAGGATATCGAAGAATATCCTGAATTGTCAGAATATTGTTTTTCTGTTAATATACCCGAACTAATGTATGCTATGCAGGGTTTGGGAGACAAGGCGAGGTGGCCAAGGAAGAACTAGCAAAAGGCAGATTGGAAGGATAAATCCAAGTGGTGTGCCTTCCATGAGGATTTTGGACATGTGACGGAATATTGCATAGCCCTGAGGAAGGAAATAAGCTACCTGTTAAGCAAGGGGTATTTGAAAGATCTTCTGGGCAGAAAGAAGAATAAGGGTCAGGATACCGATAAGGATCCTGAACGAGCAGCATCACCTACTCCAGATGCCAAGATAATCAACTTCATATCCAGAGAGTCCAATATATGTGGAACCTCTTACTCTGCAGCAAAGAGACATGCCAAGGAGGCTAAGGCTGAAAGGGGGGACAAGCCGACCAGGATGATAACTCTTACAACTGACACAGTGATCACATTTGATAGTGATGATCGGGATAGCATTCAGGATCCTCATCACGATGGTTTGGTAATCACTTTATATATTGCTAATCATTTTGTACGCAGGATACTGGTGGACAACGGTAGCTTGATCAACATCATCCAGTTGGAAACCCTGAAGAGAATGAACATCCCCCAAATGGAGATCACTTCAAAATCTACTGTGCTGGTAGGGTTCAGTGGAGAGGCAAAGAATACTGTTGGAGAAATAAAACTGCCTGTGTATGTTGAGGGAGTGAACTCAATGCAATGATTCTGTGTGGTGGATTCACTATCCTGTTACAATATTATATTGGGCAGGCCGTGGATTCACGATATGAAGGCTGTCCCATCAACTTATCATCAGTGCATCAAGATCCCTATTCCTTGGGGGTAGTTAAAGTGGAAAGCGATCAACAGGAGACAAAGGAGTGTTATTCTTCCTCGATGAAAGCTTCAACAAAGTCCAAAGCAGGATAGCAATTAAAGATATGAGCCTAGGATGTCGTGTAAGACTCAGAGCAGGATGTTAAGAAAATTATCCTAGATCAGGATAATCCAGATATCTCGGTGCTCATAGGAGCTAATATCCCTCAGGATATTGAGAATCAGTTAACTAATTTTCTAAAATGCAGGATGTCCACGTTCGCATGGAAGCATGAGGAAATGACAGGTATTTCAAAAGACATTATAACTCACAAGCTTGGGATTGACAGGTCTTTCAAGCCCGTTCAGCATAAAAGAAGGAAATTTGCTCCTGAGAGAAACGCAATCATACAGGAAGAGGTTGAAAGATTATTGAAGTCTAAGATGATTAGGGAAGTCAAATTCCCCAAATGGCTAGCAAACGTGGTCGTGGTTCAAAAGAAGAATGGGAAATGGAGAGTTTGTGTAGATTACACAGACCTCAACAAAGCATGTCCTAAAGACCCATTCCCCTTGCCTTATATAGATTCGATGGTAGATGCAACCGCCGGTCATGAAATGCTGGCCTTTATGGATGCATCCTCAGGATTCCAGCAAATCCAAATGGAGCCATCCGATCAAGAAGATACAGCTTTCATGACACCAACAGGTATTTATTGTTATACTGCCATGCCTTTCGATTTGAAAAATGCAGGTGCAACGTAACAGAGACTGGTGAATATGATGTTTAAAGACAAACTGGGGGACACCATGGAGGTGTATATTGATGACATGGTGGTAAAGTCCAAGAAGGCGGAGGATCAGTTCCAGGATCTTGAATGTGCCTTCAATATCCTGGACCAATACAATATGAAGCTGAATCCTGCTAAGTGCCATTTCAGAGTGGGGGCAGGAAAATTTTTAGGGTATATGGTGACCAAGAGGGGAATAGAAGCAAGTCTAGAACAGATTAAAGCTATCCTGGATCTCAAATCACCATCCAACATGAAAGATATGCAAAGGTTGACAGGATGAGTAACGGCGTTGAACAGGTTCATATCAAGATACTCGGAAAAACGCAAGGAATTCTACGATATCCTGAAGACGAATAAAAAGTTCGAATGGGGAGAAAGACATGAAGCTGCTCTACAAGGATTGAAGCAATATCTTTCAAGTGCACCTCTGCTGATGAAGCCAGAGGATGGTGAACCCTTATCCTTGTATCTTGCAGTATCAGGGAATGCAGTAAGTGTTGTTCTGGTAAAGGATCATGAAGGTCAGCAGTATCCTGTTTATTATGTCAGTAAAAGTTTGTTAGATGCTGAAACTAGATACTCACACTTAGAAAAATTAATATTAGCTCTAGTTATGGCATCAACTAAGCTTAGACATTATTTTGAAACGCATAGGATTCATATAAAAACCAATTATCCTGTTAAAAATGTGCTTAGGAAACCCGAAATGTCTGGTAGGATGGCTAAGTGGTCCGTAAAACTAGGTGCATATGATTTGATATATGAACCTAGAAAAGCTATAAAGTCTCAGGCTTTAGCGGACTTTGTGGCTGATTTTAGTAGTGATATTCAAAATAAAGTTGACCTAGAAGTACAACAACTAGGTGAGAATTCAGGATCTTGGATATTATATACTGATGGTGCATCTAACATAAGAGGTGTAGGATTAGCGATACTACTAAAATTGCCACCGGGGGACATATTAACCCAGGCTATTAGATGTGAATTTCCTGCTACTAATAATGAAGCTGAGTATAACATGAATTTGTGTACTCTTATCTTAACACATAGTTGTATTAAGACTGTTTAAGATAATGAACCAACAGAAATTAATTAAATAAATAAATCAGTATATCAGGTATGCAAATGAGATTAGCTCAAGCTTCAAGTTTGTTATGGGTGGAATTTTGAACCCATATCCTGACAATATATCTTGATTTTATGTTTCTTGTCTGCGATCAAGATACCGAACCAGGATATTGGTAACATCCTGCGGAGTATCTTAGTCATTTCTAACAATTTGCTTGTAGACGTTGGCTACAAGGGACTAACGTTCATGAGGACCAAGTCATCCTAAAGACTCGCTCAAATTGGTTAGGAAAAGGACGTTGAAGCCGAAAAAAGTGGTCTACAACGGTCATAAGGGAATATTCCAAGTATCCCGGATTTTTAGGAATTAGTTTATTCTTGTAACTATAAATAGGAGTGCCAGATCACAGGGAATACACACTTTTCGAGCTCTCTAACTCATACTCCCTTCTCTCTAGCAAAAAACACACACTAACACTCATCACTTACTATCATTGTACCACTTAGTTGTGATCTGAGCATTATCCTGCACTGTATCCTGAATATTCAAGCAATAAGAAGAACAAGGCAGCCGATGATTGTCAGCTCCCGAGGTTTTATGCCGGAGATCTAGATTGATCAAGGGCTTTCCTCGTACATCCTGCGTCCACTTTTACTTTTTCAGCTCATTGTTTGATTGTTGGTATAGTTTCCATATCCCGAGGCTATATCCTGAAACTGTTTTTATAAACGAACAAACCAACATATGTTTCACAAGCTTTGCTAGCACACTACCTCACAAACTAATTTGATCACTTAATTGCTTCGGTAATTTTTTACCAAAACAAAGTTAATGAAAACGCCACCACAAGGTGTCGTAAAAAAATAAATGATTCAATGAAAGTAAAGATCAAACAAGTCTATTATGGTTCTGAACAGATGAAGTACTTGACTGAATGCATTATTTATAAAACTTGATTTGTATTATGGTCAAATAATACTTTAACATAGATGTTACATATCAGTGATCAGGTCTGGAATCATTGCTGCCTCCTGCGTAGTGTTTTGGTCAAAAATCACACAAGGATAATGTAACCAAATCTGATTTTTGTGAGGTTAGATGCTTGGTTAATTGGACAAATGTGCAAATAACAAATGAATGAAATGAATGATCAACACAAGGATTTGTACGAGGAAAAAGCCCTTGATCAATGAATGATCTCCGGCATAAAAAACCTCGGGTGATGGAAACAACCGATCACCAACTATATTAAACAAACAAAGTTTACAACTCGGGATGATAACAAGCTTGGTATAAAGATTGCTAGTGTATCAATGTGTGTAATCGACAATAACTTGCAGAGAGTTCAAGTGTAGTGTACGTGTGTTGCTATATTTCTAAATCAAGCTTGTATCCCCTTTTAAAATTAGAAATTATCTAGACTAACAAACTATCCGAAAATGGTGCAAGCTCCCCACGATCACCATAACGGTCATAGAGTCCTTGCACGTGCAGAAATATCAAGCATATTCCCCTAGAATCTCGGTTGGACCAAGTCTCATTCGAATACACCTGCAAAACAAGTTCAAAACTAATGGAAACAACTGTTAGTTTTGGATAATAATGAGGATCCTGGATCATTAGCCTTGCAGCATCTTCTGAGGATCCTTAATTCAAACTGAACCGAGGATCCGTGATCCAGGCCACAAAAGATGATCCGTGATCCATATGCTATGAAATTCTATCCCTAACACGTAGTAAGTACGAATGCTCGTGCGTTCTTCTTAGCTCCGTCTACTGCTTTTCCCTTGTTGTCAGGTGCCTTTGTCAGTTTTAGGTAATATGGATGGATATGACCTGTTTCTCCACACTTAAAACAAACTGGGTTTTTCCTCTTGCATTCTTCCTCCTTATGGCCAGGTGTTTTGCAGAGATTACAGTAGGGTTTCCTTTTAAAATAGCATTTTCCTGAATGCTTTTTTTACAGTTTCTGCAGGTAATGTAACGCCCTGCGTTTTCATACTTTCCATACTTAGAAACCATTGCTTGGAATTCTGTTTTTTTGGAAATCTTGTATTCCTTGTAATCGTATTTCATTGTATCGTTGTAAAATCCGAGACTTTAATCGTAATGAAACGAATCTTTTATACATCGTTTATACATGTTTATACATTGATACGTGCACTTGTTTGATACATGGTTCGTAATTCGTATAAACGTAAGCTTAACTCGTAAACAATGATCGTGTATTCATAATCCTTAAATCTTCATACATTTAAACACTTAGTTATTCGATTATAAGATTAAGTTGTATGTTTTTTTTCACTTGATCATACCAAACTATAAACCATACATACTTATTACATTTCATGTGTTATACACACCTATGTTATCACACTTTTTGCTAAATTAAAACATGTCATGTATGCATTTTGGACCTTGTTACAAGTTACATACATACTAGACACCATGTAACACTTTATTAAACATCAAATATATACCTTCTAATGTCAAAAAAATAAAATAAAATAAAAATTATAGGGTTGTTAATAGCCTTGCATCAACCCACTTAATTTCCTTGTTTTGAGTTATTTAGCCCACTAAACACTTCCAAAGCCCAACCCAATGAAACCCTAATCCATCCCCTATATAACGCAAGCCTCCTCCAAGCATTTTGCACTTTCTAAACACTCTCCATTCACTCTCAAACACTCCAAACCGTAGTTGATTGCAGAAGTTCGAGCAGATTTATACCACTTCACTAAAGTGAGCATAACTCACTCAATTCTTATCCGATTCACTCGATTCTTTTTCCTACAACTTTGTATTGACCTTAGCTACGTTTACATGGGTTTTCCCTAGAAAACCAGAGCCTGGAATGTTTCCAAAAGGGCTCTAAAGTGGACTGATTTTTCTGTTCTTGTTTCAAACTTTGATAAACTTGTTTAAACTTGAGGAAACTCATCTCAAACCTATGTCCTTATGCTTATAGCCACTTCTATGGTTAGTTAGGCTTAAAAACAAGGTTGAGACATTCAAAATCAGAGGTATAAACCTCACAAATTTTCTGTTTTGTTCAAGGGTTTTAACCCACAAGTGATGCTCAAGTTCAAGACTTGATGATTGTGTGATTTAGGATTAGCTTGGGCTAACCTACTTGAAAATCCACACATTACTTGATGTTTTCTCATAGATTAGTTGTTCATATTCTATTGTTTATTGTAAGTTCATGACCCTCCTTGTTGTTCATAACAACAAGTGTAGTGGTTTACAATAGAGGTACCTAAATGGAAGCTTTGTTCTTCCTACCTCATGTATGAATTCCATGATACTTAGAGGTGCCTAAATGAAGACTTTAATCTTCTACCTCATGCTTGAATTATATGATGTAATATACACCATGTAATACTTATGTAACAACCAAATAATCGAACTCTTGGTGATGAACTAATGGACATTCGTCAAACTAGTAGATTGTATCATCTTAGGCCTTGACAACTTGTCACGATTCTAATGGAACTTTGTTCCATGAAAACATTTAAACTCTTTTAGAGTTTCATAGTGTCAAGAATAAGTGTCATAGGTGTTAGATGATTATTTTCATATGTTTATTTTTCATGTTATTTAAACTCCAAATCCCTAGAACCATATGTAAACACCTCTTAAACTCCAAATTGAACACATTCAATTTCCTAGTCTCAACAACTTCATCACATGGGATAATCGGAAAGCATATGCAACTTTGTGAGTACACTTGACCCATTTTCCTTTTAATACACTTTGGGTGCAACATGCTTTATTTGTTAAAATGCATGATTCACAAACATGCTTTTATTCGTTCAATCCTTATGCATGCTTTGCTATGCTTAGGTTCATGCTAGAATACATACTACTTGTTAACTCGGCTTAACAATTATAGCGCTATAGGAGTAGCACACCACCCGACGGGGTTTTGTTGAGTCTTTATTCTATAACGGTCTCGTCACTTTTGTGTCGAGGGATGCTAAATACTAGTGGACACTAGAGTTGACATATTGTTATGCATGATAGATTGACCTTGTATACCAATTGCTATGTTGGATTGAAAATACCTTTTTATACATATGCCACGAGTCTAAAACTAGTGTACTCGCCAATACCTTTGTATTGAACTATGCTTTTAAAACATGTTGCAGGTTTAGCGATGATGTTGATGATGCATGGAATCTAGTAGGATGCTTAGATACACACTTTAAATTTTGTATTTTATTTGTATTGTATTTCATTATTCATGTTGTATTTGTTTCAAATCCTTGTAATTGACTCTTTAGAAATGAAATGAAAATTTATCATTTAAATACTTGTCACAAATAGTGTTATGAAGTCTCTTGCAATCTATTTAGTCTCACTCCGATGTTTCCGCCATCGGTTGGGGTGTGACAGGTAGGGTGCTCAAATGACTGTTCAATTCCTTTCTTCTTATAGGAATTATCAAAGCAAAATTCTTGGGTAATTTTCTCGGCTAATTCCTTCTTCTTGCTTTCTTCTTTTGTGCGGATTAGTCCATCTGTCAGGATGTTAGCTAGTTCAATTATCTCTTCAATAGTCCGTGGCCTACCTGCCTTGACCATGTCTCGGATTTCTGTAACACCCGAAAATTTTTCGTCCAATTATATGATGACATGTGTCCCGAATCTCTAACTAAAGAGAGAGAATTTATCGTTCAACTATGTAACGATACGTGTCAAATCCTCCAACTAATCCCGACTATGTGGAGGGAGGAACCTTCAATTAATCCCGACTATGTGGAAGAAAGAAGGACTTACATTCTACGTTCATTGAAACGTGTTCCGTATCTCCAACTGATCCTGATTCTGGGAAGGAGAGAAACTATTATTGTGTGTTAACTAAAACGCGTCCCGGATCTCCGACTAATCCTAACTACGAGAAAGGAGATGGACTAATAGTGTCAAATGGCAAAAGAATCTAAGTCCAAGGACTAAAGTTGTAAGAATCTCAAAATATCATTTCTGGCAACCCCATACGGACCGTAAGCTATTTGAGCTTACGAACCGTAAGCAAAATAAAAACCCGGTGTGCTGAGGTCCAAACGGACCATAAGCGGTGAACCCTTACAATCCGTAAGGGACCATGCTGGCAGTTTTGTGCTCGTTCTCCAAGGCAATCTGCATAACTTGACACCTTGCTTCGAATTGCCACCATTTCCTCTGGTTCTTACACCTCAATGGGCACTTGTACACATCTGAGAATCCTTCTTAACACTTGGCATGATCTTGTGATGATCTTGCAACTATAAATAGCCCATAAGTTCATCCAAGTCCTTTGCTCGTTTCCTTCTTTCTTTCTAATCTACACTTGGAGTTGTTTCCTGATCCAAAGGAAGCCTCCTACTAAAGTTAAACTTCTCCTAGAACACAAGTAAGTGTCTTTCATAGTTCCTTTCTTTTATTAGGCCAGTTATTAGCCAAAAGTTAAACAGTTAAACTTTCTGTTTGACTTTCAGTTATGAGCATTATGGTCAAGCGAATGTTCGATTCGAACATGGCTACGTGATCGTAATAATGAAGGTTATAATCCTCTGAGATTATACCTTCTAAAGATCACGTTAAGTAGGCGAAATGACGAGTCGTGTTCATATTAAATAAAAGGTCAAAATGTCAATTTTACAAATTACGCTAATTGAGTTATTAACTATCAATACCTTAAATTTTGACATCATAAATTTTGACATCCAACGAATTTTCATTAGTAGCATGAACTTCTGAATTAAGTGATACTTCATTCGACATCTGAATTGCAAACATTTTCAATTATTAATGTCACATAATAATTAAAGCAAAACAACACTTTCAAGAAGCATATGTTTGTGTGTGTATATATATATATATATATATATATATAGGGGAAGGTTCATTAAGATAACACCTAATAGCTTAAACCAGTGGCTCTGATACCACTTCTGTCACAACCCCCGACCACACCCTGGCGGGAGCCATGAACAGTTAGGTGGTACCAGTGTTTATTAAATTCACAACAGAAAAATTTCCATCAGGACCGTAGTTAGGAAAATTTCAAAGTTTGTAAACACCACATTTTTAAAGTTAAACAACTGGGAAAAAACCCATATTACAAACAAAGTTTTTTATAGGGATAAACCCTATTTTGACAAAACATAATTTCCTTTCTTTGAATCTGGTGACAGCTACTTTATTTAAGCCTTCAGTGCTTCATAACATGTTCCTTTACTTTCACAGTAAGTTACCTGAAACACGTTTAAAAACATTTGATCAGCAGGAAATATTGGTGAGTTCATTCATTGGTATAAAACACATTCTTATAATTACAACATTTAGAGTTATTACATTTGCTTATCTTACCAAACTACTATTGGCTAACTCATTGTCCAATAATAAAGAAACAATTTTAAATAGTATTCGTCACTCGGTGGTAGTTCCTGTGACTGGTCATATCACTTATTGGCAAACTCATTGTCCAATAGTGATGCGTAACAAGTAATGTATACAAAACCCCACACACTGACAGTAGTTTCCCAGTAAGAATACAAAGACTTAATCACTGTAATATAAGTAACAATTGGAAAACATTTAGGGTTTTGAAAGCATTCGATAAAAAGAAAGAATTACTCACTTTGTAGATTTAGGGTTTTAGATTATAGCTTCCTGGTGCTAATCCTGAGTTCCTAATAAAAACACAATGCAACACGTATCAGTGCATCAACCCAAATCATACTTTAACGATACATCACGAGATCAAAACCCCAACGTAATTAACAAAGTATAGCCTTATTCAGGCAGCACTTTGGCATCCATTACTGGGTTTCAGATCGATCGGACAGGGTATCGAATCAGTGATCAGGGTTAGAACACTTACAACGGGGTAGAGTTTCACAGTTTTAGAGGTATAGTGCAAAGAAAACGGAGAACGAGAGAGAGCGTTCGTCAAAATTATGTCGAACTGGTGCAGAAACATCATCCCACGCTGCTGGATTTATAAGTCATCTAGGCTTCTCCCGTGCATCACGGAAAGAGACAATGATTCTCCCACGTGTCGTCTGGAGGGTCGGCCTGGCTTAGACTGCCACGTGTCTAACGTAGGTCTGACAAGTGGCGTGATGTCGTGACACATGTCCCTGGCCATCTTTTGCGTCTAATAGCGTGTTTTCCTCGATTTCTGTGATGATACTTTCGTGTATGCTCAGGTCTTGATCCCAATTGGTTCAAGTTTTAATTATAAATCTAATAAGGGTACTTTTGTGTGGGTTTGTTCATTAGCCGTCAAGTTTTCTTAACCGCTAAGTTCTCTGATTGAGTATACAAGTTTCATCGGCGCACTTCTCGTTTTGATTACAGGTTGTCATTGGGAATATTTTTGAGGATTGTTACACCACTGCACCACACCACCAGAACACCGCACCTACCACTCTTGCACCCATAACGAATCACCGACACTCGACACTGATTGATCCCGCCACTGGTAAACAGTGATACTTGACATCGATCGAACCCCACCACCGGGAAACAACCGATCCACCCAACACCCAACTCTGATCCACCAAACATTCCAATCTATCTCACAATACTACACCACACCACACCACCCATAAATCTCTAATCCTGACGTATCAACTTGAAGTGGTGACGGATACACTGGCGGTCAATGGTAAACACAAAAACAATTGTTTATTTACTTCGATTTTACTTAATTTTGGTTAGTGTAATTTACTTTAAAATTGAAATTAGAACATGATACAACTTTACTTGAACAGTTGTAGCGGACATTAAGGTCAATAGTACAGACACCTACCTCATGTTCCACTTCAAGGTGGTTCTAAGGCCTGTAATAATCACAACTAGACGTCATTAGCCATTGCCAGTCCCACCTTTGAATATTCCCCATGCCAGTCACACCTTTCACTTATTTTTCCTCCACCGGCCTCAGTTAAAAAACTTAACGGAGTTACATTTTTTTTCTGAATTACAAGCAGATGTTTTAGGGCTTTTGATCAGAACGAGTATACGAATCGAATGATGTAAAACTTACCTTGAAATTGTGCTCCAAACGAAGAAAACGGGGCTTTAATTCGGGTGTTTAAACTTCCAATTAACAAAAATCAAGTCGTTTGGAGCACCGTGTCGAGGTAAGTTTTACATCAATAGACTCGTATCTTCGTTCTGATCCAAAGCTCTAATACGTCTGTTTGTAATTCAAAAAAAAAAACTTAACCCTGTTAAATTTTTTTAACTGAGGACCGGTGGAGGAAAAATAGGTGAAAGGTGAGACTAGCCTGGAGAATATTCAAAAGTGAGACTAGAAATGACTAATGACGTTTAGTTGGAATTATTATAGGCCGTTTTTTTGGGTAAATTACTGTTTTCGTCCTTTACATTTGTATTGGATTTCAATGGATAACCTTTAACTTCAATAATTATAGTCACAATCCTTTATTTGTAAAACGCATTACATCCTACGTCCTTTAACACTAACCTAGTTAATTTTAAGCGTTAAGTAATAGAATGTGCACCTCATGTGAGCGCATTTATGTCTTTAAACACCTTTTTATTTAAAACAAATTATAGAATTATAAACCCTCCTCTCTCTCTCTCTCACTTTACCTTTTCTCAGGAAACCACCATCAACACTCAAGAAATCACTCACCAAAAATTAAAATAAACATGTTATGCTCTTTAATCTCCATCACAATCAAACCACCGTCATTTTCATCCAGATCGTGAACCAAAGAAAAAAAAATCATTCAAATTTGTCATTTGTCACAAAAATAACTTTAACAAAATCATTTTCAATTAAATCACCATGAACCGGGCTCCTTTTCTCTTTATTTACATAAGACAGATTGAGAAATGGTCTTTTTCACTTTATTTACATAACCACCATGAACCAGGCTCTACCTCGGTGATAAACAATCTCAAAAGCAACCCACTTTCTTAACGTATGATGGTGGTTTTCGGTGACGGCGGTGGTTGGATGATGATGGTGGTGGAGAAAACCTAGAGAGAGTTAGGAATTGAGACACACACAGAGGGAGAGAGGATTGAGAGAGAGTTTACTTATATATATATTTTTTAAATTAATTTAGAATTTTTTGTTTTATTTATTAAATATACTAGGTTATAACCTCGTGTATTACACGGGTTGAGTAAATAAATTTATATACTAAATAATAAAACATTATATCTTTAAAAACTTCATTTATTACATGGGTTGAATAAATATAATTTTATATATTAAATAATAAAAAGTTATATATATAAGAACCATATTGTACGGGATGAATTAATGTAATTTTATATACTAAATAAAAAAATTATATCTTTAAAACCACATGTATTACATAGGTTGAATAAATGTAATATTGTTTACCAAATAATAAAATAATACATCTTTAAAAAACCTCATTTATTACATGAGTTAAAATAAATGTAATTTTATATACCAAATAATAAAAAAGTTAGTAAATGTAATTTTGTATAGTGAAAATAAAAATATTTAATATATTAATACAAAGTTTGGTTTTCGTGATAAATAATTTTTTTATTTAAAATGTTTTAAATTAACAATTTACAATTTCGGATAATATTTTATTAGAAAAATAGAAGAATGGTATTCGAAATTTAAAGTAGGATAAAATTTAATATTAGCTCAGTATTCATTTATTTATTTAATTAATATAAGATAAGTTTGGAAGTGAGGCAAGAAAATCATAAAATAAATACCTACAATGAACGACATGTGTCTGTTTTGGTCAAAAATTACCTAAGCAATTTAGTGATCAAATTAGTTAAGTGAGGTAGTGTGCTAGCAATATGTGTGAAAAGTGTGTTAACAAAATTAGATATGAAAACGGTTTCAGGATACGGCTCAGGATATAGAGCTGTATCTATGATCAAACAATGAGCAAAAATGTAAAGGTGGACACGTGATATACGAGGAAAGCCCTTGATCAATCTAGATCGCCGGCATAAAACCTCGGGAGCTGACAATCGCAGCTGCCTTGTTCTTCTATTGCTTCCAATATCAGGATACAGTGCAGGATGTGGTGCGGATCGACTATGTGTTACAATGAAATTTGAATACAAGTGTGGTGTTTGCAATGAGCTAGAGAGTGAAAGTGTTCGAGAGTGTCAGTATAAATTGTGTGCCTTAGACTGATCCGCCCCCATCTATTTATAGTAAAGATAATGTAACAAACTATCCTAAACTTCCGGGATCCAGCGAATATTCCCACTCGAACGTTGAGGACCAAGTCTTTCGGGTTCAGCGGCTTCCTCATAACAAATACGCCCGAGTCTTGAAGAGAAGAAGTCCTGATGACCGTTAGTAACTTACAGCCATTAACCTGCACGTGTTTAATTCACTCAAACTTAGGATATCGCCCAAGATGTTAGCAATATCCCCGTCCAGTATCCTGGTCACAAATAAACAATTAAAAGCGGGATATTAGTCAGGATATGTATACTCAGAAAATGACCCATAACAATTGTCCCCAAATATATCGGTTGGTATACCAATCCAACGAATATATTTCAAAAATCTTCTCCCATAACTCAAGGAATTTAAAACGAAGCGACGGTCAAGATCACATCATAACTTCCAACGCGCTTTTTGCTCAATGGAGATCCACAATGCCCCTATATCTTCTCTTTTCTTGTTTGAAAAGCAGATATCTTCAACAGAACCTTCAGGTAATTCTCCATTTCTGATTTACTTTTTATCAATTTACATCGCCTTACTCGCAATGGATGCCGAGACTTTCATCCAGCAGAATCTCCTTAAAAATCCCGAAAAGGAGATCTGTGCTTTCGACAACGTAGACATTGCAGCTTTAAGAGCCTCCGGCGCTTTCCCTGAGAACACGGTCTTCAGACCATTCGATCGGTCAATCCGATCGGATGTTTCTTCCACTGAATGGGTTTGTTTTCCAGCATATCCTTTTTCACTAGGTCTTCGATACCCTTTTCCTGAATTCATGATGCAATTCTTTCGAACCACCGGCATCTCTTTTGCTCAACCCATGCCCATGGTTTGGAGAGTACTAATTGTACTTAACCAAATCAAAAACCTCCACTGTTCCGACCTCCGCATCGAGGATTTGCCTATTGCTTATCGCCTCCGATCCCATGGCTCTAGCCGGTTCTTGCTCTTCTCGACCTCCAGCAAACCCCTAATTCTCAAAGCCACCAAAAACGAAGACGGATGGCAACGCAAATTTTTCTTTGTCAAACGAGACTCCATTGCGGAGGGTGCCAACCTTCCGGTGGAGTGGTTAACCACCGGTAGGGTCATAAATACTCTCATAAACCATTTAATTCTTATCTTCTATTAATATCCTTCTTTTCGATCTTTATGCAGTGAACTTCAAGGAAGTCGCTCCCCCTACCGCCGAGTCAGAAGAAAGAATCAATACTGTTTACCAGTTACCTGCAATAGACAGGACTTTCACCACACACGTCCCGAGTTCCAGTCAATATTCGTCATCCGAAATATCTGGTAAGGATTACTTTCAAAATAATTAGTCAAGACAGTAAAATAATAAAATGAAGAGTAAAACTTTTCCCTTTATGGAGCACCGGCCAAGATCCCTGAAGTCTTTGACCTCGACGAATTGGACAGTTATTCTGATCAGATCCAGGTCAAGAAAGAACCTAGCCCCAAGACCACAGCCACATCCAAACCCAGCAGCTCCAAAGCCATCATTATCCCCAAACCTTCACTGGCTACCAAGCCCCGGAGTTCAAGTTCCCGCAAAAGGAAAGAGCCTGATTCCCCTGTCATCTCTGACACATTTCCTTATGAGAAACACGGGTTCATTGAAGCCAGCGGGTTTATGACTTCCTTTCTCAACCAGGTTAGTTTTCTCATATCACATCCTGCGGCTTACATTATTTTCAAAGATTTATCAATATTAATACCTGTCCTCTTACCTTTGTAGGGTCTTGAGCGTTTGGTTAACCTATATCAAGAATCCTGCAAGCTCAACAAGACGCTTGAAACCAAGCTAAAGGAAGCTGAAATCACAATCTCCGATCAAGGCATGATTGCAGCCGCCAAATCTCGTCATTACGAGCAGAAATTTAAAGCCATGACTCAAGAACACCAAACTGCTCTCAACAAAGCTACTCTTCAAGCCCAGACCGATCTTGAAGCTGCCCACGTGCAGTACGAACGGGATATGGTCAGCTACCGGGAAAGCCTCAAGAGTTCCGTCGTCATTTCTCACCTCCAAGCCAGATTGAAGATGGCCCATGAAGCCAAATCATTAGGCTTTGAATGCCCTTCTTGGGATGTTGGTGCCTGGGAGACCAAGATAAAGAACCTCGGCGGCATTTCTTTCAAATCAGCTGTCGAAGAATCTTCCAAAGCAGTTAAAAAAACAACCGATGCTGAGAAGGATACTGAGGCAGATCCCAAGACGGATGCTGCTGAAATTACTATGGACGAAGAAGGCACTACCCCCTAATGCTTATTTACCTTAAATCGTTTGAACAATTTTAGGTTTTTATGAACAATTTTTATTTCTGTATCGAAACAATTTGATAGCCGAAGGTGGATGGGTCCTGGGTTTCAGGATGAAACCTTCGGTTATCAACCAGTATTGATTGCTTCAAGAATAATTTCATCTTTTTATTTTTCTTGCCATCATCTTCCGTTTTTCCTAAGTATAAATCTTAGCTTTGCAAAAATTTTATATTGTTATCTTATGAAAATATCCTGATCAGTATACTCAACAATATATTACAAAAACTTTTTTATTAGATAGGACTCCCAAATGCTCGTTCAACTTTGTAGAAAGCTTTTGAAAAACAATCTATGTTTCCAAAACCAGTTTTCGATAATACTTAAATGATCAAAGTTCCAAACTAATACTAGTTTCAAACACCTTAATCAAATATCCTGAAAAGGAATTTGAGAATATATCAAGATACTTAACCTTTTATAAAACATAGTGTTACTAAAAACTTAGACGATGTTTACAAAGGAAAGATCATACCCGGAGTAGTATATAACCCTATTACCAAGCCTCAATCTCTTTGCAACTTCTTCAATGAAGATGTCCCCTGTGCGAGGTACTTAGTGCATTAGTTCTGAGCCTTATCCTTTTAACTTTACATCACCACCTTGGTAGGAATGTCCCCTGTGTACAATGTCTTCAAATACTTTAGAAATCTTTTGAATGTCAGTTTCCATTGTATAGGCAATTTTTTACGTCCCAAGGGTAAAACCCAAGGATGTACTGGAGATAAATCCCTTGTATCCTGGGGAAAATCCCAAATTTTCATGCGCTACAGGCGGGAGTGTATAAACTCCAAGACTTAGAAAGGTGAAAACCTTTAAACCTTAGAGAGTATGAAAATACCCTTTCGTGAGAGAGGGTGATCAATCCTCATATACCTTTAGGATTCAGGATATAGCCAACAGTAACGAAATTGTCAGCCACTTTTACATGGACTGGTCCCGCCACCTTGAACTATTCCTGAATAACTTGCGCTCCAGGCGGGGTGTTTAAACCCAATTCGGAAGAAAGGTGAATACCTTTAAACCTGTGAAGGGATCAGGATCCCTTGTACGTGAGAGAGGGGGCCGATCCTCTAATCTTCTGAAATATCCTGAGTGAGCATCCCGGAGCTATATCCCGAAGCATATACTGCAAAACATCCTTACACTAAGGTGGGTGTTAGCTTGGCTAACACCCCTCCGATGCTTAAGTCAGTATTGGGTTACAAAGAACAAATTAAACCAAACATATTTAAAAAAGGTAGAATTCATACCATCCTGAGTTAGAAATTAAATTCTAAACTCACTTGAAATAGAGCTTAAGGTGTATAGCATTCTAAGATCTCGGTAGCATATCCCCCTCCATATTCTTGAGTCTGTATGCTCCTTTCCCTGCTTCTGATTCAACTTCCTATGCTCCTTCCCATTTTGGAGCTAACTTGCCATCGGCAGGATTAGTAGTATTCTGAAAAGCTTTTCTTAACACCCAATCTCCAACCTTAAATCTTCTGGTCCTAATATTCTTGTTATATGCCCTGGATATTCTCTGTTGATATGCTGCCATCCTTAGCCTTGCCGCATCTCTCTTCTCATCTATAGTGTCTAAATCCTGACTCAAGGCTCCAGGATTCTGCTCAGGATCACTTAGGGTAGATCTTGCAGTAGGTATTGTCATTTCCGTTGGAATCATTGCTTCTGCTCCAAATACCAAGGAAAATGGGGTTTGGCCTGTTGCATTCTTTACCGTTGTCCTATCAGCCCACAAAACAAAGGGTAATTCTTCTGCCCATCTTCCTTTTTTGGCTCCAAGCCTTTTCTTTAAGTTATTGACAATTATCTTGTTTGAGGATTCTGCTTGTCCATTCGCTTGAGGATGTACTGGAGTAGATGTTATCATTTTGATTCCCCAACTCTTGCAAAAGTCAGTAGTTCTCTTGCTGAGAACCATTGTCACAGATTATCTCGGCTGGTACTCCGAATCTGGTCAGGATATTCCTCTTTATGAAGGATACTACTTCTTGGTCTCTAACTTGAACAAATGCTTCAGCTTCAACCCACTTAGAGAAATAATCCGTCATTGCTAGCATAAAGACTTTTCCTCCCGGAGCTTTTGGTAGTTTTCCCACTATATCCATACCCCACTTCATAAATGGCCAAGGGGAAACAATAGGATATAATGGTTCAGCAGGTTGACGTAGTATGTTACTGTGTCTTTGACATGCGTCACATCTTCGAGCATATTCTGCGGCATCTTTTCTCATTGTTGGCCAATAATATCCTGTCCTTAATACTTTTGAGAATAACGACCTGCCCCCAGTATGGTTACCACAATCCCCTTCATGTATATCCTGAAGTACTTCTTTAGCTTCAGGATCCTCCAAGCACCTCAAATACGGTCCTGCAAGAGATTTCTTGTATAAAATATTATTTATAATAGTGAATCGTGATACCTTCATCCTAAATGCCTTAGGATTTTCATTTCCAGGGATGTGTCCTTCTTTGAGATATCTCATGATTGGAGCCGTCCAGGATTTAGGATCCTCTTCAGGATGCTCTGCTCCAGGATCCTGAATACCCGCTACTTCTTTATCCCGAGGATTCGTTGCAGGATATAAGACATGTAATATTGGTATTTGGGTTCCTTCTGGTATCCTGATCGATGATCCCAGATTTGCTAAGGCATCTGCTTCAGCATTATCCTCCCTTGGTACCTGTTCAAGTGTAAAAACATCGAAATATCCTGCTAATTTTTATCGAATATCGAGGTATTCGATTAATTTCTCACCCTTGACTGCATAGGATCCATTAAAATGGTTAGTAATTAACAAGGAGTCAACATATATTCGCAAATTCTTGATACTCATACTCTTAGCCAATTCTAATCCTGCAATTAAAGCTTCATATTCTGCCTCATTATTAGTAGCAGGAAATTCACACCTAATAGCCTGGGGTAATATGTCCCCCTGTGGCGATTTTAGTAGTATACCTAAACCTACACCTCTTATATTGGATGCACCATCAGTATATAATGTCCAGGATCCTGAAGATTCTTCTAACTGTTGAACTTCTAGGTCTACCTCATCCTGAATATCACTACTGAAATCAGCCACAAAGTCAGCTAAAGCCTGAGACTTTATGGCATTTCTAGGTTCATATACTAAATCATAAGCACTTAACTTTACTGACCACTTGGCCATCCTGCCTGACATCTCTGGTTTCCTAAGCACATTTTTGACAGGACAATTCGTTTTAACATGTATCCTATGTGTCTCGAAATAATGTCTAAGCTTTGTCGATGCCATGACTAGAGCTAATATTAATTTTTCTAAATGAGAATACCTAGTTTCAGCATCTAACAAACTTTTACTAACATAATAAATAGGATATTGCTGACCTTCATGGTCTTTTATAATAACGGCACTTACAGCATTCCCTGATACAGCAAGGTATAGGGATAGTGGTTCACCATTTTCAGGCTTCATCAATAGAGGTGCGGTTGAGAGATATCGCTTTAAATCCTGCAAGGCTGCTTCATGCTTTGCTCCCCATTCAAATTTCTTATTCTTCTTGAGGATATCATAGAATTCCTTGCATTTTTCTGAGGATCTTGAAATAAATCTATTCAAAGCTGCTACTCGGCCTGTCAATCTTTGTACGTCCTTCATATTTGAGGGTGATTTTATATCCAGGATAGCTTTGATCTGCTCTGGGCTTGCTTCTATCCCCCTTTTTGTCACCATATATCCAATAAACTTTCCTGCCCCCACTCCGAAATGGCATTTAGCAGGATTTAGCTTCATGTTGTATCGATCCAGGATATCAAATGCTCCCTTGATATCCTGGAGGTGATCCTCAGCCTTTTTAGATTTCACCACCATATCATCGATATATACCTCCATGGTGTCCCCCAGCTTATCCTTGAACATCATGTTTACCAATCTCTGGTATGTAGCACCTGCATTTTTCAAACCGAAAGGCATAGCAGTATAGCAATATATACCTGTTGGTGTCATGAAAGCAGTGTCCTCCTGATCCGAAGGCTCCATTTGAATCTGCTGAAATCCTGAGGATGCGTCCATGAACGTTAACATCTCATGTCCAGCAGTAGCATCTACCATTGCATCGATATGAGGGAGAGGAAATGGGTCTTTAGGACAAGCCTTGTTCAAGTCCGTGTAGTCTACACAGACTCTCCATTTCCCATTTTTCTTCTGTACCACAACTACGTTAGCTAGCCATCTTGGAAACTTGACTTCTCTGATCATCCTGGACTTCAACAACCTTTCAACTTCCTCTTGGATAATCGCATTCCGCTCAGGAGCAAATTTTCTTCTTTTTTGTTGAACAGGCTTGAATGATTTGTCAATTCCAAGCTTGTGAGTGATAATGTCTTTGGATATGCCTGTCATATCCTCATGCTTCCATGCAAACGTTGACATCCTGCATTTCAAGAAGTTTCTTAACTGTTCTTCAATATCCTGAGGGATATTGGTTCCTACGAGCACCGAGATATCAGGCTTATCCTGATCCAGGATGATTTTCTTTACATCCTGCTCCGAATCCTCCGCGATATCCTGGGCCCGCATCTTTAATTGCTATGCTGTACTAGGCTTAGTTGAGGATTTCATTGAGGATGAGTAGCATTCCTTCGCTTCCTGCTGATCACTTTCAACCTTGACAACTCCCCAAGGGGTAGGGATCTTGATGCATTGGTGATATGTTGATGGCACAGCCTTCATATCGTGAATCCATGGTCTTCCTAGTATGATGTTATAGCAGGATAAGGAGTCCATCACACAGAAACATTGTATTGAATTGACCCCTTCAACATATACTGGTAACTTTATCTCTCCTACGGTATTTCTAGCTTCTCCACTGAAACCAACAAGCACATTGGACTTCGAAGTGATGTCCATCGGAGATACATTCATTCTCTTCAACGTTTCCAGCTGAATTATATTGACAGAACTACCGTTGTCTACCAGTATCCTGCGTACAAAATGGTTAGCCACATATAATGTTATTACTAAAGCATCATGGTGAGGATCCTGAACAGTATCCCTATCATCACTATCGAAAGTGATCACTTTATCAGTTGTGAGGGTAGTCATTCTGACTGGTCTGTCTCCCCTCTCGCTCTTAGCTTCCTTTGCATGTCTCTTGGCCGCCGAATACGAAGTCGCACAAATGTCGGACCCTCCTGAAATAAAGTTAATTATCTTGGCATCTGCTGGGGGTGATGCTGCTCGTTCAGGATCCTTCTCGGGATCCTGCCCTTTATTCTTCTTTTTTCCCAGCAAGTCTTTCAAATACCCCTTGCTTAATAGGTAACTTATCTCTTTCCTTAAAGCAATGCAATCCTCGGTCATATGTCCGAAGTCTTCGTGGAAGGCACACCATTTGGATTTATCCTTCCAATCAGCTTTCTGCTGGTTCTTTCGAGGCCACCTAGCTTTGTCCCCTAAGCCCTGCATAGCATACATTAATTCGGGTATATTAACAGAAAAGCAGTATTCAGATAAGTCAGGATATTCTTCAGGATCCTCGTCTTCAACAGCATTCACTTTCTTGTTATCATTTCTGCCGTATGGCCTGGAGCGATATGGCTTATACGTGGTCTCCGATTTCCTGTTAGTTGATTCATAGGTTGAGGTAGAGTTCATCCTCTCCTGCATCTTCCTGTCATCTTCCAGACGGATATATCTCAAAGCCCTGTTACGAGCTTCGTCGAGATTTCTGCAGGGATTCATTACAAGATCCTGATAAAACTGAGAATCCTTTTGTAATCCCATCTTAAAAGCTTGCACAGCTGTTGCAACATCAAGATGTGGGATATCCAAGGATTCTCGACTGAATTTGTTCACATAATCCCTCAAGGATTCCTGAGGCCCTTGAGTTATCCTGTAAAGATCACTGGTTTGTTTCTCAAAACTCCGACTACAAGAAAATTGATTGTTAAATAAATTAACCAAATGAGAAAACGAAGTAATTGAGTGAGGAGGAACGTTTAACAGCCATTTTAAGGCTGATCCTGTTAGAGTAGAACCAAATCCCTTGCACAAGCATGCTTCCTTGAGCTCCGGAGGGATAGGGTTAATCTCCATTCTTTCCGTATACTGAGCAATATGCTCTTCAGGATCCGTAGTCCCATCATACAGCTTCATGTTGGGAGTCTGAAATCTTTTTGGGATTTCAGCATCACAGATGGGATATGCAAAGCGAGATATCCTGTGGCTGTCTTGGGATACTTCCGGAATTGGTTGGACCACTCCAGGCACACTGGATATCATGTCCTTCAATTTCTGCAGCTCCCTGGTAAATGTTGACGTCATACCTGCATCCTGCAAAGAGCCATTATTGTTAGTAGCAAGAATATTATTATTTGACACATTACCGTTCTGAGGATTTTGGCTATATCCTGAAGCATATCCTGAACTTCTCACAGTCCATATTCTGACCGAAGAGGGTATCTCAGGGGTATGATTCTGAGAATGGCTTGGGACGATATTCCCCCTATTATCCTCAGTGTAAACTGCGGAACTGAAGTTCAAAGCCCTGGGTTGTATAGGAGTGACAGTTTCTTCAGCGGGTCTACTCGAGCTAGCTTTTAAGAGTTGTATTTCTCTTAATAGCATTTGGTTAGTCTCCTGTTGCTACCTCATTTGTTCCTGCACACTTCCAAATAAAGTCAAAATTTCATCATTAGAGGCTAAAACAGGAGCAGATCCCTGGACACTCCGAGTAGGGATAACATCTTGAGGTTGTGAAGAAAACGGCATCCTTGGAGGAGGTGGTGGAAGCACCGAACCAGTGGTAGCAGAGGTTGTTGCAGACATAGTGGAAGAGCTCATGTTTGATCTTGAGGCCATTGTAAACAATGTGGCAAAAAGTTTAGAAAATAGAAAACCGATTAATGATTTTGCAAAGATTTTTAGTAAAAGTAGCACCACTTGCCCCACGTTGGGCGCCAAATTGTTTTGGTCAAAAATTACCTAAGCAATTTAGTGATCAAATTAGTTAAGTGAGGTAGTGTGCTAGCAATATGTGTGAAAAGTGTGTTTACAAAATTAGATATGAAAACGGTTTCAGGATACGGCTCAGGATATAGAGCTGTATCTATGATCAAACAATGAGCAAAAATGTAAAGGTGGACACGTGATATACGAGGAAAGCCCTTGATCAATCTAGATCGCCGGCATAAAACCTCGGGAGCTGACAATCGCAGCTGCCTTGTTCTTCTATTGCTTCCAATATCAGGATACAGTGCAGGATGTGGTGCGGATCGACTATGTGTTACAATGAAATTTGAATACAAGTGTGGTGTTTGCAATGAGCTAGAGAGTGAATGTGTTCGAGAGTGTCAGTGTAAATTGTGTGCCTTAGACTGATCCGCCCCCATCTATTTATAGTAAAGATAATGTAACAAACTATCCTAAACTTCCGGGATCCAGCGAATATTCCCACTCGAACGTTGAGGACCAAGTCTTTCGGGTTCAACGGCTTCCTGTAGGTCCCTCAGAGGTTGAGGTAAAACCTTATCCTTGTTATGTTTAACACACTAGCAAGTGCGGAATCCAAGCTAGAATGCAACCCGGTAGTTTATATGAGAACACAAGCTACAAAGAGAAAGGTAGACACACGAGATATCAAAGTTTTCTCTTGTATTTCAGTGGACACGGTTACAGACCTTGACCAAACTGAAAATACGCTCTCTACAAGACTAAGTTCACTCACACACTGAAGTGAACACATTACATGAGTATATATATCCATCACAGGTCGTCTGGTCGAAGGATCAGATAGTCAGATCGAAAGATCATCTATCGAACTGAAAACTATCGAAGGATCCACATGTACCTCGAAGGATGATATCCTTCGAGGTCCATCTATATCCATCGAAGGTTTATCCTTCGAGCTCATCGAAGGATATAAACAATCCTTCGATGACTCATCCTTCGACCCAGACAACTTACAACCATGTTCTAACTGTTTGGTCAAAGTCAAACCAGGAGGATGGTTGACTTGGTCAAACTTACATCAAAACACCTATTAACAAACATAAGACGTATACAAGACTAACAAAAGACATCGTTTTATATCATAACAAAATACAGACAAAGTACAGACACAAGTGCACCAACAAACTCCCCCTTGGCTGTAGCTTTGTCTCGATCTTCGTGTCTTCAAGTCTCTGACGTCCTTTCAACCGTTAAGTGATGCGTTGACCATGCACTTCCCGCATTCACAAGTAGGTTGAAGCAATACAAGGCCATCTTCTGAAACTTCATTGCTTGTGCACGATCTCTAACCAAGTAGTTGATCTCGTGATCCTTAAGAATAATAATATCCGACCTGGACATGTTAGTAATCCACATTGGATCTATCATTCGAAAGTTCTCCTGACTGTCTTTGAATAAGATCACCGCTTCTCCAGTATCTGCATCATAAACCCAGCAACGAAAGTTACCCAGAAAATCTGTCTTCATTTTCAACAACGGTATTTTATTCATCAACTTCGGAGGATCATAAACCAATCGATAACGAGCAGTATTTGTCTCTGGATCAAGCGTGAACCTGATCTGCTCGTACCGAGGAAACTGCGGCTTGTATAGCGGATCCTTCCAACCTCTTCTTCGTTCCAACCTGATCTTCTTGGCGAACAAATTCACCATCTTGTCTTCGACTCGATTAATAACCTTCAGCTGAGCCAAAACTGCAACATCATAATAAGGAAGTGAAAGAATGCTGAGAAGAGTCCTGAAGTACTGAAGCCCGCATTCTCGCTTCACAACCATGCAGTGAAGCTCCTTGATGAACATCCAGCTGATAATACGTCCCCTAGCCGGATTCCTTTCCAGAATCATGTAGTTGGCCTGATCCAACGGAGGGAGCGGAGGAGGATTCCTAGCTAGGAAATCCGCTCGCCATTTGTTCACGGTCTTCTCACGGCTTTCTTGAACTGTAGGAGAATCTGAAGAAAGATTAGAAAATTCTGCTGTCTTTGCCGCCACAAACTCATCATCAAGCGTATTAAACTCCACATTATCTTGACCAACATAAACAGGACGTTCCGAATTCGAACCGATGAAGATTTCTTCAATCGTAGAGAAATCGGTTTCATCCGGAACTAACGGAGTAGCATCGATCGTTGTCAATTCAACCTCATCCAATTTCTTCAGAGCTAATACACATTCATCAGACATCTCTGCAACGTATTCTCCTTCTTCTAATAGTTCACCCGTGAGTGGATGATACTGTTGAACAATTGAGGATTCAGGGAGATCGGTAAACGCTTCCGGTTCAAGACTAATATGTTCAAATCCTGCCGAAGCTTCCAATGTTTCAGCCTGCTCAGATGGACCAGTAGTAGCTGTTGGAGGAGCAGTAGGAGCATCTTGAGACGTACTAGACCCACCTGCAGCACCGGATGCAGTTGCACCGGAACCTGTGGCAGCTGGTTGATCAGGATTTGCTGCATCATCGTCCTTGTCATCGCCACGCTTTGAGGAAACGATGCCCAATGCTTTGCACCTTTCATTCCAAAGCGTAACTACTTTGTAATCAAATTTCTTGAAATTTGCTTGAACAGGCTTGAAGGCTTCCATTAATCGATCATCACGATTTTTATAGCGATCCGACATTTCTTCATGCTTCTGCTTTAACGCTTTTGCCTCATGCTCTAACACAGTGCTATGCCCCTTCATTATCTCAACTTCTCTATCACGAGCCCTGTTTGCTTCTTTCAGTCTTTCAATCTCTTGAGCTTGTTCTTTTATCTTAAGGTTCTGTGTACTAACAATTGAGACTAGCTTGTTGTGTGCCTCCACATCCTGTGTTCGCTGTACACGATACTCTTCAATCTTTCTAGTATGCCGACCGACTAAATTACCCAATTCACTGACTTGTTCGATCAGGAAATGAATTTTCTCAGCTTCAGACAACCCAGACAATGTTTCTGCTAGAGTCGGCCGTGAGGGCTCAGGTCCTGAGAAACCAGACTGACCAGATGGACCTGTAGTAGCTGTTGGAGCAGTAATAACAAGAGGAGGACGTGAGTGTGTACCTGAGACAGGAGTTGCAGGCGGCTGTTGATCAACAGTCGCCGTGCGTGTCCCAGAAGACGTCTGCGGAGATGAGACCAGCTCCAGCATCTCTGATGTAGTTAATTGATCATTGACAGGTGGTAGCTGATGCTCCGGAGGCGTTGAATGCTGGATCGAATCAGGTATAGTGACATCACCAGCAGTTTCACCTGTTGACCCTGATCCGCCCTTTGATTTCTTTGAAGTACGAGTACCCTCTCTTCTTGCTTGCCTCTTCTTTCTAAATAAACCAGGAGCAGCAGGAATATAATCATCATCTTTGTCAGATTCTGCGGCATTAACCGGTTTCTCAATACGTTCAAAACCTCGAAAATTCCCGCGCTGATCATAAGCCTTTCGCATCCCTGGTGGAGGAGGATTATCATCCTCTGAAGACGAATCATCATTACCAGAAACTCCTTCAGCATCAGAAGACGAACTGCTTTCATTCCCCAACCTCCTAGGCTCGTCCACCTTACTTTTACCTTTGTCTGTCGCATCATCGCCTGACCGACTTGCAGTACCACCAACATTACCACGGACATCTGATTCGATGAACACTCCTTGAACTTTTTCTGCAGCAACATTCACATCAACTTCAACATGTGTTGCAGCACCGGAACTGCCAGCAGACTTCCTGCTCGATGCTTTAATTCCGTGCTTAGCCCCGAGTTGTGTGTTGGCCAACGCGATTAACTTGGGCTCTTCGTCATCAGAATCACTTGCATCTCGACGCCACTTGTGATTCTGTGGAGCCTCGTAGGCCAGATCATCGAGGTGACCAATAAGCTTTCTGACTGGATCGGATTCCTTATACTTAGACATAGACTTGAAGATCAGCAATGTACGCTCGTTCATCGGATTGACTGGAAGAACATCTGTTTCAACCTTGGGAAGGTTCGGAATCTGATCATCTATCATCATTTGCAAGAATCTTGGATATAACCAAAACTTGGTTGACGTCCGTTGATTTGTTGACGGAAGTGGCATGCGGGCATTCTCTTTCAGATTGTCAAAGATGTAACGTGATATGTTGAACGGCTTGTTCAGAATTAAAGCCGTAAACAATCCCGTCAATTCAATAGGCGACAAATCATATCCAGACTGTTTGTTGCTCAGACAGTGAATAAGAATATGCAATAAAAACTTGTTGGTGCACTAAATGTCTGCTGATTACGTCATTATCAAGTCTTGTGTCAAGGATTGTTTAAATGATCACACATTAGGGTTTAAGTTAGGGTTTTTATGGTTTAAACAAGAGATTTCGCTTGAGAGGTTATGTGATTGCTTGAAGCGAAATCAACACACAAGATTTCGCTTGAACAGCTCAAGCGAAATCATCTAGTCTATATATAGGTAGGTCATTTGAAGCGATAGATAGAGATGTCATTGTACATGTGACGAAGTGCTGACGGATCTGTATCAGAAAACCTTGTACAAGCACTCAAATCAATCAGAAAAGAAAGATTAAAAGGATTAGAGCTGTTATGACTTAGTTTACTTTGATTCCGCCTCTGTAAACTGAGATGAATTGCCTTGACTGACATTTTAGGGTCATACAACGGTCCAACAAGTGGTATCAGAGCTCAGGACGAGGAGTTCATACCATAGCAGCGGATTATCTTCTTTCTACTCATTTCTTTTTACGTTTTTTTAGTTCTGAACAATTTCCAACGGTCGAAATGGTCTAATTTTCGTGTATAACGTGTAAAACTGAGTTTTAACAAAGCCTACAAAGTTTCGGATTAAAATTCAGCTTAAAACATGTTAAAATTGACCTAAAACTAGATTTCGCTTGAAAGGTGTTCGAAATTATAGGTTGATTTCGCTTCAGATCTGATTGTTCGGACTGTTTCGCTTGAACTCCTGAAGCGAAATAGGACTGTTGGATTTCGCTTGAAACTCTGAAGCGAATTTGATTTCTTGAAGCGAAATTAGTTGGTTCGCTTGAACAGTTGAAGCGACATTGTTCTGTCAGATTTCGCTTGAAGATTCTGATCTGCTGAAGCGAAATAGTAGTTTTCGCTTGAAACATTTTGATAACAGATTTCGCTTGAATCAAAATTGTTGTTTGAATTTCGCTTGAAGGTGAAGCGAAATAGTGCATATTAGATTTCAAACTTAAAATTTTTCTAAGTGTTTGATTTTTTTCCAGGTACGTTCACGATGGATGATATTTTCTTGAACCCATTTGGCGATATGTACGCATTCGCAGGAAATTCGGGAGACGATACTTCTTCAAATGATGCAAACAAAAGTCCACCTAAAGAAAGAAAGAAAGAAGCTTGGGAATCTGAAAGTGCATTCGGAACGTTCAATAAACCCCCAAAGCTAATGGCTATTGAGGAGTACAGTAGGTGGTCCAGAAAATTCGAAGACTGGTTGATGGCATTCGCATTTCCTAGCTGGAAGAGTTTGAAAAACGGTTATGAACATGGAAAGAAATATGGTGAAACTTTAAGAGCAGCTGAGGAGATTGATTCGTTTGTAGCTGAACAAAAGTGTGTGGCATTGTTATTTCAGTCAGTCCGGGAAGATATAATCTCACTTATCGACTATTCAAATGCAAAAGATCTTTGGGAAAAGTTAGAAAAGAAATGTATAGGTAGTCAAGAAATTAAGAAAAACAAAAAGAAACTTCTTAGGAAAGAGTTTGATCTGTTTGGTTGTCTTAAGAATGAGTCGGTATGTAAAATGATAGAACGATTTGGTCATCTGAAGCTGGAATTAGTAAGACATGAGATTGACATTCCTGAAGAAGATCTTATCGACAAATTGTTCGATTCATTGCCGGATGAAATGGATTGGAGATATTATGCGCTCATGCTGAAGAATACCATCAAAGAACCAGAAAAGCTGACATTAGATTTGCTGATTGAAAAACTCGAGAGTCATGAGCTAGAGTTGAAGAAGACGTACAAAATTAATCATTCATCTTATCAGCAGAATCTGGATTTATACTATCCAAAGAGTATGATGCCGAAAGCTACTTCTCCAAAAACTGCATTTTCTGCTGAGAATGTTTCTACAGCTGGAAAAGAAAGTCAAAGTGGTCAAAGCAGTGGAAGCCATAGTGGTTATCATAGTGGATCTACATCTTCTGCAAATCATTCTGATGCGAAGTTTTCTTGCAATATCGCGATAGATCTGAAGAACGCACAAAATTTTGATGCGGAGTCGGCCAAGCAACAAATGGTCTTTTTGGCATCTGTTTTGGAATCCTACGAAGGAATGGTGGCTGGAAAAATCGGGAATACAAATCTGACGAAAGAAGACTATGATCAGATAGATCCTGAAGAAATGGAGCTGATAGACATTCGTTGGGCAATGGCAAGTGCAGTTCGACGTGCACAACGCTTCATGGAGATTACAGGAAGAAAAACAATTGGTGGTGCTTCTACCAAGCTGGGGTTCGATAAATCGAAGGTGACTTGTTTCAAATGTAAGCAGAAGGGTCACTTCAAACGAGAATGCCGAAACGCTTATACTGATGAGTCGGAGAACCCTTTCAGAGATGATTATTATAAGAAGGCAATCTACCATCAGAATAAATCTGAGCCGCCTAGATTGAAGCAAGTTGAAGACAACAGAGACAAATCAAGGGCTCTTGCTGTGATTTATGATGATGAGGGGTATGATTGGAGTAAGGAAGTTTTACCGGAAGAAGATGCGGTGGGGTACGCATTCATGGCAAGCAATGATGAACCTAAACCATGGAAAGATGATCGTACTGAAGAACAGAAATATCACTACCGGAAGATGATTGTTGAAACAAAGATTATCAGACTTTCTCGTATCTATCTGAATGCAAGGAGAGCCAATAGATGGGATCCAGATAGAGAGTGCTATCTTGATGAGTATGGAAATATTGCAATTGATGATAGTACACTTGATATCGAAGCCATCATCAAGGAATACAAAGAAGAAGATGAATATTGGCAACACAAGTGGTGGGGAACTCCAACTTCGAAAATGATTGAAGAAGCGAAAGAGAAAGAGAGAAAGGAGAAAGAGGAGAAAGAGAAGAAAGAAAAGCAAGTTGATACAGGCATAATTGATACTACGCAAGAGTTGACAGCTAAGAATCTGGGAGTGATGGCTGACAAAGTGCTAGCTGCAAAAGCACTTGAGGTAGATCCTAATTCTGTTACTGAGTCAAAGGAGTCGGTCATTCAAAGTGTGTCAACAAATGCGTCAGGTAACAAAAATGAGTCAGGTAACAAGATTGATGGGAATGCTGACTGCAAAAATTGCACCAAACAATGCAATTTTTGTAGCACTGTCACGTATTTTAACAATGAGAAAATCAAGAATCTGACAACAAAGGTTAGAAATGTTGAAAATCAGATTCTCGATCGTGACAAAACTGTAAGAGCTTCAACTGAACGGATCAAAGAATTAACGGCTCAAATTGAAAATGATAAAACTGAACGTGAGAAAATTAAATCTGAAAATGAAAAGTTAATTCTTGAAAACCGACAGATTTCTGAAAAGTTTGAGAAATTGAAAAATGTTGTTAAAGATAGTGATGATCGTAATGGCAAAACATTTAAAGAAAATGAACATCTAAGAGCTGTTTTGAGATTAAAAGAAGAATCGATTAATGAACAACTGGATCAAATTGCTAAACTGAAACTTAAAGTTCAAGAAGCTGAAATTGAGAATGAACGAATCCAGTTGAAGCTTAACAGCTATAAATCGGCAAGCTTTGTTTTGCAGCATATTGTTCCTAAACCTATAGGGAAAAACAAAGATGGAGAGGATGTGTTTTCTGATGGAACGGGTGTAGGTTTTCACAAAGTTCCACCGCCAATTTTAGACAACTACACGAAAAAGCAGTCTAGTTTGGTGGAAATTGAGGAAGAAAGTGAAGTTAAACTTCCTGAAAACATTGATGTTACGTTCACATCTTCCAATGACGAGGGTGTCCAAAGTGATGTGGTGAAAAGTATGGTAGACAAAGTGCTTAAACCGGATTGTGACACTTCTGAGGAGGATGGGGGTTTCTTGGACAAATACATTCAGAAATCAAAGTCCAAAAACAACTTAAGTGATGAACCGGGTCTTGTGATGTACAAGATGGCTGGATCTGATAAGTTGTTTTCGGATTCTGAATTTCCTATTGAGAATGTTAACATGAACAAATTGACAAATGTTTTCAAGTTAGTTGAAGTTGAGTTGTCAGAGGTGAACAGTTTGAAACAAACAAAAAGGCAAATGAATTTTGAGAAAGATAAAGCTTATTACAAAAAGCCTATTGTTCCACCACGTTTTTATAATAACAATCGAAACAATTGGTCGGGTGGTTATCGAGGTGGTAAGAGTTATCAGAAAAAGAGTTTTCAAAACAGAAGGTTTGCTGAAAAGAAGGTGTTTGTAAATGGTTCAAGTTCACTTTCTGATGAGGAAAATGAAATTTTTTCAAAATCAAATGAAGAGTTCTTTGAGAAAAGAGCTTCACATTATCAGTCTGAAGGCACAAGTCGAGTTGTTGATACTCGTACATGTTTTAGATGTAATCAAGTTGGTCACATTGCACGAATGTGTACCAATGTGAAGCCTAAGATTGAAAATGTGAAGTATCAACAGAAGAAAGTTGATGAGAAGGGTAAAGCACCAATCATTGTTGAGAAAAAGTATGTAAAAAAAGACAACATCAAAGTGAAAAATGAACCCGTAAAGAAAGTGGTAACTAAAAATGACAAATTTTATAAACGGGTTGCATTATCTCAACAAGTTTGGAAACCAAAAACTGAAATGAAAAATTCAACTTCTGAAGTGAAAAAGGCTGATGAATCAATTTCAGTTGATTATAATGCAAATTTTCCACCTTTGAAGGCTAAAAATTTCAAAATTCAAGTTGCTAGAGTCAAGGTTACACCTAAGGCTGATAAAGCCTGGGTGGACACCATGTTCGAATAAGCAGTTTGAATTGCCGGAGCTTCCTGGATCGCGAAGCATGAATCGGCATCTTTCTTGAAGTTGTTTAAGTTGTAGTTTGTGGTATATGCAGGATCTTCCAAGAGCCATTTCAAGATGGATCATGGATAGTGGCGCATCTCGACATATGACAGGAAAAACTGCATTGCTGTATGATGTGAGAAACATTAATGGTGGTTATGTGGGATTTGCTGGTCATGAAGGTGGTAGAATTGTTGGTGAAGGAACGTTATCTAATGGGATTGTGACGTTTGAGAGAGTTAACTACATCACTGAGCTGGAGAAAAATCTGCTTAGTATCTCGCAGATTTGTGACAATCAGTACACTACTCACTTCACTGATAAAGAATGTTTGATTCTGAAACCTGGTTTTGTTATCCCTGAAGAATGGATTATTATGAGGGCACCTAGAGTGAACGATTTATATGTGTTAGACATGTCTGTGGCAACTACAACTACTGGTCAAGCACATTGTTTCGTGTCTAGAGCAACTGAGAAAGAATCAAGATTGTGGCACCGCAAGATGGGGCATATTCATCTAAGGAAAATGAATCACTTGGTGCACAATGATTTGGTATTGGGAGTTAATATCAAAGGTTTTCATCTGGAAGGGGAGTGCATTAGCTGCATCAAAGGCAAGCAGAAGAAAAAGTCACACCCTACAAAGCAAGTCAATTCAGTTTCGAGACCTCTGGAAAGACTTCATATGGATTTATTTGGTCCAGTGAATGTCAAGAGTATTACAGGAGATTATTATTGTTTGGTCGTTACTGATGATTATTCCAGATTTTCATGGGTTTCTTTCTTGAAGACGAAAGATGAAACATTTGACAGTTTGATGGCGTTGTTTAGGAAGATTGAGAATTTGTACCAAAGGCGTATTAAGAGAATTAGAAGTGATAATGGTACCGAATTTAAGAACAGTAAGATGGAAGAATTTTGTGATGAAAGAGGTATTTTGCATGAGTTTAGTGCTCCGTACACTCCGCAGCAGAATGGAGTCGCAGAACGCAAAAACCGGACACTAATCGAAACGGCTAGAACTATGCTTGCAGATTCAAAGTTACCAATTAATTTTTGGGCTGAAGCTGTTTCTGCCGCATGCTATACGCTCAACAGGGTTCTTACTGTCAAGAAGTTCAACAAAACATGCTTTGAGCTTATCAATAATCGCAAACCGAATTTGAAGTATCTAGAACCGTTCGGGTCACCTTGTACGGTTATAGAACCTTTTGGGAAGTTTGGTCCGAAGTGCATTGAGGGTATATTTGTTGGTTATTCAAATCCATTGCGACGTGTCTTCGTTCCAAGTGAGAAGCGGATTATTGAAGCTGCAAATGTTGAATGTCAAGGTTATACTATGCCGCCGCAGAATCCTGGTGATTCATGGCGTTATCATTATGACAAAATGTGGGATTCGTTTGACATGAGAGAAGAATCAGAGGATGATGAAGATTTCTTTGATGAGTTGGATATTTTGCGTGAATATGAGTCGCAGTTAAGATTCCCAGCCGAGTATTCGAGAAGACCACGGGAAACTTCAAATGATGATGAAGCAGGTCCAAGTAATGCTGGTGAACATGATGATGTCCAACAGAATGAAGTTGCTCAAGATAATCAGTCGGCTCAGAATGATAATCTAGAAGCTGAAAACATGCCCGTATTTGATCAAGGTGATTCAGATTCAGATTCTGAGGGGGAGCAAATTCAGATTTCAGGTCAAACAAACCAAGCTGGTGAACAAGATGCAGAGCAGAATGTTACTAATCTGGAGGGAAATGTAGATGTTCCGAGTGAAGTGATGCCGCGAACTTTTTCATATCATCCAGAGGAGTTGATTATAGGAGAATTACAAGCTGGAGTTCGCACTCTAAATCAGATTGATAAAGGGCTTACATGTTTTTATACAAAAGTTGCTCCTTTGCAAACTGAATTCTCATTAAGTTGTTTTATCTCGCAGGTTGAGCCAAGAACTTACAAAGAGGCGCTTACTGAAGACTCTTGGGTCAATGCTATGCAGGAGGAACTTAGTCAATTTGAGAAATTGGGAGTGTGGAAGTTAGTTGATTTGCCTGATGGTCATAGGAAAATTAACACTAAGTGGGTGTTTAAGTGTAAGAGAGACGATAGAGGAGTTGTCGTAAGGAACAAAGCTCGACTCGTTGTTCAGGGATTTAGTCAACAGGAGGGAATTGATTTTACCGAAGTCTATGCTCCTGTAGCACGACTAGAGGCAATCAGAATTTTCCTAGCATTTGCGTCTTGGAAGACCTTTAAAGTTTATCAGTTAGATGTTAAATCGGCGTTTCTTTACGGGAAGGTTAAAGAGGAGGTTTATGTCGGTCAGCCGCCGGGCTTTACTGATCCAATCCACAAAAACAAGGTCTACTTATTGGACAAAGCGCTGTATGGTTTACACCAGGCCCCGAGAGCCTGGTACGAGACTTTGTCTCAACACCTACTCGCTAACAAGTTCATTCGTGGTAAAGTGGATGCCACTCTCTTTACTAAAGTCGTTGATGGTCATCTTCTGATAGTTCAGATTTATGTGGACGATATAATCTTTGGGTCAACAAATGAAAATCTATGCAAAGATTTTGAATCAGTGATGAAGCAGAAGTTTGAAATGTCATCAATGGGGGAGATGAAATTCTTTCTGGGTTTACAAGTTGAACAACTTCCTGAGGGAATTTTCATTCATCAGTCAAAGTACGTTCATGATATTCTAGAGAAATTTGGAATGTCAGGTTCTACTCCAGCTGCTACCCCGCTTGCAACAAATCATGGGATTCACCCAGATCTCACCGGAGACAGGGCGGATGAAACTTTTTATCGATCCATGATAGGTTCTCTAATGTACCTAACTGCTTCACGTCCTGATATCATGTACCCAACGTGCCTCGCAGCAAGATTTCAGTCTAACCCAAGAGCATCGCACATGATTATTGTGAAGAGGATATTGCGCTACCTGAAAGGAACTTCTTCATTGGGGTTGTGGTATCCTAGAAAAGGCGATTTTACGCTCGAAGGGTATTCCGATTCGGATTTCGGATGCTGCAAAGTCAATTCAAAATCAACAACTGCAGGATGCCAGTTCTTTGGTCCTAGATTGGTTACCTGGCAGTGTAAGAAACAAACGTCTGTGGCGTTATCTACTTGTGAAGCGGAGTATGTTTCTGCTAGCAGTTGCTGCTCTCAGATCTTGTGGATACAGCAACAGATGCGCGACTACGGTTTGCAGTTTCTTAACACACCTCTTTTTGTTGATAATGAGGCCGCAATAAATATAACTAAAAATCCAGTACATCACGCTAAAACTAAACACATAGAAATTCGTCATCACTTTATTCGTGATTGCCTTGAGAAAAAGTTGATACGAATTGAGAAAATCCACACTGACGAACAGAAAGCTGATTTACATACCAAAGCTTTTGATAAAAATCGGTTTAAATATTTGTTAAAACTGAATGGTATGAAGCTTCTGTCGGTGTCGGATGGCATTATTGGCGTTGATGAGAGTACTGTTGCGGATGAAGACGAAAAACAATCTGCAATGGTTTGTCGAATTTTTACTTGTTTTGGTATTTAGGGGGAGTAGATGTTTGTACATAGTTATATTTTCAGAAAATACAAAAACAGTAAAAATGCAAAAATACAAAAACATGATAAAATCTGAAAAAGAGCTTGTGTATATAGGGAAAATGATAGTACATCAGCTAGACGATCACAGTATGCTAAAGATTTGAAAAGTATAAAAGAGTTAAACAATCTTACTGATGATGTGTCGATAGGTTTTTGTACATTTAGTAGATTTATTCGGGATATAAACCTAAATTCAAACTTGTGAATTTGTGGGGAACACTACTTGGATATATAGGTAACCCCTGAAATCTCGTTTGAAAGGTCTCTTAATCTGATATATTAGGTCTTTATACTCTATGATGTCTGGGGTATTATTCCGGGACTTCTGCTGAACGGTAGTTCTGACCTAGTCCCTGGCTAATACTTGCTGCAATGCTTGAAACACAGCATTAAACCCTCAGCATGCTGAAACAATAAAATTGATATATGCTGCTGTTGTAAGCAAAAAGATCCTCTAAAGGGGACACACCGGAAAGTCGAAGCTGATATCTCTCTGCGTATACGGAAGTATCGATCTGAGATCCCTCGGCCCTCGCATACCTAAATTATATACAGATATCATTGTAGTATTCTCACCTGTAAGACTGATTATTGAGATTCTGGATACGGGAGTATATTCAAGAGGTGGGACACATGAATGATCTAAGTTCTTAATTCATCTAAACCGTATCCTGAGTAAGTTGAAATTTGTATGAGAATTTAAGATGGATCAGTATATCGACAATCGAGGTAAATTGTTTAAGTCTGAGTATGTAATGTAGCTTAACGGTACTTGTGATTTGTCTGAAAAGCTGATATGATTCCCTGACACACTAGTCAAAAAATATGTTTGTAAATAGTTTACTTTGTTTACTTTCTGCAATTTAAGTTTTCTGTATTTCATTTCTTAGGTTAGAATATTTTGATAAAATCCAAAAAGATTTTATTTCTGCTTTATTTTAGACAAACCAAAGTGGAGAGTTGATTGTTGGATTCTCATATGTTTAAAGCAGATGCAGGAAATTCTGAACCGAAGAATGAGGAGAGCTTATTTGAAGAAGTTTGAATTGTTTGAAATGATAAAAACAAGTTCATTAACTTGATACTTGTTATTTTCAGAAGATGTTTGAAAATGTTGTTTTTAAAAAACAGTGTGTTTCGTCAAAAGATCAACCAAGGTCATTAAATTGGATTTGGTAGATTAATTGAGTAATCAGGGTCATTAACTTGAACCTGAATACTTGAGTGGATTATTAAAGCTGATTGAGTTTGTATTTTATTGTTGAAAAGATAAAATGGTTATGTTTGTTGGTTGAGTAACAGGATTGGACTTTATCATTCCCAACGGAAGCTAATTGACAAAGCTTGAACCAGATTTCTCAGATCCTAGCATATCGAGAGGGGGAGTCTGTCAAAGGGGGAGTCTGGATCAACAGTCAAAGGGAAGATTGAAGTTTAAAGTTTAAAGGTTGAAGATAAAGATTGATGAGAGTTTTTACAATGTTTGAAGATTGTTAAAGACAAAGACTTGAAGCCAAAGACTTCATCAACATCCAAGGGGGAGTCTGTTGGTGCACTAAATGTCTGCTGATTACGTCATTATCAAGTCTTGTGTCAAGGATTGTTTAAATGATCACACATTAGGGTTTAAGTTAGGGTTTTTATGGTTTAAACAAGAGATTTCGCTTGAGAGGTTATGTGATTGCTTGAAGCGAAATCAACACACAAGATTTCGCTTGAACAGCTCAAGCGAAATCATCTAGTCTATATATAGGTAGGTCATTTGAAGCGATAGATAGAGATGTCATTGTACATGTGACGAAGTGCTGACGGATCTGTATCAGAAAACCTTGTACAAGCACTCAAATCAATCAGAAAAGAAAGATTAAAAGGATTAGAGCTGTTATGACTTAGTTTACTTTGATTCCGCCTCTGTAAACTGAGATGAATTGCCTTGACTGACATTTTAGGGTCATACAACGGTCCAACAAAACTTGTATCGTAACGGCATGAACCCCTTGCTTATCTGATTTGCTAGCACATTATCGCTGTAACGTAGCCTCATTAATAAACCACGCTGACACTGTAAATCAATAGAAGTCGAATCTTCTGGTTGATCTCCCAATTGCAAACGCGCTCTGATGGTGTTCTCGGTGATCACCACGGGTTTCTCAGTAACGAATCCTCTAATCACTTCTTGGTTATTCACTGTATCAATCACAGCAGAATTCCAGAATTCCTTGATCTGGGACTGGTAAGCGGTGTGTTGTGTAGTAATGGCATAGTTGATTCGTGTCCGGTGAAGATACTGCATTATCCCATTGAATTCCGGACTAACTTTGTCTTCCGGTTGCAGATACGCGGCCATGTTGTGTCTTGGTTCCGACATAGATTCAACCTCAGACTTTTCTTTCTTAGTTGGTTTTGCCCGTTCTTTCTTTTCTTTCGGTGCCATTTCTATTCATGAAAACAGGAACACGTAATGAGAAAACAGTCATAACAGTCAACAAGGATTTCACACTTAGAAAGATTTCAGTTTCTTGAAAAATTTCTAAGTGTTGTTTCCTCGAAGTATTCCATTCAGACATCGAAGGATTGGCACTTGATCGAAAGATGTTATTTTCCTCGAAAAATGAAAGGCCTTATCGAAAGATCAACTTACGAAAGATCATAAATTATGAAAGATATTTTGATCAATCGAAAGATCTGATCAACCGAAAGATGATCCTTCGAAAGACTTAGTATCCTTCGAGTCTCAGTTCGAAGGATATTTTGAAGTCCATCCTTCAAGGTTAAGAAACATCATCTTTCGAGATCGAAGGATGTTTTCCGGTGACACTGTTCATCGGCGTTTTTCCGGTGACTGTTTTAAGTGAGTTTCAAATCATTTAAAGCATAAATATTGTACCACTCAAAAACATCAACATCAAAACCATTAAAAAAACATCCACATCAAAACCAAACCCGGACACTAATCCTAACCCGAATACTAATCCATACACATGAACCGATCAACCCAAGAATACCCAAGACCATTAAAAACCAACACAAACTCTGTAATACAAACATCAGACAAGATAAAACTTATGATCATCAAAACCTACCACTAACATACATACAACACATTCACATTACATAAAATAACATGATCAGATAAGGTGTTTATGTTGTTGTTTGTTAAGTGAATGAGGATTATCCTACCGAGATTGTTGTTAAAATCCTGATAGCCTAAATTTTTGTTTCAATTTTGGCAGAGTTTCGGTAGGATCAGAGGTTTTTGAAATAGTGAAGTTTGAACTGTAATGTTGAAATGAAAAAGAAGACCCCTTTTATACCCTGACCTCGAAATACGCCTCGAAGGATCGTTATCCTTTCGAAAGATGAAGAGGTGCTTCGAAAGATGGGACTTTGGGTCGAAGGATCCAGATCTGGATCGAAAGATACCAGATATTTGTGGAACCCTCAACAACCTCGAAAGACGATCCTCGAAGGATATCTTTCGACCTGATCCATCTTTCGAAAAGTCTGATCAGCTCGAAGGATCCAATTGGTCAAATCTTTCTTTGACCAATTCATCTTTCGAGCATCAAGATTGACTTTCATTGACCATCTGATCTTTCGAGAGCCAATGCTTCCTCGAAGGATCAGATTTTCACCAACACTTTGGATTTTGGGAATTTGCAATTCAAACCCTTCAAATTCTTAAAAGTTTTCATAAACGACCGTTTTGAAAAATTGTCCGTTATGAAGTTCTGCAAAGGTCAGTTTTATGAAGTATCTCGGCTTGCCAGGTATCTGATCGAGTACCAACATCGGTTAATCAAAAATAAGATTAAATTGAAAATGTTTTTGGATTCTGATAAAATAAAAACAACAATTTTAATATCCTTTGAATGTTATCAAACGACATCACCGCTAATGTCGTGCTGATATGCACCAAACGACAAAACTGTTTAAAAAGACAATAAAAGTTAAGCAGTAAATAAATATGTACACACACAACAATATTTTTGCGAGTTTCTGGCGAAGAGAATCATATCAGTTTGCGGTCTTTTGTCAAAACACATTTTCTTTTAATATTCTTTTACAGAAGTGGATAAGTATTCTACCACAATTACCGATATTGTTATCCACTTAAACTCAGCGATCAAGTGTAATCATAATACATTGAGATACATTTAAGGTATGATTTATACTTACCGACCGGTGTTCATCCACTCACGACACATTCCCGTATCAAGGTATGCACGAGAGTTCATCTTACTGGGGAGTATACCATTTATCATCCGTTTTTAACGTATATAAAATGTGAACAAGTCACTTATTTGATTTGAAAACAAGCCCTATGTGATAGAATCACTTATTGATGAGGAACTTGATTTTCATATGCATGAGGGCACAGGAGCAAGTCCGTGAACAGGTCAGTACTTCCGTACAGCAGAGAGACGAACTTGACTCCCGGATAAATGTGATATTTTATCACTTATTTGTTTGGACATGTGATTGTTTATCACTTATTGAGGTCGAATGCAGTATGTACACGTATGTATGGTATCATGGAAGATCTAGACTTGCGTCCCCGTTATTTTTCGGTAAAAGATACAACCATGATACCCAGATGATAAACAGCATAAACCCCGAATATCTCAGAACCTCGGCAATCTATCAAACGAAATTTCGGTACCAAGACCATATGCCAATGAGCGGTTCCCACGCGGTTTTCAGTTCGTTATGTTTATATCTCCTGCATACTTTAAAATGATCGTGAGTCTACCGGTACATTATTAGTAGAGCTACTTATCTTTTTCTTTTCTTTTGATTTCTAGAAACATGTTTCGACCGACCTCTGATGTAATATCATTTTCTCTTATGTTGCCAAGAAACTCATTTTTGTTTTTCTATTGTTTTTGTGTTTTTCTGAATTTTATCCCCCTTAAATGCAGAAAGTAAATAAAGTAAAGACATATTTTTGTATTTTTGCGGTTTTTCAATGTTTTTGTATTTTCCTTGAAACTTTCTCCCCTAAAATTCAAAAATAAAATAAAGTAAAAACATTTTTTTTTTTTTAAGAAAAATATTTACAAAAACGATTTTCCGATGTCGGTTACTCTTGCTTCACCTTTATGCCGTTTACCAAAAGTAAATAATCGAATCTTAATTTATCAAATGCTTTGGTAAAAAGGTCGGCACGTTGGTGATCGGTATGAATGTGAACCACATCGATAAGTCTCTTTTCAAAGCAATCACGTATGAAGTGATATTTAATATCGATGTGCTTCGTTTTTGAGTGCTGTACAGGATTTCTAGTGATCTGTAAAGCAGCTTCATTATCAACATAAATAGAAGTAGTTAGGAATTCAAAACCGTAGTCCCGCATCTGTTGTTGGATCCATAGAACCTGGGAGCAGCAACTAGACGCAGCAATGTATTCCGCTTCACATGTAGACGTAGCCACACATGTCTGCTTCTTGCACTGCCAAGTGACTAGGCGATTGCCTAAGAACTGACATCCTGCTGTAGTTGATTTGCCATCTTTCTTGCAGCCGCCGAAATCAGAATCACTGTAAGCCTTGAGATCGAAGTTATCATCCTTAGGGTACCATAACCCGGTGTCAGGGCAACCCTTCAGATAACGAAAAATCCTTTTGACAGCAGCATAGTGAGAGACCTTCGGATTCGCTTGGTATCTGGAGAGAAGGCACGTTGGATACATAATGTCGGGTCTTGATGCGGTGAGATACATTAAAGATCCAATCATAGCACGATAAAGTGAAGAGTCCACAGCTTCCCCTTTTTCATCCGGAGTAATCCCGTGATTCTGCGGAAGAGGAGTAGAAATTGGCTTCGAATCGGACATCTGGAACCGGCTCAAGATGTCTCCGACGTACTTGGTTTGATGGATAAAAATTCCAGATTCGGACTGATTAACTTGCAAACCCAAAAAGAACGTCATTTCACCCATCGCACTCATCTCGAATCGATCTTGCATCACCTTCTCAAATTCCTTGCATAAATTATCATCGGTAGAACCAAAGATAATGTCATCGACGTATACCTGTACCAACAGAAGATCTTCACCTTTTTCTTTGATGAAGAGGGTACAATCGATCAAACCCCGTCTAAAACCGTTGTTCAGCAGGTAGGTAGACAGTGTCTCATACCAGGCTCGAGGTGCTTGATGAAGACCATATAACGCTTTGTTAAGTAGTAAAACTCTGTCAGGATGCAATGGATCTTCAAACCCCGGTGGTTGCTCGACATATACTTCCTCTTCGACTACTCCGTGAAGAAATGCACTTTTAACATCCATCTGGTACACCTTGAATTTCTTGAAGGATGCGTAGGCTAGAAAGATTCTAATAGCCTCCAGACGTGCAACAGGTGCATACACTTCATTGTAGTCAATACCTTCTATCTGACTGAAGCCTTGAACAACTAACCTTGCTTTGTTTCGGACAACAATCCCACGGTCGTCCTTCTTGCACTTAAACACCCAACGAGTTCCGATCTTCTTGTAGTTGTCGGGCCTATCAACCAATTTCCATACGCCCAACTTCTCGAACTGCTGAAGTTCTTCTTGCATGGCTTCCACCCAGGAATCATCTTTCAATGCCTCCTTCCAAGATCTAGACTCTTCTTGGCTAACATAGCAGGCGAAAGACCAATCATTTTGTTGTCCCGATTCTCGTATCTCAGCATACAAGCCAGCATTTTCGTTATTTCTGATTTGATTCCTTGTCCTTACACCACTGAGAACATCACCTATAATATTCTGCTGAGGATGAATGTTATGAATTCGGGTTTCAGGAACTAGAGGAATTTCAACATTGGTCCTCAAGTTATTGATATTTAAATTCCCGATATCATTCTGAAGCTGTTGAGTTGTAGAAGATGATGCATTTTCTTCTTGGACAATTGGCGCAGACACTTGATCCGTTGCTTCTGAAGTACCTTGAACCGGACCCCGTGCTTCACCATCATTTGCATCAACATACTCCTCATCTTCCGATGACAAATTGTAGTCGACAGCATCATTAAACACCTCATTTGAAACGAGATTGTTGACAGAAGAAGATGCTTGTGAGTCAACAATGATTGGGCGAGCTAACTGAGAGCCAGTCGCATTCTCGCTTTCAGACAACATTTGAGCAATTGCATTGTCATCATCAAATGTCGGCAGATTGAATGAGTCGAAAAGACCATCATAATCGAACATCCATGGATCTCCAGAAGGCTTCGGTGGATTAGAATATCTTTGAACTCTTACTTCACCCCACTCTTCAATCTTCTTGGTAGTTAGGTTCCATACTCGCAGATTAGGAGTAGCATACCCAAGGAAGTAACCTTCGATAGCTTTGGCACCAAACTTCCCATCAGGCTCAATCATGGTACATGGTGCACCAAAAGGTTCTAGATATTCCAAGTCAGGAGTCTTCTTGTGTAGGAGTTCGAAGCACGTTTTGCCATGTCTTTTCACTGTGAGAACCCTGTTTAACGTGTAGCAAGCCGAGGCAACAGCTTCAGTCCAGAATCGAACTGGAAGCTGAGACTCAACCAACATGGTTCTTGCAGTCTCAATTAAGGTTCTGTTCTTTCTTTCAGCGACTCCATTTTGTTGTGGCGTGTACCGAGAGCTGTATTCGTGAAGGATTCCTTTTGCAGTGCAAAATTCATCCATAACCCTGTTTTTGAACTCGGTTCCGTTGTCGCTTCGAATTCGCCTCACCTTTAGATTATAAAGATTTTCCAACAAGGTGATCAAATTCTTTAGAATTTCTGGAGTCTCGCTCTTGTGGACCATGAAATCAACCCATGAAAATCTTGAATAGTCATCAGTTACTACCAAGCAGAAAACTTCCCCGTGCACACTCTTGTGTTTGACTGGGCCGAAAAGGTCCATATGCAGACGTTCGAGTGGCATGTTTACAGTGTTAACCTTCTTCAATGGATGTGATTTCTTGATCTGCTTCCCTTTCTGACACGGCACACAGACATCTTGAAGTTGAAAATTCTTCACATTGACACCTCTCACCAGATTGTTTTTGACAAGGTGATTCATTTTTCTGAGGTGAATATGACCCATCCGTCTGTGCCAAGAGATCGTCTCCTTTTCAGTGGCTTTTGAAATAAAGCAAGTAACTTGTTTGGACTTGGTTATTGCTTGGCTCATATCGAGGACATACAAATCATTAACTCTTGGTGCTGATAAGAGAATCCATTCTTCGGGAATCTTGAATCCTGGCTTCAGCACATAACAACCGGCATCATCAAAATGCACGGTGAACTTCTTGTCGCAGATCTGAGAAACACTCAGGAGATTGTGATCCAGCTGTTGCACATAATTGATTTTGTCGAAACTCACAACTCCATTTGAGATCATTCCCTCGCCGGTGATATACCCTCCTTTGTCTCCAGCAAACGCAACATATCCTCCTCTTATACTTCGCACATCGAAAAGAAGACGATAGTCGCCCGTCATGTGCCTGGAAGCCCCACTATCAACAATCCAATGACTATTAATAGTTCCTCCTGGAGCCGCCTGCACACGCAATTAACTTATCAGTTTGAGAGGGGGACCCAAGCCTTTGTGGACTTGGGTCGTCCTTGATCATCAAGGAATGTGATTTCAATCACTTGATGATTAGGAAAAAGAACCTGTGGTGTTCCCCCTGATTGAATTACCTGTTTTTGCTTCCAAGCTGTTTGTCCTTTACCAGTATTTGAATTTATTGTTTTAGCATTTACTGGTTTTACAGTTTCATATTTTGCTTGTACAGGTTTTTCTTCTTTTACCTCTGATTTTAAGGCCTTTTCAATTACCTTTTGATTCTTTTGCTTTAACTTCTTTTCCCTTTCTTTCAAGACACGTGGGTCTTGTTTCGGGGAAACTGATCGTTTTCGGTAATCGATTTCTTGGGGAGCACTCATTTTTGACTTCAGCTTTTGCACGCGTGGGCAATATCTTACAATATGCCCAACTGTCCCACATTCAAAACATGTTCTCCGCTCTACAAACTTCGGAGAAACACGTTGATGACCAGACGGAGAACCAGACCATGAACTTTGTGATCTAGATGTGCTTGGACCTAAATCACATCCGTTGGTGTGTTGGGTGTAATTATTCTGATCATTTCATTTTAAAATTCTAACTTGTTTTATAAAATCAAGGTTAGATTTATCCTGAAATGTTTCAAGTTTGTCTGAACCCGTGGATCCAACAAAGTTCATTTTCGGTTCTCGTTTCTTAACAGGAGCTCTTTTGTTTTGAACCTTTTGTTGTTGAACCTTAGGTTGCTCAACCCTTGATTGTTGAATTTTAGGTTGTGCAGCCTTAGGTTGAGTAGCCTTAGACTGTTCAACTTTAGGTTGTTGAACCTTTGGTTGTTCAGTTTTAGGCTGCTGAACTTTAGGTGCTTGAACATTCTTGTTCTGAGCCTTCCTTCCCTGTACCTTACCCTTTCCGGAGTTGACTTGTTGTTTTCGCTCAAATGGTGGTTTTTGGTTTCCGTATTGTTTTCTAATTTGTTCACACGGAATTGGATCACATTGAGTGACGGTAACTTTGTCACTTTTGTTCCCCAAAAACTTATCAGTACATCCTTCAAAAATTTGCTCAATTAAATCTTGATTTACATTTTTAATTGGAAAATCTTTGTTAGAGTAGATTTTGTCATCTCCTTTGAGCGTGTACAACAAGTTATTCCCTTCACGGCTAGATACAAGGGACTCCATTGCTTTTGACATTTCAGTCTTACTCGGTTTCACTGGTGGATCACACAGGATGTGATTCTCGATTGGAATATCTGTTGTAACCGAGTTAGACTGTTGTTTCACAATTTCTTCAGATTCATCATCCGATGAATCAGATTCATCATCCGAAGAATCAGCATCCTCAACAATGGGAGGACTCTGTTCCTTAACACACGATGAATCCGTCACATTCTCAGATTCTGATTGACCTGAGGATGATGCACCAGTTGTGAACCCGAGGCCTGCTGCAAAGTCATCTAGACCGAGTGGCACAGTAGGTTCAAAACGGGGCATATCCTCGTCATCAGGCAATTTGGAGTAATTGTGATTCATTGGGGGAGGACATGATTTGAATCCAATACCAATACTTTTTGCATTCCCCTTCCCCTTTTTCTTTTGAACGTCAATGATGTGATCCAATACATAGCGGGAATTGGAATAGCTTTCCAGTTTCTGCTTAATTGTCTCACATTCACATCGAGCTGTTGCTAACTCTACCATTTGCTTTTCAATTGTGTCAATAAGATTATTGTTAGCATGTTGTTTTCGTAAAACAGCCTTTTGTAATTCTGAAACATCATGTTTTAATGACGCAATTGTTGCTTTAAATTCCTTTTCATTTCTGGTTAAAAACAAGTTAGCTTCAGTTGCTTTAGAAAGATCTACAATCAATTCTTGATTGTGTTTGTATGTGATTTCAAACTGACTTTCCTTTTCAGCATATTTTAAACACTTTGCACATTCAATAGGAACAGAAATAGAGTCAGAATTAGTATCACATACCTGAGAAGTCTGACCTTCTACGTGAGCCATAAAGGCTGTATGAAAAGAAAAAGATCCATCTTCAGAGAAGAACTGAGCAAGCTTCTCGGAAGTTCCAGCAGATTTCTGGCAAAGAATAGATCTCCTCTTGCATAATGCTTCAGCTTCAGCCAAAAGCTCATCAACTTCCAAATCTAAAGCATCACTTGATAAATCACCAGCATCAAGTGATTCCCCATCGATGCTCCCACTATAACCCGAGCTATCTTCATCTTCTGAAGATTCACCAGCAGACACGAGTTCTACTACCTTCTCAATCACTTTAGCATAACATGCTGTTCCACCATTTCCTCCTTCTCCAAGTTGAAGGTTCCAATTGCAGATTTCATCAGCTTGAACAACCAATCCTCTGTGGGGATTAGTGTTTGTGGATCCAGATGCATTTCCTCCAACGGGAACTATTGATCTGTCAGAATTGTTGTTCGGTTGCTGTTGTGGCTGTCCTTGATTCCTGAAGGGATTCTGATTTCCTTGCTTAGGTGGCTTCTGACAATCCCGCTTGAAGTGACCCTTTTCACCACAATTGAAGCAAGTGACAGCATTCTTATCAAAACCATACTTGGTGTTGTTGTTGCTATTCAAGTTGGTTCTCCCCGTCCTTTCCATAAACTCCTTTGCTCTTCGAATTGCACTAGCAAGAGCCCATTTGATATCCATCATTTCAAACTCTTCTCTATCCACTTGCTGATAATCTTCATTGGTTAGATTGATATTCCCAATCTGACCTGCGACCAATCCACAATAAGCACTAACCAAGGTGTTCAACATCTCCATATGCTCCTTGGCTATTTCGACACTGACTTTGGAAAAGTTGGAAGTGTCTAATCTGACTGTGTTCGGATTGGAAGTGGCTTGAAAGTTTGAAGAGCTTCCATAAAACCCTTGCTGTTGCGGTTGTTGCTGCTGAGCTCTGCTTGGGTCTAAGAAAGGCGGTGGTGTGAATTGCTGAGCTGTCGGTTGCACATCCCGTTGTAGAGAAGAAGAATCTGGTCTTGAAAACATCGTGTATGCTGAAGGATCAAACTGATTTGTTGTGGAAGGCCCAGTGTTTGAGATGAAGGCTGTTTGAAGCTTCGCGTGTTGAGAGACTGGTTTTTCTCCACTGATACCTCCTGCAATCCCATAGTACATCTCTGGATTTTGAGGAGTTAGTGTTCTTTTTGCCTTAAGCTTTTCTTCTACATCCTTGTTCTCCAATTTTTGAATTAACTCATAAACGGTGATTGTGTCTAGAACACCATTTTCTTTGAGAATTTCAAGATAACTGTTCCACTTTGCTGGTAAGCTATCAGCGAATCTCTTCACCATTTCTTGTGGAGTGGCAGTGACTCTAAAAGCAAACATCTCGCTCAACAAGTGATGGAACCTTGTAGATAACTCTGCCAAAGTCTCATTCTCCATACACGTGAAACCTTCAAACTCTTTCTTCAGTAATTCTTGCTTGATCTTTCTAGATTGAGCATTTCCTTCACATCGTAACGTGAGCATATCCCACAAGCTTTTAGTAGTCGTGCAGTAAACAAACTGGTGGTAAATGTCTCTGTGAAGAGCTTGTGTGAGAATCATGAATGCTTTCTTTTCTAACTCAAATTTCTTCTTATCATCATCAGACATAGTGCTGTAAGTTTCTGGATTAGATCCTGCAACTTCCAAATCATTGTCAAATGCGGTGAAGAAGCACATCCATAGATCTTGACCTTGCCCCTGAACATAAGTTCTCAGCCTTTCTTTCCACCATCCCCAATCATTGATGTGATTTAGCTTTGGCGGTTTTGTGCTTGTACCAGTTTCACTGTCGTTCTGCATCATAGCTTGAATGCTGCTGCTTTGATTTGTGACCAATGCCCATTGATTTGCAGTTATCATTGCAGCTTGAGGTGGGGCAATAGCCTGCATCCATGCAGTTTTGTTGAAATCTGACGTAGATTGCGTAGCTGATGATTGCGTAGCTGATGATTGTGGAGTCAAAGTTGTTTGAGTCCACGCAGTTGGATCCCACTGACCGTTTGTTCCCATTTTGTAAAGAAAATAAATATATTAAGTGAAAATTGATTTAAAATTTGAAAACAAGTTTTTCCTTTTTTAAAAATTTAATTTTCACAAACTATCTTAATATCTCGAATGATAACAACCAGTCGAAGGATCCTTGATCGAAAGACCTGAAAAACACAAACTTGTTAAACTTAAACAGAGAAGGATCGAAGGATCAACACTTGTTCGAAGGATCAACAGTGTTCGAAAGATCACTGTTGAGTTTCGAACAATGATTTCGAAAGACTCTCCAATCGAAGGATCCTTGTCTTTCGAATAAGACCTGTAGATCGACAGATATATCCTTCGAAAAGATTCCTTGGATCGAAGGATAAGTCACAGACTTCGAAGGATGTTCGAAGGATGATTATATATCAAACCTCCTATGATCGAAAGATGATCTTTCGACTTCGAAGGATATCCTTCGATCTGCACTGACACAGTTGACAAAAGTTGACAGGTTGGTGAAAAGGTGATTGGTTGGTAAGAACTTTCGGCAGCAGGTATGTTCAGAACATACTTTCTACCAAACCAGATTTGACTAATAAAAAATTACCTAAAAAGAAAGTTCTTATCCAGAAACCGGTCACCGGAGTAAGCCGGAATTTGGCCGGAAATTACCAAACTTCTTAAAAACAAGTTTTTAAGTTACCCAACCCGTCCTTTAACACACCCGGTTAGTTTAGAACACGTTTTTATGTCAAGAAATGCGAGAAAAACACAAAAAAAAAAAACGGGTGCTAAACCATGTGAGTTTTTGTCCAAACACTCCAAAGTCTTGTATAAACTCGGTTTTTAACAAGGAAAAGAGCCACGGCTCTGATACCACTTGTAGGTCCCTCGGAGGTTGAGGTAAAACCTTATCCTTGTTATGTTTAACACACTAGCAAGTGCGGAATCCAAGCTAGAATGCAACCCGGTAGTTTATATAAGAACACAAGCTACAAAGAGAAAGGTAGACACACTAGATATCAAATTTTTCTCTTGTATTTCAGTGGACACGGTTACAGACCTTGACCAAACTGAAAATACGCTCTCTACAAGACTAAGTTCACTCACACACTGAAGTGAACACATTACATGAGTATATATATCCATCACAGGTCGTCTGGTCGAAGGATCAGATAGTCAGATCGAAAGATCATCTATCGAACTGAAAACTATCGAAGGATCCACATGTACCTCGAAGGATGATATCCTTCGAGGTCCATCTATATCCATCGAAGGTTTATCCTTCGAGCTCATCGAAGGATATAAACAATCCTTCGATGACTCATCCTTCGACCCAGACAACTTACAACCATGTTCTAACTGTTTGGTCAAAGTCAAACCAGGAGGATGGTTGACTTGGTCAAACTTACATCAAAACACCTATTAACAAACATAAGACGTATACAAGACTAACAAAAGACATCGTTTTATATCATAACAAAATACAGACAAAGTACAGACACAAGTGCACCAACACTTCCTCATAACAAATACGCCCGAGTCTTGAGGAGAAGAAGTCCTGATGACCGTTAGTAACTTACAGCCATTAACCTGCACGTGTTTAATTCACTCAAACTTAGGATATCGCTCAAGATGTTAGCAATATCCCCGTCCAGTATCCTGGTCACAAATAAACAATTAAAAGCGGGATATTAGTCAGGATATGTATACTCAGAAAATGACCCATAACTGTGTCACACATTAATGTTTTATTATATAGTATAGTATAGATAAAAATTTAGATTGATATAAATAGATTATTTTGTTGTAGCAAAATTTGTTAACGAAGTCTCAATAAATTTAACCCATTATTTAAAACTCTGTAAATGTATAAATGATAAATAATATTAGTTAGAGTAAATTACCATTTTGGCCCCTGTGGTTATATCACTTTTACCCTTTTAGCCCAAAAATAAATTTTTAACATTTGAGCCCCAACATCTTTTTTTCTAACCACGTAACACTAACCCCATCCATTAAATATTAGGGACCAAAAGGGTTTAAAAAAAGACGTTAGGGGCCAAAAAGATTAAAAAAAAGACGTTGGTGGCTCAGATGTTAAAAATTCTTTTTGGTCTAAAAGAGTAAAAGTGATATAACCACAAGGGCCAAAATCGTAATTTGCTCTATTAGTTAAATAAATAATATTATAAATGAGAAGGAGATTAAACTAAATAATAATTATCCATATGAAATTAAACTAAATAATATTTAGTAGGAGTATTATCTATAATTAATTAAAAAAGATTAAACTAAAATAATACTTATATATAAAACATGGCCTAATATGATTACAACTGTCACAAAAATGGTTTTTTTAATATATAGTATAGATTTCAAATAAATTGAGTAAAATTACAACTTTACCCTCATGTGCAAGGCACATGACATATTTGACTGAAAATTTGAACTATGTTAGTGCTAAAGAACGTTGAGTGTAATGAGTTTTACAAATAAAGTACGGTGTCTGTAATTATTGAAATTAAAGGTTATCAATTATAATCCGATACAAACATAAAAATAAAGGACGAAAACTATAATTTACCTTTTTTTTAATGTGTTGTCACATCAACCAGCCAACCAGCACAACCACGGCCTTTATATAAAAAGTGGCCCTAAAACCTTTCATTCTTCAGAACTTCCGAAGATGAAAGAACCCGTAATAAGAACCCTAGATGTACTAATTTTATGAGAATGCGACTTGTTTCCATCCACCATCTTCGATTTGTTTAGTTTCATGTCATTATTTTGTCGATTTCATCTTCAATATGTATCTGTTTCGTCAAGGGTACCTTTTTTTAATTGATTGTTGTCGAGGCAACGATTGTTGTAGTGTAGGTTTGAAATCCCCAATGTTTTAAAGGTTGCAATCTACTTTTATGACTTCAATACTTCACATTATGCTTATAAGACTGTGTAGCAGTTTAATTAGTTAACTAATACTTGTGTACATGTTTCAAATATGCTTCATGAATCATCAGAGTTATATAATGTTTAATTACTTTATGTATCTAACTATCACCAGAGTAATGGGCCATGTGTTGTGTCCGTCATAGTTATTAAAGCGTGCGCCCGGGCGCGCCTAGGCGCAAATAAAGCCCCGGGCCCAACAAATCGCCCTGAGTGCGCCTCACGCCGTTAATAACTATGGTTCATGTCATAGTTATTAAAGCGAGCGCCCAGGCGCGCCTAGGCCCAAATAAAGCCCCGGGCCCAACAAATCGCCCGAGTGCGCCTCGCGTCTTTAATAACTATGGTGTCCGTATTGTAAGTTTGGTCTTTTTTTCTTAGAAACTACACATATGCTTCTTATATTAAACCAAATGACCAAACGTGCAATATGATTAACTCATATCATTATTTTAAAACATGTGATAGCTCCAGTCTCACAAGGCTCTTGGTGTCATTAGGATTCTGCAGCATTGTTTGGTGTGTAAGAAACAATTTTTAAGATGGATGGTCCAATAATACCTATGGATAGGATGAGCAGCCTTCCTCCAAGTATAATACAAAAAATTCTTACTCTTATGCCAATGCCAGATGCATTCAGAACAAGTATTCTATCTCGGAATTGGAGGTATCATTGTCGAAATATCTCCAAACTCTACTTTGATAAGTATCTATTTCATACACGATTTGCTTCATCAAACAAATCTACATTTTTGCACGACGTTGTTTACCCGGTCTTGTTGCTACACCAAGGTCCGATACTTGAATTCTCCCTTCGTCTCAATGGAATAGATAGCTGTTGGGAGATTGATCAGATAATAGTTCACCTATCAAGGAATTATGCTTTGAAGGAATTTCAACTTTGGATAGGTGATAAGTATAAGCTACTGCCGGCTTTCTTCAACTTGCAACATTTGACGGCCCTAAAACTCCAAAATTGTGCATTTCAACCTCCGGTAACCTTTAAAGGGTTTGAAAGGCTGGTTATATTACAGTTTTACGAAGTCAGCATAACCGCCGAAGTTTTTCTACGATTTATCTCCAATTGCCCGCTACTTAAAGAATTCACTCTGGTATGGTCTATACTATTGTTTGAAATATAAATTGGCTCAATTTATTTACTTACTGTTTGGATGTGATATATTATCTGCAGATTGGCGATGAAAGACATTTTTTGGGACTTTGGAGTTGTAACTTCATTGAGTTATTTGAGCGTTTACCTTTGGTTGAGCGTCTGTGTATGAGCTCTTACTCCATTCAGGTGATGCATATTACTCCAAGCTTATATCTCATGCCATCAGAATGGGTATTTGCAACTGAAAAAAATGGTCGTAAATATATCTTTAAATTTAAGTTTGTATCAGAATTTTCAAGCAATTTAAATAAAATAAAATACAAGTTTATTGTTTATAGTAACCACTGGTAAATTAACTTTGAAAATAGGGGTGTGAATCATGTCGGGTTGGCGGGATGGCTTGTTGAAGTGTGCAACCCGAACCCAACAAATATTATTATTCGTGTAAAGATCTCAACTCTAACCTGCACACATATAAATTCGGGTTCTGATTAACTATCTTTTTAATGAGTCATACATATTAACGAGTTCTAAGTGAGTTGTTGGGTTGTAACATAAGTAAATTTAATCGGTTTTTTTTTTTTTAAATAGTGAAAATCGTGAAAATGGAATTGAAATTGCAAGTGTATCATATGAAACATAGTTATAATTGCTTTAACATAACCATACAGCTGATTAAAATATGTTAACGGGTTTTTTATCCTTATTTTGGATAAAGTGCTTTGCTAAAGGTGTTATTCCACAAAAGCTACCAACCCCGCTAGCCCATCTTCGATCTCTTGATTTACAAGAATTCGGATTATGCTTTGGGAGGGAAGTCGACTTACTTTCTATTCTTCTTTTGGTTACAAGCTCTCCAAATATAGAGACAATTACATTGGAGGTAAAATAGTGTAGAAATTGTCTATTTATTTTTATACGTAATGGGATGTTATTAATTTGTTTATTAATAATAGATGGAAGATGACCTGACCGAAGCTGTGTCACAAACCATCATGAACCTTATTGATCATCAAGATTACTCATATGTTACCCTGGATCATCTCCGTGTGATAGAGATATTTAACTTCATGCAGACGGGAATGGATTTTGTGAAACTTATCTTAGCCAAGTCTCCGATGCTAAAGAAAGTAGCAATCTATCTTATCGAACAGGTTATTGATATTCATGGTAGAGTAAAGATACTAGAAGAAATGATACAATATCCACGTGCATCAGCTAAAGCAGAGATAGTCATATTAAACTAAAGAGTAGGCTTTTGTGTCTAAAAGTGGATAGTTGAATGTGAGTTGTTATAGCTCTCATTAGGGCTGGAATACATGTGGTTAACCATTTGCATCAATGAAAAGTGAGGAGAAAGATCTGGCACCTGCCATCATGGAGGAGAGATAGGGGGCGCTAGCGAGCCCGCGTTGCAAGTTTTCTTTTACACGATTAATCTCAAAATCATGAGCCCTAAATGTGTTAAGTTTTTCAGAATATTAAGGAAATGCGACTTTTATTCACCCATCATCTTTGATTTGTGTAGCTTCATGCCATTGCATATATGCAAAAATGTTTTAACGTTTGAAACTACTTTTCTGACATCAACTATCTGTTATCGGTAGTAGAATTCACACAACAAATACTTGTGTACAGGTTTGAATTATATTTATACTTCATGAATCGTTAGAGTTAATTTTTATATTTCGCTCTATGTATGTTTGAATCGCTAGCTTGGTCGGATTTTTTCCTTCTCAGAAACTACATTTGGTTCTCTTTGTCCACCCATCACTGACCCATTTGATCATTTTCATTAAATGGTATATAAAAAGAATTCTGAAGTTAATGTAAACTAAATAACAACTAAACTTGTAACCCCCCGGTATCCTTTAAAGTAGTGATGGATCTAGAAAATCCACATAGGGGTAACATTAAAAAAAAGGAAACGAAATCGAAAAAACGTCAAATTTTTTCAAAATTTATACTACCGTCGGAGCATCACCGGAGCGTCAAAGGGTAACTCTCGTTACCCCTTGTAACACTATAGGTCCGCCCCTGCTTTAAAGGGTTTGGTAGGCTAATTGGCTTATCCTGTAACAATGTCAGCATAAATGCAAAAGTTATCTCCAATTTCCCGCTACGTACTAAAGACTTCACTTTGGTATGATTTCTATATAACTGCTACTTCAATATGTTTGGATCAAAATTGGTTACTTTTGTTTGCAATTAATCTTATATTTGCTCCTGTATTCAGCTACTTTATTCCTATGTATTATATACATGTTTACTTCAGATTGGCGATAAAAAACATCTTTTGGGATGTTGGAATTCTAACTTTGCTGAGTTATTTGAGTTTGCCATCTATGTATGACTTGTAACCTCTTTAAGGTGATACATATTACTCGAAAATTACATCTCAACCAATACAAAAGGGTCTTTGCGACTGAAAACGTTTCACAATATGCTTCGAAACTTAAGATGAAAATAAAATAAAAAAGAAATTATATTTTTTAATAATCATCTTATATGAAATTAAAAATAATGTGAATTTTAAAATAGAGTAAACTTCCGTTTTGCTCCCTGTGGTTTTGGTCATTTTAACGGTTTTGCTCCAATAGTTTAAAAATAGCCATTTTCCTCCCTAATTTTTCTAACTTATCTTCATTTTGCTCCCAGCCTCTAACTTCATCAGGGAGAAAACTGGTAAAAAACTCGAAAGATTAGGGAGCAAACTGGCGACAAACTCGAAAGATCAGGGAGGAAAATGGCTATTTTTAAACTATTGGAGTAAAACCGTTAAAATGACCAAACCACAGGGAGGAAAACGGAAGTTTACTCTTTAAAATAAGTTCTTCATCTTTATATATTAGGTACGAATACTCAAAATAAATATAGAAAAATATATTAAATTATGATTTATATTTATATTGTATTTTTTTCTTTTTGTTTCAATTTTTAATATTTTTGTAACACATTTTTATCTTTAGAAGCACCTTCTTCCACACATAATGTCACACCCTCAATTTTCCACATGCGGAGTACTACCGCGAGACGTGCGACTGACCAGAAACAAACCACCAATCATATTAAACAACCATAATAACAATAAAAACACTTTTATCAAACCAATAGGATTAGTGACTAATAAAGTCTAAGTCCAAAGTTCATGTTTTAAACCAATAAGATTAGTCTAAGTCCCTGTGGCTTGTTCACTTTTGCCATTTCAGGTCAAATTTCAAAACTTCACCATTTTCCTCACTGACATTTTGGAAACGTGTCATTTCAGTCTAAAAAAATAACCGTAGTAAAAAAATTCAGTTAGCTTAGGTGTAACCACAATCAAAATTGCAGTTGGACGGGATCGAACCCGTGACCAGCTGCTTAGAAACAAACGAATTTTACCTCTAAGCTAACTAAAATTTTTAACTATGGTTATTTTGTGGACTAAAATGGCACGTTTCCAAAATGTCGGAGAGGAAAACGGTACAATTTTGAAATTTGATCTGAAATCACAAAAATGAACAAAACACATGGACGTAAATGACACTTTTAACTCTTAAAATAATATAAAAAACATAAATAGGCCCCTGTGTTTGCCACTTTTCTTCAGTCACATTAAGGCCGGAGGGTATGGAGGGCATCACCCTGCCACCTCACCATCGATAGCGCCCCCTGGGGTGCCACCACCCATACCGACTGAATTAAACGGGGGCGCCATGGGACTCTCGCCAGCAGGTTAACGAGCAACTTTTGAGTTGATCGATGAAGGATTGGTTAAAGGGGTTGCTATAGTCTGAAGAGTACTTTATCCCACACATATGCAAGTTAAGAGAGAGGCGTATGACTGACGCTAAAGTAGCATGATAACCAGCATACCAACACCACCATGGGCTTTATATAATAAGCGGCCTAAAACTTTTCATTCCTCTGAGTCAGTCAGAACGTCGAAAGATGAAAGAACCCTAGAGGTAACTTCTTTTGCAAGTTTTCTGATTAATCCCAAAATAAGAACCCTAGATGTACTAATTTCATGAAAATGTCACTTGTTTCCATCCATCATCTTCGATTCCTGTAGTTTCATGTCATTTGTTTGTCGATTTCATCTTCAATATATATATACTGCATTCTATATCTGTTTCGAATTGACCGTCAACTGTACCTTTTTCCTGTGTGATTTTTGTTGAGGTAACGCTTGTTGTACTGTAGATTTCAAATCCCCAATGCTTTAAAGGTTACAAACTACTTTTATAACTTCAATCGGTCACACTATGCTTATAAGATATAACGAATGGTGTATGGTGTAGTGGTTTAGTTAATGCAAGATGCTAAATCAAGTGATCCAAGTAAGAACTAAGAAGAAGTTGGATATAAAATGCTGGTATGTTGATCAGATGGTGGTCGGTAGCAATGTATTGTCGGTAGGAACTAGATGACTAGTCCTTAGGAAAGTATTGATGGAAGTTATTGCCGACCGAAAGTGAGTTAATGCTGAGAGGAATAAAGTTTGCCCTAGTCCAATAAAGTTAGGGGGATTAGTTGTTGTTTCTTTTAATAGGTTTACATTATGTTGTAACGGTTTGTGAGCAGGAATTAGTTAAAACTGGTATACTGGGAAGTGTTTAAAGAACGGTTAGGTCAATTCTCTAATAATTGATCCAGTTATTGTTGATTGAATTCAGTATACTACATTCTATATCTGATTCGGTGTATGTTTTCGACTCTTTGTCAACTTTACCATTTTTGTGTGATTGTTCTTGACGTAACGGTTGTTGTACAATAGGTTGACATCGCCAATGTTTTAAAGTTGCAAATTATTAGGTTATTACATGCAGTAGGATTCAAATATACTTCATGAATCATCAGAGTTATATAATGTTTAATTACTTTATGTATCTAATTATCACCAGAGTGAATTACAATTTACAAGATTGGGCCATTTGGTATGTCCGTATTGTCAGTGGCGGATCCAGGAATTTTTTTCAATGGATTCAGATTTTTTTCGATAGTAAGATTTTTCACAGCCAAACATTGGAATTTTGGGTCGAGTCAATTCGGGTTGGACCCGGTATTTCATGGTCAAACCAAAGTTGTCGTTTTATTAATTCATAAAAGAAATCTTACAATTCTTTTTGCGACGTTGATTTAGCTTTATAGTGCACTTAAAAATAATTAAATTATATAATACCGGTGACCGGTGTAACTAATAGTTGCTACCATATTCTAATAAAGTCTAAAAGATGGAAATGCATACCTCAAATCATAACTTTTAGATGAGAAAACATAATAATAAAGTTATTTGTTCATGATTTTCAGTTTCCTTGACCTGTGATCTTGGGGTTGGGCTACATTTTCTTCTTAGAAAATACATATATGGTCCGTATTAAGTTAATGTAAACTAAATCCCCAAACTTGAAATATGAACATACCACATAGACTAGTTATATAATTAACTCATATCATTATATGAAAACATTATATAGCTCCTCCAATCTTACAAGGGTCTTCGTGTCATTAGGATTCTGCAGCATTTTCTGGTGTGTAAACAGCAATTCTAAGATGAAAGATCAAGGATTACCATTGGATAGGATCAGCAGCCTTCCTCCAAGTATAATACAAACAATTCTTACTCGTATGCCAATGCGAGATGCATTCAGAACAAGTATTCTATCTCAGAGTTGGAGACATCATTGTCGAAATATGCCCACACTCGTGTTTGATAATTTTCGTGGGCACTATGATCCAAACAGATCAAATAAATGTACACTGTTGCACGACGTTGTTTACCCGATCTTGTTGCTACACCAAGGTCCGATACTTGGATTCTCCCTTTATCTCTATGGAGTAGATAGCTGTTGGGAGATTGATCAGATAATACTTCACCTATCACGGAATTACGCCTTGAAGGCATTTAGACTTTTGATCTGCTCAGGTGATGAGCATAAGCTACTGCCGGCTTTTTTCAACTTGCAACAATTGATCGTCCTAGAACTCCAAAGTTGTGCATTTCAACCTCCGGTTACCTTTAAAGGGTTTAGAAGGCTAGTTAGATTATACCTTCACAATGTCAGCATTACCGCGAAAGATGTTCTAAGGCTTATCTCCTGTTGCCCACTACTTAAGGACTTAACTCTGGTATGATCTGTACTATTGTAGAAGGGGTTAAACATTAAAACTTTCAAAATACTTTATTTAAGGAAATTCTTTTTTTTTTTTTTTGACAGCATGTAACCCAGTTTTTAAATACCAGGCTTAACAAGTCAACCATTGCCTAAGGAAGCGCCACATGATTATTTAGATATGGATTTAACCTTAATCGGATTTATTTTTAGAAATTGGAACAAAAAACGGCATCATTTGAACTATAACTGAATCAAATTTGTTACTTACTGTTTGGTTGTATTGTATTTTCTGCAGATTGGCAATGAAAAACATCTTTTGGGATCTTGGAGTTGTAACTTCATTGAGTTATTTGAGCGTTTACCTTTGCTTGAGCATCTGTGTATGAGTTCTTACCCCATTCAGGTGATGCGTATAACTCCTGCAAGTTTATATCTCATAGTCATACCATTAGAAAGGGTATTTGTGACTGAAAAAAATTCGTCGTAAATGTATATATATAGAAAAATATATTAGAGATATATTAGATCATGTGCATAAATTTAGCTGTAAGGTTTTTTAATTTACATAATATTTTTTCGTTTTTATTTTTGTTATTTTTTAATCCAATTTCTTAACTTAATTTTACAGCTACATTTTCTCTTTTTCCCTATCAGAATTTATCAGTCATGGTCAATCATTGCCATAATTGGTCAATCGTTGTCAAGTCGGAAGACAATCAAAATTCATCAACCATGATCAAACATAGTTATAATTGTTTAAACATAATCATACAACTGATTAAAATATGTTTCCTGATTTTTTTTATCTTTATTTTGGGTATAAAGTGCTTGGCTACAGGGGTTATTCCACAAAAGCTACCAACTCCGCTAGTCCACCTCAGATCTCTTGATTTCCATGAGTTTGGACTGTGCTTTGGGAAAGAAGTCGACTTACTTTCTATTCTTCTTTTGGTTACAAGTTCTCCAAATGTAGAGAAAATTATAATGGAGGTAAAACAGTGTAGATATTGTCTATTTGTTTATATGTAATAGGATGTTATTAATTTTTTTTATTAATAGATGGAACAGCACCCGACCAAAGCTGTGTCACAAACCACCATGAACCTTATTGATCATCAAGATTACTCACATGTTATCCTGGATCGTCTCCGTGTATTAGAGATATTAAGCTTCAGCAACATGAAGTCAGGCATGGATTTCGTAAAGCTTATTTTAGCCAAGTCCCCCATGCTAAGGAAAGTAGTGATATCTCTCAACGAAGGGGTTGATATTTATGGTAAAGTAAAGATACTTACAGAAATGATACAATATCCACGTGCATCGGCCAAGGCAGAAATTATTGTCCTTGAGTAGGCTTTTGTGGCTCAAAGTGGATAGTTGAATGGGAGTTGTATTAGTTTTCTCTGTATGGGGCTGGAATACATGGTAGTACTTTGATTTACGTAATGGTAATTTGCATTGGTTTACCAAAATATTTAACCAAGTTGTTATTGATGGCTGAACAATGATGACCATATATGTAAATTCTGAAACGGAAACACCAAAAATTGCAGAGAGACATACCATGGAAACCGACACCGTTATGTGTAGGTAATATTTGTCATTATATTAAACATATGATAGCTCCAATCTCACAACTCACACCTTAGATGGAACACGGTTCATAGACGCCCTCCACCCGAAAATGTTCACTTTCGGTGGAATCCAGTTGTTCCATAAAGGTCACGAAACGTCATTGCTGGTAAACACGTGCAGTTTAGCTCTCAAAGCAGGATAAAGTCTCTAGACCTGCTCCATGCCACATCCATCCAAATATCCCGGTTGTTCAACCAGGAAATGTTATCCATAACCAACTGCAACTAAGCCAATTGCCGCCCTTCTGGGCTCCTAGACCAAGCCCAAACCTACTCAACCGGATTACACATATAAGCATAGTCACTAACCTTAGCAAATTTATCTTCCGCTAGTTTGAAGAGCCCCTTGAAACGGTCTTTAAGAGGACCAATGTTTAGCCCAGTATCAACCCAAAACAGGATGTTGTTGCTCGAACTGACAACACCCTTAAGATTCTTCTCTAAGAGAAGAATCTCTGGAGAAATCGTTTTCAATCCTCCCATTCTCTCTCCAAACCCCCAACCATTCTTCTATTAAACGCAATAGAATATCTTTTTTATATATAAAATACTGGCCGAGTTACATCAATATCGCAGGTAAGCGAGCAACAAGCTGCGCCGCTACCCCTTTCTGAATAGCAAACCCTAGCCTATTAAAGACAAACCTCTGCCCCCGTGTTGATGAGCAACTGCTGTCGACAACCTTTTGGACCCTAGTTAACAAACGGATAGCTTCTGGAGCTAGGGAGCCAAAGGTGTCGAAGGCGAAAGGGACAAATGCATGTTGGTTATCAGCACATGCTTTAGCGTGTTTATCCACCTTTTTAGATTCCGCTTTCTTTATAGCATGTCCTGCTACAAACCCGTTTTCCCTTAAACCAGCTAAGGGGGAGACTCCTGTGAGATCCACACAAGCATGTTTCCCTCCTGCCCAACCAAAGACGAGCAGATCCGCTGGTCTCAATGTAGATCTCCCTTCCATGGGATCTGTAAGGAAATTCACAGGGGCCTCCTTCTTGGCAGAAATCCCCGCTCTCCTCAAGATGTCCCCCAAAACATCTCACCCATTCGTGCCGATATTTGAAACCAGGGAGCTCCTTACAATGAATAGCATGCTCCCCGTATTTATCCATGCAGGCTTTACGGCAAATTGGGCAGGTTTCGTCTTCTGAGTACATAGGGATCATCAGCCGGTATTTGAGGATAGCCCTATACTCAACAGCCGACATGCATTGCCCCAGCCCCTCGATCGGGATAACAGTAAAAAAATCTTGCGCATGGGGGCCCTTCAAGCACTCAATCACCGCCTTCTGGCGGGGAGACAAATTGAATGCTTCTCCCAGACTCCGAGCGATTTTGTCAAATAGGGCATTCGCCAAAGTTTTTTGTGGCTTTGGGGGGGGGGGTGTCCATATTAGAGAAACCGCCAATATCAAAGTCTGGAAGAGAGATACTTAAGTACTCAAGGGCCTGTTGGTAGTCTACGTCAAGCTTAACAACCCCACTGTTCCGAAGGATATGGTCTTGCAATACACACGGCTGAGCTCTAGACGCCACAAAAGCATAAACTCCAACATCCCGAGCTGAGAGAAGGCCCAAACCACCCAGACGCATCGGCAAAGATGCCAATCGCCACTGAAGGTCACCGAAGTAGGACCCCCCACAAACAACAATGTCTTCGATAGCCTCTCGAATACCATCATCAAAACATGATACCGCATTGGCCATCAAGTGGGGTTGGCAGGTCCGCAACCCAAACAGTAACTTCGCTACCCCCATGCATGACCTTAAAAGAAGGAGCTCGCACTGGGGGTCCTGGAGGCAGGGCAAGAGTTTCATAAGGTCAACCGCTGTCAATGCCCACCGCTCTGCTAATTCCCCGATAAAAACAGAATCTCGGCTAACCGCCCCCCCCCCCCCCCCCCAAGGAGCTTAACCCCCCTCTCAGGTCTACCTATCCCTCGCGGGAAAAGGCCGTCCTGAACTATCATTCTTTACATGAATGGCGTTAATCCATCTTACCCAAAGCGCCCCGTGGTTAGCCCTGTACTTCCACCACTACCTGGCTAGGAGAGCCAGGTCATACATAGTTGTAATTGGTCATAGCTGTAATTGGTGACAATCGTTGTCTTACACAACCAAAATTGGTCAATCATGATCTTGGTCAAAAATAGTCATACACATCACTCCAAGATTCATTAACCAACGAAGGTATCTCATAAATAGATAAAAATGTGTTTTCCGATTCTTAATTTTGTTTTATTTCTTATGAAGCGTTTTGCTATAGTTATGCCGCAAGCTACCAACCTAGCTAGTAGTAGCCTCGAACATCTTGGTTTACGTTAATTGTCCTTTGCAAGAGAAAACGACTTACATACTGTTCTACTTCTGGTTAAAAACTTAAAATATAGAGACAATAATAATTGAGGTAAATTAGCGTAGATACTCTATATTTATTTGTTTACATTTAAGACCATCTGTAATGGTACATGGCATCAATCAACTTTTTTTTTTTCTATAAAAAGATGTATATATATGACACCTAGTAACTTATTTTTTAGAACATCTCGAACGGTTGGAGGGGTTTGGAATTCAAACCAGCTACATCAGCACGTCATATCATTCCAAACCCACTATTTCCCTCCAACAATAAACCATTCCAAACCGGCCACATCAACACTTCATATCATTCCAACCCCATTTTTTCCTCCAACAATAAACCATTCCAAACCTACTATTTTCTCCAACAATAAACCAATCCAAACTTTCGCCTCATTATCAACCTCATCACCTACTTTCAATTTTATTTAACTTATTAAGAGGTTACCTCTGAATCGGTTAGGGGTACATGTGTTTGGTTCCATTTAGAGGTTACCTCTGAACTGGTCAGAGGTACATGTGTTTGGTTCACCAAAACACCACCTCTTAGTGGTTCATTCAGATCTATTTTTTTTTCGAACGGCTAACTTTTATAAAACACGGCTTCTAGCAAGGCACTAGAGCCCAACCAACAACAAATCATCCAAACCGTTACAAATCAAATTTACACCAATCCTTTCAAACAAGATTTCTAAGCGCGACCTATTTATAATCCAAAGAAAGCCTAACGAAATGATTTCGTCCTTGAGCTTTGTCACACACACCGTCTTATTTGAGAAAATAGCCTCGTTCCTTGTTCGCCAAATACACCAGGTGTTCCCCGTCATCCTCTCCCTCGTCACACATCCGAAAAATCGTCGACCCCACGTTTATGTTTCTTTGTGCCAGAGCCGAGAGAGTTGGGATTCTATTCTGCTCTGCTTTCCACATAAACGTATTAACTTTTTTTTGGGATCCAGTTATTCCATTTTCACACAAAGCATGGTGCGGCCCGTTTATGGTTGAATAAGACACGCTTCACTGACCCAACTGAAAACACGCCTGATTCGTTACTATGCCATTTCCATTTATCCAAGCTTTCCGTTACTTGAGCCTGTTGCAGTTTTCGTGTTAGCTCATCGCACTCGTCCATCTCGCTTTGGTTCAGCTCTTCCCTTTTCCATCTACATTGCCAGCTAGTATCTCCATTTACAATTACATAGCACTTACTCACCAAACAACTTTTTCTCTTCTTTCATTTTGAAACATGTTTGGGTATATATGCATCAGTGGATCTCTTAATAACCAAGAATCCACCCAAAATCTAATATTATCCCCTTTCCCCAGCACCCCTTCAAACATATTTGCAAATGAAAGGTTCAAAATTTTTACATCTTTTTCCAACATTGCTATCATCTTCCATACCCACATCATATTTGCTGCACTCGGAATATATTTAATTGTTCGGTTCGAATTACTAATCTCCAAATATCTGCCCATTCCCTCACGTTTGTACCTACCCCGAATAACTTTGACTTAACAAAGTTAATTTGGAGCCCAGGCACTAGGTTGAAGCACCTCAGTAATCTGGTTAGATAGAGAATGTTCTCTTGAGCCCACGATCCGATTACTAAGGCATCATCGACGTATAATAAGTGAGTCAATACCGGACCGTTATTTGGAAGCCCAACTCCTTCAAATACACCTTCCTCAGCCGCCTTCTTCATCATACACGAAAACGCCTCCATTCCAAACAGGAACAAAGACGAAGAGATAGGATCGCCTTGTCTAATCCCCATTTGAAAATGAAATTCAAAGGAAGACGATCCATTAACCAGCACCGACGATCGCGCAAACTGTGAAATTGCCCGAATCCATTTTCTCCATTGCATCGGGAAGTTCATTTGCGCTTGAATTGCATCAAGAAAATCCCAATTGATGTGATCATATGCCTTCTCAAAATTGTTTTTGAACAAAAGTAACTTCTACTTCTTTTTTTTCACCCATGAAATAATTTCATTAATGATGAGAGGCCCATCAATGATGTTTCGGTCCTTCAAATAATGGCGGTTAACACTTTGGAAATCACTTTACTTAAGCAACCCAAAAGATTAATCGGCTTGAAATCATCGAATTCCAAAGGGGTCTTGTGTCTTTGTACATCCGTGAGAAATTTCCCAAGTTACATGAAAGTGATTCAAGACATTGATGAGATCCTGCACTATATATTGCCAAAATCTCTTAATGAACCTGAAATTGAATCCATCCAGACCCGAAGCTCGATCATCACCGCACCCCCAAACAGTGGTGGACCCAGGATTTTATTTCAATGGGGTCCATTTTCGGGTCGGTCCTCGTTCGGGTCGAGTTAAAGTGAGGTTTGAACTAGATTTAAAAAAAAAATAAGAAAAATGGGCTTATCAAGGATTGAACCCATGACCTCTTGGTGGAAAAGAGGGAGATTTACCACTATACCAACTTTCTTTTTATTTCTATGGTGTCCACCTAATTGTATTTATGGGGTCCATATACAATTTAATATACCGAATCTACTACTTTTTTAAAAAAGATTGGGGTCCGGGGACCCCGGTGGCACCAATGTGGGTCCGCCCCTGCCCCCAAACCGCATCTTTGATTTCTCTAGTAGAAAAAATATCCTACCAACCCAGCTGCCTCCTCATCCGATATCCGTTTGATATTTGAGGAGATCATCGTTGGGCGACTCGTCATGTTTTCCTTGAACCAATTAGAAAAAAACCTCTTGGCCTCTCTTTTTAATATCTTTGGATTGTTACACCACAAGCCATTCACCTCAAGACCATGTATTTTATTTTTGAGTTAACTGCCATTTTCGTCCCTGTGGTTTGGTCACTTTGGCCATTTCAGTCTATTTTTAAAAAATGCGCCATTTTCGTCCCCCACGTTCTGGAAAGGTGCCATTTCAGTCCAAAAATCATAACCCAGTTAAGTCAGTTTGTAAATAAGGACTGATTGTGTAAATTTGTAACATAAAGGACTGATTGTGTAAATTTGAAAAATGGACTGAAATGGCAGTTAACACCACCACCACTAGCCCTGCCACCACCACCACTCTGCTGCCACCACCGCCACCACCGCCACCACAGCCACCACAGCCCTGCCACCACCACCACTCCGCTGCCACCACCACCACCACCACCGCCACCACCGCCACCACAGCCACCACCGCCAACGTCATGGCAAGACCCATGTTTTCAGACGTTTGTATGTAATATAAAGTCAGAATTTATTGTATTTAATCCGAAAAGTAAACGAGCAAAACAAAGGAACGAGAACGGTATACCGAAACGAAAAGCTTGCGGGTTACGGGGACGTCTTCGTCTTCTCCGGTCGTCTTCTCCGATGAACTCCGAACTCCGGCGAGTTGCAGAAATGAGCAGGGGTGGAACTAGATGTTTGTGGGGATCTGCGGAACTTCTATAATACCCATTGAACGGCTTTCATCACTTTGTCCGATGGTGTTTGGACATCGGTACCGACTTTATTTTACAATACACATTGAACGGCTTTCATCACTTTGATTGTAAGCAAATTTTTCTTTCCCGTTACACAACTGCATAGGAAAAGTGATGCTTTATGCTTTCAGGTCAAAATCCAATGCCTGACACCAAGAACAAAACTAAGATACATGTTTGTGGATGAAGATAATGATCATGCAGGTAGCAGATCAAATGGCTCAGCTGCCTCACTTATTCCCAGATCTAAATCCCCTCCAACTCAAGATTTCTGCAACCCCTGCTCATTTCTGCAACTCGCCGGAGTTCGGAGTTCATCGGAGAAGACGACCGGAGAAGAAGAAGACGTCCCCGTAACCCGCAAGCTTTTCGTTTCGGTATACCGTTCTCGTTCCTTTGTTTTGCTTGTTTACTTTTCGGATTAAATACAATAAATTCTGACTTTATATTACATACAAACGTCTGAAAATATGGGTCTTGCAATGACGTTGGCGGTGGTGGCTGTGGTGGCGGTGGTGGTGGCAGCGGAGTGGTGGTGGTGGCAGGGCTGTGGTGGCTGTGGTGGCGGTGGTGGCAGCGGAGTGGTGGTGGTGGCAGGGCTAGTGGTGGTGGTGTTAACTGCCATTTCAGTCCATTTTTCAAATTTACACAATCAGTCCTTTATGTTACAAATTTACACAATCAGTCCTTATTTACAAACTGACTTAACTGGGTTATGATTTTTGGACTGAAATGGCACCTTTCCAGAACGTGGGGGACGAAAATGGCGCATTTTTGAAAAATGGACTGAAATGGCCAAAGTGACCAAACCACAGGGACGAAAATGGCAGTTAACTCTTTATTTTTTATTTCTTTACTTTTTATAACCCCGTGGAAGTATTTAGAATTGTCGTCTCCAAAACACGCCACCATACACGCGATTTTTGCCTAGAGTATTTGGTTTTAAGGGGAAGGGGAAAGAAAAGAGATGAAAATATGAAAAAACCATGTTCCTGAGATTTTAAGGATAGAAGGGGAGGGAAAAGGAGGGAAAAGGGAAGAAAATTTGTTAATATATTTATCCTCCCAAATTGGAGAGATTATGAGAGAAAATATTATTAGTTACTAAATCGTCCTCATATCTAATTAAAATGTTTTATGTTTAAAGGGTATAATGGTAAAATTGTTCCTTTCTTTTCTTTTCCACCTAACTCGGGAACACATAAAATGCTTGATTTTTTCCCTTTTCCTTTACTTTTCATTAAACTCAGGAACACGAAAAAAATCACATCTTTTTCTTCCTTTTCTCTCTTAATTTATTTTTCTTCCACTCCCCCTGTTAAATGAGACCCGGGAACACAAAGTGTAAAATACAATATCTCTTAACGTACAATACGTACGATATACTGAAATCGCATGTTATAAAATAGCGTGGATGAAATCGCATGTGATATTGATGAAATCGCATGTTGGTTTTTATTAACAATTTCTCATGTGATAATTTTGATGAAATCGCATGTTGGTTTTTTGTAACAATTTCGCATGTGATAGTGTAAGGTCCGCGTTTGCGTCTAATAAAAGACGACTAAAGGACACTAGAAATATAAAAATTTTCTTAAAAGTGTCCAACTTTTCGGAATTTTAAACGATGATATCAATAACGCATGTGCATTAATTTAACAAAATTTGGGCATGACCCGTCCATAAAACGAGCATACCCCTGTTTTAAACATAATCAGACTAGATACAATTCTACGATTCATTCGACAAAATACTACTAAGAACCAATACAACAAATTTTGGACCAAAAACATTTGAACAAACTAGCGGAAGCGTTTGGTATGACATAACATGAACACGCGCTCGCTCCGATTCTCCAAGTCGCCTGAATTGAGGATTTACCTACATTCAACAACAAAGCTTTAAAAAGTTAGTCATTATACTTATTTGCTTATAAAACCGTCACTTTAGTTCCATTCGTGTATGTACTTTCATTTCTCTCACGCATTCGATTACCCAATTAAATGGATATGACATATATTTTCATACAACTAGCCCGTTAGTAGATGATGACGACCAAACATAAAATGTTGTATAAACTAAAACGTCCATAGCATATTCTAACCGCATAAGTTACTTCAACCCGATTATCCTTTCAACATTTAACCGTTTCATTATTATATCAACACTTCGAAAGTCCGACATTCATAAACCTGCACTTTCAAACATACTCAATAATAACTTGGTTAGCAAACCCGTAATCTCAACATATTCATGTACTACATCTTCGTAAAAAGGACGTCAACCATTTAAATGCATCTAATTAACTTACATTCCAAACCCAAGGGCATTATTAGTAACGCTAATTCTCAAATGCATCCAAATCATGCATTCGCACATACTTGCACACATACATACTTACAATCATACACATCTACATACCTAATATACATTCAATCATACCTATAATCATGTATTCATACCTACGTGTTCCGTACGCATTCTTGTATACCATTTACATGTAATACATGTCCAACTTCATTACATACATCTATCATACTCTTATATAAATTACATGAGGCTTAGACTTGGGTTTACAACTTATAATCGTCAAGGAAACACTCGAAATCATGTTTGGGAGGCCCATCGTAGTCCACGGATAATATACCAAAGCCTACGATGCATAAATCACATAAATAATATTTTTGACAGAACCTTCACCCGGCCGTGTCAGCTCACCACCCGGCCGTGTCAACTCTGCACTTTTCCTAGCCATTAATTCTTACCGAAACGGACATAACTCTCTCATTTTTCATCCGTTTTACGTCACGTTTCTTCCTACATGATTGTGAATTAATATTCTATCATGTGAACTTGAAATCCAACATCCGAGTTAAGGAATTTCTTAACTTATACGTGTTCGGCTTGTTATTCATCTACGAACTATTCGACCCGTTCGTGCATTTATCAAAATAATCTATTGATTTGACCTCAACTTCATATGAACTTAATAATTAAAACATTATATTACTTAAACAAACTAAGAAGTGATTACGGAAATCACTTACTTAATACTACTCATTCGATAACATCTTTAATAACAAATTTCAACATAACCTTTAACGATTATCATACAATTAATTTCATTATTATTAAAGATGGAGTCCGGGAGTTTACTTACCTTGAGCGTCCAAGTTCAAGCATAGGTTCCATGCTTACTTTTGACCCGTTAGCCTCCGTGCTTGAGCCCGTGGACATGTTATCTATCCTTTCATGACCATACATTGATATCCTTGTTAGTAAACAAGAACACGCATAACATCTATCATGATAAATTTATGCTCTACACTTGGCTCTCATTAGTCAATTTCTAACAACACATAGTATAGATTAACAATGAGACCCTTCCTACTCGTATGATATGAACGCGCCATCACATATCTCACTATAAACATATCATGCATCACAAGACTTCCTAATTCATTCAACATTTATAAAAACAACCATTCAAACATTTAATTGAACACTTGGTGTGCATACAACATTTCAAGCACTATGTACATATGCTTTATGCATAACCTACTCCTTCACATCAAACATGATCAATTTCAACCAATTTCACATAGCTTCTTAGTCTACATCAAGAACATCTACCAAAACTCTAATACTCATACATTCATCTTTCAATTTCTCATAAGTTTCATCATCTAAGAATCACTATAATCTTACCATGTAACTAGCACATGAGGGTTTTACTTTAATCTTTCAATATAATCAAATTCGAGCATAAATCACATTCTACATGATGATATTAATTCACATACAAACTCAGATTCATACCACTTTCACTGATTAATCGAAACCCACTTAACAAAAGCTTCAAAACATAAAATTGAACTCACCTTATGTTCAATACACTTAGATTAAAGGGTATCTTGACTCATGCATTCGATTTTTGCCCTAAATCAGGTTTAATTTCTTGAGTTCTTGTGTTGGAATGAAGGAGAAGGGTTTCTCCTTTGCCCCTGCCCTTTCTCGCGACCACACCCCCACACAAAACACTGAGTTTTGTTTTTTTTTTCCTTATTTTAATTATAACATTTACATTTTCAGCCCTTGTACATACTTTTATTGTCATTCTAGTATAAATGTTTCATTCTTTATAACTTATATCATAGTTATTAAAATTAACTAATTAAATTAAACTCTTAAACACCAAAATAATCTCTTATAAATTTTGGGGTGTTACAAGTCTACCCCCCTTAAAAGAGGTTTCGTCCCCGAAACCTTTCTCATACCTATTCTTATCTTTTCATTATACTCATTCAAGGTGCATAATACATTTCTAATACATTCGAAATCTTGGCTAAAGATTTGGTTTATAATCAAACATATTTGTACACATTTTTCCTACCTTCTTGAATTAAGTAATCTACTTTCATAGACACATAATAAGTCAGAAATTTATCCAGAGCCCTTATTAGTGTCACTACACTTCATAGTGCTAGTTCCTAGCATATTGCATTACTAACGGTTCATTCATCGAATTTATTCCGATTGTATACAATTATTAATCGTACAAACCTAAGTCTGCGGTTTGTTTCTAACTTCCTATTTAAGCATATTACATTCATATATTTGCTAATCGAAATAAATCGATTTATTTCATACTACTCATACATCATATGCTATCTTTCATTTTGTTCACTATGAGCCATCCTAAACATTCCATTACTATCATTACTTCCGATTACCTTAAGCTCATAGGAGGGGTCGATATATTATCATACGCATTTATAATCATTCGAAAGACTTACGGTTACAACCAAAATCACCCTTCTTAAACTTACTTATCCGTACTTAACACGAAAACTAAGCATTATTTCCATGGTTACTATTGTTATTCATGCCATGCGTATCTTTTCTACAATGTCTTGTTCAAATGAACATGGCCAACAAGCCGAGCATCAAAGTTAGCATTTCTTAGTGACACTTGCCGTCTTTTATATTCTATCAGAATTTCCACAGTTACAAGCATTTAAGTTCAATACCACCCGACGATCATTACGAACATTTTGAAATTCACTCCACATTTTGCATTACGGTTTGTATATATACATTCTATTCTAACACATCCATCTCTAGTCGAGTCATAACCTCCTATTAAAGTTACACCCCTTTTTATACATACCTGACGGAAGTAAATTCCATTGATTCGTTATCCATACCTTACGATGATCATTCCTTTCCGATTAGTGACATTGCGTGTCCATTCATCGAGTTCACCTATGAGTATAAACTTAACAAATTAATCACATTAACTGCCGAGTTCAAATGGCGATCGCCATCTGACCCGTATGACCCATTTATCCTTTCGACCCTTCTCGTATGCAACACATTTGCATAATATATTCATATATATATGAAAGTTTAAACATAATTTGGATCATACCACTTAAGGAATATTTACTTGTTCGGTCCGTAATTACTTACACATTCGAATATTTTCATTCTTATCATTCTTTTGTTCATTTGCTCTACGTTTACTTATATGACTTGTTTGACGCAAACATGGTTAAGCTATCGACTTCTTCTTATGTAGACTAGTTTCGTCTTTTATATCTTAAATCTGTTTCGCGGATTCGAACACATTATTCATACCTTTCGTACCTTCTATGTTTTGAATCCGTCTCGCGGATTCAAACATTGCATTCACATCTTTCATCCTTTGAATCCGTCTCCCGGATTCAAACATTTCATTCATGCCTTTCATTCCTTGAATCTGTCTTGCGGATTCAAGCATTGCATTCATATCTTTCATTCTTTGAATCCGTCTCGCGGATTCAAGCATTTCATTCATACATTGTTGATTCGTAACTTCTTACGGATCCAACATTTCATTCTTATCATTTGCACTTTTTACTCTTACGTAGTACTCTCAATCTCCCGAGAGTCTTACTACTCATTTCACCCATACGCCCACCTGCTACCCAATTCTAACGGACATACCTGTAACAATTACCGCGGTCTCACGAACGTCATAAGTTTCTTGTGTACTGGCCAGGTACACAATCCACGCACTAGTTTCGTGTCTTCGCGTAATCGCCACATTATGCCCGAAGAATTAAGTTTCGGCACGTGTTACATTTTTAAAACTTCCTTACCATGTTGTTATTATATTCATTTAGAATTTTCTTTCACTTGCTTAATTATACCATTTCATACTTCCACACGTTAAGTTTACGTACCTGGGGTCAATTCGTCTTATTACTTGCCTTGATGCCGGTCCTAGACAGCGTTCACAGATCATCCCTTCCGCCACTTCTGTGACCTTGTTGAATAATGCTTCTTTGACGAACAGTATCATCATCATCATTAACGTTGCTTGCATCAACCATCTACACCATGTCATCTTTACATTTAATACGGATCATAAACTTTCAACATATCATAGTTTATTAGTCCATATTACTTATTCACATCCTTTCATCTCGAGCTTAACTTCACACATTCGTCGTTTATTTCATACCCTCGTGTACATTTCATTCAACGTTTAATGGATTTATACCATTGCCATTATCTATTTAATCCTTACATACTTAATTCGTCTCATAATGACTCGACAAAACCGTAATTCAGACTCCCGGGAAGTACCGTTAAATAAAAATTTGGAAAACCTTAAAATTTTTGGGGGCTGAATTACACAAGCCGTCGGCGAAGTCTTGCTAACCCGTCGGCGACGGGCTTCTAAATATGGCGTCGGCCATATTACCCGTAGATAGGAGGGTAAGGCGTCTGCAGGTGGGGTGGCGTCGGCGACGGGAGGTAACCCGTCGACGACGGCCTTTCGTTGTGCAGAAACGCTGCAGGTTGGTTTCGGGCGCTTTTGTTCGTTTCTTTCGAGTCCGTTTTGACTCTACAACACCTGAAACTTCTCATTTTACCTCCCCACATATTTATCTATTATTTTTGTCATACACATAATAAACACACTTGCAATTTGTTTAACTTAAACATTACCTCATTGGCGATCTTGGAGCGAGCACACTTCTGAACGAGCCATCGGTTGAGTTCAAGCACCACTATTCGTGCTCGAATCCCTCAACCTAGGCTCTGATACCAACTTGTAAGGTCCGCGTTTGCGTCTAAAAAAAAAAAAACTAAAGGACACTAGAAATATAAAAATTTTCTTAAAAGTGTCCAACTTTTCGGAATTTTAAACGATGATATCAATAACGCATGTGCATTAATTTAACAAAATTTGGGCATGACCCGTCCATAAAACAAGCATACCCCAGTTTTAAACATAATCAGACTAGATACAATTCTACGATTCATTCGACAAAATACTACTAAGAACCAATACAACAAATTTTGGACCAAAAACATTTGAACAAACTAGCGGAAGCGTTTGGTATGACATAACATGAACACGCGCTCGCTCCGATTCTCCAAGTCGCCTGAATTGAGGATTTACCTACATTCAACAACAAAGCTTTAAAAAGTTAGTCATTATACTTATTTGCTTATAAAACCGTCACTTTAGTTCCATTCGTGTATGTACTTTCATTTCTCTCACGCATTCGATTACCCAAATAAATGGATATGACATATATTTTCATACAACTAGCCCGTTAGTAGATGATGACGACCAAACATAAAATGTTGTATAAACTAAAACGTCCATAGCATATTCTAACCGCATAAGTTACTTCAACCCGATTATCCTTTCAACATTTAACCGTTTCATTATTATATCAACACTTCGAAAGTCCGACATTCATAAACCTGCATTTTCAAACATACTCAATAATAACTTGGTTAGCAAACCCGTAATCTCAACATATTCATGTACTACATCTTCGTAAAAAGGACGTCAACCATTTAAATGCATCTAATTAACTTACATTCCAAACCCAAGGGCATTATTAGTAACGCTAATTCTCAAATGCATCCAAATCATGCATTCGCACATACTTGCACACATACATACTTACAATCATACACATCTACATACCTAATATACATTCAATCATACCTATAATCATGTATTCATACCTACGTGTTCCGTACGCATTCTTGTATACCATTTACATGTAATACATGTCCAACTTCATTACATACATCTATCATACTCTTATATAAATTACATGAGGCTTAGACTTGGGTTTACAACTTATAATCGTCAAGGAAACACTCGAAATCATGTTTGGGAGGCCCATCGTAGTCCACGGATAATATACCAAAGCCTACGATGCATAAATCACATAAATAATATTTTTGACAGAACCTTCACCCGGCCGTGTCAGCTCACCACCCGGCCGTGTCAACTCTGCACTTTTCCTAGCCATTAATTCTTACCGAAACGGACATAACTCTCTCATTTTTCATCCGTTTTACGTCACGTTTCTTCCTACATGATTGTGAATTAATATTCTATCCTGTGAACTTGAAATCCAACATCCGAGTTAAGGAATTTCTTAACTTATACGTGTTCGGCTTGTTATTCATCTACGAACTATTCGACCCGTTCGTGCATTTATCAAAATAATCTATTGATTTGACCTCAACTTCATATGAACTTAATAATTAAAACATTATATTACTTAAACAAACTAAGAAGTGATTACGGAAATCACTTACTTAATACTACTCATTCGATAACATCTTTAATAACAAATTTCAACATAACCTTTAACGATTATCATACAATTAATTTCATTATTATTAAAGATGGAGTCCGGGAGTTTACTTACCTTGAGCGTCCAAGTTCAAGCATAGGTTCCATGCTTACTTTTGACCCGTTAGCCTCCGTGCTTGAGCCCGTGGACATGTTATCTATCCTTTCATGACCATACATTGATATCCTTGTTAGTAAACAAGAACACGCATAACATCTATCATGATAAATTTATGCTCTACACTTGGCTCTAATTAGTCAATTTCTAACAACACATAGTATAGATTAACAATGAGACCCTTCCTACTCGTATGATATGAACGCGCCATCACATATCTCACTATAAACATATCATGCATCACAAGACTTCCTAATTCATTCAACATTTATAAAAACAACCATTCAAACATTTAATTGAACACTTGGTGTGCATACAACATTTCAAGCACTATGTACATATGCTTTATGCATAACCTACTCCTTCACATCAACCATGATCAATTTCAACCAATTTCACATAGCTTCTTAGTCTACATCAAGAACATCTACCAAAACTCTAATACTCATACATTCATCTTTCAATTTCTCATAAGTTTCATCATCTATGAATCACTATAATCTTACCATGTAACTAGCACAAGAGGGTTTTACTTTAATCTTTCAATATAATCAAATTCGAGCATAAATCACATTCTACATGATGATATTAATTCACATACAAACTCAGATTCATACCACTTTCACTGATTAATCGAAACCCACTTAACAAAAGCTTCAAAACATAAAATTGAACTCACCTTATGTTCAATACACTTAGATTAAAGGGTATCTTGACTCATGCATTCGATTTTTTCCCTAAATCAGGTTTAATTTCTTGAGTTCTTTTGTTGGAATGAAGGAGAAGGGTTTCTCATTTGCCCCTGCCCTTTCTCGCGACCACACCCCCACACAAAACACTGAGTTTTGTTTTTTTCCTTATTTTAATTATAACATTTACACTTTCAGCCCTTGTACATACTTTTATTGTCATTCTAGTATAAATGTTTCATTCTTTATAACTTATATCATAGTTATTAAAATTAACTAATTAAATTAAACTCTTAAACACCAAAATAATCTCTTATAAATTTTGGGGTGGTACAGATAGTTTTGATGAAATCGTATGTTAGAAAACTAACATGCGAAATTGTTACAAAAAACCAACATGCGAATTCAATATGGGATGAAGATCTGACGGCTGAGATGATCGCGTACGTAATGTAGGATAAGGGCTCTTATACGTTAACCTAACCCTACTTCCGCATATATACCATAGATCTTCCTCTTCTAAATCGTCCTCTTCCAGCCTTTCATCCATCATAAAAAGATCCTCTGCCACTTTATCCCATTCCACATTCCTTATTTTCCATCTTTATCCTATCTCAATTCCTCCCAGAGCCGCCTTTTCTCTGGGTTACGCTGAAGCGCATAAACATTAACCGTATATACGTCCCAATCTAACCCCACTCTCTTACCCGAGATAATCAAATAATGGTTCAGCTAAAATAACACGCTGAATGAAACTTTTGACATACATGCCCTTTTGTCCTAACAAAGATTCAACGCCTCCCACCCATGACGTTCTCATCTTCCCTCCCATCTCCTCCATAGCTCATCCCCCATCCACTTCTCCTCCTCCACAACCGCCGTCTCCCCCTCCACTGCTCCTCCACAACGCTGTCGTCTCCCTCCACTGCTCCTCCACAATGTCACAGTCTATCCCTCCTTTGCTCCTCCAAAGCTCCATAGCGTCGCCTCCTCCTCCTCCTCGACAGCGCCACCGCCTCCTCCTCCTCTGCTCCTCCACAGCTCCACTGTCCATCACATTTGAAGCAGGTATTTCACTTTATTATAGGTTTCATCCTCCTCCTCGACAGCGCCGCCGCCTCCTCCTCCTCTGCTCCTCCACAGCTCCACTGTCCATCACATTTAAAGCAGGTATTTCACTTTATTATAGGTTTCATCATTTTTGAGGTTTTATTTATTGACTATTGTGGCATAAGATTGGGGTAGGATTATATGGTCTTTAGGATTATATTATTGAGGTTTTATTTGTTGACTATTGTGGCTTAGGGTGTAGGGAATGGTTAGACACTTTGAATAGGTAAACTACCATATCACCCAATCACATAACGCCATGTCAACCATCACTAGTGCTCTAGTGGTGGCCACGGGTATTTAAGTTCCACCTATGGTGGGCCCGGGTGAGTTTTACCCTTCAGGTCTCAAGTTCGAGTCTGGATGATAGGGGTTTCTCATTGAGGGGTTTAAATTGGGGATCTATTATGCAAGGAGGCTCTCTAGCGTGGACCCGGTTAAGACAACGTATGCTAGACCTCCCGACATTCGTGAATAGTTCATACTTTTCAAAAAAACATAGCGCCATGTCAATTGTTTACCTAATGCTCAAAAACGTTGGCGGTGGTTTACCTAATGGGGTTTAGGTAAATTATTTAAAAAAAAATGTGTGATTGGTTGAGAAGAATTGGACCCCACCACACACCCTATATCCCCCTTTCCTTCACCTTCACCGATTTGGTGAAGGTTCACCGAAATCGCAACCAACAATCGTTAAGGCCCCACTTTTACTAGCAGCACCGGGCTCTTTAATTCTCAAGGATAATGGCTGAGCTTAGTGTAAAGTGGGGGGGGGGGATGGTGCACCCGCCCTCCTGAATGTTTCCGTTAGAAGTGTAAAATTTCCTATTTTTCGTTCGAAAATTTTAAAATTATATAGGATTGTCCCCCTCAATTATTTTGCGTAAATATTTATACAATATATAAATTGGTCCCATGACTTGCAGTCCCTTAGGAACTTTTGGTTAAGCTCCGCCACTGCTCAAGGATGACCCTAAGTAAAAACAAAACATGAGGATACTCCTCAAATTTTCTTCTAGATCCGCCACTGACTGTACCTATTATTGTTATACCTGTATTTTGGCAAGTATTGCATTCAGGTTGAAGTTGCAGGGGTGTATATGAAACATTTCAGGGGGTTTGTTGGTACACTTTATGTGGACGCGACTCGGCTCGGTTCGACTAGACTCGGTTCGACTTGGTTAGGTTCGGCTCAAGCCCGACGTCACGACATTCCTCCGTCGTGCGCCCCAGATTTCGACACGCGAAGCATGGAGCGCCGCAAGCCAAGTCCCGTTTACACATCACCATGACATCATCATTGTGATGTCATGATGACGTCACAAACCTTTGACTAAATGATAAAGTTGTCAACAGAATCATATCTGGGCTTGAACTTCTGAATTGGGCCGTAACTTGTCTGTGGGCTTTGACTAATATTTGGGCTGCTACATCAAAGTCACATGTGACAAAGACATAAGGATCAACGAAATCACAAGGGATTTCGTCCACACATATGTGACGAAATCACTTCTGTTTTCGTCCAAGGTGTTTTCGCCAGAAGGTCTGTATATATACTAAAGCATGTTTATCAGTTTAGTTGATGAGAGCATAGTGAAACCAGAGAGTTTATCGTCAAACATTGTGTGTATATGTTTGATATTGTTCTCGTCCTTTTAATCCAAGTGAATCTTTGATTATCTGTTTGTGTTACTCGCTTTACGTTTGTTTGGTTTGCACCTTTACGGGGATTCCGCACCCGTGATAGTGTTTGTGATAAACAAGGATAGGTTACGTATTGGATCCTCCGAGAAAAACGGACCTACAAGTGGTATCAGAGCGTTGAAAGTTAAGAGGATCAGAAGCGACAATGGAACTGAGTTCAGGAACCGTGTGATGGATGAGTTCTGTACTTCTAAGGGTATTCTTCATGAATACAGTTCTCGATACACTCCACAACAAAACGGTGTCGCGGAGAGGAAGAATCGGACGATAATTGAAACTGCAAGAACAATGTTGGTAGAATCGGAGCTTCCTGTTCAGTTCTGGGCAGAGGCTGTGTCGACTGCTTGTTACACATTAAACCGAGTTCTTACAGTTAAGAGACATGGCAAGACTTGTTTCGAACTTCTACAGAAAAGGAAACCGGATCTATCTTTTCTAGAACCTTTTGGCGGTCCATGCACTATGATTGAGCCGGATGGAAAGTTTGGTGCAAAAGCTATCGAGGGTTTCTTCCTTGGATATGCTACTCCGAATTTTTGTGTTTGGAATCTGGCTACCAAAAAGATTGAGCTATGGAGTGAAGTAAGGGTTCAAAGGTACACAAGTCCTGTTAGGGCTCCGGGTGATCCTTGGATGTTCGACTACGATGGGCTATTCAACTCCTTTGATCTGCCAACCTTTGACGAAGATTCTACAGCTGCTAGAATGTTATTTGATAGTGACAACGCTGCTAACTCGCCATTGGTTAGACCTGTTATTGTTAACCCACAAGGTTCTAATTCGGTTAACAACACAGTTCAAAATGAGAGTTTTGAAGATGCTACTGAGTACAATGAGTCATCAGAAGATGATGAATATCTGGATGCGACTGAAGGCACTTCAGCCCCAGTTGCTCCTGTTCAGGGCACTTCTGTTGAAACTCCTCATGTGCAGGATGTTGATACTGCTGAAGGGAATGCATCCACTTCTACGCATATTACAGGTGTGGAGTTGGTTGTTGATCTTAATATTAACAATTTTGGTGTTAATGCTCGTGTTCCTGAAAATCCTGAAATGAGGATACACGATACCCATCCACAGCAGAATATCATAGGAGATGTCCAACAAAGAGTGCAGACGCGTAATCAGCTGAGAAACAACCAGAGTGCTGGTTTGTATTCAGCCATTAGAGAATCTGGTCTTCAAAATGATTGGTCCTTCGCGTGTTACGTTTCACAAGAAGAACCGAAATCTTGGAAAGAAGCCTTAAAGGATAATTCTTGGGTTGAAGCAATGCAAGAGGAATTACAACAGTTCCAGAAGCTGGGTGTTTGGAGACTTGTTGAAAAACCCGACAACTACAAGAAAATTGGCACCCGTTGGGTTTACAAGTGCAAAAAGGATGATCGTGGAGTTGTCATTCAAAACAAGGCGAGATTGGTTGTTCAGGGCTTTCGTCAAATTGAAGGCATTGATTACAACGAGGTTTATGCACCAGTTGCACGTCTAGAGGCTATTCGGATCTTTCTAGCTTATGCTTCGTTTAAAGGATTCAAAGTCTATCAGATGGATGTCAAAAGCGCATTCCTACATGGTATTGTTGAAGAAGAGGTGTATGTCGAACAACCTCCAGGTTTTGAAGATCCTATCCATCCCGATCGGGTTTGGTTGCTCAACAAAGCTCTCTACGGATTACATCAAGCACCGAGGGCTTGGTATGCAACCTTATCTACTTATCTGCTGGAGAACGGTTTTCGCCGGGGTCTTATCGACTGTACTCTTTTTATCAAGGAACAGGATGGAGATCTTTTGTTGGTACAGGTATACGTTGATGATATCATTTTTGGTTCTACTAACGATACTTTGTGCAGGCAATTTGAACGTGTTATGCAGGAAAAGTTCGAAATAAGCGCAATGGGAGAGATGAATTTCTTTTTGGGTCTACAAGTTCAACAAACTGAGTCTGGGATATTCATCCATCAGACTAAATATGTTGGAGACATCTTGAGCCGATTCCAGATGTCTGATGCAACGCCCATTGGTACCCCACTTCCGACTAATCACGGGATTACTCCGGACTTGAAGGGAGAAAGTGTCAACTCTTCTTATTATCGCGCTATGATCGGATCTCTCATGTATCTCACAGCATCGAGGCCTGATATCATGTATCCAACGTGCCTGCTTGCAAGATATCAAGCCAACCCAAAAGCATCTCATCTTGGAGCTGTTAAAAGGATTTTTCGCTATCTGAAGGGTTGCCCGGACACCGGTCTTTGGTACCCTAGGGATGATGGTTTTGATTTGGTTGCTTTTAGTGATTCAGATTTTGGCGGATGCAAAATAGACGGGAAATCCACAACGGATGGATGTCAATTCTTAGGAAGTCGCTTAGTCACGTGGCAGTGCAAGAAGCAAACTTGTGTTGCTACATCAACTTGTGAAGCTGAATACATCGCTGCCTCAAGTTGTTGTTCTCAGGTTCTATGGATCCAGCAACAAATGCGCGACTACGATTTTGAATTCCTATCTACCTCTATTTTTGTTGATAATAATGCTGCTTTATCTATCACTAGAAATCCTGTCCAACACTCCAAGACCAAGCACATCGAAATTAAGTATCACTTCATACGTGATTGTTTTAACAAAAGATTAATCGATGTTGTTAAAATCCACACTGATGAACAACGTGCTGACCTGTTTACAAAAGCTTTTGACAAATCTCGTTTTGACTATCTTTTAGTGGTCAATGGTATTAAGGTGAAACAAGAGTAAACTTCTGTCAGCTGATCGTTTTTGTAAATATTTTCTTAAGCGTCAAAAATCCAAAAAGATTTTCACTTTACTTATCTTTTCGCATTTTAGGGGGAGAAATTTCAGAAAATACAAAAACATGTGGAAAAATCAAAAATCCAAAAATATGTCGTTTACTTTCTGTCTTTAAGTTTGAAAAATCAAAAATCCAAAAATATGTCGTTTACTTTCTGTCTTTAAGTTTGAAAAATCAAAAATTCAAAAACAATAGAAAACAAAAAATGAGTTTCTTGGAGAAAAGAAGGGAAAGTGATGTTATACACTGGTGTGGTCTGTCAATATGGTTCAAAAGAAAAAGAAAAAGAAAAATTGAAAAATGATAAGTAGCTTTACTAACGATGTATCGGTAGGCTCACAATCAGACTAAAATGTGCAGGATGATATAAACCTAACAGACTTCAAGTCAGGTGGGAACCATTCATTGGCATATGGTCTTAGTACCGAAATTTCGTTTGATTGATTGCCGAGGTTCTGAGATATTCGGTCTTTATGTTGTCTTATCATCTGGGTATCATGGTTGTATCAAACCGAAACAAACGGAGACGAAGTCTAGATCTTCCATGATACTATACATACGTGTACATATTGCATTCGACCTCAATAAGTGATCAACAATCACATGTCCAAACAAAATAAGTGATAATATATCACATTTATCCGGGAGTCAAGTACGTCTCTTTGCTGTACGAAAGTACTGACCTGTTCACGGACTTGCACTTGTGCCCTTCATGCATCTGAAAATCAAGTTCCTCATCAATAAGTGATTCTATCACATAGGGCTTGTTTTCAATCAAAATAAGTGAGTTTCTCACATCTTTTATACGGTCAAACGGATGATAAGCAGTATACTCACCGGTAAGATGAACTCTCGTGCATACCTTGATACGGGAATGTGTCGTGAGTGGATGAACACCGACAAGTAAGTATAACTCTTACCGTAAATCATATCTCCTAATTATGATTACATCTGATAAGTTGAGCTTAGGTGGACAACAATACCGATAATTGTGGTAGAATACTTATCTAAAGCTTTAAACAGAAATCAGAAACCGTTTTGACAAAGGCCGTAAGCTGGTAATGATTCTCTTACCTTGAAACTCGCAAAAAGTTGTTTCTTGTACAAATTTCTTTATCTTATTGTCTTTCGTAGTTAACCGCTTTTTAATTTATGTTGTAGTGTAATTCGTAAAACTTGTTTTGATTAGCCGATGTTGGAACTCGAGTCTATCCTACCCAAAATCCTGATTGTAAGCCGGAAAACAATTGCACCTTCATAAACTGTCGAAGTTAACAAGTTTTGAAAGTTAAAGGATTAAAATTGATCATTTTCTAAACTTTCAAACTGTTGTCGGTCGGTGTTTAATTGAGATTTGATCTCATATGTGTCTTTTGTTTAATTTGTCTAAATTCCAAGCGGTTGTTCTCTTTACGTGTTTAGCTTTCTTGTATGTGCAGATGCGACATCAGAATCAGCTAAAGGCGAAGAGAACGTGTCAGATGACAAGCCGTAAAGTAAAGACACGTCATTGATGCAATCAGAAGATCAAGATGATCGGGTTGCAGTTGATCACTCATAACACCACAAGGATCTAAAGATTTGAAGATCAAAAGATTCACGAGCATCATTCAAGGGGGAGTTTGTTGATACACTCCCTGATTGTGTCACATGAAGACTTTGAAGATCCTCCGACATGAAAGACATGGAAGACGAACCATCACGAGTAGCGTCCAAGGGGGAGTTTGTTGGTACACTTTATGTGGACGCGACTCGGCTCAGTTCGACTCGACTCGGTTCGACTTGGTTAGGTTTGGCTCAAGCCCGACGTCACGACATTCCTCCGTCGTGCACCCCAGAGTTCGACACGCGAAGCACGGAGCGCCGCAAGCCAAGTCCCGTTTACACATCACCATGACATCATCATTGTGATGTCATGATGACGTCACAAACCTTTGACTAAATGATAAAGTTATCAACAGAATCATATCTGGGCTTGAACTTCTGAATTGGGCCGTAACTTATCTGTGGGCTTTGACTAATATTTGGGCTGCTACATCAAAGTCACATGTGACAAAGACACAAGGATCAACGAAATCACAAGGGATTTCGTCCACACATATGTGACGAAATCACTTCTGTTTTCGTCCAAGGTGTTTTCGCCAGAAGGTCTGTATATATACTAAAGCATGTTTATCAGTTTAGTTGATGAGAGCATAGTGAAACCAGAGAGTTTATCGTCAAACATTGTGTGTATATGTTTGATATTGTTCTCGTCCTTTTAATCCAAGTGAATCTTTGATTATCTGTTTGTGTTACTCGCTTTACGTTTGTTTGGTTTGCACCTTTACGGGGATTCCGCACCCGTGATAGTGTTTGTGATAAACAAGGATAGGTTACGTATTGGATCCTCCGAGAAAAACGGACCTACAAGGGGGTCCGATCAGGAAGACCTATTCTTTTGGGGCAAAGTGTAACTTCCAAGTGACAGGATATAAAAGAGTATCTTTGCAGCTAGGGTTTCAGTTTTGCACCTTGTTTCGCATCAACCTCTCATATCTTCTCTCTGGATTGTTCATTGCTTTGTTGAAGATTTGTTGAAGATCTGTTGCAGATCTTGTCTCGTTGTTCTTTTGTATTGTTGATTGATCATGTGGATCATCTTATTTTGGTTGTATCGTTCTGGTTAATCAACTGATCATCATCGGTTGATTATATCTTGTTTGCATTGTTTTTATAGATCTTACATTTTGTAAGATCTTGGGTGGTTGGGTGTTTTTAGGGTTGGCTAAATAATAAAAGTTTTACGTCACGTTTTATCACTATTTTTTGGTGTTGATTGTTGCTTTTGTCTTGATTCTATTTTGTTCATACCAATTTTACAACCCGACCCGTTTTGTCATTTGTATTGATATGTTCATTTATTAAAGGATCCTATCTTATTCTTCTATAAAAATTGGTGAAATTATTTTATATAGTGTCCGTTTCATTTTTCAAGTAATTAAACACGTACACGTTTATTATTTTGACATACATGCATAACCACGTAGCCGACTTTGAATTCCGACCAACAATACAAATATTCATGGGTCTTTTTGTTATTTTTAAAAGTTAAATTGCTAAAACAAAATTAAGTTGGGTTTAAATTATATCATAACTAAAACTCAGTTTCGCCGGTTCGGTCGCCTGTAACCGAGCAACATGTAAAACTTGTTTTGTTACACTATAATCTTTAAATCAATAAACAGGATAATTAGTTTGATCATTTGACTTAAGCGAATAATTATTCATTCATCTAAATAAACAATAACCCGTTAAAGTATAGATTATCCACAAAAATAATAAAACCATTTTAATCAAATCTATAAACCTTAGTTATTCCCAAACTGAATCTAGAGCTACACAAATCAAAGATGATGGATGATCAAAAAGTCTCATTTCCCTAAATGTGCAAAAAATTAGCACGTAAGAGTTCTTGATTTTGAGATTAATTAGACTGTGTAAAAGAACACTTGCAAACAATATACCTCTAGGGTTCCTTTGATCTTCATAGGAATGAAAGGTTTTAATGTTTTATCGCAGCTTCCACTTTATATGACTTTATTTAGGCCGGAGGGTGTGGGGGGCTCCATCGTGCCACCTCACTGCCTGTAGTGCCCCCCTCGGCGCCACCATCCACACCATGCAAATTAAACCAGGGCGCCATTGATGGGGCTCCATCATGGTAACGAGGGAGAAGGGCTTTATCAGGTGGGCCCACATCATTTCAGCCAATTATTTTTTTTTTAATTTTGTTTAATAGGGGGCTCCATCCCACATCATGCAAGTTAAAGGGGGCGTGATAAAGCCCCATGGCTTAGGTGGATCCTAGGTGGCGCTGATGTGTCTTGATAAAGCCCCTAGGGGCTCCATCCCACACCCTCCAGCCTTACAAATACCTAAGATATCGATTATAATAACACTACTTGCTATTAAAAGTTATTAGATTTTATCATTACTGTTTTAAAAATGTCATTTAAGAAAACTAATACAACTCACATTCTATTATCCACTTTGAGACACAAAAGCCTACTCAATGCTTCCTGCGATGATTTATGCCTTAGCTGATGCACGTGGATATTGTATCGTTTCTTCCGGTATCTTTACTTTACCATGAATATAAACCCGTTTGTTGAGAAATATCACTACTCTCTTTAGCATAGGGGACTTGGCTAAAATAAGCTTCACGAAATCCATTCCCGTCTTCATGTTGCTGAAGAACGGATCACAATTGCCACCTTTAGACTACTTGTTATGGTGTAACGCCCCCTAGTGATGTGGCAAGAAGACGAGATGAATGGCAAGGGGCGTGAAAATTGCTTGGGCGTGAGGCAGATAACACCGCATCAACCATCTCCCACTTTTGAGGCCACGGGACACAATACCCACAACCAATCACAATAATACAAGTGGTACAAGTTTTTAAGTTCAACCAATAATCATTTTACAGAATTTCATAGTTTATATAATTTAAATAGTATTTTAATTTATGGTGGGTAGTGAAAACTGATGAAACCATAACAAAGTGCGGTGAAAGAAAGTGAAAAAAAAGGTAGTTTTGGTGATGTGGCGGTCACTTTATGATTTAACCCCTTTTTCACATTAATATTTATATGACTCGGGTTCACAATTCAAGCAATTCATAATTCATTACATTCTAAGGCATGGTTGGGCATTGATTGGCTTAAAAGTGATGTTCAAACATTCTTATAATCCAGTCATCAAAAACCATCTCTTGAATCATAAACAACCAAAACAGACATTAGAAACAAAGTTAAGGTGAAAATAAACGCGATAAACTAAAAGTTATGGGTGCTCGAATCTTAATTCCGCTCTAGCCAATGTTCATGGATTTGTAGCAATTCTTTTAGCATCTTTAGTTCACTGTTAATATCAACCCATTTGTCGATCACTATATCTACTTTCTTTAGCATTAGGGACTTAGCCAAAACAAACTTCACAAAATCCATTCCCGTCTTCTTGTAGGTGAAGTTTGTTAGCGTAATTTCATGCAAATGATCCAAGGTAACATATAAGTTGTCTTGATGATCAATAATGTTCATGGCAGTTTGTGATATACTTCGTCTGTATTATCTTGCGTCTGTTGACAAGCAAAATTTCATGAAAAAAAACTTGGCATATACGTTGAAACATAAACAGCCAAGGATTTTACGATAAAAAATCCTATCAACAAACAAATTTTGAGTACCAAACTTAGCGTATGCAGGACCATGAAACATAAACAGCCCAAAAAGGCATCCCACAATCAAGTGAAAGCGGGTCTAAATGAAAATCAAACAATATTACTGTTTAACTATGATTTTTGTTCTACTAGACGGACGTGGAAGCTTTAGCAACTCTTCTAGTGCCCAACATCTTTTCTGAACTTCAATCATCTTGTCAAACATTAGTTGTACATTCGCTAGCATCGGTGACTTAGCCAAGATAACCTTCACAAAATCCATCTCTGGTTTCAACCAAGTGAAGTTTGTGATCTCTATTTCACAGAGATGTTCCAAGTTAATATCTGAATAGTCTAGTAGGTCAAAGAAACCCTTAGCAGTTTGTGACACCACTTCCCTTGATGCATAGCTGCGCATCTATAGAAAAGCAAATACTCCTGATTGAGTTAAAAAAGGAAGAGTGTGATATAGCTGTTACATATCAGAATTTATACTGTTTTACCTCCAGTTTAATTTTCTTTATATTTGGAGAGCTTGAAACCAAAAGAAACACAGAGCTTAACTCGTATTCTTTTGCAAACGACAGTCCAAATAACCTAAGATATTTGAGGTGCGCTATCGCATTTGTCAACTTCGGCGGGATAACACCTAAAGCAAAGAGTTTTAACCAAAAACAAGTGTTAGCAGAATACTATTATTAGCTTTTTAAATAATGCATATAGGAGGTCAACCAATATGATACTATTTTTTTTTTCTTTTTCTGAAAAGACCCCTTTCAAGTACCACTGCTCATTTTGGTAAGAGCCTCTTTTGACCCGCACCCAATTGATACGTTTTTTTTAAATGACCTGTTCTGACACATCAGCGGACTGGCCCGACCCACCCGATTGCCAGTCTTATTTCACTTGCACGAGATGTAGCTAAAGATATAATGAGATATGGATTACCTTAACAGGACAATGATTCATTTCTAGACGCTCAATCAAAGGCAAACACCGGAATAAATCAACAAAGTCAGAACACCCACTTTGTGTGAAACGCAACGCATCTTCAATCTGCAGGACATTTAATAAGTTCAAACTATGATACTAGCTTGAATATAGGATCCTTTCTAACAAGTAAAGTATTAGTACTTACCAGAGTGAAGTCTCGTATCAGAGGACAGCAACTTAGAAACTGTAGAAGCGTGCTTTTGGTTGTGACGACTTGATATAAGCATAAGCTCGTTAGCCTACCAAATCTAGATAAAGTTGCTAGAGGAGGAATTACACACTTTTGGAGTTTTAGGTGAGTTAAGTTTTGCAATGAAAAGAAAGATGTCGTGTAATGCAGCTCCTCGCCACATTCCTTCGTTGAACTCAAGTTTGGGAATGTTTGCACAATGATACCGCCACTTCCGGGACAAAATGCTAGTTCTAAAAGCATCGCGTATAGGCAGAAAAGTCAGAATCGTTTGTATTATGCTTGAAGGCAGGTTGCTGATAATGTCCAAAGGCAAACACTGAGCTTTCATCCTAGAACTGTAGATAATGTACAATCGAATGTAAATAACAGTAAAAAAAACTGAAGTAATATGCAAGCACATGGATCCAAATTTCATCATATTATACCCTACTTCTTACATAGGTCACTCAATCCAGAGTGTTACAGATGAGAGAATCTCATGGACATAAAATCCTGAATAACTGAAGTTGGTAAAGTAGTTTGCAACTCTCAAACATTGGGGATTTTGAACATATTGTACAACAACACCTACCTCAAGAACAAGCACATAAAAAATTGTAAAGTTGATGATGAATTAAAACATATATTGAACGAGATATAGTATTAAAAAGTCTAAAGTATGCATTTTTGATAGAATGTAGTGCATTGAAAATCAAATCAACAAAATAATGCTACATAACTCAAAGATGTGGGATGGATATAAGTTGCCTTTCACTAAAATTCCACACAGATTAGTTCGTCTGGGGTTCTTGGTTTTGAGATTAATCACTGGAGGATCTGGTGAGAGATCATATAGCAATGACTATATTATCTTTATGGTTCCTCATTTTTGTGATATTACATGTAAGGACCCATCACATCTTGTTGTTAATCAAATCAATGTAACTAACTATTCCAATGGTCGAACTAACCTGATAACCAAGCCACAAAGGTATTAAATCCAGACATTAAGAACAGCCTACGATGTGAAACCGATATCCACATAATAGAAATTAGAGGAACACAAGCACGTTCTATAAAGTTAGTGCAGAAGAACAAATGGTATGCGTTTTGTTCGAATCCTATCACATTCCATAAAGTTAGTGCTGATAATGTCCATAGGCAAACACTGAACTTCCATCCTAGAACCTTTGTTTTCAAGGCTTACCCAGGCACGGGCCTAGGCACACTTTTCAACCCAGTGCAGCCTTCTCGCATCTCGCTTTGATAGCCCCACTTTCAGGACCTAAGGCGCATTTTTTCAGGCCAAGTTCCAATGAAATACCGGCCAAAAACATGGCTGAAATAATTATAACAACCTAAATAAGCCTAAAACAAGTCCCATAGTTTTATACATATATAGTGACATGAAACTACAAAAATCGAAGATGATGGACTACAAACAAATATCGAAAGAGAACGAAGATCAAATAGACAAAGTAAGTTGACCTCTGGGGTTCTTCGAGGAGATGAAACTGCTGAAAGATCTCGTGAGAGGAATTATAGGTATAGGATTATGGGAAAGAAAGGCTTAATCGCGGGTTTTTATAAATGGTTTGTATTATCGTTTTGGTCCCTAATTTTGACCATATTTACACTTAACACTTTTTTTTATTATAATTTTCTTCTTTTGTAATGAGGTGCATGGTGTTATAGTTCGGTTTAAATTAATGAAATCATTTAAATCAGTAATTGTTTTAGGTGTGTTTGATTTGCAATAATTCTTACAAATCTAATCTAATCTAAAATTAAAAAAAAAAAAAAAAATATTCGCATTCCTCCGTTCAATCTCAAAATTTTATTTCTTGTTATAAATATTTTTATTATTAATGTGCTTATCAACACATAAAATAGATTAGACGTGTTCCACAAGTTTTCCTCTATTATATATAGTCTATTGTATCTCTTGTAATATAAAGTATAAACCACAATCAATAAGATCTATCTTTTTCTCCATATTGTTCTTTATATTCCTTTTGCGATTAGACTAGTTTCACAACACGTTATCAGCACGACTTTCTTTTAGAGTTGGTCTCGTATTATCACAAGAATGTTGAATCAAACTATCCTACAGGTAAGTTTTAATCTCGTATTTATTTTGGTAATAATGATGAATTCAATTCCCAAGTTATTAATGATTATTGGAATAAATGTTGAACTTCATATTGCTTATGTTTTTAGTTGCTTATGTTTATTTTGGCAATACCTTTCAAAAAATATTGCTTATGTTTATACAAGAAGTGTTTTGTTGAGATGATCACTAAATGCTCACAATTGGTTGCAAAGCCAATGATCATAAGAGCAACAGTTCATATTTGTATTTGGGTACATGTGATTTTACATGTACAACATTAATCAAGCCAATATGTCATCATACTTCCCCTGTTATAGTTGTTTTTTGGTTAGGAACCAAATACGTCTCTTCTAAGATTTTGGTTGTGCGGTATATATAATACTGATCCACCACTAGCACAATGCTGGGACCACTAAAAGGGTTGAGAATACATGTTGGGTAAAAAATAACTGTCTACGATTAAATACTTAAAGCCATTGGTGAGAGATTTGTTTACAGCTCATTGGTTTTCACTTTAATGAATGAATGTTTCCAACATTAGGAGGAGATAACAAGCAGTTGGAAAGTGAAAATTGAAAAGAATTATCATGTCATCTTGATCCTCATACTATAAACAGTAAACCAGAAGTTCAAAGAATAATTCAATTACCAATATTAAAGAACAAATTACCAAACAAGTTCACTGATCTAAATATAGTTTGGGTCGAATTATTTTAATATATGAAATTATATTTATTAAAAATAAAAACACTTTAATTACATTAAAAATTAAAAAAAACATGTTAAAATTCACGTCATCACTCGACATTGGCATCAAATAAAAAGTGAAAAAAAAAAATCCACATCACCATGGTTACCTATGAAATGGATTAAAAAAAAACTCTTAATTTTAATAAAAAAATGAATGCTGAGTGACCTGATTGGAACACTTTTGAAACTTGAGTGACCTAATTAGAACACTTTTAAAACTTAAGTACTATTCTACAAAGTTTTTTTTTTTTTTTTTTTTTTTTTTTTTTTTTTGCTAATGCTTGCCACAAAATAGCAACAATTTTGTATCGATTTTACTTGTTACGTTTAAGAGTGTGATACCTTTGTTTTTATTCAATCCAGCTACGATAGATTTAGAAAAAATAAAAAATATTTTGAAATTCATAAATTTTCTGAAAAAAAAAAAGCATAAAAATAATAAAAATGCTAAAAAAATGTTTACAATCTTGAAATAGATATAACAAAAATCCTAAATAAATGCCAGTCTTTTTATTACAAAACTAACAAATCTTTGACATTTCTATATAAATTAATACAAAGCAAAACCTTTTTTTTTTACTTATTTAGAAACTTTTTCAACATTTTTTCCATGTTTTTATGCCGTTCCGCTTGTTCGGCCCGCTCTCGTTTTAGAAACTTTTTCAACATTTTCTCCATGTTTTTATGCCGTTCCACTTGTTCGGCCCGCTCTCGTTCACGTTTAGCCCGCTCTTGTTCTCGCTCTTGTTCACGTTCGACTCGTTCTTGTTCTCGCTGTCGTTCACGTTCTGCTCGTTCTTGTTCTCGCTGTCGTTCACGTTCTGCTCGTTCTTGTTCCCGCTCTTGTTTAAATTGTTCAAAACGAGCTTCTATGTTTTGTCGGGCCTTTTGTTCTTTTTCTAATTCCGCTTGAACTATCTCGAGCTAAAATTTGTAAAAAGATATATAACTAATACATATTAACAAAAAACAAATAGTGTAACATACTAATATCACATAATAACCTAACCACGAAGATCTAAAAAAATAACTGGAATAAAAAATTATTTAAAAATCATATAAAAACACATGCATACAAAAAAACAATACTTTTTATTTTTTTAGTTATTAATACACACTCATACACACACACACACATACTTATACATATACACACATCCACATACACACATACATATGCACATGCATATAAACACATCCACATACATATACCAATCCTGAATCTCTCTCATTGGCATAAGAGTAAGAACTGTTTGTATGAAGTTGGAGGAAGGCTACTCATCTTTTCCAAAGGTAAATCTTGAACTACCAGCTTAGAATGCTGCATTTTTTTTACACCAAGACCCTTGTGGGCAGTGGCGAAGCTTGAGATTTCCGACTGGGGGTCGAAAACTTATATACCTATAAAAAATTATAAAACCGGGGGGGTTGAAAACGTATATATCTAAAAAAATCTATACGAAACTACATACCGGACACTACTAAGCGAAAACTTAGGGGGCGAAAAAATTATAAAACCGGGGGTCGAAAACGTATATATCAAGTAACTTAACCATGAACTCAAATCACAAAGCAACTAGATTTCAAACTTGTTAAAGTATTTGTTGCTCTATGCCAATGGTCGAAATAATCTAATAGCGAAGATATCAAATAAACTTTAGGAATCTCCTATACTGTGAAACCGATATCAACATGCTAGAAACTAGAGGAACACAATGACAGTATCAAGTTAGTGCAAAAAAAGAAAGTTTTGTATTGTAGATCTTGTACAATCACATGTAAATAGCATTCAAAACTGAATATTCAAGTCATTCATGGGATAAAAATACCATGCATCTATTTCATACTTAGGTCACTCGATTCATGACCTTGCAGTTGAGGAAACCCGTCAATTTAAATCACAAACATAAAAATCTGAGTTATTGATTCATGACCTTGCTTGAAGGACGCATCCCGCGCAAGGACGCATGAGGTGGCTATTTTTGAAAGTCATGGTGGTCAATGGCTATTTTCGTAATTTTCCCTTAAAACATTAGCAAAGTATACTCTATTTACTTAGCAAAATCACTCTATTACTTCAGCCTGTTTAACTATGGCCGGTTATCTGATTCTAGTTATACACTTGCATAAAGCATATCCAAGCGCCCCTCGACTCAATAAAATTAAATAAATAGTATATTTTTGTCATCTACAGTTGAATTAAACTAATAGGTTTGGATCTCTAAACTCTAGTGGACTCGTGTTTTGGAAAAGCTTGGAATACAAAAAAGAGGATATCAGAAACAATCCTCAAATTCTTTCTTATACACACTGCATACCATTGCATTAAAAATATACAAATTCACAACATAATTTATAAATCAAGATAACTTAAAGCTCACCTGTGACAAGCATCGTTCCACGTCATTGCTTTGGTTCTTTACACCATGTTTTGCCGCTGTTAAAACATTTATTGCAACACTCATATTTGTTAGCCACATTCTGTTTATTATAGCATGCATTATAAGATGCTGGTAATGGTAAAACCGTAAAAGTCTTAACTGATCTTTTTCTTCTGGGGTGCTTGAGCAACCTTTCTAGAAGCTTCTGAAACTCGGCTATCCTCTTTGGACCCAGAAAACAATTGATCTTTTTCTTCCTAGAGGACCAAATTTTCACCGAAATAACTAATAGTTTCCTGAAACTCGTGTCTTTGCAAGAGAATAACACATACCCTGAGATGCACTCCGCTGACAGCAGTTACGTCATTAAGCTGCTGATCAATACTTTGATCCGAAAATGCTTCAGACACTTTCTGCTTCTTACTGATATGTAGCAGTAAAGTCATTTTAAGAAGGTAAACACCTTAAAGAAGATATATTACATGAAAACTAAAAACAGATGAAAAGGTATTCTTGTTTTCTTCTATACCTGCCTTTGTTGTAGTGCCATCTTCAGCATATGATCTCCTACAAGTTGCCGTGTGTGCCAGACAAATTGTTCTTTATTTATGACATTGCTCTGGGAATAACGTAGCCATTTAGCATAATGATGGTTGATAACCCAAATAAATAACACACTTAAAACATTTATAAAAAAAAAAATTTCCAAATAAATATTGTTACAGGGTCACCCCCTAACTATACCCTTAATCGAACATATAGGCCCTGGAGTTGCATAGCCTGGTCTTTGTCAAGCTGTGCTTCTAAAACAGGTAGCATCAGAGCAAAAGGGACCTTCTTGCCAGCTGGCCGACGCATTGCATTAGGTGGTTGCCCTGTTGCCATTGCTTGCTGATTATCCATTCTTTGGAAATGAGATTCATCTTCCGGGGTCTGTCCTATATTTTGAGCAGGGATTTTATCAGCATTCTGCATACCCGTAGTCAGGTCCATATCGGAACAGTTATGCCTTGAGATAAAGCTGCAATATATTCATTCATATTTATGATACAAAGAGAATGATCATGTGTACAAGTCCATCATATATAACTTAAATGCCCATATATAACTAACTATAATTCTGTATCACAAATCGACGAAACAATGAGAGGCAACTACACAAATCGAAGGTACCACTAAAAGCGATGTGTAAAAAAGAATGATTGAGCACAAGGCCATCGCTAAGAATTTGGGAGAATATAAACTTATATGTAAGTTATTTTTTTAATAAAACTACGATAATCGCAGCAAAATGATACATTTAAAATAGTTCATAGTTACAAGGGCAACGACATTGATCATGTGTACAAAGTCAATGTCTTTCGTATAAACCTAACATACTTCTATACTAGCCCATATATAACTATAATTCTGTATCAGAACTACACAAATCCACAAAATAATGACATGCAACGATACAAATCAAAGATGACAGATGCATAAGTCGCATCCTCTAAAATTATCCAAACAGAAGTTTACCTTTCTAGGGTTCTGTGGATATTCGAGGAGATGAAACGCTGAAGATCGTGGCCATAGCAAAGGAAATAAACGGTTTTATCGCGGGTCCTTGTTTTAACAATATATTACCGTTTTGGTCCCTAAAGCAAATATATCGCAGAAAATTCAAAGAATGACCCTTTTAAAACTAGTTTACCACAAAATATGACAAAATTTTACCAAAACACGGGCGGTGACACTAGGGGTGAGTGAAAACCGAATTAATCGACTCGTAACCGAATTAGCCGATAAAACCAAACCAAATCAAAAACCGATGGGTCGGTTAATTGTTTTTTTTTAAAACAAAAGTAGCGGATTGGTTGTGGTTAAAATGTTTTCAAACCCACCATAACCGAACCGAATCAATATGTAGTAAACTCTTTGTTGGATTTTGGACTTTTCACCATTTTTCAGTAATTGATTATTTTGGTTAAACGTTTGTTAGAATTTATGGATTATATCATATTGTTTTGTTTGAGTTTTCATAAATAATTAGTATTAATATTACATATTATATATATATATATATAGGGGAAGGTTCAAATGAAAACCACTAGTTATTGTGAAAACTCGAAAACTAATTAAAAAAGCCAAAAAAACATACCAAATTTTTTTTTGCATAATAATTTTCGCAGGTTTTTTTATATAAAAAAAAATTCAAAAAAAAAAAAATTTGTGTAGTGCACATGTGTATGTGTACTACACATGTGTATTATTACACATGTGTACTACAAATTTTTTTTTTTTTGAAAAAAAAGTTTTTTTTCATATATAAAAACCAGCGATTTTTATAAAAAAAATTTGAAAAAAAAAATTTGTGTGTTTTTTAAGGCTTTTTTTAGTTAGTTTTCGAGTTTTCACAATAAAAGTGGTTTTCATTTGAACCATCCCCTATATATATATATATATATATATTTATATAGGGGAGGGTTAGATAGAAAACCCTAAAAATTTGAGAAAACCCTAGAAAACCCAACCTCCCGACTTTTTTTATTTTTTTGAAAAAAATAACACATGTAATATACATGTTTTTAAGAGTTTTGAGCCAAAAAAAATCAAAAAAGCGCCGAGTGGTTTTTTTTTTTTTTTTTAAAGAAACAAGTTTCAGCACTTTTTGTCTAACACATGTTAATGATGAAAGTTGCTGAAACTTTTTTATTTTTTTTAAAACATCCACTCGGCGCTTTTTTGATTTTTTTGGCTCAAAACTCTTAAAAACATGTATATTACATGTGTTATTTTTTTCAAAAAAAAAAAGTCGGGAGGTTGGGTTTTCTAGGGTTTTCTCAAAATAGAGGGTTTTCTCCCTAGCATTATCCTATATATATATATATATATATATATATATATATATATATATATATATATGGTAAGGATAGTGTAAAAATGGCCTAAAGTGTGAGAAGTGTATTATCTATCTCTTATACTAAAGCAAAATAGTGTTTGACTTTGATGTGGCTACTCTCTTTGGCCAGAGAATTGTGAATTTTGGGCGCCATTCTCATATTATACCTATTTCCTTCAATTTCATTCAATGCTATTAAATACACAAAAACCTTCACCGCCTTCTCTCTTCAATTATCTCGAATACCACCGCCTTCTCTCTTCAACATATACTGTGTCCTTTTCCTTCATCTTCTTCAATCGATTTCTGAAATTGTTCTTTGATCCATATCGAAAGCTGTAAGTGTAGATTATTAATTTCTTAGTTTAATCATTCTTTTTTTGTTCGGAATTTGATTTACTTTTTGAAAAACTATTTTTCTGTTCAATAAACCCTAGCTCCGATTGTCATTGTAGATCTGTTGTTTATGTTTATTATATTTATGTTTTTGTTATAGATTTTGATGTTTATTCATAACCCTAAACCGATTGTAATGTAAAATATCTTTTATTTCGTATGTTAATGTTATCTATCCATATATGTGTGTATAATCACTTTTCTTCTGTTTTTGATGATTTTTTTGAAGAAATATTGTTATGTTATAGAAACCCTAAGTCCGGTTGTAGTTCCAGATCTGTATTTTATGTTTATTAAGATTGTGTTATTGTTATTGAATTTGATGTTTACTCATAGTCATGAATTTGATTTTAATGTTTAAAAACTGTTATTTCAAATAATTTTGTTATAAGAAAATATTGTTATGCAAATCCCTAAATCTGTTTTTTCTGTTCAAGAAACCGTACCTCCGATTGTTAATCTAGATATGTTTTTTATGTTTATTATCTTTATTTTTGTTATAGATTTGGATGTTTACTCATAGCCGTTAACCGATTGTAATGTATACATTTTTGTTAGATTTTTGGAATAAATATTGTTCTGTTGTAGAAACCCTAAGTCCAATTGTAATTCCAGATCTGTATTTTATGTTTATTAAGATTATGTTATTGTTATTGAATTTGATGTTTACTCATAGTCATCTATCAGACTATAAAGTTGAAAAAGTGTTTTTTCAAATAATTTTGTTACAAGAAAATATTTTTATGCAAATCCCTAAATCTGATTTTCATTTAAAAAATGTTTAATTTTGATTGAATTTGTATTCTATGAACCCTATTTATTAAAAAAATAGTTTGTGTTTGTTTGAATGTATTATTTTTAAATGTGTTTGACTGTTCTGGTTTATTGATCATTCTTATTTTATATTAAGCCTGTATCTGTTTGTCATTCAAGATCTGTTGATTTTTTAGTATTAACATTACGGATGATTTCCATTATTAATCCTGAATTATTTTGCTGTCATTCAATCCTTTTTCTTTAGGTATGCAATATGCCTGGATCTTCTTCATTAAGGTATCTTTTGTTTTTATTATTTTGCTGTCATTCAAACCTTTTGCTTCTTTAATCTTATTGTATTATATCTTTGAAATTATTTTGACAGTTTGTACATTTTGTATGAAGTTTTGATCATTATCTTATTATTTGTATTTTTATATGTTTTTTATACTTTTTTGTTTAATGTGTTTATTAAAACTCTATTTATCTTATCGTTTATGATATGTAATTTGTGAAATGTTAAATTTTTTTAAATTTTTTTTGATTATGCTATTGTTTTATACCATCCGTCATGTTATGATTTAATCAACTTCAATCGTTTATTGTTTGTTTCTTTTGTTTTCCTTCTTTATCATTTGTTTCGAACAATTAAATTGTAATGCTAACTAACTTATTATTTTTAAATTTAGTTTCAGAGAACCCTGTTTCTGTAGGCATATGAATAAAGCAGACGAAGTTATTCTGGTAATTGATATATTATTACATTACATGTCATACTTCTGTTATTTTGTTTGTTATTATTAAATCAGATTTTTTTTTATAATTTATTTTTATATTTTATTATGTAAATATAATTCATGTTCCACTGTTTTGGTTTTTTAGTCTATTCCTTCTGATGCTGCTTGCAAACTGTGGGGAGTGGATAAGGCCCCTACAAATGTTATGATACATACTGATGATGGCCGGATTTTTAATGTTTGGTTAACAGAATCTGAAGGAAATTTCTTCTTTTTCAAAGGATGGTCCAATGTAACCCAACATTTGCGACTATCCAAGGATGCTTGGTAGTATTCAATCCCCTAGATTCTACTACTTTTAAATTAACATATTTCCTTGATGGTGTTAGTGGTAGCTCTTTTTGGACACATCTGCTACGTACATCATCACATTTTTATGTAAGTTATTTTTTACTTTTATCTATATTAAAGTAGTTTTATTGTTATTTATTGATATTAAAACTAACATAATTATTTTTTTTATCTGTTTTATAGGTCATTCCTGAAGTTATTATGCCGAAAACCTTTAATACATCCATTGATGTAATATCCACTATAATGATAGAGAACAAAACTTTTCACGTTATGATTGAAACGGCTGATGGAAAATTCGGGTTTACCTTTGGTATTGACGTTATTGTTAGGCTGTTGGATTTAGAGCCTGGTTGTTTATTGTTATTTACAAAATATTTTGGTAATTTTTTTAATTTAAAAGTTTTTGGAAACAACGGTGTTGAAAAGAACTTTTTTGATGTAGATGTTGATGTGGTAAGTATACATTTGGGTACTTCTATATATTTTTATATATTTTTTCATCTAATGAATGTTCTATTTAATTTGCAGCCTTCAGTTGCACCTATCGATGCTGTAAATGAAATTTATGCAGAACCACATGGTCCTGTTCATCGGTTTTCCCGTATGGCTGGTACCGATTTTGTAAGTTCTAATATCATTTTATAAACTATAAGAATTTAATTGTTAATATAATTTTTATTTTAATCTTTTGTTATTAATTATATTTTTTTAACAACACAGATGCTTCCAGATCGTGTTTCTGAAATGGCCAAACTTGATATTGGTTTAAAAGATATAACCGTCAGACTTTTGAATCTGGATCCCCCAGTGCAGTTTACCAACGGTACTAGACGTGAATGGAAACCTGAAGGTTTTCGATATGCTTTAAGGCAATGGTCGAAGTTCATGAAAACTGCTGGAATTAAGGTCCGTGACACCGTTGATTATTCTTTTGACGAAAATGAGCAAGTGCTAATTGTTGAAAAGGTTGTACCTTACGTTATGAGTAGTAATTAGTTATTTGACATTCTGGTTTTTGTTTTTTCCTTTTTGATCAGTTAGATATTTACATTTTAAATGGTATTTGGTTTTTAACATTTTTATTGTTTTCAATATCAAGATAGTACATTTTATCATATCTTAAGTTTTATTTTAACCACTATAATTGCAATCTATATGATAATATCATATTATTAAAAACCCAATGTGTTAAATGTTTAATATGTATTGTTTATCAATTTTTATTAAAACTCAGTTTTTATATGTCAATTACAAACACTTTGTGGATGCTAATGGTATGTTTGATATTAATGTATCCATATTGAAAACCCTTTTAATCTACTGTTTTGTTTTGTGGATGCTCATGGTATGTTTTGATATTAATATAAATTTAGTTTTTTAAATGTTATCTTGATTTCTGCTGACTACAAAGTAATTTAGATATGACTCTATTGCTATTTGTGGTACAATTTGAATGAGTTTAGTGTTTTATCTAATTAGAAGTGTTTAGTTTTATATAATGTTACTACCTTTTTTGTAGTAATTTTGAAATTTACTGTTCTAATTCGTGGATTTTGATTCCATGTAGTGTTTTCGGAATGTATACTATCTATTAAGAGAGATTACAGGATGAACTCGATCTGCCTACGTGTCATGTTTTTAGCTATTAATGAAGAGAGGAAGACACAAAGGATGTGTCAAATTCATTTTGATGATACATGTTAAAGGTAATAAGAAGAAAAAATCTTTTGAAGAATCAACCAGTGAGAGTGTTTTTTTGGAAACATGGATGTGTCGGTGATGTTGTCGAGGAGTGTCAGTAAATGCTAAGTGATATCATTTCCTTACACTCCTCGACAATGTCACCGACCCCTCTTAAAAATTCCATCAAATCTCTCTCACTGGTTTCTTCTACAAAGAGATGGTTTCTTTTTGTTAACTGAACCTGTATCATCTCAACTGTGTTGACTGTCCCTGTATGTGTTGTTACATCAAGATTGAACTATGATATTTTTGTTTTTAAAAATTGATCCATTCAGTTTTGATCACCACAGATCATCTCAATTTTTTGTAAGTTATTTTTTACTTTTATCTAACTTAACGTATTTTTGTTGTTCATATTTGATATTAGCAGAATATTGTTTTATACTTTATAACATTTTTTATCAGAACCCTTTAATCTTATTAACATTTTATGTTTTAAACTTAACTTTTATATGATAGTAGTTGCAGTATTCGGATGTGAAGATGTTATTGAGATTTAATATTTCCGCAATACATTCCATATGCATTTTAGAGCATTCGATAAATGTCACGAAAAAAGTCTTATGTTAATACGTGAAATCATAGAGATCAATTTCATTGATATTCAGTTGCAAATAATAAGTAAGTTGTTTCTCTTTGTATACTTATAATTTTTTAATTTTATTTATTATATGATAATCTTTATGAATGTTTAAATTGAGCTATTTATGGATATGTAATTTGATTGACTGTATTTTTAGAAAATGCCATTTCCATGTTTAATTGCCTTCATAATTGATTTTTTTAGATAATTTATTTTTGGTTAGTCTTCATTGTTTCTTTAATTAACATTTCCTATCTAATTATAAATATTCTTTAAACATTTGACGTTCACTTCATTCTTCTCTAATCAGTAAGTTGTCTATCAATTTTCATAAGCCTAGGTAAGAATAGCATCGACTGTTTTATAAGAGATTGATTGGTTATCTATTAGAATGTGTTAGTATATATTGTTGTGTTTGTTTTACTGATCTTTCCTTTGTATTTTTTTTCAGAAATGGAACCACCTGCAATAACTCTGTTGAATAATTTGGACCTCAACGTTGATAACTACACCATCAGAATCCGCATTGTTCGTTTGTGGACAAGAGCTGATTTCAATAACGCTAGAAAAGTTTATTGCTATGATATGATAGTCATGGACAGTGAGGTAAGCGTTCATAGACTTCTGTTTTAATTTAAAATTAATTTTTAAAGTACGTATTTTTGTATAAAATAATGTTGTCTTTTTCAGGGAACAAAAAATGCAAGCTTTTGTTTTAGCTAAAAACGCAACTGGATATCAACATCTTTTAAAAGAAAAGCGTTGTTTGACGATTCGAAATCCTTCGTTGGGTGAGAATCGTCAGAAGGTCAAATACGCTCACGGTGGTTTGAAGATTAACCTTAATAACAACACCGTTGTTGAGGAATGCCACGAGGCTATTGGTTCTGAATGGGGTTTTGATTTTACTCCGTTTGATTCTGTTCTGGAGGATCCAACAGATGACAGCAAGTTTTTTAAAAGTCCAATTGGTATCATATACAATTAAAACTATATAATACAACATAACACATATTTATTTTGTTGACACTATTTATATTTTCCTCAGATGTAATTGGATCTGTGGTCAAAAGTTTTCCCTTCGAGGTAGACATGGAAACTACTAATGGAAAAAACCAGAAGAAAGTCACCTTTATGCTTGAAGACTTGAAGTATTTATTTATTTTTTCTTCACTTTTATTCCTGATACTATTATATTTTTTATGTTATGTTGTCTACATTAATAATTTTATTTTTTACTACCTTTAATGTTCAGCAATAAGCAGATCTTTGTGACACTTTGGGACGGTTATGCGGATCAAATAATGGAGTATGAGAGCAGCAATCGAGGTGAAAAAAATGTGGTCGTAATCATTCAGTTTGGGAAATACAAATTCTGGGGAGGTATCATATTACTTTAAATCTATTATGTATTTTCTTTACTGTTTCAAGTTAAATAGTTGTTTAAATTATTTAATTTTTATTTATCTATTATTATGTACAGGGCATTTGTCTGTTTCTAATTTGTATACCGTCACTCGAGTCTTAATTAATAGTGATATTGATGAAGTTTCTGAGTTTAAAAAAAGGTGCACTATCATAATATGTTTTATAATTATGTATACAGCTTTGTGAGTGTAAAGACTTATATTTCATGTTTGATTAGATTTATCGAGAAACTTTCTCCCGAAATTTCTTCCACTTATTCTGGCTTAAGTTCATCTGTTGTGAAGTCTGCCACTGAAGAGTTTCTTTCTGACTTGACTTTTTATCCCATTGGATCCTTAAATGCAATAGATATGGTAACACGGATTAAAATTGTTTTAATATGTTTTCCTTTATCTTTGTTTTTATACATTATCTATTTATTAAACACAGACGAAGTTTGTTGTCATTCTTGGGACTATAAAGAGTTTTGCATCGAACAATGAGTGGTTTTACAACGCGTGCACAACCTGCAACAAAAAGGTTTCAACCATTACTGTTGTTAAAGAGAAGCAGGATGGTACTGATGGTTTTGAAGAGGTTACTGTCTTGGAATGCAAGACTGATGTTTGCAATACAAGGACCGTTTCGTCAATTCCAAGGTAAATATTATCCATATTAAGCTTTGTTTGTCAAAAAAACTAAATCTTATTAATATTTTATGCAGAATTAGGCTTTCTATACGTGTGCAAGATTGTACTGGCATTGTGACTCTGACATTGTTTGAGCGTGAGGTGACAAAGCTCTTGAAGGTTAATGCGAATCAGCTGTTAGACAACAACATTGAAGTATGTACTAAATAATTGCTTTTATCATATGTTTTGTTATTATACATAGGGCTGTCCAAACTGCTCGACGATCGAGGATCGCTCGACGATCGCTCGAAAAATGCTCGTTCGATTCCCGCTCAGTTTGTAAATGAGCCGCTCGGATCGGTTCGATTCAAATTCAATCCAAGCATGAGCATAGGTCCGCTCGCTCGTCGATCGATCGGTTTTGCTCGAATTATTTTTATTAAATAACTAATATATATATAGATATATATTACATATATATTATAGATTTTAAAGTTTAATAATGCATGATCCGCCACTCCAAACTGAACCAATCAAAACCATTTATCACTCATCACACGGATCACAATCGTGCGGTACTCCACCCCTCACCTCTCCACCAATCAACGGCTCAAAGCACCCTTCCAAAAAAACACAAATCCCCCACCACCACATATATACGTACACCTTCTCTCATCTCTCTCACAACTCACAAAATATCAGACTTCTCTCTCTCTAGCGACTCAAGAACAGATCTAGCAAAAACAGATTCGTATTTTTAGGTTTGGGGGACTGATCTAGCAAAAACAGATTCGTATTTTTAGGGATTTTAAGGTTGTTGAGATGATTCCAGGTGATGGTAGCGGCTGCTCTTTTCTAATCTTCAGGTTCGTTATGTTTGCCCTGAATCGAAGTACTTGTGCGAAGATCTGATTGTGCGAAGATCTGCATATTGTTTGAAGATCTTATTGTGCGAATCTGATTATTGTTCGAAGATCTGGTTGTGTGAAGATCTGATTGTGCCCTCGCTGCTAAAAAATTCGTTCTTCATCTCTATGTCTAATCCGATTAAGCATTTGATTTCACGATTCATACCCATAATAATTGGACCATCAAATATGACATACTTGTTGTTTACGATGTTTTCAAACATATTTCTATACTTTATATCCGATGATAATATAAGTTTATTAAACATATTACGATGTTATGATTATGTATGTCTGTTTGTTAATATAAGTTTGTTAAACTTCTGTTTATGTTAATTTAGGTGTTAGAGAAAAACCGAGCGAAACCGATCGAAAACGATCCGATCGATTTAAATTCGAACCGATCATGAGCACCACTTTTATGCTCGGTTATACAAATTCGAACCGAACCGATCCGATCGGTTATAATTCGATCCGATCTCGAGCAGACCCTCGCTCGGATCGGATCGGATCGTGAACACCCCTAATTATACAACATTTAAGTCTATTTTTATTTTCAACAGTTAGCAAACGAAGGAAACTTTCCAAAGGAGCTAAATTCTTTACTCAATATGAAGTTTGCGTTCAAGATTGCTGTTTCTTCTTTTAACATTAGCAAGAAGTCAGATGGCTACTCAGTCTCCAAGATGACTGATAACCCGGTGATTTTGTCCGAGCTTGATAAACAATTTGACACTATTCAGGTATATTTATTCCATTTCACCTTTATACTATTATTACAACTTGCCAATAATGTTTAACTTATAATTATTATAATTTATTTTTTTAATTTTTTTTTAAATAAAATCAGCCTATTGATGAGGAAGCCGTCAATGTCGAACCATCCGATTCAAATCGTAATGTCGATTGGCCTGTTAAGGTTTACTATCCTTTAGTTTATATATTATTTAATTATTACTCATTATTTGTTAAATTGCAAGATAAATAACTCATCCCTCTTTAATTATTTGATTTTTGTAGGATTCTATATCCCAAACGGGAGACGATGTAACCCCTTACTCAAATGTTTTTAAAGTTGGATTTACAACATCGTTTGATCAGAAGGATGCTATGTTGGATACGATGAGCGAAGGTGACTTGAAGCGCAATTTGGATACCGTGTATGACGTGGATGAATTTTCTTCGCAGTCTTCGTCAAAAATGCGTAAAGACGGTGGTGTCGATGCAGTGCTTCTAATTCCAAAGATAGAAAAGTAATCACCTATAATTCAAACATTTGATATCATCGTTTGTTTTTTCTTCAGTATTTGGATATTTTTGTTTGTTTTTTTTTTCTTGCAATTTGACAATGGTTTGACTTGTGTGGTTGTTTTATATGAGCGTGATTGTTTCATGGTTTAGTTTTTTGTTTTGAATTACAATTGTTTTTTGCTAATTGGATTGTACTGAAGGTTATCAGATAAAACAGTGCTCCATTTAACAAACGTATCATTTTGTATAATCTACATCATTTAACAAACGTATAATTTATTATTTTATTATAAACATATATATTAATCAGGTTATAGAAAGTATTACATACTATTAATATAACAAAATTTTACGTTTTTTAAATAATACAGAGTTAACAAAATACAATCCGTTTTTTAAAAAAATAATGTTACTAAAAATATAAGACCCAATATATATTTCGATAAAATAGAACATTTAAAAAACGATACTTTTATATTATTTAAAATATTCATTTTATTTTCTAATATTTGTAAATAAGATGTTATTTTTGGTTGTTTTTTATATACAATTTAATTATAGATGTAATGTAATGTATTTAAGTAATGTAGTTAATACATTATCAATTTTTTTATATACAGTTACCATAATTTATTCTAAACATATATATTAATCAGGTTATAGAAAGTATTACATACTATTTAAAAACAAAAAATTAACGTTTTTAACTAATACATAATTTAAAAAATACAATCCGGTTTTAAATTTAGAAACTTTAAATAGACTCCTTTAATTTCGTAAAAAAATTTATTTATATATTTAATTTTCTAATTCCCACTTTTTGTAACAAATATACTGTATTCTTACATCTTTTTTAATAAAATACTAATATATTTGTGCATAGAATTGACAAAATATATTTTTCCATAATTGAGAGTATTACTCTAACTATAAATAATTTTATCTTCTAACTATACATAATACATAACCACCTTCATCCTGTCCAACATTCATATATCAATGGAGTTTTTGAATTGTTTTTTACTTTATCTTTCAGACAACAAGATGAAGTCTCGGGTATGTAAATGTTATTTTTATTCTTAATTTAATTCTAATATTTAATTTTTATATTACTATTTGTGTACAGATTTTACCAAGGAATTACCACAATTGGGTAGCTGATTTCAAGTTACCTCCTGATTGTATGGTTCAAATCATCACGACTGATCGAAGAATTTTTTTCTGTCAGGGTTAGAAAAGCAGGGTCTTCATATTTTTTTCATGATGGATGGTTTAACATGATACAGTCACTACTATTACCCAATAAGTCATTGCTTTTATTTTTGTACGAAGGTAGTCTAACTTTTCGACTCATATACTTCTATCAAGATTTGGCACTTGCTCAAGATGATTTCTTATACTGCCAAACATCACAGTTTTGTGAACATAAAGAGTATTTGGTATTTTTTTTTATATTTATACTTTATGATATTTTTACTAATTTTATTAAACTATTTTTAACATAATTATTTATTTTTGACTTGCAGCTTATCAATAGATTTTTTGTTCATCATAAGTTGAAGAACACAATACCTACCGGCCATGTTACTATAACTGCTTTTCCTAACCGTACATGGTTGGTTTTTATGGAGAAACATGGTCAAAATTTGTATTTCTCTACTGGATGGAATCAAATTAAAGAAGACATGAAAATTACAGACGAACACTATATTATTTTTGAGATGATTTCGGAATCAAAATTTGATATGATGGTTTTTAGAGGCACAGAAGATTTGGTCCGTATTCCTGAACGTCGTCTTGCACGTGTTAAAATAGAGTGTAAAGAAGAAGTTATTGAAGAAGGTTCTCCTTAAATTGTTTTAGGATACAGAATGAAGTAGAAAATTATTTGTTTCCTTAGTATTAAATTTTTTAAATTTTTACTCATACATTCCTTTTTAACGTTTATTAACCCACTTTTCATACATTCTTTATTTATTAATTATTAATATATCTTGATTTATTATTTTGTTTATAAAATATAGTAACAACCTTTCATTATTCCCGCTTGATATATTGGAGGTTACACTAGATGTTATATTAACATTTGTCATAATTGGAGGTTACGCTTTATATAAACTTAATTATATAAATTTAATATAAAAAATAAAAAATTGAATACAACAAATTTTAACAACATTTACGAATTCACTAATTTATTACATATGTACTAATGTACTAATAATTTAACACTTTTTTCAATATTTATTAACCATTATTGGATCATAAAAGGCTGTTGTTGTAATTTATGTTTAAATCCATTTTATTTTCGTCACATTTCAAACTATAGGGTATGTTTATGTAACATTTAAAATGGCGGTTGTAATTATGGAGATTTTCCTTACCATACTCTACCATCAAATCATCGCTCTTATCATCCCAAGGAGAAAATGGATCGGCGACCGGAACTACAAATCGGATTATCGCCGGAATCATCGTTCTTTAGGTTTTCGGCGCCGGAACTAGGGCTTGGAATCTTGATTTAAAGGTAAAAACATTTAAGTTCCTTCAGATTATTCATAAATTTTTTGATTTAATCGTTTCTATCGTTGATTTTTTACCATTACATTGATGTACTTCGAATCTTAACCGTTTATATTTTTGTTTTTTGTAAGATTAAGTCTTTAATTGTTAGAAAATTATTGTTTGTAGTTTAGTTTTGTTATGCTGTGTTCAACTTGTGTGTATATACCCATCCTACTTTAGACATAAACGTTAAATGATGATTCTGTATTTAATCATTCACTTAAAGTTTGATAGATACGGGTATAAGAAATTTAAATTTCAGAATCATTAAAGTTAGTTATAATATTGTCTGTAAGGTCATAGAAAATTTGTATTTTTGAACCATATAACTTTGGTTTTTGCATGATTTGAATATTGAGTATTTATAGTATAAATAGTGGTCTGTCTGTAGTGTTTTTTGTGTATACTGTATAGAGTAGTGTTCGGTAAAGTACGAGAATGTGAAATTCTTTGTTTTTTGAATCAATAAACTTATCATATTTGTTGTTGCAGGTTTGAAAATGTATACTTCGTTTGTAAAGTATCTTCTGAACCCATCATCATTGAGTATAGTAAGCATTCTTTATGTTACATATAATTCAGTTTTTTGAATAATATTTTTTAGAATTTTGATGTTTGAAACTTTTTATACTAAATATAGTTAATATTAATGTATATACAGGATGTCCCGATCACCTTTGTTACTCAATTCTATGGAGAGGATTGGGCCGATAGGAAGCTGCGTATATATCACTCAAGTGGGAAAAAATGGGCCGTAATGTTGAAACGAGTACAATGTCAGCCAGTCTTAACTGATGGCTGGCAAACAGTTGTTTCAGAACTCAAACTTCAAAAGGATTGTCTGCTGACCTTTCTTCCATTGAACCATTTTGGTCTCCATCTTTCATCTTATGTTAACGACGTCTGTGATCAATCGTATTTTACAATTAATCGTCATCTAAGATTGGGTTTTACGGTACTTAATCTCATTTAATTTCATTACATTTTATCGTTAACATGTTTTTCACACTTTATAATCTAACGTACAAATGAACATTCAATGTGTTATGTTTCATATTATGTAGATCATTGAAGATTCTTTTGTTCAACAATGTTTTGAAGACAATGTATTGGCTGCCTCATATGAAATAAACTATAAGGGTTCTCCGTGGACAGTGTCAACAAGTAAGTTTAATTCAAACTATGTATTTTCACAAGGTTGGACTCAACTTTGCAACGATCTTGGCGTTCAAGAAGATGATTTACTGGTTTTTGAAAAACTTGATGATGTTATGTTTGGCTTAACCGTGTATCGAGACGAGGTTGAGATAAGGTTGAGCAAGAAGGTTGAATCTGATGATGATGATGTATTTCAGATCTCTAAGGCCGATTACTTTAAAACGCTTTTGAAGGTTTGTATCTATTAATTAATACATTTTGTATCCATGTTTACCCGTCTTTTATTTTTGTTCAAAATGATGTTTTCCAGGACATAGAGGAGGATGAAAGTCCATCGGTAACAGTCCAGCCACATACACCGAAGAAGGTTCATATTAAAGAGACAATGCAAGATGTAAGTTTACCACCAGTCAAATAGTATTTAAGTACTGATGACATTGTACTATTAATTTAATAAGTTTAGTATATTAGAAAAATAAACTGCATCTTGATTAGATCGAATTTAAATTCGGTATGTGTTGGTTTTTAGCAATTTTATTTTCAAAATATATAATATTTTGTTTATCAAATAAGATGCACTATAGTTTTATATTTAAGTTTATAAAACATATAAGATGTAAATAATGGATATGCTAACTCTATTATTTCACAACAGGTTAAAGGAAAAGGAAAAGCTAAAATTTTTCCCGACGGATCCGACACAGTCGTGAATTTGAACAAAGAATGCAAAAGCCGAAAACGTTATACAAAATCTGATTCTATTCTGTATCGTCCATCTGCTGAAACCGTCAAGGTATTAAATATTTAAATCATTTTTAATAATTTTACTAATATCCGTTTTTATTGTCATTATTTGCTTAGTCAAATTCATAAGGTTTCGTAGAAAGTTTACAATTGTTGGTGAATATCAGTTTTAATATTCAAATAATATAATCTTTGATATTTTAGCTTTTTGTGGTATTATTGAATCTGTTGAGATTCATGTTCGAGTATAATGAAACGAGTATTAATTTAGTAAAAAGTGAATTCGTTTAGATTCAATGTTCTAAATTGTTTATAAGTCGTACAAAGTGTATTTATTATTTGTAAAGTTCTTTAAGTAAAATAATTCTTTCCCAGCCAAAGCAGTATGTTATCCAATTTCATAAGTAGTCTTTCTACATGATAACTTTAATTGTACAATATATACTATATTTTGTTTTAACTACCTCTATATATATTTTTTCTTAAACAAGGCAAAGAAACTGTTAACTGATGTTCAAAATGTGAAGCATCGAAAGAAGGTTACAAGGAATGCACGCAAAGTTTCCGGTGTCGGCATGGATCCTGAATTCTTCAACTTTAGTCGTAAAGGAGAACATAGGCTGGTAGGTTTTTTTTTTCATGATTTACTGTCACATTTTTTAAAATTTTTCTGTTCACTTATATTTTGTTTTCTTTCAACGCATTTAGCGGCTTCCTGTTGAGGTTGTAAATAGAGCAGGCCTGTCTGAAAACTTGCAACCTTTATCTGTGCAAAACATGAATGGTGATGTTGAAGTTTACGAAACAAAGACTGAGTTAAACGGTGGTACGTTACGTTACGCCGTTGATGGTTGGAGGAAATTCATGGAAGATAACCAGTTGGAGTTTGGACACATGCTTCACTTCACATATGTAACTTCACAGAGGAAAATTCTGTTGAATGATGTAACTTCGATCTAAGGCAGACTGGTATACATTTTGTTTAAAATAGCTATGGTTTGGTAAGTTGTTTGTTAGTCTTTTAAATAGATACATTTTGGTGGTTTTGTTGATGAACATGAAAACTTTGCTTAATTTACTATGGTTTAGTTTATTTAGATGTTTTGTAATGATACCAATAACTTATTTTGTAATAGGTTCAATGGTGTTAGTGTTTGATATATCTATTTTAGTAATTTGTTACAATCTTCATATTTACACAATACAATTTTGTTATTTAATTTGAAAGATGTGATCAATCTCATTTTCCTTAAAAAAATATTGAATATAAGGTAAGTAAATTTATTTATGGAATTTTATATTACAATTTAATCACTTCCAAAAGTAACATATTACATAAATATATTTCCATTTTTTTGTATATTCTATCTCTATATATTGATATAGAGTTGTTTCAATATTTTAGTTATATATCACCATTTTATTTCGTATGAATGCTTATTCAATCAGAACTGATCAAAACACGTTTCTTCCGTTGGTAATTTGCTCCTGGTGTTTCATCCTTTGAACTCGGTTAGTATGTTCACTTTGTATTTTAATCTATTGTTATTCTAATGATTTATCATTTTATTTGAACTTCTATGTTTTTTTTTTCACAATATTTGTTTTCGTATAGTATAATTCACTTAACTTAAATGGTGTGATTATAATGTATCTTTATATTAATATATATATAGATATCTACACAAATCATCATTGTTATGTATTTTATATTTTTTTCTTCCGATGTAGTTCAGATCATGGAAGCTATTGATTTTGACACCTTAGTCGTGGAAGTTTTGTCTAGGCTCCCTGCAAAATCAATTTGTCGATTCAAATGTGTTAGTAAAGCATGGTGTGCAGAATTATCAACTAATCAGTTTGCCATTTTGCATTGTGTATGCCTTAATAAAGCTAATAATCGGAAGCTAATATCTTTGAATGATATGTCAATAGATGTTGCTAACGTGATCTGTGGCAAGATTGAATTTGGTTCAACGAAAAGTATATCTTTTCCTTTCGAGACTCCACCACTGTCATTACGTTTTCTTTCTTCTCTCGACGGACTTTTATTAGTTTACTGTATTAGAAAACTTATCCTTTGGAATCCAACTACTAATTGGTTTACTATTTTATCTGATGACTACCCTAAACATGGATACGATCACGAATATGATACTGGCGCTATCTACTACGATCAATCTAACGACCTTAAAGTACTCCACATCAAACGTCGATACAATAATGTATTTGCAAGTGTCTATTCTCGACGTTTTGGTATATGGAGAGATGTCGAATTCATGAATGCAACTAACTTTGGTTCAAGTTCTTATGCGTGGTCTGTTGGAACACTATCCGCTAATATTGTATACTTCATTGTTTCACAATCTTGGTGGGTAATTGGAAAGAAGTTTATAGTTGCTTTTGATGTTTTATCTGAAACATTCAAACTTATAAATTTTCCTTCGAGTAAAGATCTTATTCCTAGCCAAGGTCATCTAATCACATTAAACCGGAAGATTCACATGTTTGTTGTTTTCGAAGCTGAAGAGCTTATTGTTGAACTCTTCAAACTCGAAGGTGAAGTATGGCATAAGGTTTTATCTTTTCAGAATTCTCAAACAGTTTCTTTCCAAAGTAGGCGGCACCAACCACATATAATGGATTACAACACATGGATTTTAATGAGTGAATGGGGACATATGGTTACCGTTAAATTAACAGACGAAGAGTTGCATTATGTACAAGATGTTGATACATTTAACGGAGTTAACGGAGCGTTATTTATAGAGACTATTATTTCTCCTTTTAGTTGGAAGTTATATAATTTGTTTTGGTTATGTTTTTATTATTCCTAACTACTTACTTTATTTATATAAATTTTTTGTTTTATTTTTAGTTATAAATTATGATGTTTTTCATATTATTTTTTGTTCATTAATGTTAATTCATTCTATTGTTGATATAGACTGGTGTGTAATTGTTTTTTGTTTATATCCGTTTACATAAATTTTATGATTTATGAATCCGTATAAAATAGAGATCGATGTACACAATTACAACAATAATGTTTATTTACAGTTTATATATGAATCTGTATTGATTAAATATTGCTTAACATGTGATCCAACATACCAACTGTTTAATGTAACACTTTATTTTTTTAAATTTCCAGCAATGCCTAAACGACCAAAGACTGTCTCCGTATACAATGACATTTATAAAGAAAACACTCAGGATGGTAAGTTATTTAAAGTTTTTCTACTTTTTTTCCTACTCATTCATATAAAACAATAACTTTAAAATTAGCTAGCACATGATAATTAATTTAACAACTATTTGAGTTAATAGATAGATTTTTTATGCGCAGTTCACCGAAATGGAAACACATCCACCGACATTGTTAACGGTATAACACTAATTCTTTCATTGTCCATTTCGAATCTTTTACAACTACTTAGTTAGCTAGCTATTATGCTCGAATCGTTTATTAATTCTTCCATTTTTATATTTATGTGTCTTAAAAGTTCGACGAGGCAGAAGACCTTTATCAAGCATAACCAATGGTATTATTTTACCTATATATTTTTATAACAAAATGAAAATTATCCTTTATTGATTTACAACTAACTATTTTGATTTGTTTTTGTTTGTTGATTATAATTTTTGTCAATATGTATACGGTTTTCTTTTAGTTGTCCTCCCAATTGTTACTCAAGACGAGGCATCTCATAGAAGAAAATTAAGGAAATTAATCTTGGATAATAAGAGATCAAATGGAGGAACTACATCGTCATCCCTCAATATTGTATCCACCAATATTAATTCCACTTCCAGTCCGTGTGTCACATCAACCACCCGCACATCATCTTTGAATTGCAATTTGCCCCGGCTATCATCTGGAAAACATAAGTTGGTATCCAAACCACGTATTTCATCTCCTATACCAATGATCGACTTGACCACAGAGGAAACCGTAGAACGAGATCCTTATAAAGGTGTTTCTTCAGGTTAGGTTTGTTTATAAGTAATTCTACATAATGTAAAAATATCAACTCATAAATATGTATATCTTATTATTTTAATGAATGTTTTATGTATAACTCTAATGTTGTATGTTTTAACAGATTATTTGGATCATGGTGATCAAGTTATTACTTGTGAAGTTTGTTATGCAAAGTTATGGGATGCAGAGAAAGGATCCGGAAGAAAAGAGGGTGGCAAAATATGTCATATGTTATGTTGTGGTTATGCCAAAGTTGTGTTACCTGATTACAAATCTGCAACACCTTCTTATAAAAGTCTATTCATGTCCAATGATAATGAAAGCAGACACTTTTTGAAGAACATTCGACGTTACAATTCTATGTTTGCGTTTACGTCAATGGGTGGTAAGGTTGACCACACCGTTAATACTGGTAATGTTCCTTTTTGCTACAGAATTAGTGGTGAAAATTATCATGCTATTGGTAGTCTTGTGCCAGAAAACGGAGGGAAACCTAAATTTTGTCAGTTATACATATACGATACTGAAAATGAGTTGGCAAACAGGCAATCAGTTTTTAGGTACCGTGCTAAAACTTAATTTTTTTTATAACATTTCTTTTAACTATATATTTACTTGCTATGTCAATTTTATTAAATAGGTGTTCAGACGATGCTTCGTTATCAAATTTGTCACACCCCCAAAATCCACCATGCGGAGTACCACCGCTTGGAGGCGTGACGTGACCAGGATCGAGCCACCAATCATATTGAACAACTCACTTAAGTAAATAAAACCAAACATAATACGATTGGTGACCAAAGCTTGTTAACCTTGTTTAGTTTAAACAGCGGAAGCATAAACGTGAGTTCAAAAGCATAAGTCCATAGTTTATAAGTTAAAGTTCAAACATACGTTCCATAGGTTTATAAAGTTCAATTATTAAGTATGGGATGTAACAACCCATATTCCACAACAACCTTCTCCTCGTGCAAGCTCCCAAAAGCATCTAGCGACCTGTAAGGCATGTAACAACGAGTCAACAACAAAGTTGAGTGAGTTCACGTTTGGTTGTTTAGTTTTAAGTTGTTTCTGAAAACGTGGTTTGACTTTCGTTGGCTTATTTGCCGTGGGGGTTACCCCGTTGTTGAAAGTATGTTTAACCATTTCTCTTTTTCTTTACCCAATCCATAACCATGATCAGTGGGGGTTTTCCCCGTTTGAACTACTAGACGGAATGATATCGACTACTACGCAAATAAGTTGTGCCCTATATCAGTGTCTATCATCACTGACAATCTGCCATAGTCCATTAGTACACGCCCGTCCGAACGGCACGGTGTGAGGTTTGTTAAACCTAATAGCGCTATTAACTAATGACCCGCTCGCCATTGGCCTCGGCGATTAAGTCGATATGAAGAGGGACTTATTGATAGAGTTTTGTCTAGCTAGTTTTAAGGTTGTTGTCCTGCACCAGGAGGACGAACGTACGTATTCTGCACCAGGAGAATTCGTAGGTTTAATAATGGCATCCACTCTCTGGAGGATGGCCGTACATATCCTACCCAAGAAGGATATGTAGATTCCAATTTTAATTTCTTAACCCATTCCCAAACCACCGGGAATCCCATGCCTTAGAAAGTGTGTGAACTCACCTCGGTTTGCTCGGTTAGATTCTCAATATAGCTAACAGTCAAGGTCGGTCAATCACGTCCTAATATGATTTACCAGTTAGTCATTTAGTGGCTTTCAAATAGAACACAAAGTTCCTACACGTATCTATCACACAACATGCACCACTGTAACGGTTTACGCCCATCTAAGTTTCCCGTCCATTCCCCACTCAAAATCAAACATACGATAATGCACATAACATATATAACATGTCAAATCATTCACAGATAGCATACTCGACATTTAGACGCGCAAATCACAACTTATGTTATTTCAGCATTAATATTCAAAACCGGCTGTTTTCGGGCATTTAAATAAAATAGTTAGATTATTCCAAAAATTCCCAAATTTTTATAGAACGTCATAAACATTCCATATTTTATTGTGTAAAAATATCGGGGTCCGGTTCATTACCCACATTTTATAAAAATTCATATTCGGGACTGAACTCAGATTTATGTATTTCTGACCACAGTCCACGAAACAATTTATTAAAAATTCATCGTAAGTCCGATTTGCGAAATTCCAGTGGGGTAATTACAAATACTTCAGTTATCATCTACAGTAAAATTTTCATGGTCCGATTCATCACAAAACTCAGGTTATGACCGAAAGTACGACACCCATTTATTGCTGTCAAAATTCAGCTTAAGTAGCTGTTACAAATTAACACTTTAAAAATAGTAAACGGAGTCCAAAAATTACGATTCCGGTGCCATTAGAACCGTATTTCATAATAACATATTTTAGATTCAAAATATCAGTTTTTCGTTGAAGTTAAGACCTGTTTACAGCCAACAGAAGTGGGCTGTAAAAGTTAGACAGATTCTGATTCTTTTGTGTTTAACCTTCTAAATCGTGTTCGATCGATTCCTTTAACAAGTTTAGTGACCACAACAACATCACATACTAATATTATTCAGCACAACATCAGATAATCAGCTAATCATCATAATCACACAAGATCTACATGATTTACACACCTAACTTTTCTTTATCCACATTTTATTCCTTATGTACAAGACTTTATGTCATGTTCTTGTGTGTTTCATAACTTTAATCATCAAATCACCAATTAACCACTTAAATAACATGAAGGATGAACGGATCTAAGTTCTTACCACTAGCTCAAGGCTAGGGAAGTTCGAGAGTAGAAAAGTGGTGGTTAATAGCGGATAGAGAAGGTCCTTCAACTTCCGAGAGCACCAAGCTTCATTGTATGACCCGTAGCACCTTTGTATGTATGAGAAATGGCTAGAATGGGAGTTGATGGTGGAGGTATGGTGGAGGAGGTGGTGGCCGTGAGGTGTAGGAGGGAAGGAGAGAGAGCTTGTGGGTGTTGAGTGTTTGATGAAATGAAGATGGAAGTCTTGTGTACTTACTTATAGACCATGTTTCAAGTTTACCCAATGTGTAATATGTCTCTAATGGTCCAACATGATCAAATTAAATAATGAAGAAATCAAAGGGGTGTCCTTTCTTGTCTGCTAACCGGTTGGGGGGGGGGGGGTCATATAGTTGGATTTCAATCATATAGTTAGGTGTTAGTTTGTTTAGTTAGGAGTTTAAACTAGTTACTAGTGTGTTATGAATTATAAAGGGGTGTTAGGGTATTCGGGGACCCTCACTAACTCAGAAAAAGAAAAACAATGTTACTGGCAATATTTTCATGTTCCGGGTATAGTCCGGTTGTTCGGTTCGACACTGTTCCGATAAACTGCTTAATTAATCCGTAAAGCGTCCTACTTATATATTTTGTAACGTTTTTACTTTTTAACACTCAGGAAGTCATAACAGACTATTTAATGACTTTTCTGTATACTACTAGTGTATTAACAAATACGTGTAAGCATAACACAGATATCAGAAAGCAGTTACGTAATTCCACACAGTCGTCAAGCACATTAATTATTATTAATAAATTGTACGGAATACATGGAATTTTGAGGGTTGTCACATTCTCCCCCTGTTAAGAGAATTTCGTCCCGAAATTTAGCGCGTGGTTACTGAGGAAGCTAGTTAAGTTGCGTTGTTTTCCAGATTTTCCTGGGGTGTCACATCATCCCCCCGTTGATTTGGAATTTCGTCCCGAAATTCTGCAGTAGCTTCAGCCTCAGTAGTGGTTGCGTTTTTCTTAAACAGCTGGGGGTACTTGAGTTTCATTTGGTCTTCGCGTTCCCAGGTATACTTTGGGCCACGACGAGCATTCCAACGAACTCGAACGAGAGGTATTCTTGTGTGCTTGAGAATCTTAACATCTCGATCAGTAATCTCTACTGGTTCCTCAACGAATCGCAGCTGGTCGTCGATTGTGAGTTCCTTGAGAGGAACTATGAAGGGCTCATCTGACAGACACTTCTTCAGATTTGATACGTGGAATACGTTGTGAACTCCGCTGAGTTCTTCAGGTAGATCCAACCTGTAGGCGACTTGGCCAATTTTCTCAATGACTTTGAACGGTCCGATATAACGTGGATTGAGTTTGCCTCGTTTGCCAAAGCGGACTACACCTTTCCAAGGTGAGACTTTGAGTAGCGCTCGATCCCCAACCTGGAGCTCGAGTGGTTTTCTTCCCTTATCAGCATAGCTTTTCTGACGGTCACGAGCTGCCGCCATTCACTGTCGTATCTGAGCAATTTTCTCGGTGGTATCTACCACATGTTCTGGGCCAGTGATTTGGCTGTCACCAACTTCTGCCCAACAGAGAGGCGATCGACATTTGCGTCCGTACAATGCTTCAAACGGAGCGGCTTGGATGCTGGTGTGGTAGCTGTTGTTATATGAGAACTCCACTAGCGGGAGGTGCTTTTCCCAGCCGTTACCAAAATCGATTACACATGCCCTAAGCATGTCTTCAAGGGTTTGGATGGTGCGTTCAGATTGCCCATCCGTCTGCGGGTGATAAGCGGTGCTCATATCTAAACGTGAGCCAAAGGACTTGTGCATTGCTTGCCACAGTTCAGAAGTAAAACGTGCGTCACGATCAGATATAATAGAGGTTGGCACTCCGTGCCTTGATACTACTTCCTCTAGATAAATGTCTGCAAGAGTAGAAAACTTATCCATTTCTTTGATGGCCAGAAAATGTGCAGACTTGGTCAGCCGATCTACGATCACCCAAATGGTATCGTTTCCGCGTTGAGATCTAGGCAGGCCAGTAACGAAATCCATGGAAATTTGCTCCCATTTCCATTTCGGGATCTCCGGTTGTTGAAGTAGGCCTGATGGTTTATGATATTCAGACTTGACTCTCGCACAAGTCAAGCACTTACTGACGTAGGTTGCTATGTGGGCTTTCATGCCAGGCCACCAATACGTAGTCCTGAGGTCGTGGTACATCTTGTCTGAACCAGGGTGTACAGAATAACGAGACTTATGTGCTTCATCCATCACAGGCTCGCGTAAGTTGCCATAAAATGGAACCCAGATGCGTCCGTTAACATAGTAGGCACCGTCTTCCTTTTGTTCTAGCCGCTGCCTCGATCCTCGTAGGGACTCAGCCCTGATGTTCTCTGCTTTCAATGCTTCGGCCTGGGCATCTCGAATCTGAGCGGGAAGGTTGGATTGGATGGTAAGCTGTAATGCTCGTACACGCTTAGGTAAAGTATCCTTTCGACTGAGGGCGTCAGCCACAACATTGGCTTTGCCCGGATGATACTTGATAGCGCATTCGTAATCATTCAAGAGTTCGACCCATCGGCGTTGTCGCATGTTTAACTCTTTTTGCTTGAAGATATGCTCGAGACTCCTGTGGTCGGTGTAAATGGTGCACTTGGTACCGTACAGGTAATGTCTCCATATCTTAAGTGCGAATACAACTGCTCCCAGCTCCAGATCGTGAGTAGTGTAGTTTCTTTCGTGAACTTTAAGTTGGCGTGATGCGTAGGCAATGACCTTGTCACGTTGCATCAATACGCAACCAAGTCCTTGGATGGAAGCGTCGCAATAAACCACGAAATCATCGGTGCCTTCTGGCAATGAGAGGATAGGCGCGCTACAAAGTCTATCCTTTAGATGTTGAAACGCGGACTCCTGTGCATCACCCCAACGATAGATGATGCCCTTCTGAGTCAGTGAAGTGAGAGGTTGCGCAATCTTGGAGAAATCTTTTATAAACCTTCTGTAATATCCGGCCAAACCCAAGAATTGGCGGATTTCTGTTGGTGTTCGGGGTGCAGGCCAGTTCTTGATCGATTCAACCTTAGATGGATCCACATGAATTCCATCCTTGTTTACCACGTGGCCTAGAAAGTGGACTTCGCGAAGCCAGAAATCACATTTCGAAAACTTGGCATACAACCGTTCCTTTCGAAGAAGTTCCAGCATAAGTCGTAGATGCTGCTCGTGTTCCTCCTGACTCTTAGAATAGATCAGGATATCATCGATGAACACAATAACGAACTTATCCAGGTAAGGCTTGCACACTCGGTTCATGAGATCCATGAAGACTGCCGGTGCATTCGTCAGCCCGAACGGCATAACCAGAAACTCGTAATGGCCGTAACGAGTTCTGAATGCTGTTTTGGAGACATCCTCATCTCGGACTCTCAGCTGATGGTATCCCGATCTCAAATCAATCTTGGAGTAATAGCTCGACCCTTGCAACTGGTCGAATAAATCGTCAATACGTGGAAGAGGATAACGATTCTTCATAGTCACCTTGTTGAGCTCGCGATAGTCAATACACATCCTGAAGGTACCGTCTTTCTTTTTCACGAACAAGACTGGAGCTCCCCAGGGTGAAGAGCTAGGACGTATAAAACCCTTTTCCAAGAGTTCTTGTAGTTGTGTGGACAGTTCTTCGAGTTCTGATGGGGCTAGACGATATGGTGCTCGAGCTACTGGCGCTGCTCCAGGAGCTAGCTCGATTTGAAACTCAACTTGGCGATGAGGAGGAAGACCAGGTAATTCCTCAGGAAATACCTCGGGAAATTCGCGCACAATAGGGATGTCTTCAATTCTCTTCTCTTCCGTGGATGTGTCAGTAACGAGTGCTAAAATGGCAGTGTGGCCCTTTCGCAAACACTTCTGGGCCTTAAGGAAAGAGATGATGCCTTCGACAGCACCACTCTTGTCGCCACGAATCACGAGGGGTTCTTTATCAGAACGAGGAATGCGGATGATTTTCTCCTTGCAAACAATCTCCGCTTGATGATGAGATAGCCAATCCATCCCAATAACGACGTCGAAACTACCAAGTGTGATAGGAACAAGATCGATAGGGAAAGTCTGACCAGCTAAGACGAGGTTACAACCTTTAACTACGTGTGTGGCTTCAAGACTTTTACCGTTAGCTAGTTCTACCGTGTGTTTGGTGTTCAGGAGTGTTGGGGTGCGCTTAAGAATTTAGCTAACTTTTACGGACACATAACTAGTATCGGCACCCGAATCGAATAAAACAGTAACGAAGAAGTCGTCAAGAAGAAACTTACCCATCACAACGTTGGGATCGTTCCTTGCTTCTCCCTGACCAATCACGAACACACGACCCCTTGCCCCGTTGCCATTGTTGTCTCCCCCATTTCCGCCTCCATTGTTGTTCCCATTGTGGTTCCCATTTCCTTGGTTATTGTTATGGTTTTGGTTTAACTGGGGGCAGTTCCTCTTAAAGTGGCCTTCAGCGCCACACTGAAAGCATCCTTTATTTCCCTGCTGATGCTGTTGCTGGTGGTTCTGTGGGGCTTGTTGTTGTTGTTGGCGATTCTGATTCGCAGGACGTGGGCTCCTGCAATCTTTGGCTTCATGGCCCAGCCTGTGACATCTCTGACATCGACCTTTGTTGCACTGCCCGCTGTGATGCTTGTTGCACCGGTTGCACTTGGGGTGGTTTCCTCGGTATCCACCCTGTCCTTGATTACCAGAAGATTGCTGACCGGGACTCTGGTAGTCATCACTCTTTCGCTGTTGGGACTGAACTGAAGTAGACCCCCTTCCGGAGTTCCCATCCCATTTTCTCTTGTTGTCGGTAGGTGCATCAGGAGTAGCTGTGGCACTGATACGTTTGGGTAGCCTGTTTTGCTCCACCGCCTGGTCGGTGAGACGATGAGCCAACTTGATAATTTGCTGAATGGTACCCAGGTTGGCTGAAGTTACGTGACTTTGAATCGCTGGTGCAAGGCCCTTGAGGTAAAGCTCAATACGTTTGATGGGAGGGTCCACCATAATTGGGCACAGGATGGCCAGTTCATTCGACCTCTTGGTATACGCCTCAATCTCAGATCCTGTCATCTTCAGATTGTAAAATTCCACTTCTAGCTTGTGGATGTCATCCCGACTACAGTACTCCTCTTTTATCAGCTCTTTGAAACCATTCCAGGGCGTGGCATTAGCAACTGCCAGCCCTAGTAGTTGAACCTGTGCCTTCCACCAGGTTAACGCAGCTCCTTCAAGTGTTCCGGTAGCATATTTCACCCTACGGTCTTCGGGGCATTCGCACATCTCGAAAACTGTCTCAAGCTTTTCAAACCAGTGAAGAAGGCCCACTGCTCCTTCGGTGCCACTGAAAGTGGTAGGTCGACAGTCCATGAACGTCTTGAACGTGCACACAGGAGGTTGAGCATGTTGACCTGTTGCGCGAGAATAAAAGACAAGATTAAGCACGAGGGTTGGTTTGCGAAGGTAGGATCTAAATGTCCTAAGGTGAGTTGGTATGGCAGGTTATACCTCCTGCAGGGTTAGCTGCGAGTGCCTCCGCAACTCGTTCGTTGATCAAAGCCGTCAACTGGGCTTGAGTGAGGTTGATACGTCCTTCGCGTCCGCTCATGATCTTCATAATGAAGCAACGTAAGTGAGGAAAGTGTCGCGAAAGTGTGTAAGTGTGTGGGACGACATTAGAGAGTAAGCACACAAGGTTCAAATAGCAATTATCACATTATCTAATGCACAGTGAGAACTATCTAACCGACAATATAACATAAATCATACCACTTATGGTGTCAAGTCTTGCACGTGGAGCGAAGCGTCGTTGTGGATCGTTGAGCACTGTACAGGTTATAGTCTGGTTTTAATGAAAACTTTTCCCTTATTAAAACCAAGTTCTCTATAACCAATGGCTCTGATACCAATCTGTCACACCCCCAAAATCCACCATGCGGAGTACCACCGCTTGGAGGCGTGACGTGACCAGGATCGAGCCACCAATCATATTGAACAACTCACTTAAGTAAATAAAACCAAACATAATACGATTGGTGACCAAAGCTTGTTAACCTTGTTTAGTTTAAACAGCGGAAGCATAAACGTGAGTTCAAAAGCATAAGTCCATAGTTTATAAGTTAAAGTTCAAACATACGTTCCATAGGTTTATAAAGTTCAATTATTAAGTATGGGATGTAACAACCCATATTCCACAACAACCTTCTCCTCGTGCAAGCTCCCAAAAGCATCTAGCGACCTGTAAGGCATGTAACAACGAGTCAACAACAAAGTTGAGTGAGTTCACGTTTGGTTGTTTAGTTTTAAGTTGTTTCTGAAAACGTGGTTTGACTTTCGTTGGCTTATTTGCCGTGGGGGTTACCCCGTTGTTGAAAGTATGTTTAACCATTTCTCTTTTTCTTTACCCAATCCATAACCATGATCAGTGGGGGTTTTCCCCGTTTGAACTACTAGACGGAATGATATCGACTACTACGCAAATAAGTTGTGCCCTATATCAGTGTCTATCATCACTGACAATCTGCCATAGTCCATTAGTACACGCCCGTCCGAACGGCACGGTGTGAGGTTTGTTAAACCTAATAGCGCTATTAACTAATGACCCGCTCGCCATTGGCCTCGGCGATTAAGTCGATATGAAGAGGGACTTATTGATAGAGTTTTGTCTAGCTAGTTTTAAGGTTGTTGTCCTGCACCAGGAGGACGAACGTACGTATTCTGCACCAGGAGAATTCGTAGGTTTAATAATGGCATCCACTCTCTGGAGGATGGCCGTACATATCTTACCCAAGGAGGATATGTAGATTCCAATTTTAATTTCTTAACCCATTCCCAAACCACCGGGAATCCCATGCCTTAGAAAGTGTGTGAACTCACCTCGGTTTGCTCGGTTAGATTCTCAATATAGCTAACAGTCAAGGTCGGTCAATCACGTCCTAATATGATTTACCAGTTAGTCATTTAGTGGCTTTCAAATAGAACACAAAGTTCCTACACGTATCTATCACACAACATGCACCACTGTAACGGTTTACGCCCATCTAAGTTTCCCGTCCATTCCCCACTCAAAATCAAACATACGATAATGCACATAACATATATAACATGTCAAATCATTCACAGATAGCATACTCGACATTTAGACGCGCAAATCACAACTTATGTTATTTCAGCATTAATATTCAAAACCGGCTGTTTTCGGGCATTTAAATAAAATAGTTAGATTATTCCAAAAATTCCCAAATTTTTATAGAACGTCATAAACATTCCATATTTTATTGTGTAAAAATATCGGGGTCCGGTTCATTACCCACATTTTATAAAAATTCATATTCGGGACTGAACTCAGATTTATGTATTTCTGACCACAGTCCACGAAACAATTTATTAAAAATTCATCGTAAGTCCGATTTGCGAAATTCCAGTGGGGTAATTACAAATACTTCAGTTATCATCTACAGTAAAATTTTCATGGTCCGATTCATCACAAAACTCAGGTTATGACCGAAAGTACGACACCCATTTATTGCTGTCAAAATTCAGCTTAAGTAGCTGTTACAAATTAACACTTTAAAAATAGTAAACGGAGTCCAAAAATTACGATTCCGGTGCCATTAGAACCGTATTTCATAATAACATATTTTAGATTCAAAATATCAGTTTTTCGTTGAAGTTAAGACCTGTTTACAGCCAACAGAAGTGGGCTGTAAAAGTTAGACAGATTCTGATTCTTTTGTGTTTAACCTTCTAAATCGTGTTCGATCGATTCCTTTAACAAGTTTAGTGACCACAACAACATCACATACTAATATTATTCAGCACAACATCAGATAATCAGCCAATCATCATAATCACACAAGATCTACATGATTTACACACCTAACTTTTCTTTATCCACATTTTATTCCTTATGTACAAGACTTTATGTCATGTTCTTGTGTGTTTCATAACTTTAATCATCAAATCACCAATTAACCACTTAAATAACATGAAGGATGAACGGATCTAAGTTCTTACCACTAGCTCAAGGCTAGGGAAGTTCGAGAGTAGAAAAGTGGTGGTTAATAGCGGATAGAGAAGGTCCTTCAACTTCCGAGAGCACCAAGCTTCATTGTATGACCCGTAGCACCTTTGTATGTATGAGAAATGGCTAGAATGGGAGTTGATGGTGGAGGTATGGTGGAGGAGGTGGTGGCCGTGAGGTGTAGGAGGGAAGGAGAGAGAGCTTGTGGGTGTTGAGTGTTTGATGAAATGAAGATGGAAGTCTTGTGTACTTACTTATAGACCATGTTTCAAGTTTACCCAATGTGTAATATGTCTCTAATGGTCCAACATGATCAAATTAAATAATGAAGAAATCAAAGGGGTGTCCTTTCTTGTCTGCTAACCGGTTGGGGGGGGGGGGGGGTCATATAGTTGGATTTCAATCATATAGTTAGGTGTTAGTTTGTTTAGTTAGGAGTTTAAACTAGTTACTAGTGTGTTATGAATTATAAAGGGGTGTTAGGGTATTCGGGGACCCTCACTAACTCAGAAAAAGAAAAACAATGTTACTGGCAATATTTTCATGTTCCGGGTATAGTCCGGTTGTTCGGTTCGACACTGTTCCGATAAACTGCTTAATTAATCCGTAAAGCGTCCTACTTATATATTTTGTAACGTTTTTACTTTTTAACACTCAGGAAGTCATAACAGACTATTTAATGACTTTTCTGTATACTACTAGTGTATTAACAAATACGTGTAAGCATAACACAGATATCAGAAAGCAGTTACGTAATTCCACACAGTCGTCAAGCACATTAATTATTATTAATAAATTGTACGGAATACATGGAATTTTGAGGGTTGTCACAAAATTCTTCAGACGAAACTGATAATAAGTTGATACAAAAAATAAAAGCAATGTTGGATGCCAACAATGTACTTGTGAAGATTTATAGGATGGTTAGGGATTGCTTCCAACAGAATCCTAATACTACTTTAAAGCTTCGCCTTATTGGGAAAAGAGAACAAGATGGTCGGACTTATAACTTACCTACTTCCTCCGAGGTTGCTGCTCTTATTGTTGGAGATATTGATAACGCTCTTGAGAATAGAGATATCGTCGTCGAGACACAAACAGGTTCGTTAAAAAGAATAAGTGAGTTGCATCCTTCCTATCTTGCACTTCAGTATCCTATTTTGTTCCCATATGGAGACGACGGTTACAGAGTTGACATACCCCATAGGGGTGTCATTGATGTTACGAACAAGAAACGTCCGAAATGTACAATGAGAGAGTTCTTTGCGTATCGTGTACAAGATCGTATTAACCAGTTTTCATTGATTCTAAATTCTCGACGGTTATTCCAACAGTTCTTGGTTGATGCTTATACGATGATTGCGAGCGAGCGACTTAACTTTATAAGATTTCAGCAACATGATCTCAGGTCTGATACATACGAGAGTATCTGCAAACTAAGATATAACGGCCAACAAGATTTGTCTAAGGTTGGAAAACGTATTTTCCTTCCATCTTCGTTTACAGGCGGGTCACGATATATGATGCAAAATTATCTAGACGCTATGGCTATTTGTAAATGGTATGGTTATCCCGACTTTTTTATAACCATTACATGCAATCCCAAGTGGCCTGAGGTTCAAAGGTTTCTTAAGGACACAAATCATAATCCGGAGGATAGGCCTGACATTTTATCGCGAATTTTTAAAATAAAGCTGGATGCAATTTGTAAAGATTTGAAAGACCGTCATTTGTTTGGAAAAGCTTCAGCTGGTATGTTATTAAATTTACTTTTTTAAACATCATCTCAATGATATGTAACAGTTTGTTACCTTTTTGTGTAGTTGTTTACACTATTGAGTTTCAGAAACGAGGATTGCCACATGCGCATATGTGCTTATTCATGGAGAATGATTACAAACTTCCAACTATAGACCATGTTGATCAGTATATTTCTGCAGAAATCCCTGATATAAATGAAGACCCGGAACTATATACGCTTGTGAAAGACCATATGATTCACGGTCCATGTGGTAACGCTAGAATGAGCTCTCCATGTATGGTTGATAGAAAATGTTCAAAAGGTTTTCCCAAAAAATTTCAAGATCACTCAACCCTGGATTGTAACGGATTTCCCTTATACAGAAGAAGAGATGACGGTTCCTTCGTTTTAAAAAATAGAATTGAGTTAGACAACAGAAGTGTTGTACCTTACAACAAAAAACTTTTGAAAAGATATCAGGCGCATATAAACGTTGAATGGTGCAACCAAGCGGCGTCAATAAAGTATTTGTTCAAATATATTAATAAAGAGCCTGATAGAGCAACAGTTGCTGTGGTTTCGAGCAATAATGAAAACGAGCAAGCAGAAAATGATGAAATTAAAGAGTATTATGATTGTAGGTATATATCGGCTTGTGAGGCCTCTTGGAGGATTTTTTCGAATGAAGTTAATTATAGGAGTCCTTCTGTTATGAGGTTGCCTTTCCATCTTCCTGGACAACAAACAGTTTATTTCAGTCCTGATGAAGATATTAATCACGTCTTAAACAAGCCATATGTGAACTCATCAATGTTTTTGTCTTGGATGCAACGTAATCAAGATCCAAACGACACCGTTGCACGTACACTAACATATGTACAGTTTCCACGTTTTTATGTGTGGAAGCTTGACCAGCGTATATGGGTTCCGAGAATAAAAGGAAAAACAATTGGCAGAATTCATTCCATTTCTCCGTCTACCGGTGAAGCGTACTATTTAAGAATTCTTCTTAACAAAGTTAAAGGACCAACATCGTTTGATGATATTAAAACAGTTAATGGTCGAGTGTACGATACTTTTAGAGATGCTAGCTATGCGCTTGGTTTGTTGGATGACGACTCGGAGTACATTGAGGCCATCAAAGAAGCAAATATATCAGGTAGCGCAGGTTATATTCGCAATTTATTCTCCACCATGTTACTGTCAAGCACTTTATCTAGACCTGAAGTAGTCTGGGAAAGCACATGGAAGTATATGACAGATGATTTTCTCTACAAATTCTCAAAGTATCATCGTGTTTCAGGTAAAATTATAAATTTCATATTATGTTTTTGTTACAGTTACTAAAAATTTACCATTAAATTTATATGTGGTTCTGATTTTTGACAGGTTTATCAATTCCTGATGAGCAACTAAAGAACTATGTTTTATGCGAAATTGAGAAGTTTTTAACTCGAAATAATTCATCGCTTCGAAGATTTTTATCAATGCCTTACCCGGATACTTCATCTTTAGATAACTTTCGCTGCCGATTGATTAACGAAGAGCTTGCATACGACAGAACAGATTTACAAAATGTTTATCAAGGTCAGGTCAATTTGTTAACGGATGAACAACGTTCAGTATATGAAGAAATTATGAACGCAGTTGATGGAGACAATGGAGGAGTATTTTTTGTTTACGGTTATGGCGGGACTGGTAAAACATTTTTATGGAAAACATTGTCTGCTGCAATTAGGTCAAAAGGTGAGATCGTATTAAACGTTGCATCTAGCGGAATTGCATCATTACTGTTGGATGGAGGAGGAACGGCGCATTCTAGGTTTCATATACCTTTGAATCTTAATGAGGATTCCGTTTGTCACATTAAACCTGACGATGATGTAGCAAAATTACTACAACAGACCAAACTCATTATTTGGGATGAAGCTCCTATGGTTCATAAACATGCATTTGAGGCTTTGGATAGAACTATGCATGACATTTTCAATATCTCTAATTCATCCAGATCTGATGTTCTATTTGGAGGAAAGGTTATTGTTTTTGGAGGTGATTTTAGGCAAATATTACCTGTTGTTCCAAACGGTGGACGACAAGAAATTGTGAATGCCTCATTATGTTCGTCTTATTTGTGGAGGAAGTGTAAGTTGTTAACGTTAACTAGAAACATGAGGTTAACCGTTGGAAGACCGTCATTTGAAGTTGAAGAGATCAATAATTTTGCAAAATGGTTGTTGGACGTTGGTGAGGGAAATGTTGGTGGTTCGAATGATGGAGAAGCAATAATTGAAATACCACCTGAGCTTTTACTTGACAGCACATCTGATCCAATTTCTAGCCTGATTGATTTTGTGTATCCGTCAATCTTGGAGAACTACAATGATCGTAATTACTTTAGTAGCAGAGCTATACTTGCGCCTAAGAATGAGGTGGTTCACGAGATTAACGACAGATTGTTGGCACTTTTCCCAGGTGAAGAAAAAGAGTATCTTAGTTCTGACAGTCTATGCCCTACTGAAGATGGCAATGCTGATCAGCAAAAAATATACACACCCGACGTGCTGAATGGTCTTAAAGTATCTGGTTTACGAAATCATAGATTAGTGCTTAAAGTTGGTGTTCCAGTAATATTGTTACGAAATATTGACCAACGAAATGGTTTGTGTAACGGTACAAGGTTAAAGGTTACAAAACTTTACAGCCGTGTAATTGAAGCTGAGATAATTTCAGGTGGAAATATTGGTTCTCGGACATTCATACCTAGAATGAATTTGGTACCTTCGGACAGAAAGATTCCTTTTGCATTTCAAAGGAGGCAATTTCCAATAACGGTATGTTTTGCAATGACGACTAACAAAAGTCAGGGCCAGTCGCTATCTAAGGTTGGTTTGTACTTAAGGCAACCAGTTTTCACACATGGTCAATTGTACGTAGCTTTGTCCAGGGTTACAAGACGAGATGGAATCAAGTTACTAATACTTGACAATGAAGGCATGCCTACAAATAAAACAATGAATGTTGTATATAAAGAGATATTCAATGGATTGTGAGGTTTTTATGTTTATCATCTTTTTATCTTACTTCACGTACTTTGTATCATTTTTGTTTATATTCGAAGAAACCTATAACGAAGTATTTACGCATTAAAGTATATTCAACAGAATTAGGATTTCTATACGTGTGCAAAATTGTACTGGCATTGTGACTTTTACATTGTTTAACGCTTAAACGTATGGTTAACAATCTTTTAATATTTTTGTTTCTAAATAACAGTTTAACGCTTAAACGTATAGTATTTCTATGTGTTTACTTAGTGTTTAGCCACCCGTGTAGTACCCGGGTACTTAACCGAAATAAGTCAACTTTTTTTTTTTAATTAATTTTGGGAAATTATCAATTAGCACAACTTACCTTATGAATATTCTATTATTTGTTTATATTTGTTACATCTTCATATTATATTAATTAATTTGATAATAAATAATGATATATATCATTCCATTTATAATTCTTTTTTCAAGGAATTGACTATGTTAATATAGTAACGACTAATTACTTTCTTAATCGATTAACGATTAATAAGCTATATGTTATCATTAATTATTTTTTTTTCCTTATTTAATCTAGCATCTTAAATAGAACAAACTATTTTCAAACAAATTATAGAAGATAAAACTTTGTATTCTTATGTTTAACTTTAGGCAAATTTTTTAAATTTAAAATATATATTTATATGGAGATTGCACAATCACATACAATTAGTTACAATTATTTATTTATTTAAATGAATGTCGAATTTTAAGTTACATTTATGTACATCATTTTCCAAACTTTCTTACTTTAAAATTTATAGTTTATATGTAAATATGGAAATTGGTTAATCACATAAAATTAGTTAGACTTATTTATCTATTCTAATAAATGTCGAAAATAAAATTATGATTAGGTACATCATTTCCATCTTACATGATTCAGAATGGTCCATTTATCTAATTCTGGAGACAATATTTTCATTTATTTTCTTATTTAATGAATTTAATGGATTAATGGATTATATCTTATATATCATATTCTTTAAATAAAATATCCTCATTAATTATAAAGTTTACCTTCCAATGCAATTATAAATGAAGCACATTTTAGTTGGACAGATTATTTGTGTTGAGAGAAAAGGTAATTATCTCCAATTCGGATTTTAATTTGCCATTCATCTTCATACGATTCAGTTATGCTCTATTATATGTTTTGTATATCATTCATGCAACTTCGTTGCTTACTTCACAAATTTGTTAGTACATAATTCTCATCAATTGTTTCCTATGAAATATTTTGTAGGATGGAACGTCTTGAATTTCAAATGTTTGCTAACGAAATCCTATCAAGGCTACCAACAAAGTGTGTTGCTCGATTAAGATGTGTTTCCAAACAATGGCGATACGAATTGTCTTCACATTTCTTTGCGATTATTCACTATCGCCGTACCGCTAAATATGAAGGTCGTAAGCTTATCACGCTGGCCAAGTCATCAATTGATCTTCATAACTTGATTAGTGGAAAGCTAGACATTTCTTCAAGGAAGATTATTTCCTTCCCCGTTGACACCTGTCTTTCAAATCTAACAATTCTTGCTTCTGAATATGGTCTTTTACTGATCTCCATCCATTGGTTACCGAACGAATTGATTCTTTGGAACCCAACAACTAACCAATTTTTGAATTTGTGTGATAAGAAACCTAAACATTTTTTTGATTTACATAAAGATGCAGTTGGGATTTATATTGATTCATCTAACGATGTTAAAATATTACTTCTCCAACGTCGTAAGGATGATGTTGTACCGCGTGTGTACTCTCGGAACACATGTGAATGGAAAACTCTAACTTTCTTGAAAGGACCGGATTACGGTTCAAGTTTATATTGGTTGTCTTCCAGAACTTTATGCAATAATGTTTTATATTTTCCATCTCCACACTATTGGACGTCTGCTAAAAGTTATACGATTGCTTTTGATGTGGATTCTGAAACTTTCTCGAAGGTTTCCATACCACAATGTACTGATGTTATTGGTCGCCAAACCAGTTTTTTCAAAATCCGCAACACACTTCATATGTTTATTGTTGGAAACACCCCTGAAGAAAATGTGAAGCTATTTAAATTTGAAGACGAACTATGGTCAGAAGTGTCGTCTTTTACAAACGTAAATTCAATTTCATTTGATTCATGGCGTAACAAATTAGCTGAGAACAAAGGTGACACTTGGTCTTTTGAGATCGATCGCTGTGGTATTCTTGAGATACAAATTGGACTGAAAGATTTTCAATACTTACGAGACGCTGAGGCCTTTCGAGGACTATACAAAGTAGCATCTTTTGAAGAGACCGTTGTCTCACCTACTTAGTATTTATGAGTTGATGTTACCGATATTATTTTGATTTACTATCGATATTAACACTATATTAAAGTGTCGTATTTCCAATTTCCAAATCATTTAAAATAAAAGATTTAAATATTTAGTCATTTCATAATTGTAATTAATGTTTTTTTTTAATTCTGTATTTATGATTTAAATATTTAGCAATCCGTACGAACCTATAATAAAGATTAAGAAGATAACATGTATTCGCGTGTGTTATATTACATTTGTAGTACCTCTTTACTTCCAACTTATATAAGCAATCCGAATCACATATAAACAACCACAACTTACTTTCTAAATATATATATTTAAACATTGATTATCAACAACTGTTTATACACGATACCAACTGTTAATTACATTATAAAATATGTTACGTGGTTCGATGATATAATACTAATTGTCTTTAACCTTAAACTACCTATGAACAAAATAAAACATTATATAAAGAATCCGATTCACATATAAACAACAACAACTTATTATGTAAATATATATACATACACATTCTTAATCAACAACCTTTTATATACGATACCAACGTTACTTACATTCAAAAATATGGTTTTTTGGTTGATGATATAACACTAATTGTCTTTAAGGTTAACCACTGATTACATGTCCAAAACAAAAGTAAACATAACATCATAACCACTGATTACATGTCCAAAACAAAAGTAAACATAACATAAGTAGCATAAAAGAGTCGTGATTTCGAGTACGCAAAAACCTTCATCATTAGCTTATAAATTTACCTTTTCAACCTGCAGTAACTTCATCCACGTCTGATAAGATCAGCAGATTTCCTGTGCTTACAAATTTGAAATGCATTGTGTCACCCAAACGAAGCCCATTCTCTTTCATGTACATTGGCCAACCTTCGATTGCATACCTCACAGCATCTCCATTCTTTTGCCGCCTAAGATTCATATCGATTGTTTTTCCCTTCATGTTCCTCACTTTTAACTCATGCACTTTGTTTTTGAATCCGCCAATTCTTACAACATTAGAAGGCAATCTCTGCATGAATATGATAATTAACAATTAAATCAGCCTTATGAATGTTATAGTCTTACTGTTTATCAATTAGTATTTTAAAAACATACCATTCTGTTATCTCCCTTCTGTGTAAATTCATAGTTACCATTTTTATCAACATAATTCTTCCTTGCAACACATTTTGGTGCAACATCTAATATCCTCAATTCATTACCAGATGTATTTCTAATGTCTTTTTCCTAATTATTACAGAAACACATAATGTTTAAAATAAAATATGTATTATATATCTTAATTTGTTTCTGTTAATCATAAATAAATGTTGTTATACGTACCAACCGGCTGCGTGTTCTTTTTCCAACTGTTGAAACGGTTTGCATTTCCACATCTGTTCCGCATATCAGCGCCTTACTGTCGTCTGCCTTACAATATCCCTCAATCTGTTTTCCTTTTTTCTTAACCTGTTAACACAACTTCTTATGTTTGACATCAATAACCAAGAAGTAAAAAATAAATATGGCTAAACTTATTAAAATTACTACTCATGTATTATTATGATTCAAATTATTACATCTTCTTTTGGTTGTTGGTTTATCTCTTCTCTCATAAGACTCTTTGTTTCCACGTTCGAGACTTCTTCTCCACCAACGTTCTTATTCACCTCCTCTTTGTTACGACTTTCATTCATCTGTTTATGATACATTGATACTTAATAAAATCCCAAAAGCTTATTCTAATGTATATTAATCTACATAAATGGAAGCTTATTACCTCACACATAAACTGACCAATTGAATCATCATCTCCACAGAAAGCCTGTCATACAATAACATACGTAAGTAAGTCGGAATTTTTACTAAACTCTTATAATTTAGTATAAAATACTTACAAAGTCAATGTTTTTGTAGTATGTGTCTTTAGGTATTTCCAGCACAGATTCATCATCACTTTCTTCTTTGATGTTCAGAACTAACTCAACTCCTCTACGATATATGTTTATCGCAAATGTGTCGTTCTCAGTTTTCGTCAACAACAGTAAATCATCTTCTTCTATTCCAAGATCATGAAATAACTTCGGACAACCTTTTGTAAAAACATAATTATCATTGATTTTGTCTGTCTCAACTTTCCAAGTATGACCTGCTGCATTTATGTTATAACAGTCGTTCACTGGTACGTACGAGTAACATTTTGTGACATAAGTTTCTGGAAGCACCTGGAAAGTAATGTAACATTTTATTGATATATATTTATGTAAATCATTTATATTTCAAGTATGACAAAATAAATATTCATTAAGAAATAATAGTATACTTACTATTATCTTTAAAATGTTGTAACGATTGAATGTTACAAAAGATTCACCACATATGTTTTCAACGAAGCAACTGATTTCCATACTGTTGTCCTCCATTATCCTTAATCGCAATATCGTCCTTTTTGTCAATACAAGATCCCTTACTACATTACTCCATCCGTCGGTTATAATGGATTCCCCACTTACACTTCTTAAAGAAACTGGCCAACTTCTACGACTTTCATGATTTATCATTACTTTTTTCCTTTGCCAATATTCTCCATATACATTCTTAACAAAATCAATTGGCAGCACCTGCGGTTAAATTTAGGTTTTACATAATTTGTAATACAAGTTATATATACGTGGTGGTAGTGAATTATTTCCCACCTCCTGATCAACAATCTTGTGAGTCAAACGGACAATCTGAGTTAAGTTATTGAGGTTTGCTGCAGTAACCAAACCCTTCACTCGTGGAGGTAATCCCTTGATGAACAACTCAATTCTTCGAGACATAGGTCGGGACAAATTCGGACACAAGTCAGCCAACTCATACGACCGCTTCACGTATGCTTCAACCTCAGATCCCACCAATTTCAGATCATAATACTCGTTCTCCAGTTTCTGTATCTCATCACGAGGACAGTATTCCTCCCTCATCAACTCCTTAAAGTCTTCCCACGTAGTGTCGTTCGCCGCCTCGATGCCTAACAGCTGAACCTGGGCATTCCACCATGTCAGGGCACTATCCTCGAGCGTGCCCGTAGCATACTTCACTCTGTCCCCAACGGGACAGTTACACATCGCGAATACGGACTCCGCCTTTTCAAACCAGCGCAGGAGTCCTACAGCCCCTTCAGTCCCGCTGAAGGTCTGTGGCTTACAATCCATAAAAGTTTTAAACGTGCAAACAGGTGGATGGTGCAGATTCTGTTGCACCTGTTGACCTATTAACGAAATATCATAAAACAAACAAGTAAGACTCAAGCATGCGACACAAGGATAAAGAGTATTTGGTACACATCGTACCAGCCTGATAAGCCGCTAAGGATTTCAGCCACGCGAGTGTTGATGAGATCGGTTAACTCAGCCTGAGTCATAGCAATATGGCCACGTCCACCACCACGGCCTCCACCACGTCCACCATTACGTCTGCCACGTCCGTTCATAACTCTATATATAAGAAAAGGAAGGATTTAACGGGCAAGTTCAAGTAGATGTCAAGTATTGCTATGGTATTCACAGTTTTCGAGGTTCTAATACAAGATCGACTAACAACGCGGAATTCCTTTTTCACACTCGTCGAGATTTACTGGGACTCACATGCACCCCACATTATTATTATGTGTGCACCCACAATAATAATCTAGTTTGCATGTTCATCTCAATTCCTCCTAACTCGTGTTAAAAGGCTACCTAACTTCAAGCAACATGAATAAGAGCGTCATAACACGAAACATGTAAGTTCAAGAAGAGTCCCACTCCTAAAATATGTAACATAGACTGATTGCATAGAAACTTGTGCTGTAGTGTCAATTGTGCATTTAAGTGCAATACGAATCATAAGTAAGTACTAAACATGCTATGCAATAGTAAATAAGAGACGAACCTTGCTGTCTGGAGCTGAGTGTCATGGTCGATGTCGGATCAGTTCAGTTATAGTCTGGTTTTATAAAACATTTTAAAACCAAGTTCACTATAACCAGTGGCTCTGATACCAAACTGTCACACCCTCAAATTACCACCTAGGGAGTGTCCCTGTTAGGCGTGTGACCACTAGTAATGAGCCACCAATTACATTGAATCCATAAGTTTAAAAATAAAGTTTCATCATGTAACAGTAAAAAAATCCAAACATAAGTAATTCAAAAACCATCAAGTTCAGCGGAAGCGTTAACGTAACATAATGTAAATACTTTCTAAACAACCATAGTGAATAAATGTTTGATAAATAACCCATCAATGCAACCATGACCACTCACGCCCTCCAGCCAGCAAGTTCCTATTCCCAAGTACCTAACGACCTGCGAGCATGTAACAAGTGTATCAGACAAAGCTGGCGAGTTCACAGTTTTAGAAAACGTTTGTTACCAGTTGTATGTAAAACAGTTCACTGACAAATGCAAGTAATATTGTTAATATCTCAATTCCGAACAAGACGGCTCCTGATGTACATGACTGCCCTTTCCCACGTACTCTTATCCAGTACTGGGCCCGACTGGGTCATTAGTTCACATCCGTCCTATCTAGGAGCGGTGTGAGGGTGCCAAACCTAAGTAGCGCTACCAACTAATACCCGTTACCCTCCAGGTAACAATATAAGGGACTTACAAGAATGATAGGTGAGAATATTAACCAATATACCCGTTTTTAACCAAAAGACTTATCCCTCCACGGGATACCCACTGACTGTCCCCAACCACTGGGACGCATGCTCGAATGTAGTGAACTCACCTTAGAGTGCTCGGTAAGATTTATTACTTCTACCCCTTAAATGTTAAACCCGCTACACGCGACCTATTGTATATTAAACGTGAGTACACATATACGTAAAATCATGAAATGTTCTAGTGTTTCTAACAACTCACGGTTTTTAATAGATCCAAGTTAACAAGTTGTCATGCCACACATGCACAAATATTACATGTTTCCTTTATTGTCTGTTGACACATTTTGCCATGAACACAACCATATATTAACCATGTGCACCCAAGTATGAATACATAAAATCTAACACACTGCACCTCTCATGCATGCATATGGATCGACCCAATGTTCATAAGGTTCATACACCTGAAATCCAATTAGTTCTTCATGACCTGACCGATCCACATTACTTCAATTAATACACAACTTTGTTACCTGAGTCCATGCCCACATTATTGTGGTCCATATTCGCTTACCCACTGATCAGTTGGGTTCCGGCCCAAAACAGGTGGTGCAACTGACTGAGCGGCCCAACCCTATACACATATACTTCCATTTATTGATTAGCACCCAATTATTAGTCCAATGCCCCAAATGGAACGATTGACTTTATATACGCAAGCCATACAACAACAACACATATATCTACAAGCGAAACACCTACCTGTTACTGTAACAATTCAATCTAAATCCGATTATGACCTACCCTGATTTGTTTATCATTAAGTCACTAACAAGGTCACAATAATATCATTAAATCATCAATTCGAAATTACAATATGAAGTGCCTACACTTATCGTCTCATGTGTGTGCCGAATCAAACTAGATTATATCTACTAAAGAAACCAATCATGTCACGAAACTAATCATGTATTGAGTACACTAAGCGCAAATATTGGCATGCACAACACAACCATCTCTTGCTACCATCATGATTATATAACAAGAAATCAGATCACATAACAAAAAGGTTTACTAACCGAATGGTAACAAGTATTTGGGCACACAGAATTCGCAGGAGGGGCTGCCACCGAAACCGTACGATCAAGAGGATACAAAGTAGGGTTTTTGACTTGTGTTCATGTATTTTAAGAAGCAATTCACGTAGCTAATGATAAGGAAACTTGGGCAGTTACTTTTCTAGTCGAAATGGGCCCAGGCCCACCTACTTGGGCTGTTGCACAACAGGAAGGGGAATAGAATTGTTATGTTGTAATTGGAGTTCAAGTAAGTCACGTGCACATCAAATATAAAACCAGTCTTTCAAAAAGTGGGCCGGCCCCTAACTCATTGTGGTAAATTACAACCGGGCCCAATTGATCAAAGTCCATTCGGAGGAGTTTGGGCTCAGTTCATGTTCGTTTGGGCCCAGTCCGGAGCGAGGTGTATCACAAAGGTCGCTAATATGGTCTAACGACTTGCGGCCCAAAACAAAACCAACAAAACAACGCGGAACGCATAGCACATCGAAGGGAAATAATAAGAAGTTAGATTAGAAAATTAGACGTTACTGACCTCAAAAGTCCGGGTTGTCACACAAACAATTTGCAAAATTGAAATGCCACTAACCACCTTATTAAACGGCTTTGAAATTTCCACTTCCTTCTTTAGCTTTGATTGAAAATGAAGCTTTCCAGCATTCTACAACCTTAGCAGTTATAAATTCAGCACTGACAACCTTCTTCGACACGCATACTGAAATCAAGATACAAAAGATGTTATTGAGGCTTGTATAGCACTGCACAACAATACCTATAATATGATATCTCACACATTCAGGAGCATATCCATATAATGTGAATCCATATCCATATCTATAATATATTTCTTTAGTTTTTTGGATAATTATAGGCCTGTAAACGAATCAACTGGAGAAAAAAACAGGGGCATATTCATGTTCGTTAAGAAATAATATATATGAAGCATAATGGAATAGATACTATAAATTTAATATGTCATATTAACAACTTCTGACAAAAAAATGTTATAGAATAACGTAGTATAAAGATATCATAATGCTCTCACATAAGAGAATACTGTATAAATAGTATTAAGATACAGTGGTTAAAACAAAAATTTGGTAAAAAAAATTGTTCGGATAAACAGTAATACATTATGGTTAAACGACATACATAAAACAAAATAAACTTCAAAATACAATGAAAAAAGACACAGATGTGTAAACAAACAAAAGAACTCTTTATTATCATTTACAATATGATTAAAAAATGAAATGAAAATATATCCATGATAAAAACATTAATATTCCTAAGTTGCGTAGGTAATCATCAAGGTAGCACTATTAAAATAATAACGAAGTAGATAAAGATATCCATCCTCCAAACCAGCTTGGCGCATAAACTTTGTCCAACCTCTAAATGCATATCTAAGCTTTTTGTTACCGTAGGCGAAACAGAGAGCCAAAGTATTGGAAAAGCCATTTCCAGACACAACATTCATGAATCCTATGTCGGCAAGGTTAACGTTCGACGAAAATTCTTTTGGAAATATCTACATTAAAAAACATAAACCAATATTAGTATGCAATAAAGTGAACCGTATAAAAATAAAAAATATTAAAAAAATAATTAAAAGAAGAAACTTACAAAACGGGTCGTTAAAACCCATTTCAGCTCATAAAAATCAGCCACATGTACTGGGGATTCTACTATAACATCTGAAATACCATGATGTTGAACTTGAATTACTTCTTGTACTCTTAAATGCTGTTGATGAATACGATTGAAACCATCTTTGTGGAAAACTGAAACACTGAAATCATTATATCCCAATAATTCAAATATAACAAAATCCCCTGTTTCCAGTTAAAGATCATTTGAAATATGAATCCAGTCAACGATACTATAGTTGGAACCAAAACGGCGTACAATGTATACCGCCCAAACCAATTTGTTTTGAAAACGTATTGTGAAACGACAATCCAAGGGATCATTCTTGAAATAATTTTCCATGAAGCCAGATGGAAGCAGCTGAACAAAATAATATTTAGTAAAATTAATGAAACAAAATAATTTAAAAACTAAAATAAAAATAATATGAGAATAATACCAGATCTTTTGATTCTGTATCCGTCATCACACAATAGAACATAGAATTGACATATGTACCGTGGTGGAATTTGATATGTTTCAATTTAAATGTTTTTAAATCCACTTTTTCAAATACTATCAATCATTCTGCTCAACAGCAAGCATTATAATAACTGCCACCCAACCTTGAATTATAAAAACCCCCCTTTGTGTTGGATTCAATAACAACAGACCACTTAGAACCACTATCTGTTATTAGATCTACACAACCGACAGGATAATTAGGAACATCTATCAATGAATTATACCACTTAGGGAATTCCTGAAAACAAATATAACAATAGGATTATAAAAGAAGGAAAACAATATAAACATATAACTAAGTAAATTTATAACATCTAACAAAATCAAGTTGGCAAATAAAGCAGAGTTCCTAACCAACTCGGATTTATACGGATCCGTCATATGAACCAGAAACCCAGCTTCCATATCTGAAAAGAAAATAAAAAATAGACACACAAAAATTGTAATTATAACAATGTTATATTGAAAAAAGATTAACAACATGGTAACATAAATACATCTACGTAATAAAAAATAGTGATTAGAGTTTATGATAGAATGAATGAAGTGTAAAAATAACAAAAGTTGAATAATCAGAAACAATTAGAAATCAATTTCGGTGTCTAAGAACAACAATAAACAGACTAATTACATCAACCAACTGCTATAAATCTCATATCTAAAAGAATTAACAGATTAGTTTAAATGAACAACAACATACAAATCATACAACATAATTGGGGTTATCTAATAAAAAATAAAAAACACAAACAGAGGTGGAATATACTTACCGATACTTGTATTTGGATGTCTGACGATGAACAAAAAACAGAGCACGCTTCTGCAGGGAACAATTGAAACATCAGATTAAAAGCAAGATTTTGTATATAGGAAAGACAAATGGAAATGGTTCCATAATTTACTAAAAAAAATTCCGATTATTGAATAAGATTGCAACCTTCCATACATAATCTAAAAAAGGCGGTTCAATAATTTAAGTAAATTGAAGGAAATAGAGAGGAGATCTGTGGTGAGAATAGCCACATCAAAAAGAATAGTCAACACTTTAAGATAGATAAAAGTAAAAAATAACTTACATAAAAATGGGATGATCTATGTTGATCAAAAGAAAAAAATGATGATTGAATCTTGATGTAACAACACATACAGGGTCAGTCAACACAGTTGAGATGATACAGGTTCAGGTAACAAAAAGAAAACCTCTGTTGCAGAAGCAACCAGTGAGAGAGATTTAATGGAATTTTAAAGAGGGGTCGTTGACATTGCCGAGGAGCGTAAGGAAATGATATCACTTAGCAATTCCTGACACTCCTCGACAACATCAACGACACCTCCATGTTACAAGCAAAACACTCTCACTGTTTTCTTCTTCAACAGAGGAATTCTTCTTATTACCTTGAACATGTATCATCTAAATTGTATTTGACACATCCTTTGTGTCTTCCTCTCTTCGTTAATAGTAAAAACATGACACGTAGGCAAATCGAGTTCATCTTGTAATCTCTCTGAACACATTACATGGAATAAAAATCCACGAATTAGAACTGTAAATTTATAAATTACTACAAAAAGGTAATAAAATTAATATAAAACTGAACACTTCTTATTAGATAAAACATTAAATTCATTCAAATTGTACCACAAATTTCAATCGAGTCCTATTCCAATTACTTTGTAGTCATCAGATATGAAGATAACATTAAAAAACTAAATTTATATTCATATCAAAACATAGCATGAATATCCACCAAGCAAATCAGTAGATTAAAAGGGTTTTCAATATAGATCCATTAATATCAAAAAATACCATGAGGATCCACAACGCTTTGTAAATGACATATAAAAAATGAGTGTTAAAAAAAGTTGATAAAGAATACATATTATGAAATTATGAAATAATATATATCTTTTAGAACAACATTAAAAAAATACGAAAATATCAAAGTAAATTAAGTGAAATTTGTATTTCAGTGATGATATTAATAAACATGTGTATATAAACAGTAATGGCATATTTTTTTAAAATTAATAGCTATGTTAATATCTGAATATATCAACTCATTTATATCAACATGTTAAGTATGACTGCTATATGTACATATCACCAACTGGTATAAATTATAATTGTTGGTAAATATTTTAAAAGGTTTTATTTTAACGTTTTTTATGTATATGTTTAATGGAAATAAAAAATCTTAAAATTAAGATTAAACATCTTACACAATGGGTTTTTTAATAATATGATATTATCATACAGATTGCAATTATAGTGGTTAAAATAAATCTCAAGATATGATAAAATGTACTATATTGATGTTGAAAACCATAACAATGTTAAAACCCGAAAACCATATAAAAAGTAAATATCTAAATGGTCAAAAAGGAAAAAACAATAACCATGTCAAATAACTAATTACTACTCGTAACGTAAGGTACAACCTTTTCAACACTTAGCACTTGCTCATTTTCGTCAAAAGAAAAGTCAACGGTGTCACGGACCTTAATTCCAGCAGTTTTCATGAACTTCGACCAATGCCTTAAAGCATATCGAAAACCTTCACCTTTTCTTTCACGTATAGTACCGTTGCTAAACTGCACTGGGGGATCCCGGTTCAAAAGTCTGACGGTTATATCTTTTAAACAAAGATCAAGTTTTGCCATTTCAGAAACACGATCGGGAAGCATCTGTATTGTTATAAAAAAATAATTAATAAAAAAGGTAAAAAAATATATATTAACAATTAAATTCTTGTACTTTGTAAAAAGATATTATAACTTACAAAATCGGTAGCAGCCATACGGGAAAACCGATGAACAGGACCATGTGGTTCTTCGTAAATTTCATTTAAAGCATCGATAGGTGCAACAAAAGGCTGCAATTTATATAGAACATTTATTAGATGAAACAATATATATATATATATATATAAATTTATATAAGTACCCAAATGTATACTTACCACATCGACGTCCACATCAAGAAAGTTCTTTTCAACACCGTTTTTTCCAAAAACTTTTAAATTAAAATTATTACATAATTTTTTTGTAAATAACAAAAAACAACCAGGCTCTAACTGCAACTGACTAACAATAACGTCAATACCAACGGTAAAACCGAATTTACCGTCAGACGTTTCAATCATAACGTGAAAAGTTTTGTTCTCTATCATTATAGTGGATATTACATCAAAGGATGTATTAAACGAATTCGGCAGAATAAATTCAGGAATGACCTATAAAACAGATAAGAAAGAAAATAAATAAGTTTTAATACCAATAAAGAACAAAAAAATACTTTAAGTTAAATAAAAGTAAAAAATAACTTACATAAAAATGAGATGATGTACGTAGCAGATATGTCTAAAAAGAGCTACCATTAACACCATCAAGGAAATATGTTAATTTAAAAGTAGTACAATCTAGGGGATTGAATACTACCAAACATCCTTCGGATAGTCGCAAATGTTGGGTTACATTGGACCATCCTTGGAAAAAGAACAAATTTCCTTTATATTCGCTTAACCAAACATTAAAAATCCGGCCATCATCAGTATGTATCATAACATTTGTAGAGGCTTTACCCACACCCCACAGTTTGCAAGCAGCATCAGAAGGAATAGACTAACAAAAGGAAACAGTGGAACATGAATTATAATTTCATAATTAAAAAATTAAAAAAAAAGTAAATTATCATAAATATGATTTAATGATAACAACCAAAAAAAAAAAAGAAACAGGGATATATGTAATAATATATCAATTACCAGAATAACTTCGTCTGCTTTATTCATATGCTTACAGAAACAGGGTTCTCTAATACTAATTTATACAAAAAATAAGTTAGTAAACATTAAAATGTTGTTGTTTGAAACAAATGATAAATGAGGGAAGCAAAAGCAAGAAACAATAATTTCAAAATATATAACACAATAACTTAGTGAATAATAAAAAGAAAACATACCTTAATGAAGAAGATCCAGGCATATTGGAAACCTACAACAACAGGTTTGAATGACAAAAAAGAATTCAGGATAAATAATGGAAATCATGAGTAATGTTAATACTCAAAAATCAACAGATCTTGAATGAAATTAAGATACAGGGTTAATATAAAATAACAACGATCAATTAACCAAACAATCAAACACATTTAAAAAGAATGCATTCAAATAATTCAGGATTAATAATGGAAATCATCCGTAATGTTAATACTCAAAAATCAACAGATCTTGAATGAAATTCAGATACAGACTTAATATAAAATAAAAACGATCAATTAACCAAAAAATCAAACACATTTAAAAAGAATGCATTGAAATAATTCAGGATTAATAATGGAAAACATCCGTAATGTTAATACTAAAAAATCAACAGATTTTGAATGAAACTCAGATACAGGATTAATATAAAATAACAATGATCAATTAAAAAAACAATCAAACACATTTAAAAAGAATGCATTCAAATAATCGGACGTGCATAGAATACAGATTCAAAAAAAATTAAACATTTTTTAAATCAAATTGAGATTTAGGGATTTGCATAAAAATAACATCAAATTCAATAAAAATAACATACAGATCTGTAATTACAATCGGAATTAGGGTAAACATCAAATTCAATTATAAAAATAAAATAATGTTAAATTAAACATTACAATCGGATTTAGGACTATGAGTAAACATCAAATTCAATATCAATAACAAAATTTTAATAAACATAAAACACAGATCTGGATTAGATATCAGACTTAGGGTTTCTACAACAGACCAATATTTCTTCAAAAATATATACCAAAATAATCAAAAACAGAACAAAAGTTATTATCCACACAGATCTGGATAGATAACATAAACATATACCAAAATCGAAGCTAGGGTTTATTGAACAGGAAAATAGATTTTGAAAAAATACTTAAAATTCCGAACAAAAAAATAACGATTAAACTAAGAATTAACAATATACACTTACAGATTTCGATATGGTTCAGCGAAAAATATGAGAAATCGTTTGAAGAAGATGAAGAAGATGAAGAAACGGACGAAGTATATGTAGGTTGAATTAGAAGATGAAGATAGAAGGCGGTGGAAATTATTGGGGGTAATGAAGAGCATTGAATGAAAATTGAAGGAAATATATTGAAGATGAGAATGCCGCCCAAATACCCATTTCTCTGGCCAAAGAAAGCAGCCACCTCAAAGTCAAAAAGTCAACCTTTATTTTGCTTTAGTGGATAAGGCCCCTACAAATGTTATGATACATACTGATGATGGCCGGATTTTTAATGTTTGGTTAACAGAATCTGAAGGAAATTTCTTCTTTTTCAAAGGATGGTCCAATGTAACCCAACATTTGCGACTATCCAAAGGATGCTTGGTAGTATTCAATCCCCTAGATTCTACTACTTTTAAATTAACATATTTCCTTGATGGTGTTAGTGGTAGCTCTTTTTGGACACATCTGCTACGTACATCATCACATTTTTATGTAAGTTATTTTTTACTTTTATCTATATTAAACTAGTTTTATTGTTATTTATTGATATTAAAACTAACATAATTATTTTTTTATCTGTTTTATAGGTCATTCCTGAAGTTATTATGCCGAAAACCTTTAATACATCCATTGATGTAATATCCACTATAATGATAGAGAACAAAACTTTTCACGTTATGATTGAAACGGCTGATGGAAAATTCGGGTTTACCTTTGGTATTGACGTTATTGTTAGGCTGTTGGATTTAGAGCCTGGTTGTTTATTGTTATTTACAAAATATTTTGGTAATTTTTTTAATTTAAAAGTTTTTGGAAACAACGGTGTTGAAAAGAACTTTTTTGATGTAGATGTTGATGTGGTAAGTATACATTTGGGTACTTCTATATATTTTTATACATTTTTTCATCTAATGAATGTTCTATTTAATTTGCAGCCTTCAGTTGCACCTATCGATGCTGTAAATGAAATTTATGCAGAACCACATGGTCCTGTTCATCGGTTTTCCCGTATGGCTGGTACCGATTTTGTAAGTTCTAATATCATTTTATAAACTATAAGAATTTAATTGTTAATATAATTTTTATTTTAATCTTTTGTTATTAATTATATTTTTTTAACAACACAGATGCTTCCAGATCGTGTTTCTGAAATGGCCAAACTTGATATTGGTTTAAAAGATATAACCGTCAGACTTTTGAATCTGGATCCCCCAGTGCAGTTTACCAACGGTACTAGACGTGAATGGAAACCTGAAGGTTTTCGATATGCTTTAAGGCAATGGTCGAAGTTCATGAAAACTGCTGGAATTAAGGTCCGTGACACCGTTGATTATTCTTTTGACGAAAATGAGCAAGTGCTAATTGTTGAAAAGGTTGTACCTTACGTTATGAGTAGTAATTAGTTATTTGACATTCTGGTTTTTGTTTTTTCCTTTTTGATCAGTTAGATATTTACATTTTAAACGGTATTTGGTTTTTAACATTTTTATTGTTTTCAATATCAAGATAGTACATTTTATCATATCTTAAGTTTTATTTTAACCACTATAATTGCAATCTATATGATAATATCATATTATTAAAAACCCAATGTGTTAAATGTTTAATATGTATTGTTTATCAATTTTTATTAAAACTCAGTTTTTATATGTCAATTACAAACACTTTGTGGATGCTAATGGTATGTTTGATATTAATGTATCCATATTGAAAACCCTTTTAATCTATTGTTTTGTTTTGTGGATGCTCATGGTATGTTTTGATATTAATATAAATTTAGTTTTTTAAATGTTATCTTGATTTCTGCTGACTACAAAGTAATTTGGATATGACTCTATTGCTATTTGTGGTACAATTTGAATGAGTTTAGTGTTTTATCTAATTAGAAGTGTTTAGTTTTATATAATGTTACTACCTTTTTTGTAGTAATTTTGAAATTTACTGTTCTAATTCGTGGATTTTGATTCCATGTAGTGTTTTCGGAATGTATACTATCTATTAAGGGAGATTACAGGATGAACTCGATCTGCCTACGTGTCATGTTTTTAGCTATTAATGAAGAGAGGAAGACACAAAGGATGTGTCAAATTCATTTTGATGATACATGTTAAAGGTAATAAGAAGAAATGATCTTTTGAAGAATCAACCAGTGAGAGTGTTTTGCTGGAAACATGGATGTGTCGGTGATGTTGTCGAGGAGTGTCAGTAAATGCTAAGTGATATCATTTCCTTACACTCCTCGACAATGTCACCGACCCCTCTTAAAAATTCCATCAAATCTCTCTCACTGGTTTCTTCTACAAAGAGATGGTTTCTTTTTGTTAACTGAACCTGTATCATCTCAACTGTGTTGACTGTCCCTGTATGTGTTGTTACATCAAGATTGAACTATGATATTTTTGTTTTTGAAAATTGATCCATTCAGTTTTGATCACCACAGATCATCTCAATTTTTTGTAAGTTATTTTTTACTTTTATCTAACTTAACGTATTTTTGTTGTTCATATTTGATATTAGCAGAATATTGTTTTATACTTTATAACATTTTTTATCAGAACCCTTTAATCTTATTAACATTTTATGTTTTAAACTTAACTTTTATATGATAGTAGTTGCAGTATTCGGATGTGAAGATGTTATTGAGATTTAATATTTCCGCAATACATTCCATATGCATTTTAGAGCATTCGATAAATGCCACGAAAAAAGTCTTATGTTAATACGTGAAATCATAGAGATCAATTTCATTGATATTCAGTTGCAAATAATAAGTAAGTTGTTTCTCTTTGTATACTTATAATTTTTTAATTTTATTTATTATATGATAATCTTTATGAATGTTTAAATTAAGCTATTTATGGATATGTAATTTGATTGACTGTATTTTTAGAAAATGCCATTTCCATGTTTAATTGCCTTCATAATTGATTTTTTAGATAATTTATTTTTGGTTAGTCTTCATTGTTTCTTTAATTAACATTTCCTATCTAATTATAAGTATTCTTTAAACATTTGACGTTCACTTCATTCTTCTCTAATCAGTAAGTTGTCTATCAATTTTCATAAGCCTAGGTAAGAATAGCATCGACTGTTTTATAAGAGATTGATTGGTTATCTATTAGAATGTGTTAGTATATATTGTTGTGTTTGTTTTACTGATCTTTCCTTTGTATTTTTTTCAGAAATGGAACCACCTGCAATAACTCTGTTGAATAATTTGGACCTCAACGTTGATAACTACACCATCAGAATCCGCATTGTTCGTTTGTGGACAAGAGCTGATTTCAATAACGCTAGAAAAGTTTATTGCTATGATATGATAGTCATGGACAGTGAGGTAAGCGTTCATAGACTTCTGTTTTAATTTAAAATTAAATTTTAAAGTACGTATTTTTTGTATAAAATAATGTTGTCTTTTTCAAGGAACAAAAATGCAAGCTTTTGTTTTAGCTAAAAACGCAACTGGATATCAACATCTTTTAGAAGAAAAGCGTTGTTTGACGATTCGAAATCCTTCGTTGGGTGAGAATCGTCAGAAGGTCAAATACGCTCACGGTGGTTTGAAGATTAACCTTAATAACAACACCGTTGTTGAGGAATGCCACGAGGCTATTGGTTCTGAATGGGGTTTTGATTTTACTCCGTTTGATTCTGTTGTGGAGGATCCAACAGATGACAGCAAGTTTTTTAAAAGTCCAATTGGTATCATATACAATTAAAACTATATAATACAACATAACACATATTTATTTTGTTGACACTATTTATATTTTCCTCAGATGTAATTGGATTTGTGGTCAAAAGTTTTCCCTTCGAGGTAGACATGGAAACTACTAATGGAAAAAACCAGAAGAAAGTCACCTTTATGCTTGAAGACTTGAAGTATTTATTTATTTTTTCTTCACTTTTATTCCTGATACTATTATATTTTTTATGTTATGTTGTCTACATTAATAATTTTATTTTTTACTACCTTTAATGTTCAGCAATAAGCAGATCTTTGTGACACTTTGGGACGGTTATGCGGATCAAATAATGGAGTATGAGAGCAGCAATCGAGGTGAAAAAAATGTGGTCGTAATCATTCAGTTTGGGAAATACAAATTCTGGGGAGGTATCATATTACTTTAAATCTATTATGTATTTTCTTTACTGTTTCAAGTTAAATAGTTGTTTAAATTATTTAATTTTTATTTATCTATTATTATGTACAGGGCATTTGTCTGTTTCTAATTTGTATACCGTCACTCGAGTCTTAATTAATAGTGATATTGATGAAGTTTCTGAGTTTAAAAAAAGGTGCACTATCATAATATGTTTTATAATTATGTATACAGCTTTGTGAGTGTAAAGACTTATATTTCATGTTTGATTAGATTTATCGAGAAACTTTCTCCCGAAATTTCTTCCACTTATTCTGGCTTAAGTTCATCTGTTGTGAAGTCTGCCACTGAAGAGTTTCTTTCTGACTTGACTTTTTATCCCATTGGATCCTTAAACGCAATAGATATGGTAACACGGATTAAAATTGTTTTAATATGTTTTCCTTTATCTTTGTTTTTATACATTATCTATTTATTAAACACAGACGAAGTTTGTTGTCATTCTTGGGACTATAAAGAGTTTTGCATCGAACAATGAGTGGTTTTACAACGCGTGCACAACCTGCAACAAAAAGGTGTCAACCATTACTGTTGTTAAAGAGAATCAGGATGGTACTGATGGTTTTGAAGAGGTTACTGTCTTGGAATGCAAGACTGATGTTTGCAATACAAGCACCGTTTCATCAATTCCAAGGTAAATATTATCCATATTAAGCTTTGTTTGTCAAAAAAACTAAATCTTATTAATATTTTATGCAGAATTAGGCTTTCTATACGTGTGCAAGATTGTACTGGCATTGTGACTCTGACATTGTTTGAGCGTGAGGTGACAAAGCTCTTGAAGGTTAATGCGAATCAGCTGTTAGACAACAACATTGAAGTATGTACTAAATAATTGCTTTTATCATATGTTTTGTTATTATACAACATTTAAGTATATTTTGATTTTCAACAGTTAGCAAACGAAGGAAACTTTCCAAAGGAGCTAAATTCTTTACTCAATATGAAGTTTGCGTTCAAGATTGCTGTTTCTTCTTTTAACATTAGCAAGAAGTCTGATGGCTACTCAGTCTCCAAGATGACTGATAACCCGGTGATTTTGTCCGAGCTTGATAAACAATTTAACACTATTCAGGTATATTTATTCCATTTCACCTTTATACTATTATTACAACTTGCCAATAATGTTTAACTTATAATTATTATAATTTATTTTTTTAATTTTTTTTAAATAAAATCAGCCTATTGATGAGGAAGCCGTCAATGTCGAACCATCCGATTCAAATCGTAATGTCGATTGGCCTGTTAAGGTTTACTATCCTTTAGTTTATATATTATTTAATTATTACTCATTATTTGTTAAATTGCAAGATAAATAACTCATCCCTCTTTAATTATTTGATTTTTGTAGGATTCTATATCCCAAACGGGAGACGATGTAACCCCTTGCTCAAATGTTTTTAAAGTTGGATTTACAACATCGTTTGATCAGAAGGATGCTATGTTGGATACGATGAGCGAAGGTGACTTGAAGCGCAATTTGGATACCGTGTATGACGTGGATGAATTTTCTTCGCAGTCTTCGTAAAAAATGCGTAAAGACGGTGGCGTCGATGCAGTGCTTCTAATTCCAAAGATAGAAAAGTAGTCACCTATAATTCAAACGTTTGATATCATCGTTTGTTTTTTCTTCAGTATTTGGATAATTTTGTTTGTTTTTTTTTCTTGCAATTTGACAATGGTTTGACTTGTGTGGTTGTTTTATATGAACGTGATTGTTTCATGGTTTAGTTTTTTGTTTTGAATAACAATTGTTTTTTGCTAATTGGATTGTACTGAAGGTTATCAGATAAAACAGTGCTCCATTTAACAAACGTATCATTTTGTATAATCTACATCATTTAACAAACGTATAATTTATTATTTTATTATAAACATATATATTAATCAGGTTATAGAAAGTATTACATACTATTAATATAACAAAATTTTACGTTTTTTAAATAATACAGAGTTAACAAAATACAATCCGTTTTTTTTTTTAAATAATGTTACTAAAAATATAAGACCCAATATATATTTCGATAAAATAGAACATTTAAAAAACGATACTTTTATATTATTTAAAATATTCATTTTATTTTCTAATATTTGTAAATAAGATGTTATTTTTGGTTGTTTTTTATATAAAATTTAATTATAGATGTAATGTAATGTATTTAAGTAATGTAGTTAATACATTATCAATTTTTTTATATACAATTACCATAATTTATTCTAAACATATATATTAATCAGGTTATAGAAAGTATTACATACTATTTAAAAACAAAAAAATAACGTTTTTAACTAATACATAATTTAAAAAATACAATCCGGTTTTAAATTTAGAAACTTTAAATAGACTCCTTTAATTTCGTAAAAAAATTTATTTATATATTTAATTTTCTAATTCCCACTTTTTGTAACAAATATACTGTATTCTTACATCTTTTTTAATAAAATACTAATATATTTGTGCATAGAATTGAAAAAAATATATTTTTCCATAATTGAGAGTATTACTCTAACTATAAATAATTTTATCTTCTAACTATACATAATACATAACCACCTTCATCCTGTCCAACATTCATATATCAATGGAGTTTTTGAATTGTTTTTTACTTTATCTTTCAGACAACAAGATGAAGTCTCGGGTATGTAAATGTTATTTTTATTCTTAATTTAATTCTAATATTTAATTTTTATATTACTATTTGTGTACAGATTTTACCAAGGAATTACCACAATTGGGTAGCTGATTTCAAGTTACCTCCTGATTGTATGGTTCAAATCATCACGACTGATCGAAGAATTTTTTCTGTCAGGGTTAGAAAAGCAGGGTCTTCATATTTTTTTCATGATGGATGGTTTAACATGATACAGTCACTACTATTACCCAATAAGTCATTGCTTTTATTTTTGTACGAAGGTAGTCTAACTTTTCGACTCATATACTTCTATCAAGATTTGGCACTTGCTCAAGATGATTTCTTATACTGCCAAACATCACAGTTTTGTGAACATAAAGAGTATTTGGTATTTTTTTTATATTTATACTTTATGATATTTTTACTAATTTTATTAAACTTTTTTAACATAATTATTTATTTTTGACTTGCAGCTTATCAATAGATTTTTTGTTTATCATAAGTTGAAGAACACAATACCTACCAGCCATGTTACTATAATTGCTTTTCCTAACCGTACATGGTTGGTTTTTATGGAGAAACATGGTCAAAATTTGTATTTCTCTACTGGATGGAATCAAATTAAAGAAGACATGAAAATTACAGACGAACACTATATTATTTTTGAGATGATTTCGGAATCAAAATTTGATATGATGGTTTTTAGAGACACAGAAGATTTGGTCCGTATTCCTGAACGTCGTCTTGCACGTGTTAAAATAGAGTGTAAAGAAGAAGTTATTGAAGAAGGTGCTCCTTACCTTGTTTTAGGATACATAATGAAGTAGAAAATTATTTGTTTCCTTAGTATTAAATTTTTACTCATACATTCCTTTTTAACGTTTATTAACCCACTTTTCATACATTCTTTATTTATTAATTATTAATATATCTTGATTTATTATTTTGTTTATAAAATATAGTAACAACCTTTCATTATTCCCGCTTGATATATTGGAGGTTACACTAGATGTTATATTAACATTTGTCATAATTGGAGGTTACGCTTTATATAAACTTAATTATATAAATTTAATATAAAAAATAAAAAATTGAATACAACAAATTTTAACAACATTTACGAATTCACTAATTTATTACATATGTACTAATGTACTAATAATTTAACACTTTTTTCAATATTTATTAACCATTATTGGAACATAAAAGGCTGTTGTTGTAATTTATGTTTAAATCCATTTTATTTTCGTCACATTTCAAACTATAGGGTATGTTTATGTAACATTTAAAATGGCGGTTGTAATTATGGAGATTTTCCTTACCATACTCTACCATCAAATCATCGCTCTTATCATCCCAAGGAGAAAGTGGATCGGCGACCGGAACTACAAATCGGATTATCGCCGGAATCATCGTTCTTTAGGTTTTCGGCGCCGGAACTAGGGCTTGGAATCTTGATTTAAAGGTAAAAACATTTAAGTTCCTTCAGATCATTCATAAATTTTTTGATTTAATCGTTTCTATCGTTGATTTTTTACCATTACATTGATGTACTTCGAATCATAACCGTTTATATTTTTGTTTTTTGTAAGATTAAGTCTTTAATTGTTAGAAAATTATTGTTTGTAGTTTAGTTTTGTTATGCTGTGTTCAACTTGTGTGTATATACCCATCATATTTGTGGTTGCAGGTTTGAAAATGTATACTTTGTTTGTAAAGTATCTTCTGAACCCATCATCATTGAGTATAGTAAGCATTATTTATGTTACATATAATTCAGTTTTTTGAATAATATTTTTTAGAATTTTGATGTTTGAAACTTTTTATACTAAATATAGTTAATATTAATGTATATACAGGATGTCCCGATCACCTTTGTTACTCAATTCTATGGAGAGGATTGGGCCGATAGGAAGCTGCGTATATATCACTCAAGTGGGAAAAAATGGGCCGTAATGTTGAAACGAGTACAATGTCAGCCAGTCTTAACTGATGGCTGGCAAACAGTTGTTTCAGAACTCAAACTTCAAAAGGATTGTCTGCTGACCTTTCTTCCATTGAACCATTTTGGTCTCCATCTTTCATCTTATGTTAACGACGTCTGTGATCAATCGTATTTTACAATTAATCGTCATCTAAGATTGGGTTTTACGGTACTTAATCTCATTTAATTTCATTACATTTTATCGTTAACATGTTTTTCACACTTTATAATCTAACGTACAAATGAACATTCAATGTGTTATGTTTCATATTATGTAGATCATTGAAGATTCTTTTGTTCAACAATGTTTTGAAGACAATGTATTGGCTGCCTCATATGAAATAAACTATAAGGGTTCTCCGTGGACAGTGTCAACAAGTAAGTTTAATTCAAACTATGTATTTTCACAAGGTTGGACTCAACTTTGCAACGATCTTGGCGTTCAAGAAGATGATTTACTGGTTTTTGAAAAACTTGATGATGTTATGTTTGGCTTAACCGTGTATCGAGACGAGGTTGAGATAAGGTTGAGCAAGAAGGTTGAATCTGATGATGATGATGTATTTCAGATCTCTAAGGCCGATTACTTTAAAACGCTTTTGAAGGTTTGTATCTATTAATTAATACATTTTGTATCCATGTTTACCCGTCTTTTATTTTTGTTCAAAATGATGTTTTCCAGGACATAGAGGAGGATGAAAGTCCATCAGTAACAGTCCAGCCACATACACCGAAGAAGGTTCATATTAAAGAGACAATGCAAGATGTAAGTTTACCACCAGTCAAATAGTATTTAAGTACTGATGACATTGTACTATTAATTTAATAAGTTTAGTATGTTAGAAAAATAAACTGCATCTTGATTAGATCGAATTTAAATTCGGTATGTGTTGGTTTTTAGCAATTTTATTTTCAAAATATATAATATTTTGTTTATCAAATAAGATGCACTATAGTTTTATATTTAAGTTTATAAAACATATAAGATGTAAATAATGGATATGCTAACTCTATTATTTCACAACAGGTTAAAGGAAAAGGAAAAGCTAAAATTTTTCCCGACGGATCCGACACAGTCGTGAATTTGAACAAAGAATGCAAAAGCCGAAAACGTTATACAAAATCTATTTCTATTCTGTATCGTCCATCTGCTGAAACCGTCAAGGTATTAAATATTTAAATCATTTTTAATAATTTTACTAATATCCGTTTTTATTGTCATTATTTGCTTAGTCAAATTCATAAGGTTTCGTAGAAAGTTTACAATTGTTGGTGAATATCAATTTTAATATTCAAATAATATAATCTTTGATATTTTAGCTTTTTGTGGTATTATTGAATCTGTTGAGATTCATGTTAGAATATAATGAAACGAGTATTAATTTAGTAAAAAGTGAATTCGTTTAGATTCAATGTTCTAAATTGTTTATAAGTCGTACAAAGTGTATTTATTATTTGTAAAGTTCTTTAAGTAAAATAATTCTTTCCCAGCCAAAGCAGTATGTTATCCAATTTCATAAGTAGTCTTTCTACATGATAACTTTAATTGTACAATATATACTATATTTTGTTTTAACTACCTCTATATATATTTTTTCTTAAACAAGGCAAAGAAACTGTTAACTGATGTTCAAAATGTGAAGCATCGAAAGAAGGTTACAAGGAATGCACGCAAAGTTTCCGGTGTCGGCATGGATCCTGAATTCTTCAACTTTAGTCGTAAAGAAGAACATAGGCTGGTAGGTTTTTTTTTCATGATTTACCGTCACATTTTTTAAAATTTTTCTGTTCACTTATATTTTGTTTTCTTTCAACGCATTTAGCGGCTTCCTGTTGAGGTTGTAAATAGAGCAGGCCTGTCTGAAAACTTGCAACCTTTATCTGTGCAAAACATGAATGGTGATGTTGAAGTTTACGAAACAAAGACTGAGTTAAACGGGGGTACGTTACGTTACGCCGTTGATGGTTGGAGGAAATTCATGGAAGATAACCAGTTGGAGTTTGGACACATGCTTCACTTCACATATCTAACTTCACAGAGGAAAATTCTGTTGAATGATGTAACTTCGATCTAAGGCAGACTGGTATACATTTTGTTTAAAATAGCTATGGTTTGGTAAGTTGTTTGTTAGTCTTTTAAATAGATACATTTTGGTGGTTTTGTTGATGAACATGAAAACTTTGCTTAATTTACTATGGTTTAGTTTATTTAGATGTTTTGTAACGATACCAATAACTTATTTTGTAATAGGTTCAATGGTGTTAGTGTTTGATATATCTATTTTAGTAATTTGTTACAATCTTCATATTTACACAATACAATTTTGTTATTTAATTTGAAAGATGTGATCAATCTCATTTTCCTTAAAAAAATATTGAATATAAGGTAAGTAAATTTATTTATGGAAATTTATATTACAATTTAATCACTTCCAAAAGTAACATATTACATAAATATATTTCCATTTTTTTGTATATTATATCTCTATATATTGATATAGAGTTGTTTCAATATTTTAGTTATATATCACCATTTTATTTCGTATGAATGCTTATTCAATCAGAACTGATCAAAACACGTTTCTTCCGTTGGTAATTTGCTCCTGGTGTTTCATCCTTTGAACTCGGTTAGTATGTTCACTTTGTATTTTAATCTATTGTTATTCTAATGATTTATCATTTTATTTGAACTTCTATGTTGTTTTTTTCACAATATTTGTTTTCGTATAGTATAATTCACTTAACTTAAATGGTGTGATTATAAATGTCACACCCCCAAATTCCCACCTAGGGTATGTCCCTATTAGGAGTGCGACGATTCAACAATGAGCCACTAATCATAACAAACACATTCGATAACATAATAAAGTCCTTGTTTGTAAAGGAAACACTGTTTTTCAGTTCAAATAAAACCAAGTAATCAGCGGAAGCAAAGTAAGTAATTTAAAAACCCAACAATGTATCATAAATCATTAAATTAAACGCGTCCTGTATGACCATGCCCACTCCATCTGCTCCAGATAGCAAGTCCCAATATACCTCAGCTAACGACCTACAAGCATGTAAACAAGTGTGTCAGACTACGCTGGTGAGTTCAAAGTTTTGTTTACCGAGTTTAGTTATCAGTCACGTGTATAAACAGTTAACAAGATAATATGATGTTTCGTTGTTTTGATGTTTTGATGTTGTTATTACTCGATTACCGAATGGCTACAAGATATGTGATTGCCCAACCCCAATGTCTCTATCAAAACATTGGTCATGCTTTAAGGAAATTAGTTCACGACCGTCCTCCCCGGTACGGTGTGAGAGTGCCAAACCTAATAGCGCTATCAACTAATAACCTCGTTGCCTCCTCGGCAACTGTCGGTAGATGTAAGGGGTCTTACGAGATAGATACTGAGTACATAACAAAACATCCCAATAACACGCATTCCTCCTTGGAACGTTACCCGTTATCCCTCCCCGGGATACATGCTTGAGAAAAGAGCAGTGAACTCACCTTGGTTTGCTCGGTAAGATTAGTTACTTGTTTATGTTTACCGTTGGTCAACCAATCCTAATATGATTACCAGTAACTGTCAGTTTCGTAACACTTAATCACAAATTCCTTATACATATTACACATGTAGGACGCAAGTATTACATACATCATCAATCCAGTGGTGTACCAGAAACACATAACATATGACTGGTCGTAACAATTACTCATGTACATTAGTTATTTATTGTCATTCAAGTTGTATACACATCTACATCATCGACATGAACTCGTTAACCGTTGCAAACAGATATTGTATGGCCGACATATCACAGATAAATTTTCAATACACGCAAACTACTAATGGTCAAAGATTATTGATAATGATAATCACATTCAAAGCTTAAAATACTAAACCACTGTTAATAATAAATATATGCACATGCTTGATTTGATTCAGACTACAAAAGCACACTTGACCGCCATTATCTACGTATATAATTAATGTATCATAGTGTGGCATCACAATTAACATAATAATTATCCTCATCGGAGTTCGAACTAGATAAATACTGTATATATATGTGTGGCCGCCATTTTAGCATGCCATTATCTACACACATGAGCCATCATCTTAGAATGCCATTATCTATACACAATATATATATCATTCATGTACCCTACAGTTCAATTCAAGGCAAAACATATTCTTATGGACAATCGTTATTGAACACATCACAATTATGCAAACATCACAACACAGGCAACTTCTATCACTGTCTATAACTCAAATCAATTTAACATACAGCTCTCATATTCTTAAACAATCAATTAATAACAAGTGTGCAGCCAAGCTTCATAATAAACATTAATATCCAAACATAGCGTAACACTAACCGAAGGGTTCCTTTTGATCATTGTTGCTGTGACTTTGAGCCCGAACCAAAACAGGGCTTCGAACCTCAACTTGGCCTGTTGATTAGTCGGTGAGATTCGTCGGAGACACCGCACCACCGCCGCTGTCACAGCTCCTCCACCACTGTCGTTGCTGCCCTGAACGTCCACCACCGTTATCCCCGTCGTAACCCAGTTTATCACCGAAGTTCAGAACCATCGTCGTCGCCGTAGACGACAGTGTCGCTGCTGCCGTCGTTGCTACTTCCTCGATATCTCTCTCTCATCGGTACTTCTCCTTTCCATTTTATCCATCTCTGCAACCGGGTTTAAGTGTGTGTGCGGGATGGTTATGAAATAGGGGTGTAAGTGAGGTGATAACAGAAGGATGGGGGGTTAATGATTGCTTGCTGGACGAATGAAGGGTGCCGGAGCTCCGGCTCCGGTCGCCGGAGGTAGAGGGAGGAGGCAGGGGTCAGGGGTGCGGCTGATGTATGTAAATTAGGGTTTTGGGTTTGAGATCTTCATGCACACGTAAAATATGAGGTTGTGGGGCGGTTGAGGTTTCCTAGCCAAACTGGGCTTAAGTCCATTTACATGAAGGTGTCGATTTTTGGGCTGCACATAATATGAACTTTGATGGTAGCAATTAATGGTAAAGATAAGTCCCATGCATACATCCACATTCATAAAGTGTGAATCATGGTGGGGAGATGAGAGTTGTAAAACACACTATGAACCTTGCATATTTGTTATTAATATATATATCCATGTACCAATCAAGTTATGGTTCAACGGTTCGGGTCGGTACAACACAATATGGATTTGGTTTCGAATATTCGTTGACACACTAAAATTTAGACAATATATAATTAATTTCTAAAGGCTAGACGAACGGTTTTTACCTCGAAGTTACGGGTTGTCACATTCTCCCCATGTTACAGGAATTTCGTCCTCGAAATTTAAACTAAGACATACGATACACTCTACTTATAGATTTGTCAATAACCTATGGTCATACGTAAATACACATACTTTCAAAAAATTTCACAAAACGAACATGTAAGCCACAAAACACTTAATGTCCCATAATACGTAAAGTCACGTAGCATAAAATTCACAGAGCTTATACGTATTTCACATAGTATAGAATTTCACGAAATTAATTATAACATCAAAGAAATGTGCAGGAAAACCCGAAGTATCACATTATCCCCAAATTCAAAGGAATGTTGTCCCGAAATTTAGCGCGCAGTTACTGAGGAAGCTAGTTGTGTTTTGTGTTTTCTTGGGGTATCACATTATCCCTCCGTTGGTTTGGAATTTCGTCCCGAAATTCCGAAGTAGCTTCATTGTTGGACTCATCTTTCTTAAACAACAGAGGATACTTGCGTTTCATTTGGTCTTCTCGTTCCCAGGTAGACTCTGGGCCACGACGGGAGTTCCAACGAACTCGAAAAATAGGTATCTTACAACGCTGGGGGGGGGGGTTGGTCTCAACCGGTTCCTCAACGAAGTGATAAAGTTGAGTTTATCAATTAACTATCGGAATTAAACCAATATGTTTAAAAGTATTCCTTCCCAATCCGGGGATAGTAGTACTCTAATTCAGAAATGTAAAGCAGTCCCAATCCAGGGATAGTGGTATTCCAATCCAGGAATATGTACTTTTCTAAGGACGCGCGTGTAGCCTCAAGCTAGGGGTACCGTATGTATTTCCAAAACCGGGGAAATAGTGTGTTGTCCCAAACTATGGACATACGCCTTTAGCGAGAGTTTTTAACTCACTTTAGAGTGCGCGTTGTATCAAAAGTCTTGTGTCGACGACACGAACTAGAATAGTAGGCAAACAATCACTAAAACACTCTTAATAGTGGTTGCACGTCCTGAGTAACCAGGACTAGTGTACGGTTGTTTCACATAAGGTTGAGTTCCACCAACTGTAAACAAAGTAGGTGTTGTTTCCAGCCGTGGACAAAATCGGTAGCACATGCGTGCATCATGTCTTCAGTAGTTTGTTCGGTTCGACCATCCGTTCTTGGGTGTTAAATAGTGCTCATGCAAGATCGTGAGCCGAAGGATTTGTGCATGCCTTGCCCCAAATCGGATGTGAAACGTAAGTCATATTTAGAGACGATGGGAATCGGCACCCTGCGCCTAGCAGCTACTTCCTTCAAGTAGTTGTTTGCAAGATATTGAAAACTTGTTGGTTTCTTTGACCACGGGAAAATGTTCGGTTCTAGTCAGGTGATTCCATCACTACTCAACCGATGCCATCCTTGAGTTGGACTTACTTACCCATGCCCCGCATGGATTCAACTTGAAAATCCTCTTCCTTCAGTTCTCCAGTTTGAACAGAGCGAGTCTGATCAGGTAAGTTAGAGTCGATAGCGAGCTGCAAAGCTCGTGCACGTTCAGGTTTCATATTGTAATCATCCTAAAGTTCCCTCCAGCGATGCCATTAACTGATTTAGTTTTGTCGAAGTCAAGGTACACGGGTGATCGGTCTAAGTAACGCATATGGTACCGTCCAAGTAATGCCTCCACTTAAATCCAAAGACCATGGTTTCCACCGCAGGTTGTGATTCATGCAACTCTTCTTGTAATTCCGCTACATGATTCATCACTTTCTCGTGTTGTATTGGCGCATAACTGGGACTCTGATTCGAATCATCATGATATACCACTAGATCACCCGTACCCTCGGGTAAAGACGTTGCTCAGTGCATTTTAGAATCGAATCTAAAAAGACGTTTTCCTGTTTTGTCCCCCACGAATACACAGCACCCTGCTGTGTTAAAGAGATTAAAATGTATCTTTATATTAATATATATATATAGATATCTACACAAATCATCATTGTTATGTATTTTATATTTTTTTTCTTCCGATGTAGTTCAGATCATGGAAGCTATTGATTTTGACACCTTAGTCGTGGAAGTTTTGTCTAGGCTCCCTGCAAAATCAATTTGTCGATTCAAATGTGTTAGTAAAGCATGGTGTGCAGAATTATCAACTAATCAGTTTGCCATTTTGCATTGTGTATGCCTTAATAAAGCTAATAATCGGAAGCTAATATCTTTGAATGATATGTCAATAGATGTTGCTAACGTGATCTGTGGCAAGATTGAATTTGGTTCAACGAAAAGTATATCTTTTCCTTTCGAGACTCCACCACTGTCATTACGTTTTCTTTCTTCTCTCGACGGACTTTTATTAGTTTACTGTATTAGAAAACTTATCCTTTGGAATCCAACTACTAATTGGTTTACTATTTTATCTGATGACTACCCTAAACATGGATACGATCACGAATATGATACTGGTGCTATCTACTACGATCAATCTAACGACCTTAAAGTACTCCACATCAAACGTCGATACAATAATGTATTTGCAAGTGTCTATTCTCGACGTTTTGGTATATGGAGAGATGTCGAATTCATGAATGCAACTAACTTTGGTTCAAGTTCTTATGCGTGGTCTGTTGGAACACTATCCGCTAATATTGTATACTTCATTGTTTCACAATCTTGGTGGGTAATTGGAAAGAAGTTTATAGTTGCTTTTGACGTTTTATCTGAAACATTCAAACTTATAAATTTTCCTTCGAGTAAAGATCTTATTCCTAGCCAAGGTCATCTAATCACATTAAACCGGAAGATTCACATGTTTGTTGTTTCCGAAGATGAAGAGCTTATTGTTGAACTCTTCAAACTCGAAGGTGAAGTATGGCATAAGGTTTTATCTTTTCAGAATTCTCAAACAGTTTCTTTCCAAAGTAGGCGGCACCAACCACATATAATGGATTACAACACATGGATTTTAATGAGTGAATGGGGACATATGGTTACCGTTAAATTAACAGACGAAGAGTTGCATTATGTACAAGATGTTGATACATTTAACGGAGTTAACGGAGCGTTATTTATAGAGACTATTATTTCTCCTTTTAGTTAGAAGTTATATAATTTGTTTTGGTTATGTTTTTATTATTCCTAACTACTTACTTTATTTATATAAATTTTTTGTTTTATTTTTAGTTATAAATTATGATGTTTTTCATTTTTTTTTTTTTGTTCATTAATGTTAATTCATTCTATTGTTGATATAGACTGTTGTGTAACTGTTTTTTGTTTATATCCGTTTACATAAATTTTATGATTTATGAATCCGTATAAAATAGAGATCGATGTACACAATTACAACAATAATGTTTATTTACAGTTTATATATGAATCTGTATTGATTAAATATTACTTAACATGTGATCCAACATACCAACTGTTTAATGTAACACTTTATTTTTTTAAATTTCCAGCAATGCCTAAACGACCAAAGACTGTCTCCGTATACAATGACATTTATAAAGAAAACACTCAGGATGGTAAGTTATTTAAAGTTTTTCTACTTTTTTTCCTACTCATTCATATAAAACAATAACTTTAAAATTAGCTAGCACATGATAATTAATTTAACAACTATTTGAGTTAATAGATAGATTTTTTATGCGCAGTTCACCGAAATGGAAACACACCCACCGACATTGTTAACGGTATAACACTAATTCTTTCATTGTCCATTTCGAATCTTTTACAACTACTTAGTTAGCTAGCTATTATGCTCGAATTGTTTATTAATTCTTCCATTTTTATATTTATGTGTCTTAAAAGTTCGACGAGGCAGAAGACCTTTATCAAGCATAACCAATGGTATTATTTTACCTATATATTTTTATAACAAAATGAAAATTATCCTTTATTGATTTACAACTAACTATTTTGATTTGTTTTTGTTTGTTGATTATAATTTTTGTCAATATGTATACTATTTTCTTTTAGTTATCCTCCCAATTGTTACTCAAGACGAGGCATCTCATAGAAGGAAATTAAGGAAATTAATCTTGGATAATAAGAGATCAAATGGAGGAACTACATCGTCATCCCTCAATATTGTATCCACCAATATTAATTCCACTTCTAGTCCGTGTGTCACATCAACCACCCGCACATCATCTTTGAATTGCAATTTGCCCCGGCTATCATCTGGAAAACATAAGTTGGTATCCAAACCACGTATTTCATCTCCTATACCAATGATCGACTTGACCACAGAGGAAACCGTAGAACGAGATCCTTATAAAGGTGTTTCTTCAGGTTAGGTTTGTTTATAAGTAATTCTACATAATGTAAAAATATCAACTCATAAATATGTATATCTTATTATTTTAATGAATGTTTTATGTATAACTCTAATGTTGTATGTTTTAACAGATTATTTGGATCATGGTGATCAAGTTATTACTTGTGAAGTTTGTTATGCAAAGTTATGGGATGCAGAGAAAGGATCCGGAAGAAAAGAGGGTGGCAAAATATGTCATATGTTATGTTGTGGTTATGCCAAAGTTGTGTTACCTGATTACAAATCTGCGACACCTTCTTATAAAAGTCTACTCATGTCCAATGATAATGAAAGCAGGCACTTTTTGAAGAACATTCGACGTTACAATTCTATGTTTGCGTTTACGTCAATGGGTGGTAAGGTTGACCACACCGTTAATACTGGTAATGCTCCTTTTTGCTACAGAATTAGTGGTGAAAATTATCATGCTATTGGTAGTCTTGTGCCAGAAAACGGAGGGAAACCTAAATTTTGTCAGTTATACATATACGATACTGAAAGTGAGTTGGCAAACAGGCAATCAGTTTTTAGGTACCATGCTAAAACTTAATTTTTTTATAACATTTCTTTTAACTATATATTTACTTGCTATGTCAATTTTATTAAATAGGTGTTCAGACGATGCTTCGTTATCAAATTCTTCAGACGAAACTGATAATAAGTTGATACAACAAATAAAAGCAATGTTGGATGCCAACAATGTACTTGTGAAGATTTATAAGATGGTTAGGGATTGCTTCCAACAGAATCCTAATACTACTTTAAAGCTTCACCTTATTGGGAAAAGAGAACAAGATGGTCGGACTTATAACTTACCTACTTCCTCCGAGGTTGTTGCTCTTATTGTTGGAGATATTGATAACGCTCTTGAGAATAGAGATATCGTCGTCGAGACACAAACAGGTTCGTTAAAAAGAATAAGTGAGTTGCATCCTTCCTATCTTGCACTTCAGTATCCTATTTTGTTCCCATATGGAGACGACGGTTACAGAGTTGACATACCCCATAGGGGTGTCATTGATGTTACGAACAAGAAACGTCCGAAATGTACAATGAGAGAGTTCTTTGCGTATCGTGTACAAGATCGTATTAACCAGTTTTCATTGATTCTAAATTCTCGACGGTTATTCCAACAGTTCTTGGTTGATGCTTATACGATGATTGAGAGCGAGCGACTTAACTTTATAAGATTTCAGCAACATGATCTCAGGTCTGATACATACGAGAGTATCCGCAAACTAAGATATAACGGCCAACAAGATTTGTCTAAGGTTGGAAAACGTATTTTCCTTCCATCTTCTTTTACAGGCGGGTCACGATATATAATGCAAAATTATCTAGACGCTATGGCTATTTGTAAATGGTATGGTTATCCCGACTTTTTTATAACCATTACCTGCAATCCCAAGTGTCCTGAGGTTCAAAGGTTTCTTAAGGACACAAATCTTAATCCGGAGGATAGGCCTGATATTTTATCGCGAATTTTTAAAATAAAGCTGGATGCAATTTGTAAAGATTTGAAAGACCGTCATTTGTTTGGAAAAGCTTCAGCTGGTATGTTATTAAATTTACTTTTTTAAACATCATCTCAATGATATGTAACAGTTTGTTACCTTTTTGTGTAGTTGTTTACACTATTGAGTTTCAGAAACGAGGATTGCCACATGCGCATATGTGCTTATTCATGGAGAATGATTACAAACTTCCAACTATAGACCATGTTGATCAGTATATTTCTGCAGAAATCCCTGATATAAACGAAGACCCGGAACTATATACGCTTGTGAAAGACCATATGATTCACGGTCCATGTGGTAACGCTAGAATGAGCTCTCCATGTATGGTTGATAGAAAATGTTCAAAAGGTTTTCCCAAAAAATTTCAAGATCACTCAACCCTGGATTGTAACGGATTTCCCTTATACAGAAGAAAAGATGACAGTTCCTTCGTTTTAAAAAATAGAATTGAGTTAGACAACAAAAGTGTTGTACCTTACAACAAAAAACTTTTGAAAAGATATCAGGCACATATAAACGTTGAATGGTGCAACCAAGCGGCGTCAATAAAGTATTTGTTCAAATATATTAATAAAGGGACTGATAGAGCAACAGTTGCTGTGGTTCCTAGCAATAATGAAAACGAGCAAGCAGAAAATGATGAAATTAAAGAGTATTATGATTGTAGGTATATATCGGCTTGTGAGGCCTCTTGGAGGATTTTTTCGAATGAAGTTAATTATAGGAGTCCTTCTGTTATGAGGTTGCCTTTCCATCTTCCTGGACAACAAACAGTTTATTTTGGTCCTGATGAAGATATTAATCACGTCTTAAACAAGCCATCTGTGAACTCATCAATGTTTTTGTCTTGGATGCAACGTAATCAAGATCCTAACGACACCGTTGCACGTACACTAACATATGTACAGTTTCCACGTTTTTATGTGTGGAAGCTTGACCAGCGTATATGGGTTCCGAGAATAAAAGGAAAAACAATTGGCAGAATTCATTCCGTTTCTCCGTCTACCGGTGAAGCGTACTATTTAAGAATTCTTCTTAACAAAGTTAAAGGATCAACATCGTTTGATGATATTAAAACAGTTAATGGTCGAGTGTACGATACTTTTAGAGATGCTTGCTATGCGCTTGGTTTGTTGGATGACGACTCGGAGTACATTGAGGCCATCAAAGAAGCAAATATATCAGGTAGCGCAGGTTATATTCGCAATTTATTCACCGCCATGTTACTGTCAAGCACTTTATCTAGACCTGAAGTAGTCTGGGAAAGCACATGAACTATATGACAGATGATTTTCTCTACAGATTCTCAAAGTATCATCGTGTTTCAGGTAAAATTATAAATTTCATATTATGTTTTTGTTACAGTTACTAAAAATTTACCATTAAATTTATATGTGGTTCTGATTTTTGACAGGTTTATCAATTCCTGATGAGCAACTAAAGAACTATGTTTTATGCGAAATTGAGAAGTTTTTAACTCGAAATAATTCATCGCTTCGAAGATTTTTATCAATGCCTTACCCGGATACTTCATCTTTAGATAACTTTCGCTGCCGATTGATTAACGAAGAGCTTGCATACAACAGAACAGATTTACAAAATGTTTATCAAGGTCAGGTCAATTTGTTAACGGATGAACAACGTTCAGTATATGAAGAAATTATGAACGCAGTTGATGGAGACAATGGAGGAGTATTTTTTGTTTACGGTTATGGCGGGACTGGCAAAACATTTTTATGGAAAACATTGTCTGCTGCAGTTAGGTCAAAAGGTGAGATCGTATTAAACGTTGCATCTAGCGGAATTGCATCATTGTTGTTGGATGGAGGAAGAACGGCGCATTCTAGGTTTCATATACCTTTGAATCTTAATGAGGATTCCGTTTGTCACATTAAACCTGACGATGATGTAGCAAAATTACTACAACAGACCAAACTCATTATTTGGGATGAAGCTCCTATGGTTCATAAACATGCATTTGAGGCTTTGGATAGAACTATGCATGACATTTTCAATATCTCTAATTCATCCAGATCTGATGTTCTATTTGGAGGAAAGGTTATTGTTTTTGGAGGTGATTTTAGGCAAATATTACCTGTTGTTCCAAACGGTGGACGACAAGAAATTGTGAATGCCTCATTATGTTCGTCTTATTTATGGAGGAAGTGTAAGTTGTTAACGTTAACTAGAAACATGAGGTTAACCGTTGGAAGACCGTCATTTGAAGTTGAAGAGATCAATAATTTTGCAAAATGGTTGTTGGACGTTGGTGAGGGAAATGTTGGTGGTTCGAATGATGGAGAAGCAATAATTGAAATACCACCGGAGCTTTTACTTGACAGCACATCTGATCCAATTTCTAGCCTGATTGATTTTGTGTATCCGTCAATCTTGGAGAACTACAATGATCGTAATTACTTTAGTACCAGATCTATACTTGCGCCTAAGAATGAGGTGGTTCACGAGATTAACGACAGATTGTTGGCACTTTTCCCAGGTGAAGAAAAAGAGTATCTTAGTTCTGACAGTCTATGCCCTACTGAAGATGGCAATGCTGATCAGCAAAAAATATACACACCCGACGTGCTGAATGGTCTTAAAGTATCTGGTTTACGAAATCATAGATTAGTGCTTAAAGTTGGTGTTCCAGTAATGTTGTTACAAAATATTGACCAACGAAATGGTTTGTGTAACGGTACAAGGTTAAAGGTTACAAAACTTTACAGCCGTGTAATTGAAGCTGAGATAATTTCAGGTGGAAATATTGGTTCTCGGACATTCATACCTAGAATGAATTTGGTACCTTCGGACAGAAAGATTCCTTTTGCATTTCAAAGGAGGCAATTTCCAATAACGGTATGTTTTGCAATGACGATTAACAAAAGTCAGGGCCAGTCGCTATCTAAGGTTGGTTTGTACTTAAGGCAACCAGTTTTCACACATGGTCAATTGTACGTAGCTTTGCCCAGGGTTACAAGACGAGATGGAATCAAGTTACTAATACTTGACAATGAAGGCAGGCCTACAAATAAAACAATGAATGTTGTATATAAAGAGATATTCAATGGATTGTGAGGTTTTTATGTTTATCATCTTTTTATCTTACTTCACGTACTTTGTATCATTTTTGTTTATATTCGAAGAAACCTATAACGAAGTATTTACGCATTAAAGTATATTCAACAGAATTAGGATTTCTATACGTGTGCAAAATTGTACTGGCATTGTGACTTTTACATTGTTTAACGCTTAAACGTATGGTTAACAATCTTTTAATATTTTTGTTTCTAAATAACAGTTTAACGCTTGAACGTATAGTATTTCTATGTGTTTACTTAGTGTTTAGCCACCCGTGTAGTACCCGGGTACTTAACCGAAATAAGTCAACTTTTTTTTTAATTAATTTTGGGAAATTATCAATTAGCACAACTTACCTTATGAATATTCTATTATTTGTTTATATTTGTTACATCTTCATATTATATTAATTAATTTGATAATAAATAATGATATATATCATTCCATTTATAATTCTTTTTTCAAGGAATTGACTATGTTAATATAGTAATGACTAATTACTTTCTTAATCGATTAACGATTAATAAGCTATATGTTATCATTAATTATTTTTTTCCTTATTTAATCTAGCATCTTAAATAGAACAACTATTTTCAAACAAATTATAGAAGATAAAACTTTATATTCTTATGTTTAACTTTAGGCAAATTTTTTAAATTTAAAATATATAGTTTATATGGAGATTGCACAATCACATACAATTAGTTACAATTATTTATTTATTTAAATGAATGTCGAATTTTAAGTTACATTTATGTACATCATTTTCCAAACTTTCTTACTTTAAAATTTATAGTTTATATGTAAATATGGAAATTGGTCAATCACATAAAATTAGTTACACTTATTTATCTATTCTAATAAATGTCGAAAATAAAATTATGATTAGGTACATCATTTCCATCTTACATGGTTCAGAATGGTCCATTTATCTAATTCTGGAGACAATATTTTCATTTATTTTCTTATTTAATGAATTTAATGGATTAATGGATTATATCTTATATATCATATTCTTTAAATAAAATATCCTCATTAATTATAAAGTTTACCTTCCAATGCAATTATAAATGAAGCACATTTTAGTTGGACAGATTATTTGTGTTGAGAGAAAAGGTAATTATCTCCAATTCGGATTTTAATTTGCCATTCATCTTCATACGATTCAGTTATGCTCTATTATATGTTGTGTATATCATTCATGCAACTTCGTTGCTTACTTCACAAATTTGTTAGTACATAATTCTCATCAATTGTTTCTTATGAAATATTTTGTAGGATGGAACATCTTGAATTTCAAATGTTTGCTAATGAAATCCTATCAAGGCTACCAACAAAGTGTGTTGCTCGATTAAGATGTGTTTCCAAACAATGGCGATACGAATTGTCTTCACATTTCTTTGCGATTATTCACTATCGCCGTACCGCTAAATATGAAGGTCGTAAGCTTTTCACGCTGACCAAGTCATCAATTGATCTACATAACTTGATTAGTGGAAAGCTAGACATTTCTTCAAGGAAGATTATTTCCTTCCCCGTTGACACCTGTCTTTCAAATCTAACAATTCTTGCTTCTGAATATGGTCTTTTACTGATCTCCATCCATTGGTTACCGAACGAATTGATTCTTTGGAACCCAACAACTAACCAATTTTTGAATTTGTGTGATAAGAAACCTAAACATTTTTTTGTTTTACATAAAGATGCAGTTGGGATTTATATTGATTCATCTAACGATGTTAAAATATTACTTCTCCAACGTCGTAAGGATGATGTTGTACCGCGTGTGTACTCTCGGAACACATGTGAATGGAAAACTCTAACTTTCTTGAAAGGACCGGATTACGGTTCAAGTTTATATTGGTTGTCTTCCGGAACTTTATGCAATAATGTTTTATATTTTCCATCTCCACACTATTGGACGCCTGCTAAAAGTTATACGATTGCTTTTGATGTGGATTCTGAAACTTTCTCGAAGGTTTCCATACCACAATGTACTGATGTTATTGGTCGCCAAACCAGTTTTTTCAAAATCCGCAACACACTTCATATGTTTATTGTTGGAAACACCCCTGAAGAAAATGTGAAGCTATTTAAATTTGAAGACGAACTATGGTCAGAAGTGTCGTCTTTTACAAACGTAAATTCAATTTCATTTGATTCATGGCGTAACAAATTAGCTGAGAACAAAGGTGACACTTGGTCTTTTGAGATCGATCGCTGTGGTATTCTTGAGATACAAATTGGACTGAAAGATTTTCAATACTTACGAGACGCTGAGGCCTTTCGAGGACTATACAAAGTAGCATCTTTTGAAGAGACCGTTGTCTCACCTACTTAGTATTTATGAGTTGATGTTACCGATATTAGTTTGATTTACTATCGATATTAACACTATATTAAAGTGTCGTATTTCCAATTTCCAAATCATTTAAAATAAAAGATTTAAATATTTAGTCATTTCATAATTGTAATTAATGTTTTTTTTAATTCTGTATTTATGATTTAAATATTTAGCAATCCGTACGAACCTATAATAAAGATTAAGAAGATAACATGTATTCGCGTGTGTTATATTACATTTGTAGTACCTCTTTACTTCCAACTTATATAAGCAATCCGAATCACATATAAACAACCACAACTTACTTTCTAAATATATATATTTAAACATTGATTATCAACAACTGTTTATACACGATACCAACTGTTAATTACATTATAAAATATGTTACGTGGTTCGATGATATAATACTAATTGTCTTTAACCTTAAACTACCTATGAACAAAATAAAACATTATATAAAGAATCTGATTCACATATAAACAACAACAACTTATTATGTAAATATATATACATACACATTCTTAATCAACAACCTTTTATAGACGATACCAACGTTACTTACATTCAAAAATATGGTTTTTTGGTTGATGATATAACACTAATTGTCTTTAAGGTTAACCATTGATTACATGTCCAAAACAAAAGTAAACATAACATCATAACCACTGATTACATGTCCAAAACAAAAGTAAACATAACATAAGTAGCATAAAAGAGTCGTGATTTCGAGTACGCAAAAACCTTCATCATTAGCTTATAAATTTACCTTTTCAACCTGCAGTAACTTCATCCACGTCTGATAAGATCAGCAGATTTCCTGTGCTTACAAATTTGAAATGCATTGTGTCACCCAAACGAAGCCCATTCTCTTTCATGTACATTGGCTGTAACACCTCGAAAATTCATGTCCAATAATGTACTGACACGTGTCATGGACTTTGAATATGTGAAAACATACTTTAGAGGGACTAAAGTTGACAAACAGTGAAACTATGTGATTATAAGGGTCCAAAGTGTCAACAAATGATAAATAGGCCCTACAATAACCCTACATGGTGTTTATAATCTTAAACGGATAAATCATGGATCATACGAAGCGAAATATGAAAGAAAGTGAGGAATTACAAACTACAGGGGCTAAACGTGTCAACATGTTGAATTTATACCTCTGAGTGATCTTTTGGCAAACCCGAAGCTTTGTAATGATAAAATATACTCACAAGAATATGTGATAAAAATTTCATGAAGTTTCCTAAACGTATGAGAAAGTTATGATCAAAACCGTACACGAAAGGTTAAATACGTTAACGTTGATTTCGTGACTTTTCGGGTAAGCGCAAAGTGAACCAAGGACTTTACCATGTTTATAAAAGTCCCAAGGTTCTTATAAAAGTACCTACATGTTGGTATTTATGTGTGTAAAAAACCCCTAAAAGGGTATTATCAGATTCACACTCTAAATATGTTAATTGTCGAGTCAAAGCTTTTCTTAAAAAGTCAACAGAATATGTTTTTGCAAATTTAAGCATGATTAACAATGTAGGCTACATGCAACCTGTTTGATCATCAAAATAACTTTGTAATTAATGTAAGAACATGTTTCAACTTGATCAACTCGACAATTTTCAGTTTAAACCCGAATCGGAACCGAAAGTCACATAAATTGACTTTTTCTTTGACTATCAGTTCTGATCCGTACATGCATGTTTGAGATCCAAATTAGAGCTTATTTTTGACCAACTTTCATATAATTTTAACTCTCTGAGATTTTACAACTTGGTTCAACACTTATCCGATTCATATGCATGTTTCCGATTTATGCTTAAAATTGACTATTTTGCCCTTTTTACTATAAAACGCGATTTTTGAAAAAAGTGAAAGAGTAGAAACATTTGTTACTGATTTATAAACTTGCACCGAAAATTTGATATCAGTTTGAGGTCCAGAATATGAGTTATGCCCATTATCGTAAATTGAAAGCTTTATGTTACTTAAACGACGTAATTAGCGTATAACCTATTTAAACCCACTTTTTGATACCAAACTTTTTACCCACTGATATAATATAATATTTTGGGATTTTAAATATTTTTATTTAATTTTTGGCTGATCATATCATAGGTCTCTAAATTTAATTCGGTAAATACCGAAATTGCCCTTTTAAGCCATAAAATGAGTTTTACAAATCCTTTTGACCCCAAACCTTTTTCTACTGATTTTATTTGTTAAATAAAATATTTTGAGCATTCTAGAAGTATAAAAATATCAGCTTTCTTTTAAAAACCCGGAAACGGCTCTAAATCCCCTTTTTAAGCGTTTTTATCGCATAGTATACACTATCACCGTATTAAACATATAAGGTTGATACCTACTGATGTTTTTAGTATATTTTTATATAATAACAGTAAGTATAAGTTTTTGAACTCAGGTTTTCAGTTTTGACCTTTTAAGCCCTTGTGAAATTACCAAAATACCCCTAATGAGCATAGTTTGGTTTTAAATGATAAGTTTCACATATAGGTCATACCCTACTGTTATAACATGTTAAATTAAGTATATTTACTGTATAAACCAGACCTGTAACTCAGATTTCTAATTTAATTCTTTTATAATCTTTTAAATGACCAAAATGCCCTTATGAGGCATAAATTGTGTTTAAATCCGTTTTGGGCATAATAGAAAATAACTTACTGATATTATACCATATTTAGAGCATATTATCTCAGGGAACTTGCATATGACTCTTACGGTTACCCGTAACGCTCTTTTCGCGATCGGTTCGGTTTATGTAACTAGTTTGCATAAATTGACCGAAACGGGTCAAACACTATCATTTTGTCTCAAAATCCAGAATGTATTTAGTATACCCATATTATACAAGTATTCAAACTTGTCGGGTCTAAATCACATTCTATCCGGTCTTCGCTTAATCGTGCGTTTGAACCGTATCGTCCTTTAAGCTAACCGGTCTAAGCTTAAGCTTAAATAAAGACCCGTTAGAAATCTAATAGGTTATTATAAACCTTCGTTCCAGATTAGGAGCACCGGTAAAAGCTACTTGCATTTTTCTTGTTGTGATTGATACTTACTCAGGTAAATACTTTTAACTTATTTTCCCTATACGGGCTTGGGTTACGGTATATAGAATACCGCTTGATTGAGCATCAAATTCTTACATCGATTGGGTGGTTAATAGAATAATTTGATCGGCTCGTTTAAACAGTCTTGTTCACTTAAAGCCTTTGGGGGGTTAATGACCATGTCCTTGGCATCATCTTACGAGATGGCCACGACCGAACGCGGGGTGTAGGCGTACACCTGTCTGTGCGTAAATAAACATGTGGTGTGTCTATTGATCTTTAACCCGGCACGAACCGGGCTACTGAACGCAAAAGTAACATGTAAATCGTTCACAAGTTTATATTAAATAATTGACCCAAGTTATAAAATGTTTTGTGCCATGTGCATTCAAATCAATTTTCAACTCTTTTCAAAATGAGTCAGTTAAATTGTATTTACCAGTGTAAACTGACGTATTTTTCCCAAAAGGTTAAGTGCAGGTACTACACGTAATAGGCTGGTTGTCTTCTAGAGCGTCCACAATAAGTCTCGCAAGCTTGGACGATAATAAACTGTTGAACAATATCTTATTTTATTTTGATCCGCCTGTGGATCCGTTTCAACTATTAGTGATATATATAATATTACATTTTATTAAAGTTGAAATGAATCTATCTTTGCTTCCGCTGTGCATTTATATATATTGTGTTGTTTGTCTATGATGATACCAACTACGTCACTATACTCCCCACCGGGCCCACCGGTGACACGTGGAAAATAGGGGTGTGACAGGTTGGTATCAGAGCCAACTCTGAGTGAATTAAACACTAGTCTTTTGTGTTTAATCTCAGTTACACAATTGCACAATCCTCGATTCTCGAGTCTAGACAAAGAACTTAGGAAATTTCCAAATTTTTGTTTTATTTTCTAACTTTGTCTTACATATATTTTTGTTGTATCACTTGTTGTTTTTGACAGGATCACCAGAATGCCGCCACGTATGAGAGGTAGAGGCCGAGGACAAGGAGCACATGTAGCTTGAAATGACCACGAGGCCGGGCTATCGCACCGGCGAACACCTTCGGATCCTCACAACACTGATGCACAAGACCTTTGGAGGTCTTTTACCGAACCTGCTAGGCGCTCAGTCTCACTGAGTACCTCTCCTTCGATCCCGCACTCCTTTGGGCCTCATTCGGAGAATGAGCCCCACCACTCACAACAGTCCTACATTCCCTTAATAGGACACAATTCACCTTTTAACCAACCATCACCAGTCTTCCAAGGTCAGTTCAACCCTGATGACTACTTAGCAGCAGCAGTGGGTTTTAACCCACTTGGACCAGAAGACCACTTTTCGGGTGGCAACCCGATGGACATCGATGAGGATACTGATCCTGCTATGCCACCCTCCGGAACACCGAACCACCCCATCGAGATTTCTGATGGGTCACCGTTTAGGGGATCACCATACAATGGTCCCGACAGTTATGAGGAGATGTTCAAGCAGCATGACTAGGTATTTACTCCCAGTTACCATAACTCTCCACTTCACCAGTCTTACCATAACTCTCCTCTGCACCAGTCATACCATAACTCTCCCCTGCACCTGCCTCACCACTCTCCCCTACACCAGCAGGAGCAGCCACAGCAGCAGTAGCAGCGGAATCCTTCCGAGGATTCCCAATATGACGCGGTCACTCCACCGCCACCACCACCTCCGGTTCAGCCTCCCTCGTCCCCGAGGCGAAGGAGAACTACCGTGCGAATATCCGCACGAGGGGGAATACGCATCAGCACCCCTCCACATTCAAGTGGCAGCCGGTATTCGCCTGTCCACGAAGAACCGGAGATGAAAGGACCTTCACAGCCCGTCTCCGAAGTAGTTTCTGCGCCTGTCGCGCCACAGCCACCATTGGGTTTTGGAGACCCAATCCCCACTTATACCGGTGCTGCAGCATTCAACCCTTTCGAGCAGCAGTTCCCCACAGGCTACAACTTTACAGAAGATCCCTACTGGATAGCGGCAAACTCTCTTCAGCCGGGAGGTTCTTACGGAGGTCCCTGGGCTACGGGACCCTCGACCTATGGGTACCCATCATATGGGTATCAGCAGTCGCAGCCTCCTCAACCTCCTTATTATCAACCGCAGCCTCCTCAACCCCCGCTTTATCAACAACCACCTCAGGCACCGGCGATGTCACCGCCCCAAATGCAAGAAATAATTCATGAGATACAAGAGGTGCGTCAGGAGATGCGGCATGGGTTGCAGCATGAACGGAGGCGTAATCGGGGAATGTTTAAGAAGATAGCGGATCTGATTAAGGGGAAGAACAAGAAGGATCGTTGAATCCTTTGTTTGTTGGTTATTTTAGTATGGTACTCATGTCCCTGCGTGGACATTTATTTATTTCAGTACTCTACCCCTGCGAGGGTATTTCTTTCTGTTCTGCCCCTGCGTGGGCATATCTTTTTATTTGACCCCTGCGTGGGTTTGTTTGTTTTGTTAGTTGGCCCCTGCGTGGGCATGTTATTTATGTAAAAGACCCGTTTAGGGCAAACTCGTACTGATTTAATTTGGAATGGTTAATCTAAGTTTTTCAATTTTAAATTATATGCATGAATATAATATATGAATAAATGGAAATATAACATTTATTACTTTGATTTACCATTTTAATAAAATAATAAGGATCTTAAAAGGTAAAACCTAGCTGTTATGTTATCATAAATCTAGCCAATATGGTAGAACCTGTTTAAAAAGATTCAAATCTCTGTTAACATCTGTAAACATGTTAACATTCTTGGCTAGTGTGATCCGTAAAATCACACACGCCACCCTTTTAATAAATTATCCAAGTTTAATATTTTTATATATATTTGGTTGTGACAAAATGCCTACGGGTTATAATTAATGTCATATAAAACAAAAAGGCAGCTGTGGTTTATAAACTCCCTGCCAAGAAAAGGATTGATTTGTCTTTTTATGCAAACTTTAATCCAACAAGATCTAAATTTGTAATTTAGAAATTTGTCTACGTGACTAGGCTTATTATGCCAATATTATATTTCATTCTAAAAAGATTATTAGTAAAAATCCTGAATGAAATTATTAAATTAACTAATATGGCTTTTATATACCATGGTTAATAAATCGTCAAGAACGATAATACTGTTTAGACTTCTAAATAGACCTTGTCCATATTTTTATGTAGCAAATTAAGACTACATGGCTAAGTCTGAAGAATTAAACAGTCGTCCGGCACAAAACCCTGAAAATGCTAAGATATTAGTAACGGGTGCGGAGTTGAAAGCATTAGTGAATGATGCTGTTGTCGAAGCACTAAATAGACAATTTAGTGAAGCAAGCGGGACCCGGAGTAGGACCCGATCCGCATCGCGTTCCAAACCAAGGACACACTCGGAGGCTCATAGCAAGCCGCCCTCTATGAAAGTTGAACCTAAGAAAATTGAGCCCAAGAAGGATAACGATGGACACTCATCGAATCAAAATAGTGTTCCCCCAAGGAAGAAAGAGTTTGATGCTAAACCTCAAGCCAAATCATGTACTTACAAGTACTTCGTTTCTTGTAAACCCAGAGACTTTACTGGGGAAAAAGGAGCGGTCGATTGCATGACCTGGTTGGACGAAATGGATACTGTAGTGGACATCAGCGGTTGTGCTGAAAGAGATGTAGTGAAATACGTATCCCAATCGTTCAAAGGAGACGCTCTAGCGTGGTGGAAATCTCTTATACAAGCTGCCGGAAAGGCCACACTTTACAGTATGTCATGGGATCAGTTCGTGGCCCTTATTAAAGAGAATTTTTGCCCACAACACGAAGTTGAAAGGATCGAGTCAGACTTCGTATCTTTGGTGATGAAAAATTTAGACTGCCAGGCATACCTCACCACTTTCAATACTCTATCTCGGTTGGTTCCGTACCTGGTAACCCCAGAACCTAAAAGGATTGCCCGTTTCATCAGGGGTTTAGCCCCTGAGATTAAAGCAAGTGTTAAGGCGTCAAGACCGGCAACCTTCAGATCAGCAGCTGATCTATCTCTCTCTCTCTCACCATGGATGTAGTCAGGTTGAGAGCACTCAGGAACTCCGAAGAGAATAAGAGAAAGCGTGAGGACGATACCTCACGAAGATCAGAAAAGAGACACCGAGGAAATAACGACCACAGGAAAGGGTCAGGATCTAGGAGAGTTAGGCAACAATCGGGGGATAAGCCCAAATGTAAAACTTGTAAGAAAAACCATTTTGGGAAGTGTCGTTTCGAGTCAAAATCCCAGTCTCATGTGAGACCCTGTGGGATTTGCAAATCTACGGATCATAAGACCTTGGAGTGTAAGAAACTGAAGGATGCAACTTGTTACGGTTGCAACGAAAAAGGGCACATCAAGTCTAATTGCCCAAAGTACGCCAAGAAAGCCGAAGATGGAAAGAAGACTAATGCGAGAGTCTTCAAGATGGACGCTAAGGAAGCTGTTCAAGATGACAACATGATTACAGGTACTTTTCTTGTAAATGATGTTTTTGCTAGAGTACTGTTTGATTCCGGAGCAGATAAGTCTTTTGTGGATAATAAGTTTTGTGATTTGTTGAAATTACCTGTAAAACCCTTAAGTGTGAAATATGAGGTGGAACTAGCTGATGGAACCATAGAAACCGCCTCAACTGTTTTAGATGGATGTGTTATATCCATTAGGAATCATTCTTTTCCGTTGTCCTTACTTCCCTTTAAGCTAGCCGGCTTTGATATAGTTATAGGCATGGATTGGTTGTCGCATAACCAAGCCCAGATTATGTGCAGCAGAAAGCAAGTAGTAGTCAAGACTCCATCTGGTGAGTCACTCACTATCCAAGGGGATACCCAGCATGGATTGCCTGAGCAAGTGTCCATGCTCAAGGCATCCAGATGTATGCAGAAGGGCTGTGTCATTTATATGGCACAAGTTACCATTGAGGAGCCAAAGCCCAAGATTGAAGACATCCCTATCATTTCGGAATATCCTGAAGTTTTTCCCGAAGAACTACCTGGCTTACCACCAGATAGGCAAATGGAATTCCGAATTGACATCATCCCGGGTGCAGCACCAGTAGCGAGAGCACCTTATAGGTTAGCACCAACGGAGATGAAGGAATTAAGGACGCAGTTAGATGATCTGTTAGCTAAAGGTTTTATTAGGCCTAGTTCGTCCCCTTGGGGAGCGCCGATTTTGTTTGTCAAGAAGAAGGATGGATCGATGCGTCTGTGCATCGATTACCGTGAGCTTAATAAAGTCACTATCAAAAATAGGTATCCTTTGCCCAGGATCGACGATCTGTTCGATCAGTTACAGGGAGCAAGCTACTTTTCTAAGATCGACTTGAGGTCAGGCTATCATCAGTTGAAGGTAAAAGATGAAGATGTACACAAGACAGCGTTTAGGACTCGTTATGGACATTACGAGTTCCTAATGATGCCTTTCGGGCTCACTAATGCGCCAGCCGCATTCAGGGATCTCATGAATCGCGTCTGCAAGCCTTATCTGGATAAATTCGTCATTGTCTTCATTGACGACATCCTCATTTACTCAAAGAGCCAAGAGGATCACGAGAAACACCTTCGTTGTATTCTCAAACTTCTACATCAAGAGAAACTCTACGCCAAATTTTCGAAGTGCGAATTTTGGCTTCAAGAAGTCCAATTTCTTGGACATGTGGTAAGTGAGCGTGGTATCCAAGTGGATCCCGCTAAGGTGGAAGCAGTTATGAATTGACAAGAGCCAAAGACGCCTACTGAAATTCGTAGCTTCCTGGGTTTAGCAGGATATTATAGGCGCTTTATCGAAAACTTTTCAAGGATTGCTGCGCCCCTAACCTCGTTGACACGCAAGAAGGTTAAGTTTGATTGGGGCCCTAAGCAGCAGGAATCCTTTGATATTCTGAAGAAAAAGTTGAGCAATGCACCGGTATTAACATTGCCCGATGGTATAGAAGAATTTGTGGTGTACTGTGATGCATCACACACTGGTATGGGTTGTGTACTCATGCAGAAAGGCAAGGTTATTGCCTACACTTCACGACAGTTAAAGGTACACGAAAAGAATTACACCACCCACGATTTGGAGTTGGGTGCCGTGGTATTTGCATTAAAACTTTGGAGACATTACTTGTATGGTACCAAGTGTGTGATCTATTCAGATCACAAGAGCCTTCAACATTTGTTTAATCAGAAGGACTTGAACATGCGACAAAGACGATGGATGGAAACTCTAAATGATTATGATTGTGAGATAAAATACCATCCAGGCAAAGCAAATGTTGTTGCTGATGCCTTAAGCAGAAAAGAAAGAGTGAAGCCAATAAGAATCAATGCCAAGCGCATCAAAATCAGGAATGATTTGAACCAAAGGATATTAGCTGCACAGAAGGAAGTTGTGTTAGAAGCTAACTATCCTGAAGAAAAGCTAGGAGTAACTGAGGAGCAGTTATCCTGCGACAAAGACGGAATGCTTAGATTGAATGGACGAATATGGGTTCCAGTTTATGGAGGACATAGGGATGTTATTCTCCAGGAAGCCCACAGTTCCAAATATTCCGTTCATCCTGGAGCTGATAAGATGTATCAGGATCTAAAGGCCAACTATTGGTGGATTGGTTTGAAAAAGTCTGTAGCTGCTTATGTAGCTAAATGTTTGACTTGTGGGCAAGTCAAAGCTGAGCATCAGAAATCGTCAGGTTTGTTACAACAACCTGAAATTCCCACATGGAAGTGGGAGATGGTGACGATGGATTTCATCACCAAGTTGCCAAAGACGAGAAAAGGAAACGATACTATATGGGTCATAGTAGATAGACTGACGAAGTCAGCACATTTCCTACCCATAAAGGAAACTTACAGCTCAGATATGTTAGCTCAATTATACGTTGATAAGATTATAGCTTTGCATGGAATACCTGTGTCTATTATCTCGGATAGAGATACAAGATACACCTCTCATTTTTGGAAAAGTTTCCAGCAATCTTTGGGTACTCGTTTGAATTTTAGTACGGCTTATCATCCTCAGACTGACGGTCAGAGTGAGCGTACTATTCAGACATTGGAAGACATGCTACGTGCATGTGCGATCGACTTAGGTGGTAATTGGGATAAGAACCTACCATTAATCGAATTCTCCTACAACAATAGCTACCAAACCAGCATAAAAGCTGCGCCTGAGGCCTTATACGGTAGAAAGTGTAGATCGCCTATTTGTTGGGCGAAAGTTTGAGATGTCCAACTATCAGGACCAGAGATAGTTTTTGAGACGACGGACAAGATTGTCCAAATTCGCGATCGTTTGAAAGCTGCCAGGGATAGGCAGAAAAGTTATGCGGATCCAAAGCGTAAGGCTTTTCACTTCGAAATAGGTGATAAAGTGTTGCTTAAAGTATCACCCTGGAAAGGGGTAATGCGATTTGGTAAGAAAGGCAAGCTAAGCCCGAGATACATAGGACCTTTCGAGGTTATCGAACGTGTCGGGTCAGTTGCTTATAAGTTAAACTTGCGTGAAGAGCTTAGTGCTATACATAATGTGTTCCACATCTGTAATTTGAAAAAGTGTTTCGCTGATGAATCACTGGTTATACCGCATACGGATGTACATATAGATGAAAGCTTGAAATTTGTGGAAAATCCATTGTCGATTGAAGATCGACAGGTAAAGAAGCTTCGAAGGAAGCATGTACCTATTGTAAAGGTCAAATGGGATGCCCGTAGAGGTCCCGAATACACGTGGGAGGTAGAATCCACGATGAAAGAAAAATACCCTCATTTGTTTCAGTAAATCTCGAGGTCGAGATTTCTTTTAAGGGGGTGAGGATGTAACACCTCGAAAATTCATGTCCAATAATGTACTGACACGTGTCATGGACTTTGAATATGTGAAAACATACTTTAGAGGGACTAAAGTTGACAAACAGTGAAACTATGTGATTATAAGGGTCCAAAGTGTCAACAAATGATAAATAGGCCCTACAATAACCCTACATTGTGTTTATAATCTTAAACGGATAAATCATGGATCATACGAAGCGAAATATGAAAGAAAGTGAGGAATTACAAACTACAGGGGCTAAACGTGTCAACATGTTGAATTTATACCTCTGAGTGATCTTTTGGCAAACCCGAAGCTTTGTAATGATAAAATATACTCACAAGAATATGTGATAAAAAATTCATGAAGTTTCGTGAACGTATGAGAAAGTTATGATCAAAACCGTACACGAAAGGTTAAATACGTTAACGTTGATTTCGTGACTTTTCGGGTAAGCGCAAAGTGAACCAAGGACTTTACCATGTTTATAAAAGTCCCAAGGTTCTTAAAAATCAGATTTGAGGGTTTAGAGTGCAAAATAAACAGCCAAAAACACGTTACAAAGATCAGGGACTGAATTGCAAATTGATGGAAACTTGTAACCTGATCTGCGCCCGGTCGCGCCACGCGAGGGGGGTCTCGTGCTACGCGAGCGAGCGACCTGCCAGCGCAGAATGTCGCGACCAGCTGCCAGTTGCTGTTCTGTTCGAGTTGTAAACAACTGTTGTCGACTTCAGGGCCTCACCAATCGAATTTCATGCAGCTAGGGACACTTGTATGCTTCTCATATCACTCCTAGACTCACATGGCAGCTCCAAAACTGATTAAAATCTGCATATAAGGGTCTTGGGTTAGTAAACATACGAACACTTGAACTTTCAAAATTCACAAGAACCTTTCTGGAGCTTTCTGGTCGACAAGGCAGCCTCCTAGTGATCTCTAAGCTTGTGTAGGACCATTGTAAGTGATCATATCATTCTCTAATTCGTTCTAGCATAGTGTATTAACCGAAAGTCAAACTATCGTAAATTAAACTTGACTTTGAGTTTAAACGAGATTGGCTCTATCATTTCTCAAATTGAAAGTACCTACATGTTGGTATTTATGTGTGTAACAAACCCCTAAAAGGGTATTATCAGATTCACACTCTAAATATGTTGATTGTCGAGTCAAAGCTTTTCTTAAAAAGTCAACAGAATATGTTTTTGCAAATTTAAGCATGATTAACAATGTAGGCTACATGCAACCTGTTTGATCATCAAAATAACTTTGTAATTAATGTAAGAACATGTTTCAACTTGATCAACTCGACAATTTTCAGTTTAAACCCGAATCGGAACCGAAAGTCACATAAATTGACTTTTTCTTTGACTATCAGTTCTGATCCGTACATGCATGTTTGAGATCCGAATTAGAGCTTATTTTGGACCAACTTTCATATAAGTTTAACTCTCTGAGATTTTACAACTTGGTTCAACACTTATCCGATTCATATGCATGTTTCCGATTTATGCTTAAAATTGACTATTTTGCCCTTTTTACTATAAAACGCGATTTTTGAAAAAAGTGAAAGAGTAGAAACATTTGTTACTGATTTATAAACTTTCACCAAAAATTTAATATCAGTTTGAGGTCCAGAATATGAGTTATGCCCATTATCGTAAATTGAAAGCTTTATGTTACTTAAACGACGTAATTAGCGTATAACCTATTTAAACCCACTTTTTGATACCAAACTTTTTACCCACTGATATAATATAATATTTTGGGATTTTAAATATTTTTATTTAATTTTTGGCTGATCATATCATAGGTCTCTAAATTTAATTCGGCAAATACCGAAATTGCCCTTTTAAGCCATAAAATGAGTTTTACAAATCCTTTTGACCCCAAACCTTTTTCTACTGATTTTATTTGTTAAATAAAATATTTTGAGCATTCTGGAAGTATAAAAATATCAGCTTTCTTTTAAAAACCCGGAAACGGCTCTAAATCCCCTTTTTAAGCGTTTTTATCGCATAGTATACACTATCACCATATTAAACATATAAGGTTGATACCTACTGATGTTTTTAGTATATTTTTATATAATAACAGTAAGTATAAGTTTTTGAACTCAGGTTTTCAGTTTTGACCTTTTAAGCCCTTGTGAAATTACCAAAATACCCCTAATGAGCATAGTTTGGTTTTAAATGATAAGTTTCACATATGGGTCATACCCTACTGTTATAACATGTTAAATTAAGTATATTTACTGTATAAACCAGACCTGTAACTCAGATTTCTAATTTAATTCTTTTATAATCTTTTAAATGACCAAAATGCCCTTATGAGGCATAAATTGTGTTTAAATCCGTTTTGGGCATAATAGAAAATAACTTACTGATATTATACCATATTTAGAGCATATTATCTCAGGGAACTTGCATATGACTCTTACGGTTACCCGTAACGCTCTTTTCGCGATCGGTTCGGTTTATGTAACTAGTTTGCATAAATTGACCGAAACGGGTCAAACACTATCATTTTGTCTCAAAATCCAGAATGTATTTAGTATACCCATATTATACAAGTATTCAAACTTGTCGGGTCTAAATCACATTCTATCCGGTCTTCGCTTAATCGTGCGTTTGAACCGTATCGTCCTTTAAGCTAACCGGTCTAAGCTTAAGCTTAAATAAAGACCCGTTAGAAATCTAATAGGTTATTATAAACCTTCGTTCCAGATTAGGAGCACCGGTAAAAGCTACTTGCATTTTTCTTGTTGTGATTGATACTTACTCAGGTAAATACTTTTAACTTATTTTCCCTATACGGGCTTGGGTTACGGTATATAGAATACCGCTTGATCGAGCATCAAATTCTTACATCGATTGGGTGGTTAATAGAATAATTTGATCGGCTCGTTTAAACAGTCTTGTTCACTTAAAGCCTTTGGGGGGTTAATGACCATGTCCTTGGCATCATCTTACGAGATGGCCACGACCAAACGCGGGGTGTAGGCGTACACCTGTCTGTGCGTAAATAAACATGTGGTGTGTCTATTGATCTTTAACCCGGCACGAACCGGGCTACTGAACGCAAAAGTAACATGTAAATCGTTCACAAGTTTATATTAAATAATTGACCCAAGTTATAAAATGTTTTGTGCCATGTGCATTCAAATCAATTTTCAACTCTTTTCAAAATGAGTCAGTTAAATTGTATTTACCAGTGTAAACTGACGTATTTTTCCCAAAAGGTTAAGTGCAGGTACTACACGTAATAGGCTGGCTGTCTTCTAGAGCGTCCACAATAAGTCTCGCAAGCTTGGACGATAATAAACTGTTGAACAATATCTTATTTTATTTTGATCCGCCTGTGGATCCGTTTCAACTATTAGTGATATATATAATATTACATTTTATTAAAGTTGAAGTGAATCTATCTTTGCTTCCGCTGTGCATTTATATATATTGTGTTGTTTGTCTATGATGATACCAACTACGTCACTATACTCCCCACCGGGCCCACCGGTGACACGTGGAAAATAGGGGTGTCACATTGGCCAACCTTCGATTGCATACCTCACAGCATCTCCATTCTTTTGCTGCCTAAGATTCATATCGATTGTTTTTCCCTTCATGTTCCTCACTTTTAACTCATGCACTTTGTTTTTGAATCCGCCAATTCTTACAACATTAGAAGGCAATCTCTGCATGAATATGATAATTAACAATTAAATCAGCCTTATGAATGTTATAGTCTTACTGTTTATCAATTAGTATTTTAAAAACATACCATTATGTTATCTCCCTTCTGTGTAAATTCATAGTTACCATCTTTATCAACATAATTCTTCCTTGCAACACGTTTTGGTGCAACATCTAATATCCTCAATTCATTACCAGATGTATTTCTAATGTCTTTTTCCTAATTATTACAGAAACACATAATGTTTAAAATAAAATATGTATTATATATCTTAATTTGTTTCTGTTAATCATAAATAAATGTTGTTAAACGTACCAACCGGCTGCGTGTTCTTTTTCCAACTGTTGAAACGGTTTGCATTTCCACATCTGTTCCGCATATCAGCGCCTTACTGTCGTCTGCCTTACAATATCCCTCAATCTGTTTTCCTTTTTTCTTAACCTGTTAACACAACTTCTTATGTTTGACATCAATAACCAAGAAGTAAAAAATAAATATGGCTAAACTTATTAAAATTACTACTCATGTATTATTATGATTCAAATTATTACATCTTCTTTTGGTTGTTGGTTTATCTCTTCTCTCATAACACGCTTTGTTTCCACGTTCGAGACTTCTTCTCCACCAACGTTCTTATTCACCTCCTCTTTGTTATGACTTTCATTCATCTGTTTATGATACATTGATACTTAATAAAATCCCAAAAGCTTATTCTAATGTATATTAATCTACATAAATGGAAGCTTATTACCTCACACATAAACTGACCAATTGAATCATCATCTCCACAGAAAGCCTGTCATACAATAACATGCGTAAGTAAGTCGGAATTTTTACTAAACTCTTATAATTTAGTATAAAATACTTACAAAGTCAACGTTTTTGTAGTACGTGTCTTTAGGTATTTCCAGCACAGATTCATCATCACTTTCTTCTTTGATGCTCAGAACTAACTCAACTCCTCTACGATATATGTTTATCGCAAATGTGTCGTTCTCAGTTTTCGTCAACAACAGTAAATCATCTTCTTCTATTCCAAGATCATGAAATAACTTCGGACAACCTTTTGTAAAAACATAATTATCATTGATTTTGTCTGTCTCAACTTTCCAAGTATGACCTGCTGCATTTATGTTATAACAGTCGTTCACTGGTACGTACGAGTAACATTTTGTGACATAAGTTTCTGGAAGCACCTGGAAAGTAATGTAACATTTTATTGATATATATTTATGTAAATCATTTATATTTCAAGTATGACAAAATAAATATTCATTAAGAAATAATAGTATACTTACTATTATCTTTAAAATGTTGTAACGATTGAATGGTACAAAAGATTCACCACATATGTTTTCAACGAAGCAACTGATTTCCATACTGTTGTCCTCCATTATCCTTAATCACAATATCGTCCTTTTTGTCAATTCAAGATCCCTTACTACATTACTCCATTCGTCGGTTATAATGGATTCCCCACTTACACTTCTTAAAGAAACTGGCCAACTTCTACGACTTTCATGATTTATCATTACTTTTTTCCTTTGCCAATATTCTCCATATACATTCTTAACAAAATCAATTGGCAGCACCTGCGGTTAAATTTAGGTTTTACATAATTTGTAATACAAGTTATATATATTATTTTGTAAGCTTTATACATACAAGTTTTAACGAGGATGGCTCTTCTAAGATTGCAATGCATGAGTGAGTCATTTTTTAAACCTGCATTATACCAACATATGTTATAAACATTTAGTGTTGAACTTGAATCGATACATATATGTTCATATGAATAAGAAAATAACCTCTTAAACAGATTTTCACACACATTTTGCTGATACAATGACTATATACAATATACATATAAACAAGACTAAAGCAACTTTTATCTGATCATTATATTTATATAGAATATTACAAATAATTAAATGTGTCAATTAATTTTTACCAAAAATTATCCTTTTATAGTGTTCAATATGAGTTAAATATAATCTTATTTTGAATACAATTCAACAAAAAAAATTCTGGATCATAAATTTAAAATGATAATCATATCTATTCAATCATCCAAATCACACTATTAACTAACAATTTTTTTTCATAACAATATAATCAAAATCTATCAACCAAATCAAAGTATTAACCGAAATTATATACACTCAAACACATGCAATACATATAATCCTTCTTAAATACATATAACATACAGAACTTTCAATTTAATAAAAACCTAACTCTGATTTCACGTCTAATTCTTCATTAATCGTTGGAAATAAACACAATTCGTGAGTTGTTTGTAATATAGATGATAAATTTAGTTGGTAAATCAAAGTAACAATCTTCTTACAACTGATCGGAGATGAAGTCGGAAGTTACCTTTACTAATTCTTTGAACCGCCGTTGATGTTTCTTGAAGCTTGTGAAGAAGGATAACTGATTTTTGCAGAACTTGATATGATATATTTGTAATGATGATTTTTTTTAAATGTTATCCTCATATATATTTTCCGTAAATATTTATTAAAATAACAGTAAATTCGACGGTAATTTTTGGTAACCAATATTTACTTTTATATATTTTACTCAAAAAAATTTAATAGCTATTGTTTTGTTTATTTTAGGATATAAATTTGTTATTAGATGTTTAATATTTTTAGAACTAATTGTAAATCTATTTACAAGTATAGTAATGAACAACTTATTGTTTTTTCAATTGGTCTAAAACGAATTCGAAGTTATTTGTTACGAAACTCCAGCAACCATAAGTGTTAGAGTAACAGATTTTCAATTTATACTGAACATCCGAAAATCATATTTCTTACATACACATCATCGATCCCCTTTTTTAACATTTGTAGTACGATGAATTTTTTTTTTATATATTTTAAATTCAAATTTATATGATAACAACGTATTTTGTTTTGAAAAAGTAAGAAACATATCATTAGGCATCATTGATCATAATATTCTGAGGTACTAACTTTACCTTTATGTAGATTAAAATACATCATAATATTCGAACGAACCTGTAATAAAGTATTTACGTGTCAAAGTATAATTTATTTGTTGTTTAGCCACCCGTGTATTACACGGGTACTTAGACTAGTAACACTATATATAATACTATATAACACCATATAAACACCGTATAACAATATGTAACACCATATAATACCATATAACACTATGTAACACTATATAACATTATATAGCAAATATAACACTATACATCTATCATAGACATGCTATCAGACAAACTATAGTGTTATATTTGTTATATAATGATATATAGTGTTACATAGTGTTATATGGTATTATATGGTGTTACATATTGTTATACGGTGTTTATATGGTGTTATATAGTATTATATATAGTGTTGTAATACACTTCTCACACTTTGAGCACTTTTTACAGGATCCTCTACCTATATATATATATATATATATATATATATATATATATATATAGGAGTAGTAGGCTAATTGAGAAACATGAGAAGCATTCTGACCACACATATTCCCTAAGCAAAAAAATTGGAAAAAAATGAAAAAAAATGCAAAAAAAAATTTTTTGGAAAAATCAGAGCTTTTTCTATTAGGTTTTTTTAGAGATCTATACACATGTGTATATTGTTAATCTTTTAACTATACATATGTGTGTATTGTCAATTATACATATATGTATAGGGTAGGGTTCCAGCGTGAACAACCTCCCAAGAGTGAACTGCGTGAACAGATCTGGACCCTTGATTTCCTTTTTAGTTGTTAAGGGTAGGATTGTAATTATATAAAAAAATTAGATTTAAATCATTATTTTAATAATTGAATTAAGTTACATCTTTTCTATTTTAAATTCATTATCCACGTTATGTTTTATTTATTAATAAGATAATTATCAAAACAAACAACAAATCACCAGATTTCAATTTTTATTTTTATTTCAGATTTCATCACCAAAATTCAAATTTTGATTTTTAAGATCGACGTAACCTTCATATTTCAACGGTATACACATGTGTACTTGGATATAAATAGAACATTAGACATGTGTACTCAGCATCGTACACATGTGTAATTAGCTACATAATACATACATGGAAACAATACCTGTAAAACTATTTTATATTTAACAAATTACAAGTTCCATAATGTTTTCCAAACCAAACAAAAAAATATATAATTACAAGTTCCAGATTCGTAAAAACAATAAACCCAACATAATCGAAAAAAACAAAAAAACATAATCTTTTACAACTATTCGCCACGTTGTATGCTGAATCATCCTTATCGACCAAGCAAACAAACATATGTGAATCATCCTTATCGACCTCATACGTGAATCATCCTTATCGACCTTCCATCTCCACTTTTCTCGTTAATGACATCTCCTATAATAGAACAAAAAAACTCAGCAACTAATACTTTGCATAATTCACAAGTGTACATTAACAACTTTACACATTCAATACATAAAAAATTCTGAGATATCACAAAAACAGACGCTATACACATGTGTACATCACATTAAAAACAGAGGAAAATCAGAATACACATGTGTACTTCGCATTAAAAATAGAGCAAAATCAAAAAATTGAACAAAAAACTCAGCAGCTAATACTTTGCATAATTCACAAGTGTACATCAACAACTTTACACATTCAATACACAAAAAAAATCTGAGATATCACAAAAAGACGATATACACATGCGTTCATCGCATTAAAAACAGACCAAAAACGGAATACACATGTGTACACACGCCTCAAAACAGAACATAACAAACAAAAAACACATTGCACATATGTGTACAACCATTAAAAGTTTAATACCATCCATAACAAACCAAAATCCTAGCATAGCAATTGGGCATGCACTGCACAGAGAGTCAACAAATTTGACAAGTCAAACACACACTCAAAACTGTGTAAAAGTCAAACATTGCACTTATCATACAAAACAGGGAACTTACCGAATGATTGATTAAACGAGCCATATTACCCTTATCTGTAGCATCGATTACAATATCCTCACTAATTTTAAAGAGCTGCAGAACAAGACTATAGATTATGCACAATAAAAACTAAAATAATTAATAAGCATTAGTTATCATAACTAAAAATTAACTCACATAACAATCTTTCCCTTGTGACCTATATTGTACCTCCCTCAAATCTGCAATGCTACGTCTAACCTGCTCACCGCGGTATTCAAGAACCTGCAAAACAAAATACAGAGATGAATCGTTTTTAACAGTTATCGAAACCCTAAATCGATCGATGTTCGTACCTTACAAAACAAAAAACGTACCGTTTTAGGTTATAAAAGAGTAACAATCAGACAATAGAATGAATCAAAGTAACAACACAAGAAGAAGATCGATCTTCGTCCCCTATTTTTTCCGTTCACCTGTTTTTTCCGTCCCCTGTTTTTTTCGTTCACCTTCCTCGGATCCCTAAACAAAAAACGTACCCTAAATGGATCGATGTCGGCAGTGGTGAATCGGCATTAGGATTTTCCGGCTAGGTCAGCAGAAAGTGTGCAGTTCCGGCGACTTGCTGGCTTCGATGGTCTCCTCTGCTTGATGTCGGCGACGCTGATATGTGAGAGAGAAATATTTGTGTGGGATTTTGTGTGACAACCCGCACTAAACCAGGTATCCGTACAACTTAATTAATGATTAATTACTGCTTAATTGTTGTGCTTGTTTGAAACTAGCTGATAAACTGCTACCTGCATACTGATACATGCACTTACTTGCATCATACTTTATATGCTGTCACTACATTATTTACATACGGCACCTTAGTGACGAACATGATGCACAAAAAGCACAGTAGCACTAAACGGATACACAGTGAACATGCTGATATAACCAGCATCAGGCAGATACTGCCTCTAAGGCCTGTTAAGAGCCTCATATATTTTTGCTACACTAGTAGTGAGTGTAGGGATATAAGGGTTGTGGTACCGCGTCTCTAGGAATAAGATACACTGATTCGGATGTGCCTAAAACGTACTTTAAGTACAAAACGCAGCACTTTAATAATTTAACCAGCTTCTAGCTGACTAGTAAAGTGCCAAAATATGGGAAAAATATTACTAGACACTTTTTAGAGTGTTGAAAACGAGATGTGTCACTAAAAATAACTATAACGACACTTTAAAGCTTTTGTAACGCTTTAACGGATTACTATCCAACCGAACAACCGGACTTTACCCGGAACATGAAAATATTAATATTTTCACTATTTATATTTTTTTCTGAGCCAGTTAGGGTCCCTGATTACCCTAACACCCGTGGTAACGCATAACACACAAGTAACTAAGTTAAATACTTAACCTACCTATTTAACTTAACTAAACTCCCTAACTACTAGTTGATTTTCGAACCAAGAGACCCCCCCCCCCCCCATTACAATCGGCCCCAACCAAGGGGACACACAAGTACTAGTTAATTATTTTGTTAAGATTGTGTTTAGTATCATGGGTACATAACAACCATTGGATAATAACATTTACTTTGCCTATAAGTAAACACTAACACATAAGAGTTCCTTCACTTCACAACTCTACTAAATCACTCTCTCCCTCACCCTTGGAGGTCTCGGCCGAACCCCACTCACACCACCACCATATTTTCGACCTTGTTTCTTCACATTCCAACAACATACACACTTCAAGGATTGCATATTAGGAGCTTTGGTGCACTCGGAACGCGAAGGACCTCTACCGTTAGCTTTTATCCACCTCTTTTTCGCCAAAGATCTTCCCTAGCCTTGAGCTAGAGGTATAACACTTAAAACTTGTTTTTACACTTATCTAAAGGGGGTAAAAGGAATATTGTCGGTTGAATCTCGTTAAAATGAAAGATGATGATCAAAAGTCTAGTAAAAACTATAAAAGTGGTGGTTAATAACACATGTGTTGTGTAAAAGTTGTAGTATTTGGAATTTGTGATTATTGAGACCCGATCTATGATGTGGTAGCTCGGATCTCCGTTTAACCCGAATTTGTAAGATCACGTATCTTCACATAAGCTCGTTTTTGACTAAATACAAGGGTTAAAGGCGAAACTCTACCACACTTAAAGCATGAACTTGTGTAAAAAATATTTATTTGTGTAAAAGTGATTTAACCGGTACAATGGTGTTTAAAACTAGCGGATCTATGTATCCGCAAGTGGTATTTTTGAAGAACCACACATTAAAGAAATCATGTATTTTAAAAAGTGGATCTTACACTAGTAAATATGGTTTTATAAACCACAAGTGTTTAAACACTTGTGAAACAAAAAGACCCGACAAAGAAGTAGCTTTGTCACTTGTTACTAGAAGTTGTAAAGAAGGATTTCTCTAACAACAAGGTTTTTACAAGATTAGAGTTACTTTATATAATGATCTACACATATAAAGGGGATTTACATTATAGATTCGGAAAAACTGCAAGTTCATGCGATTATGCAAATTACATACTTATCGACTAGTTTGATGTGTCGGAAATTGTTTGATTGAATAAAGAAATTGTTGATTGATTTGTTTAAAAGAAAATGATACGCTTGAAAGCGTGGCCACCTCCAGTTACAGAGGAAACTCTGGCGAAATTTTCTAAAAACCTAACACTTAGGTTTATTTACACAACAAGTGTTAGAACTATTTTTGGACATACTTTCGAAACATAAAATTTCGCCAGCACTATATTTTACTAAATATTCGGAGGTGGGATTTTCACAAAGATTAACGTGATAAGTATAATTGTCACAACACTGTTTATGATTATTTTGTGAAAATACATAAATATTATTTTAGAGTAAAAATAATATTTACAAGCGTTAATGATTCCAAAACTTTACGAACGCTTCCACAAACATACAAGTTACACCGGTAATTACATTACCACACGATTGATAAAACGTAACTTACGCACATGTATTGTATCCCCCATCCTTGGGAAGAAGTATAACTACCAAGTGTATACAGAACATAAACACGAAATAGTTGTCTAACTATTTCCCCAAAGACATAAACTGTAAAGCTAAGGCACGGCCGTCCGTCTAATAGAATTAGCACTTGTAGGTCGTTGCACAGCTTACTGTATTGGAGACACTTGGTAGAGACGCGCATTCACTGTGAGTTCATGTCCCCCTTTTCTCTAACTGTTTTCAGTTTTCTTAACTGCGGGGGTGAAATACATGTTACTTTGTTTACAAGTACTATTATACACGGTATGATTTACGTAAGGAGGTTTAGATCATGTGAATGGGTAGTTAGAACACCGAGGGACTCGAGCGGTAGATCTATTTGGGTGTAGCGAGCCCAGCTCCCGGCCCAACAGAACAGGCCTCACAGAGGACTAACAGAACGGACCTGGAGTGACTTGGTACCCAACGCAAAATCGGCTAGGGTTGTGTCTACCTACTTGCATTTCACGACATGCTAATGGCCTTGCAAACCATTGGTGATCACAAGTCCTCTTACACTGCTACATACCAGGAAACTTTTATACTTACAAGTGTTTTTACTTACTCACTTGCACATGAACTCGCTCAACATTATTGTTGATTTTTCAACTCACATGTATTTCAGGAAATTAAACGGATCTGGCACGGTATGGAACGTTTTCCGCTGCACTTGTCATGGAGTCATCAGGGTTTAGGGGATGTGTCTCTTTCCTGGACAAGACACAGTCCTTAAACCACGTTTATGTTATGTTATAAGTTGTATTGTCTACTGAACAAGGTTATGGTTGTTGGTTAAAACAATGGTACTGTATTTTGTTTTCAAAACTTAATGGATGACTTGCATGGTTTTTAAATTCATATAGCTTGTTATGGTTAAGCTATGGTATTAAGAAGTCACACCAAAAATTAACCACGCTTCCGCAAAGCCAGGGTGTGACATTTTGAAACCTAACTGTGGAGATAAACGAGATTTATGCAATCAAGTTAAAATGTAAATTACACATATAGCCTTATTCACTTAACTAAATAGTAACAAATAACCAAATAATTACCATCTTGCCATTCACTATATATCTCAAGATCATAAAAATCAAGGGCCCAGATCAGTTCACGCAGTTCACTCTTGGGTTTGTGTTCACGTTTGAACCTAATCCTATATGTATATACATGTTTAAATTTGAAAAATAAGTGTTATAAATCTTTGATTGAGGTGAATGATTTAGTTTTAGCTTTAGGATTTAGCATTAGTATTTATGATTTAGCTTTAAGGTTTAGCATTAGTATTTAGGGTTTAGCATTAGGGTTCAGCATTAGTATTTAGGGTTTAGCATTAGGGTTTTGCATTATTGTTTAGCTTTTGGGTTTAGCATTGGGGTTTACCATTAGGGTTTAGCTTTAGGGTTTGCATTAGGATTTAGCTTTAGGGTTTAGCATTAGTGTAAGTGCAGTTCCTACCAGGTAACTGTGCTTTATCAGTTCTGGTCTACAGTCAACAAAGTCAAAGCCAAGTCAAGAATTCGGAGGCTTTATCAGTTCTGAGTAAATGATATTAAACTCGGAATATGTTGACGATTATTGTTGTCCGAATTATTTGTTTTGTATCCCGGACAATATGTTTAGTCCAGGTTTATTCCCTAGTCTATATATATGTGTTGTATAGGGTAGATTAGGGCAACCCTTTAGAGCTTGGTGCATTGATGTGCGTGAATTATATATAATTTTAATTGAGTTTTTCTTCACATAAATTTAGTTTTAAAAATTGTTTTTCACCTAGGAACTAACTACACACACAAAAGGGCAAGTGTACCCGTCGGGTGGTAATATAGTCGATCGGCAAAAATTAACCACGCTTCCGCAAAGCCAGGGTGTGACAGCTTGGTATCAGAGCTCTGATCATAGCGAACTAGGATTCTGTCTCGAGTCTAGACTATGATCACTAGGGCTCTCACGAAAACATTTTTCTGCATACCACTTAAGTCCAGATCCACAACTTTTTACAAACAAATGTTGAGCACATTTTATTAATTATAGGCTCAGCTTGGAGGGCTGAGGATCGATCTGGAGGATCGAGATGATTAAGGTAGTTGAGCACGTTGGTTTGTTATAGGATCGATCTGGAGGATCGAGGTGATCAAGGTAGTCGAGCACGTTGGTTTGTTATAGGATCGATCTGGAGGATCGAGGTTTGGTTTAAGTGAAGGATAGAGCAGTCTTGTATACTGGATGAAATTGGCTAGTAAGACTAGGAGAAGTATGTGATACCTTACTTGGTGACTTATGTGATTAACTGATTATATGATTGATTATTATACGTATATGTGTTTGTGTTACAAATGTTATGCTTTCATCAAGTACTAGAAAGATGGGCACTACGAACCCCATGACCATAGTATCAGACGACATAGTTCAACGAAGCACGAGGTGTACATTTCTGATACTACCGGCACAGACAATGACGACTTTCAGCCCTTTGTGCACTGCCTGAAGTCGTAGCAGAGCCTACTGATGGCCATCTTGTTGGGATTTTACCACTGGCGGTGATCCCTGCTCCTGTGCCCCTTGCCGCTTATCCTGTTGATGATACGCCCTCCCAACGAGGCCTCTGAAGACGATAACGATCTACTGGAGGAGGACCCATTCGAGGGCAGGGCCCTATTACTGCTGGTATTAGACTACTGCCTGCGGACGCTCCTATAGGGGAAACTTATGACCATTCCCCTATCCCAGACTCATTTGAGTTTCTGACACCCGCATCTTCGCACATACAGGGAATGCAACACTACTTACACGACGCCGACCCTGATATGGCATCATCAGCTGCACCAGATCCCACACACAGCTTTGAGTTTGATCGCGATTATGAGGACAATCCTGTTTTTTCGCCTGGTGTTGATCCGGACCATGACATTGAATTCATGCACTTAGACCAGCCCTTGGGGGATCCTGTAACCCCTGTGATTGCTGATCCAGCTGATTTTGAGATGGAGTTTTTGATTTGAAGCTAGCCGTGGCCCCTGAGCCAGGCGTTGCTCCTGACCCCGCATTGGAGTATGACCCTGTTCATGCCAATGCACCGGCTGTTGCTCCTTGATTGATCATCTGCTTGGATGAGAGAAAATTTGGGGTAACTGTGCAAGACAATTTATTATTACGGGGGCCCACGTAATAACGATTTGTGGTGCACAGGAATCCTGGTGGACTCTGCAGGTCAAGCGGATGATAACCAATGCAGCAGGAAATAACTTAAACACAAATGACCTAGGCGATGTAGCCTCGAGTTCATTCTATTACAAGCAACAAGCCAAATTGACAAGCCTATGTGAAGGCTCAGGAATTTATTTCCCCACTTATACAGTGAGTGTATTTGCGTGTGAAATGGGGTGATTACATGATGGCTTACGTTGCTATACATACCCCATAGACAAATGAAACATTGTCCAAACCGCTTCACGCTATTTCGACAAAAAGGGAATGTCACCCAGACGTGACACAAGCACCAGTACGTTACTAAGGACAGAAGACGAGCTGCAAGAACGCATCTCGCAGATAAATGCACGACATGAAGCCCTCCACTCTAAGTACAACGATGGCATTACTGGAGATAACCCTCCAACTGGCTGCACCTATAAACCGTTCCTGAACTGCAAGCCTTTGAACTTTGTCAGAACCGGAGGCACCGTTGCATTTGTTCGTTGGTCCAAAAGATCGACTCCACTCTAAGAATGAGTAACTGTTCGCCCCAACAGAGTGTTACCTATATCTCGAGGATGTTTCTAGATGACACACCCTCTTAATGGAACCTCTAGGTTCAGACCCTTGGCACAGACACTGCTTATACACTGAGATGGGACGAGCTCAAGGAAACGATTGAGAAGAATGTTGTTTTAGGACGGAAATTCAGAAACTTGACGTGGAGTCCTGAAATTTGAATGGACGAACCAGAGACTCCTGAACATGTCCAGCGATCGCACGACTTGTCTAGGGTCGTCCCCTACTAGGTCATTGATGTAGTATGATATGGTGGTGTACTCGTGAGCTTTACATTGTGGTCTCGAATTGTGGCAATACAATCGCAATATTCTCATCACATGCGATGTTCAATCAATTGTTTATGTCCTATAACATAAGAGGTTATGTGATTGACTTGTTGATAACATGAGATGTTATGTGTTGGTATTGTTGAATGCATACGTACACTTCACTTGCTATGACCTAACCTATGTGAAACATCTTTTAGAAGATGCCGCCAAGACGCGAAATGCGCATGCCCACCTCTGAGGCAGAACTTAAAGAGATAATTGCTGCAGCTATAGCACAGCACGAGGCCCTACGCTCCGAACCTATCAGAGGTACCTCAGAAAATAACGGTTGTTCCTACTGGCACTTCCTTAACTACAAGCCTCCGAAGTTCGACGGCACTGGGGGTGCCATAACTTTTGTAAAATGGATTGAAAGTATGGAATCCATCTTTCGAATGAGTGGCTGCACGCCAGAACAACAGGTCCCATACGTTTCTGAGTTGTTTCAAGATGGAACTCGATTATGGTGGAATCTTCAGGTTCGAATGATGGGCCTAACTACAGCCTACGCGTTAACTTGGGATGAGTTGAAAGGAATGATGCATAAGAAGTATTGCCCCCACACGGAAACCCAGAAGTGGGAAGATGAATTTCGGAGCCTAATGATGGAAGGTCCGAAGGTGTTGGAGTACGTGCAACGACTCCATGATCTGTCACAAATTATTCCATACCTGGTAAAACCAGAACTGAAGAAATTGGAACAATTCATTTGGGAACTGGCGCCTCAAGTCTTGAGCTTGATGACAGCTTCTACGCCACCAACAACCAATGTTGCAAGTAAGATGGGTTTGGCACTCGTTACGGAAGCAATTAGACTAGAAAAACTTGCAAACCCTGACAAGAAAACTCAGGTAGAGTCGTCTGGAAAGAACAAAAGGAAGCTTACCGAAGATACCCAAATGAACAACGATGAACAAAGATCTATTCAAGGTTGCTTTGACTGCGGGGACAAAGGGCATTTCAAGAAAGATTGCCCTAACAACAAACAGGCCAATGATAAGATTTACTTAGAAACCAAACCAAGATGTGCTGAGTGCAAGTGTCACCGTGATGGTGGATGTCAGAAGCCTTGGTACGGGAGGAAAGGACACAACAAGGAAGGTTGGGGGATGAAGAGTTCCATACAAGGAGAAAACAGTAACAACGCTCTAGGTGGAAATGGGAAAGGAAATGGCCGAATGATAGGATGCTACCATTGTAAGGAGGTTGGACATTTTAAGAGGGAATGCCTGAAGTTGAAACAAGACCGTGAGAGAAAATCCAACATCAGAACTTGTGAGGCATGCCAGGATCCAGGTGTGATTTCTGGTACGTTCTCTAACAACCAAAACTTTTGCACCTATTTTGTTTGATGCTGGTGCCGGTTATGGCTTCGTGTCATTAGAATTTAAGAATATACTTGGTTTAACCGCTAGTAAGATAGTTATTCCCTACTCAATCAAGTTAGCTAATGGAAAGTTAGTTGAAGCCAACGAAGTAATCAGAGGCTGTGTGATAGAACTGGGAGAACGTGAGTTTACTTTGGATCTACTACCAGTCGAATTGGGAAGCTTCGACGTGGTGGTAGGAATGGATTGGTTATCCAGAAACAAGGCTGAGATAGTATGTCACGAGAAAGCTGTTCGTATTCCAACTGATGATGGTGAGACAATTGTGGTTCACGGAGAGAAGCGTGACACACCGCTAAGATTTATCAGCTGCTTGAAAGCAAGGAAGTGTTTACAGAAAAGATGTGTTGCTTTTCTAGCACACATCGTGGATAAAAAGGCTGCTGAGCCAAGAATCGAAGACATCCCTGTCGTAAGGGAGTATCCAGAAGTCTTCCCAGAAGACTTGCCTGGATTACCGCCTCTAAGGCAAGTAGAGTTTCACGACGATTTAATTCCAGGCACTGCACCCGTAGTCAATGCATCATAGCGACTTACATTTTCGGGGGTGCAAGGATTGACAGAGAAGTGTTGGTAACGGATGGAGAAGGAAGATAACAGACCAAAAATTCTTTTTTTGGGGTAATCCCATTGTTACCCATCAAAAAGGAGGATGATGATTTTCAAATAAACATCAACTACAGAGAATTGAACAAGCTGACGATCAAGAACAGGTATCCTCTGCCAAGAATCGATGATCTGTTTGATCAACTGCAAGGCTCGAACTATTATTCAAAGATCGATCTTCGATCTGGATACCATCAGTTAAGGATACAGGAGGAAAGTATCCCGAAAACAGCCTTCCGAACTCGTTATGGACACTACGAGTTCCTTGTTATGCCGTTTGGTCTGACAAACGCACCTGCAGTCTTTATGGACTTGATGAATAGAGTTTGCAAGCCATACTTGGACAAGTTCGTGATTGTGTTTATCGACGACATCTTGATTTATTCAAGGACAAAGGCTGAACACGAGCAGCATCTTAGAACCATATTGGAGCTGCTAAAGAAGGAACAGCTGTACGCCAAATTCTCCGAGTGCGAGTTTTGGCTACGCGAAGTCCAGTTTCTTGGACATGTGGTTAATGGGGATGGAATTCATGTTGATCCCACAAAGATCGAGGCAATCAAGAATTGGGAAACGCCTACAACGCCAACCGAGATTCGGCAATTCTTGGGCTTGGCTGGCTACTATCGAAGGTTCATCGAGGATTTTTCAAAAATCGCTCAACCGTTGACGCTCCTGACCCAGAAGGATAAGACGTTTGATTGGGGAATCAAACAGGACGAAGCGTTTCAGATATTGAAAGATAAGCTCTGCAACACGCCAATCTTAGCTCTACCAGAAGGTACCAACGATTTGGTGGTATACTGCGACGCATCGCGTCAGGGATTGGGTTGTGTGTTGATGCAACGCCAAAAGGTCATTGCTTACGCATCACGCCAACTGAAAGTGCACGAAAAGAACTATACCACCCACGATTTAGAGCTTGGCGCAGTGGTTTTCGCTTTAAAGATCTGGAGACACTACCTGTATGGTACGAAGTGCACAATTTTCACAGATCACAAGAGCCTACAACATATATTTAACCAGAAAGAGTTAAATATGAGGCAAAGACGATGGGTTGAATTATTGAACGATTACGACTGCGAGATAAAATATCATCCAGGGAAGGCGAATGTAGTCGCCGATGCCCTAAGTCGTAAAGAAAGAATCAAGCCCATAAGGGTTAGGGCTTTGGAAATGATCATACGAACCGATCTTTCCTTACGCGTTCGTGCTGCACAAAAGGAAGCTCTCAAGGAGGGAAACCTTGAGGAAGAATATCTCCGTGGAATGGAAAAGCTTTTGGTACCAAACGAGGAAGGAACGTTATATTTTGAGAAAAGGATTTGGGTTCCTCTGTTTGGTGGATTAAGGGAAGTTATTTTTAACGAAGCGCACAAGTCACGGTACTCTATCCACCCTGGATCGGATAAGATGTACCAGGATCTCAAAAATTACTATTGGTGGCCTAGGATGAAAGGCGACGTTGCTATTTACGTGAGCAAATGTTTAACGTGCGCTAAGGTCAAGGCAGAATACCAGAAGCCTTCGGGACTTCTGCAACAACCTGAGATTCCCAAGTGGAAGTGGGAACAAATCTCAATGGATTTTGTTACAAAACTGCCAAGAACGCCAAGAGGCCATGATATGATTTGGGTGATTGTTGACCGCCTAACAAAATCCGCACACTTTCTGCCAATCAAGGAGAAAGACAGTACTAGTAAACTTGCGGAAATTTACTTGAGAGAGATCGTAGCACGTCATGGAGTACCTCTCTCGATCATCTCTGATAGAGACGGAAGATTTGTGTCAAGAATATGGCAATCTTTCCAAGAATCTTTTGGCTCACAGTTGAATCTGAGCACTGCGTTCCATCCGCAAACGGACGGCCAGAGCGAGCGAACGATACAAACTTTGGAAGACATGCTGAGGGCATGTGTTATGGATTTGGGAGGTAGCTGGGACAAACATTTACCGTTGGTCGAATGTTCATACAACAACAGCTACCACACCAGTATTGGTGTCGCGCCATTTGAGGCCCTATACGGACGCAAGTGCCAATCACCACTATGTTGGTCTGACGCAGGTGATAGACAGCTTGCTGGTCCCGAGATCGTCCAAGAGACGACAGACAAGATCGCGCAAATACCTAAACGCATCGAAGCCGCTCGCCACAGACAAAAGGCCTACGCGGATCCAAACCGGAAACATGTGGATTTCCAAGTTGGGGAAAATGGTGTTATTGAAGGTTTCACCCTGGAAGGGGGTGGCACGCTTTGGTAAGCATGGAAAGTTAAATCCGCGCTACATTGGTCCCTTCAGAATTCTGGAAAGAATTGGGACAGTAGCATACAAGTTGGACCTACCTACTGAACGGAATGGTGTTCACGATACATTTCATGTATCCAATTTAAAGAAAAGTCCAACTCAAGTTGACGTTTCCATTCCTACCGACGAGATTCATATTGACGACACGCTCCACTTCGTAGAAGAACCTGTCGAGGTCACAGATTGGAAAGTTAACAAGACCCGCCGGAGCAGTGTCAAACTCGTCAAAGTTCGTTGGAATGCCAGACATGGTCCTGAATTCACATGGGAACGTGAGGACCGGATGAAAGAGAAATACCCCCACTTATTTCCTAGGAACCCTGCTTCTACAAGCAGAACTTAAATTTCGGGACGAAATTTATTTAACGGGGGGAGAATGTGACAACCCGCACTAAACCAGGTATCCGTACAACTTAATTAATGATTAATTACTGCTTAATTGCTGTGCTTGTTTGAAACTAGCTGATAAACTGCTACCTGCATACTGATACATGCACTTACTTGCATCATACTTTATATGCTGTCACTACATTATTTACATACGGCACCTTAGTGACGAACATGATGCACAAAAAGCACAGTAGCACTAAACGGATACACAGTGAACATGCTGATATAACCAGCATCAGGCAGATACTGCCTCTAAGGCCTGTTAAGAGCCTCATATATTTTTGCTACACTGGTAGTGAGTGTAGGGATATAAGGGTTGTGGTACCGCGTCTCTAGGAATAAGATACACTGATTCGGATGTGCCTAAAACGTACTTTAAGTACAAAACGCAGCACTTTAATAATTTAACCAGCTTCTAGCTGACTAGTGAAGTTCCAAAATATGGGAAAAATATTACTAGACACTTTTTAGAGTGTTGAAAACGAGATGTGTCACTAAAAATAACTATAACGACACTTTAAAGCTTTTGTAACGCTTTAACGGATTACTATCCAACCGAACAACCGGACTTTACCCGGAACATGAAAATATTAATATTTTCACTATTTATATTTTTTTTCTGAGCCAGTTAGGGTCCCTGATTACCCTAACACCCGTGGTAACGCATAACACACAAGTAACTAAGTTAAATACTTAACCTACCTATTTAACTTAACTAAACTCCCTAACTACTAGTTGATTTTCGAACCAAGAGACCCCCCCCATTACAATCGGCCCCAACCAAGGGGACACACAAGTACTAGTTAATTATTTTGTTAAGATTGTGTTTAGTATCATGGGTACATAACAACCATTGGATAATAACATTTACTTTGCCTATAAGTAAACACTAACACATAAGAGTTCCTTCACTTCACAACTCTACTAAATCACTCTCTCCCTCACCCTTGGAGGTCTCGGCCGAACCCCACTCACACCACCACCATATTTTCGACCTTGTTTCTTCACATTCCAACAACATACACACTTCAAGGATTGCATATTAGGAGCTTTGGTGCACTCGGAACGCGAAGGACCTCTACCGTTAGCTTTTATCCACCTCTTTTTCGCCAAAGATCTTCCCTAGCCTTGAGCTAGAGGTATAACACTTAAAACTTGTTTTTACACTTATCTAAAGGGGGTAAAAGGAATATTGTCGGTTGAATCTCGTTAAAATGAAAGATGATGATCAAAAGTCTAGTAAAAACTATAAAAGTGGTGGTTAATAACACATGTGTTGTGTAAAAGTTGTAGTATTTGGAATTTGTGATTATTGAGACCCGATCTATGATGTGGTAGCTCGGATCTCCGTTTAACCCGAATTTGTAAGATCACGTATCTTCACATAAGCTCGTTTTTGACTAAATACAAGGGTTAAAGGCGAAACTCTACCACACTTAAAGCATGAACTTGTGTAAAAATATTTATTTGTGTAAAAGTGATTTAACCGGTACAATGGTGTTTAAAACTAGCGGATCTATGTATCCGCAAGTGGTATTTTTGAAGAACCACACATTAAAGAAATCATGTATTTTAAAAAGTGGATCTTACACTAGTAAATATGGTTTTATAAACCACAAGTGTTTAAACACTTGTGAAACAAAAAGACCGACAAAGAAGTAGCTTTGTCACTTGTTACTAGAAGTTGTAAAGAAGGATTTCTCTAACAACAAGGTTTTTACAAGATTAGAGTTACTTTATATAATGATCTACACATATAAAGGGGATTTACATTATAGATTCGGAAAAACTGCAAGTTCATGCGATTATGCAAATTACATACTTATCGACTAGTTTGATGTGTCGGAAATTGTTTGATTGAATAAAGAAATTGTTGATTGATTTGTTTAAAAGAAAATGATACGCTTGAAAGCGTGGCCACCTCCAGTTACAGAGGAAACTCTGGCGAAATTTTCTAAAAACCTAACACTTAGGTTTATTTACACAACAAGTGTTAGAACTATTTTTGGACATACTTTCGAAACATAAAATTTCGCCAGCACTATATTTTACTAAATATTCGGAGGTGGGATTTTCACAAAGATTAACGTGATAAGTATAATTGTCACAACACTGTTTATGATTATTTTGTGAAAATACATAAATATTATTTTAGAGTAAAAATAATATTTACAAGCGTTAATGATTCCAAAACTTTACGAACGCTTCCACAAACATACAAGTTACACCGGTAATTACATTACCACACGATTGATAAAACGTAACTTACGCACATGTATTGTATCCCCCATCCTTGGGAAGAAGTATAACTACCAAGTGTATACAGAACATAAACACGAAATAGTTGTCTAACTATTTCCCCAAAGACATAAACTGTAAAGCTAAGGCACGGCCGTCCGTCTAATAGAATTAGCACTTGTAGGTCGTTGCACAGCTTACTGTATTGGAGACACTTGGTAGAGACGCGCATTCACTGTGAGTTCATGTCCCCCTTTTCTCTAACTGTTTTCAGTTTTCTTAACTGCGGGGGTGAAATACATGTTACTTTGTTTACAAGTACTATTATACACGGTATGATTTACGTAAGGAGGTTTAGATCATGTGAATGGGTAGTTAGAACACCGAGGGACTCGAGCGGTAGATCTATTTGGGTGTAGCGAGCCCAGCTCCCGGCCCAACAGAACAGGCCTCACAGAGGACTAACAGAACGGACCTGGAGTGACTTGGTACCCAACGCAAAATCGGCTAGGGTTGTGTCTACCTACTTGCATTTCACGACATGCTAATGGCCTTGCAAACCATTGGTGATCACAAGTCCTCTTACACTGCTACATACCAGGAAACTTTTATACTTACAAGTGTTTTTACTTACTCACTTGCACATGAACTCGCTCAACATTATTGTTGATTTTTCAACTCACATGTATTTCAGGAAATTAAACGGATCTGGCACGGTATGGAACGTTTTCCGCTGCACTTGTCATGGAGTCATCAGGGTTTAGGGGATGTGTCTCTTTCCTGGACAAGACACAGTCCTTAAACCACGTTTATGTTATGTTATAAGTTGTATTGTCTACTGAACAAGGTTATGGTTGTTGGTTAAAACAATGGTACTGTATTTTGTTTTCAAAACTTAATGGATGACTTGCATGGTTTTTAAATTCATATAGCTTGTTATGGTTAAGCTATGGTATTAAGAAGTCACACCAAAAATTAACCACGCTTCCGCAAAGCCAGGGTGTGACATTTTGAAACCTAACTGTGGAGATAAACGAGATTTATGCAATCAAGTTAAAATGTAAATTACACATATAGCCTTATTCACTTAACTAAATAGTAACAAATAACCAAATAATTACCATCTTGCCATTCACTATATATCTCAAGATCATAAAAATCAAGGGCCCAGATCAGTTCACGCAGTTCACTCTTGGGTTTGTGTTCACGTTTGAACCTAATCCTATATGTATATACATGTTTAAATTTGAAAAATAAGTGTTATAAATCTTTGATTGAGGTGAATGATTTAGTTTTAGCTTTAGGATTTAGCATTAGTATTTATGATTTAGCTTTAAGGTTTAGCATTAGTATTTAGGGTTTAGCATTAGGGTTCAGCATTAGTATTTAGGGTTTAGCATTAGGGTTTTGCATTATTGTTTAGCTTTTGGGTTTAGCATTGGGGTTTACCATTAGGGTTTAGCTTTAGGGTTTGCATTAGGATTTAGCTTTAGGGTTTAGCATTAGTGTAAGTGCAGTTCCTACCAGGTAACTGTGCTTTATCAGTTCTGGTCTACAGTCAACAAAGTCAAAGCCAAGTCAAGAATTCGGAGGCTTTATCAGTTCTGAGTAAATGATATTAAACTCGGAATATGTTGACGATTATTGTTGTCCGAATTATTTGTTTTGTATCCCGGACAATATGTTTAGTCCAGGTTTATTCCCTAGTCTATATATATGTGTTGTATAGGGTAGATTAGGGCAACCCTTTAGAGCTTGGTGCATTGATGTGCGTGAATTATATATAATTTTAATTGAGTTTTTCTTCACATAAATTTAGTTTTAAAAATTGTTTTTCACCTAGGAACTAACTACACACACAAAAGGGCAAGTGTACCCGTCGGGTGGTAATATAGTCGATCGGCAAGAACCGGATATCAATCCGTGGATGCGGTGTCTCGATACTAAACTTTTGCTACTTTAAAGCCTTTTCAATTGATGAGTTGATTTTGTTTCTAATTTATCATGCAACAAAAAGAAACTACTAACTAATCTAAGGAAGAACAAATTCTAAGAGAGGTTGCCTAAACTAAGTATCCACTAATAAACATGTGACAACAAAGGGGAAGGATTAGTGATGATGCAAACTCTAATTTCAACTAAGTCCCCAATCAAGGCTTCCTAGTCTTATAATTCTTAGAAAAACTTAAAATAAATTAACATTCTAATCACCTAAAAATTATTCTTTTAAGTTCACTTGCTAAGTTGATGCTAATCTTTAATCATGAGTTATTTGTTTATCAAAACTCCTAACTCTACAAATTAGGGAAAACTAATATGAACAACACACTAATCACCCTAACTTGGTTTCAAGTAAGTGGCACTATCAACATGTTCTTGATATGAACCACAAGCATGGTCATGCTAGATAACAACTTTGGCCTAAATCATCAAACTAACATGAACACAAACTATAGAATTCATATAAACAAACTTTTGATCTTTCCAAATCTAGATGCAAGAATCCATACACATGTTCAAATCATCATTCATATCATATTAGCAATTACCATTCCTAGTTTCATGCTATGAATCAAACAAATAAGTTAACAAGATTCAGTAATCATAATCTTTACATGGGCTTTCCAACACAACATGTAAATACTTATGGCCAAACATTCAAGAACAAGAACTTTAAACATGCACATGAACTCCAAGAACAAGATTAAGTGTCACTATGAAGATTAACAAAAACAATCATCACATCTTCTTCCATATTATCACATGTTCATAAGCTTCAACATAGTTTAAGCAACACAAATGTTTAGCCCATAAGGCTCATGACTACTAAATCAAGTGCAAGAAAGCATAAATTGTTCATAATGTAACTAGTAAGCTAACCAAGTTAAAGACAAGATTAAATGGTGTTTGAGTAGATCTTCAAGTGATTAAGTCTTCTTTAAGGCTCCCTCTTGGCTCCAACAAGCTTCCAAGACCAGATTCTTGAGAGAAAACTTCACCAAAATGCTCCAACTCCCTTGCAAATGAGCTAGAAACTCGTATTTAAACTGCTGGGCGTTTGGCACTACCATGCCACCTTTTGGCACGGTCGTGTTTGGCAAGTGTCAGAGTCACTTTTTCGTCTGTTGACCCTGTTTGCTACCATTTTGGGAAAAACCCTGCTCAACTGTTTCCGAGGTGGCACGACCGTGCCGGGCCATGGCGTGGTCGTGCGTGTCGATGAATGCTCGGTAATGACTGGTGCGATCTCGGAAATGAGCTGATCAGAGGATGATTTTGACCAGGCACGGTCGTGCCTATGATCGGCACTATCGTGCGGGCCCCTGATCTTCGATGGTGTGCTTGCTGACTGCTAGTGCTTGCGAGAGTACCGATGCTGGGTGGACTGGCACGGTCATGCCGATGGTTCGCACGGTAGTGCCATATGTGGCAGTTTGCTGGAATGCTTCATTTTTGCTCCATTTTGCTCCAAAAGCCTCTGTTTCAACACCGGGCCGAAGCCCAGACCTGTATTTTCACAAACAACTCAAATGAGTACCAAAATCAATGAAAATACAAAGAGTTTTTGCATAAACGGGGCATATTTGACGTTTAAAAGATGTATAAATTCTTATACATCATGCATCTCTCACAAATCCCAGCCATTCTCCATCTGTGTGTGAATTCTAGAGAGTGAGGGATACTATGTGTTAGTGAGAGAAAACTCGGTTTAGATCTTAGTGATCTAAACCAGCTTGTAGATGATGTATACTCTTTCGGTTTGTAATCTGTGATGATTGATTCATTAATAAAGAGATTCATCTTCTACATCTTTCTATCTTGTTTTGTTTTTGATATCTTTTATGTCTTGAATCAAGTGCAATGTTAATGTTCGTCATCGATCCGGTGTATTAACAGTGGTATCAGAGCATGGTTATCGATTCGGAATGGTCTAACCGCCTTCCGAATCACCATTGCTCTTGATTTGATGTTTGTTTCCGCCAAGCATCTTGAAGACGTGAAGATTATGTAGATAACTTGAGGAAAATGAAGTTGTTCGTCGGCTGTGATGGTTTTTCTTGTTGCAGTTCTAGGGTTTTGATCTAAAAAAGGCCATGTCCGGATTTATGTAAGTGTTATACCTGTCCGAGTTAATCTATCATCATCCAGTCCAAGTTTCTTTATTCATGTGTTTAGTGTTTGTGCTTCAGGAATTTTGTTGAACTTGTGTGAAGTCACACTTGTGAGATATCCTGAAGCACCTCCTGTCCAGATTAACTTAGAGGTCAGGGTTTGCAAGTTAGAGTTTACAACTTCATGATTATTGTAAATGCACTTTGGGTGATAAGTGCAGGCTCTCAAATCTTCAAGGGTCTTTTATGTAATTTGTTAAAACTATTTTGTTATATCCGAATTTATTCTTTTGTTCTGGTCAGGACTTAGGGATTTTCCCTAGTCTGATTTTAGATATTGGTTTAGTCAGGGTTTGTATTATCTTGGGCTTTGGGCTTTTCTATGTCCTGACTTTAGTAGTCAGGACTTCCCATTGTATATAAACTCTTAGTGAAATGTTATACGTGGCGATTTCTTGTGTGGAAAAAAAATTTGACTCCCCCTTAACTGTTGCTATCAGTTCTGTCTGACACTGATATCTTCAGTCACCGGATACTGCACTTACAGACTCCCCCTTGACTGATGATATCATGCCTGCTTTCAACTTTGGCTGAGACTTGATATTTCCGGTAGAGCACAGCGATCTTCAACCCTTCTAATAAAAGACTTGCTGACGATCACTTAAGGCCGCTATGAGAAACCCAAAGAATCCAACATCAAACACTGTAGATCCTCCCCCTCAATCTACTCCTGAATCAAGTTAACACGAACCGACCTACAACCACATGTAAGAATATCGCTCGATACAATAATCTTCAAACCTAACCGGCAGCAGAAAGAAACATTGGATTTACAATGCCCAACTTTGAACACTTCAAATTCAGCAAAGGCATGAAGCTCAGTTCGATAAGTTAATAACAAACTGAACTTTGTAAAAGTACATCCACCATCTTGATCGAAAGTCTTCAACCCTTCATGTATGATCTCATCTCATCTCGTCACGTATCATCATGAATCAATCTCCTATCTTCACGAATCCGCTAAATGCCCAATGGCTTTCATCTCCGATCTTCCCCTTATCAAGAAGCACCACATTATTTCGAGAACAGACTAGCAACCGTCTTGGAAGAGGGACCAAGAAACCAATCTTCTCTACTCTAATCAGCAACTAATAAGGCTGAATCTTTAACTAGTCGTCAACCGAGAATCCAACTTCATCATGTCAATACTTGATTAAAAACACAAACACACATGACAACACTCCATCACACATGAGCCTTTTTACGCACAAGCTTTAGATTTACGAAGAAAATATGACTTTTTTACTCCCCCTATTTCTTCGTAAACTGTCAAAGTCCAACCAAGTTATTATTATCTTCACCTCCAATGCACGATATTAGTCTCAACTTGTTACACGAATCTCTAGTAAGAACCACATTCCAACACCGAGAATCTTGTAAATAACCATGGACCGCCATCATCGAAAAAAATTTGCAGAAAGATTTTCATCACCAAAATTTTCCCAAGCACTCTACTTATCAAACTTATCAAAATCCATCATTTACGACAAATGGAATTTTGACATTTTCATGCCTTTTTTTGCTCATCCTCACTTAATCCGGAGTAACATTGCAAACAAACTGAATGATTATCCCGGAAGCACGAAACCTCGGACAAACAGTTTGATACTCATAAAAACCCTTATTGTACATTTATAAAACACGTAAACACATTTGATTCAGCAAACTCAAAGAGAAGCAAGTGAATCAAACTCAGAGAAAACAGATAGACTCAACTGATAAACTCTGAACATTAGTTTCAATAAACCTTTAAAATCCAGAAACAATTACTTGTAGACCCGGAGATCGTTTGAAAACCCTGAAATCATGAGATTTAAACTAAACCCGGAAACTAAAGAACTGATCGAAGGAAATCCTGAGTCTTGAAAACCCGGAAGAAAAAGTTCAAATTGGAAACAGTGAAACTCGGAAGAAGTAAACTCAGTTAACCCGGACTGTTATGTTGATTCACAAAGAAACCCGGAAATAACATTGATTCAATAAAGCCGAAGAAACTGTTGTTTATTCAATAACCCCAGACGAATAGGTTTGACAGACAAACACGGATAACTAGAAATTCCGGAGTCACATCAGTCATCAAATGAATCAGGAGTTTTGACACACTTGATGAAGAATAAGTTGAAATCACTAAGAAATAAAAAAAAAATCAAATGCATAATGAAACAATGGTTATGAGGGTATATGAGTGCTGAGTTAGTTTTAGAATTAACTGAGTTTTTGTAAGTAATGAATGAACAAAGCGAATCCCTTCCCTTTATACTCAAATAAAATCGGAACCTTATGTGTAAATCATAAACCTGGACAAAAAGACTTAAAGAAACTCGGATAGATCCCTTTTGTGAAACCCAGAATAGTTCCGAATCAACACGTTACAGTTCAAAACTCCGAACACTTCCTATAAATGAAATCCGGAACAAAGTCTTTAACGAAACCCGGAACGACGGTAAACAATGAAACCCGGACTGTTTTGAAAATAAAGATACTCGGAATCTTCAAATAGTTAACTGAAACCAGTTAATCTCTTAACATCCCGTAATTATATAGATAGTTAGAATAGATATTTACATAGCGGTTATAAAATACGAGGACCGAAGTTGACACATACAAAGATGGTAACTACCATCATTACCGAAAAGGTGTGTCTCATACACACACACATTCCGAATCGGTATCAAGGCACAAAGAAAGAAAGACGCGACTGTTGATCGAATGGATTGGATTCAACACACCTCTTCAAGATCGATCACAACCATACATTCAAGAGACGTGTCCTTTCACGAAGAGACACAACCATTCACTCGTACCCGTAGAAAACTATAAATAGGTTCATGTATTTTCATTTGTATTGTTACTTACACACTCATTCAGATTTGTACATACATTCATTTCGGTTATTACAAGTTATTGTTATTCAAAGTTATCACGCTCATTTAGAGATCAAGATCCAGTTCGGGCCAACAAATTGGTATCAGAGCGTCAGGCTCTAAGCGTGGGAATCGCAAGGCATCGCAGGGAATTCGCGATCAGGTTTCAAATTCGTTTTCAATTCACAAAAGTTTTATTTCAGAATTTCTTATTCTCGGTTCTAGTATAATCGGTTGAACCGAAGGGTTTGGTTAGGAATCTAGGGTTTGTTTTTTTTATTCCGGGGTTTAGTGCGAATTAGATTATTTCGGTTGTTTGATTATTACACGGTTAGGGAAATCGTGGGGTTTGTAAGATTTATTGAAACCAAGAAATAAAAGTTAGTAGAAGTGAAGATTGTTCGGCAGGAAGATATGTCAGGAGGAACCGGACCAAGTTCACAAGTTATAATTCAAAAGGAAGGAAATTCTCTTTCCCAGTTTCAGTGTCCAATCCTGAAACCAACAAACTATACGGTTTGGGCTATTCGTATCAAGACGATTCTTGAAGCGAATGGTTTGTGGGAAACGATTGAACCAACAGAAAATGCAACGGTAGACACTAAGAAAGACAAGTCTGCAATTGCATATCTGTTTCAAGCAATACCAGAAGATGTTGTATTGCAAGTTGCAAGTTGTAAAACTGCAAAAGAAATTTGGGATAGTCTAAAGATTAGACACGTAGGTGTTGATCGGGTACAAAAAGCACGTATGCACACGTTATTATCAGAATTTGAATTGTTGCAAATGAAGGATGACGACACTATTGATTCTTTTACCGCAAAGATTAATAGTATCGTTACCCGGGCAACTGAAGTAGGAACGACACTAAGTCAACCGACTCTAGTACGCAAACTCCTAAATGGCGTACCGGATAAGTTTACTCAAATCGTTGCCTCCATGGAACAATACTCTGACCTAGAAACCATGACGCTAGAAGAAGCGGTCGGAAGGTTAAAAACGTATGAAGAACGACTCAAGTTAAAGAAAGGAAATCAAGGAGAAAGCCAAGATAGGCTTATGTTCACACGTCATGATAACACCAGAGGAAGGCAATCTGGAAACCGCGGTCGTGGTAGATTTAACCAGACACGTGGAAATTGGCGAAACAACGGAAACAGGCAAAGTCCCAGAAACGAAGGATCTACATCTAGACCTAGAAACGGAAACTCTAGAAATTGGAGGAAGTTTGCAAGAACCGACCTAGGCAAGATCCAATGTTTTAAATGTCAGAAGTTTGGACACTTCAAGAAGGACTGTTCTGAGAAAGACGAAGTACAAGAACATTCAAACCTCGTCGAAGAAGACGAAGCACCCGTATTACTAATGGCAATACAAGAAGAAAATGTTCAAGAAAGGGCTCTGTTAAACGAGGAACGTATAAAACCAACAAGTTACGCCTCAGAAAATGAAAATCTATGGTACTTAGACAACGGGGCCAGCAACCACATGACAGGAGTGCGAAGCCACTTCAAAGAACTAGATGAAACAGTGACAGGACAAGTACGATTCGGTGACGGGTCACACGTAGAAATTAAAGGCAAAGGTTCAATACTGCTGGAATGTCTGAACCAAGAACAAAAGATTGTTTCACAAGTATACTACATTCCAAGTCTGAAAAGCAACATATTGAGCCTCGGACAACTTACAGAAATTGGTTGCAAAGTGATTATGGACGGAGATTTACTGACTATCCGAGATCGAAATAGAAAGCTGCTAATGCGAGTCAAGAGAATGAAGAACAGGCTGTACAAAGTCAAATTAAAGACGGGAAAACCAATCTGTTTACTATCAAAGACAGAAGACACAGCATGGTTATGGCACGCGAGGTTAGGCCATTTACACTTTGATGCTATTAAGGAAATGACTCGTAAAAACTTGGTACATGGAGTTCCACAAATAAGTCATGCTAGTCAAGTCTGTGACGCATGCTTATTAGGAAAGCATAGTAGGGCACCATTTCCACATCAGGCAAAGTTCAGATCATTAAGACCTCTGGACTTGGTCTATGGAGATTTGTGTGGTCCTATAACTCCACCAACACATGCTGGGAAGAAGTATATATTCTTACTTGTAGACGATTGTACTCGCTACATGTGGGCATATTTACTAACTTCCAAGGATCAAGCATTCGAAACATTTAAGGAGTTCAAAGAAAAGATAGAAAAGGAAACGCAGACCAAGTTAAAGATGCTAAGAACAGATAGAGGAGGAGAATTCACATCGGCTGAATTCAACAAGTATTGCAAAACCAACGGCATAGCAAGACAGCTTACAGCACCATATTCCCCACAGCAAAATGGAGTAGTAGAAAGGCGGAACAGGACGATGTTATCCACTACTCGCAGTATGTTAAAGGCAATGAACATACCACAGAACTTTTGGGGTGAAGCAATACGACACGCAATATACGTACTGAACAGGGTTCCAACAAAAGCCCTGGTGAACAAGACACCATATGAAGCATTGAAAGGAAGGAAGCCAAATTTAGAACACTTGAAGGTTTTTGGCTGCACTGCTTACGCTAAGGTACTACCACTTCAACAAAAGAAGTTAGATGATAGAAGTGCACCTATGGTTTACCTTGGAATAGAAGAAGGATCAAAGGCATACAGATTATATGATCCAGCAAAGAACAAGATATGTGTCAGTAGAGATGTAAAGTTCATGGAAGGTCAACCATGGAACTGGAATAGTTATATGGAGATGGTAGATTCAGGGAATCCCGAATGGACAAACTTTGTCATTCAAGAAGATGACATACCACCAGAGTTAGAAGAAAATGAACCAAGTAGTCCAGGCAGTAGCGGGTCACATCATGACGATTCAGGAGTAGATCAGACAGAAGAACAAGACTCCTATGTAACCCCGCCAGCACAGTCGTACAATCAGAACTCAGCAGGAAGTTCAAGCAATTTATCAAGTGGAGGTCCATCCACCTCTGAAAGTACAACAGAAAGTATTAGTGACACTCCAGTAAGACTGAGAAGTCTCGAAGAACTGTATGAAGAGACAGAAGAAATTCAAGTAGATCCACAAGAATTACTACTTGCTGAAGAAGAACCAAGGAATTACAAAGAAGCATCTAGTGATAGAAACTGGATTGAAGCAATGAAGGCCGAGTTAGACTCGATAAACAAGAATAACACTTGGAAACTAACGGAGTTGCCAAGAGATCACAAAGCAATAGGTTTAAAGTGGGTATTCAAGACTAAGAAAGATGCAAGCGGAAACATTGTCAGACACAAGGCAAGACTGGTTGCAAAAGGATATGTTCAACAACATGGAATAGACTTTGATGAAGTCTTTGCACCAGTAGCACGTATGGAAACAGTACGATTAATGTTGGCTTTAGCAGCATATCAAGGTTGGGAGGTACATCATTTAGATGTGAAATCTGCATTCTTACACGGAGATCTAAAAGAAGAAGTCTATGTATCACAACCAGAAGGATTTATAAAGCCAGAAAATGAAGGAAAGGTTTACAGACTATCTAAAGCACTGTATGGATTGAGACAAGCACCAAGAGCTTGGAATACAAAGTTAGATCAAACCCTAAAGTCACTTAACTTCAAGAAGTGCACTTTAGAGAATGCAATCTATACAAGAACAAGTGAAGCCTCTACGCTAATAGTTGGAGTTTACGTTGATGACTTGATAGTCACTGGAACATCAAAAAAGGAGATAGACATCTTCAAATCTCAGATGAAAAACAAATTTGATATGAGCGATCTAGGATTGCTAGCATACTATCTGGGAATAGAAGTAATTCAAGCAAAGGGTGAGATAGGCATCAAGCAGACAGGATATATCAACAAGATACTCAAAGACGCCGATATGTTATCCTGCAATGACACAAAGACACCCATGACTCCAGGAACTCAATTAACAAAGACTGAAGAAGGAGATCTAGTAGATGCAACGCATTACAGAAGCCTGATAGGTTCTCTCAGGTACTTATTGCATACAAGACCAGATCTATGTTACCCAGTTAGTCTACTTAGTAGATTCATGCAAGAACCAAAGGAACAACATCTGAAAGCAGTAAAGCAAATACTACATTACATCAAAGGAACTAAAGAGCATGGAATCATCTACAAGAAGCAAGGAGGATGCAAGATCACAGGTTATAGTGACAGTAGTTTTGGAGTTAATACAGACAAAGGAAAAGGAACAACTGGACTGGTATTCTACTTTGGAGAATCACCTATAACCTTGTGTACACAAAAGCAACAGACAGTGGCACTATCATCATGTGAATCAGAATTCATGGCAGCCACTGCAGCAGCATGTCAAGCACTATGGCTTAAAAGATTGTTAAGTGAAATCACAGGCTGGAAGGAAGAAAAGATAACACTCAGAGTAGATAACGTTTCAGCAATAGCACTCATGAGAAATCCAGTCTTTCATGGAAGAAGCAAGCACATTGACACACGCTATCACTTCATAAGAGAATGTGTGGAAAACGAAGATATCACTGTGGAACACATAAGTGGAGAACTACAACGGGCAGATATACTAACAAAGGCACTAGCAAGGATCAAGTTTGCTACAATGAGGGAACTGCTCGGAATTCAAGATTTGAAGCAACTTATGGATGTTCGAGATTAGGGGGGTGAATGAAACCAGTTAATCTCTTAACATCCCATAATTAGATAGATAGTTAGAATAGATATTTACATAGCGGTTATAAAATACGAGGACCGAAGTTGACACATACAAAGATGGTAACTACCATCATTACCGAAAAGGTGTGTCTCATACACACACACATTCCGAATCGGTATCAAGGCACAAAGAAAGAAAGACGCGACTGTTGATCGAATGGATTGGATTCAACACACCTCTTCAAGATCGATCACAACCATACATTCAAGAGACGTGTCCTTTCACGAAGAGACACAACCATTCACTCGTACCCATAGAAAACTATAAATAGGTTCATGTATTTTCATTTGTATTGTTACTTACACACTCATTCAGGTTTGTACATACATTCATTTCGGTTATTACAAGTTATTGTTATTCAAAGTTATCACGCTCATTTAGAGATCAAGATCCAGTTTGGGCCAACATTAACCTGAATGGATCTGTTAATTGAAACCCGGATACTTTCAAACGATAAACCCGGAAACAGAAACATAAACCCTGACTGATTGATTTTTTGCTGAAAAGCCAGATACAAAGGAAACAGTGAAATTTCATAAACCAGGGATTTTTTTAAAAACTCGACTTACAAAAGCTGGACATGAACAGATAATGGAACTTAAGAAAAATCTGGACATAGCGAAAAGGAGTTAACCCAGAAACCCTGAACATAAATGGAAACCCTGAATATAATATGAACATAAATGTTTTTAGTCGATGTTTCGAAACCCGGAAACTCTGAAGATTTACCCTGAACATTTTATCGAAAACCCGGACTTTAGAACATTCAAAACTCTGACATTATGTTAACTCTGACTGGATAAATCTGAACTAATACAAGAAAAACTCAGAAAACCCGGACATGTTCAGCAGTTATCAGTTTTTGAAACGGAAACCCAGAAACGCTTATAAACCTCGAATTTTCCTTTAAAAAGAAACTCTGAACTAACTTTAGGAAGCCAGAACTAGAAATCCTGAATTATACTTTAGGAAATCCTGAAGTAACTTCAAAACCTAGAACATATCCAACATATTGTTTAAACTTTATAAACCTGGAACATATCCAACAGATTGTTTAAACTTTATAAACCCTGAAGCAGCTAAACTCGGATACACTTTTGTGAACAAAAACAAAACTATGATTAATATTTAAGGAAAATACTAACAACACTTGAAACTGAGAAACCCTGAAGTTGTAAACTCTAACTTGCAAACCCTGATCTCTAAGTTAATTCGGACAGGAGGTGCTTCAGGATATTTCACAAGTGTGACTTCACACAAGTTCAACAATAATCCTGAAGCACAAACACTGAACACATGAATAACGAAACTCGGACTGGATGTTGATATATTAACTCGAACAGGTATAACACTTACATAAATCCGGACATTGCCTTTTTCAGATCAAAACCCTAGAACTGCAACAAGAAAAACCATCACAGCCGATGAACAGCTTCATTTTCTTCAAGTTATCTACAGAATCTTCACGTCTTCAAGATGTTTGGCGGAAATAAACATCAAATCAAGAGCAATGGTGATTCGGAAGGCGGTTAGACCATTCTGAATCGGTAACCATGCTCTGATACCACTGTTAATACATCGGATCGATGACGAACATCAACATTGCACTTGATTCAAGATATAGAAGATATCAAAAACAAAACAAGATAGAAAGATGTAGAAGATGAATCTCTTTATTAATGAATCAATCATCACAGATTACAAACCGAAAGAGTATACATCATCTACAAGCTGGTTTAGATCACTAAGATCTAAACCGAGCTTTCTCTCACTAACACATAGTATCCCTCACTCTCTTGAATTCACACACAGATGGAGAATGGCTGAGATTTGTGAGAGATGCACCAAGCTCTAAAGGGTTGCCCTAATCTAACATATACAACACATATATACAGTCTTGGGACTAAACCCGGACTAAAGATATTTTCCACGATATAAAACAAATAATTCGGACAACAATAATAGTCAACATATTCTGAGTTTAACATCAATAACTCGGAACTGATAAAGCCTCCACATTCTTGACTTGGCTTTGACTTTGTTGACTGTAGACCAGAACTGATAAAGCACAGTTACCCGGTAGGAACTGCACTAACAGACTCCCCCTTAACTGTTGCTATCAGTTATGTCTGACACTGATATCTTCAGTCACCGGATACTGCATTTACAATTAGGATTTAGCTTTAGCATTAGGTTTTAGCTTTAGGATTTAGCATTAGGGTCTAGCTTTAGGGTTTAGCATTAGGGTTTATAACACTTATTTTTCAATTTTAAGCATGTATATACATATATTTATAATTGATAATATACACATATGTATAGTTAAAAGATTAACAATATACACATGTGTATAAATCCCTAAAAAAACTTAAAGAAAAAGCTCCGATTTTTTCAAATAAAATAATATTTTTGTATTTTTTTTACTTTTTTTTTTTTTTGCATTTTTTGCTTAGGGAAAATGTGTGGTTCAGAATGCTTCTCAAGTTTCTCAAATAGGGTGGACTTCTCTTAGGATCCCTACCCTATATATATATATATATATATATATATATATATATATATATATATATTAACATGTAATATATTAATATATGCACATGTATAATAACAATTTATTCGGTGGTAAAAAAATTGAGTTATTTTTAGCTAGACTTAAATTCATGGTTAATCGTCCATAACCGACCCATTATAACCTTCAAAACCGATTAACCAAACCGCACCATAACAGATCTGTTTATGGTTATGATGATCCATTAACCGGCATCGTCTTTATGGTTATGGTTTTTTGGCCATAACCAACCCATGCACACCCCTAAATGACACTCATGTTTTTATGATCAACCAACGATGCTTTAGATAAATGAGATTGTGTCACGTGTCCAAAACGATCATATTTATTGTAACGCATGTGGTCTGACGGTGTTTTTGTGGACGATGCCACTAGTGCCGCCGCCCATCTTACCTACATGTTATAGGCGTTACCGTCCGAGTTTGTTTTTAAATTAAACAAACAATAGCTCTTTTTAAATTAACAAAATTTACGTTTTTTTTTTCAAATTAAACAAAGCATACATGGCCCACCTGAATTTTGCAATTCCTCCTCCCTTGATCTCCAGTTCTCCATAATTCAACCTAACTAGAAGATCCCTGGATTGGTTTTGTTGTCGGACGCCGACCCATGCTTGGTAAATGCAACAATACGTATATTTCCATGTTCCCAACACGGTCATAATTGCTAGTCCACCGTCATTTTTGTTCAAATGCTTTGAGGGACTGTAAATATACTTCCATTATATAAAGTCTTAAAAACGGTAAAACAAACACTGACGGGACGTTCATCCGACATCGTTGTCCGTGTTTGGGGGATATCTTGTGTCATCAAAAAGTCAAATAGGCATCTTGTTGTAAATCAAGTCTAAAAGGTACATTCTCTAGATTTTCCCAAAATATAGTTATTATGTAATAAGGCCCTATAAACCGTCCTTAAAATGCACAAGGTGATAAACTAGTTTCTGTTAACATACTTGGGGATAACAGTCGGAGCTAATATGAATGGTTTTAATAATTAGAAACCTGTTTTGGTTATTTTTGACAAAAGATTATCTTCGTGGAAAGAAAAAACCATGTTGATAGGGGGAAGACTTACCTTAATCAAGTTGGTTTTGGAAAGTCTTCCTATGTACTCTTTTTCCTTGTATAAGGCGCCTAAGGGGTTTATAGACGCCTTGGAATCTAAAATGAGAAAATTCTTGGGGGGGGGGTCGAGTAATATTAACAAAACTCATTGGGTGACATGGGATTGGGTGGCTTTTCCGAAGGAATTCGGGGGTCTGGGTTTAAACAAACATAAAGATGTCAATGAAGCGCTTTTATCTAAATGGATTTGGAGATTTAAGGTGGGGGATCAAAGTCTATGAAGGAGAGTGATAGATGTGTGCCATTTAAAGTGAGAAGTGGTTCATATTTCGGGATGTTGGAACAATATCAATAAAATAGAAAACAATCTGACGATAAATGGTAAAAGTTTTCATGAGCTCATCAAAGGTAATATAGGGAATGGGAGGGATATCTGGTTCTGGATTAATATATGGGAGGGTAATGTGGCTATTAAAGATAAAAGGCCGAGGCTTTTTGAAATTGAAATCGATAAATTTTGTAAAGTGTCGGATAGGGTTGGGGGATAGCGAGGGTTGGCTGTGGTCTAGAAACCCGGAATCGTCCGAGTAACGGCTCGAATGGAAGGATTGCCAGGATCTTGTTGTGAGGACGTCGCTCTCAGAATCGAAAGATTCATGGACTTGGTTGGGAGATGATTCTGGAGTTTTCTCTGTTAGTTCGCTTAAATAATTACGGGTAAAGGATAAGGGGGACATGGGGCTTTTAATTAACAAGTGGTATAGGTGGGTTCCGTTTAAGTGTAATATCATGGCTTGGAGGGCGAACATGGATAGGCTAGCTACACGTGTAAACTTACGGAAAAGGAACATTCACATTCCTTCGGCTTGATGCCTTTCTGTGAGGAGGAATATGAGTTGTATGAACATTTGTTCACGGCTTGTATTTTTGAGAACAGAATCTGGATGGCCCTTAGTGCTTGGTGGAATACACCTCCGTTGTATGTTTTTTGTTTCAAAGATCTTATGGAGGCTTACAATTTTCTTAATGTAGGCTCTAAAGAAAAAAAGATCATTCACGGTCTTATCATGGTTACATGTTGGTGTATCATGGTTACATTTTGGGTCATTAAAAAATCAGAGAGACATCTTGTTGTAAACATGGTCTAAATGGGCATTATCCGGATTTTCCCAAAATATTTTATGTAATAAAACCCTACAAACCGGCCTTAAGAGAAATGCACAAGCTGATGAACAAGTTTAGTTAGAGGGGCTACTTACATGAGTGAGTAGGGGTGGGTTAGCTTATTTTCAAAATATAATCAAACCTGTAATTAATGTTTTAATTGGTTTTCTAAAATTTACATCACTGGTTAGTTTTAGTTTTTTTTTCTTTTTACAAACGATTTGATCTTTCATTACAAGGGAAGGTGGCCCGAAATCTATTTTAAGGGAAGCATGATCTTCACGTGACTCGGTCACTGTTGTTTTATGTTTTCTTTCTTTTTCCTTTTGTAATTTGTTCTTAGTTTCCTTTACATTTCTTGTATTGTATGATCTTTCAGTTTGCTTATGTTCTTACTTATGAGTTGTAATTATAAAATTGATTAATAAAATTATTATCTTATTTATTTTGTGAACCGTTGTCCTACAAGCTTAAAACATATTTTAAAACCCGTCACTGTTTTGGTTTTAAAAAAATTTTTTACAAACAGATTCTTCTGTTTATTAGCAAACTTGTGTAGTTTGCATTGGTTTTCTGTAAACCAATTTGTTTCTGCCATAAACTGATTGTATTTTTATTCTTATTTCAGAAATGGCTACTGTTTCAGCAACCACATCAACCACTGTTGGATCCACATCCACTAACATGGGACCATTGGTTGGTACCCAAGCGGCTCAAGCGGTTGCTAACCATGCTGAAAAACCAGAGAAGTTCACTGGTTTGAATTTTAAGAGATTGCAACAAAAGATGTTGTTCTATCTGACCACTCTAAACCTTGCGAGGTTTTTGACGGAGTCCCCTCATGTTCTCATAGAAGGAACAACTGATGCCCAATCTGTGAGTGCTGTTGAGGCTTGGAAACATTCTGAGTACCTATGCCACAACTATGTGTTGAATGACCTCTCAGATGCCTTGTATAACGTGTATCTCAAGGTTCCAACTGCCAAAGTATTATGGGAGTCTTTGGAATGGAAATACAGGACTGAGGATGTGGATACTAAAAAGTATGTTGTGGCTAGGTTTTTGGATTATAAAATGATTTATTCAAAAACTGTGATGAGTCAAGTCCAAGAACTGCAGATTATTCTAAGTGACATTCTGTCGAAAGGAATGAATTTGAGTGAAACCTTCCAAGTGGCAGCAATTGTTGAAAAGTTGCCTCCTAGTTAGGTGGACTTCAAGAATTACCTTAAGCATAAGCGAAAGGAAACGACTATTGAAGACCTTGTGGTTCATCTTCGTATTGAGGAGGACAACAGACTATCACACAAAGGAAGTCAAGTTGAAGCTTCTACAAAAGCGAACCTTGTGGAACATGGTCAATCCCCAAGCTAATACTAAATCACATATTCATCAAGCTTAAGGCTTGAACATCACTTGTCGGTTAAACCCTTGACCAAAACAGAAAGTTTGTGAGGTTTACACCTCTGATTTTACATGTCTCAACCTTGTTTTTAAGCCTAACTAACCATAGATGTGGTTATAAGCATAAGTACATAGGTTTGAGATGAGTTTCCTCAAGTTTAATCAAGTTTATCAAAGTTTGAATCAAGAACAGAAAAATCAGTCAACTTTGGAGCCCTTTTGGCGACATTCCAGGGCCTGGTTTTCCAGGGAAAACCCATGGGAACGTTCCTAAGGTTAATCCAAGCATGTAGGAAAAAGAATCAAGTGAAACAGATAAGAAATGAGTGAGTTATGCTCACTTTTGTGTGAAGGTATCAATCTGCTCGAACTTATGGAATCAGCTGCGATTTGGAGAGAGTTTGAGAGTGTTTTAGTGTTGTAAAAGTGGTAGGGAGGCTGGTTATAAGTGGTATTTATAGGGGGAAGGATTAGGGTTAAGTTGGGTTGGCATTTAATACAAGTAGGTGAGAGTTTAAGTAATAAAAAAGAGAGATAATTCAGCAATATATGGCTGAATTGCAAGGGCTGTTTGGCAGCTTTTATATTTTTTTTGTTTAAATGATGTAAAATGTATAAATAAGATGTATTTTGTATATGGTTAACATGTCCTACAATGTCTAGTGTGTATTGAGCATGTATCAAGGCCTAAAGGTATATTAAACATGAATTAAAGTAAGAGTAAAAAAATATGTTATGCATAAGTATGTGTAACAAACCAATATAACAAGTATGTACGACATGTGACTTGAGATATCAAATAAGCGTAAAGAACATGAATTTGCGTCTTGCAAAATGTGACCAACTGTTTGTTTAAGAATCACGAACACATGGTAGTTGTTTGCAAGTTAATCTTCGTAAGTATGCATTAAGTATAAACAACATGAATTTCATATAAAAGATCATTTTTTTTACTACAACCGAAGTCTCGGATTTACAATGGCTTGAAATGAATTACGATTACAAAGGAGACGGATTTCCGAAAGTAGAAATATACGACAAGTTTTCTAATTAGGGAAAGTGCGGAAAAGCAGGGCGTTACAGTCTCCCCTCCTTTAAGAAATTTCGTCCCGAAATTTATTCAAGAGGAAGACTTTGAAAAAAAAACATTTTGGTTAAAAAGAATGATTGACTAAAATTGAGATTTTGAAGTTTGAGACGTATTGGGAAGGATGTATAAAATCGTTGAGGAACGAAGGGATAGGGTTGTTTAAAGAGTTTGTTCAAAATAGGTTTTGAGACATTAATCATAAGTAAAACGTGTATGTGTGTATAGGAAAAGTGGGCTTAAACAAGTTTAAATAATCCAAATGGAGAGGTATTTTAAAATATGCTATCTAAGAAAGAAAACTTTCGTATAAAATAGTATGCATTTTGATGAAAAGTATGGTCGCTTCGTAGGTTGTAAGAAAGCTTTAAAAGCAAAAGTAGTTTTGGTTTCGAGCGTTTAAGCCAACTTCTTGTAAACGAGGTTTATATAAAAACCAGAGGTATGTGAGTGAACAACAGAGGTATGAGAGTGAACGAACGATCTAGTAGGTGAATGCGAGTACAAGAATGGTATGAAGGTTGGATACAATGTGATCATGAGTGTTGAGAATAAGGTCTCGTCATGGATAATTGGATATAATGCGTTGGTGAGTTTTTAAAGTTTGTATTAGGTTTAAAAGGTCTGCAAAACACCGAATTTCTCATGGGACGTTTTACGAAAGTTTGGTAACATGGTGAAAACACTTATATATAGGAAGTACCAGCGGCGTATCCACCATGTTTTGACCACGTTACATCCGTTTTGTTATTCGCGTCATGTTACGTTCCGTGTCTTACCATGCACAGTAGTACACTCTATGGTCCTCATACGCCTATCACTATGATCCCGTGTGCACCCGTGATTATATTGATCGTCGCATGATCTGCATAGCTTGTACTAGTTGTGTATGAATCAGGGTATACATAATTTGAAAATAAAAAATGAGTACGTATAAGAATGTATATTTACGTTTTAGTATGTATGAGACCAACGTAAGCGAATCCATCGGGTTTCGCTCGCGCACAGGTACAAATGTATGAATTATGAGTATGAGCATAAGTATAAGTTTCAGTATGAATACGCATGTGAGTAAAAGTATGAACATAAAACGTATGGGTATGAATATAAATATGAATATGAGTACAAATATGAGCATAAAATGTATTGTTATGAGTATGAGTATGAGTGCAAGTACGAATATTAATGATTGCGTATATAGTATTATTTGAAACATAACGAATTTAAGCATATAAAAACGATCAAAAGGTTGAGTATGTAAAAGCGAACGGTTTAAGTGAAATTATCGTGAGATATTGACTAAAACATGTACGATGTATGCACGTATAGTTGTTTGAGCAAAATGTTGAGTTTATCAAATCAAAATAGACTGAGTTTGACTTGTAATGTAGAATCTAGTTTGTGGATGTCAAAAGTATGTAAAGCATCTATTGATTATGTGAGATGTGCTTTGTAAAAGAACGGAAATGCAACTCTTGTTTTAAAAGAATTTACGTACGTTGAAAATTGTCGGTTCCTACAAAGTTTTCTTGCCCACGTATTTTGAATTTAACTGACATATTGAGCGGTGTATAGAAAGTTCTTTGTAAATAATAAGTTTGCATCATTTCAAAGGATCTTGCATTAAAATAACAAATTTAAAATTTGGAGGTTCTCGTGAAAACATTGATTCTTAAAAGAAATTTAGCATAATGAACTTAGTGATCGTTGAAAAGTGTTTTAGTAAAATGATTTATGAACATTGAAAGTAGTTTTAGTAAAACGATCCTATAATAACTATAAGATCTCATAGGAATGTGAGATAAGTTGGTTTGATTTTCGATTGAGGATGAAAGTCCTTAGTATAATCATACAATGTGAGTGCGTTTTAGTGATTACGTCAAGTATGAAATTTGTGGGCAAGAGATTCATTAGACCGATTAAGTTGATGGGTATCATTTCGTTGTATTTTAAAATTCGGGAAGCAGAACGTTGGTGGTATAACTAAGTATTTCGCGTATGTGATTTACGTGAAATAGATTATGGGATAAGGAATACGATTGATAAAACAATGTATTTTGAAATTGGTATAAGGAGGTATTTTGAATAATGATAAATGATTTAGGTATAAAACATGATCGGGTTTGTATAATATAATATTTTTGAAGGAAACTTTTGGTAACGATCACCTAGGGAAGGGAATCACCCCTAACTCGTTGGTGAGGTCGTTTTAAGAAAAGAGGGAGTGGAGTTAATCATCAAGGTAAGGAAATCACTCCTATCTCGATGATACGTCTCCATTTTGTGGATATAAGAAATTTAAATCTAATCGGTGACGTTTTCAAAATCATCCATGTGAAATACGTATAAATGTATGAAAAAATTTAGTATGATATGTGTGTAAGGAAATAATCTCAGAATAACTTCGAATTTGAAAAGAGAGAATTGCATCGCATAAGATTGATAATAGTAAAACATAGGTTTGATTAAAACTTGGATGGTTCCAAAATGGAACTTTGACTAACCAAAGTGGTCGAAAAGTCTTTCGAATTTGAGGAGCATGCTTTGGCCTAATTGGTAGTAACCTCTCGCCGACAAGTTGGTTAACGGTATTTACCCTTCCGGTTACTACATGTCCCATATAAATCAAAATTTCGAGACTTGGCGGGATTTATAAAAATCAAGGAGTGGAACTAGTCGACAAGGTGCAGGTTTCACCCCTAACTTGACGATTTCGTATCCTAAGTGTGGTTGGTACTCGTCGGGTCAAAATTTAATTTCAACACTTTGACGAGGGTCCACTAGAATTTGAAATTTGAATTTCTCCATCAAGGTGAGTATTTCACTCCTAACTTGATGGTGAATTTCATGTAAAAAGAAAAAGTAGATGGATTGAGAGTTGTTCACCAAATTGTGGGTTTCACGCCTATTTTGGTGAAGTCGTCTCGTTTGTGTATTACGAGTGGTTTCGATTTTAGTATAAACGTGTAAAAAGACGTTGGTTCGAAATAAATAATAACAAGTATAAGCACATAAAACATTTCAAGAAAATAACACGTAAGAGTCATTTCAAGAATATCACATAAAGATGTTTCATAAAAATAGCATGTGAAGCAAGTATGGTCGAATTTGGTGCTTAACTATAGACTAGGTCAAAAGCATGGAAATTTTCCTAATTCCCTATAGTTATGACTCCGATACCAATCTGTCACACCCCAACCGATGACGGAAACATCAGAGTGAGACGAAATAGATTGCTCGAGACATCATAACGCTAATATTTGTGACAAGTATTTAAATAATAAGTTTCATTCCATTTCTAAAGTGTCAATTACAAGGATTTGAAACAAATACAACATAAATAATGAAAAACAATACAATAAGAATACAAGTTTAAAGTGTGTATCTAAGCATCCTACTAGATTCCATGCATCACCAACATCATCGCTAAACCTGCAACATGTTTTAAAAGTGTAGCTCAATACAAAAGTATTGGCGAGCATACAATTTTGGTGCGTAGTATATAAGTAATAAAATAATAAGGAACAATCCACATGGCAAACCCAGTTATCAAGATTACCGTATAAACTGGCATGCGATTTCAAGTCAACCCTCTGTTTACGCAAGTATGAATGAATAAACCTAACATGACCTCTCGTTCACAGGTGGTGCGTTACTCCTATAGCGCTATACATGTTAAGTGGAGGCTTGTACGAAGCTAATGACAAGTTCATCACATAAGAATCACCCAGAAAACACGAATCAAGCATAACAAATAGTAAGCATGTATTGGATTGTTTGTTTGTGTATTTGCATAAGAATATGTATACTAAGTGTGTTTTGTATATAAAAACATGTTACACCTAAAAGTGTGAAAACGGTAAAATGGGTCAAGTATACTCACAATATTGCTAATTCTTCCGATTATCCAAGTGTTGACGAGTGTATAAGATTGGGAGGACAAATGTATAAGGGTTAAAGTTCAAGGTATGTTTAGAGTCGAGATCGGAATTTAAAAGGAATATGGAAAGTACATATGCAAAAGTAATCATCTTTAACACATAATGTTTTAGATGATGTAATCAAACACCTTGACAAATGAACACAAATTCGTCATCAAAGGTTCGATTATTTGGAATATACATATAAGTAGTATGTAGTGTATATTATATCATATAGGTCAAGTAGGAGGTAGGAGGATAAATCCACCATTTAGGAACCTCTTTGTATCATGGAAGTCATGTAGGAGGTAGGAAGAACAAGTCTTCCATTTAGGTACCTCTAGATGTTCACCACTACACTTGATGTTATGAACATTCAAGGAGGGTGTCACACCCCCAAAATCCACAAGCGGAGCATCACCGTATGGGGGCGTGACATGACCAGGATCAAGCCACCAATCATATTGAACAACGTAATTAAGTAAATAAAACCAACCACAATATAATTGGTGTCCAAAAGAAAGTAACCAACTTTAAGTTAACAGCGGAAGTATAAAACGTAAAACCAAAACATAAGTTCAATAAGTTCATAAAGTTTAAATGTTTAACATGGAACTCTACAGTCCATGTCCCACAACGACCACGCCTCCTCGTGCACGCTCCATAAATACTTAACGACCTGCAAGGCATGTAACAGGGAGTCAACAACAAAGTTGAGCGAGTTCACAGTTGGATGTTTAGTTTTAGTAGTTTGTTTTGAAAACCATAAGTTGTTCGTAAACCATGAGTTAACCAGTATCTTTGTTTTTCCCCAAACCATATCCAATAACAGTGGGGGCTTCCCCATGTGAACCAGTAGACCGTTACCATATCGACTACTGACGAAAGTAAGTTGTGCCCTAAGTCAATGTCTATCATCATTGACTGTTTGCCATGATCCATTAGTACACGCCCGTCCTACCGGCACGGTGTGAGGTTTGTCAAACCCTAATAGCGCTATTAACTAATGACCCGCTCGCCATCGGCCTCGGCGATTAAGTTGATATAAAATGAGGGACTTAATGACAGTTGACTTTCTATAATTAAAATGAATATAAATAGGTTATTTATGTTAAATCTTATATAAAAAGCTTATAATGTAACAGGTCAAAACTATAATGCAAGGTTTAAAAATGACAATCATAGTGTTATATTCTATATGTAGTACTAGGATTAGGTTCAAATGTGAACAAAATCCCATGCGTGAACTGCGTGAACTAATCTGGGCCCTTGATTTTTATGATCTTGAGATTAAAGTGAGTGGCATGATGGTAATTATTCGGTTAACTTTTTCTATTTAATTAAATACATAAGGGTATATCCGTAATTACACAATCAAAATAATTCAATAAAGAAACCTAAATTCTTTCCATTATTTAAAATCCAATCAGTTTTCAAATTCAGTAAATTTGGTCTCTCTCTCCATCAATCACTTTCAAATCCAGTTTTTATGGCATCTCCATCTAGATGAAGAACGACTGCCGGATTGACTGAATCGCCGTTTCATCGCCGGATCTCCATGAAGAACAAACTGCCGGACGACGAGATCAGGCTTCGATTTCTGGTCCGATTCGATTTGAATCGATTTTCAGATCCGAATCGATTCGATGAAGAACAAACTGAACAAAGACGAAATCAGGCTTTGATTTTTTGCCGGATCGTTTTTCCGATCTGAATCGATTAGATCTGATGTATTCAAAAACCCTAAATCCGATCCATAATTGGAGACGGCCCTAATCTCCGATCATGTAGCGCTTCCATTCCAAGTGTTTACGAACATAATATAGCCGATACCAGTAAGTATTTGTTGATTTGTTTTACATAAAATAGAAGTTTGTACAGGTATTTGGCTAATTCTAGAGTTTAAAGTTTGATTATTGATGTTCATGTGTGTTTGACTCCTGGGTTTTTTTTTTTCCGGTTTTGAGGATGGATGGGTTTTGGTATCCACAATTTTTTTGGTTGGATTGTATAATAATTTTGTGTTTTTTTTGTTATATGGATTGTGGAGAATATCACAGAATTGTTACATTATATTTAAACTTCATTAAGTTTAGTTGAGAATATCACAGAATTGTTAGGTTCCAACGAGAGTTTTGAGGACTTACTTAGGTCGGGATTTTGCTATGGTGCTTATGTTAAGCCATAATTGTTATATGTTTCATCAGATGGAACATGGATGGTAATTATTATTAATATTATTATTTTTTTTAAATTTAGATTTTTATTTATTTATTTTTGTTAATAAAGAAGACATAATCATGTTGTTAGATTTACCTGTTTGCAAAGACATAATCAACTTTTTTTAAGGCGCTGTACACATGTGTATTCTGATTTTGCTCTGTTTTTTAAAGCGCTGTTCACATGTGTATTCTGGTTTTGCTATGTTTTTAATGCGATGTACACATGTGTATAGCGTTTGTTTTTGTGATATCTCATATTTTTTTTATTGAATGTGTAAAGCTGTTGATGTACACTTGTGAATTATGCAAAGTACTAATTGCTGAGTTTTTTGTGTTATTATAGGAGACGTAACGAGGGAAGTGGAGATGGAAGGTCGATAAGGATGATTCACGTATGAGGTCGATAAGGATGATTCACGTATGTTTGTTTGCTTGGTCGATAAGGATGATTCAGCATACAACGCGGCGAATAGTTGTAAAAGACTATGTCTTTTTTATTTTTCCGATTATGTTGCGTTTATTGTTTTCACGAAACTGGAACTTGTAATTGTATGTTTTTTTTTTGTTTGGCAAACATTATGGAAATTGTTTTTGCTTAATATAAAATAGGTTTACAAGTTTTGTTTATATGTATGTATTATGTAGCTAATTACACATATGTACCATGCTGAGTACACATGTGTACTGTTCAATTCATATCAAAGTACACATGTGTATACCGTTGAAATATGAAGGTTACGTGAATCTTAAAAATCATAATCCGAATTCTGGTGGTGAAATCTAAAAAATAAAAATAAAATAAAAGATAATGTGGATAATGAATTTAAATAGGAAAGATGTAACTTAATTCAATTATTAAAATAATGATTTAAATCTAATTTTTTATATAATTACAATCATACCCTTAACAACTAAAAAGGAAATCAATGGTCCAGATTAGTTCACGCAGTTCACGCATGGGATTAGGTTCACGCTGGAACCCTATCCTGTAGTACTAAGTTCATACTACTATCTTCTAATAATAACAACACTATAATCTCTGTGCAGAAAAGAGAAAGATAAAAGAACGAATGGGATCCTGATTATTTTAAATCATGTTAAATGGTTAATTGATTAACATATAATAAAATAAGAATATACTTTTTGAAGAAATTATTAACATCATTAGCATCAGTTAAGGATTTATAAAATTTAAAAAAACAGTCAACTAAATTTTAAATAATTTAAATATTATTTAAATAAATATATGAACTTCTTTCCGGTTAATTTATTTACTTAAAGGTATAATATCAATCATATATAAATATGATTCACTTCCCTGATTAAAATTTAAATTTTGTATATATTTTTAAAAAGCCATGATAATATATTTTTAAAAAATAAACAACAATATTATTATCTGAATATATTAATATTAATTTCTTTATATATGTAAAAGTTGTTTCTATATCATTTTTGATCTATGATATGTGTAATTTTCTTAGATATATATAACACATTCAACACTGAGTTATATAAACACTATTTTATTTGTAAAAAATAATCAGCAATCTTAATATGCGAATATATCAATTTCTTTTTATCTTTAAAAGTTGTTTCTATGTCGTTTTTGATCTATCATATGTGTAATATGTGTAATGGGAATAAAAACTACTAAAAACATAGATAAAACTTTCAAGACATGGCATATAGTGGTTAAAAGCACAGTTAAGATATGAAAAAATGTAATAATTTGAAATTCAAAACCATAACCAATGTTAAAAACCAATAACCATATAAAAAGTTAATATCTACCATATGAAAGGGAAAAAACATGCCATAAATGTCATATAACTAATGACTACGCCTAACGTAAGGTACAACCATTTCAACACTCAACACCTGGTCATTTTCATCAAAAGAATAGTGAATGGTGTCACCGACCTTAATTCGAGCGGCTTTCATGAACTTCTTCCAACGGGTTAACGCGTATCAAAAACCTCCTTTGCTTTTTCTTTCACGTCTGGTACCGTTGGTAAACTGTTGTGGCGGATCCAGATGCATAAGTCTGACGGTGATATTTTTTAAACCTTCATCAAGTTTAGCCATCCGTGAAACAGGATCAGGAAGCCTCTGTATTGTTGTAAAAATAAAATTAATAATAAATATGTAACTAAAAAGAACAATGTTTATTAAGTAAAAAAAATTGTAACACTTGTTTTTTAGCAGTTTCTAAAATGATATTAAAACTTACAAAATAATCTTCACCAGCCATACGAACAAACCGACGAACACCACCATGTATTTGTTCATCAATTTCATTTTCAGCATCGATAGGTGCAACTACAGCCTGCAAATTAAATATATAACATGTATTACATTAACATATATCAAATATATAAATAAGTACCAAAATGTAACTTACCTCATCGACATCTACATCAGGAAAATTCATTTCAACACCGTTTTCTCCAAAAAAAAATTAAATGGAAAAAATTACCAAAAGCTTTTGTAAATAACAAAAAACAACCAGCCTCCAACTGCAACTGACTAACAATTACGTCAATACCAACGGTAAAACCGACTTTACCGTCCGACGTTTCAATGGCAACGTTAAACGTTTTGTTGTCTATAATTACAGTAGAGATTACATCATTTGAGGAATAATCATAAATTTTTGGCAGGATACACTCAGGAATGACCTGTGGGAATGATAAAAAAAGAAAAAAAAGGTTAGTTTTAATATAACTAAAGTAATACATCAATACACTAGGAAAAATAAAAATAGAATTTATCTTACATAAAAATGAGATAATGGAGGGAGCAGATATGTCCAGAAAGAGCCACGACTAACCCCATCAAGGAAATATGTTAATTTAAACGTAGTAGAATATACAGGATTAAATACTACCAAACAGCCTTTGGTTAGTCGCAAATGTTCTACAACATTGGACCAACCATGGAAAAAGAATAACTTTCCTTTAGAAGCGCTTAAAGAAACATTAAATACTAGGCCATCTTCAGTGTGTATCATAACATTTGTAGGGCCTTTATCAACACCCCATAGTTTGCACGCAGCGTCATCTGGAATGGACTAATAAAACAAACAAATGGAAAATGAATTATAATTATAGTGAAAAGATCTAAACAATACAATAATAATAAACTGTATATAATGATAAGAAAAACAAAAGAACACAAATAACTCATGTAATAATTTATCATTTACCAGAATAACTTCGTCTGCTCGATTCATTAGCCTACAGAACCAGGGTCCTCTGAAACTGATTTAAAAAATACGATGTTAATAAACTTTAACATGTTAAGGTTAGTGTGAGAAAAAATCGATAACATGAAAAAACACAGATTCTACAAATCACATGTTACATAAACAAACAAAATGAACAAAAAAATACCTTGATGAACTTTCAGCCATATTAAATACCTACAAAAACAGGTTACATAAACAAACCACATCAGATGAATTATTAAAAAATTATAAATAACAACAAAAAAACAATGTGAAGGACATGTTATAATAACAATCCATATATATGAATATAACAATCAATATATATGAATACATTTAATATTTACGTAAAACATAACAAACCTCATCAAAAGTATTTTTAATTCCAAAATCAAGAACAAATGGAGGCAACCAATGATATAACCATTAACAAACCTCAAGATAATTGATGTCACATGCAGATTACATCATATCACAAATGGGTACACTTAAATTCAAAAACAAAGAACAAACAAAGGAATCCAATTATGCAATCATCCACAAAAGTCATGAAAAAAATAATATGAAAGCAGCTATCTATCATAAACATAATGTGCTAAGCAAGTTATGTCGACTGATAATGATGTATCTACTTATGATACATCATAATAAATGTGTGTATGCACATTTTAGGGCAACAAATAACAAAATCGTGTCACCAAATGATTTACACTGACAATTAACAAAAATTAAAACTCCTTAAATTATAAAATCCTATTATCCTATCATCAAATACAACAAAAGTGACCTAAAAAGTTGATAGATTACATAAACATGTGAAATAAAAACAAAATCATCAGATTTTCCATGACAATCAGAATCAGGGTTTGTATAACATAAACATAACCAATAAATCAGACTGAAAAAATCATATAAACAGAATCATATCAAATAAAAAACTATAATTCATAAAAAACTATATTCCATAACAATCGGATCTAGGGTTTCGTATAAACTTGATAGAATAAATAAACATGAGAAATAAAAAATATTCTGCATCAATATTGGTTTTAGGGTTTTGCATAAACATCATATTGTATAACAAAACCATAATCTTAAAACCCCAAAATCAACAGATTTTTCAATGCCAATCGGATTTAGGCTTTTGAATGACAATCACAAACTTATTAAGCATCACAATCAAATAAAACTTATTTTAAATCAATTCAAATAAAACTTATGTTGGGATTGAACCCTATCAGAGGAACATATAATTAAAGCCAAAACTGGATCAGAGCAGTGGATCTAGAATAAGCAGATGTTATGTAATCAAGTCTCTCCCCTTGAAAGTGGTTTCAACATCTGCTGACCTCCTATCTACTGATCGGTACAACTGCTGATCAAGTCAAAGGCTGATGAAGACTAAAGCCCTGCTGATTCAATCTACTGCCTTGAGTCAAGCACTGTTGGGTTATATCAAGTGCTGCTGGGTTCACATCAGTGGAAGGATTCAGCAGTAGTTTACTCTGTCTTTATGTAATGTATTGTAATAACAGTTGTTAGCATAGCAGTACTTGTATAGATCAGAGGTTAGAGTTTGTTAGGAGGTTAGATGTCACTTTCATGGTGACGTCAGCAAAGATGCCACAATGGTTTGTCCGTGCCTATAAATAGAACAGTACCTTGTACTGTTCTATTAGCTCTTCACCATCTTCTTCCTGCACGAACAAATCACAGTGAGCTCATGCTGAGGGGGAGTTTGTTACATACATGCAAGTGTAATCGTTGAATGAAATAAATTCAATCATTCGATTCATTGTTGAAAATGTGTGTTGAAAGCAATTCTCCTGTTTGATTGTGAAAAGTTTGTTTCCATTATTTTCCGCTGCACTACTCATTCATTTTCATCTTAATTCAAATGTAAAACACAATCAAAACCAAACTCAGATCCTAACAATTGGTATCAGAGCTTGGACAGTCAAATTTGATCTAACAATCATTTTGACATAAATAGTTCAGCTCACAATCGTTGATACTAATAGTTTGTTCGTTTTGTTGAAAAACAGAGCAAGGTTTAATCACCATCAAAGTTGATTAATCAGTGCCTGTAAAACAACCAGGATGACGTCACAATCACAAGATGATAAGAATAATATTGGCTCTCTTTTCAAACCACCCATGCTTAAACGTAATGAATACAACATCTGGGAGAGAAGGATGGGTCACATCCTTGCTCAACAGAACACTGGATGTTGGAGATCTGTTGTTTTTGGGCCCCATGTTCCTATGGTGCCAAGTGCTGAGGATTCAAAGAAGTTCGAACCTAAAAAACCCGAAAACTATACTGAAACTGATTTCCAAAAGTTTGAACTCGATGCCAAAGCATTTAGCATCATAGCATCAGCATTACCCAATGAGATCTATGCTGGACTGTTACATTGTAACAGTGCCAAAGAGTTATGGGATGCATTGAAGGAACAGTTTGGGGGAACGGAAGAAGTTATTGAAAACAATAAGGAAATTCTGAATCAGCAGTATGAAACATTTTGCCACATCAAGGGTGAATCATTGACTCAGTAGTTTGAGCGGTTCAGTTGTCTCATTAGTGAGCTAAGACTTGTTAAAGTTACATTTCCAAATTCTACACAAAATAGCAGGTTTCTTAGATCACTACCAGAAAAATGGGATACCATTGCATTTGTTACTAGAAATTCTGTTGAGTTCAAAGATCTGACCCTGACCCAACTTCATGGTAGACTCCTGACCTATGAAAGGGAGTTAAACCAGAAAAAGAAGTTGCAAGAGTCTAGCAAAGTTGCTGATGATTATTCATTTGGCAGCACAGCTCTTTTTGGTCAGGAAGAATCTGGTAGCAGTAGTAAGGATCAGGGTTATGATCACTTTATTGATATAACTGCTGGTGGAAATTTCAACAACACTGATTCTCACTCTGCAAATTATGCTTTTACTGCAAATTGTGAAAACCAGATATCAGATAACTTGTGTTTTGAACTCAATGATTTGCAACACTTTGATCCCACTGACTTAGAAGAGATGGACATTTTGCATCAATTGGCTTTGCTTAGTGTAAGAACAAGCAAATTCTACAAAAGAACAGGGAGAAAATTCCCAGGGTTACATGGGAACTTAAAAGTGGGGTTGGATAAGTCAAAAATTAAGTGCTATAAGTGCAATAGGCTAGGTCATTTTGCTAGGGAATGCAGGAGTCAAACCACTGGTCCAATAATAACTCATCCCAGCTCAAACCCTAGACCACAACATCAAAGCACTGTGCACTATACCCAATATACCCCTGCAGCCCATGTTAACACTGCTCACTATGCTGCAACCCCTGTGCCTGTGCATTATGTTCAAACAACTGTTCCACAAATTCAGTATGTTCAAACCCCTGTCCCTCAGGCACAAGTGCAACCTGTTGCACCTCAACATGCTGCTCCAACAGTGGTACAACCAGACCAGCAAAACTTTTTCACTAAAGGCTTTGTTGACTGGAGCAGCATGCCTGATGAGCTTGGTGATGAAAATTTTGCACTCTATGCTTTTAATGATCCTTCTAATGATGAATTTTGTTTGATGGCATTAGAGTCAATACCAGAAGGGGTAGAAACTGAAGTTGAACAGCTAAGTGCAGAAACAATGGATGAAGTGGCTAAAGCAGTGGTTACTGCAGTTGCTGGTGAACTACTGCTGGGAGAAAATTCAGAAACCCTGATTGAACCTCTGGTTGACCCCTGGTCCAAAGAAGACACAGAAGAAAAGGAAGAGAAGATGGCAGGTAAGAAAGAAGTTAGAGCTGATGAAGAAGGTGATCATCAATGTGACTGTGCCATGATGGCTGCTGCTAACGTATCACCTCAAGTTCTTGAAAAACTGTGTTCAGATAAATGCATTATTGCATTTGCTAACATCAAAGAGGTAAATGAAAACCTTAGGGATAAAGTCTTAACTGATGAAGTCAAATTTAAAAGTCATTAAAAGAACTTAGAAACAAATTGGCTGAGAAAGACAAAGAAATCAGCAGTCTTAAAGAAGAGCAAAGCATAACCAAGACTCAACTCCAAACTATGGTAGAAAAATACCAAGTTTGTAAAAAGGAGTTGGAGTCCACCCAGATCACTTGTGAAAGATGGGTGGAATCTTGTAAAGGGTATGAGGTTATGCTTAAGAAACAACTTGAAAGCAATGTCAAGTTTGGAATAGGATATAGAAAATATGATGATCTTGAAAACACTGCTGTCAAACAAGCTGGTTCAACTGAAATAATACCAACTAACAAGAATGGCCAAGAAGTAAAGATTACTGACAAACTTGGTAACAAAATCACTCTGGAAAGACCATATGTGGGGTCCTCAACTTTTGAGGAAATTGAGAAATACCAATTTAAACCCACATGGTCTAATGTGTGTGACATTCTTGAAAATTTCAAGCCTATGGACTTCACAACCTCTGATGGTGTCACAGCTCCAAAAGCAAAGGTCATTCCTATCAAAGATATCCCAACAGTGGTTCAAAACTCTTTTGCTAAGGAATCTGAGAAAAGGAAGAAAAGAGAAAAGAGCAAAAACCTGTTTTGTGATTTTTGTGAAAAGAGGAATCATCTAACAAAAGACTGTTTTCATCTAAAAGCATATGATCTAAACAAAACAAGTGCCATTGTACCTGCTGAAAGCTGCACCATCTGTGGTAAAACAAACCACAAAACTCAAGCATGTGTGTATCTCAAAAACTTTGATGTAAAGAAGAATGAGTACACTGCTAAAACATCCTTGAGTCCATCAACATCATTTGTCAAATTCACCAAGAATCAACCACTGTTTGTGCCAGTCCAAACAGCTGTTACAAAACAGCAGAATCAAACATTTGTCCAAAGAGATGTTCAAGTGACTGATGCACCCCCTGCCAACCAATTCAGAAGAGGCAAAGGACAATCATCTTACCAAAGGATTCCACATGTTTATGAGACCTACAAAAGGCCCTCTAAACCAAGAGTGAACAGGCATCCTTTTGGGTATCAACAGGTGATTGGTCAAACCCCACAACAGTGGTTAGAGAGAAACAGTCCTAAAACTGTCCAAACCCTTGACCTAACCACTGCCCATGCATCTGAACTCATCCCAGACACTGTTGAGACCCCATCCAAAGCCTTATTGGCTTTGGAGACCCTAATGAACTAATCTTTTTACTTCATGTGCAGGGAGCTTCTGCATGCTTAGATAGCCTTTGGTATGTAGATAGTGGAGGCTCCAGGCACATGACAGGATGTAAAGCCCTACTCAAAGATTTCAAAATCCCTGGAGGGGGTGATATATCCTTTGGTAATAATAGTAAAGGGAAAGTTCTGGGGTCTGGTACAGTGCAGTCTGGTAATGTAAAATTTGAAAATGTCAATCTGCAAGACAATCTAAAATTCAACCTCCTGAGTGTTTCACAAATGAGTGACAAGAGGTATGGATCATTCTTCACAAAGGAGTGTTGTAGGATTGTTGGACCAGAAATGGTTGAAAAGATTGAAGCAATAATAAAAACTGGAAAAACCAAACTTGTTGCTCAAAGAAGTGGCAATGTTTATGTGGTAGATATGTCAAAAGAGAGCCCCAGAACTGATGCCTGTCTGTTCTCAGCTGCATCAAACAAAGAGACAGAATTATGGCACAGGAGATTGGGGCACACAAATCTCAAGACAATCACTGCTATTTCAAAACAGGGGTTAGTAAGAGGTTTACCTCAAAAACTGTTCACCTGTCCTGAGCATTGTGTTTCCTGCCTAAAAGGAAAACAGCATAAAAGCTCCTACAAATCCATTGATGAGTCCAAAACAACCAAATGTTTGCAAATGCTTCATATGGATTTGTTTGGCCCAGTTAAAGTCATGAGTCTTAAGAAAAAGATGTATTGTTTGGTTATTGTTGATGACTTTTCTAGGTTTACATGGACTTACTTTTTACACTCAAAAGATGAGACTGCAGGCATTCTGCAAGACTTTGTGAAACAGGTTGAAAAGCAGTTTGACCTTCCAGTAAAAATCTTCAGAAGTGACAATGGCACAGAGTTCAGGAACAAGGAGTTGGATGATTTCTGTGTGTCAAAAGGAATTGTGAGGCAATACAGCATTCCAAGAACACCAGAACAAAATGGGGTTGTTGAAAGGAAGAACAGAACTTTGATTGAGGCTGCCAGAACCATGCTTGCTGATTCAGGTTTGCCATTAACTTTTTAGGAAGAGGCAGTAAACACTGCTTGCTATGTCCAAAACAGAGTTTTAATCAACCCCAGGCATCAAAAGACTGCCCATTTTAAAAACAGTGTTTTATCTATTCTACCTCTTGTGAAACCAATGGATAGTAGGAAGGTGGAAAGAGTTTCATACCAGGCCCTTGGTGCTTGTTTCAGGCCATACAAAGCTTTATTTAGCTTGTAGACATGATTTGGATTAAATGGATCCTCAAAACCTAGAGGTTGACAAACATAAACCTCCTCTTGAATCTTACCATAGAGGAATGCACATTTGATATCCATTTGGTACACCTTGATGTTGTGGTTGACAGCAAAGGCCAGAAATAGTCTGATTGCTTCAAGTCTTGCTACAGGGGCAAATGTTTCATCATAATCAATGCCCTCTTCTTGTCTGTACCCTTGAACCACAAGCCTGGCTTTATTTTTTACAACAATACCCCTTTCATCAGTTTTATTTTTGAAGACCCATCTTGTGCCAATAGGACTTACACCCTCTGGCAATGGAACAAGCTCCCAAACTTGTTGTCTTCTAAACTGTTGGAGCTCCTCTTGCATGGCTTCTACCCAGCTGTTGTCTTTTAGTGCCTCTTGGTACTTGACTGGCTGATGGAGAGATAGAAAACAGCAAAAAGACAAATGTTTTGGGATTGACTTCTTGTGAGCACCCCTTCATTGATGTTGCCAATAATTTGGTCTGGTGGATGAGATTTCAAGAAGATGAGCTCTCCTTGGTATGGAATAATGGCATTGAGTGGGGAGGGCTGCAGATGTGAATCATCTGAGCTAACCACTGCTGGTGACTTTGATGATCCAGTAGTGGCTTCAAAAGGTGGTGGAATAGGAGGTAAAGGTGTGGACACATGCTGACTTTGATCCACTGTTTGAGGACTTTTATCAACAGTGTTTGATGATGTGGAAGCAGGTGTTAAGGGGCTACTTTGGTCAACAACTGTTGATGTAGCAGTGGTTGAGCTTTGACAGCTGTTTTGAACATCTGCTGCTCTTCCCATTTGGACAGACTTTTGTTGAGGAATGATGATTTCATACCCATAGTCTGGTGTTGAATCCTCTGATGGACCTGCACTGTTAGTCTTGACAGCAGTATTTTCAAAAGTAAATTTATCAAGATCAAAACTCTTAGTCTTTTAATCAACCCCAGGCATCAAGTAAACACTGTTAGTCTTTTAGGCAGAGGCAGTAAACACTGGTGATGAATCCTCTGATGGGCCTGCACTGTTAGACTTTGATAAATTTACTTTTGAAAATACTGCTGTCAAGACTAACAGTGCAGGTCCATCAGAGGATTCATCACCAGACTATGGGTATGAAATCATCATTCCTCAACAAAAGTCTGTCCAAATGGGAAGAGCAGCAGATGTTCAAAACAGCTGTCAAAGCTCAACCACTGCTACATCAACAGTTGTTGACCAAAGTAGCCCCTTAACACCTGCTTCCACATCATCAAACACTGTTGATAAAAGTCCTCAAACAGTGGATCAAAGTCAGCATGTGTCCACACCTTTACCTCCTATTCCATCACCTTTTGAAGCCACTGCTGGATCATCAAAGTCACCAGCAGTGGTTAGCTCAGATGATTCACATCTGCAGCCCTCCCCACTCAATGCCATTATTCCATACCAAGGAGAGCTCATCTTCTTGAAATCTCATCCACCAGACCAAATTATTGGCAACATCAATGAAGGGGTGCTCACAAGAAGTCAATCCCAAAACATTTGTCTTTTTGCTGGTTTTCTATCTCTCCATCAGCCAGTCAAGTACCAAGAGGCACTAAAAGACAACAGCTGGGTAGAAGCCATGCAAGAGGAGCTCCAACAGTTTAGAAGACAACAAGTTTGGGAGCTTGTTCCATTGCCAGAGGGTGTAAGTCCTATTGGCACAAAATGGGTCTTCAAAAATAAAACTGATGAAAGGGGTATTGTTGTCAAAAATAAAGCCAGGCTTGTGGTTCAAGGGTATAGATAAGAAGAGGGCATTGATTATGATGAAACATTTGCCCCTGTAGCAAGACTTGAAGCAATCAGACTATTTCTGGCCTTTGCTGTCAACCACAACATCAAGGTGTACCAAATGGATATCAAATGTGCATTCCTCTATGGTAAGATTCAAGAGGAGGTTTATGTTTGTCAACCTCTAGGTTTTGAGGATCCATTTAATCCAAATCTTGTCTACAAGCTAAATAAAGCTTTGTATGGCCTGAAACAAGCACCAAGGGCCTGGTATGAAACTCTTTCCACCTTCCTACTATCCATTGGTTTCACAAGAGGTAGAATAGATAAAACACTGTTTTTAAAATGGAGAGGAAAGGATTTGATGATTGTCCAAATTTATGTGGATGACATCATCTTTGGAAGCACATGTTATAAAATGTGTGAAGAGTTTAGGCAACTCATGACAGCTGAGTTTGAAATGAGTGCAATGGGTGAACTCCAGTGCTTTCTTGGTCTCCAAGTAAGGCAACTGCAAAATGGCACTTTTATCCATCAAGGCAAATATGCCAAAGAACTTTTAAATAAATTTGAGATGGATGATTGTAAGCCATGCAGTACACCCATTGCAACCAATAAAGTAGTCATATCTGATGAGAAGGATGAATTGGTTGATCAAACTTTGTATAGAAGCATGATTGGGTCTTTATTGTACCTAACTGCATCTAGGCCAGACATCATGTTTGCAACATGTGTTTGTGCTAGATCCCAATCAGCCCCAAGAAAGTCAAACCTTATTGCTGTAAAAAGGATATTCAGATACCTAAAAGGTGCTCCCACACTTGGTATCTGGTATCCAGCTGATGGTAAAATTGAGCTTTCAGGTTTCTCAGATAGTGACTCTGCTGGATGTGACAAGACAAGAAAGTCCACTTCAGGAGGGTGCCAATTCCTAGGCAATTGCTTAGTATCTTGGCAAAGCAAAAAGCAAGCAGCTGTTTCCACATCCACTGCTGAGGCAGAATATATAGTTGCTGCAAGCTGTACAGCCCAACTGCTTTGGCTTCAAAATCAGTTGCTGGATTTTGGTATCACTTTCTTAAAGACACCACTCATGTTGGACAGCCAGGCAACAGAAAATATCATCAAAAATCCAGTTTCCCATTCAACCACCAAGCATATTGACATCAGACATCACTTTGTGAGGGATTGCTATGAAAAAGGTTTGATTTCTCTACACCATGTTCCAACTAAGGATCTGCTGGCAGATGTGCTAACCAAAGCATTAGACACATCAACCTTTGAAAGCTTGATCTCTAGGATTGGCATGCTAAACATGGAATAACAGGCAAAATCCTGTTTTTCTATGAATAAAAGCATTAAAATGTTTTCAGAAAATCAAAAATCCATCCTTAAAAATAGCTGAAAATGAATTTTTCATTAAATCCTTAAAAGTCTGCCATAACCACTGTTTTGTTCAAAAGTCTGTTCTACTTAAAAGACTGTCCACTGCTGAAAGTCAACCCCTGCTCTCTCATTTTCTTGATAAGCACTGTTGTTCAAAATCAGTGTTTTATCCACTGATATGCTATCCATAGATAGTAAAAATCACCCACTGCTCTCATTGTTACAGTTATGCCCACTGATCTTGTTCCATCAGTGGTCTTCATAAAAGGAGTTGTCGTTTTCTTCATCAGGGGTTGGCACGCGGACAGTACATTGTGGTCAGACCTTTTGTAACCGTTGCCACGTCAGCATTCACTTTTTCTCTATAAAACCCCCATTCAAAACCCCAAACAGGGTTTTACTGTCGAATTGAATTCTTAAAAATTCCTTTCTCAAAGCAGTTTTCATCTCATTTCCTCAAATTTCTTCACAACCTTCTTCGATCGTCTTCTCCAAAATGAAAAAATCGAAGTCATCTGCAAAACCCACTTCCAAATCTTCTCGTAAAAAGGCTGCTCAAACGGCTACACCCATTGAAATCCCATACAAATCACCACACAATTATCTGGGTCTTTTGACAAAACCAGGCACCACCGATGCTTTCGATTCCATCATTGACATCATGTCTGCATCGAAGTACAAAACTTTGTTAACAGCAAATGCTCCAATCTACTTGGACACCCAAAGAGAGTTTTGGAAGAATATTACCCTTGACAAACAAGGTGAGGATGTCATATCCATTAACTCTTCTCTAATGGGTAAACCTGTCAAAATCACACCACAATCCATCTCGGAAGTCTTTGAACTCAACGATCAGCAAGGTAAAACTCATTTTCCCAAAAATGATTTAAAAACTGATTTCCTTGAAAGGGGGTATGCAGAACAAATTAAAAAGGATACCTTACAAAAAGGTAATTTTCCACCTGCAACAAGGTTTTTGTTCCATACCCTGCTTATGTGTGTTTCAAACAAAACCACTTCTTTTAATGAGATACCATTAAAGATTCAAAACCTGGGATATGCTATTCTTCAAGATGAAAATTTCAATTACTCCCAGGAAATCTTTAATGATTTGGTTAAAAATGTTGATAAAAAGCCATTCTTACTTTTTCCAAGGTTTCTAAGCTATTATTTTGAAAAGAAATTTGGTAAGGATGATGCTTCTGCAATAAAACAAGGGGTATCTTTTCAAATAAACAGCTTAACTGCTGAAACTTTTACAAGAATGTCAACACCTTTCAAAACACAAGCAGAGGTGCCTGAGCAGACTTTAGCAGCTACCACTGCTCCTCAGGTATTTGCTGCTGAGCCCACTGCTCAAGGTGATCAAAGTAGCAAAACAACTGCTTTGAAACCCACACCTAAAATTACCAAAAAGCCAAAGCAAAAGAAAACTCAAAAACCCCCAAACCTATCAAAAAGGCAACTCTGGAGGATGAGATACCAGAGCAACTGCCAGTGACAGCACAAAAGTCACAAGAAACCACTGTTGCTACTTCCTCACAGCAATTGGTACAAATATCTCAACCCATGGCTGAAACTCCTCCTGCTTCTTCTCAAAAAGAACCGGTTGTACAAATAGGGACACCACAATATGATGCTCTGGAATCACTTGCTTCCATCATCCACAGCCCAATGCCCGGGGCCAATTCTCTTTCTACACCCAACCTCACCTCCACAATTCCCCCACCAACTAAATTATTGTTGGATGCTATTGATCTGAACCAGGCACAAACCAGTCCTTCTCACTCACCTATCAATGAGAACATACTTCAACAAACGACTGGGTCTGATGTATCAATCATAGCTAACCCACCAATAAGACCTGAGGAGGTTACACCCCTTGAGTTACAAGTAACTCTTGGTGGTAATCCAAGTGAAGCAGCCACTACAAGAGCTGAACCCACTGATTTGCATTTGGACAGTAGTTACATCAATAAAACTTCCTTGGAGGCAATTCCTTCTATAGCACCTCTGATAACCACTAGTGATTTTGTTTCGACCACTGGTACCATCAAAAGGTTATCAAGTGTTGAGGGAAGAAGTCCCCAATACCAAGAAAAAGGGGCATCAGTGGATGATTATTGGAATACATTTCCTAAGTCAACCACTGTTCAAACCACTGTTAGTGGGAAATCAGATGATCCTATTAAGTTGGGTGATGGTTTAAAGTACCAAGAATTGACGGATAGAATTGACAAACTGGATACCTCTGTTGCAGAAATCAAAGAAATGCTGCAATAGTTGTTGAAAGTTCAAAAGGTGCAACCCACTGCTGTTCCAGCTCAAGCACCTGCTCCACCACAAGCATCTGCTGTAAATGAGTTATGGACTCTATTTCAACCCCTGCTCCAACAACAAAGACAAATGGCTGATCAGCAGCATGCAATACATGTTCAAGAGCTGAGAAACATCATGGAGTCAAGGTTTAAAAATACCCAAGCAGACATCAAGGCTATAAAGGCCCACATCCTAAACACCACTAGCACTGCTCCTCCCACTGTTCTCTTCATTGATAAACTTCCTCCAGATAATGCCAAAAAGGGGGAGAAAATCAAACAGTGGAAAAAGAAGGGAATAGATGATGGTCTCTATATTGAACCAGAAAAGGAGAATATGACTAAAAAGATCCCTTTGACAGATGGCAGTAAAAAGATTGATGTTACCACAAATGCACTTGCTGAGGCAAAAGCAAGTGTAAAAAGGGACAGAGAGGCAAAGGATATGTCCAGGTGGAATGAGGAGAAAAGAGCTTATATGGAGCTGAATGCGCAGGGTTGTTCTGAGCCAAAGGATGTTCAAAATCTTGAGCCAAAAAGAAATAATCCCACTAGAAAAGTGAGGGAACCCAAATCCACACCATCCAGTTTCACAAAGCATACTTCCAAACCACCTTCCAAAAGCCCCCAACATCAATCTTCCACTCAAACAGCTGTTGTAACTCCTGCTGTATCAACAACTGCTGGTACTTCAGTAGTTTCAACATCTGCTATCACTTCAACACACACCACAATTACTGCCTTACCACCACCACCAAAAATCATCTCACCACCAAAACCACCATCACCACTAAAAATAACCTCACCACCATCACCTCCTGCCAAAAAGCAGAAGACATCAGATGTTACAACATCTGTTGTAATGACAACAGTGGTTGAAACACCAGTTGTTTCAACAACTGTTAGTCAGCCACCTTCCACCACTCAAATCACCACCACTGATCCACCCAAAACATCATCAACCTCTCCTACAATAAAAAGGAGAAGGATGTTCATACATGATGATGATTCTCCATCACCTCCACCAACATCTTCACAATCACTTGCACTTATTCCAAACCCTGTTCCTCTCTCATTAGCTCAAGTACAACAACCAATCCCTATCATCACTCCTGCATGTTTCCAATATCCTCTTGAACTCATTGCAGTCAGAGAAGAGATCAAATCCTTCTACTATGAGGATGATCCTGCTAAAAGGAAGTTGCCATCAGTTGAAGGATATCCTAGGCCTAACAACATTGAAGAGTACTAGAAAATTAAGGCTCTACAGGCAGAGGATATTTTCAAAAGAAGCTCTCAAGGGAAAACTGAAATTCAAAGGCACTACCAATTTCTATTCACTCAAGTCAGATCCTTAGAGCAGTTTGCAAAAAATGTTTGTCAACAAATCTCAGAAAGAGCAGATGAAACTTTGAGAAAATACTACATTGAAAGCATCATGGCATCCAAGAAGTATAAGGGGGAAAATATATATGTACAAGGAGTGGACCATTCCTGAGCTTGAAAAAGAAGCAGCCAGGATTCAAGAAATGATTAAGAATAAGGTCAAACACACTCCTCCAGATTGGTCAAAGTACAAAAAGAATATGCCTGAAAAGACATTGGAGCTAAAGAGAATGAAAGAGGAATTAGTTGCTGCTGACTATGGGTCTAAAAATCAAGTGTCAAGATGGAAAGAAGACAAAGTCAGGACCACCTACAAAAGATTGGAGGAATTAAGGAAGAAAGATCCTAAAGTTCCACAAAAACCTGACTACCCTGAAGCAGAGGTTTCAAAAAGACCACCAAAGCTGCAAATCAGGAGATCCACTGCTCCAACTAGTGCTGCCATCTACAAAAGAAGACAACAACAACAGTTGGATGCTGAAACAGTGGAAGAACTAATGGCAGGAGATGCCCTTGTAAAAGAGGGTATTAAGAAGATGATAGTTAAAACTCTTGGCCTAAATCAACCTGCAAGCACTGCTCAAACAGTCATCACAAGGCCTGCATCACCAAACTCCTCATCTAATAAAAATCTCCCAAGAAACCCACCAGACTCAAAAGTACTAAAGTGGAAAACAGACAAACAGACCCATGTACTGACATTGATCAAGTCTAGTGGAGAAGTGAAGAAAATAACAAGGGAACAAGCACTTGGCCTAAGTCTTGAAGATTTGCAGGATCTCATTGATCTTCCACTGTGCAGGGATGAAGATGACACAGATGCCTTAGCCTTTGAGTTACAAATCAAAGGGAAAATAAGGGAACAGTTGATGAGGCAATAAAGATCTTCCAATAATGAAGAGTTTGGCATTATCTGTTCCAGTGGGAGATTGTTGGGATTGAACCCTATCAGAGGAACAGATAATTAAAGCCAAAACTGGATCAGAGCAGTGGATCCAGAATAAGCAGATGTTATGTAATCAAGTCTCTCCCCTTGAAAGTGGTTTCAACATCTGCTGACCTCCTATCTACTGATCGGTACAACTGCTGACCTACAACTACTGATCAAGTCAAAGGCTGATGAAGAAAAAGCCCTGCTGATTCAATCTACTGCCTTGAGTCAAGCACTGCTGGGTTATATCAAGTGCTGCTGGGTTCACATCAGTGGAAGGATTCAGCAGTAGTTTACTCTGTCTTTATGTAATGTATTGTAATAACAGTTGTTAGCATAGCAGTACTTGTATAGATCAGAGGTTAGAGTTTGTTAGGAGTTTAGATGTCACTTTCATGGTGACGTCAGCAAAGATGCCACAGTGGTTTGTCCGTGCCTATAAATAGAACAGTACCCTGTACTGTTCTATTAGCTCTTCACCATCTTCTTCCTGCACGAACAAATCACAGTGAGCTCAGGCTGAGGGGGAGTTTATTACATACATGCAAGTGTAATCGTTAAATGAAATAAATTCAATCATTCGATTCATTGTTGAAAATGTGTGTTGAAAGCAATTCTCCTGTTTGATTGTGAAAAGTTTGTTTCCATTATTTTCCGCTGCACTACTCATTCAATTTCATCTTAATTCAAACGTAAAACACAATCAAAACCAAACTCAGATCCTAACAACTTAAGACAGATATTCCATAACAATCGGATCTAGGGTTTCGTATAAACTTGATAGAATAAATAAACATGAGAAATAAAAAATATTCTGCATCAAAATCGGTTTTAGGGTTTTGCATAAACATCATATTGTATAACAAAACCATAATCTTAAAACCCCAAAATCAACAGATTTTTCAATGCCAATCGGATTTAGGCTTTTGAATCAAAATCACAAACTTATTAAGCATCACAATCAAATAAAACTTATTTTAAATCAATTCAAATAAAACTTAAGACGGATATTCCATAACAATCGGATCTAGGGTTTCGTATAAATTTGATAGAATAAATAAACATGAGAAATAAAAAATATTCTGCATCAAAATCGGTTTTAGGGTTTTGCATAAACATCATATTGTATAACAAAACCATAATCTTAAAACCCCAAAATCAACAGATTTTTCAATGCCAATCGGATTTAGGGTTAAATCAACATAAACATAGTTTTAACACAGTAAATAAACGGAGGAACACATGAATAATGATTAAAGAAGGAATTTAACAAAAACAACTTACAGATTTGTAGAGCGATATGCGAAATTCTGAAATCAAATCAAGAAAAAGTAGAAGTAGATGAAGACGCTGAAGAATGTAAAACCATCTATATATGTAGATCCAGTGAAAAAATTCATTGTTATATGGAAACCGATGGTATTCTTGGAAGAAGATTGGAGTGAAGTTGAAGAGTTGATTGTGTGAAACGGTGGAGATATTAATTAGGTAAGAAAGACCGAGGAAAAGAAAAAAGGCGTGAGGGATAAAGAGTTTTGGCGGTTAATTGTGAAAAAGAGGGATTCATCAAATGCCACGTGGCAAGTAATCGCTTAAGCTAATGCCATGTGGCTTAAGCTTGTTTTGCTTTATTAGAAGTAGTAGATTATGAGTTAATATAATGATTATTTAATAATAAAGCCAAAATGAATGAGAGATCTTGTGCATTAAGTTTGTGTGTTGGAACCATAAACATGTGGGAAATTGTGCTTGTCCCACATAGGTGGAGAGATAAATCTTTTGTGGATTTATAATTAGAATTCTCTACACGAATGTATTCTTGTGTGACAACTTACACCTAGTGGTAGCCATGAGGGTGCGAAGCACCCGACACGCGCACTGGACCGCGCCCGTGCCCGGGCGCGGGCCCGGGACGAGGGCGCAATGTGGCGCACTTCGCACGCTCGCATCGCCGCGAGCCGCTTGATTCCGCCTTTAGTATTTTTTAGATGCGTCTTGGCCTGGTGTTGTCAGCTAAAGACTCTTCAAATTCCACCAGTCAAATGATAAGTTACAGAATTCATTGTGCTATTAAATTCTAGAATTGAATGGTGCATTCAATATACAGTTATCATTTCGAATTCTAACCAATATATATACAAAGCTTTGTGCTTTGTTTTAGACACACAATACTGAAATCGCATGGTTCATACAACACACACATCAAACGAATTTCCTAACTTTGCATCTCTGCGCACTCTTGTTTCAGTTATCCTTTCAGGTGTTAGGCTAATCCCGGCAGTACAATTTGCTTAGGCTGTCGTACCCTGGGAAACAGACGGGTTCACCTGGGTGGCCCGTAATCTGTTTTAAGGGAATCGTGATCTTCACGTGCCTCAGTCACCGTTGTTTTATGCTTTCTTTCTTTTTCCTTTTGTAATATGTTCTTGGTTTCCTTTACATTTCTTGTACTGTATTATCTTTCAGTTTGTTTCTGTTCTGACTTATGAGTTATAATTATAAAATTGATTAATAAAATTATTATCTTATTTATTTTGTGAACGGCTGTCCTACAGATACTGAATTGGTACCGAATCGGTACTAAACCGTACCGGGTACATTCGGTACCGGTATCGGTACCCATTTTTCGATACCAGTATTCACGGGTAAAACACCGGTAAATACCGTTACCGTACCGGTACCGGTACCGAATCGGTGTATTCGTACCGGTACCCACTTTTCCCGTTTTTCGGTGACGGTACTTTTGGTACCGAACGGGTACCGTGCTCATCCCTAGACTATACGTTAATGGCTCATGGCATTATAATCTAGTGGCATCTTGAGGTGGGATAAGACTTATGACCATTAGATCATGGGTTCGATTCCCACAAAGGGTTTTTCCCATATTTATTTGTTTTCCTCCTAAATTGGTTTTTTTTTTAACTTTCCTAAATTGGTGTATAGACATTATCGGCTAGTGAACATGGATATGATCGGGTGATTCCGCTCGTGCCACGATGATATTCGAGTGATCTGTAAGTGATCCAAATTTTTAGTTCCAAAAAAAAAAAAAAGTTTATACGTTAGTGTGAAAAAAAAAATGCCGCAAATTAAGGTAACCATAATTTTGTCCTAAATTTGCTACAATTTTTGCTACAACTCTTTTTTAGTTTTCCCACAAAATCGGCAAATTGTCTTGAGACTTGTTTTTTGTTTTCAATATTATTTTAATAAAAATAAAAAATTATTAATCACTCAATACAAAAAAAAAAAAAAAAAGATTTGAAAGTTAATAAACTTTGAAAAAAAATTGGGACATTTTAAATAATTGTTTTATTTTTCATTTTTAATATTAGAGTAAATTGCCATTTTAGTCCCTGAGTTTTGTCCAAATTTGCCATTTTAGTCCAAATAGTTTTTTTTTCGCCTGTGGGTCCCTGACTTTTCCATTTTGTTGCCATTTTGATCATTTTGTCTAACTCCATCCAACTCCATCCAATTTTGTCTAACTCCATCCAAAAACCCAGTTTGTACATAATCACTAATGTTTTCAGTTGCCATTTTGATCCAATTCCAAAAAATTAAAAAAATTCCAAAAAATCTAAAAATCAAAAAAATTCTAAAAAATTCTAAAAAATCCAAAAAATCATTAAATGTTTCGGCACGAACCGTTTCGAACCGTACCGTTTCGAACCGAACCGTTTCGACCCGTACCGTATCGAACGGTACCGTTTCGACCCGTACCGTTTCAACGCCGTACCGTATCGACGCGAACCGTTTCGAACCGTACCGTATCTAAAAATCAAAAAAATTCTAAAAAATCCTAAAAATTATAAAAAATCCAAAAAATCATTAAATGTTTCGGCACGAACCGTTTCGAACCGAACCGTTTCGACCCGTACCGTATCGAACGGTACCGTTTCGACCCGTACCGTTTCGACGCCGTACCGTATCGACGCGAACCGTTTCGAACCGGTTCGGTTCGATACGGTACGGGTCGAAACGGTACGGTTCGATACGGTACGGCGTCGAAACGGTTCGCGTCGAAACGGTACGGTTCGATACGGTACGGTTCGAAACGGTTCGCGTCAAACGGTTCGGTTCGAAACGGTTCGCGTCGAAACGGAAATGGTACGGGTCGAAACGGTTCGGTTCGAAACGGTTCGCGTCGAAACGGTTCGGTTCGATACGGTACGGGTCGAAACGGTTCGGTTCGATACGGTACGGTACGGGTCGAAACGGTTCGGTTCGATACGGTACGGGTCGAAACGGTTCGGTTCGATACGGTACGGGTCGAAACGGTACGGGTCGAAACGGTTCGGTTCGAAACGGTACGGGTCGAAACGGTTCGGTTCGATACGGTACGGGTCGAAACGGTTCGGTTCGATACGGTACGGGTCGAAACGGTTCGGTTCCGGTTCAATACGGTACGGGTCGAAACGGTTCGGTTCGATACGGTACGGGTCGAAACGGTACGGGTCGAAACGGTTCGGTTCGAAACGGTACGGGTCGAAACGGTTCGGTTCGATACGGTACGGGTCGAAACGGTTCGGTTCGAAACGGTTCGGTTCGAAACGGTACGGGTCGAAACGGTTCGGTTCGAAACGGTTCACGTCGAAACGGTTCGCGTCGAAACGGTACGGTCGATACGGTACCGTTCGATACGGTACGGGTCGAAACGGTTCGGTTCGAAACGGTACGGTTCGAAACGGTTCGTGCCGAAACATTTAATGATTTTTTGGATTTTTTTGAATTTTTATGATTTTTTAGAATTTTTATGATTTTTTTGAATTTTTTTGATTTTTAGATTTTTTGGAATTTTTTTGATTTTTTGGAATTGGATCAAAATGGCAACTGAAAACATTAGTGATTATGTACAAACTGGGTTTTTGGATGGAGTTAGACAAAATTGGATGGAGTTGGATGGAGTTAGACAAAATGATCAAAATGGCAACAAAATGGAAAAGTCAGGGACCCACAGGCGAAAAAAAAACTATTTGGACCAAAATGGCAAATTTGGACAAAACTCAGGGACTAAAATGGCAATTTACTCTTAATATTACAATAAAAGTGCTGGACAAATTTTATATATAATTTTTTTGCTAATGCTTGCCAAAAAATAGCAACAATTTTGCAACTATTTTACTTGTTACGTTTAAGACTGTGATACCTTTTTTTTATTCAATCCAGCGACAACAGATTTGGAAAAAATAAAAAATATTTTGAAATTCATAAATTTTCAGAAAAAAAAGCATAAAAATAATAAAAATTCTAAAAAAATGTTTACAATCTTGAAATAAATACAACAAAGATCCTAACTAAATGCCAGTTTTTTTATTACAAAACTAACAAATCAAAGCTTTTTTTTTTACTTATTTAGAAACTTTCTCAACATTTCTTCCATGTTTTTATGCCGTTCCGCTTGTTCGGCCCGCTCTCGTTTTAGAAACTTTTTCAACATTTCTTCCAAGTTTTTATGCCGTTCCACTTGTTCGGCCCGCTCTCGTTCACGTTTAGCCCGTTCTTGTTCTCGCTCTTGTTCACGTTCGACTCGTTCTTGTTCTCGCTGCCGTTCACGTTCTGCTCGTTCTCGTTCCCGCTCTTGTTTAAGTTGTTCAAAACGAGCTTCTATGTTTTGTCGGGCCTTTTGTTCTCTTTCTAATTCCGCTTGAACTATCTCGAGCTAAAATTTGTCAAAAGATATATAACTAATACATATTAACAAAAAAACAAATAGTGTAACATATTAATATCACATAATAACCTAACCACGACGATCTAAAAAAAATAATAGGAATAAAAAATTATTTAAAAATCATATAAAAACACATGCATACAAAAAAACAATACTTTTTTATTTTTTTAGTTATTAATACACACTCATACACACACACATACTTATATACACACATCCACATATGCATATAAACACATCCACATACATATACTTATACACACATACTTATACATATACACACATCCACATACACACATACATATGCACATGCATATAAACACATCCACATACATATACTTATACACACATACTTATACATATACACACATCCACATACACACATACATATGCACATGCATATAAACACATCCACATACATATACTTATCCTGAATCTATCTCTCATTGTCATAAGGGTAAGAACTGTTTGTATGATAGTTGGAGGAAGGCTACTCAACTTTTCCAAAGGTAAATCTTGAACTACCAGCTTAGAATGCTGCATTTTTTTTTTTACACCAAGACCCTTGTGGGCAGTGGCAAAGTTTGAGATTTCCGACTGGGGGGTCGAAAACGTATATACCTATAAAAAATTATAAAACCGGGGGGTCGAAAACGTATATATCTAAAAAAATCTATACGAAACTACATACCGGACACTATTGAGCGAAAAGTTCGGGGGGTCGGGCGAAAAAAATTATAAAACCGGGGGGTCGAAAACGTATATATCAAGTAACTTAACCATGAACTCAAATCACAAAGCAACTAGATTTCAAACTTGTTAAAGTATTTGTTGCTCTATGCCAATGGTCGAAATAATCTAATAGCAAAGATATCAAATAAACTTTAGGAATCTCCTATACAGTGAAACCCTTATCAACATGCTAGAAACTAGAGGAACACAATGACAGTATCAAGTTAGTGCAGAAAAAGAATGCTTTGTATTGTAGATCAAAATACCATGCATCTATTTCATACTTAGGTCACTCGATTCATCACCTTGCAGTTGAGAAAACCCGTCAACTTAAAGCACAGACACAAAATTCTGAGTTATTGAAGTCAGAAAAGTAATTTGCAACTTTAAAACATTAGCATAGTATACTCAATTTACTTAGAAAGTCACATCTGTCTCTATTACCATAGCCCGTTTAACTATGGCCGATTATCTGATTCTAGTTATCCACTTACATAAAGCATATCCAAGCTCCCCTCAACTCAATAAAATTATATAGAATGGTATATTTTCGTCATCTAAAGTTGAATTAAACTAACAGATTGCGATCTCTAAAATCTCATGGGCTCGTGTTTTGGAAAAGCTTGGAATACAAAAAAGAAGATATCAGATACAATCCTGGCATTTTTTCCTATACACACTGCATACCACATTGCATTAAAATATACAAATTCATAGCATAATTTATAAATCAAGATAACTTAAAGCTCACCTGTGACAAGAATCGTTCCACGTTATTACTTTGGTTCTTTACACCACGTTTTGCCGCTGTTAAGACATTTATTGCAACACTCATATTTGTTAGCCACATTCTGTTTATTATAGCATGCATTATAAGATACTGGTAATGGTAAAACCGTAAAAGTCTTAACTGATCTTTTTCCTCCGGGGTGCTTGAGCAACCTTTCTAGAAGCTTCTGAAACTCGGCTATCCTCTTTGGACCCAGAAAACAATTGATCTTTTTCTTCCTAGAGGACAAAATTTTCACCGAAATAACTAATAGTTTTCCTGAAAATCGTGTCTTTGCAAGAGAATAACACATACCCGGAGATGCACTCCGCTGACAGCAGTTACGTCATTAAGCTGCTGATCAATACTTTGATCCGAAAATGCTTCAGACACTTTCTGCTTCTTACTGATATGTAGCAGTAAAGTCATTTTATTAAATGGATATATATGAGATACAAAAATCAAACTACCTTAGCGAAGAAACAGGTGCTTCTAACGTTTTTTTCTGGCCAACAGTCGGCTTTTTTGGGGAAGTCTTTGCATTACTTCCAGATGCCAATGAAGAGTCTCCAGCAGACTGTATTAAAAAAATTAACCTCTAACGAACTGATAATATATTTGAAAAGGAGATGGAATAAAAAATAACGATAAAACAAAATAATATACTACATCTGTTCATATGTAAGTGTCACACAAAGCATAGGAGTTGCTTAAGGTGCATATACGTGAAGCACTGACATACAACCTATAAGCAATGAGCCTGCTATTTAATATATAAGAAGGTATATTACATGAAAACTAAAAACAGATGAAAAGGTATTCTTGTTTTCTTCTATACCTGCCTTTGTTGTAGTGCCATCTTCAGCATATGATCTCCTACAAGTTGCCGCGTGTGCCAGACAAATTGTTCTTTATTTATGACATTGCTCTGGGAATAACGTAGCCATTTAGCATAATGATGGTTGATAACCCAAATAAATAACACACTTAAAACATTTATAAACAAAAAAATAAAAATAAAAAATTCCAAATAAATATTGTTACAGGGTCACCCCCTAACTATACCCTTAATCGAACATATAGGCCCTGGAGTTGCATAGCCTGGTCTTTGTCAAGCTGTGCTTCTAAAACAGGTAGCAGCTGTGCAAAAGGGACCTGCTTGCCAGCTGGCTGATTACCCATTCTTTGGAACTGAGATTCATCTTCCGGGGTCTGTCCTATATTTTGAGCAGGATTTTTATCAGCATTCTGCATACCCGTAGTCAGGTCCATATCGGAACAGTCTGCAATATATTCATTCATATTCATGATACAAAGAGAATCATTGAGTAGAGATGGTTAATTGTTACAAGGGCAATGATCATGTGTACAAGTCCATCATATATACCTAAAATGCCCATATATAACTAACTATAATTCTGTATCACAAATCGACAAAACAATGAGAGGCAACTACACAAATCGAAGGTACCACTAAAAGCGAGGTGTAAAAAAGAATGATTGAGCACAGGGCCATCGCTAAGTTGTTTATTTATTTATTTATTTTTGGATAAAACTACGATAATCGTAGCAAAACGATATATTTAAAATAGTTCATAGTTACAAGGGCAAGGGCATTGATCATGTGTACAAAGTCAATGTCTTTCATATAAACATAACACATTTCTATACTAGCCCATATATAACTATAATTCTGTATCAGAACTACACAAATCCACAAAATAATTTTTTTTGAACGGCCAACAGAATCAATCCCGAGCACTCTTGGGGCACCCACTGGACAAACGGAGTACTCCAAGAGTAACCCAAGTCAACCACCAATTCCGGGGAAAACCCAATCACCCACCCGCCCGTAGGCATGACGGTGAAATTACCAGTAAAACCCGTTTGGCTCAAGGATCCAACCCAGATTTCCCTGGGTCTTCTATCATTGCCACTAGTGCCTCACTCTACACCAAGTGGGAGTCGAACCTGCATCTCTCAAGACTCTTGATTCGATAGTTCCTAAACCATCTTGCACTACCAAGTTTAAGATGTGAGCACAACATCTTATATGAAAAAACAAACCATCAAAGTGTAACTTCCCCTTTCCCTTAAAATAACTCATCAAAATGTTGGCTGCCCTATCATTGTTCGATGCATTGTCTAAAGTGATGGTACCCATTTTGTCTTGGATACCCCATTTTATAAGACACTCTAAGATACCATCGGATATAACCTCACCGCTATGGGGTGGTGCAAGCTCATTGAAACCTATAATGCATTTTTGCAATTTTCAATCACAATAAACAAAGTGAGCCGCTAAACACATGTAACCAATCGTTTGGTTAGATGTCCAACAGTCACTAGTGAGGGATACCATCTCAGCCTTTTTCAAAGTTTTCTTTATCCTCTCTTTTTCTACATCTACAACTTTTATGCAATCTCGAGTGATTGTAGACCTAACTTTTTCATATAGAGGATTCATAGTCTTCATTAGGTAATTAAACCAGTGGTACTCTCTATGTTGTCAAAGACGCAAGGCTCAGGCGAGGCGCATCGGCCTCGCCCGGAGCCTAGGCGCAAGGCGCAAAAAAAGCGTGGGCTTTTTTAAGAAAAGCGCACATAGAGAAAAAAAATATAAAAAATATGTTATGCTTTGAAAATAAATAAGATTCCACAAATATAATTAAAAAAACTATTATACATGCCATTTAAGATCATGGAGCTAATAGTTAGTAGCAAAAGTTTAGGACTTATATGTTGTAAGTTTTGGGTGTGTGAATAAAAGTCTCAAAAGGTGGTAAATACTTTGTCCCACATCGGTGTGGGGACAAAGTGAGTGGTTGTTTATAAGGTAAAGTCTTCACTACTCTATTGTAGCTTTATGACATGTTTTACCACAAGTCCTACCCGCGCGCAGGGGGGGTGCAAAAATGAGTTTCTGAGTTGGAATTTGGTTGAACTCATGCGTGCCCGCATCTGCGGACACGAATGCAGCTCCGAAAAGCCCGCGTGAGGCAGTTTTTATTCGTTTTTTTTATTTTTTCCAGTTTCGTCTTTTTTATTCTGCAGCGCTGCGCCTCAGGCCGTTTTTGTGCGCCTTTCTTGCGCCTCAGGCCGCTTTTTTCAAAAAAAACCCATTTTTGCGCCTAGGCTGCCACCAGGCGCTATTGGTGCGCCTAGGCGCGCGCTTTTTGCGCTTTTGACAACATAGGGTACTCTACAAACGAAAAGGGTAACTCATGTGCTATGATCATTTTTGCAATTATATTACGAATTTTCATTTGACTATAACCCCCATCCGGCTCAAAACCCTCAAACGCATCACAATCATTTTTACCACTATCAAAGTTGAGAAAACCGTCTTTTTTAGCTTGCGCTTTTTTGAATAATCCACAAACTTGAAGATGTCGCCTCCTACTTGTTGTGCTCTTCCACTTATTGATTACATATGTATGCTTGCAATAGATGCATTGTTTTTTTGTCACCATTTTCCCTTTGTACAAACCCTGAACATCTACAAAATGTGGATGCACATCGGAAGTTTTTTTTCTCTCTTTTGAACAAGCACCTCCGGTCGTTGTATCAGCTACATCGGTATCACCCGATTCATGAAATATTGGATTCGGGTCGTCCTCTCCATCAATCAGATCAACATGAGCAGCCGGATTCTCGTTTGATTCTTTGTAAGAAGACATCCTACCAAAAATAAAACACAATTATAACTACACAATCGTTAACACAATTATAACATTTAACAAACATAACAGAAGTAAACAAACGGAAGTTAACAAACAATTATAACAGAAACATACATACAATCTGTGTATGTATGTTACCAAACAGAAACAATCTGGTTAGCAAACAGAAACGATTTATTATACAGAAACAATCTGGTTAACATACCAAACAGAAACATAACAGAAAGTCAGAAACATACGATTTAACGATTAATTAACATAAAAACATACTATAACAAACATACAGAAGTTCAAAAAACAGAAGCAGATTAGACTGAAACAAGTGATATTTACAAACGATTGTTATTATATGTTGCAGATTGAAGACTGAAACAAGTGATATTTATGATACGACTGTTTGGAGATTGAAGACTGGAGCGACTCACTTGTTGCAGATTGAAGACTGGAGATTGAAGACAGGAGCGGCGATATGTTGCAGACGATGTGTCAGAGACTAGAGAGCGGCGATATGTGTGAGTGTGACTGTGGAGACCGGAGACTCCGGAGAGTGAGAGTCGGAGACTAGAGAACGGCGGATTTAGGGTTAGATTTACATATTAAATATTAAGTTGGGTTGAATGTTATTTGGGCTTTTAATTTTTTTTTTTTTAGACTATTATATTTTTTTGGGTTATTAATCTATAAAATCTATAATATAAATATATATATATATATATATATATATATATATTAATTATTAATAAAAATAATTCGAGCGAAACCGAGCGATCGACGAGCGAGCGGAGCTTTGCTCATGCTCGGATTGAATTTGAATCGAACCGATCCGATCGGCTCATTTACAAACTGAGCGGGAATCGAACGAGCATTTTTCGAGCGATTGTCGGGCAGTTTGGACAGCCCTATTCAAGAGAAATGCAAGTCTTCCACCACTTGATCTAGAGATCATTGGCAAATCCACAAAATAATGACATGCAATGATACAAATCAAAGATGATAGATGCAGTAGCGAAGCTTGAAAACAAAAAGTTCGGGGATCGGAAGGTAACGGATCTAAAAAAAAATTCTATCGCGTAGTTTCGAGACGTATGTTCGGGTCCGACGTCGGTGGTCGGCTCAAACATTAATATCAAATAAAAAATGTTCCCCCTAGCATAATCTACTAACACAAGTTAACAAAACAAATCACCCTAAATTTCAACAAGTTTAGGGCAAAAAATGGACAAATTTCACCCCTAATTTCAACCTAAATCACATAATTTGAATCCCTAAATTAAACCTAAAGATACAAAACACATACCTCCTTGAAGGTTGAAGAAGTCGAACAAGACCACAAGCAACCGGTTCTTCCTCGTCTCGTCTCCTCGAAGAAGTCTCGAACAACACCAGCAGCCTTCGCCAGTTCGCCCCTTCTGTTTCAGTTCAGAGCACTCAGCAGGGTGGTTTTTTTTTTTTTTTTTTTTTTTTTTTTTTTTTTTTTTTTTTTTTTTTCGCATAACACAAACCAGCGATTGGGTTTGTTTTGTTTGGATAGAATGTTTATTGGGCTTTTAATTTGGGCTTCATATAATGATTTATGGGATATAATAAACATAATAATCTGTTTTGGGTTGAATAGATAGATCTGATTTCGTTTTTTTATAAAATATTTTATTTGAGCTATATAAATAATTTTTTTATAAAACCGGGGGTCGAAAACGTATATACCTAAAAAAAATTGTACGAAAAGTACATACCTAACACTACTGCGCGAAAAGTTCGGGGGGTCGGACGCCCCCTCCCCCTTAAATCCTGTGCCGCTGGATACTGGATAGATGCATAAGTCGCATCCTCTAAAATTCCCAGAACATTAGTACATCTTGGGTTCTTAATTTTAAGTTTTATAAAAAGAAAAGTTGTAAAAGAAGTTTACCTTTCTAGGGTTCTTTGGATATTCGAGGAGATGAAACGCTGAAGATAGTGGCCATAGCAAAGGAAATAAACGGTTTTAACGCGGGTTCTTGTTTTAAAACTAGTTTACAAAAAAAATATGATACAAAATTCCAAGATATCGTTTTGGACCATAAAGCAAAAGCTATCGCATAAAATTCCAAGAACAACCCTTTTAAAACTAGTTTACAAAAAAAAAAATATGATACAAAATTTTACCAAAACACGGGCGGGGACACTAGGGGTGAGTAAAAAACCGAATTAACAGACTCAAAACTGAATTAACTGACAAAACCAAACCAAATCAAAAACCGGTGCATCGATTAATTGTTTTTTTGAAAACAGAGAGTAGCGGGTCGGTTAGTATCGCAACCCCCAACCCCTACCCCGGAAGGCGGGCGGCCGCGAGCTCGCAAAGCTGGTGGTATCGGTGTTTATTAATTTGGCAGCGGAAATTTCATCGGGATCGTAGTTAGGAAATAATTTATCAGAGTAAAACACGACATTTTATAATTAATAAATACATGGGAAAACCCAAGTTTCCATTACAAACATGTTTTTAGGGATAAACCCTAATTTATTGAAATAAAACTTCTTCTTTATTTAGGTAACTTTTATAGCCACTTTTTCAAGCCTTCAGTACTCTCCAGCTGGCTTCTATTTGGCTTTCACATTTTGTTACCTGAAACGCGTTTTAAAAAGTTTTATCAGCAAGAAATACTGGCGAGTGAACCCCAGTTTAATCAAAACAAGTTTTATCATTTTACAGCATTGAGGGCCACCCGCAATTACATTTGTTTACATCTACTTTAATTACCACCCACGGTACCGTCAATCCTGACTTGTGGTAATGTTACTACTCACAGTGTAGTAACAAGTTATGTATACAAAACCCCAACATACCGACGATAATTGTAGATTTACAAATACTCAATCATTGTGAATTGTAATTTAAAACATTTTAGGTTTTGTAAAAACAGTTTACAAAAAGAAGGATTAACTCATATTGCTAATTTAGGTATTTCCTTGTGACTTTCTGGTTATAATCTATTAAATTAAACAATGCACACGCGTTAGTATAATAACCCAATTTACATTAGCTATACCCTCCCCTCGAGACAGAACTCCAACGACTGAGTCAGGCAGAGCCTAGACATGCGTTACGAAACTCTAGATCAATCGGGCAAAGTAACTAATACGTAACCGGGGTTATAATACTTACAACGAGGCAGAGCTTCGTTTTTTAGTGGGTATTATGCCCGGGAATTATTTTAGCTATTAGAGATTCGAGAGAGAAAATTGAATTGTGAACGATTTGAAACTGAAGCCGAGATCCCCTATTTATAGGTCTAGTCGAGCAGCAGGTCGCGGCCCGCGACGGCTGCTTCTGTCTTTCTCGCGGCCCGCGAGGACTACAGGGTAGGCTCTAGGCAAGGTGAATCAACGGTGTAGAATGTTTATTGGGCTTTTAATTTGGGCTTCATATAATGATTTATGGGATATAATAAACAGAATAATCTGTTTTGGGCTGAATACATAGTTCTGATTTCGTTTTTTTATAAAATATTTTATTTGAGCTATATAAATAATTTTTTTTTATAAAACCGGGGGGTCGAAAACGTATATACCTAAAAAAAATTATACGAAAAGCACATACGTAACACTACTGCGCGAAAAGTTCGGGGGTCGGACGCCCCCTTCCCCTTAAATCCTGTGCTGCTGGATACTGGATAGATGCATAAGTCGCATCATCTAAAATTCCCCAAACATTGGTACATCTTGGGTTCTTAATTTTGAGTTTTATAAAAAGAAAAGTTGTAAAAGAAGTTTACCTTTATAGGGTTCTTAGGATATTCGAGGAGATGAAACGCTGAAGATCATGGCCATAGAAAAGGAAATAAACGGTTTTGACGCAGGTTCTTGTTTTAAAACTAGTTTACAAAAAAAAATATGATACAAAATTCCAAGATATCGTTTTGGACCCTAAAACAAAAGTTATCGCAGAAAATTCCAAGAACGAACCTTTAAAAACTAGTTTACAAAAAAAATATGATACAAAATTTTACCAAAACACGGGCGGTGACACTAGGGGTGAGTAAAAAACCGAATTAACAGACTCAAAACTGAATTAACCGACAAAACCAAACCAAATCAAAAACCGGTGGGTCGATTAATTATTTTTTTGAAAACCAAAAGTAGCGGGTCGGTTAGGGTTACAATATTTCCATAACCACCATAACCCAACCGAACCAAATCAATATGTACTAAACTCTTTGTTGGATTTTGGACTTTTCACCATTTTTCAATAGTCGATATTTTTGGTTAAACGTCTGATAGAATTTATGGATTATATCATATCGTTAGGTTGATTGAAAGTTTGTTTGAATTTTTTTTGTTTATATCATATCGTTTTGTTTGAATTTTCATAAATAATCGGTATTAATATGTAATATATTAATATATGCAAAGAGATAATAACAATTTATTCCGTGGTAAAAAAAATGAGTTATTTTTAGCTAGACTTAAATTAATGGTTAATCGTCCATAACGGACCCATTATAACCCTCAAAACCGATTAACCAAAACCGCCATAACCGATCTGTTTATGGTTATGATTATCCATTAACCGACATCGTGGTTATGGTTATGGTTTTTGGCCATAACCGACCCAAACCAACCCATGCACACCCTTAAGTGACACTCATGTTTTTATGATCAACCAACGGTGGTTTTGATAAAAGAGATTGTGTCACGTGTCCAAAACGATCGTATTTATTGTAACGCCTGCGGTCTGACGGTGTTTTTGTGGACGATGCCACTAGTGTCGCCGCCTATCTTACCCACATGTTTTAGGCGTTATCGTCCGAGTTTGTTTTTAAATGAAACTTTTTTTAAATTAACAAAATTTATGTTTTTTTCAAATTAAACAAAGCATACATGGGCCACCTGAATTTTACAATTCCTCTTCCCTTGATCTCCAGTTCTCCACAATTCAACCTAACTAGAAGATCCCTGGATTAGTTTTGTTGTCGGACGCCGGCCCATGCTTGGTAAATGCAACCATAAGTATATTTCCATGTTCCCAACACGGTCATAATTGCTAGTCCACCATCATTTTTGTTCAAATGCTTTAAGGGCTGTAAATATACTTCCATTGTATAAAGTCTTAAAAAAAGGTAAAACAAACACTGATGGGACGTTCATGCTCGGAGTGTAAGACCGATATCGTTGTCCGTGTTTGGGGGACATCTTGTGTCATTGAAAAGTCAAATAGACATCTTGTTGTGAATCAGGTCTAAAAGATACATTCTTTAGAGTTTCCCAAAATATAATTATTATGTAATAAGGCCCTACAAACCGGCCTTAAAATGCACAAGGTGATAAATTAGTTTCTATTAATATACTTGGGGATAACGGTCGGAGCTAATATGAATGGCATTAATAATTAGAAACCTGTTTTGGATATTTTTGACAAAAGATTATCTTCGTGGAAAGAAAAAAAACCTGTCGATAGGGGGACGACTTACCTTAATCAACTCGGTTTTGGAAAGTCTTCCTATCTACTTTTTTTCCTTGTATAAGGCGCCTAAGGGGGTTATAGATGCCTTGTAATCTAAAAATGAGAAATTTTTTGTGGGCGGTCGAGTAATATTAACAAAACTCATTGGGTGGCATGGGATAGAGTGGCTTTTCCGAAGGAATTAGGGGGTCTGGGTTTAAACAAACTTAAAGATGTCAATGAAGCGCTTTTATCAAGTGTATTCGGAGATTTAAGGTGGAGGGTCAAAGTCTATGGAGGAGAGTGATAGATGTGTGCCATTTAAAGTGAGAAGTGGTTCGTTTTTAACTCATAATCCTCATATTCCGGGATGTTGGAACAATATCAATAAAATAGAAAACAATCTGACCATAAATGGTAAAAGTTTTCATGAGCTCATCAAAGGTATATAGGGAATGTGAGGGATATCCAGTTCTGGATTGATATATGGGAAGGTAATGTGGCTCTTAAAGATAAATAGTCGAGGCTTTTTGAAATTGAAATCGATAAATTTTGTAAAGTGTCGGATAGGGTTGGGAGGATAGCGAGGGTTGGTTGTGGTCTAAAAACCCAAAATCGTCCGAGGAACGACTCGAATGGAAGGATTGCCAGGATCTTGTTGCGAGGACGTCGCTCTCCGAATCAAAAGATTCATGGACTTGGTTGGGAGATGATTCTGGAGTTTTCTCTGTTAGTTCGCTTAAATAATTACGGGTAAAGGATAAGGGGGACATGGGGTTTTTCAAACTTCAAGTGTTGTAGGTGGGTTTCGCTTAAGTGTAATATCATGGCTTAGAGGGCGAACATAGATAGGCTAGCTACACGTGTAAACTTACAGAAAAGAAACATTCACATTTCTTCGGCTTCGTGCCTTTCTGTGAGGAGGAAGATGAGTCATGTGAACCTTTGTTCACGGCTTGTATTTTTTTGAACAGAATCTGGATGGCCCTTAGTGCTTGGTGCAATACACCTCCGTTGTATGTTTTTGCTTTCAAAGATCTTATGGAGGCTTACAATTTTCTTAATGTAGGCTCTAAAGGAAAAAAGATCATTCACGGTCTTATCATGGTTACATGTTGGTGTATTTAGAAAGGCAGGAATGAGTTGGCGTTCGAAAACAAGAGAGCTACAACTCAAGATATCATGGGAGAAGTTAAATCTAGAAGTTACGTTTGATTCAAGAATAGGTCTTCCTTTAAATCCATTTGTTGGGTAGATTGGTGTATATGCCCTCTGTAGATGTTGTAATTGTCTTGTCATTTGTCTGTTGGGGTCGGGGTCGTGTTTTGTAATGGCCTTTTGCCCTTTTGGGTCGGAGGCGTTTGTTTATGAAGTTAATTCTCAAAAAAAGTTACATGGGCAACTTGTATAGTTGTATGAGTGAGTAGGGGTGGGTTAGATTATTTTCAAAACTGAATAAAACCTATAATTAATGTTTTGTTTTTTATAAAATTTACATTCATCAATGGTCAATGGTCACTTTTAGTTACAAACGGTTTTATCTTTCATTACAAGGGAAGTTGGTTTGGTTAATCATCAGCTCCGGCATAAGTTAAGTCATTTCATTTAATATAGGGTAAATTACATTTTTCGTTCTTTATGTTTGTATAGGATTGCAATGGATGACCTTTAACTTTTAATAATTACAGTCACATTACTTTATCTGGAAAACACATTACATACTAGGTTCTTTAACACTAACCAAGTTAAACTTTTCAATTAAGTTGGTTTGGTTAATCATCAGCTCCGGCAAAAGCTTTTTTTTTACTTATTTAGAAACTTTTTCAACATTTTTTCCATGTTTTTAAGCCGTTCCGCTTGTTCGGCCCGCTCTCGTTTTAGAAACTTTTTCAACATTTCTTCCATGTTTTTATGCCGTTCCGCTTGTTCGGCCCGCTCTCGTTCACGTTTAGCCCGTTCTTGTTCTCGCTCTTGTTCACGTTCGACTCGTTCTTGTTCTCGCTGCCGTTCACGTTCTGCTCGTTCTTGTTCCCGCTCTTGTTTAAGTTGTTCAAAACGTGCTTCTATGTTTTGTCGGGCCTTTTGTTCTCTTTCTAATTCCGCTTGAACTATCTCGAGCTAAAATTTGTCAAAAGATATATAACTAAAACATATTAACAAAAAACAAATAGTGTAACATATTAATATAACATAATAACCTAACCACAACGATCAAAAAAAATAATTGGAATAAAAAATTATTTAAAATCATATAAAAACACATGCATACAAAAAAACAATACTTTTTATTTTTTTAGTTATTAATACAAACTCATACACACACACATACTTATACATATACACACATCCACATACACACACATACGCACATGCATATAAACACATCCACATACATATACTTATACACACATACATATGCACATGCATATAAACACATCCACATACATATACTTATCCTCAATTTATCTCTCATTGTCACAAGGGTAAGAACTGTTTGTATGATAGTTGGAGGAAGGCTACTCAACTTTTCCAAAGGTAAATCTTGAACTACCAGCTTAGAATGCTGCATTTTTTTTACACCAAGACCCTTGTGGGCGGTGGCGAAGCTTGAGATTTCCGACTGGGGGGTCGAAAACGTATATACCTATAAAAAATTATATGACCGGGGGGTCGAAAACGTATATATCTAAAAAAATCTATACGAAACTACATACCGGACACTACTGAGCGAAAAGTTCGGGGGGTCGGGCAAAAAAATTATAAAACCGGGGGGTCGAAAACGTATATATCAAGTAACTTAACCATGAACTCAAATCACAAAGCAACTAGATTTCAAACTTGTTAAAGTATTTGTTGCTCTATGCCAATGGTCGAAATAATCTAATAGCAAAGATATCAAATAAACTTTAGGAATCTCCTATATAGTGAAACCCTTATCAACATGCTAGAAACTGAATATTCAAGTCATTTATGGGATCAAAATACCATGCATCTATTTCATACTTAGGTCACTCGATTCATCACCTTGCAGTTGAGAAAACCTTAAAGCACAGACACAAAATTCTGAGTTATTGAAGTCAGAAAAGTAGTTTGCAACTTTAAAACATTAGCATAGTATACTCAATTTACTTAGAAAGTCACATCTGTCTCTATTACCATAGCCCGTTTAACTATGGCCGATTATCTGATTCTAGTTATCCACTTACATAAAGCATATCCAAGCTCCCCTCAACTCAATAAAATTATATAGAATGGTATATTTTCGTCATCTAAAGTTGAATTAAACTAACAGATTGCGATCTCTAAAATCTCATGGGCTCGTGTTTTGGAAAAGCTTGGAATACAAAAAAGAAGATATCAGATACAATCCTGGCATTTTTTCCTATACACACTGCATACCACATTGCATTAAAATATACAAATTCATAGCATAATTTATAAATCAAGATAACTTAAAGCTCACCTGTGACAAGAATCGTTCCACGTTATTACTTTGGTTCTTTACACCACGTTTTGCCGCTGTTAAAACATTTATTGCAACACTCATATTTGTTAGCCACATTCTGTTTATTATAGCATGCATTATAAGATGCTGGTAATGGTAAAACCGTAAAAGTCTTAACTGATCTTTTTCTTCCGGGGTGCTTGAGCAACCTTTCTAGAAGCTTCTGAAACTCGGCTATCCTCTTTGGACCCAGAAAACAATTGATCTTTTTCTTCCTAGAGGACCAAATTTTCACCGAAATAACTAATAGTTTTCCTGAAAATCGTGTCTTTGCAAGAGAATAACACATACCCGGAGATGCACTCCGCTGACAGCAGTTACGTCATTAAGCTGCTGATCAATACTTTGATCCGAAAATGCTTCAGACACTTTCTGCTTCTTACTGATATGTAGCAGTAAAGTCATTTTATTAAATGGATATATATGAGATACAAAAATCAAACTACCTTAGCGAAGAAACAGGTGCTTCTAACGTTTTTTTCTGGCCAACAGTCGGCTTTTTTGGGGAAGTCTTTGCATTACTTCCAGATGCCAATGAAGAGTCTCCAGCAGACTGTATTAAAAAAATTAACCTCTAACGAACTGATAATATATTTGAAAAGGAGATGGAATAAAAAATAACGATAAAACAAAATAATATACTACATCTGTTCATATGTAAGTGTCACACAAAGCATAGGAGTTGCTTAAGGTGCATATACGTGAAGCACTGACATACAACCTATAAGCAATGAGCCTGCTATTTAATATATAAGAAGGTATATTACATGAAAACTAAAAACAGATGAAAAGGTATTCTTGTTTTCTTCTATACCTGCCTTTGTTGTAGTGCCATCTTCAGCATATGATCTCCTACAAGTTGCCGCGTGTGCCAGACAAATTGTTCTTTATTTATGACATTGCTCTGGGAATAACGTAGCCATTTAGCATAATGATGGTTGATAACCCAAATAAATAACACACTTAAAACATTTATAAACAAAAAAATAAAAATAAAAAATTCCAAATAAATATTGTTACAGGGTCACCCCCTAACTATACCCTTAATCGAACATATAGGCCCTGGAGTTGCATAGCCTGGTCTTTGTCAAGCTGTGCTTCTAAAACAGGTAGCAGCTGTGCAAAAGGGACCTGCTTGCCAGCTGGCTGATTACCCATTCTTTGGAACTGAGATTCATCTTCCGGGGTCTGTCCTATATTTTGAGCAGGATTTTTATCAGCATTCTGCATACCCGTAGTCAGGTCCATATCGGAACAGTCTGCAATATATTCATTCATATTCATGATACAAAGAGAATCATTGAGTAGAGATGGTTAATTGTTACAAGGGCAATGATCATGTGTACAAGTCCATCATATATACCTAAAATGCCCATATATAACTAACTATAATTCTGTATCACAAATCGACAAAACAATGAGAGGCAACTACACAAATCGAAGGTACCACTAAAAGCGAGGTGTAAAAAAGAATGATTGAGCACAGGGCCATCGCTAAGTTGTTTATTTATTTATTTATTTTTGGATAAAACTACGATAATCGTAGCAAAACGATATATTTAAAATAGTTCATAGTTACAAGGGCAAGGGCATTGATCATGTGTACAAAGTCAATGTCTTTCATATAAACATAACACATTTCTATACTAGCCCATATATAACTATAATTCTGTATCAGAACTACACAAATCCACAAAATAATTTTTTTTGAACGGCCAACAGAATCAATCCCGAGCACTCTTGGGGCACCCACTGGACAAACGGAGTACTCCAAGAGTAACCCAAGTCAACCACCAATTCCGGGAAAAACCCAATCACCCACCCGCCCGTAGGCACGACGGTGAAATTACCAGTAAAACCCGTTTGGCTCAAGGATCCAACCCAGATTTCCCTGGGTCTTCTATCATTGCCACTAGTGCCCCACTCTACACCAAGTGGGAGTCGAACCTGCATCTCTCAAGACTCTTGATTCGATAGTTCCTAAACCATCTTGCACTACCAAGTTTAAGATGTGAGCACAACATCTTATATGAAAAAACAAACCATCAAAGTGTAACTTCCCCTTTCCCTTAAAATAACTCATCAAAATGTTGGCTGCCCTATCATTGTTCGATGCATTGTCTAAAGTGATGGTACCTATTTTGTCTTGGATACCCCATTTTATAAGACACTCTAAGATACCATCGGATATAACCTCACCGCTATGGGGTGGTGCAAGCTCATTGAAACCTATAATGCATTTTTGCAATTTTCAATCACAATCAACAAACTGAGCCGCTAAACACATGTAACCAATCGTTTGGTTAGATGTCCAACAGTCACTAGTGAGGGATACCATCTCAGCCTTTTTCAAAGTTTTCTTTATCCTCTCTTTTTCTACATCTACAACTTTTATGCAATCTCGAGTGATTGTAGACCTACTAACTTTTTCATATAGAGGATTCATAGTCTTCATTAGGTAATTAAACCAGTGGTACTCTACAAACGAAAAGGGTAACTCATGTGCTATGATCATTTTTGCAATTATATTACGAATTTTCATTTGACTATAACCCCCATCCGGCTCAAAACCCTCAAAAGCATCACAATCATTTTTACCACTATCAAAGTTGAGAAAACCGTCTTTTTTACCTGGCGCTTTTTTGAATAATCCACAACCTTGAAGATGTCGCCTCATACTTGTTGTGCTCTTCCACTTAGTGACTACATATGTATGCTTGCAATAGATGCATTGTTTTTTTGGCCACATTTTCCCTTTGTACAAACCCAGAACATCTACAAAATGTGGATGCACATCGGAAGTTTTTTTTCTCTTTTTTGAACAAGCACCTCCGGTCGTTGTATCAGCTACATCGGTATCACTCGATTCATCAATTATTGGATTCGGGTCGTCCTCTCCATCAATCAGATCAACATGAGCAGCCGGATTCTCGTTTGATTCTTTGTAAGACATCCTACCAAAAAAAAACACAATTATAACTAAACAATCGTTAACACAATTATAACATTTAACAAACATAACAGAAGTAAACAAACGGAAGTTAGCAAACAATTATAACAGAAACATACATACAATCTGTGTATGTATGTTACCAATCTGGTTAACATACCAAACAGAAACATAACAGAAAGTCAGAAACATACGATTTAACGATTAATTAACATAAAAACATACTATAACAAACATACAGAAGTTTAAAAAACAGAAGCAGATTAGACTGAAACAAGTGATATTTACAACCGATTGTTATTATATGTTGCAGATTGAAGACTGAAACAAGTGATATTTATGATACGACTGTTTGGAGATTGAAGACTGGAGCGACTCACTTGTTGGAGATTGAAGACCGTCCGACGAACTGTTGCAGAATGAACACAGGATCGGCGATATGTTGCAGACGATGTGTCGGAGACTAGAGAGCAGCGATATGTGTGAGTGTGATTGTGGAGACCGGAGACTCCGGAGAGTGAGAGTCGGAGACTAGAGAGCGGCGGATCTAGGGTTAGATTTACATATTAAATATTAAGTTGGGTTGAATGTTATTTGGGCTTTTAATTTTTTTTTTTTTTTTTGGGCTATTATATTTTTTTGGGTTATTAATAATCTATAAAATCTATAATATAAATATATATATTAATTATTAATAAAAATAATTCGAGCGAAACCGAGCGATCAACGAGCGAGCGGAGCTTTGCTCTTGCTCGGATTGAATTTGAATCCAATCGATCCGATCGGCTCATTTACAAACTGAGCGGGAATCGAACGAGCATTTTTCAAGCATTTTTCGAGCGATATTCGATCGTCGAGCAGTTTGGACAACCCTACTCAAGAGAAATGCAAGTCTTCCACCACTTGATCTAGAGATCATTGGCAAATCCATAAAATAATGACATGCAATGATACAAATCATAGATGATAGATGCAGTGGCGAAGCTTGAAAACAAAAAGTTCGGGGGTCGGAAGGTAACGGACCTAAAAAAAATTATATCGCGTAGTTTCGAGACGTATGTTCAGGTCCGACGTCGGTAGTCGGATCAAACATTAATATCAAATAAAAAATGTTCCCCATAGCATAATCTAATAACACAAGTTAACAAAACAAATCACCCTAAATTTCAACAAGTTTAGGGCAAAAAATGGACAAATTTCACCCCTAATTTCAACCTAAATCACATAATTTGAATCCCTAAATTAAACCTAAAGATACAAAACACATACCTTGAAGGTTGAAGAAGTCGAACAAGACCACAAGCAACCGGTTCTTCCTCGTCTCGTCTCCTCGAAGAAGTCTCGAACAACACCAGCAGCCTTCGCCAGTTCGCCCCTTCTGTTTCAGTTCAGAGCACTCAGCAGTGTGGTTTTTTTTTTTTTTTTTTTTTTTTTTTTTTTTTTTCGCATAACACAAACCAGCGATTGGGTTTGTTTTGTTTGGATAGAATGTTTATTGGGCTTTTAATTTGGGCTTCATATAATGATTTATGGGATATAATAAACATAATAATCTGTTTTGGGTTGAATAGATAGATCTGATTTCGTTTTTTTATAAAATATTTTATTTGAGCTATATAAATAATTTTTTTATAAAACCGGGGGTCGAAAACGTATATACCTAAAAAAAAATTGTACGAAAAGTACATACGTAACACTACTGCGCGAAAAGTTCGGGGGGTCGGACGCCCCCTCCCCCTTAAATCCTGTGCCGCTGGATACTGGATAGACGCATAAGTCGCATCCTCTAAAATTCCCAGAACATTAGTACATCTTGGGTTCTTAATTTTGAGTTTTATAAAAAGAAAAGTTGTAAAAGAAGTTTACCTTTCTAGGGTTCTTTGGATATTCGAGGAGATGAAACGCTGAAGATCGTGGCCATAGCAAAGGAAATAAACGGTTTTAACGCGGGTTCTTGTTTTAAAACTAGTTTACAAAAAAAATATGATACAAAATTCCAAGATATCGTTTTGGACCCTAAAGCAAAAGCTATCGCATAAAATTCCAAGAACAACCCTTTTAAAACTAGTTTACAAAAAAAAAAAAAAAAATACGATACAAAATTTTACCAAAACACGGGCAGGGACACTAGGGGTGAGTAAAAAACCGAATTAACAGACTCAAAACTGAATTAACTGACAAAACCAAACCAAATCAAAAACCGGTGCATCGATTAATTGTTTTTTTGAAAACAGAGAGTAGCGGGTCGGTTAGTATCGCAACCCCCAACCCCTACCCCGGAAGGCGGGCGGCCGCGAGCTCGCAAAGCTGGTGGTATCGGTGTTTATTAATTTGGCAGCGGAAATTTCATCAGGATCGTGGTTAGGAAATAATTTATCAGAGTAAAACACGACATTTTATAATTAATAAATACATGGGAAAACCCAAATTTCCATTACAAACATGTTTTTAGGGATAAACCCTAATTTATTGAAATAAAACTTCTTCTTTATTTATGTAACTTTTATAGCCACTTTTTCAAGCCTTCAGTACTCTCCAGCTGGCTTCTATTTGGCTTTCACATTTTGTTACCTGAAACGCGTTTTAAAAAGTTTTATCAGCAAGAAATACTGGCGAGTGAACCCCAGTTTAATCAAAACAAGTTTTATCATTTTACAGCATTGAGGGCCACCCGCAATTACATTTGTTTACATCTACTTTAATTAAACAATGCACACGCGTTAGTATAATAACCCAATTTACATTAGCTATACCCTCCCCTCGAGACAGAACTCCAACGACTGAGTCAGGCAGAGCCTAGACATGCGTTACGAAACTCTAGATCAATCGGGCAAAGTAACTAATACGTAACCGGGGTTATAATACTTACAACGAGGCAGAGCTTCGTTTTTTAGTGGGTATTATGCCCGGGAATTATTTTAGCTATTAGAGATTCGAGAGAGAAAATTGAATTGTGAACGATTTGAAACTGAAGCCGAGATCCCCTATTTATAGGTCTAGTCGAGCAGCAGGTCGCGGCCCGCGACGACTGCTTCTGTCTTTCTCGCGGCCCGCGAGGACTACAGGGTAGGCTCTAGGCAAGGTGAATCAACGGTGTAGAATGTTTATTGGGCTTTTAATTTGGGCTTCATATAATGATTTATGGGATATAATAAACAGAATAATCTGTTTTGGGCTGAATACATAGTTCTGATTTCGTTTTTTTATAAAATATTTTATTTGAGCTATATAAATAATTTTTTTTATAAAACCGGGGGGTCGAAAACGTATATACCTAAAAAAATTATACGAAAAGTACATACGTAACACTACTGCGTGAAAAGTTCGGGGGTCGGACGCCCCCTTCCCCTTAAATCCTGTGCCGCTGGATACTGGATAGATGCATAAGTCGCATCCTCTAAAATTCCCCAAACATTGGTACATCTTGGGTTCTTAATTTTGAGTTTTATAAAAAGAAAAGTTGTAAAAGAAGTTTACCTTTATAGGGTTCTTAGGATATTCGAGGAGATGAAACGCTGAAGATCATGGCCATAGCAAAGGAAATAAACGGTTTTGACGCAGGTTCTTGTTTTAAAACTAGTTTACAAAAAAAAATATGATACAAAATTCCAAGATATCGTTTTGGACCCTAAAACAAAAGTTATCGCAGAAAATTCCAAGAACGAAACCTTTTAAAACTAGTTTACAAAAAAAAATATGATACAAAATTTTACCAAAACACGGGCGGTGACACTAGGGGTGAGTAAAAAACCGAATTAACAGACTCAAAACTGAATTAACCGACAAAACCAAACCAAACCAAAAACCGGTGGGTCGATTAATTATTTTTTTGAAAACCAAAAGTAGCGGGTCGGTTAGGGTTACAATATTTCCATAACCACCATAACCCAACCGAACCAAATCAATATGTAGTAAACTCTTTGTTGGATTTTGGACTTTTCACCATTTTTCAATAGTTGATATTTTTGGTTAAACGTTTGATAGAATTTATAGATTATATCATATCTTTGGTTGGTTGATATTTTGTTTGATTTTTTTTGTTTATATCAGATCGTTTTGTTTGAATTTTCATAAATAATCGGTATCAATATGTAATATATTAATATATGCAAAGAGATAATAACTATTTATTCCGTGGTAAAAAAATTGAGTTATTTTTAGCAAGACTTAAATTCATGGTTAATCGTCCATAACAGACCCATTATAACCTTCAAACCCGATTAACCAAAACCGCCATAACTGATCTGTTTATGGTTATGATTATCCGTTAACCGACATCGTGGTTATGGTTATGGTTTTTGGCCATAACTGACTCAAACCAGCCCATGCACACCCTTAAGTGACACTCATGTTTTTACGATCAACCAATCGTACTTTATATAACAACTCTCCAAAATAATCCGGCACCGTAAAAAAAAAAATTAGAGTACCCCAATATGTCCTAAAATACACCCCGTATGAGATTTCCGACAGTGGGGTCGAAAACGTATATACCTATAAAAATTATAAAACCGGGGGGGGGGGGGGGGTCGAAAACGTATATATCTAAAAAAATCTATACGAAACTACATACCGGACACTACTAAGCGTAAAGTTCGGGGGGTTGGGCGAAAAAATTATAAAACCGGGGGTCAAAAACGTATATATCAAGTAACTTAACCATGAACTCAAATCACAAAGCAACTAGATTTCAAACTTGTTAAAGTATTTGTTGCTATATGCCAATGGTCGAAATAATCTAATAGCAAAGATATCAAATAAACTTTAGGAATCTCCTATACTGTGAAACCGATATGGACATGCTAGAAACTAGAGGAACACAATGACAGTATCAAGTTAGTGCAGAAAAAGAATGCTTTGTATTGTAGATCTTGTACAATCACATGTAAATAGCTTTGAAAACTGAATATTCAAGTCATTCATGGGATCAAAATACCATGCATCTATTTCATACTTAGGTCACTCGATTCAGGACCTTGCAGTTGAGGAAACCCGTCAATTTAAATCACAAACATAAAAATCTGAGTTATTAATTCATGACCTTGCTTGAAGGACGCATCCCGCGCATGATGCGCCGCTCCAAGGACGCATGAGGTGGCTATTTTTGAAAGTCATGGTGGTCAATGGCTATTTTCGTAATTTTCCCTTAAAACATTATGATACGAACCTACGGTCGACCCACTTCTCATGGGCAGGTCCAGATGGGTATTTGACCCATTTAATTATTAGCAGGAATTAGTTTGGGGGGAACAGTTCTGGGAGCAAGTAGTGGGCGGTTTTTTAGCAGTTAATTACCTTCTCTTATTTTATGTAAAATAGGGCAGAATAGGGATAGTTTTAGGAGGTCGATGTTTCATATAAAATTAGGGTTCTAAACCTTTGTTTCTGGAGATTAACCCATCTCGAATTGGGTCTTTTATCTTGTAATATTTCAGTTTTCAACAATTAAATCTATCAATTACTTTTGTTTGAGTTCTGGGTTCTATCACATTAGCATAGTATACTCTATTACTACAGCCTGTTTAACTATGGCCGATTATCTGATTCTAGTTATCCACTTACATAAAGCATATCCAAACGCCCCTCGACTCAATAAAATTAAATAAATAGCATGTTTTTGTCATCTACAGTCGAATTAAACTAACAGGTTTGGATCTCTAAACTCTAGTGGACTCGTGTTTTGGAAAAACTTGGAATACAAAAAAGAGGATATCAGAAACAATCCTCACATTCTTTCTTATACACACTGCATACCATTGCATTAAAAATATACAAATTCACAACATAATTTATAAATCAAGATAACTTAAAGCTCACCTGTGACAAGCATCGTTCCACGTCATTGCTTTGGTTCTTTACACCATGTTTTGCCGTTGTTAAAACATTTATTGCAACACTCATATTTGTTAGCCACATTATGTTTATTATAGCATGCATTATAAGATGCTGGTAATGGTAAAACCGTAAAAGTCTTAACTGATCTTTTTCTTCTGGGGTGCTTGAGCAACCTTTCTAGAAGCTTCTGAAACTCGGCTATCCTCTTTGGACCCAGAAAACAATTGATCTTTTTCTTCCTAGAGGACAAAATTTTCACCGAAATAACTAATAGTTTTCCTGAAACTCGTGTCTTTGCAAGAGAATAACACATACCCGGAGATGCACTCCGCTGACAGCAGTTACGTCATTAAGCTGCTGATCAATACTTTGATCCGAAAATGCTTCAGACACTTTCTGCTTCTTACTGATATGCAGCAGAAAAGTCTAACATTATATTAAATGGATATATATGAGATACAAAAATCAAACTACCTTAGAGAAGAAACAGGTGCTTCTAACGTTTTTCTCTGGCCAACAGTCAGCTTTTTTGGGGAAGTCTTTGCCAATGAAGAGTCTCCAGCAGACTGTACTAAAAAAATTAACCTCTAACGAACAGATAATATATTTGAAAAGGAGATGGAATAAAAAATAACGATAAAACAAAATAATATACTACGTCTGTTCATATGTAAGTGTCACACAAAGCGTAGGAGTTGCTTAAGGTGCATATACGTGAAGCACTGACATACAACCTGTAAGCAATTATGAGCCTGCTATTTAATATAAAAGAAGGTAAACACCTAAAAGAAGATATATTACATGAAAACTAAAAACAGATGAAAAGGTATTCTTGTTTTCTTCTATACCTGCCTTTGTTGTAGTTTATTGATTGCCATCTTCAGCATATAATCTCCTACAAGTTGTCGCGTGTACCAGACAAATTGTTCTTTATTTATGACATTGCTCTGGGAATAACGTAGCCATTTAGCATAATGATGGTTGATAACCCAAATAAGTAACACACTTAAAACATTTATAAACAAAAAAAGAAATTTCCAAATAAATATTGTTACAGGGTCACCCCCTAACTATACCCTTAATCGAACATATTGTTCTAAAACAGGTAAAATCAGAGCAAAAGGGAGCTGCTTGCCAGCTGGCTGACACATTGCATTAGGTGGTTTCCCTGTTACCATTACTTGCTGATTACCCATTCTTTGGAACTGAGATTCATCTTCCGGGGTCTGTCCTATATTTTGAGCAGGATTTTTATCAGCATTCTGCACACCCGTAGTCAGGTCCATATCGGAACAGTTATGCCTTGAGATAAAGCTGCAATATATTCATTCATATTATACCTATATACAAAAAGCAACGAAAAGGTTTAACAAACAACGAATAGACGCAATGCTTCGCACCGTTTGGCTTTGTATCATAAAGTCATAACTCACAATGCTTTCCAAAATTTTCCCAGAGACGCACCGTTTGACTTTGTACCCACACAAAAACTACCTTCTCCCCCACTTTTCTAATCTAAATCGAAACGTCGCATCCTTTACGGAACCGTGGTGTATACTCCGGTAACATCCTCTTCTGGTGGGTATATATAGGGCCGGTAGTGTTCTTCTTAATTGTTCGTGTTCATCTTGATTCATATGTGTCTGTTAATCCGATTATAGGGCCATCAAATTTGAATCATATCAAAGGTTGTGAAGAACGAATCAAATCAAGAAGACGATCAAAAGGGGTACCGGTGCCATCTTTATTCTTTTCTGATTATTCGGTTCTCTCATGTGTGGTATGAACAACACATTCGTTTTAATGTTAACAATTTGCATATGATTTTTTGTTTGTACAATCTACAACTACCTGTGCAGATTCATGTTAATCGATATGTATGCTTAAAGTTCATGGTGAATTTGTTTCTAAAATACTTTTTTTTATGTTGTCTTCTGAAGAAAATCATTAGTTTTCTTTGATGTACATGTGAATTACATTGGTATTAAATGTCTCTGTGTTCCATCATTGGTATGGGTTTATAGTAATAAAACATCAAAAGGCACACCTTATTGTGAAGACGATCAAGCACCGATTAGGCGGAGCGTCGTTTTGATTACACCTAGAAATGAAACATGTCGTCTTCTTCGTGCGTCCCATAAAACTTTGGGATTTTTAACAACCAAAGTTTGTTTATAGTAATAACGCTGCAAAATTGACAATCAACAACAAGCAACGAAGAGGCGCAAATTAAATTCACAATCAATGTTTACCAAGCAACGAAGAGGGGCAACTTATTGCATCTTTTACGGAACCGTCATGACTATTCGGTAACATCCTCCAGATTTATCAGCCAAAGTTTGTTCATAATAATAACACATCAAAATCACAATCAAGTTTTAAAATATAAGTGAGGGTGATAGCACAAGCGGAACCAATCAGATCCCCCCACTACTAAAATCCTCCATGCTACCACCGTCTTCAGGAACAAAACGTCCACTAACACTGAAATAAAAAAGAAATGGCTCAATGGGCAGATTCGTTGGCACACGGCTAAGAAGATAGAAGCCGCGATGAGATCACTCGCTGCCACCAACACTATGGAGGAGCAAGAATCAAAACGTGCTACGGTTCCATGCTTTCATGGTTGTGTTTACATCATCTCTGTCATGATATTACTATGGATGAATGTTTTTTTCACTGGTTGTAATTTTAAAAGTGAAACCCATGTTTTACCAAAAGTTTAACCTTATCTTTTTGATACATTAATTTCCTTTTTTAAGCAGAATTTGTGGTTTTGAAAAAATATGAAGTTGTGATTAAAATTTAGAGGGCAGTTTATATTTTACCATCTTTTGTTGTGAAGTATTGGCAAGCCGCATAATTTGTTTGATATATGAGGAATACATAGATTCTTTTAATTAAATAATGGGATTGTTTAATGTTCATACTTCTGCCTAGGAAACTATATAATTATGTTATTGAATTGTCTTTTTGTAATTCTCAGTGATAACTGAGATCTAACCATTAGCAACACGTAATTGAATTCAATTTAATTTAAAAAAAATTATGTTTTACGTTTCAATCTAAATTTTGTGATTCAAGACGCTTTAACGTATGTGTGTGATTCAACATTTAATCTATTTTTTCCGTTTAATAGCCTCATTAGAACGCGTGGTTACTAGGTCGACTTAGTTTTTATTTTCTATGTTTTCCGTCTCAATCTAATTTTTATGCATTAACACACCGCAACGGGTTCATAATTATTACATACTTTTCGATTGGTTATATGGTAGTCAACACCAGCGTTGGCGAATGCACGTGCTATGAATGCGTCGTTTGTCCCCAAGGCACGATGCAAAAGAAAGATTATAACCAACATCCCGCCGCAACGCGCGGGTTAGCGTCAACTCGTTTATGATACAAAGAGAATGATCATGTGTACAAGTCCATCAAATATAACTTGAATGCCCATATATAACTAACTATAATTCTGTATCACAAATCGACAAAACAATGAGAGGCAACTACACAAATCGAAGGTACCACTAAAAGCGAGGTGTAAAAAGGAATGATTGAGCACAGGGCCATCGCTAAGTTTTTTTTTTTTTTTTTTTTTTTTTTTGATAAAACTATGATAATCTAGCAAAATGATATATTTAAAATAGTTCATAGTTACAAGGGCAAGGGCATTGATCATGTGTACAAATTCAATGTCTTTCATATAAACCTAACATATTTCTATACTAGCCCATATATAACTACAAGTCTGTATCAGAACTACACAAATCCACAAAATAATGACATGCAACAATACAAATCAAAGATGATAGATGCAGTGGCGAAGCTTGAAAAAAAAGTTCAGGGGTCGAAGGTAACGGACCTAAAAGAAAATTCCTATTGCGCAGTTTCGAGGTGCATGTTCAGGTCGGACGTCGGTGATTTTCGGGTCGGGTAAAACATTAATATCAGATAAAAAGCGTTCCCCATAGCATAATCTAATAACACAAGTTAACAAAACAAATCACCCTAAATTTCAACAAGTTTAGGGCAAAAAATGGGACCAATTTCACCCCTTATTTCAACCTAAATCACATGAGTTGAAGCTCTAAATTAAACCTAAAGATACAAAACACACACCTTGAAGATTGAAGAAGTCGAAACAAGACCACAAGCAGCCGGTTCTTCCTCGTCTCGTCTCCTCGAAGTCTCGAACAACACCAGCAGCCTTCGCCAGTTCGCCCCTGAATTTTTTGCAGAAATAGGTGACTTGAGATGGAAAAGAGTGCCATTAGGTGGTCAACAAATTTGTTTTCATATCTAGGTAAGTAGCGGTTCAAAACAGCGACCTTGAACCTGTTTTCTGCAAAAGTTCTGGACTTTCTGCAAAAGCTGCAGATGGTTCTGAAAGAGGCTGTTTCATTCAGCGATCTTCATTAAGGTCGCTGTTTGATAGTCCCATCTTCCTTAAGGTCGCTGTATGATAGTCCCATCTTAATGAGGTCGCTGTTTCATGAAACAAACTTCCAGAAAATCGCTGTTTGATATAGAAATGTTATAAAAGGTTGCTGAATGATATAGAAATGTTATACAAGGTCGCCATTTGATAAAGAATTCTTATACAAGGTCGTCTTTTATAGAATAAAAGGTAGAATATTACTGATTTCACAACTTAAAAAAAAACGTACGACAAGTAAAAATAAAGGGGGTAGTGAAAATTTAGCACAAACCTTAAATTAATTTAATGATCTAAGTGGGAAATATTTGGATGTAGTTTGTTAATGATCTAGCTAACCCTTTGATGGTAGATGGATAAGGCAACTGTGTTAGAAGATGCAGCTAATTACATCCAAGAACTTCAAAATCGTGTGAAGGAACTCGAGGGATCATCCGGCACAATGAGAAATAACATGCAAGACTCGGCTATAACTGGTAAGAGATCTAGGCTTAGTAATAGTGCTGATGATGGCTCGTGTTCATATGAAGCAAACTTTGAAGAGAGTAGCAGCTCTTGCAATCCGGAGATAGAAGTGCGTACATCCGAATGCAGTCTACTTGTAGAAATCTACAGCCGGAAAAACGGCATATCATTAGTGAAAGTGCTAAGCGAGATGCAAAAAGTTGGTTTATCTGTTATCAGTTGCAGCACCCTGCCATTTGCTGATACCACTCTTCTTGTTACCATTATTGCTCAGGTTAACATCCATCTTGAATTCTTGGAATTATCTAATGGGTTCTTTGATTAAAAAAAAATATATAAAGTCCGTACAGGAACATGGTTCTAGTAATCCTGATTAATTTTTTCTCGATTTCTACAGAAGAATGATGACTTCTTCTGTAGAACTTCAAAACAGATTGGGTTTGTTTTGTTTGGATAAAAGGTTTGCTGGGCTTTTAATTTGGGCTTCATATAATGATTGTTTTATGGGCTATAATAAAAGTAATAATCTGATATGGGCTGAATAGAAGGATTCGATTTCGGTTTTTTTTTATTAAATATTTTATTTGGGCTATATAAATAATTCTTTTTTATAAAACCAAGGTCTCGAAAACGTATATACCTAAAAAAAATTAAACCGTGGGGTCGAAAACGTATATACCTAAAAAAAATTATACGAAAAGTACATACGTAACACTACTGCGCAAAAGTTCGGGGGGTCCCCTCTTAAATCCTACGCCCCTGGATAGGGGCATAAGTCGCATCCTCTAAAATTCCCCAAACATTAGTACATCTTGGGTTCTTAATTTTGAGTTTTATAAAAAGAAAAGTTGTAAAAGAAGTTTACCTTTCTAGGGTTCTTTGGATATTTGAGGAGATTAAACGCTGAAGATCGTGGCCATAGCAATGGAAATAAATGGTTTTAATGCAGGTTCTTGTTTTAAAATAGTTTACAAAAAAAAAATGATACAAAATTCCAAGATATCGTTTTGGAACCTAAAGCAAAGGCTATCGCAGAAAATTCCAAGAATGGCCCTTTTAAAACTAGTTTACAAAAAAATATGATACAAAATTTTACCAAAACACGAGCGGTGACACTAGGGGTGAGTAAAAAACCGAATTAACAGACTCAAAACTGAATTAACCGACAACCAAACCAAATCAAAAACCGGTAGGTCGATTAATTGTTTTTTTGAAAACCGAAAGTAGCGGGTAGGTTAGGGTTACAATATTTCCATACCCAAAATAACCCAACCGAACCGAATCAATATGTAGTAAACTCTTTGTTGGATTTTGGACTTTTCACCATTTTTCAATAGTCGATATTTTTGGTTAAATGTCTAATAGAATTTATGGATTATATCATATCGTTAGGTTGATTGAAAGTTTGTTTGAATTTTTTTTGTTTATATCATATCGTTTTGTTTGAATTTTCATAAATAATCGGTATTAATATGTAATATATTAATATATGCAAAGAGATAATAACAATTTATTCCGTGGTAAAAAAAATGAGCTATTTTTAGCTAGACTTAAATTAATGGTTAATCGTCCATAACGGACCCATTATAACCCTCAAAACCGATTAACCAAAACCGCCATAACCGATCTGTTTATGGTTATGATTATCCATTAACCGACATCGTGGTTATGGTTATGGTTTTTGGCCATAACCGACCCAAACCAACCCATGCACACCCTTAAGTGACACTCATGTTTTTATGATCAACCAACGGTGGTTTAGATAAAAGAGATTGTGTCACGTGTCCAAAACAATCGTATTTATTGTAACGCCTGCGGTCTGACGGTGTTTTTGTGGACGATGCCACTAGTGTCGCCGCCTATCTTACCCACATGTTTTCGGCGTTATCGTCCGAGTTTGTTTTTAAATGAAACTTTTTTTAAATTAACAAAATTTATGTTTTTTTCAAATTAAACAAAGCATACATGGGCCACCTGAATTTTACAATTCCTCTTCCCTTGATCTCCAGTTCTCCACAATTCAACCTAACTAGAAGATCCCTGGATTAGTTTTGTTGTCGGACGCCGGCCCATGCTTGGTAAATGCAACCATAAGTATATTTCAATGTTCCCAACACAGTCATAATTGCTAGTCCACCATCATTTTTGTTCAAATGCTTTGAGGGCTGTAAATATACTTCCATTGTATAAAGTCTTAAAAAAAGGTAAAACAAACACTGACGGGACGTTCATGCTCGGAGTGTAAGACCGATATCGTTGTCCGTGTTTGGGGGACATCTTGTGTCATTGAAAAGTCAAATAGACATCTTGTTGTGAATCAGGTCTAAAAGATACATTCTTTAGAGTTTCCCAAAATATAATTATTATGTAATAAGGCCCTACAAACCGGCCTTAAAATGCACAAGGTGATAAATTAGTTTCTATTAATATACTTGGGATAACGGTCGGAGCTAATATGAATGGCATTAATAATTAGAAACCTGTTTTGGATATTTTTGACAAAAGATTATCTTCGTGGAAAGAAAAAAACCCTGTCGATAGGGGGACGACTTACCTTAATCAACTCGGTTTTGGAAAGTCTTCATATCTACTTTTTTTCCTTGTATAAGGCGCCTAAGGGGGTTATAGATGCCTTGTAATCTAAAAATGAGAAATTTTTTGTGGGCGGTCGAGTAATATTAACAAAACTCATTGGGTGGCATGGGATAGAGTGGCTTTTCCGAAGGAATTAGGGGGTCTGGGTTTAAACAAACTTAAAGATGTCAATGAAGCGCTTTTATCAAGTGTATTCGGAGATTTAAGGTGGAGGGTCAAAGTCTATGGAGGTGAGTGATAGATGTGTGCCATTTAAAGTGAGAAGTGGTTCGTTTTTTACTCATAATCCTCATATTTCGGGATGTTGGAACAATATCAATAAAATAGAAAACAATCTGACCATAAATGGTAAAAGTTTTCATGAGCTCATCAAAGGTATATAGGGAATGTGAGGGATATCCAGTTCTGGATTAATATATGGGAAGGTAATGTGGCTCTTAAAGATAAATGGACGAGGCTTTTTGAAATTGAAATCGATAAATTTTGTAAAGTTTCGGATAGGGTTGGGAGGATAGCGAGGGTTGGTTGTGGTCTAAAAACCCAAAATCGTCCGAGGAACGACTCGAATGGAAGGATTGCCTGGATCTTGTTGCGAGGACGTCGCTCTCCGAATCAAAAGATTCATGGACTTGGTTGGGAGATGATTCTGGAGTTTTCTCTGTTAGTTCGCTTAAATAATTACGGGTAAAGGATAAGGGGGACATGGGGTTTTTCAAACTTCAAGTGTTGTAGGTGGGTTTCGCTTAAGTGTAATATCATGGCTTAGAGGGCGAACATAGATAGGCTAGCTACACGTGTAAACTTACAGAAAAGAAACATTCACATTTCTTCAGCTTCGTGCCTTTCTGTGAGGAGGAAGATGAGTCATGTGAACCTTTGTTCACGGCTTGTATTTCTTTGAACAGAATCTGGATGGCCCTTAGTGCTTGGTGCAATACACCTCCGTTGTATGTTTTTGCTTTCAAAGATCTTATGGAGGCTTACAATTTTCTTAATGTAGGCTCTAAAGGAAAAAAGATCATTCACGGTCTTATCATGGTTACATGTTGGTGTATTTAGAAAGGCAGGAATGAGTTGGCGTTCGAAAACAAGAGAGCTACAACTCAAGATATCATGGGAGAAGTTAAATCTAGAAGTTACGTTTGATTCAAGAATAGGTCTTCCTTTAAATCCATTTGTTGGGTAGATTGGTGTATATGCCCTCTGTAGATGTTGTAATTGTCTTGTCATTTGTCTGTTGGGGTCGGGGTCGTGTTTTGTAATGGCCTTTTGCCCTTTTGGGTCGGAGGCGTTTGTTTATGAAGTTAATTCTCAAAAAAAGTTACATGGGCAACTTGTATAGTTGTATGAGTGAGTAGGGGTGGGTTAGATTATTTTCAAAACTGAATAAAACCTATAATTAATGTTTTGTTTTTTTATAAAATTTATATTCATCAATGGTCAATGGTCAGTTTTAGTTACAAACGGTTTTATCTTTCATTACAAGGGAATTTTGGTTTGGTTAATCATCAGCTCCGGCATAAGTTAAGTCATTTCATTTAATATAGGGTAAATTACATTTTTTGTTCTTTATGTTTGTATAGGATTGCAATGGATGACCTTTAACTTTTAATAATTACAGACACATTCCTTTATCTGGAAAACACATTACATACTAGGTTCTTTAACACTAACCAAACTTTTCAATTAAGTTATTAAGGGTAGTTTAGTCATTTTACCAACTTAATTAAAAATAGTTTTATAAGAAAAACAAGTCAATAATAAATTTTCCCTATCTTTAAGTTAACACTCTCTTTCTTCCTAACCTTGCCACAAAATAGCAACAATTTTGCATATATTTTACTTGTTACGTTTAAGATTGTGATACCTTTTTTTTATTCAATCCAGCGGCGATAGATTTAGAAAAAAATAAAAAATATTTTGAAATTCATAAATTTTCTGAAAAAAAAAAACATAAAAATAATAAAAATTCTAAAAAAATGTTTACAATCTTGAAATAAATATAACAAAGATCCTAAATAAATGCCAGTTTTTTATTACAAAACTAACAAATCTTTGACATTTCTATATAAATTAATACAAAGCAAAAGCTTTTTTTTTACTTATTTAGAAACTTTTTCAACATTTTTTCCATGTTTTTAAGCCGTTCCGCTTGTTCGGCCCGCTCTCGTTTTAGAAACTTTTTCAACATTTCTTCCATGTTTTTATGCTGTTCCGCTTGTTCGGCCCGCTCTCGTTCACGTTTAGCCCGTTCTTGTTCTCGCTCTTGTTCACGTTCGACTCGTTCTTGTTCTCGCTGCCGTTCACGTTCTGCTCGTTCTTGTTCCCGCTCTTGTTTAAGTTGTTCAAAACGAGCTTCTATGTTTTGTCGGGCCTTTTGTTCTCTTTCTAATTCCGCTTGAACTATCTCGAGCTAAAATTTGTCAAAAGATATATAACTAATACATATTAACAAAAAAACAAATAGTGTAACATATTAATATCACATAATAACCTAACCACGACGATCTAAAAAAAATAATAGGAATAAAAAATTATTTAAAAATCATATAAAAACACATGCATACAAAAAAACAATACTTTTTATTTTTTTAGTTATTAATACACACTCATACACACACACATACTTATATACATATACACACATCCACATACACACACATACATATGCATATAAACACATCCACATACATATACTTATACACACATACTTATACATATACACACATCCACATACATATGCACATGCATATAAACACATCCACATACATATACTTATCCTGAATCTCTCTCTCATTGTCATAAGGGTAAGAACTGTTTGTATGATAGTTGGAGGAAGGCTACTCATCTTTTCCAAAGGTAACTCTTGAACTACCAGCTTAGAATGCTGCATTTTTTTTTTACACCAAGACCCTTGTGGGCAGTGGCAAAGCTTGAGATTTCCGACTGAGGGGTCGAAAACGTATATACCTATAAAAAATTATAAAACCGGGGGGTCGAAAACGTATATATCTAAAAAAATCTATACGAAACTACATACCGGACACTACTGAGCGAAAAGTTCGGGGGGGTCGGGCGAAAAAAATTATAAAACCGGGGGGTCGAAAACGTATATATCAAGTAACTTAACCATGAACTCAAATCACAAAGCAACTAGATTTCAAACTTGTTAAAGTATTTGTTGCTCTATGCCATGCATCTATTTCATACTTAGGTCACTCGATTCATCACCTTGCAGTTGAGAAAACCCGTCAACTTAAAGCACAGACACAAAAATTCTGAGTTATTGAAGTCAGAAAAGTAGTTTGCAACTTTAAAACATTAGCATAGTATACTCAATTTACTTAGAAAGTCACATCTGTCTCTATTACCATAGCCCGTTTAACTATGGCCGATTATCTGATTCTAGTTATCCACTTACATAAAGCATATCCAAGCTCCCCTCAACTCAATAAAATTATATAGAATGGTATATTTTCGTCATCTAAAGTTGAATTAAACTAACAGATTGCGATCTCTAAAATCTCATGGGCTCGTGTTTTGGAAAAGCTTGGAATACAAAAAAGAAGATATCAGATACAATCCTGGCATTTTTTCCTATACACACTGCATACCACATTGCATTAAAATATACAAATTCATAGCATAATTTATAAATCAAGATAACTTAAAGCTCACCTGTGACAAGAATCGTTCCACGTTATTACTTTGGTTCTTTACACCACGTTTTGCCGCTGTTAAAACATTTATTGCAACACTCATATTTGTTAGCCACATTCTGTTTATTATAATAGCATGTATTATAAGATGCTGGTAATGGTAAAACCGTAAAAGTCTTAACTGATCTTTTTCTTCCGGGGTGCTTGAGCAACCTTTCTAGAAGCTTCTGAAACTCGGCTATCCTCTTTGGACCCAGAAAACAATTGATCTTTTTCTTCCTAGAGGACCAAATTTTCACCGAAATAACTAATAGTTTTCCTGAAAATCGTGTCTTTGCAAGAGAATAACACATACCCTGAGATGCACTCCGCTGACAGCAGTTACGTCATTAAGCTGCTGATCAATACTTTGATCCGAAAATGCTTCAGACACTTTCTGCTTCTTACTGATATGTAGCAGTAAAGTCATTTTATTAAATGGATATATATGAGATACAAAAATCAAACTACCTGCCTTTGTTGTAGTGCCATCTTCAGCGTATGATCTCCTACAAGTTGCCGCGTGTGCCAGACAAATTGTTCTTTATTTATGACATTGCTCTGGGAATAACGTAGCCATTTAGCATAATGATGGTTGATAACCCAAATAAACAACACACTTAAAACATTTATAAACAAAAAAATAAAAAAAATCCAAATAAATATTGTTACAGGGTCACCCCCTAACTATACCCTTAATCGAACATATAGGCCCTGGAGTTGCATAGCCTGGTCTTTGTCAAGCTGTGCTTCTAAAACAGGTAGCAGCTGTGCAAAAGGGACCTGCTTGCCAGCTGGCTGACGCATTGCATTAGGCGGTTTCCCTGTTGCCATTGCTTGCTGATTACCCATTCTTTGGAACTGAGATTCATCTTCCGGGGTCTGTCCTATATTTTGAGCAGGATTTTTATCAGCATTCTGCATACCCGTAGTCAGGTCCATATCGGAACAGTCTGCAATATATTCATTCATATTCATGATACAAAGAGAATGATCGAGTAGAGATGGTTAACTGTTACAAGGGCAATGATCATGTATACAAGTCCATCATATATACCTAAAATGCCCATATATAACTAACTATAATTCTGTATCACAAATCGACAAAACAATGAGAGCCAACTACACAAATCGAAGGTACCACTAAAAGCGAGGTGTAAAAAAGAATGATTGAGCAAAACTACGATAATCGTAGCAAAACGATATATTTAAAATAGTTCATAGTTACAAGGGCAAGGGCATTGATCATGTGTACAAAGTCAATGTCTTTCATATAAACATAACATATTTCTATACCAGCCCATATATAACTATAATTCTGTATCAGAACTACACAAATCCACAAAATAATTTTTTTTGAACGGCCAACAGAATCAATCCCGAGCACTCTTGGGGCACCCACTGGACAAACGGAGTACTCCAAGAGTAACCCAAGTCAACCACCAATTCCGGGAAAAACCCAATCACCCACCCGCCCATAGGCACGACGGTGAAATTACCAGTAAAACCCGTTTGGCTCAAGGATCCAACCCAGATTTCCCTGGGTCTTCTATCATTGCCACTAGTGCCTCACTCTGCACCAAGTGGGAGTCGAACCTGCATCTCTCAAGACTCTTGATTCGATAGTTCCTAAACCATCTTGCACTACCAAGTTTAAGATGTGAGCACAACATCCTATATGAAAAAACAAACCATCAAAGTGTAACTTCCCCTTTCCCTTAAAATAACTCATCAAAATGTTGGCTGCCCTATCATTGTTCGATGCATTGTCTAAAGTGATGGTACCTATTTTGTCTTGGATACCCCATTTTATAAGACACTCTAAGATACCATCGGATATAACCTCACCGCTATGGGGTGGTGCAAGCTCATTGAAACCTATAATGCATTTTTGCAATTTTCAATCACAATAAACAAAGTGAGCCGCTAAACACATGTAACCAATCGTTTGGTTAGATGTCCAACAGTCACTAGTGAGGGATACCATCTCAGCCTTTTTCAAAGTTTTCTTTATCCTCTCTTTTTCTACATCTACAACTTTTATGCAATCTCGAGTGATTGTAGACCTAACTTTTTCATATAGAGGATTCATAGTCTTCATTAGGTAATTAAACCAGTGGTACTCTCTATGTTGTCAAAGACGCAAGGCTCAGGCGAGGCGCATCGGCCTCGCCCGGAGCCTAGGCGCAAGGCGCAAAAAAAGCGTGGGCTTTTCTTGCGCCTCAGGCCGCTTTTTTCAAAAAAAAACCATTTTTGCGCCTAGGCTGCCACCAGGCGCTATTGGTGCGCCTCGCTGCGCCCGGGCGCCTAGGCGCGCGCTTTTTGCGCTTTTGACAACATAGGGTACTCTACAAACGAAAAGGGTAACTCATGTGCTATGATCATTTTTGCAATTATATTACGAATTTTCATTTGACTATAACCCCCATCCGGCTCAAAACCCTCAAACGCATCACAATCATTTTTACCACTATCAAAGTTGAGAAAACCGTCTTTTTTAGCTTGCGCTTTTTTGAATAATCCACAAACTTGAAGATGTCGCCTCCTACTTGTTGTGCTCTTCCACTTATTGATTACATATGTATGCTTGCAATAGATGCATTGTTTTTTTGTCACCATTTTCCCTTTGTACAAACCCTTAACATCTACAAAATGTGGATGCACATCGGAAGTTTTTTTTCTCTCTTTTGAACAAGCACCTCCGGTCGTTGTATCAGCTACATCGGTATCACCCGATTCATGAATTATTGGATTCGGGTCGTCCTCTCCATCAATCAGATCAACATGAGCAGCCGGATTCTCGTTTGATTCTTTGTAAGAAGACATCCTACCAAAAAAAAAAAAACACAATTATAACTACACAATCGTTAACACAATTATAACATTTAACAAACATAACAGAAGTAAACAAACGGAAGTTAACAAACAATTATAACAGAAACATACATACAATCTGTGTATGTATGTTACCAAACAGAAACAATCTGGTTAGCAAACAGAAACGATTTATTATACAGAAACAATCTGGTTAACATACCAAACAGAAACATAACAGAAAGTCAGAAACATACGATTTAACGATTAATTAACATAAAAACATACTATAACAAACATACAAAAGTTCAAAAAACAGAAGCAGATTAGACTGAAACAAGTGATATTTACAAACGATTGTTATTATATGTTGCAGATTGAAGACTGAAACAAGTGATATTTATGATACGACTGTTTGGAGATTGAAGACTGGAGCGACTCACTTGTTGCAGATTGAAGACTGGAGATTGAAGACAGGAGCGGCGATATGTTGCAGACGATGTGTCGGAGACTAGAGAGCGGCGATATGTGTGAGTGTGACTGTGGAGACCGGAGACTCCGGAGAGTGAGAGTCGGAGACTAGAGAGCGGCGGATCTAGGGTTAGATTTACATATTAAATATTAAGTTGGGTTGAATGTTATTTGGGCTTTTAATTTTTTTTTTTTTTTTTTTTGGGCTATTATATTTTTTTGGGTTATTAATAATCTATAATATAAATATATATATTAATTATTAATAAAAATAATTCGAGCGAAACCGAGCGATCAACGAGCGAGCGGAGCTTTGCTCATGCTCGGATTGAATTTGAATCCAACCGATCCGATCGGCTCATTTACAAACTGAGCAGGAATCGAACGAGCATTTTTCAAGCATTTTTCGAGCGATATTCGATCGTCGAGCAGTTTGGACAACCCTACTCAAGAGAAATGCAAGTCTTCCACCACTTGATCTAGAGATCATTGGCAAATCCACAAAATAATGACATGCAACGATACAAATCAAAGATGATAGATGCAGTGGCGAAGCTTGAAAACAAAAAGTTCAGGGGTCGGAAGGTAACGGACCTAAAAAAAAAATTTATCGCGTAGTTTCGAGACGTATGTCCGGGTCCGACGTCGGTGGTCGGGTCAAACATTAATATCAAATAAAAAATGTTCCCCCTAGCATAATCTAACAACACAAGTTAACAAAACAAATCACCCTAAATTTCAACAAGTTTAGGGCAAAAAATGGACAAATTTCAACTCTAATTTCAACCTAAATCACATAAATTGAAGCCCTAAATTAAACCTAAAGATACAAAACACATACCTTGAAGATTGAAGAAGTCAACAAGACCACAAGCAACCGGTTCTTCCTCGTCTCGTCTCCTCGAAGTCTCGAACAACACCAGCAGCCTTCGCCAGTTCGCCCCTTCTGTGTCTGTTCTCAGCACTCAGCAGCGGGGTTTTTTTTTTTTTTTTTTTTTATTGTTCTGTTCGCATAACACAAACCAACGATTGGGTTTGTTTTGTTTGGATAGGATGTTTATTGGGCTTTTAATTTGGGCTTCATATAATGATTTATGGGATATAATAAACATAATAATCTGTTTTGGGCTGAATAGATAGACCTGATTTCGTTTTTTTATAAAATATTTTATTTGAGCTATATAAATAATTTTTTTATAAAACCGTTGGGTCGAAAACGTATATACCTAAAAAAATTTATACGAAAAGTGCATACGTAACACTACTGCGCTAAAAGTTCGGGGGGTCGGGCGCCCCCCCCTCCCCCTTAAATCCTGTGCCGCTGATACTAGATAGATGCATAAGTCGCATCCTCTAAAATTCCCCAAACATTGGTACATCTTGGGTTCTTAATTTTGAGTTTTATAAAAAGAAAAGTTGTAAAAGAAGTTTACCTTTATAGGGTTCTTTGGATATTCGAGGAGATGAAACGCTGAAGATCGTGGCCATAGCAAAGGAAAAAAAACGGTTTTAACGCAAGTTCTTGTTTTAAAACTAGTTTACAAAAAAAAAATATGATACAAAATTCCAAGATATCGTTTTGGACCCTAAAACAAAAGTTATCGCATAAAATTCCAAGAACGAGCTTTTTAAAACTAGTTTACAAAAAAATATGATACAAAATTTTACCAAAACACGGGCGGTGACACTAGGGGTGAGTAAAAAACCGAACTAACAGACTCAAAACTGAATTAACCGACAAAACCAAACCAAATCAAAAATCGGTGGGTCAATTAATTATTTTTTTGAAAACCAAAAGTAGCGGGTCGGTTAGGGTTACAATATTTCCATACCCACCATAACCCAACCGAACCGAATCAATATGTAGTAAACTCTTTGTTGGATTTTGGACTTTTCACCATTTTTCAATAGTTGATATTTTTGGTTAAACGTTTGATAGAATTTATAGATTATATCATATCGTTTGGTTGGTTGATAGTTTGTTTGAATTTTTTTGTTTATATCATATCGTTTTGTTTGAATTTTCATAAATAATCGGTATTAATGTGTAATATATTAATATATGCAAAGAGATAATAACAATTTATTCTGTGGTAAAAAAATTGAGTTATTTTTAGCTAGACTTAAAATTCATGGTTAATCGTCCATAACCGACCCATTATAACCTTCAAACCCGATTAACCAAAACCGCCATAACTGGTCTGTTTATGGTTATAATTATCCGTTAACCGACATCGTGGTTATGGCTATGGTTTTTGGCCATAACTGACTTAAACCAGCCCATGCACACCCTTAAGTGACACTCATGTTTTTACGATCAACCAATGGTGCTTTAGATAAATGAGATTGTGTCACGTGTCCAAAACGATTGTATTTTTTGTAACGCCTGCGGTCTGACGGTGTTTTTGTGGACGATGCCACTAGTGTCACCGCCTATCTTACGCACATGTTATAGGCGTTATCGTCCGAGTTTGTTTTTAAATTAAACATACCATAGTTCTTTTTAAATTAACAAAATCTACGTTTTTTTCAAATTAAACAAAGCAAACATGAGCCATCTGAATTTTACAATTCCTCCTCCCTTGATCTTCAGTTCTCCACAATTCAAGCTAACTAGAAGATCCTTGGATTGGTTTTGTTGTCGGACATCGGCCATGCTTGGTAAATGCAACCATAAGTATATTTCCATGTTCCCAACACGGTCATAATTGCTAGTCCACCGTCATTTTTGTTCAAATGCTTTGAGGGACTGTAAATATACTTCCATTGTATTAAGTCTTAAAAAAAGGTAAAACAAGCACTGTCGGGACGTTCATGCCCGGAGTGTAAGACCGACGGCGATGTCCATGTTTGGGAGACATCTTTAGTCATTGAAAAGTCAAATAGACATCTTGTTGTAAATCAGGTCTAAAAGGTACATTCTCTAGATTTTCCCAAAATATAGTTATTATGTAATAAGGCCCTACAAACCGGCCTTAAAATGCACAAGGTGATAAACTAGTTTCCGTTAACATACTTGGGGATAACGGTCGGAGCTAATATGAATCGTATTAATAATTAGAAACCTGTTTTGGATATTTTTGACAAAAGATTATCTTCGTAGAAAGAAAAAACCCTGTCGATAGGGGGAAGACTCACCCTAATCAAGTCGGTTTTGGAAAGTCTTCCTATCTACTTTTTTTTTCCTTTTATAAGGTGCCTAAGGGGTTATAGACGCCTTGGAATCTAAAATGAGAAAATTTTTGTGGGCGGGGTCGAGTAATATTAACAAAAGTCATTTGGTGGCATGAGATAGGGTGGCTTTTCCGAAGGAATTAAGGGGCCTAGGTTTAAACAAACTTAAAGATGTCAACGAAGCACTTTTATCTAAATGGATTCGGAGATTTAAGGCTGAGGATCAAAGTCTATGGAGGAGAGTGATAAATGTGTGCCACTTTAAAGTGAGAAGTGGTTCGTTTTTAACACACAATCCTCATATTCCGGGATGTTGGAACAATATCAATAAAATAGAAAACAATCTGACGATAAATGGTAAAAGTTTTCATGAGCTCATCAAAGGTAATATGGGGAATGGGAGGGATATCCGGTTCTGGATTGATATATGGGAGTGTACTGTGGCTATTAAAGGTAAATGGTCGAGGCTTTTTGAAATTGAAATAGATAATTTTGTAAAGTGTCGGATAGAGTTGGGGGGATAGCGAGGGTTGGCTGTGGTCTAGAAACCTGGAATCGTCAGAGGAACGGATCGAATGGCAGGATTGCCAGCATCTTGTTGCGAGGACGTCGCACTCTGGATCGAAAGATTCATGGACTTGGTTGGGAGATTATTCTGGATTTTTCTCTGTTAGTTAGCTTAAATAATTATGGGTAAAGGATAAGGGGGACATGGGGCCTTTAACTTTCAAGTGGTGTAGGTGGGTTCCGCTTAAGTGTAATATCATGGCTTAGAGGGCGAACATGGATAGGCTAGCTACACGTGTAAACTTACGGAAAATAAACATTCACATTCCTTCGGGTTCATGCCTTTCTGTGGGAGGAAGATGAGTCGTGTGAACATTTGTTCACGGCTTGTATTTTTGCAAACATAATCTGGATGGCCCTTAGTGCTTGGTTCAATACACCTCCGTTGTATGTTTTTGCTTTCAAAGATCTTATGAGGGCTTACAATTTTCTTAATGTAGGCTTTAAAGGAAAAAAAAAGATCATTCATGATCTTATCATGGTTACATGATGTATTTGGAAATGTAGGAATGAGTTGGCATTCGAAAACAAGAGAGCTACAACTCAAGATATCATGGGAGAAGTTAAATTAAGAAGTTATGATTGGTTGAAGAAGAGGTCTTCCTTAAAATCCGTTAGTTGGGTAGATTTGTGTAAATGCCCTCTGTAGATGTTGTAATTGTCTTGTCATTTGACTGTTTGGTCGGGGTCGTGTTTTGTAAAGGCCTTTTGCCCTTTTGGGTCGGAGGCGTTTGTTTATGAAGTTAATTTTCAAAAAAAGTTACATGGGCAACTTGTATAGTTGTATGAGTAAGTAGGGTGGGTTAGATTATTTTCAAAATTGAATAAGACCTATAATTAATGTTTTGATTTTTATAAAATTTACGTTCATAATTGGTCAGTTTTAGTTACAAACGGTTTTATCTTTCATTGCAAGGGAATGTGGTTTGGTTAATTATTGCTCTGGCATGTATTAAGTCAAGTCATTTCATTTAATAAAGGGTAAATTACACTTTTCGTCCTTTATGTTTCTATCGGATTGCAATAGATAGCCCTTAACTTCAATAATTACAGTCACAGTCCTTTATGTGGAAAACACATTACATCCTAGGTCCTTTAGCACTAACCAGGTTAAACTTTTCTGTTAAGTTTGGTCAAATGAGGGCAGTTTAGTAATTTTACCAACTTAATTAAATGGGTAAATTACATTTTTTGTCCTTTATGTTTGTAGCGGATTGCAATGGATGACCTTTAACTTCAATAATTACATCCATAGTCCTTTATTTGGAAAACTCATTACACCTTAGGTCCTTTAGCAGTAACTCAGTTAGATTTTTCAGTTAAGTATGGCATGTGCCTTACACATGAGAGTAGATTAGTAATTTTACTAATATATTTAAACAAATAAATAAAACCAAAATAAAAAAAATAAAACAATGATAAAATTAGATGAATTGGAAATTAAAACCTTTGACTTTTTTGTTTTCATTTTGGAGATATTTTACCAGCTGCTTTCTCTCTTTTTCCCTTAAAATACAAACATGAACCTCAAGTCAATAACCTGCAACTTAGATTTCAAATTTCAGGCGGTGGTTGTTGGATTTGAACTAAAATTGGTGGTGTTTGATGGTGGTCACAGAGACTGAATCGATGCCATCAAACCGCATCATGAACTCCGATTGCTCAACACACACAAGCACTGAATCTGAATCACCCACCATTTAACGACATCACCAACTCACTACGTTCCAGATTTGAATCACCCACCCTTTAACGACATCACCAACTCCCTACATTTCATATCCGAAATCGACAACGAACGAGCAAGATCTGGCAGTGATTTTGCGTTTCAGGTGGTTTGCGAGGGTGTTTGGATCCGGGTTTGTAAGTGTGATTTATGATTTTTGAAGATGGCGGTGGTTGGAGATGGTGATGTTGGCGGAGACGGCGGTAGTGACGAATTCTAGTGTGGTGGCTGCGAAGATAGGTGAGGTGGTGGTTGCAGAGATAGTGGTTGTGGTGGCGGTCGCCGGAGGTTGGGGTTTTAGGCAGTGGTCTCTAGCAGTGGGGGAATATAATAGTGGCTGGTGTGGATAAGTTTTTTTTGTTTTATTTATTAAAATATTTTTAAAGTTAAAAGACTAAATTACCCTTATGTGATCAAAGTTAACTGAAAATTTTAATTAGGTTAGTGCTAAAGGACCTAAGATGTAATGAGTTTTCCAAATAAAGGACTGTAACTGTAATTATTGTAGTTAAAGGTCATCCATTGCAACTCGCTACAAACATAAAGGACGAAAAGTGTAATTTACCCTAATTAAAAATAGTTTTATAAAAAAAAAAAACAAGTCAAACAATAAATTTTCCCTCCCTCAAGTCAACACTCTCTTTCTCCCTAACCTTGTAACCTAAAGCTTCACCACTGCCACTCCAGACACCATCCGGCCACCACCCCAGCTACCATCCTGCCACCACCACAAAGACCACCTCAACGCCTCAGTACCACACCACCACTCCGGCCACCACCTAAACGCCTCACCACCCATCTCTCTTCATCCTGAAGACCACCACCCATCACCGTTAACAACCACCGACAAGATATGCAACATTCGATTCAAATCATACGATTCTACAACATACCCAACCACCACATCACATAAACCTTTTCTCCACCATTACCACACAAACCCAACCACCAGTCATCATCATTTCGTTTACCAACTGGAGGATGATAAATCCTATACATCAGTTTTATCATCACACATAATCGCATCTAACACACATAAATCAGTTTTAGGGCTCTATTGTTGGTACCTTAGTAGTAAGTCTTAGATCTGAGAAATGGTCACCATAGTATCGCGTGACGCCGGTGGATGTTTATGCGATGGTGCTTTTGGTGGTTATTAGATTCGGAAGATGCGATGGTGTTTCGATTCTGATGGAAACCCCCAAATCTATAAACCCCCTCACTCATTCCATCTTCATCATCGCTACAAAATTTAGGGTTTCTGTTCACAGGTGTTGGTGTGATCGAAGGTGGTGGTGGGGTGGATGGCCGATGGAGAAGAAGGGAGAAGGGGTGTTTATATGTTTTTTTTTTATTTGATTATTTAAGTAAAATTACTAGACTACCCTTAGCTAACGAGACTTAACTAAAAAGTATAACCTGGTTAATGCTAAAGGACTTAGGATGTAATTAATTTTTCAAATAAAAGACTGTAACTATAATTATTGAAGTTAAATGTTATCCGTTGCAATATGATATAAACATAAAATACGAAAAGTGTAATTTACCCAATTTTATAATTACTTTTTTTTGCTAATGCTTGCGACAAAATAGCAACAATTTTGTATATCTATTTTACTTTTAAGATTGCGATTTGCGACAAATACAGTAATAATATTATTTATTATTAAATTTTGTGACAAATGCAACATATTAAAAAAGCATATTATATTTATTTTAAAAGCTGCAAATTTACGACAAATTAAATAGTTATTTTACATTTTTTTATTCAATCGTGCGACATTTTGAAAAAATCAAAATATTTGAAAATCATAATTTTCTTAAAAAAAGCATAAAAATTCTAAAAAAAAAACTGTTTACAATCTTGACAGAAATATAACAAAAATCCTAAATAAATGTACGTTTTTTCATTACAAAACTTACAATATCTAACAGTTCTATATATAAATTTATACAAAAACAAAAGTTTTTTTTTTTACTTATTTAGAAACTTTTTCAACATTTCTTCCATGATTTTTCGCCATTCCGCTTGTTCAGCCCGCTCTTGTTCACGTTTGACTAGTTCTTGTTCTCGTTCTTGTTCACGTTCGGCCCTTTCTTGTTCTCGCTCCCGTTCACGTTCAACGCGTTCTTGTTCCCGTTCTTGTTCACGTTCGGCCCTTTCTTGTTCTCGCTCTCGTTCACGTTCGACGCGTTCTTGTTCTCTCTCTTGTTCACGTTCGGCCCGTTCTTGTTTCCGCTCTTGTTTAAATTGTTCAAAACGAGCTTCTATGTTTTGTCGGGCCTTTCGTTCTTTTTCTAATTCCGCTTGAACTATTTCGAGCTAGAATTTTTCAAAAGATATATAATTAATGCATGTTAACAAAATAACAAATACACATGTCCACATACACATACATATTTTTCAAAAGATATATAATTGTTCAAAAAGATATACACACACATACACATACATATACAGGACGAGGATCATTACATACACATACACATGTCCACACACACATACACATACATATATAGGACGAGGATCATTACATACACATACACATGTCCACATACATACGCATACATATACACACATCCACATGCATATACTTATCCTGAATGCATCTCTCATTGGCATAAGAGTAAGAATTGTTTGTATGATAGTTGGAGGAAGGCTACTCATCTTTTCCAAAGGTAAATCTTGAACTTCCATCTTAGAATGCTAGAGATTTTTTTATTTTTTGACACCAAGACCCTTGTGAGATTGGAACTACCAGATGCCTAATACAATTATATATAAAAGTGAATTACATAAATGGTTTGTTGTATGTCCATATTGCAAGTTTGGTTTGCTCATTTACAATAACTTAACAAACGTTTTAATGTCATTTAGTGAAAATGACCAAACGTGTTACTAATGGGTGAACAATGAGAGCTGTATGTGTAATTGCTTAAAGGAAAAAAAACCAAACTAGCAATATGGACATGCCACATGGACCATATATGTAATTCACTCTAATGATACTTAGATATACATAGAATAAACTAATGAAACCACATGGACCGTATATGTAATTCACTCTAATGATACTTAGATATACATAGAATAAACTAATGAAACATAAAGTGACCTAGCCTCAAGTAACTTAAGATCCATAATGCAGTATAGTTTAAGGCATGAACTCATGAAGTATAACTATACTCAAATCACAAAGCAACTAGATTACAAACTTGTTCAAGTATTTGTTGTTCTATGCCAATGGTCGAAATAAACTTTAGGAATCCCCTATAATGTTGAAACCGATATCAACATGCTAGAAACTAGAGGGACACAATGACAGTATCAAGTTGGTGCAGGAAATAATGGTTTGTATTGTAGATCTTGTACAATCAAATCTAAAGAACATTCAAAACTAAATATTCAAGACATTCATGGGATCAAAATATCAGCATAGTATACCTTATTTCTTACTTAGGTCAATCGATTCAGAGTCTTGCAGTTGAGGAAACACGTCAATTTAAATCACAAACACAAAATTCTGAGTTATTGAAGTCAGAAAAGTAGTTTGCAACTTTAAAACATTAGCATAGTATACCCTATTTATTTAGCAAAATCACATCTGTGTCTTTTACTAAAGCCCATTTAACTAAAGCCGATTATCTGATTCTAGTTATCCACTTACAAAAAGCATATCTAGGCGCCCCTCAACTTCATAAAATTCATTAGAATAGTATATTTTCTCCATTTAGAGTTGAATTAAACTAATAGGTTTGAACATGGTTGTAAAAGTCCCGACTAGTCTCCGATTAGTCGCCGATCAAGCGCTAGGCGAACAATGACTATCTTATTCTGGCTAAATTTTGGGGAGATCCCGGCCAAATTTCGACCAAACCATAGTTATCAAAGGCGCTAAGCGCGCTTAAGGCGCATTGCCCTCGCATAGGCACGAGGCGCAAAAAAAAAAAAAAGCGGGGGCCCGAGAAAAAAAAAACCGCACTCAAATGAAAAATAAAATAAAATATATTATGTATTGAAAAGAATAATAAATATATCTTGTAGGTATATAAAATGTTTTGAATGTTTTGCTTTTATATGATGAATTTGATACTTTGGTTTTGTTTTAAGATATATTTTTATATAATTATTATGTTACTTGCGCTTTTTTTTTCGGGACCACGCTTTTTTTGCTCTTCTCGCCTAGGCCCCGGGCCCAACAAATCGCCCTGAGTGCGCCTCGCACCTTTAATAACTATGGGGCACAACCACAAATCTGTTCCACAGACGGAATTTGGCATTAATTTGCAGAAGTTTGTTGTAAACTGGCATGAATCTGGCAGGAAAAGTCACTGGAAAGTCGTTTTTGGCCGGGAACCTACCAGAAGCACGCCTTCGACGACACAAGGCGATATGGTTGTGCCTCGCCTGAAAATTGCGCCTAGGCACATCAGGCGAGCGCTTTTGATAACTATGGACCAAACCATATAAATTCTTGCCAATTACTAAAAAAATGGGCCAAGGAGGGGTTAAAACATGTCTGCTATAAGAAAAACTACATATAAAAATGTGTTTGTAAATATATATAACTAAAAATTACATATAAAAATCCCAATCCGACTAATTCCGATTAATCCCTATTAATCGCTAATCGGTACCCCCACCGACTAACTAGCGCCTAGCGAGTCTTACAACACTGGGTTTGAATCTCTAAAATTGAGTGGACTCATGTCGATACAAGGGAAGAACACATACCCTGAGATTCACTCCGCTGACAGCAGTTACGTCATTAAGCTGCTGATCAATACTTTGATCCGAAAATGCTCCAGACACTTTCCGCTTCTTACTGATATATAGCAGAAAATTCAAAATTACAATTAGAAGGATATGTTATGAGACTACAAAAAACAAACTACCTTAGCGAAGAAACAGGTGCTTCTAATGGTTTTATCTGGCCAAGAGTCGGCTGTTTCAAAAGAGTCTTTTGATTACTTCCAGAAGCCAATGAAGAGTTTCCAGCAGACTGTATTAAACAACTTAACCTCTCAGTGATGGGCATAGGCTCTGGTTCATTCATAGATGTTGAGAAACCTGGCATTAATGACATCATCTCAAAAGTTTCATCCCTTGATGATTCAATCTGACCCTGTGGCGCTGATAAATAGGATATGTGTTGTTGATCATTTATCTGATCCAAGGGTTCTTGTTTTACATAAGCCATTGATGACATAAGACTCTGATCTCTATGCATTGACGGTTGCCAATGCAGTCTTTTCATGTCACTACACGCAGTCTGAACTGGGCCTTGCCGCATTTGTAAATCATGGGTCTGCTGTTTGAAAGACTGTGACGACATATTCATATCTGGAAAAAGCATAAGTTGTTGATCCCTCTCTTGCATAATAGCATTAACATTAGAAAACTTATGGCTCGCTTGTACTCCATGTGAATCTGATTGGTGCTCCAGTAATCGTTGTTTTTTAGCATTATTATCCAGGCTTGGTCTAGCAGTAAGCTGAGCAGGTTAACAAAAATTTGTATAAATAAATAAACAAAAACACTTCTTATCAATCAATTATAAACAAAATATTATACTCATTCATATGTGATATGTAAGCGTCTAAACAAAAAATTCTATACCTGCCCTTGTTCTAGTTTATAGACTGCCATCTTCAGCATATGATCTCCGACAAGACTTTTCATGTGCCGGACGAATTGTTCTTTATTAATGTAATTGCTCTGGGAATAACAAAGCCATTTAGCATAATCATTGGTTGATTAAACATATAGATAACACACTGAAAAAAATGCAGAATAAAGGGTCACCCCTAACTATACCCTTAATCGAACATATAAGCCCTGGAGTTGCATAGCCCTGTCTTTGTCAAGCTGCTGTTCTAATTCAGGTATCAGCAGTGCAAAATTGACCTGCTTGTTAGCTGCGCGATCTGTTGCCATTGCTTGTTGATTGCCCATTCTTGGAGCAGGATTTCTATCAGCATTCTGCATACCAGGAACCAGGCCCATATCGGTTTGCAGATGACTGTTCCTCATTTGTGTGGCTTGACGTTTTTTTTTTCACATTTAGAAGATGGAAACTATTGGAACACTTGGCTCGGAGTATGGTACTGGTTCCTTGAGATAAAACTGCAATATATTCATTCATATTCATAATACAAAGAGGGAGCTGAAAGCTGGCACCAATAAAAGCGACGTAAAAAAGAGAATTATTCAGCACATGCGAACAGAAAAAATGAGCCCTTAATATATATATAGGGTAGGGTTCATGCGAGAACCAATGTGAACACAACAAAATAAACCCACTAGTACACCATCAAAAACCTAAAAAAATCTAAAAAACACACAATTTTTTTTTTTAATATTTTTTACATCAAAATCGCTACTTTTAGTAGCAAAAAAATTTTTTTTTTTTAAAATTGGTAACGAAAATTAGCGATTTTCAGCTAAAAAATATGAAAAAGAAAAATATTTGTGTGTTTTTTAGGTATTTTTTGTTGTGTTCACATTGGTTCTCGCGGTTCTCGCAATAAAGGGTGGTTCCTAACGGATCCTTCTCCTATATATATATAATTCAATAAAACAAAACGACGATGACTGTGATAACAATAAACAAAACAAAACTATTGTAGCGAAACAATCTATTTTAAATAGTTAACAAACAGTTATAGGGCATTGATCATGTGTACAGACAGGTCAATGTCATTCATATAAACCTAACATACTTCTATACTAGCCAAAATGCACATATATATAACTATAATTCTGTATCACAAATCTACAAAATAATGACATGCAACTACACAAATCGAAAGATGATGGATGGATATAAGCCGCTTTCTCTAGAATTCACCAAACATTAGCACATCTAGGGTTCTTGATTTTGAGATTAATCAGACTGTAGACGTAAAAGAAAATAAAGCTTGCAAAAGAAGTTTACCTCTAGGGTTCTTTGAATATTGGAGGATTTGAAACGCTGAAGAACGGTTTTATCGCGGGTTCTAATAAAAAGATGTAGCACCATTCCGGTCCCTCATTTTGACAATATATACTATTCAGGCCCCTCGTTTTTTTTTTTTTTTTTTTGAACGGCAAATTTGGATCACTGACGGACCACTGGAGTATCATCGTGCCACCAGCGGAACCACCCGATCATATCCATCTCCACTAGGCAATAATGCCTATACACCAATTCAGGAGGAAACCCAATAAATCTGGGAAAACCCCCTTGTGGGAATCGAACTCAAGACCTAATGGTCATAAGCCTTATCCCACCCCCAAGATACCACTAGGCTATAATGCCATGGGTAGGCCCCTCGTTTTATAAACGCACAATTTTGTAAGAGCATTCGGATCCTATTTTCTATTTCCCTTCACTATATATATTTACCTAAAAAACATTTTTTTCACAAAAAATTGGTTTGCATCTCTAACGTCGTATTCTTCATCTCTATCTTTATCTTACTCACAGACATTAATTTTATTATTATATTCTTTTTCTTATACACTCATAATATATTATAGAGGCCTGGATTTGAGCCTATAGATATAGAGGCTTGCTTAGAGAATTCATATTGGAGTCTCTATTGTAGACATTCCATATAATATAGAGCAAAATGTAGAAGAAACAACAAAAAAGCCACCACATTGGAACCTCTATAGTAGAGAAAAAATTAAAGAGAACAAACTACATCTCTATTTTAGAGGGTTATATTTAACTCTCTATATTTTTTATGAGTGTGTAGGAAGGAGAAAATAATAATAAAATAAGTTAATGTTAGTAAAATAGAGGTAGAGATAGATGGTTTGATCTGAGAGAGTTTTTAGAAATTAACAAAATATAAAGAAAATGTACTTTAAAAAAAATATAGATGGAGATAGAGTGTCCAGTGTGAATGCTCTTAGAGCATTCACATCCATCTCACCATATTTTCACCCTAAATTACATTAAAAAACACTATATTTTCTCTCTCCTTTTCAATTAAATAATATTTTTTATATCTTTATCATTACCTTTTCTCTCTCATCCACTCACAACCACTTTCAAAATATATTAAAAATTATAGGGAGTGAACAATGTCCCCCCAAATATACAGATGAACAGTAACATTTTCTCTCTCCTCCACTCACAACCACTTTTTATACTCTTTGTATTTTAAAAACACCACATACAGAATTTAATGCCATGGATGTGAATGCTCTTATACTTTCTCTAAGTTGTTCTCTATTATAGAGAGTTGAAAGGGTATGGTCCCAAACAACGCGCGCGAATGTGCATGCATACAAGACTATACCAATAAAATGAAACTCTCAAGAGAGGCTACACCTAGATTCATGTGACTAATCAGGTCATGACAAGGCCTATCGCGACACTCGCCATGGTGGAGAAATGATACAGCGAGCAGGTCGTACAAAAGGACACCATGTGGCACTAATCACAGATCCCCCGATGTTGCCCTACGTTCTCATAAAATGGTTGGCGACAGGTCCAACCAAAAGTACAAGGAGACGCTGAGGTGGAACCAAAAAGGATGCGCCACGTTAGCCCTAATCCTACAATTGTCGTTGTCCTGCAAGGGGAGACCAAATGGATATTCCTCACAAAGGACAACTGGCCCAAGGCCTATCAGCCCACACCCTTTGTCCTTGCCCTACGGCTATAAATAGAAGCCTTCATCTTGTAACACCTCGAAAATTTATGTCCAATAATGTATCGACACGTGTCATGAGCTTTAAACGTGTAAAAGATTACTTTAGAGGGACTAAAGTTGACAAACAAAGAAAGTATGTGAACATAAGGGTTCAAAGTGTCAACAATGGATAAATATACCTCACTGTAACCCCACACGATGTTTATACCCTTAAACGAATGAATCATGGATCATACGAAGCTAATTGTGGAAGAAGGTGAGAGATTACAAACTACAGGGGTTAAATGTGTCAACATGTTTAAAGTATACCTCTGAGTGACCTTTTAGCAAACCCGAAGCCTTGTAACGATCAATTATACTCACTAGAATATGTGATAAAAATTTCACAAGGTTTCGATAAAGTATGAGAAAGTTATGACGATATTCGTATACGAGTGGTTAAAAGCATCAACGTTGAAATTTATGACTTTTCGGGTGATCACAAAGTTAAATAAGGACTTAACAAAGTTTGTATGAGTCTTAAGGTCCTTAAAAGTCAAGTTAGAGGGCCAAAAGTGCAAGAAATAAAGGTGAAACCACGTTTGGAAGGACCAAGGACCTAAAGTGCAATTAACGAAACTTGTTTGGCTGGTTCTGGAAGGCCATACGGGCCGCGTAAGGTCAGGCAGGACCCTTACGCGGGCCGCCTCAGCATGCCAGCGACAGAAACTTTGCACAGGTGCCAGTTCAGGCCTGTTAACTGCCTTTAGGACCTGTAAACTGATACCAGGGGCTGCACAAACGGATTTACATGCAGTAGGGGCACCTATAAACATCTGGTTGCAACCATAGACTTGCTTGGCATCATGCTAATCAATTGAATTCACTATATAAGAAGAACAATATTGCAACTCTTGTGCCACTCACTTGCAAACCTTCACAAGCTTATTTCTGGTCTCTGATCAGCAACCAAGTTTTCTTAGGCTTCCTAGTCGTGCTTAGGACCCTTGTAAGTGTCCTTAACTTTCTTTAATTCAGTTTAGCTTAGTTAATTAGCTTAAAGTCAAACCGTCGTAATTAGAGTTTGACTTTGTGATAAATCATAATATGTCCAGTCAAATCTCAAATTGAAAGTACCTATGAGTTGGTAATTATGTGGGCAATAAACCCTTAAAAGGGCACCCTCTGATTCCCACTCTAACTAGGTCAATTGTCGGGTCAAAGCTAATCTTAAAAAGTCAACAGAAAGCTTATATTCAAATTAATGCAAATTTAGCAATGTAGAACCCATGCAACCTATGCAACCTATTTTATCATTAATATAACTTGGTATTTAATGTAATAACATGTCTAAACATGTTCAACCCGACAATTTTCAGTTTAGGCTTGGTTCGGAACCGAAAGTAGCATAATTTGACTTTTGCTTTGACTTTCAGTTCTGACCCAATGTAGCATGTTTTAGAAATGTCTTAGAGCCTTATTTGGACCAGGTTACATGTTAGTATAACCCTCTGTTATTATACAACTTGGTTCATTAGTTATCCGATTCATATGCATGTTTCCGTTAAATGCTTAAATGTTGACTATTATGCCCATAGGACCTTAAAACGTGATTTTTGAAAATGTAAAAGAATAGAAACCTTAGTTACTGATTTATTTAGTTGTCCCTAAAATTTGACATCAATTTGAGGTCTAGATTAGGAGTTATGCTCATTAGCGTAATTAGAAAGCTTTTTATTAAATAAACGGCGTAATTAACATATAGCCTATCTAAACACGATTTTTTATACCAAACTTTTTACCCACTGATGTAATATAATATTTTGGGATTTTTTAAGATTTTTATTTATTTTTAGGCTGAGCATAACATAGAGTTCTAAGCTTGATTCGGTAATTGCCGGTTTTGCCCTTTTGGGCTATAAAATGAGTTTTACAAATCCTTTTGATGCCAAACCTTTTTCTACTGATCTAATATGATAAATAAAATATTTTGAGCCTTTTGGAATAATAAAAATATCAGCTTTCCCTTAAAAACCCGAAAATAGCTCAAAATCGTCTTTTTAAGCGTTTTTAACGCATAGTATGAATTAAAACTATTTTAAACATATAAGGTTTGATGCCTACTGATATTTTAAGTAAATTATTATATTTTAACAGTAAGCAAAAGTTTTAAAACTCAGATTTCCAGTTTTGACCTTTTAAGCCTATGTGAAATTACCAAAATGTCCCTAAGGTGCATAGTTTGGTTTTAAATGGTAAATCTCACATATATGTAATACCCTACTGATATAACCTATTAAATTAAGTATATTTACTGATTATATCAGACCTGAAACTCATATTTTTATTAAATCTCTTTTATAACCTTTAAAATGACCAAAATACCCCTACGGGGCATAATTTGAGTTTAAATCCATTTCTGGCATAATAGAAGATATCCTACTGATGTCACAACATATTTAAGACATATTAACTTAGGAAAACTGTATATGGATCTTATGGTTACCCGTTACGCGTCTTGCGCGTTCGGTTCGGTTTATGTAACTAGTTTGCATAAATTGACCGAAACGGGTCAAACCTTATCATTTTTGTCTCAAAATCTAGAATGTGTTTAGTTTACCTATATTATACAAGTCTTCAAACTTGTCGGTCTAAATCACATTCTATTCCGGTCTTCGCTTAATCATGCGTTTGAACCGTATCTTCCTTTAAAACTAACCGGTCTAAGTTTAGGCTTAATTAAAGACCCGTTAGGAATCTAATAGGTTATTAAAAACCTTTGTTCCAGAATAGGAGACCCGGTAAAAGCTACGTGCACTCGCTGTTTGTGATTAATACTTGCAAAGGTAAATACTTTTAACTTGTTTTCCCTATACGGGCTTGGGGTACGGTATATAAAATACCGCTTGGTCGGGCATTGAATTTTTAATTGTATGAAGGTTAAATTATTGAAATGTCTCGTTTAAATTGTTTTGTTTGCTTAAAGCCTTTGGGGGTTAATGACCATGTCCCGAATATCCTTGGCATCATTTTACGAAATGGCCACGACCTAAGCACGGGGTGTAACCGCCGGTTTCGGGAATAACCCGACAGTGCATAAATAAATAATAAGGTATAACCGCCGGTTTCGGGAATAACCCGCTGCGGGACTATATCATGTGGTGTGTCTATTAATCTTTAACCCGGTGTCAATCCGGGCTACTGAAAGTATAACAAACATGTAATTCTTTTACAAGTTTATATACAAATAATTATCCCAAGTTATAAAATAATTTTGTGCCATGTGCATTCAAATCAATTTTCTAAAAAAAACATTTTCAAAATGAGTCAGTTAATTGTATTTACCAATGTAAACTAACGTATTTTCCCAAAAAGGTTAAGTGCAGGTACTACTCGAAATAGGCTGGCCTCTCCTTAGCATCAATAAGAGTCTCGCAAGCTTGGATGCATTTTAAGTCTGATGAACTATGTTTCCTTTTTATTTTGATCCGCCTGTGGATCTGTTTCAACTATGTTGTGATACTTAATATTACAATTTATTCGGTTGAAATAAATCTATCTTTTGCTTCCGCTGTGCATTTAAAATTGTGTTGTTTGACTATGATGATATCAATTACGTCACGATACTCCCCACCGGGCCCACCTGTAACACGTGGAAATATCGGGGTGTGACACATCTCCAGGTTTAAAAATCGGCTCTCTCATTCTCACACTCTTAACACACACTTGTTTATTGTTCTTAAACGATACGCCTCATAACCATGTTGATCATCACCGTCAATAGGAAAATCCTTAGAGAAGTCTGCATTATCCATGTCATATGAAATCCATCATTAAATGATGCTTGAGAAATCTTACATGTATTACGTTCATTAACATCTACATAGTCATTAGCAGTTACATTGCCATCTACACTACCCACATTACCTTCTACACCATCCTTAGCACCCACATTGCCCTCATTGACATCGACACTTCCCACATCAGCCTCATTGACCTTTACACCATGATTAGCAACCACATGACCCTTAAGTTGCATTTTTGTTTGTCAATATCTACAATGACATTCTCTCTAACCTCTAGAGCCCCGTTACTAACATCCACTCTACCATTAGATTTACTAGAACCCTTCCCAGATTCTTTCCAACCAAGCATCAATCTTTTGGCTACCCTCAACTTCTTTCTGTGTTTATAAGCATTACATAACACAACCCCTAGATCTTCTATTTCTTCAATAACCACTGAAGATGATTTTGGAGGGATAAAGTAATATGCAAGCCTAGTAGAACCATGTTCTATAAACATCCTAATAATATTGTTTTGTGCAACATAATTGGCTAAACATAGAACATCCCTATCATTCTGTAAAGGTGTCAAACCAGTGTCTAAATCTTGTCCAGGAATTTGAAAATGGTAGTAAATTTCAACATCTGGGACATAAAGTTTTAGGTATCTTACCATAAAATCTATATCATGAACAGAAAATTCATCTATATTGCAGTAGTCAACAGAGCTATAACTTCCATTGACGTATCTCCTCCATGGAACCTTTGTAAAAATGGACCAAATCTAGTTAGGGCTATTGGATACTTATGATATACATTTTGTGCTATGAAATGTTTGACTCATTAGGATTCCTTATCTTCCAAGTGTTGTGTTTTTGTAAATTGTTAGGATCATCGTCTTCCATTACAGGTTAGGGTTTGATTACCATGAAATTTTGGTTCAGTGAAGAAGATGATCGCCTGTGAAGAAAGATGGAATGATTTGTTGAGTGTCAAATGGGAGGGAATACGATCGACAGAGTTTTAATGAGGTGTAGAGGGTTTTAACATTAATGGACGAAAATGCCCTCACACATTTAGTACGTGATCACGTTTAATGACGAGATATAACGTATGTTTGACTTAGGGATAATCCGAGTAATAAAGTAATAAACCACATGGAGCATGGGTGTAATACCAAAAGTTGGGGACTATATGTATTATTTTACAAAACCATAGGGACCATCCGGGTATTTTACCCTAATATTTATAAGATAAATATAAGGTGAAAGTATTTGAGTGCAAATACAATTGGTAGAGACACCATAATACAAGGGTTCATTATACTTTAGAGGTTACACCACATTATGAGACGATAACCCACAACAACCACATAACATCACCACCGCCGAAACACCCACACAGCCGCCACCGCCACCCATTGCCTCGGGCCGTTGCACTACTGCCACACCAGGTCCGCCACTACCGGCCGACCTCTACCACTCGACGATGCAGCAACAGCTTCGGCCTCCGCCACTTCCGGGATCCACTGGAAAACCGGGCATTGACCGGTTTTGCTTGTTTGACCAATTGACCGAGAAACTGTTCTCATGTCACATGTTCGGGTTTTTGGGTTTTCGAGATTCATGTTAAGGAGTTGATTCGGGATCTCGGGTTTTGTGAACAAGTGTCAGTTAGCGTGACGGTTCATCGTTCCATCATGTGAAGCTTAAGTTTTTCGTCAAAATGTATGGTTTCATGAACACTCTATGGTTTGTTTAATTGTTTTAACGAATCACAATTGTATCAATGACCAGATTTTAATCGGTTTAAAATATGGTACATGTTTCTGCCACTAATTAATATGATATATTAATTCATTATATAAAAAAAAGATTTTATTTAAAATTAAAATTGTACACCGATGATTCCTAACAAACCGATACATAACCAACTCACTATAACATTCAAAAGCGCTTAATCAAAACCGTCATAACCGATCAATTATGGTTATCCAATAACCGACATCTCAGTTGTAAGTATATTTTTGGGCCAAAACTGAGCCAAACCAACCTATACTCACCCCTACTAAAAAGTTAATACATATGATATTCTACATAAATACAACTTGCCAATGATATCTAGATCAAGTGGTGGAAGGTTTGCATTTCGCTTAAGAGATATAGGTTCAATTCCCACTTGGTACAGAGTGAGACACTGGTGGGCAATTACAGGAGACCAAGGGAAACCTGGGTTCGATCCTTGAGCCAAACGAGTTTTACTGGTAATTTCACCGTCGTGTCTACGAGCGGGTGGGTTGCTGGGTTTTCCCCGGAATTGGTGGTGGACTCGGATTACTCTCGGAGTACTCCGTTTGATCCAATGAGTGCTCTAAAAATATTCAGGATTGGTTCTGTTGGCCGTTAGAAAAAACAACCTGCGCATATTTTCGTTGGCCCAAGAAAAAAGTTGTGCATTTCTGTTGTGCCAGTTTGTAGAGTTTTAATACATGATATCTTTAGTTTAGGGAGCAGAACAGTAATAAATCGTGAAAATGAGGGACTAGAAGGGTAAATATTCATTTATAAAAACCCGCGACCATATTCTTCATTCTTCAGCGTTTCAACTATTCAAAAAACCCTAGACTAGAAAGGTAAACTCTTTTCAAGTTTTCTTATATTAATCCCAATGTTTTATAGAATCCGACTTATATCCTTCGATTTGTGTAGTTGCATGTCATTGTTTTGTCAATTTCATCTTCAATATGTTTTTAGTTCATGATCAACCTTACCATTTCTGTGTGATTGTTGTTTTGCTGTACAATAGGATTAAATTCCCCCAATGTTTTGAAGTCGTGAACTACTTCTTTGACTTCCATTACTCATAATTTCATGCCTATGCTCTTAGATAACTTGCTTTCCTCAACTGCAAGACCCTGTGTTGAGTGACCTAAGTGTGAAGTAGGGTATAATATGCTGATATTTTGATCTGATGGTGGTCGCTACCAATAGTTGTATAACAACTATATGTCTATATGTGATTAGGGGTGGGTTCAATTAAAAACTCATAGTTAGGGCATGTTTGGCTAAGCTTTTCCAACCCAACTTTTGACTTATTGACTTAATCAAAAAGTTAAAAAAGAGTTTTAGTGTTTGGCAAACCTAAAAGTCCTTTTCAAAATGACTTTTCGAGAAGGAGAAAAAGTCATCAAAAAGTTAGGGGCTTGTGACTTTTTGATCAGCTTATAACTTTTCAAAGACAAAATTATCAGATTACCCCTGATTTAATACTCCTTACAACTTATTGACTTATGAAAGAATGTCCCTTTTAGTCATTTTACATTAATAAGTTAAGCCGAACACTTTTTATAAAACAACTTATTGACTTATTGGCTTTTCTCATCCCATAAGTTAATCCAAACACTTTTTTAAAAACTGTTTTTCAAAAAGTCATAAGTCAATAAGTCCTTTTCAACTCAAATAAGCTTAGCCAAACATGCCCTTAGTGAGAGAACTCGAAAACTCCTTCTAACGAAGGGAAGGGGCTTTTATTGAAGGAGGGGCAAAATTGGAAAAAAAATTTATATGAATTTTCAAACATTTTTATATTCTTCACATGTTATTATTTCTGTATTATTCGTAGTGTTGCACATGTGTAATACTAATTTTTATTTTTATTTTCAAAAATGAATTTTATTTTTGTATTTAAAAAATGCTAGATTTACAACCAAAAAACGTTAAAAAAATAAAAAATAAAAATTTGGGTGTTTTCTAAGTTTTTTAAGGAGTTTTCGAGTTCTCACAATAAAAGGAGTTTTCGCTTGAACCCTCCCCTATGTGATTAACTCTTTATAATTAGATTGAACATCTTATATTTCCAATCTCACAAGGCTCTTGGTGTCATGCAGCATTCTCTGGTGTGATGAGTAACAATTCTAAGATGGAAGTTCAAGATTTACCTTTGGAAACGACGAGCAGCCTTCCTCAAAATATAATACAAACAATTCTTACCCTTATGCCAATGCGAGATGCATTCAGGACAAGTATTCTATCTCACAATTGGCGGAATCAGTGTTTAAACATTCCCAAACTCATGTTCGATGATGCAGTGTTTCAGGGACCGAGTTGTAAAAACGTATCAATGAGATGGAAACTCTTATACATTGTTTACCCGATCTTGTTGCTACACCAAGGCCCGATACTTGAATTCTCTCTTTGTATCTCTCAACTAATTAGCTGTTGCGAGATTGACTAGATAATACTTCACCTATCAAGGATTGCTACCTTGAAGAAACTTACTCTTTGCATCGAGTCGGGTGATGATCATAAGCTACTGCCGGCTTTCTTCAACTTGCAACAATTGACAGTTCTTAAACTCCAAAAATGTGTGTTTCAACCTCCAGTAACCTTTAAAGGATTTAGTAGGCTGATTAGCTTATCCTTTAACAATGTCAGCATAACAGCGAAAGACTTTCTACGGTTTATCTCCAATTGCCCGCAGCTTAAGGACTTCACTCTGGTATGATCCACACAAGTCATATTTTCTTCTTTATTCTGCTACTTAAATCTTGATTTGTTATATTTGGTGCAGATTGGAGATGAAAACCATCTTATGGGATGTTGGAATTCTGACTTTGTTGAGTTATTTGAGTGTTTACCTTTGGTTGAGCGTCTGTGTATGAGTTGGTACCCCATTAAGGTGATACATAATTTATCAAACATGGTCATAATTTGTCAAACATGATCATATTTGGTCAAACAGGGTCAATCATATCATTTAGTTTTAATTTTTTTTGGGATAAAGTGCTTTGCTACAGGTGTTATTCCACAAAAGCTACCGACCTCGCTTGTCCACCTCAAATATCTTCATTTAACTGGACTGTCCTTTGCGAGAGAAATTGACGTGCATTCTATTCTTCTTTTGGTTACAAGCTCTCCAAACATAGACACAATTATATTGAAGGTATAACAGTGTAGATCCTGTATGTTTTATAAAAATTCTATTTAACGAAATGCATTTTGCTTATTAACATTTAACAGATGCAATATAACCCAAATGAAGCTGTGTCACAAACTGCGATGAACCTTATTGATCAGCAAGGCTACTCGAATGTTATCTTGGATCATCTGCGTGTACTAACGATATCAAACTTCGCCAGCATGAAGACTGGAATGGATTTTGTGAAGCTTGTTTTGGCTAAGTCGCCGATGCTTAAGATAGTAGATATAGTGATCGACAAACGTGTTGATATTAATGGTGAGGTAAAAATGCTAAAAGAATTGGTACAATATCCACGGGCATCGGCTAAAGCAGAAGTTAGGTTCGAGCGCCCATAAGTTTCGGGTTTATCTTGTTGATTTCCTTGCCTTGACTTTGTTTCTTGATGTCGTAGTATACGGTTGCTTATGATTCTAGAGATGATCTTGTGATGACTGGGTTTTGTAAAAATTTTTAACATCACATTTTGGTTTAGTACCCCTAAATATATGGTTTGTTTTTCATCTTGAGGTATTGCGAGTTGGATATAACCTTTGAATGTTATGAGTTATGAATTAGGTTGAGTTGATGAACCTCAACATATCTTCTATTGCTTGTAGGAGGAGGTATGCTGACCGACTAACAAGAAGCCCATAAGCATTCACATAATCAATTAAGCTTCATAAAAACTCGAGTAAACTGCCAAAATGGTCCCTGAGATTTGATCACTTTTTTCATTTTAGTCCAAAACTCAAACATTTTGAATCTGGATCTTTGTGGTTTCAATTTTGTTGTCATTTTCATCTAAAACCAAAATGGTCAGATTTTTTTGTTAACATCAAGTTGTTTTGTCTTTTTCCTCCCTTTTAATGAATGGCAAAATGGTCAGATTTTTTAATTTGTTATAATAAAACGTTAAAAGACTTAAATCTGACCAGATGTTGATTTTGGATGAAAATGACAACAAAATTGAAACCATAGGGACCCAGATTCAAAAGATTTGAGTTTTGGACCAACGTGACAAAAGTGACCAAATCTTAGGGACCATTTTGGCAGTTTACTCTAAAAACTCATATTCTATTCACTTAACACTCACAATGCATTAAGTCACATACTTGAAAAAACTTTGCATAACTATATGTATTCCAACCTAATAAAATAAACATCAATGCAACTTACATCTAGTTCACTTATAGATACAAAGCCTATTACTTACCGAACCATGCTTCTTACAATAGGAGGATATATACAAGTCACTATTCTCGTCTGCTGATTTAATTTGATCGGTCGAATTTCTCACACATTAAAACCAATAAGATGATCCTACAAGTAATTTTACTACATGAGATATAGCGATTTTTTTTATAAAAGAGTAAAATGCCATTTTGGTCCCTGAGGTTTAGTCACTTTTATCACTTTTGTCCAAAACTCAAACCTTTTGCATCTGGGTCCCTGTGGTTTTAGTTTTATTGCCGGTTTTAGTTTTATTGTCATTTTGGTCCAAAAGTGAAATCAGGTCATATTTGTCTTATAAAATCTTGCTATTTTGTCCTTTTCCTCAGGGGTAAAATATCATTTAAGCATTAATATATACATATATATATATATATATAAAATAAAATAAAATAAAATTAAAAAACCTCAAAACTCTGCACTCTCTCTCTCTCTAAACACCCCTCTGTCTCTTTCTACTCTCTCACTCTCTAACACCACCGCCATCATGAACTCCATCACCACCACCACCACCACCACCTCCCCCCTTCTCACCACCGTCACCACTACCTCCTCACCATAGCTGCCACCACCACCTCATCTTCTTCCTTTTTCTCTCTCTCTCTCTTTCTCAAATCCACCACCACCTGCAACTTAAACTCATCACTGAACATTCCAAAGATCTGAACACACTTAAATAAATTCTCGAAGTTCTGCAACTCAAAGGTCTTATAAACACGGAGAGAAATCAGAGAAGGGATGCAACAAAGAGACAGAGTAGTCTCCGGCGGCAGAGACAGTGGTTAGACCGTCGGAATGGGTGAGAACCCAGTGCCGTGTACAACCATTTATGTTTGTGTCTTCTTTCTCTGCCACCTAAACCACAATCCAGATCCCCAACTCGCGCATGTTGAGGAATCGTCGCCGACAACTTTACCCTTCGAGGCCGCTGACCAGCCACCGCACAACAACCACCAAACGTCATCCTCCGTCGTGAACCACTTTGATTTGTAGAGAACTCAAGATTCATTCCTAGGGTTTGATTGTAAGAAATTCTTATACGATTTATATAATTTTCGTATGATTAAGTGTTATTGTTGATGGAATTAACAACTGTAGTTTCAGTTTCTTTTAACATTTTGTCTGATTTGATGATATTTGAGTACTAGGGTTTGATTATAATAAGCTTCTCATCTAATTCATAGAATTTGGTACAGTTTTACTGGCAAAGTTGATGAACTGCATTGATCTGGGGTGGTGTTGGCGATGGAGGTTGGGGTGGTGAGCTGAAGGTGACGGTGGGGGTTGTGGTGGTGGAGGTGGAGGTTATGGTGGTTAAAGGTGAGGGTGGAGGTGGTGGTTAAAGGTGACGATGGAGGTGGTGGTTGTGGGTTGACGATGAAGGAGATGAAGAGGAAAATATATTTTATTTTATTAGTTTTTAATTAACATCTGTTTTTAATTAAAATGACCATTTTACCCTTGAGAAAAAGGACAAAATAGCAGGATTTTATAAGACAAATATGACCTGATTTTATTTTTGGACCAAAATGGCAATAAAACTGAAACCACAGGGGCACATATGCAAAAGATTTGAGTTTTGGATTAAAGTGGCAAAAGTGACCAAAACTCAGGGACCAAAATGACAGTTTGCTCTTTATAAAAAGATAGCCAAACTATATGACCCGTATTCACAAGATATCAAAATAAAAGAAAATCTGATATGTTGTTTTTATTTGTTTAGTAAGTACACAAATCATCATCATTATCATGTAAATCCCACTAATAGCAAAGCTAAGTAGGGCTTGAGGAGAGTAAGATGTAGACAGTCTTACCTCTACCCCGTAGGAATAAGGGGGTTGCTTCTATTACACAAATGGTCCCTGTAATTAAGTATGATCTATTACACAAATGGTCCCTCTGGTAATCAAAGGGTACTTTTGTCATTTTACTCAAACTTAACAAAGTTTTTAACGTCAGTTAGCCTTAGTACCCCAAAGTGTTACAAAACTAAAATCATAGAAGTTGAACTCGTTACTCAAAAACTTTAGTACCTAAAGGTGTTATTTTAGGTAACCACAAGGCTGTGTAATTAACTCAGAAAAAAACTACTTATTTTAATTATTTAATTCATTTATGCTGTAAACAAGATAATTATGAAAGTAAAAGGCTGTAAACAACAAAAACTACAGCTTTAGCCGATGCCCGTGGATATTGTACCAAGGGTCTGTTTGGTATGGGGTAATGGAATGGACGAGGTAATGGAATGGATGAGGGAATGCAATGGATCATTACCATTCCATGTCTTGTTTGGTTACCATGTGAGAATGAAATTAATTATTATTGTGTATTATTTGGTAGACAAGAAAAACAAAGGAATAAAATCAGCGGTGAGTGGTGGTGGTCGGTGGTAGTGATTGTGGATGGCGGCGGCGGTGGTGGGTGGCGGAAGCGGTGGTTGGTGGCGGCGGCGGCGGCGACGACGAGTGGCGGTGGAGGCAACGATAGCGGGTGGTGGTGACTGGGGGGTGCGTGGAGGCAGAGGTAGCAGTGGGTGGCGACAGCGGCGATGGTTGGTTGTGGCGGTGGTGGTGGCGTCGACGGTGGTAGTGGGTGGCGGCGACGACTGGCGTTGGCGGCGATGGTGGTTGATGGCGGCTGTGGGTGGCAACGGTGGCGGGTGGGTGGCGGCGGCGGTGGTTGCTGTCGGGGTGGCGGTGGAGTCGTTGACGGGTTGCGGGAGGAGGTGACGATGGCGTCAGTGGTGGTGGTGGGTGGTGGCGAATGTGGTGTGTTGTGGTGTTGGTGATGAATGATGCTAGATGGGATTGAATGAAAAAAAACATGGGGAGTGGATGAAATGATTTTGAGGGAATGGAATGCCTTGTGAAATGGGTGATTTCATTCCATTGACCAACCAAACACCCTTTTCTTCATTCCCTCGTAATGATCCATTCCATTCTGCCTCTCATTCTTGCATACCAAACACTACCCAATTCTTTTAGTAATTTTACCTCACCATTAATATCAACCCGCTTGTCAAAATTTATGGTTTCACGAACACCCTATGCTTTGTTTAATTTTTTTTAACTTAATTTCTGCTTTTAATCATTTCAATGAATAGGACAAATTACATAAGGATAGCAGGTAGACGGGCAACAAACCGCGCCGCCATCCCCTTCTGAATAGAAAACCCTAATTTGTCCACTAATTAATTGTTTAAAATATGCTACATGTTTAATTGTTTTAAAATATGTAGACGGGCAACAAACTGCGCCGCCATCCCGTTTAATTGTTTTAATGAATCACAATTGTATCACTGACCGGATTTTAATCGGTTTAAAATATGGTACATGTTTCCGCCACTAATTAATATGAGATATTAACTGATTAAAAAAATAAGATTTTCTTTAAAACTAAAATTATACACCGATGATTCCAACAAACCGACACAAAACCAACTCGTTATAACCTTCAAAATCGCTTAATCAAAACCGTCATAACTGATCAATTATGGTTATGATTATCCAATAACCGACATCTCAGTTGTAGTTATAATTTTAAACCAAAACTGATCCAAACCAACTTATACACACCACTACTGAAAAGTTAATACATATGACATTCTAACATAATACAACTTGCTCATATTTTCGCTGGCCAAAAAAAACTTGTCCATATCTGTTGGGGCCAGTACAGTTTGTAGAGTTTTAATACATGATATCTTAAGTTTAGGGAGCAGAACGGTCATATATTGTCAAAATGAGGGACCAGAAAGGTAATATATCCATTTATAAAAACCCGTGATAAAACCGTTTCATTCCATTTGCAATAATTTTCTGGAGGCCCTGTGACCGACCATACTCTTCTTCACTCTTCAGCGTTTCAACTATTGAAAAAACCCTAGAATTCAGGTAAACTCTTTTCAAGTTTTCTTATATTAATCTCAAAATCAACAACTCTAGATGCACTATTGTTTGGGGAATTTTGTAGAATTCGACTTATATCCTTCGATTTGAGTAGTTGCATGTAATGATTTTGTCAATTTCATCTTCAATATACCACATTCTATATCTGTTTCTAATTGATGATCAACCTTGCCATTTCTGTGTGATTCTTGTTTTGTTGTAGAATAGGTTTAAAATCCCCAATGTTTTGGAAGTTGTAAACTACTTTCCTGACTTCAATAATTCATAAATTTACATGTCTTTGCTTTTAGATAATTAACTGAGTGACCTAAGTGAGAAGTAGGGTATACTATGCAGTAGTTGTGTAACAACTATATGTGATCGTTAGGAACTTGTGTATCGTTAGGAACTTACTGTTGATGGAGAGTTGGTACCGATGGTATGTTAGTATTGATGGAAGTTAATGCCGACCGAAAGGGAGTGTTAAAGTTTGCCCAGTCTAATTAAATTATTTTTTGTTTATGACTGTTTTGTAACCTTTTGTGAGTGGAAATTAGTCAGAACATGTATTTAGGGAAGTTTGTAGAGAATGGTTATAACTAGGCTTGGCAAAACGGGCTGGTCGGGTTGGGTGGTATGTCGGGTCACAACGCTTTCCGGTCAAACAGTTCGGGTCAAAAATGGGTTCCTTTGGTACAGGTCAAAAAAGAAGGATTCAAGACTGAAATTATTTACATATCTAACATGGGAAGCTACAACAGCAGAATCAGACTTAGGCAGTAGCAATTAGCAAATGTAAAACGAAGAATCAAACTCTAAAACCAATGGCAGCAGCAGACGCGAATGAAGACTCAGAACCCTAAAAAACATGGCAGCATAATTAAACAACGAGAGTGAGACAGAGGAGAGGAGATGAAATTTTGAAAAGCGTGACTATTCGATCAATCATAACCCGGATTCAAGGAAGAAGAAGAAGACCTGATTCGCGAAGCATTGAAGCGTTCTTTGTGGGTAAAGTTGATTACCCGTTAACCCAATCATACCCGCAACTTCTTTTCTTTCGACCCAATATGACTTTTACCTTCTTTTTGTTGTTATTAAGTACGCCCATTTAGACCCCCTTAGAAATAATTTATTACCCAAAACAACCATAGTTTAATATTAGAAGTTCAAATGAACCCATTTCTAATTGTTTGGGTCAGAATTGCCAGGTGTAGTTATAACTGATGCATTGTGGATCTTAAGTTACTTGCAGTATCAACATACAACATAGATCATTCATGTAATTAACTCTTTATTTTCAATCTCACAAGGCTCTTGGTGTCGTGCAGCAATGTCTGGTGTGATGAGCAAAAGTTTGAAGATGGAAGTTCAAGATTTACCTTTGGAAAAGACGAGCAGCCTTCCTCCAAATATCATTCAAACAATTCTTACTCTTATGCCATTGCGAGATGCATTCAGGACAAGTATTCTATCTCATAATTGGCGAAATCAGTGTTTAAACATTCCCAAACTCATGTTCGATGATGCAGTGTTTCAAGGACCGACTTGTAAAAACCTATCAATCAGATTTAAACTCTTATACATTGTTTACCCGATCTTGTTGCTACACCAGGGCCCGTTACTCGAGTTCTCTCTTTCTATCTCCCAACTAATTAGCTGTTGCGAGATTGACCAGATAATACTTCACCTATCAAGGATTGCTACCTTGAAGAAACTTACTCTTTGCATCGAGTCGGGTGAGGATCATAAGCTACTGCCGGCTTTCTTCAACTTGCAACAATTGACGGTTCTTAAACTCCAAAAATGTGTGTTTCAACCTCCAGTAACCTTTAAAGGATTTAGTAGGCTGATTAGCTTATCCTTTAACAATGTCAGCATAACGGCGAAAGTCTTTCTACGGTTTATCTCCGATTGCCCGCAGCTTAAGGACTTCACTCTGGTATGATCCACACAAGTCATATTTTCTTCTTTATTCTGCTACTTAAATCTTGATTTGTTATATTTGGTGCAGATTGGAGATGAAAAACATCTTATGGGATGTTGGAATTCTGACTTTGTTGAGTTATTTGAGTGTTTACCTTTGGTTGAGCGTCTGTGTATGAGTTGGTACCCCATTAAGGTGATACATATTGCTCCAAGATTATATCTTATACTACTAGAAAGGGTATTAGTGACACGAATAATCATCGCAAAATTAGAGGCATTAAAGTCTGTATCAAGATTTGTGATGTACATAATCCACTTGGTAACAATTGCAAGAGAATCTGCAATGAAAATTAGAAAAAAAGTATTATGTTTTATGTCATGTTGGTAAAGTGAAATTAAAATATAATGTGATTTTAAAATATATTATTTTTTTAATTTTTATATATGATCTATAAAAACACATAAAATGTATTTAAATAAGTATATTAATCTTGATTTTAAATTTGCTATATGGTCATAATTGGTCAAACATAGTCATTGGTCAATCATATCATTTAGTTTTAATTTTTTTTATATTTTGGATAAAGTGCTTTGCTACAGGAGTTATGCCACAAAAGCTACCGATCTCACTCGTCCACATCAAATATCTCCATTTACAAGAACTGTCCTTTGCGAGAGAAATCGACTTACATTCCGCTCTTCTTTTGGTTACAAGCTCTCCAAATATAGACACAATTATATTGGAGGTATAGTACCGTAGACGCTGTATATTTTTTTAATTTTTTATCTAATGAAATGCATTTTGCTAATTAACATTTAACAGATGCAATATAACCCAAACGAAGCTGTGTCACAAACTGCAATGAACCTTATTGATCAGCAAGACTACTCGTATGTTGTCTTGAATCATCTGCGTGTAATAACTATAACGAACTTCACCAACATGAAGACTGGAATGGATTTTGTGAAGCTTATTTTGGCCAAGTCACCGATGCTCAAGATAGTAGATATAACGATTGACAAACGGGTTGATATTCATGGTGAAGTAAAGATGCTAAAAGAACTGCTACAATATCCACGGGCATCCACTAGAGCAGAAATCAGATTCGAGAGACCGTAAGTTAAAAAAAAATGTCATTCTGGATTGTTTATGATTCTAGAGACTGTCTGTGATCGGATTTGTAAAATGTTTGAACATCCCCAAAATTCTGTTATGATAGGTTCAGACATGAAACTCTTAGTTATTGACGTCATAAAAGGTAAAGTTGAAGTATTCCTCTAAATATTGTGTCACAGGTCCATAGCATTCACATAAGACTGTGGGGTATGGGGCTTGGGTTGGGGTGTGGGTTGGCTGAAAACGCCCAAGCCACCACCCCGGGGGCTTGGGTTGGGGCTTGGGTTTGGGCATGGCCCCTTTGGTGTGGGTTTGAAGCCGGGCGTGGGGCGGGCTAGCAAGGTGACATGGCGGGCTCTCAATGGCCAAACCAAACTAGCCATTTCACATGCCCCCATGTGTCAACTCATGCCCCCAACCCAAGCCCCCAACCCAAGCCCCACCATACCCCATGGGCGTGGGTTTTTTTTTCCCATTCCACGTGTCAACAAATGCCCCGACCCGACCCAAGCCCACCATACCCCCACGGTCTAACCTCATATTCTATTCACTTACATCTAGTTGTAAACACTTTGCATAACTACATGTCTACATGTATTCCAACCCAATAAAACAAAAATCAATGCAACTTACATCTAGTTGTTCACTTATAGATACAAAGCCTACTCTTTAACGAGATTTCAAACTCGTATGATTTACAGCAAATATACGTTTATGGGACTTGAACCCAACCTCAAGGGGAGGAACACCTTTTCCATACGCCTTGCAACCACTAGGCTACATGCCCTTTGGTATCAAGATCCCAACCTATCATAGCCAAATTTAGAAGCCACAATTCGCCTTTTTTTTTTTTTTTTTTTTTTTTCTAAACACCCTAGTTATTGGATAAGGGCATCATCCAACAAAGTTCATCATCTTCGAGAACTTATATCCTGTTTGTGAAGAAAGATGGGCACTCACACACTTCATTTTGATTCTTTGAACATTGTCAGTTGTCAATAATAGATAACCTAGTTGATCAACTCTAGGAGCAAGTCACCTCACTAAAATATAAGTGCAGTCAGAACATCATCAGTTGAGTGCAACTGTGCAAGAGAAGAATACGTGTCAAAGAAGACCTTCGGAACAAGGCATGTGTTGAATAAAGTGTCTTTTCGTTAGGTTCACATGTGAGACTAGTGAAGTAGAGGTTTAATCATGTTAAGGTGAGACGCGTTAACTAAATAAACATGTGCCCGGGTATGTCCATTGTGTCTTGATTTGGGGGGTTATTGCACGGACCTCCCGGCCGCTGGAGTGATCCCACTCCACAAGCTAGCAACGTCCCAATGCTGCCTGGCGGTGAATACCCCATCCCGAGCTGAAATAAATTTAAAAAAAATGGTTGCGGTTGTGAACCTATCATAGCAATTTCTAAACTTTACAATATCAGCCTCTTCCGTTTCCAACCCGTTTGACTCATTGGATGATCGGGTTACATGGATCGTGTCGGGTTAGGGTTACTATCTTTCACACGAATAAGTATATATGACAGGTTCATCAACTCAGCCCAAATCACAATTCATTACATTCAAAAGCAGAGTTAAATCCAATTCGCAATACAGCATGATGAAAAATAAACCATGCATTTAGGGTACTAACCCGAAAGTTATGGGCGCTTAAATCTAATTTCTGCTTTAGCTGATGCCCGTGGATATCGTACCACTTCTTTTAGCATTTTTACCTCACTATTAATATCAACCCGTTTGTCGATCACTATATCTACTATCTTGAGCATCGGCGACTTAGCCAAAACAAGCTTCACAAAATCCAATCCGGTCTTCATGTTGGTGAAGTTTGTTATCGTTATTACACGCAGATGAGCCAAGACAACATATGAGTAGTCTTGTTGATCAATAAGGTTCATCGCAGTTTGTGACATAGCTTCATTCGGATTATATTGCATCTGTTAAATGTTAATAAGCAAAATGCATTTCATCAAACAGAATTTTTATAGAATTTTTTTTTTTTTAAAACAGCATCTACACTGTTATACCTCCAATACAATTGTGTCTATATTTGGAGGGCTTGTTACCAAAAGAAGAGCAGAAAGTAAGTCGGTTTCTCTCGCAAAGGACAGTCCAGTTAAACAAAGATATTTGAGGTGGACGAGCGAGGTCGGTAGCTTCTGTGGCATAAGCATAACACCTGTAGCAAAGCACTTCATCCAAAACAAAATATTAAAAAGAAGTGGAAATATATTTTTAACCATTTTATGAATCTTGGAGTGATATGTATCACCTTACTCAGGTAACAATTACTCAAAAAGGTCACACCAGCTATGACTATGTTTGACCAAGATTAAAGTCGACTGATTTTGATTGTGTTTGACAATAATTGACACCAATTATGGCTATATTTGACCAATCGACCATGTTTGACCAAACACAACTATGTTTGACCATTACCGCTATGTCTGGCAATTATGGTTGACAAATTTTGATTGGGGAAAAGGATAATGCAGCTATAAAATCAGTTAAGAAATATTTATAAATAATAAATATAAAAAAATATAAATTAGATAAAATAACCATAAAGGCTAACTTTAAAATCATGACTTAATATATCTTTCCAAATATATATTCTATGTGTATTTACACACGATATATAAAGATCAAGAGAAAACATATGTTATACTCACATTATATATGTGTGTGTATATATTGTTTAATTTTCCTTTGCAATTTTTTTGACAAATTCGCCACAGGAATTATACCCGTCCCAATTTTGCAATGGATTATTCCGTCACTATACCTTTATAGCGGTATGATATAATTATATGAGTGATGTGTATCACCTTAGCGGGGTAACAACTCATACAGAGACGCTCAACCAAAGGTAAACACTCAGCAAAGTCAGAATTCCAACATCCCATAAGATGTTTTTCATTGCCAGTCTGCAGCAAATAAAATACATCCAGATTAAGGTGCCAGGATATAGGAGTAAATATATCTAAAGGGTTAATTGCAAACAATCATTTTTAAAATAGTGTTTTTTGTCAGATCATACCAGAGTGAAATCCTTAAGCTGTGGGCAATTGTAGATAAACCGTAACAAAACTTTCGCGGTTAAGCTTACATTGTTAAAGCATAAGCTAACCAGCCTACTAAACCCTTTAAAGGTTACCGGAGGTTGAAACACGCAGTTTTGGAGTTTTAGAACCATTAATTGTTGCAAGTTAAAGAAAGCCGGCAGTAGCTTATGGTCATCACCTGACTTGATGCAAAGAGTAAATTTCTTCAAGGTAGCACTCTTTGATAGGTGAAGTATTATTTGGTCAATCTCGCAACAGCTAATTAGTTGAGAGATACAAAGAGATAACTCGAGTAATGGGCCTTGGTGTAGCAACAAGATCGGGTAAACAATGTATAAGAGTTTGAATCTGATTGATAGGTTTTTACAAGTCGATCCTTGAAACACCTCGTCATCGAACATGAGTTTGGGAATGTTTAAACACTGATTCCGCCAATTGTTAGATAGAATACTTGTCCTGAATGCATCTCGCATTGGCATAAGAGTAAGAATTGTTTGTATTATATTTGGAGGAAGGCTGCTCATCTTTTCATAAGCTAAATCTTGAACTTCCATCTTAGAATGCTGCAGTTTTTTGGGACACATATTGGAACTATCAAATGCTTAATATAATGATAAGAGTTAATTACATTTATAGTATGTCCATATCACATGGACCATTTATGTAATTCTCTAATAATATTTATGTATGTGTAATTTCTGAAAGGAAAAGACCAAACTTGCAATATGGACATAGCACATGGACCATTTATGTAATTCTCTAATGATATTTAGATACACATAGAATAAACTAACAAAACATAAAGTGACCTGGCCTCAAGTAACTTAAGCTCCACAATGCCTAAAATTATAGCCATGAACTCATGAAGTACAACTATACTCAAATCACAAAGCAACTATATATACTCCCACTACATTTCAAACTCGTACAAGTATTTGTTGTTCTATGCTGATGGTCGAAATAGCCTAATAATGAAAATAGTAAATAGCAACTTTAGGAATCCCCTATGATGTGAAATCGAAATCCACATGCTAGAAATTAGAGGAACACAATTGTTCTTCCTCTTCCTAGAGAACCAAATTATCACTGAAAAAATTAATGATTTTCCTGAAACTCATGTCTTTATAAGGGAAGAACACATACTCTGACAGCAGTTGCGTCATTAAGCTGCCCAATACTACTTTGATCCGAAAATACTCCAGACACTTTCTGCTTCTTACTGATACGTAGCAGAAAAGTCAAAATTATAATTAGAAGGATATGTTATGAGACTAAAAAAATCAAACTACCTTAGTGAAGAAACAGATGTTTCCAACGGTTTTTTCTGGCCAACAGTCGGCTTTTTAGGGGGAGTCTTTGCGTTAATTCCAGATGCCGATGAAGGGTTACGGCTCACTTGTACTACATGTGAATCTGATTGTCGTTCCAATAATTGTTGTTTTTGAGCATCATTATCCACGCTTGGTTTAGCAGTCTGCTGAGCAGGTTAATAAAAATTGGTATAGAGAAGCAAAAACATGTCATGTCTACCTATTATAAACAAAATATTATACTACATTTCTTCATATGTAAGCGTCACACAAAGCGTATGAGTTTCTTAAGGTTCATTTAAGTGAAACAATGCCATACAGCCAAGGAAGCTGATATCGAATATATATATTTAAAAGAAATATAACATAACAGACACATGAAAAATAAAAACAGATGAAAAGGTATTTCTTGTTTTTTTTCCAAACCTGCCATTGTCGTAATTTATAGACTGCCATCTTCAGCATATGATCTCCTACAAGACTTCGCAAGTGCCGGAAAAATTCTTCTTTATTAAATTTATTGCTCTGCAAATAACAGAGCCATTTAGATAACACACTGAAAAACGTTATGAAAAATGTAGATAAAAGGGTCACCCCCTAACTATACCCTTAATTGAACATATAGGCCCCGGAGTTGCATAGCCCTCTCTTTGTCAAGCTGTGGTATTATAACACGTAGCAGCAGTTCAAAAGGGCTCTTCTTGCCAGCTGGCTGATTCATTGCATTAGGTGGTTGCCCTGTTGCCATTCTTTGCATCCTATGCAACTGAGATTCATTGTACAAAGAGAGAGCTCACAGTTGGTATGAAAAAAAAAAACAAGGTGTAAAAGAGAATGATTCATCACAGGGCCGTCAATTCAAGTGCCCGTGCGACTAGAACAAAAGGGCCCCTAATATATATATATAAAATTAATAATACGACGACAGTTGTGATAACAATAAAAAAACTAAACTATTGGTTGTAGCAAAAGTATCTGTTTTAAATAGCTAAACGGATCCTGAGGCTCTCCTAAAAACTGAAATCCCGCTATTTATGGCTACATACCCTGTTTTAACTAATTCCCACTCACAAACGGTTACAAAACAGTTACAATAAAGCTATGAAGAGATCTGACAACTAAGCCCCCTAACTTTATAAGACTGAGGTTAACTTTATCCCTCTCACCATTAACTCCCTTTCAGTACTTCCATCACTACTAACATTCAATCGGTACTAACTCTCCATAAATAGCAAGTTTTTACGGACTAATCATCCTTTCCTACCGTTCTTACATAATGTAAAGCTATTAAGATAATTGACAACTCCCTCGAGGCATTTACTCCCTTTCGGTGACGGTTGGGCGTTAACTTCCATCAATACTAACATTTCATCGGTACCAACTCTCCATGAATAGTAAGTTCCTACTGACTAATCATCCATTTACTACTGCTATATTGTTTACCTCTAGGATTATCCATTCTAGAACTGCATATCATGTATAATGATACAATGAATGTAAATAACATTCAAAACTGAAGATTCAAGCCATCCATGTGACCAAAATAAGAGCATACAATACACTACTTCTTAGTGCTTACTTAGGTCAATCAATGCAGTTTAAAACATTGGGGATTTTGAACCTATTGTACAACAAATCAACAATCGTTACATCAACAACAATCACACAAACAGGTAAAGTAGATCATGAAATAGAAACAGATATTAAACCAGATCTAGCACGTAGTATACTGAAGATGAAATGGACAAAATTATGAAATGAAACTACACAAACCTATACAGGACAACAATCGTTACATCAACAACAATCACACAAAAAAAGGTGCAGTTGACGATCAATTAGAAACAGATATAGAATGCAGTATATTGAAGATGAAATCGACGAAATTTTGAAATGAAACTACACAAATCGAAGATGAAGGATGGATATAAGTCGCATTCTCTGAAATTTACCAAACATTAGTGCATCTAGGGTTCTTAATTTCGAGATTAATAAGAAAACTTGCAAAAGAAGTTACCTCTACGGTTTTTGGAAGTTGGAGTTGAACTGCTGAAGGTCTGTACTCTGTTCAGAGGAATTTGCATGCGAATGAAAGGCGCGGGTTCTTGTTAGTGGATACATTACTGTTCGAGTCCCTCATTTTGTTTTTTTTTTAATGGCAAGGAACGGCGTATCAACCATCGTGACATCGAGCGCTATGGCCAAGGTCGACTACTCGACCGCCGCCAGCCCCTTGGCTCTCCCAGATGCGCGGAAACCCGACCTCCACCCGCCTGAAGGCACGACGGTGGAATAATCAGTAAAACCTCACCTCCCATCCAAGACGAACCGGCGCCATCCGTATTCGCCATTCACCTGGATGTCGTAGAAAATAACGGAGAGAGTGGAAGTCGAACCTGAGTCACAAGAAACACCAAATATTTTCCCAACCACTCCACCACTACCTCATTGGCTCTCATTTGGTTTAGTTGGTCACGTCTTTGAAAAACTTCTAAATATGAATCTACGAGGAGATAAATGAGCTCCTAAATATAATTCTATAAAAAAATATAACAGAAGTTTAAAGCATATATAAAGCAAAAGGTTAAAAAAGTATATATACAGAAAAGGTTAAAATATATATATATATATATATATATATATATATATATATATATATATAGGCCCATAAGGAGAGGGGCCATAGGTGGTTGTCTCTCCTTCGGACCAGCCCTAGTTTGATTAATTTTAAACATTGGGTTACGAGGATTAGTTCAAGCCATTTCATTTAATAAACTAGTGGGAATTTCCACGCTACATGACGGGAGTTCAACTTATATCGGTTCGGTTAATTGCGATATCGATGCTCGCTCCAACAATCTCCCAAAAGATATGGATACATGTTTTACATCGATAAAATACTCAATTTATATAAACTCGTATCAAAACTTGTTATATAAGAAATCATATTTTATTATGAAAAGGGTTAAAAAAAATTGGACATAAGTAAGATTCAAGTTTTAAGCAGATCATAAATAAATAATTGTACAAAAAAAAAAAAAAATTGCTATTTATATTTTTGTTATATATTGAGAATGAGCCATTAGTAGGACCCACCTTCACCTTTCTTTAATTGGATGAACAATAAAGTTGACATGTTCTCATAGACATGTATACCATGGTCTTCATATAATTAGTAAATGTGCTCTCTCCTAAATAGTTGAAGGTTCTAATCTCATTTTGAACATTGGTGTATATTTAGGAGTCTTTTTAAAGTTGTGTGAGTTATTGTTCTAACAAAATAATCCCTTGTATTACTTTAACGAGGTAATTGACTAATTGGTGCCCAAACATATTAACAATCCACTAAATGTAATCGGTTAATATTTCAATAACAATAAAATTTCCAAGCTTTAGAGTGATTATTTATATGAAACTATAACGGTTTAACCTATAGAATTAGCAAAACATAAGGGCCACATATGTAGTTAGGATGTTTAGAGATTACCCCGTGCACTTCTTCGTATGTTTCGCCAAAATTATTTTCTGGCAGTCAAAACTGTCGTCATCATGCTCCAAGTAGATGGTGTTTGATTTGAAGATAAAGGACAGTGGACAGTGGTCGTCGAAGCTTCTCAAGTTTGTAGACAGAAGGTGATCAACACCTATCGTTTTCAATAGTTACAAGCGAGTTACAAGCGTAACCCTATGCGATTAATATCAATATTTGGGTCTTCTTCTATTGTATATATTTGTGTTGGGTATCTATTTAACTGGATTAGGATCAAATACAAATGATCCTAATTGTAAGAAGTGTAAGAAGGATTTATAGAGTGACAAGTGTCCAATAACCTAAAAAAACCCACTACACAAAAAAAACCCCACTACAAAAAAAAAAAAAAAAAAAAAAAAAAAAAAAAAAAAAAAAACTTAAACATCCACCACCACCAAACCCCCCACCCCCACATCACCCACACTAAAAAAAAAAAAAAAAATTTTTTTTTTTTTTTTGCCGAGGGGGTGGAGGTTTAGGTTTTTGGGTGGGGGTGAGGGTGAGGGTGGGTGTTCAGTTTTTTTTAGATTTTTTTAAGGTTTTTGGGGGGTGGGGGGGTTAGGTTTTTTTGGTGAGGTAGAGTTTTTTTTTTTGTTTTTTTTGCGGGGGGGGGGGGGGGGGGGGGGGGTTTAGGTTTTTGGTGGTGATATAGTGGGTTTAGTTTTAGGTTATTGGACACTTGTCACTCTATAAATCCTTCTTACACTTCTTACAATTAGAAGCCTTTGTAGAATAACTTGACCCCTATTTAACTAACAAGATAATTTTAATCTCTTTTTATTTCCTATTTTTCTTAAAATTTGCAGATGTTACATAATGCAAGGGCAACCAGTTTGAACCATATAAGTATTTCATCGTCTTCGTTGATGACATAGTTGTCTATTCGAGGAGGATGAAACGTTATGAGCAATTCAAGAGAGGTCTATATTTTGTTTTAGGTAGTTAATACAAAAGGTATCCAAGTATACCATTGTAAATGGAACTTGTGATGAAATAAGACCCACAAGCAATTCTCATAGAGCTAGGTTTGTAGTTCCTCATATAATGCTACAAGAGGTAACTCAGGCTATCTAGAGAAATTGCGAAAACAGAAGAAGATATTCGAAAAAAAAAATGGTGATTACATTTATGTATATCTATTGTTATATTGTCTGGTATATTAGTGGCATAACATAAATTTTAATGGTAGAGCATATAATTTTTGAAGCGATACCATAAAGGAATTTAGCAAATTAAAAGCTTTGTCGTGTATATTAATGGTAGAAGTTAGAACAACACTAGAACATAAAAATTTCAATTGGGCCGTTGTCTGTCTTTTTATTCCTCATTCCTGGTAGGACAAGCCCAAGTCATGCAACCATAAAAGGTAAAACAAAATTATCTAGGTCACAAGGCCCACCAGATTATCGGTTTCTTTAATAAATTAATTAGGTAAATAAATTATCTTTAATAATTTTCTATTGTATTATTTATTTTTTTGAACGGCAAATTTGGATCACTTACAATCGTGCCATCAGCAGAACCACCTGATCATATCCATCTCTATAATAAGCCTATAAATGTCTATACACCAATTCCGAAGGAAACCCGATAATTCTGGGAAAAACCCCTTGATGGAACCGAACCCAGAACCTCATGGTCCCTAAACCTTATCCCACCCAAAAGATGCCACTACTTTTATCTTCATAATTTTCTAGTCAACCAAAATGATTTTAAATAATTAAAATAAGAAACTTTTATTTTGTTTACGCATATTGTAAATGAGTTATGCTTTGACTATCCTTTTATAATAATCGTTATTTTTTTTTTAATTTTTTTTTTTTGAACGGCAAATTTGGATCACTGACGGACCACTGGAGTAACATCGTGCTACCAACGGAACCACCCGATCATATCCATCTCCACTAGGCATAATGCCTATACACCAATTACACCAATTCAGGAGGAACCCCAATAAATATGGGAAAAAACCCCCCTTGTGGGAATCGAACCCAAGACCTATTGGTCTTAAAGCCTTATCCCACCCCCAAAATACCACTAGGCTATAAAGCCATGGGTTATAATAATCGTTATTAGATAACAAACTATTTCTGAGATTTTGGTGAATTTTTCAATATAGAATTCTCATTAGTTAAAAAGTTATGAATTAAACTTGACTTATAAGTTATTTTTTCGTTATTATCAGATTGATAATAACGAAAAAATAACTTTTTGAAGTTATGAATTCCTAATACCCTCAAGTTATTTTTTCGTTATTATCAGATTGTATTTCAATTTGTAGTAAATGACCAAAATAACCTCCAATCCTTTCCGTGGGTTGGTCAACTTATATGGGGACCAAAACTTTAACTTTAAACTTTTTTGCTTCATTCCTTTCTTTGTCTCAGAGCTAATCATATAGATTCGGGCCCCTATTAGATTCATCAGGCTTTTAGAATATAAAATCAGATCCTGTGTGTGTTATTTGTATTATAAAGTTGTAATGTATAACACATAATAAATGAGCTCTCTAACTTAGACTTGTTTTTTTTTTTATAAAGGTTAACTTGATTTGAGATTTTAACAAGCCTATTTCGACTTCATGTTTACACCCTTTACAGAACTTAGGACGATAAACCCAAACTCGTAGATAAATTAAAGTATATTATGATTTTAAGTAATGTAAATATTATGGGATTTACTGGGTATAGTTGTATTTTAAGTAATGTAAAATATTAGCAATTATTTTAATTTAAACAAGTATAAGTGACAACTAATATCCTAGAAATAGAAAAGCTGTATAACAAAACATCTTACACCATCTAAACATAGAAAAATATAAAACGGTTTGGTTAAATCAGTTACTTATAGACATATAACTATATAACATAATCATGAAAATTGCTTTTTTTTTTTGGAACCGCAAAAAAGTTGCTTATTAATAAATGAAATAAGATTGATAGTTTATATCCTAAATAATGCATAGGCGACAAATGAGATTGTTTATATCTGAACTAACTAGTTTGATCACTTGTGACAAGTACAAGCTACCCAAAATTTTGTCTCTCTTGCTATATATAACTGTAAGTCTGTAACCAAGTATTTTTTTTTTTTTTGACGGCTAGATCACCTGGTTAGGGCTTTGCCCTTTGATCACACAGGTCACGAGTAAGAATCTCACAGTTAGCATATTATTGTCAGTTTGAACCGGTGTTACAGTCCCCCCCCCCCCCCTCAAGACGGACAGGAACCCCACATAAGTGGGTAAACCTTCCCATCTCCCCCAAACCAATTGGTCTGCGGATCATTGGCTATAACCAAGTAAATCATTGTTTAAAATAATTTTAGGGTGGAGGGTATCATTCAATCACTTTAGTATGTTTGAGTTACCGTCTAGCCAATAATATCATGCCATGTCAAGTCCCCATTCCACTCCCTATTTTGCACTTAATCACTGATTCAAACACATGGAGAGTGGTAAAGAATTAAAAAAAATGTGATTGGTTAAAAGGGGTTGGGACTAAACCCCCCCCCCCCTGTCACACCCCAACCGATGGGAGGTCCATGAGTATCCATAACAACTATTCATTACCAGATAAATTAAACGTCATGTCCCATACCACAACATATCTAAACAAACAGTTATCACAAATAATTGTCTCATAAACAAAATACTGTTTCGACAACTCAGATTTTATTTAATTGTTTGTTTCTAAGACTCCATCCTAACTTGACTCCCACATAGCAGCAAAACATCCTAAGCACCTGCCACATACGTTAAAATAGAGGTCAATACACGTAGTGTAAATGTGAGCATACAAGTTTGATAATAGTAATAGAGTTCGAAATAGTTTACGCATAACCAGCATGTAACATGTACAAAGTGAAGGCAAGTAGGTTATCGACAGAGAAATATGCACAGACGTGACTGCGAGTTGTAGAATGCGCAACACATATCCCCACTGGGACACGTGAAGTAAAGCCCTTAACAACCCCTGTCCATGACAGGTGCTGAGTCCAAACTATAGTACCATCGTTGCTAAGGTGTCAGGCAACAATCACTGTGTTAACATAACATACAAGCATTCATCGAATAACACGTAGCATGCAATAACGGTCAGCGTATAAATAGTGTTTGTGTTTTGTGTAGATTGTGATTTGGAATATGTAACGTATGTAACACCCAAAAGTGCGTAAAGCAAAAGGGTTCGAGTATACTCACAGATAGCGTTTAACAAGTAAACACTGTCTTGGATTGAAGGGAGCGCTGAGAGAGATTAGCTTGAACAGTTAACGATAGCATAAATGATAAGGGGCGAGTAAAACGGTGCAAAGTACCAATGGTCGGATGGTAATCCGATCAGATAGCAATCCGATCGGATGGCCACTCGATCGGATGTCAATCCGTTCGGATGGTCATCTGATCGGATGGCCATTTGAAGTTTTCGTTGTAGTATTTTGAAAACAGAGAAGTATCTCTACCCTTCAGGTCGTCGATCGAACGGTCATTCGATCGGGTAGCGATCCGATTGGTAGGACACTTAGTGAGAACAAGTTCACAGCAGGATTGTCACTCGATCGGATAGCAATCTGATCGGTTGGTAATCCGTTAGTTACTGATGATCTTTGAAAAATATGAACGTTGATGACGGGGGTAGCCCAAGACTAAATAAAATGACTAAATATATGAACGTCCAAAAGGTTAAAAGGTTCAATGGTTGAAAAGCTAAGGAGATGGAGTAAAGCAATACGAGAACAGTAAACAAGTCACATCTCCGAACAGCTCCACCAACCCACCAGCCGCAAAAGCAGCGCAGGTCCGCAGAGCACATGCTATTATCCAGGGGTCAAAAGGCTTTAACCCCCAAACGGGTAAGCCCCTCACTGCAAGCAAGGTCACTAGTCAAATGTATTCTACTTCGAGAGATGTCTTCTCTTATAAATTGACACTTCATTTACCTCAAAACACATCTCCTGGCCAGCTCTGATTCTCTAATCTCTGGTCATTCACATTGAGTACTTGCTTACATGCGAGTCACTCCTTTTCACATCCACCACATACATTCTATTTGCTCCCACATCCGAATCTGGATACAATTCAGAGAAGGATCTCTAGCAAATAACAAAAACTAACTAGTGAACCTCCTTCCACGTTTTGCAAACGTGGGGGGACCCCATGACATGCGTTAGGCAAAGTTGAACCCTTCAACCCTTTTGCCTAACCAGCCCAGCTACTACCGTTGGTCTTGTATTTGTTGCATCAACAAGTTGGCGCCCACCGTGGGGCTACGCCGCTATTTCTTCTCAAAAAGACCTAGTAGTGTAGCTCTCTTCACTTAAAATCACCATGTCTGAAAGTGGATCCCCGGAAGAAGTAAATCAGATTCCAAACACTTCTACTCCGGGTAGTAGTCAAGCTCACGTGGCTATACCAGCTTCTTTCTCAACTCCGGGGAGCACACCCGAGTTCCTCACCTTTAACACACCTACTCCGTCCAGATCCGGGGTTCCATCTCCCAATATCGGTGTCTCTGACGCCCCAGCACGTGTTGAACTCACCCCTGAAGGGGTTGCCAACAATTTCCTTGAGTTGAGGTCCCTTCTCAACCAACATGTGAGTAGAGAAAGAGAAAAAGGAGTGAGGATTCGTTTAGACTATGACGAACCTGAACCAACGCTGTCTCCCGGACCACCTCCCCTTCCTTTTACAACAAGAAGTGAGGCTGGTCCCAGTAATCCTTCAAACCCTCACCCTTATCTGTCCACTATGACAAATCCTACGGTGCATCCTATCTTCTCTTCCCAACCGATTGCTAGTGGTGCTCCTTTGGGACATGGGCTAACTCTTGACCAGCTCCTACAATCCCCAGCAACAAGCTTTCCAACATCCACGACAACCACGTGGGAGCAAGCTCTGTCAGTGCTCCCTTTGGCACGAAGTGCTGTTATGAGCACTCCCCTTGGAATGAACTGCTCAGTTTCCCCAGGAAGCCTTCAAGGCTTCAACCTCATGCCCAACATGATGACCCAGATGATGGCCAACTTCCCGTGGCAACACTTTATTAATCAGGTGCTAGCCACTCAGGGAAATAATGGCAATGGCAATAATGTGGATGCAAGGGCTGAAGAAGACTTGGCTAAACCATATAAGCCAAGTAACCTTTCATGCTTTTCAAAGCAAATAGCCGATTATGATTTCCAAGCAAAGATCAAGATGCCATCCCACATCAGGACGTATGATGGGACTGAAGATCCTGAAGACCATCTTCAAATCTTCACCGGTGCAGCAAGGATAGAGAAATGGTCAAACGCTGAATGTTGCCTAATGTTCATGCAAACTCTTGTTGGATCCGCTAGAATTTGGTTCAACGACTTGCCTGCTCAAAGCGTTCGAAGCTTTGATGACCTTAGCAAGGGTTTTCTGGCCAATTTCTCCCAACAAAGGCGGTATGTTAAAGACGCAACATTAATCTTCCAGATAAAACAGCGTGATGATGAAAGTCTACGTGCATTCATTGAACGATACAAGAAGGAAGGTCTGACTTATGTAGGGGCAGATGAGAAAATGAGAGTGGCCGGTTTCATGAATGCCATCACCTCTAAATATCACACAAGGGATTTCAACAAGTCCTTGCCCAAGACCTTGGAAGAAGCTCTCGAAAGGACTGAAGCCCACATTCGGGGAGAGGAGGCCGTAGACATTAAAGAGCAAAGAAAAAGGGGATCCGGCTGGCGAAGCAATAGCCTGGCTAGAAAAAGGGGAAACTTTAACTCCTATGACAGACGGTCAAAGGGTTCAGACCTTCGAAGGTCTGAAGGTCGGAACCCTTCAAGCAGAGAGAAAGGCATAAGTTTCACTCCCCTCACAAAGACCCCTCAAGAAATCCTTGCAACGGAAGAAGTTAAGCAAAACTTTCGGCCTCCTAGGCCTCTCCCCAAAAGTAGAAAAAATGAGAACTCCACACAATACTGTGAGTTTCATGAAGAAAAAGGTCACCACACCAATGATTGCTTCCAACTCAAGAAAAGAATTGAAGAAGCTGTTAAATCCGGAGAACTCGCTCATTTGGTAAAGGGAGTCCGGGATAAAATGGCTGAAGTGAAGGGCAAGGAAGTCAATATGGTGGATTTTGACGGAAAGGTTCCTCATAAAAGACAACGGTTGGAAGCTTGGGAGCTTCAGTGTGTCTGTTTCCCCCCAACAGAAAAAGACCCTCTCTCTAGCCCTCTTGTGGTAGAAGCTACCGTGGGGACATTGCAAACATGCAGGGCCTACATAGACACTGGGGCAGCTACTGAAATCATGTTCGAGAAATTCTTCAACTGTTTGAGTAATGAAGAACGTTCAAGGCTTCAACCCTCTGGAACCTCCATAAAAGGTATCGCCGATATACCCCTCAAGCCTTTAGGGCAACTAACACTCAATGTTCGTTTCAGCGAAGGTTTGAAGGAAAGAACCCAACAGCTCACCTTTGTAGTTATCAACATCCCCTCAAGCTATGACGTGATCATTGGAAGACCGGGGCAATGTGCATTCTACATGGTCGTGTCTGTTGGCCATGGCACAGTCAAATTTCCTACCGAGAGGGGCATAGCAACCCTTCAACCTTCTCAAGAAGCTTACATGGTTGAGGGTGAAAGCTCAAACAGCGAAGAAGACAAGCAAAGGTTGGTCATAAACCCCAAGTACCCTGAGCAATGAATAAGGGTCAATCCAAACCTTTCTCAAGAGACCCTTTCGTACCTTGAAAAGTTGCTAACACATTACAACGATGTATTCGCTTGGTGTCCAGAAGATATGACCGGGATCCCTCAGAACATTGCCGAGCATGAGTTAAGAATACCACCGGATGTCAAGCCTGTGGTCCAAAAGAAAAGAAGCCTAGCACCCGAGAGGAGTCTGGTAGCCTGCCAAGTAGTTGAAAAGCTTGTGTTAGCCGGCATTCTCCGAGAAGTCAAGTACCAATCATGGGTTGCAAACCCGGTTATGGTCAAGAAACCCAACAACTCATGGAGGATGTGCATAGACTTCAAGGATCTTAACAAGGCTTGTCCTAAGGATTGCTATCCACTACCGGAAATTGATCTCAAGGTTGACTCCCTCACAGGTTACTCGTTCAAATGCTTTCTTGATGCATACAAAGGTTATCACCAAATCCTCATGAAGAAAGAGGATGAGGAAAAAACAGCCTTTCACACGGACAAAGGGATCTTTTGTTATCAAAAGATGCCTTTTGGCCTCAAAAATGCCGGAGCAACCTATCAACGGCTCGTTGACAAAGCCTTCGAAAGCCAAATTGGCAAAAACATGGAGGCATGTGTCGACGACTTGGTGATTAAAAGCAAGACGGAATATCAAATGCTCGACGATATTCAAGAAACTTTCAAGAACCTCAGAAAGGTTAACATGAAGCTTAATCCGGAAAAATGCTCATTTGGATTCGAGGAGGGAAAATTCTTGGGTCACATTGTTGGAAAACAAAGCATCAAAGCCAACCCTAACAAAGTGAAAGCCGTCCTCGAAACCAAACCACCAAAAACCAAGAAGGAGGTTGAAAGCTTAAACGGGAAGCTTGCAGCCTTGAAGCGTTTTACCTCAAAGTTGGCTGAAAGATCTCTGCCCTTCTACAAAACGCTCAAGAACTGCTCAGACAAGAAGGATTTCAAATGGACTGAAGAAGCTGAAGAAGCTTTCAACCAGATGAAGCAACATCTAGCTTCCCTACCAGATATTGCGGCACCAAAAACCGGGGAGTTAATATCGGTGTACCTCTCAATTGCTGACGAGGCCATCAGTGCAGTCCTCACCATTGAGCGAGACAAGGCCCAGGTACTCGTTTATTTTTTCAGCAAAACTTTAAAATTAGCTGAAACAAAATACCCTCCCCTTGAAAAACTTGCCCTAGCCCTAGTTCAAACAGCTAGAAGGCTTCGAAGGTATTTCCAAGCACACCCCATACAAGTGGTCACCGACCAACCTATTAAGAGTGTGCTTGAAAAACCTGAAAACTCGGGGCGATTAGCCAAATGGGCCATAGAACTGGGTGAACATAACATCACCTATGTCCCAAGAAAAGCTATCAAGGCACAAGTCTTGGCTGATTTCATTGTGGAAGTCCCAAACCAGGCAATCACTAAAGTAAACGCTACCACCACTGAACCTTCCAACCCTGAAGCCTGGAAGCTTTTTACCGACGGGGCTTCAAGTGTTGAAGGGTCAGGGGCTGGGCTAATTTTGATCAACCCAGAAGGGCTGGAATTCACATACGCTCTCCGTTTTGATTTTCAGACCACCAATAACGAGGCTGAATACGAGGCACTAATAGCTGGCCTAAGGCTGGCTAAAGAGATGAAGATCGAAAAGCTTGAAGTGTTCACAGATTCGTTGCTGGTCTCAAGCTAAGTGAATGATAGCTACATTGCTAAAGAGCCCAACATAAAAAAATACAGAGAAAAATCCAAGGAACTGATGAGTACCTTCCAAGCTTGCAACATCAAACAGATCCCCAGGTCTCAAAACAAAAAGGCTGATGCCTTAAGTAAACTTGCATCTCTCACTTTTGCCCACCTTACCAAGAAGGTGCTGGTAGAAGTGTTGAAGACTCCATCAATCGATGAATTGGAAGTTCAAGATGTAGTTACCGAAGAAGGTCCAAACTGGATGAATCCCATAAAAAGTTCCTTAAAAATGGTGAATTACCCAATGATCAAGTGGAAGCTAAAAGGGTTGAAATCAAGGCAAGGCAATACATACTACAAGGAGAAACCCTTTCCAAAAAGGGTTACCTTGCTCCCTTGCTAAGATGTGTCGGTCCCGAGCAAAGTAAGTATTTGATCAAGGAAATTCATGAAGGTGTATGCGGAGCTCACTTTGGAGCTAGGTCGGTAGTTGCAAAGCTCATGAACCTCGGATATTTCTGGCCCTCAATGCATCGCGATACAACCGAAGAATTGAAGAAATGTGATGCTTGTCAAATCCATGCACCAATTCCAAAAAGTCCCAAGCATGACTTAGTCCCGATAACCTCGGCATGGCCGTTCCATAAATGGGGGGTGGACATTGTTGGTCCATTTCCCCCAAGCAAAGGGGGAGTAAAATTCTTACTGGTGGCAGTAGATTATTTCACCAAGTGGCCTGAGGTCAAGCCACTTGCTAAGATCACGGGAAAACAGGTCATTGACTTTGTTTGGGAAAACATCATTTGCCGTTATGGATTGCCGGGAGTACTTGTCACCGACAACGGAAGGCAATTTGCTGAGAAGCCTTTCAGCGTTTGGTGCAAAGAATACAAAATCGATCAGGTTTTTAGCTCAGTGGCTTACCCGCAATCAAACGGTCAGGTTGAAAGAACAAATAGAAGCATAGTAGAAGGCATCAAGACAAGATTGGGAAGATACGAAAGCAACTAGCTTGAAGAATTGCCTAGTGTCCTATGGGCAATTAGAACAACAGAAAAAACAAGCCATAAGAAAACACCTTATAGCCTGGTATTCGGATCCGAAGCTGTGATCCCCGCTGAGATAGGAGTTGTAACCCAAAGAATTGTCAACATGGATCCCGAAACAAACCAAAAAGAGACCATGTTGAATTTACAACTCCTAGAGGAAGCAAGAGATCAAGCCGCAATTCAAGAGGCAAAATACAAGCAACAAATGGAGGCTTACTACAACAAAAAAGTCAAGAACGAACGTTTCAAGCCAGGGGACCTGGTCCTCAGAAACAATGAAGCCAGCAAGAAAGAAAATCAAGGAAAGCTTGGCCCAAAATGGGAGGGTCCATACACCATCCTTGAAGCACACAAGGGTGGATCCTGCAAGTTGGCAGATTCAGAAGGCAAAAGGCTTCCAAGGCATTGGAACGGCAAAACCCTAAAAAGGTTCCATGTTTAAAAAAAGTTTGATTTGTATCAAAATGTATTTTGAACAACACTATGAATACCTTTTGTAAAAAGCAAGTATTGCTTGAATGAATGAAGTTGTTTTATCAAACTTGTCTTTCTATCCTAAGATCAGGTTGAGAACCTAGCAAAAAACTCCATGGCAAGGGCCATGTAAGGGGATGAGCTCCCAGGCCACATCGCTCAATAGGTTCAAGGGTTAAATGAACCTATATAAGGGGTGAGTTCCTAAGTCAATACAACTCCATGAGACTTGTTAAGAAAAATAAAATTGTCTCATAGACGGGTGTGAACAGCCTACACCAAATGTTCCCTAAGATTTAAAATATTATACACAAACAGGCTTATAAAGTCAAGAGAAAAACAATGATATGATAAAAAGGATAGGTGCTATACCTTCTTGTTGAAAATACCAAGGCTAAGTGTCTGCAGCACTGAACCCTTTAAGGTATAAAAAACATAAGGGCAACACAAACTCGACAAAGACAAAGTTACAAAAAGACAAAGAAAATCACTTGGACAAAAATCACAAAGATACAAACCAAGTCAGGTCACAAAACTAAGAAGCCTTCAAGGCTTCAAGCCACCCGGGTAATATCTCGAAACCTTAAAGGCTGCAACCTACTAACAGACAGCCAAAAAAGCTTGGAAGGTTAAAAGCCAAACAGACTGCCTTAACGAAATAGGCACAAATGTAAAAATATAACACACAGAAAATAGTTAAGCACCATACCATATCAAAGAAAGCCCTAAAAGACTTTCAAATACAAGTTAAGGCAAGTCCTAGCAACTTGCAAATTCAACTATTGTTCAAATGGCCATACAGGCCTTCAACACAACCAAAAGGAACCTTAAGGGTCCCTGAAAACCTAATATTGTTTAAAGGTTACAAACCATGAATTGTTTTAACAAAGTGCTAAGAAAGCTACGAATTTTAGGCATCAACAGAAGGCTTAGTAGCCCCAGAAATGCTACCTTTGGCCTTCTTAGTCTTCTTAACCTTCTTAGCCTTCGGACCTTGATCATCAACAGCTGAAACTTCCAAACTGACATCCTTCGGAACATCGGCCTCCCCAGAAAAAGTATCTTCACTATCTCCCGAAAAGGAACGTTTCCGCGAAGAGGAGCCAAGCAGTTCAGCGCATAACTTTTCATTCAAACCATCCGGCTTCAGTTCCTGTAAAGCAGAGAGAGGCTTACCATAACAAGAGGCAACTTGACTTACATACGGGTATGATAACCTCTCCATTTGCTCCACGGAACTCTTAAAGACGTCATAGGCCTCGGGACGGTACAGAGGAGATTTCTCCAAAGGATTGCCAGACTCATGAAGCTTATAACCCGCAATAAGACCTTGGTGTTTCCCCAGATTGAGCAGTTTAGTGTAGACATCACCAAGAGCGGAATTAAATTCCTTAGAGTGCAAGAGATAGGTAACCACCTGATGAAAACCATGCTCAATGAGCCATTGGTTATCTCCGGTAGCTTGGGCAACCAAAGTTTTCAAACCATCCTTCTCCTTATCAAAAGCTTTCTTTTGCACAGCCAAGGTCTCCCGGTCAGCCTTCAGTTTCAATAAGTTAGCTTCAAAGCTCTTCCTAAGATCACCCATCTCAATATCGTGCCTCTTAGTTAACTCCTCAATCTTCTTGTTCCAAGCCAACTCTTTCTCAGAAAAAATCTCGATTTCCTTCTTCATAGCAGCAATTGAAGCCTTCATTTTCTCCTTCTTCTTGGAGGCCTCCTTATATTCCCGCATCCCCTTAGCAAAACGAGTGACACCTTTAGCCAAAAAGGCAGAAAGGTTGCAGGAACCGAGCATCATCCTAGAAATAAGATGATCACCCTCCATCTCAGATATGGCATCTCGAACACCGGGAGGAGCAAAATGAGCCAAGGCTTCCGCACACACAGCAGGATCCTTAAAATTGTCACCAACCTTAACCTTCCAATTGGGCACATAAATGTCCTCTGAACCCTCGAAGCTTTCAACACTTTTGGCCGACGAACCTTCAATAGCAGAAATAGTACCCCTCTTAACCAATTTTTTCTTCTTGCTCGAAACAATCAACTCCTTTTCTTTGCCTTTACCAACATCCACAGCTTGATCCTCTGATGCCTCGATATCATCACTAACGTCAATAGGCTCTGAGCCAGAGGGCTGATCAACACCCTTCAGATGACGTTGAGAACGACGAGTGGAACCTTTGGACGCGGTAACCTTGGTGAAGCCTTTAACATTTGGAACATTGACATAACCAGAACCCTCAAACCTATAATCGGCACCCTTAACAACCGCATTCTCACCAGGGGTAGCAGCAGCATCATCAAAAACAACGTCAGAGGTATCATCGCTCTTAATAAAATCCAAGGCAGACATAACTGCAATACAAAATATAAAAACACATAAACGGACAAAGAAAAAGGAATGAAAAAACAAGAAAGGAATAAAGGCATACCCTTCCCATCTCTAATAAGCACCGAATCCCGGTTAGCATTTTCCCACAACTTACTTAAACCCAACAACACCAAAAAATGCTCAGGGAAAGGGCGAAGCCTAGAAGGACACTCCCTAAGAGTTTCTAAGAAGCGAGTGTTTATCTCGGAATCAGAGGGCTCCGGCTCGTTCAGAACAGCATCTGGGTGTCTCCAAACAGGTTTAAAAGGGAGAACTTCCTCCGACACCCAGAAAAACCGATCTTTCCACACCCCAAGTGTAGAAACCATGGACGAGATTAAGCAAGTGTCAACTTGACTGGTTTCAAAGGTGAACCAATCACCATTCTTAGCAAGCTGGAAAAAGCGACGGAAGGACAACAAAGATGGATCATACCCACAAGCCCGACACAGAATCTCAAAATGCAAAACCCTAGCCATACCTAAAGGATGAACTTGACCAAAAGATACCCGATAATATTCCAATACATTCAAGACAAAGTTTGAAAACGGATAACGAAGGTTTAAAAACTCAAAATGACGGCAATACAAGGCAATCATACCAGAAGGACATGCATTGATGGATTTATCGCAAGCCGGTGCAACCGGTTTATACTTTGTCCCTATTCCCCATTCTACACAAAATAAATCGACTTCCTCTTGGGTCAGTCGAGAGAAGGATTTTGCCATATCCTTCCGAGCACCCATGACTATGAACAATTAAAGAGAAAATGAGAGAAATGGAACTGACCTGATTTTGAATGAAAAGGGGAAACTTGAGAGAAATAAAAGAACAAGTTATGTTCTTCAAAAAGAAAATGAGAAAATAAATGAGATTAGGGATAATTATGAAGAGACAAAGAATTTAAAAACCGCCGCCTGACAAACTGCCACAAGTCTTGTCAACTGTCTTGTCAAATTCTGAAATTCAAAAACCGTTCCAATCTTCCGACCCTTGAACCTTCGAAGCCTTTAGGCAATAAAAAACACGTATAAAAGTCAGAAGTCTTTGAGCTCCTTCCTCAAAAACCCCTGACTTGGGGGGCTGATGACGGGGGTAGCCCAAGACTAAATAAAATGACTAAATATATGAACGTCCAAAAGGTTAAAAGGTTCAATGGTTGAAAAGCTGAGGAGATGGAGTAAAGCAATACGAGAACAGTAAACAAGTCTCATCTCCGAACAGCTCCACCAACCCACCAGCCGCAAAAGCAGCGCAGGTCCGCAGAGCACATGCTATTATCCAGGGGTCAAAAGGCTTTAACCCCCAAACGGGTAAGCCCCTCACTGCAAGCAAGGTCACTAGTCAAATGTATTCTACTTCGAGAGATGTCTTCTCTTATAAATTGACACTTCATTTACCTCAAAAAACATCTCCTGGCCAGCTCTAATTCTCTAATCTCTGGTCATTCACATTGAGTACTTGCTTACATGCGAGTCACTCCTTTTCACATCCACCACATACATTCTATTTGCTCCCACATCCGAATCTGGATACAATTCAGAGAAGGATCTCTAGCAAATAACAAAAACTAACTAGTGAACCTCCTTCCACGTTTTGCAAACGTGGGGGGACCCCATGACATGCGTTAGGCAAAGTTGAACCCTTCAACCCTTTTGCCTAACCAGCCCAGCTACTACCGTTGGTCTTGTATTTGTTGCATCAACAAACGTGATTAAGTGTCGAAGTTCCAAACGTCACATGGTCGGATGGTCTTTCGATCGGATGGCAATCCGATCGGACGGAAATCCGTTCGACGTTCAGACCTTTGAATAATCAAATAAACGTTTAAATGTGGAACCAAGTGTAAGCCGATCGGATGGCAATCCGATCGGACGACAATCCGTCCTAACAACTTGATCGTCTTTGGCACTTGATTATTTTGAAAGTTTTGCAGTTTTGATCGAGACGGTGTAATGATGTGCTAAACAACGGAAACCCTATCTTGAACCAAGTGACCCGATCGAACAGGAATCACCCTAGTCTGACCAGTCAACGGTTCGAGGCGGTTTTTCATGTTTAACCCGAAATCGGTAGTCTTTTTTATAGAAACCAGATCTTGAGCCAATACATCACTAAGTAGGAGTAGAAGATCAGAACGAGCTCCGATTCTATCGGTTTTGAGTGCATTGAGTGTAAAAGAGTTGAAAGAAAGTTCAAAAACCATCTATGCGAAAACATTGATTAATCTTGTGGAAATCATTCAGATCTGAGTTGTTCTTGGTGGAATGAGTCCAAAGCTTGAAGTTCATAAGAACTCCATGATGACATCACCCTAGAACACCTCAAATCCACTGATTTCATGGTTAAAAGTTAAGATTCAAAGGTGAAAATGATGAAGAAGTGCGTGTAGATCATAGAAGTACAAAATTTAGGTTGAAAACTTACAAGAATCGCGAGAAATCGAGATAAATGAGTGCTTGAGCGAGCTGGTCGAGTGGAGGAGCTGTCACATCACAAATGATGTGACAGGAGGGTATTTATAGGGTTTCCAAAAGAGGAAAGTGCGCAGGGTCGGATTGGCCACCGATCGGATGGCCACTCGATCCCGGTGTCCGACGTGTTGAGTTTTGTCGTTTCGATTCGTGTGTTGAGCGTTGCGATGCGTTTCGAGCGAGCGATGCGATAGATTATTAATAAACACACAAATACTATACCTAACATACAATCATCATAAATAACTGGTGTTTAGTGTTTGCGATCCGATTGCGATAGATTTACGATTGCGTTTCGATTAATCACCACAAACATAGACGTAATTTAGACATGCACAAGTAACACATAATTAGCACACACACGTAAAACAATATCCAGAAAGCATAATTAGAGTTGCGAATGCGATTGCGATAAGCGATAAAGCGATAAATAGCGATTAAACCTCGATTATTAACATGTACTCCACATAATACAACTAAAGCGGTAAAATAATTAGACTAATTACAAGTAAAAGAAGTCAAAACAGGAGTTGAGCAAGGAGTGACAGATCGCAATTAGCAATATTTTCTTCCTTTGACTTCGATCTTGACTTTGACTTTGACTTTCGTAACACGGGGTGTTACCCCCCCCCCCCCTCTCATCCTTCCCTCATCTTCCCGCATCGGTGAGTAGTTACCGAAATCACCACTCCTCACTCACTGATCCCCACTCACCGATCCACCAATAATCATTCCCCGTGCGGTGAAGACCACTACCCGCTTGTGTTCGGTTAATGATAACGTCCACCCTTATGTTGAAAATTATATTGCTCTCAAAATAATTATATATAAGAAAATTTTGAGATTCCCCATAACTGTCATTTGTGAGAACCACGGACATCACGATGGTTGTACAAGTATGCCCACGTTACCTGATTCCATCCATGTCCACTCTTGGTGGAGTAGGTTGTCGGGATGGAGTTAGTCCCCCACAATACAATTCAAAATTAAGGGTTAATTACAGTTTTCGTAATTTATGTTTGTATCGGATTGCAATGGATAGACTTTAATTTCAATAATTACAGTTACAATTCTTTATCTGGAAAACTCATTACATCTTACGTCCTTTAGTACTAACTAAGTTAAAATTTTCAGTTAAATCTAATCAGTTAAGGGTATTTTAGTCATTTTACCAATTTAATTAAAGAAAACTAAAACCTAATTTTAAAAACCCACTTCTATCTCTTACATTTTTCATTGTTTCCCCTTCTTTTTTCACCACCACCGTCCACGATAACCACCACCAATCTCTCTTTATCTCAATATCAGTTTTCTCTCTTCAACCAACTCCCACTGTCGCAACCCCCGATCCCTTATCTGTCCCGGGAACGGGCGGAAGCGAACTCAGAATTTTGGTGGTATCAGTTGGTTAATTTGGCAGCAGAAATTACATCAGAACCGTAGTTAGGAAATGTTTATCAAAGTAAAACCACCACATTTGATATTAATAATCACATGGGTAAAACCCAAGTTTCTTATTACAATATGTTTATAGGGATAAACCCTATTTTATTGAATTTAAAACATCGTCTTTTAGGTAACTTTTATAGCCACATTTTTCCCAAGCCTTCAGTGCTCTACGGCTGGCTTTTTACTAATTGGCTGTCACATTGTGTTACCTGAAACGCGTTTTAAAAACATTTGTCAGTGGGAAATACTGGTGAGTGAATCCCAGATTAATCAAGAAACATTTTATCAATTAAAACAGTATTGAGAGTGATCACATTGTTTATTTCTACACAATTACTCATTCAATACTGTCAATCCTGACTGGTGGGTCATATTACACATTGGCTAACTCGTTGTCCAATGGTAACGTATTGTCGTCCCGACTTACTACTTACAGTGTAGTAAATTTTGTATACAAAACCCCAACATACTGGCAGTAATTAAAGAACTACAAAGACTCAATCACCGCTTAATCACATTGTAAAACATTTAAGGTTTTGTAAAATATTACAAAAAGTTTAACAAAAATTGGATAAACTCACATTGCTATTTTAGACTTCGCGTAAGGGTTTCCTGGAATTATTCTATAATTTACACAAATGTACATAGATTAGTATAATAACCCTTTTGAAAATATTTAATGATACCCTCCCCTAGACAGTATTCCAATAACTACGTCGGGCAGAACCACGACAGTTGTTACGGAACCCTAAATCAATCGGGCAGCGTATCTAATACGAAACTGGGGTTATAATACTTACAACGGAGCAGAACCTCGCTAATTAGGGGGTATTATACTTGAAAATTATGCCTATAATGTGAGAATTTGAGATACAGAAAAGAAAATGAACGAGTTGAAATGAAATCCGATGGCCTGCTTATATAGTGCTGATATCTGGTCCTCTCGCGGCCCGCGTAAAACAAAGAAAGGGCTTACGCGGCCCGCGTTGTAGCCCGGGTACGGTTTAGGTGATCCGGGTCATCGCCTAGACTCGCCACGATGATGACACGTGTCATCACCGGGCTGCGCCACCTTTTTGATCTCACGCAGCCCGCGTAAGCTTAGGGGGTGGCTTACGCGGCCCCCCTCAACTTAAAAATCAAATTTTAAATTTTATTTTTAATGCTATACTGTATTTCGGGCTCGGTTTTCACATACGAGGTATATTTAAAGACATATTGAGACATTTTAAAATATACTAAGATGTTGGAATTTATTATGACGGTGTCGGTTTATTTGAGGATTGTTACATTCTCCCCACCTTGTTTTAGAGCTCGTCCTCGAGATCTACTGGAACAAGTGCGGATATTTCCTTTGTATTTCAGATTCAAGCTCCCATGTGTACTCAGGTCCTCTTTTGGAGTCCCACTTCACTTTGACCAGAACTAATCTCTTATGTTTGAGATTCTTGATTTTCCTGTCTTCAATCTGTAGAGGCCTTTCTACAAACGTGAGTTGTTCATTTACCTCTATATCCTTAAGAGGTACTATTAGTGATTCATCAGCTAAGCATTTCTTGAGATTAGATACATGAAATATATCATGTATTCCTGCCATTTCCTCTGGCAGTTGTAGTTGATAGGCTACAGGTCCTATTTTTTTAATAATCTCAAAAGGTCCAATATACATGGGACTTAGTTTTCCCCGTTTGATGAATCTTACAATTCCTTTCCAAGGAGAGACCTTTAATAATACTTTATCTCCTACTTGAAATTCCAATGGCTTGCGTCGGTTATCAGCATAACTCTTCTGTCGATCACGTGCTGCTTTTAGTCGTTCCTTGACTTGAATAATCTTGTCGGTTGTTTCTTGTACTATCTCAGGGCCAGATAGTTGTTTTTCCCCAATTTCTGCCCAACAGACTAGGGTTCGGCACTTTCGTCCATAAAGTGCTTCGAATGGTGCAGCATTGATACTTGTGTGATAACTATTATTATATGAAAATTCTATTAAAGGTAAGTGATCGTCCTAATTACCTCTGAAATCAATTACACAAGCTCTAAGCATGTCTTCCATTGTCTGAATTGTTCTTTCGCTTTGTCCATCCGTTTGAGGGTGATAAGCCGTGCTTAGATTTAACTTGGTTCCCATGGCTTTTTGGAAACTTGACCAAAAATGAGAGGTAAATCGGCTATCCCTATCAGAAACAATTGATAAAGGAATTCCATGTAAAGAAACAATTTCATTTACATACAACTTAGCTAACTGTTCCATACTGAAAGTTTCCTTCATTGGTAGGAAATGAGCTGACTTGGTTAGCCTATCTACAATCACCCAGATTGTATCATTGCCTTTCTTTGTTTTGGGTAATTTAGTAACAAAATCCATTGTTATCAATTCCCATTTCCACACTGGCATTTCTAACTGTTGTAGAAATCCTGAGGGTTTCTGGTGTTCAGCTTTGACTTGAGAACAGGTTAAACATTTAGAAACATAGGCTACTATATCCTTTTTCATTCCTATCCACCAGAAATTCTTTCTTAAATCTTGATACATCTTATCATTTCCTGGATGCATCGTATATTTGGACTTATGGGCTTCTTCTAATATACGATGACATAGGTTTCCTAATTTAGGTATCCACATTCTCTTCTTATGGAATATCCAAATTCCATCTGTTCCTTGTTCTAATTCCTTAATCATACCTTTTATTTTTTCAGTATCATCCTTGATTACTGATTCTTGTGCTTCTCTTATCTGATTATTTAAATCTACTTGTAGATTTAATTTAAGAGAACGTACCCTCTTTGGCTTTTCATGATACTTTCGGCTTAAAGCATCTGCCACTACATTTGCTTTTCCTTCATGATACTGGATATCACAATCATAGTCACTAAGCATTTCCATCCAGTGTCTTTGTCTCATATTCAACTCCTTTTGCTTGAAAACATACCTTAAACTCTTATGATCAGTGAATATGGTAAACTTACTACCATAAAGGTAATGTCTCCAAATCTTAAGAGCAAAAATTATAGCTCCTAACTCTAAATCATGGGTTGAATAATTCTCTTCATGATTCTTAAGTTGTCTAGATGCGTAAGCTATAACCTTTTGACGTTGCATTAATACACATCCATAACCTAATTTGGAAGCGTCACAATAGACTACAAAGTCTTCAGCTCCTTCTGGTAATGCTAGTATGGGTGTATGGGTTAATCTTTGCTTAAGGATTCTAAAGGCTTCTTCTTGTTTTAATCCCCATTTAAACTTAACAGATTTACAGGTTAGCTTAGTTAAAGGAATGGCTATTCTAGAAAAATCTTGAATAAATATTCTATAATAACCGGCCAATCCTAAGAAACTTCTAACCTCGGTTGGTGATTCAGGGGTTTTCCATTTAGTAATCGCCTCGATTTTTGTTGGATCCACATGAATTCCTTCATGATTAACTAGGTGTCCGAGAAACTGTACCTGTTCTAACCAAAATTCGCACTTGGAAAATTTAGCGTAAAGCTTTTCCTTTTCTTAATAAACTTAAAAGTGCGTGCAAATGCTTTGCATGATCCTCTTTATTCTTAGAGTAAATGAGAATATCATCTATGAAGACGATTATGAATTTATCCAAATATGGCTTACATATTCGGTTCATCATGTCCATAAATGCGGCTGGGGCATTGGTTAAACCAAATGGCATGATAGTAAATTCATAATGGCCATACCTGGTTCTGAATGTGGTTTTAGGAATGTCCTCTTCCTGTACCTTTAATTGATGGTAACCTGACCTTAAATCGATTTTAGAGAAAAATCAAGCACCTTGTAGTTGATCGAACAGATCATCGATTCTTGGTAATGGGTACCGATTCTTAATCGTAACCTTGTTTAATTCACGGTAGTCAATGCACATACGCATCGATCCTTCCTTCTTTTTAACAAACAGTATCGGCGCTCCCCATGGCGATGAACTTGGCTGTATGAATCCTTTTTCCAACAATTCGTCTAATTGTTTCTTTAATTCTTGCATTTCTGCAGGTGCCAAACGGTAAGGTGCTTTGGCAATCGGTGCTGTTCCTGGTATTAAATGGATTCTGAATTCAACTTCTCTGTCTGGAGGTTGCCCTGGCAATTCTTCTGGAAATACATCTGAAAACTGAGATACTACTGGAATATCTTTTAGTTCTTTTCCTTTAATGCTAGTGATTATGGAAATCAAATACACTATAGAACCTTTTCTTATATAACTTGCAGTTTTCATCACAGAGATGAATTTCGTGGATCTAGATGGTTTATTTCCTTTAATTGTGATCTTTTCACCTTTTGGTGAATTTACTTGGATTGACTTTTGATCACATAAAATACTGGCTTTATTGGCTATTAACCAATCCATTCCTAAAACGACATCAAATCCTGCCAGATTCATGGGATAAAGGTTTGCCATAAATTTCTGATTTAAAATTTCTATGCTTGCTCCCTGCAAGATTTCAGAAATCCTAACAGTTTCTCCATTAGCTGTCTCTACTAAGCATTCTTGTGGTAGTTTAGTTAATGACTGATTTAGAAATTTGCAAAATGATGTATTAATAAAACTTTGGTTTGCACCAGAGTCAAATAATACTTTAGCAAAGACATCATTAACTAAAAACGTACCAACTATGATATCTGGAATCATCTTGGCTTCATCTGCAGTCAGAACAAATGCTCTAGCATTTTGAGTATTCTTGTTGTTTGTAGCTGGAGCTAATTTCGGGCAATTAGGCTTGATATGACCTTGTTCTCCGCAGTTGTAACATATCCTGTTGTTAGCTTTCTTCCTGCAATCTTCTTCCTTGTGTCCCGATATTTTGCAAAAGTTACAGTATATGGAGCATCTTCCTAAATGCTTTCTTTTGTAATTCCTACAGTAAGGTGTAGAGGTAGAACCTATATTTTTCCCACGATTAAAATTTCCAGAACGAAATTCTTGTGTGAGCTTCTGGGTTAGGTTCCTCCTTTGATCCTCTTCTTGGGTACGGACTAATTCATCTGTCAAGGTATTTGCTAGTTCTACAGCTTCTTCTATGGTTTAAGGGCTAGCTGCCTTGACTACATGTCTTATTTCCCCAATTAATCCCCAAATATAACGAGAGATCAATACTGGTTTAGGTGAAGCAAGAGTTGGCACTATTCTAGCATATTCGAAGAATAATTTAGTGTATCCCTTAGTATCCACACCAGTCATCCTAAGGTTTAGGAATTTGTTTGCTATCTGTTCCTTTTCATTGGGTGGGCAGAATTTTCTTTCTACCTTGTCCTTAAATTCTTTCCATTCCATATTGTAAGTTCTATCACTTCCTCTTGATTGGAGGATAGTGTTCCACCATTCTAATGCTGAATTCTTAAACAGATTAGAAGCAAACATTATCTTATCTTCTTCAGCACACTTGCTTATTCTTAAGACTGCCTAAGTTTTCTCTATCCAGCGTAGGGTTGCAATGGCCCCTTCGTTTCCCGAGAATTCCATTGGTTTACAAGACCAGAATTCTTTATAAGAACAACCGTAAGACACGGTTCTTCTCCTTTTGGGAATGGGCACTTGCAGTACGGGTCCATTGTTCACGCTGTTTTCTGGTTCGATTGGTCGCTTACTGCTATGCTTACTTTTATTATTCGCTTCTTGAATCGTTTGAATAATAAATGGCATTGCATCTATGATTCCTTGTGCCACTATATGTTGAACGGCACTATTATCCATTTGGTTTCCATTGTTATTGATGCTTGGATTCTCATTAACCACGTTAATGTTACTCTGGTTATCATTATTCAGATTTCCTTGATTTCCTTCGTCGGCCATCTGAATTTTAAACATTTACCAGTCATTAAAAATAATTAAATAGTTTAAGTAACAACCACATAATACACATATTGGTCAAAAACATCGTGCATTGCGACTTTACTCTTTTTAATATAGTATGCGTTAAATACACACTAAAACGGAAATTAAAAATTACAATACTACTATGCCTCGTTAACCACAGAGTGGTCTATACTACGATAGATTTATTATTATTACACATATATTTTATTTATTAGTACCAACTTCACCATTTCCTTCATGGATATGGATTTCCCCAAAATCCATCTGGCGCTCATCGTATTTCCATACGAGTTGCTCTCCTACATACCTCATCCTCTCGCTACTTTCTATGATTTCCTCTCCAAAATTTCGGAGTTCTTGCAAATTCTCTGCACTCATTGGGGGTGCAGGTACTGGCATTGGCTCTGGGTACTGAGGTACTGGATTCTCCTGAGGGTATGGATTCTCCAAAATCTCCCTAATGTATTCATCGTTGTCAAAATAGGGATCTAGAGGGTCCAAACCTGGATATGCTGCTAAGTTCGGCAAGGTTTCTTCGTTTAAGTGATAGCGTGGCACATAATCCCTAAGATCATCAAACCATGGATCATAATTTGGATCTAGAGGATTAGGGGCTGGTATCCTAGGTATCTCCTCAGGGTTAAAATCATGCATTTCTACCTCCATTGGTTGAGTGGGAATCAAAGGTAAGGGTTGTGGGGCTACTAGTTGTTCCAGACTTGGGTCAGCAGCAGTTGTAGCTAGGATATGGAAATTGGCTAGGCTTCTATTAAGCATATCATGTGTGGGGGCATCTGTCTTTCCCTTAGCAGCTGCTAGAACTCTTTGCTGTTGCAACTTTCGCATTCTTTTCCTACGTACAAATGCTTCCTTACTGAACCATCCTCTCTTTTTATGAGGGAATGGCTCTTCTGACTGAGCTTTAAAGGCAAACATCCATTCTTCCTGATCAGCAGAATACCCAGAAAGGGCAGGCTGTGAAGAGGTACCTTCACTCCTAGGTGAATCAGACAACTGACGACACATGTCTGAGGGTCCTTGATCACTCATACTGTGAACTAACAAATAGTCAAATAACACAAAACACATAATCACATAAATTATTTACTAACACAAAATTTAGATTTTAAGTGTCAGCAGAACACTTCTTTGGCTTAGACCAGTGGCTAGGCTCTGATACCACCTTCTGTCGCAACCCCCGATCCCTTATCTGTCCCGGGAACGGGCGGACGCGAACTCAGAATTTTGGTGGTATCAGTTGGTTAATTTGGCAGCGGAAATTACATCAGGACCGTAGTTAGGAAATGTTTATCAGAGTAAAACCACCAGATTTGATATTAATAATCACATGGGTAAAACCCAAGTTTCTTATTACAATATGTTTATAGGGATAAACCCTATTTTATTGAATTTAAAACATCGTCTTTTAGGTAACTTTTATAGCCACATTTTTCCCAAGCCTTCAGTGCTCTCCAGCTGGCTTTTTACTAATTGGCTGCCACATTGTGTTACCTGAAACGCGTTTTAAAAACATTTGTCAGTGGGAAATACTGGTGAGTGAATCCCAGTTTAATCAAGAAACATTTTATCAATTAAAACAGTATTGAGAGTGATCACATTGTTTATTTCTACACAATTACTCATTCAGTACTGTCAATCCTGACTGGTGGGTCATATTACACATTGGCTAACTCGTTGTCCAATGGTAACGTATTGTCGTCCCGACTTACTACTTACAGTGTAGTAAATTTTGTATACAAAACCCCAACATACCGGCAGTAATTGAAGAACTACAAAGACTCAATCACCGCTTAATCACATTGTAAAACATTTAAGGTTTTGTAAAATATTACAAAAAGTTTAACAAAAATTGGATAAACTCACATTGCTATTTTAGACTTCGCGTAAGGGTTTCCTGGAATTATTCTATAATTTACACAAATGTACATAGATTAGTATAATAACTCTTTTGAAAATATTTAATGATACCCTCCCCGAGACGGTATTCCAACAACTACGTCGGGCAGAACCACGACAGTTGTTACGGAACCCTAAATCAATCAGGCAGCGTATCTAATACGAAACTGGGGTTATAATACTTACAACGGAGCAGAACCTCGCTAATTAGGGGGTATTATACTTGAAAATTATGCCTATAATGTGAGAATTCGAGATACAGAAAAGAAAATGAACGAGTTGAAATGAAATCCGATGGCCTGCTTATATAGTGCTGATATCTGGTCCTCTCGCGGCCCGCGTAAAACAAAGAAAGGGCTTACGCGGCCCGCGTCGTAGCCCGGGTAGGGTTTAGGTGATCCGGGTCATCGCCTAGACTCGCCACTATGATGACACGTGTCATCACCGGGCTGCGCCACCTTTTTGATCTCACGCTGCCCGCGTAAGCTTAGGGGGTGGCTTACGCGGCCCGCCTCAACTTAAAAATCAAATTTTAAATTTTATTTTTAATGCTATACTGTATTTCGGGCTCGGTTTTCACATACGGGGTATATTTAAAGACATATTGAAATATTTTAAAATATACTAAGATGTTGGAATTTATTATGAGGGTGTTGGTTTATTTGAGGATTGTTACACCCACCACCACCACAAATGTGACAGCCATTACAAACCCTATAAACCCATGTTTATAACTATACAAGTGAGATGCATGTGCTTCTTCAACACTCTTGCACAAGTTAAAAAGGAGGAAATCTTAAAGAAAGTTAAAAAAGATTAAATTTTTAACAAAACCCGGTTCAGAAATCAAATGGGATGTAATAATTAACCTTGCACTATGAACAGAAGCAAGCATCTGATCCAACCTCTGAATCGAGCAAACCGCACCTCTGAATCAATCGGATGTAATGATTAACTTAATCGAGCGAACTAACCTCTGAATCAAACACAACAACACCATTCCACCAGCCACTCAAACTTCGATTTTGCAGATCTGGAATCTTGTCACCCCATCTAACATCACCCCACCGCTGCAATCGACCAAGAAAAGAAAGACATGGAGTGAGAATGTAAGGCAGTGATTGTGCTTACGATGGTGATGCTAGGGCGATGGTGCTTACGTCGGTGATGGTGGCCGGCAACAGGAGTGGTGGTGGTGAAGAGCTTATGTTACAGGGTTAGAGAGAGAGAGTTGAAAGTGTAAATGTATGAGTGTTTGATTTATAAATATAAATATATATATATTTTTTTTGTTTTTTATGTTCTTTTTAAATACATTTTTTTAAGTAAATAGGTAAAATTACAAAACTACCGTTAATTGATTAGATTTAACTGACATTTTAACTTGGTTAGGGCTAAAGGACGAAAGATGTAATGAGTTTTCCGAATAAAGGATTATGACTGTAATTATGGAACTTAAAGTTTATCCACTACAATCTGATACAAACATAAAGGACGAAAATTGTAATTTACCCCAAAATTAAATTTTTATATAAATATATTAGCTTATTAAACTTTTATATAAATGTATATTTGTAAATTGATAATAAAAATAAGGAATATTGGATTTTAATAATCCCAACTATTTGTCGTTGGCCACAAACAGTCTCAACTTAAAAAATAACCTCTGACAGTCCCAACTATTGGCCTCCAATGGACCCTGACTAACTGAACCCTAACATTGTTAGTCTCCGGAAAAATGTTTTTGGCCGGAAAACTCCTTTTTGGTCGGAACAGCTCAACCATTTCGTCCCAAACCTCTTTGTAATTTTATTATGGACCCTTAGAGACTTTTTTCAGTAAAAGTCTCAGTTATTGAAGTCGCCGGAAAACTCAATTTTTTTGCCAGAAAATTCAACATTTTCATATCAAACCTCTTTGTAACCTTAGATCAGACCTTTAGAAACATTTTTCTGACCAAAAACGATTTTCCGGTGACCGGAGACTAACGACGTTAGGGCTCTGTTAGTCAGGGTCCATTGGTGGCCAATATGTCAATAATTGGGACTACCAGTGGTTATTTTTGTTGTTGGCGGCAATGGCGAATAGTTGAGATTATTAAAATCCAATATTCCTAAGGCCATCCATAGTCATAAAGCCTCTTTGTGGGCGTTATATCACTAGAGCCCGTAGTCATAAAGCCCCTACCAATCATTTCCTAATTATTAATTTTCATTTTTATTAATTAATTAAAAAAACACTTAACTTTTTTTTATTGGTCTTTTTTTTAAAACAACCCCCCATACCGCCGCTATGAAGATAGCGCTCCCCCCCCCCCCCCCACCTTTGCCCGCCCGTCGTGATGTGCTATGCGCTATGGGGGCGTTATAGGAGAAAAGAACGTCATTTTCGTGCTTTGGTAACGGAGTTCCACTGTAACTTGTGATGATGCAGTTGTGACTGCAATAATTCACTTTATTAAAGCTTCCCGCTTTAATATGAGAAAAGAGCGTCTCATACAGCCCATTATACATGCTCTAAAAATAAATGTAAAAATGGTTAGGACATGGAAAACGTTAAAATGGTTGTGGGATGAATATGTTGCTTACTTGCTTTAGAAAAGTCTTATGTACGTTGCTCAAGTGACATCTATTTTTTCTGTTGCATTTGAATATAATATTATATATATTACTTCTTTCACAATTAACCTAGTACTAAGAAATTATACCTGTCACTATAAGTATTATATTAATCAAGAAATTCTTAAGTCTTAACCTTCATTTAATATGGTATTCATCTCTGTCGTGTTCGTAAGTGCGACTGTATGACATCAAACAAATTCAATATTCCAATCCACAGTGGCAGACCCAGGATTTTTTTCAATAGGGTCCACTTTTTTCGGTGTTCAAATTTTTGACAAACAAAAGTTAAAAATTTTGGGTCGTCGTCGTTTGGGTCGGGTCAGGATGAGGAACATAATAACATACAATACCATAACAAAATTATATAACCATTTGTCATTAGAAAACACACAATAAACATACGATGTCTTTCGAAACGAAAAAAAAACATTACAAACTTTTAGAGTTGTTCCCGACGAGTTTTCATCTTTTGAAAACGATCCATTACATCGTCGACCGAAACATTGGCAAGAAAGTCTCTCTCGATATAACAAATGCAACAATCGTTCATATAATCACCACCCATTCGATTACGCAAATTCGTCTTCACATGTTTCATTGACGAAACACACCTCTCAACACTTGCCGTTGCAACCGGTAGAATTAATGCTAACTTCAATAAACGATAGACCAACGTATACCTCAAATGTTTCTTTGTTTCCACCATCCTCTTTGCAAGATTAGATATCCCATTCAAGTTAGCAAACATTCCATCTTTTCTCATGATAATAATGTAGTTGCCTAGCTCAATCATAAGAGATTCTCTTTCTTCATAACTAAAATCAAACGGATAAAACTCGGCCAACCTTAAAATCTTTTGAACATTAAATGCACTAAAGTTATCATCCGGACTCAAACTACCACCACATGTAAGTAATTCGGTGGTTACCTCACTAAAACGGTTGTCAAGCTCTTGTAGTTGCATATCTAACACCGTGTTGAAGTTTTCAACCTCATAATAATGACGATTGGTGATGTTAGTCTTTTTTCTTTTATATTTTGGATTAACGTATTCATCTTCCATGTCAACAATTTCAATCTCATTTTTTTTTCACAAAAAGATGCCACATCTTTCAAAAGTGAATCAAATCCTTCAAGTCTATATGTTTGAAGTTGTTGCTTCGTTGCTTTAACCATTTGAATTGCATTCACTATATCTTGGTCCTTTCTTTGAAGAGCTTGAGACAACAAATTAGTAATCACCAAAATGTGCTTCATCAAATGTAAATAATATGCAGAATCATATGCCTTCATGTATGTCCAAATACCATTTGCTTGTCTTTGGTGAACATTATTGAAATCGGAATTCCGAATATATTGAAGCACTTCAATAATTGTCGGATATAACTGAACCAAACGCACAAGTGTCTTATGATGAGAACTCCAACGTGTATCTCCGGCTCTTGCAATAGATAGTTCTTGATTTAAACCACTACCGGTTTCAACTTCTTCACGACCTATTGCTTCTTGTACTTTCTCCTTTTGCTTTTCTCGAATCATATCTATTCGTTTGCAAGATGCACAAACCACATTTGTCAAAGTCGACACCTTATCAAAAAATATCCAAATGTCATCATGTTTGTTTGCAAGGGCCACAACAACTAGTTGAAGTTGGTGGGAAAAACAATGTATATAATATGCCGAAGAGATATCTTTCAAAATTAAGGCTTTCAAACCATTAAACTCACCAGCCATATTGCTAGCACCATCGTATCCTTGACCTCTAACCCTTGCCAAACTTAAATTATATCGAGAAAATAAATCATCAATACCTGATTTCAGAGATAGTGCTGATGTTTCCATGACATGAACAAGGCCGATAAATCGCTCTTTAATAACCCCATACTTGTCAACATATCTCAAAACGACTGCCATTTGTTCTTTTTTAGATATATCACGAGACTCATCAACTAATATAGAAAACACATCATTAGCTAGTTCTTCAAAAATTTGTTTTAACACTTCTTGTGCAAAGCAATTACACATATCTTTCTGAATTTTTAGAGACGGCATTTGGTTATTCCCAGGAGCATTTCCTAATATAACCTTACCAATGGACTCATTCAACTCTCCCAATAGTTTTAAAAATTCCAAGAAATGTCCTTTATAAATTGAACTCTCAGACTCATCATGACCGCGAAACGGTAATGCACCGTTCAATAAAGCTTTAGCAAGAATAATTGATGTGCTTAATCGGATTCTATACTCGATTTTGTGTTTTTGGCTAGGTTGATCATGCTTTTGAAAGGCACTACTAATAGATTGTTTTGGTTTACGCAAATCGTCACATTTTTGAAGTGCTTTGTTGTGAAAACTATTCGAATACCCAATCTATCTTTTTTGTTCCAACCATTGTATCCGTCGGTCACAAATGCATCTTTTTGACCACTTTCTTTGAACAAGTAGCAAACCAAGCAAAATACGGCATCCAATTTTACACTATATTCTAACCAACATCCAAATTCCTTAAACCAATCGGGATTAAATTGTCTTAATCTACCACCAATATCTCATTTTAGAAAAACATGACCTTGCGGTTGACATGGACCTTTATTCAAATACGCCCGTCTAATTTCATCTCTTTGGTTAACGTCATAAGACAATATTGGTTTTCGTTCGGCGGGATCCCATGGAAGGTCTTCCAAATCAATTCTTATACGATTATTACTTGAAGAAGATGAGACATGAAACTTTCTTTTTAATGATTCTTGCATAATTTGGCCTATAATTCAAGTTTTAAGATGATAAGCAACTATATAAATAACAAAATTCAACTTACAGAACTTTCTGAGACATGAACTTCTGTAACAGAGAAGTAAAAAAAAATCATAGCAAACCCTAAGCAACTAGATATATACCAAAATTCCTTAAACAATTTGGCCTATAATTCAGATATATACGAAGATTCATAGCAAAAAAAGGCCTTAAACAACTAGATATAAACCAAAATTCAAGTTAGAGAATTAAAAAAATTCTTACCGGTAGAAGTAAAAAAAATTCATAGCAAACCCTAAACAACTAGATATATACCAAAATTCCTTAAACAATTTGGCCTATAATTCAGATATAAACAAAGATTCATAGCAAAAAAGGCCTTAAGCAACTAGATATAAACCAAAATTCAAGTTAGAGAATTAAAAAAAGTACTTACCAGTGGAGGCGGATAGGGCGGCGGAGAGGGTGGAAGAAGGAGGAGCCGGCGGTGGGAGGCCGGAGGAGGAGGAGGGAGGCCGGAGGTTTGAGGAAGGTGGAGGATTTCTTGAATAGGGATGGTGCGCAGGTAATACATAGCGTCTTTTGATCGCTGTGTGTGATTTATTCTCTTTTAATTGTTTTTGAAAGACTATTAGAATACCAATATTAAAATCAGATTTAAAAAAAACACAAAAAAAACGTAAGAAGCATGTATTGAACCGGGATCTTTTGTATGTAAAGAAGGGGTTTTACCAATGCACCAAACTCAATCTTATTGTTATGAGGTCCAACTAAATTGTTTTATGGGATCCATAGAAAATTTTATATACCGCTTCTACTATTTTTTTTAAAAAGATTGGGGTCCGGGGACCTCGTTCCACTTAACGTGGGTCCGCCTGCTAATGCAACATATGACCAGAAAAAATATACATATAAAAACTGTGGATTAGTTTAAACCATAAAAAAAATCACAAATACCATATAGTCATGACACGTTATAATACAGGATTTAATGTATTAAACTTGTCACGTATTGTACTAACGTGTACAACATGAAAAGATTATTATATTATATAATATGTGACATGCAAAGTAAAAAATATTAAATTCGAGCCTTTGTATACTTAGTTTGGGTTTTTAACATTAGCTGAACTTAAGATCCTAACGCTTTCATGGTTTCAACGTCTTCTTCATCTACTTCAACTCACATATGATTAAAGTACATGGTTGTCGTATATGTATAAATATGCATGTCCATATGTATATGTACACACATACAGGGTAAGGTTATTGTAAAAAAGGTTAAAAGTGTGAGAAATGTGAGAAATATTGTGGAGATGACATGTGCCCTCCATTTAAATTAATTCAAAAGGGTAAACAAGTAATTTTATAATTAATTCAATTAATTCAAAACTTACCATAACCGCCACCTTAATTATAGGAACATGATTTTTTTAAAAGATCTCTAAAAAAACACTACGAATAACACTGCAACCACCATTCAGCACATATATAACACCATTCAATAATTATATAACACCATTCAGCAAGTATATAACATCATTCAGTAAGTATATAACACCATTCAGTAAAGAATATAACACCATTCAGTAAAAGAATATAACACCATTCAGTAAAGAAATATAACACCATTCAGTAAAGAATATAACACCATTCAGTAAAGAAATATAACACCATTCAGTAAAGAAAATAACACCATTCAGTAAAGAATATAACACCTCTGTATCATCGTCTCCACTTCCGGCACCACCACTGCCGCTCCGCTGCCGCTGTCGTGTAGAGAGAGAGAGATCATCTGGTCATTCGATGTAGAAAGAGAGATCGCATGACCACCACCACTGCCACTTCCGGCACCACCAGTGCCGCACCACCACTGCCGCTGCCGCTCGCCGCCACCGCTCCAGTGCGATGTAGAAAGATAGATCGAAATTGTAGAGAGAAAGAGCATCTGTTCGAGCGATTGGAGAGAGAGATCGAAATTATAGGGATTTTGATTTACAGTTTCATATTTTGAATGGATATAAAGACTTTATTACCCCTATAATTTTCAATTCAGTCCAAAAAAATAAAACAAATTTTACAATTTGGTCCCTATTAATCTAAACCATTAGATCAAATATCTAATGGTGTAGATTCTTTCTTATCCTTCTCACACTTTTGGTCTTTTTTACAGGAACCTTTACCTATCCACACATACATACATACATATGTACATGTATCTAAAAATCATAACAATCATGTCTCCTATTTTCTAGTTATATTTTTCGTTAATGTGGACCAAGCATATGTCATGTTCGTTGTTATAATTACTTCAAAAATACTTTCTTCAATATACCGAATTAATTAAAGTGCAACCCATTTATTCTATCGGATTCTATAAATATTTAATCAAAAGTCAGTAGTGTTGGGTAACATCGAATATTTGATAATTATAATTTGGGCCGTAAACGAACCAATTGTTCGGCGAACAGTTCGTGAACCGTTCGGCGGGAAGTTCGTTTGTGTTCGTTCGTTTATTAAACAAACGAACACAAACAAGAAATTTCGTTCGTTTAGTTAAATGAACAAACATGAACAGAGGTCGTGTTCGTTCGTTTATGTTCGTGAACGTTCGGTAACGTGTTTGTTTATGTTCGATAGTTCATTAGCGTTTTTAGTTTTTATATCTACTTAAATACTTCAAAATTTCGACAAATTAAATATCTAATAAGTGTCCGTGTATGATATATTATGTTTATGAACGATTGTTTGTGTTCATGAATATGAACATTAGTTTGTGCTCATTTGTGTTCGTCAACGTTCGTTTTTGTTCATTGCCTAAAATTAACAAACAAACACAAACGAACATGAACAATTTCATTTCCTTAACAAACGAACACGAACATAAAATCTCGTTTGATGAGTGTTCGTAAACGGTTCGCAAACACATATATTTCTTAACAAACGAACACGAACAAGGTCTTGTTCGCACTCGTTCGGTTCGTTTACAGCCCTAATTATAATAAAATTATTATAAATAACTTTTAATGTTTAATCTAATTAGATATATTATATTAACTAGGTTTAACTTAAATAATAATTTTATACCAACCAATAAAACTACAATTATGAAAAAGTAAATAAAATTTTATATGCATCCATCATTTCCTGCATGTACAAAAACCAAATGGGGGAATAGTGCCTGGCACTCCCCCATTGGACCAAACCGTTTATTGTTTTATATCCATTTTAAAATTAAGTTTTTGCCCCCAGGTCAAAATAAAATTACGTTTTTGCCCCCAGCTCAAAATAAAATTACGCTTTTTGTCCCCATCTCAAAATTACGATCTTGCACTCAACTCAAAATTACAACTTTGTCTGACACTCTCCCATTGGACAACCAATTTATTATTTTATATCTATTCTAAAATCACGTTTTTGTCCCTCTCTAAAATTACAGTTTTGCCCCCAGCTCAAAATAAAATTACGCTTTTGTCCCCGGCTCAAAATTACGATTTTTCCCTCCATTCAAAATAAATTGTGGTTTTGCCCTCAGCTTAGAATTACCTTTTCCCCCCAGTTCAAAATAAAATTTTGTTTTTGCCCCCACTTAAAAATTACGATTTTGCCCTCTGTTCAAAAATGTGATTTTTCCCCGTTTAAAAATTGTGATTTCGCCCTCAATTCAAAATTACGTTTTTTACCCAGTTCAAAATAAAATTGTGATTTTGCCCCCAGCTCAAAATTACGATTTTTCCCTCGATTCAAAATAAAATTGTGCTTTTGCCTCAAGCTTAAAATTATGATTGTGTCCTTAGTTCAAATTTATATTACGTTGTTACCCCAAGTTAAAAATTACGAATTTGCCCCTGGGAAAATTTTCAATTTTGCCCCAGGTTCAAATTTACAGTACTGCCATTACTTTAGCTTTTGTCAAATTACGATTTTACCCCAGTCAAAAAATACAACTTTCCCTCGGTTAAAAATTACAATATTGCCATTGTTATAGTTTTTTTAACAAAACTATAAAAGTGTTTTGTTTTAATTGGTTGACTCGATTTAATTGTTTTTCGTGTCAATGAGCTGACTAACACTCGCTCATTATTCGGTCATCGCCCCGCAACGCGGGCGGGGCACCAACTAGTTATATATATTAATAGAAAGTTGTGATGAATAGTAACTGAAAATTTTTAAGTATTTATTTTTATTTTTAGTAATAAATAGTATTTGAAAATTCTTAGGTATTTGTTTATTATATTTGGCATTTAATTTTTTTATACATTTGTTTTTATTTTTAGTAGTATTTTATCTATTATTCATTTGATTTTTCAATAATAAATAGTAATTAATAATTCTCAGGGAATTGTTTCATTATTTTTCATTAGTAGTATTATATTTAGCATTTAATTTATTTTTTATTATTATAACTTACGTTCGTTAACTTAAAAAAATCTAAATCTGAATTTATGTTTATTTATCTTTTTAACATTCCAAGTTATTTGCTCGCGCATTGTGATGGTACGTTAGCATGGATATTGGATGGGTATCGATTTGGTTCGTTATAGTACCGGTATGTTCATGCACTCGGTATAGAAATCAACATGTGTTTTACATCGATCGAAACGATAAAAACAGTAGCCGGTACCGACACCGATGTTGTTCAAACGGTAACGATCGGTTCAAATTATGACGGTTTTGGTACCGATATTCAGTTATCGTCACAGACAAAGTTGTATAATATTTTATTTTGAAACCGGAAACCATAAATATGAATACAGATAACAACGGTACCGATGTTGTTTGGTACAATACGCTAGCGACTCGATGTTAGTTTATCGAAAGAAAAAAATAATAAAAATAAATATCAATACCGAACTTACGTTGTTAGTTCGGTTTTGGTTATGTTCGCTACGGTAGTGACAGGATATTTGTTATCAAACAAAAAACCATAAAAATTAATACATACCGGTACCGAAGTTGTTCAGTCCGGTACGGTATGGTAGCGATACGATCTTAATTTATCGAAAGCTAAAATAATAAAAATAAATACCGGTTCTGATACAAATATTGTTCTATCGGGTTCTGTTCGGATTTGTACAATAGCAACGAAATAGTCATTTTCAATAAATTTAGAGTTAATTGCCCGGATGGTCCTGTGGTTTCACGTTTTTTCATGTTTAGTCCCCACATTTTGGAAATAGCAGGTATGCTCCCTATGGTTTGTCATTTTGTTACTCGGATAGTCCCCTGACATTTACTCAGGGGACTATCCGAGTAACAAAATGCAAACCATAGGGAGCATACCTGCTATTTCCAAACTAACTGACATTTACTCAAGGGACTATCCGAGTAACAAAATGACAAACCATAGAGAGCATACCTGCTATTTTCAAAAGATGGGGACTAAACGTGAAAAAACGTGAAACCACAGGGACCATCCGGGCAATTAACTCTAAAGTTTATATGGCAATTTTGAAACAAAAAAATAGAACGCAAACCAACTAAACCAATTTCAACTAAACGGCCGGTATCGATAATTGTTTTTATTGTTTTCGATTGATGTAAGGTTTCCTTTTTCATTTAATAGCAAGTGTCGGTACCGTAACGAAACGAACTTATACCAGCCGAATTCCCGCTGCGAAGCGCGGGGAAAAATCACTAGTTTTTTATTACCACAATGATAATAGTAATACTTAAAACATATAAAAATAATACTTAATAATTTAATATGATTAAGAAACCACAATTGGGTGTAGCTTTATCTTTCATACAATTGAAGACCTGCATAAATCAATTGGTGATAATAGTAATAGCATATTTAATAATTAATAAAAAAATTATTTTTTGTTGTTAGTTAATTAAGGATTAATGAGAAAACATACAAATGATGTTGGTGGGCCAACAAATGTTTTAACAAATTAGGTTTTTTTTTTTTAACTTTTGGATGTATAATAATATATACCAACTTAAAAAATATACGACATTAATATCTTTTGTCAATTTCATCATGGGTTTTGGGGTTTTGAGAGTGTATACTAAGATGTACTAAGATGGATGCGAGGCTTTGATGGATTGGACTAACTAATGGATTGAAGATTGTTTATCATAAATGTGTCACGAATTGTAACGCATTTCCTACGGAATGACACGAGTTAATAGGTTTTTGTAGGAAATGCGTCATAAAGTAGTAATATGTATTCAATAATGATAAACTAACTAATTAGTCAATAATTTCCAGAACAAATCCAACAAATTTGTAACGAAATTGTGACAAAAGTATTGTATTTTTTGTTTTTGTCACTATTGTGTAGCAAATTTGTTACAAAATTTTGGGCTTTTTTTGTTGTCATAAATGCGTCACAATTTTGTAAGAATTTGTGACACATTTTTTTCCGTAGGAAAATTTGGTAGCAAAATGGTTACTTTTCTAGTAGTGTCTATAAAATATTTTATTCATTATTCAATTTTTATTAATCACATGCGTTTATTAACTTTTCAAAACATCAACTCCGCACCTATGTTTTCTTTTCAACATTACGATATAAGTATTATTGGAAATGGATAACGTGTCGTTTTCATACCTAACTGAACCGAAACCGATGATGAATGGTAATTTATTATTTGAAGCATTTATTTTCATTATACGTACTTGTATTCACTTTTATTGTTTTTGCTTTCGATAAGCTGACACCATATCGCTACCGTACTGTAGCTAACAAAATCGGTACCTGTATTCATTTTGATGGTTTTTGGTTTCAATAATTTTTCATTTATAAAACTTGTCTACGACGATAAATGAATATCTATACAAGTTCTGTGATGATTTGAACCAATCAATATCATTCGAACAATATCAATGTAAACACATGTTGGGTTTTATACCGTGTGCAATCGTCCCGGTACTGTAAGGAATCAAATCGATGCCAATCCAATGTTCACGGTAGTGTACCGCCTCAACGCGCGGTCAAATAACCTAGTTTAATACAATTTAAGAAAATTTTACTTTTATTATATAGAATCATTTCTTTGCCAATGATCTTTAGATCAAGTGGTGGAAGACTTGCATTTCTATTGAGAGATGCAGGTTCGACTCCCACTTGGTGCAGAGTGAGACACTGGTGGGCAATGATAGGAGACCCAGGGAAACTTGGGTTGGATCCTTGAGCCAAAACGGGTTTTACTGGTAATTTCACCGTTATGCATACGGGCGGGTGGGTTACTGGGTTTTCCCCGGAATTGGAGGTGGGCTCGGGTTACACTCGGAGTACTCCTTTTGTCCAATAGGTGCCCCGACAGTGCTCGGGATTGATTATGTTCGCCGTTAAAAAAAAGAATTATTTCTTTAAATATCTTATTTAAGAGTATATATAGATATAAGAGCTCAAAAAATATATATATATTTTTTTCTATCAGCACTTTTACTCAGCTCCAATTTACTTGTAATTAAAAAAAGGACAAAGTTAAATTCATTTTCTTAAAGTCAGACTAGTTATACCGGTTACACTATTGGTTCACCAATTGAACTAGTTAAGTGGTCTAAAAATTGTATGAAGTAATAAATAGTTTAATAGTTGAAAATATAAAAAATTAAACTATAGTTAAGTTGAACTCAAATAGAAAGAAGAAAGATTAAAAATAAAAAAAAGTCTAAGTTTTTATTGCTATTACATAACTAATTAAATTATAAGGATCACCTCAAATATAAGTATTTACACATATACTAGGGTTAAGACCCGCCCGCGTTGCGGCGCGGGTACATAGTAAATATTGAATGGATTAGTCCAAACGTTATATGATGCATTAACCATATGAAAACACACATTTCGACGTATCCAGTTGAACTCAGTGTAACCTGTATAAGCATTGTGATTGGATCAAACGTAAAGTAAATGGAATTCATATCGAACAATCATAACGTATTATATGTGACCCAACTCATACATAGAAAACGTAACAGGTATGAAGGAAAATATGCACATGTAATCGAAAGGGATTAATTAGAGATTTCGAAAAAAAAAGGAGAAAAAGAAACCATAATTTGACTCCACTCGGTTCGAAACTAACTTTACGAAACATACATAAAATAAACACGAAAACATATTATATTTGAACTAAATAATTTCCCAAAAAAGTTTACGTCAAAACGTAGAACAACTTGAATTTATACCAAAACGTACGTAAAAATATGCACGTAAAAATGGTTTCTTTAAACGAAAACGTATTATATTTGACCTGACTCGTCTATAAAAAAAATTTACATCGAAATATAGAACAAATCATATTTATACATACCCGTACATAAATATGCACATAAAAATAGTTTTTAAGTAAAGGAAGAATATGGGTAAATCGAAAGAAAATATTAGTAAAAATTTAATAGGTTAAAAACGTTCGTAAAAGCGTGCCAAGTAGCACCAATGCTACAACGACATCGACTCTCAACATCGTAAAAATAAAATAGATAAAATGGTAAAAATTACACAGAACGAAAAGGAGACTAAAATCGTTGAACCACGCACACCCGTTACAGTGTCTTAATGCGAAGAAATTAAGCAGAAACGTAAAACGTAGAAAATAATAACTTAGTTGATCTACGAACCGCCCATTGCGGCGAACTTTTCAAAAGGGGAAAAATGGATGCGTTGTAACGGGTCTGTCAAATATGAAAAAATAGAGCAAAAACGTTGAACCTCACATGCACGCTACGACATGTTAACTCGCAAAATTTAGATCGAAACGTAAAACGAAAAACTTGCGAAAGATAAAAAGTATGAGGGACCAAAGTTGTAAATAGCAAAGTGTTGTGTTAAATTATAAAAGATTGAAAACTTTGAGTTAAAAGTAAAAAAATTAAAAGGGGTTAAAATGTAAAAGATAAAACTTTTAGGTTGAAAGTGGAAATTTAAGTTTTTTTTTTTTTTTTGAAAAACTCCCCAAGCACAAGTTACAAGTGCTAATGCACAAAAAAGTTACTAACTTATATATGGAATAATAACATAATTATGACGATAGATAAGTTAGTATATGTATTTTGTATTCGTACCAGCATATATAACTTTCAAAGCAAAGCTTAACTCGTTTATTGTCCCACATCTCATATCTTACAATAATAGAATTCTAGAGGACGCCAAAGAAGACGTTTCGTTATGTACCAGCTCAAGGTAGGAAGCTTATTACATTTCTATCTTTACAAGGGAAGGCGCGTTCCTCGATTTGGAAAATCTGGTAGAGTACCTGACTGGGAACGCCCTGTCGGTTTCTTGGTTACCTAATTTGGGTAGTAAAATCCTCAAGCATTCACCGATTAGCTGTGTGTGTTGATGAGAGAGATAGACATAGAGAGCAAAGAGAAAGAGAGTAGTGTAAAAGCAGTGGGCCTATGCTATAGGGTAATGCCATCACCTATTAACGTGTTTTAGTCTTTAGGATAGTTGCGGGTAAAAATGAAGTGACAATGCATGATTGGAAAAAAAACCAGGGTACCTTAGGGTAGTGGTGCCCCTTTCCCCTAACTTGAGAAGCCAAATTTTTTTTTGAACCATTTGGTTGAGTGTGATACAGTCCGTAATATCTGGATCGACCAATCCACGGTCTGCCTGTTCAACAACAAAAAACAGGCCGATTCACTCGTTAGCAGTCTAGTCCATGCTAACCGATTCGACAAAAGTTTGAAACATGATCCAACTGTTCCAGTCTGAGTTTAATATTCTTCAACTTATTTTTAAATAAAATTAAACTAAAATTTAATTTCTTGAGAACTCTTAGTTTTTCAAAAACATTAAGGGGCCGTTTGGCAGCATCTGAATGATTAAGTGCTGAACCAGTAAGATGTCTGAACCATTAAGTGCTGAACCAGTAATAGGTTTGCACCATTAAGAACCGGTATAATACTTAACCGTTCAGAGGCAAATGTCTGACCAATTCAGATTACAGGTCTTAACCATTCAGACTTAGGGGCTGTTTGGTAGCCTCTGAATGGTCATTAGGAGGCTACCTCTTAATGGAACCATTAAGAATTTTATCAATGAGAAGGTAGAAGAATGTGACATGTGATGATTTACCATTCAGAGGTTACCTCTTAACCATTCAGATTTGAGGTTACCTCTTACTCATTCAGAGGTTTTAAACCATTAAGATGTAGCATCTGAATAGTCATTAAGAGGCTACCAAACAGCCCCTTAGTATAATGCTTAATCATTCAGAGACAAATATATGAATCATTCAGACATCTGCTCACGAAATAAACAATCTTAACCATTGAGTGCTAAACCAGTAAAATGTTTAAACCATTAAAAGTCACGTATTAAAACTTAAAAGGTAAACAAACAACCCCTAATTTAGAATGAGCCGGTGAGGAGTAGGGGTGTGCAATAACCGAACCATTAACCGAAACCGAACCGAAAACCGACAAAACCGAACCGAAATTAACCGAAACCGAATTAACCGAAAGTCGGTTAACGGATATTTTTTTTACCATCGGTTAACCGAAATTAACCGAACCGAATCATTTATTTCTTTATATATTTCTATCTTTTATACCTCGATTTCCTGTATTTCATGTTTTATACTTTCATTTCATGTAATAATACCTCTATTTCATTTATTTATGCCTTAATTTCACTTATTTATACCTTCATTTCATTTATTTATACCTCCATTATGTATTTAAACATCTATTCATGCATTTATACCTCCATTTCATTTATTTATACATCCATTTCATGTATTTATACATCTATTTCATGTATTTATACCTCCATTACATGTATTTCTAAGCAAAAAATTTAGCCATTGTTTGAATTGGTTATTAACCGAAAATTAACCGAACCAAACCGAAAACCGACAAATTAACCGAATTAACCGAACCAATTAACCGATGACATCGGTTACGGTTATGGATAATGCTAATAACCGAACCGAACCGTGCACACCCCTAGTGAGGAGTAATAATAATGAGACCTTCACGAGTAGTTCACATCCTATTCTATTTTAGAAGCTCCACCACCCCACCTCCACCCCCACCCCATCTGACTGTTATAAAACCGATTCACCCTGCTGTTCTGTCTTTCCCTCACTTTTCCGGCAACCCTTTCTCACTGCTTTTCTGTCTCCTCCTAACCACAAACCTCTGCAACTCACCTCTTCTCAATTCACACACACAGTTCAACAATTCAACTTACTAAAATCACTGTACACGATCATGATTCATGAAGCAGTTATTAAAACGGAGCTGTAGGCGGAACAGAAACTGACGGTTGCCAGTCACCGGAAACCGATTTTACTTTTTAGGTCAGTAATTGTTTAATTATTTAGGCTATTTCACAATTTTATTCAAACTGAAGATTCATATGTGATTGTTTAATTGTTTAGGTTATTTCACGATTTTACTCTGTTTTTGAGATATTTTCCTAGGTAAACCGGAAGGTTTTCAGGTGCGATTTCCGATTGGTTAATTGTTTAGGTTGTTACAATTTTATAGAAATTGAAGATCGATACGTAAATATGAACAGTTACTGATAATATATATATACTCTGTTTCTGAGATTTTATGCTGTCTGATTAACGATTAAATTTTCCGGTGGAGCTCCGGCGAGTTTATCGAATTACATACCTGTATCTGTATCTATAAACACTGGCTCGTGTATTAAATGCTTACATAAAATTAGGTAAACCTGATTGATTAGGTTTCATGTTTAGTTTTTTATTACTTTACTGAAATTGAAGATCTATATGTGTATATATAGCGACAGTTACTCTGTTTTTGAGAATTTCTGCTGTTTGATTAACGATTAATTTTCCGGTGGTGCTCCGGTGAGTTTATCAAATTCTATACCTATATCTATAACCACCGGCGCGTGTATTAAATATGTGCATAAAAATTAGGTAAACCAGATTGATTAGGTTTCATGTGAGCGGTTGTTTAATTGTTTATTACTTTTTTGAAATTGAAATTGAAATTGAAGATCTATATGTGAACAAGAACAGTAGTTGCTGATAATTTACTCTGTTTTTTTTTTTTTGAGATTTTTTGCTGTATGATTAACCATTAAATTTTATACATATATTTTATAGTTATACTCACCGGCGCGTTTATTAAATGCTTACATAATATTAGGTAAACCGATTGATTAGGTTTTACAGAGTTGACTATCGTATGTGGCTATGATATATCCAAATTCAATCTCTGATTGTTGGTTTATCTTCACTGCAAAATTTGGATCTGTGTTTGAATAATTGCTTTGTTTATTACTGTGTCCTTGTATTTTATTTATTTTTTGTCGTTAAAAGTTTCAACAATTTGTATTTGCTTTTTTATTTTGCAGTACAGATTGTCGTATGTGAAGAATAATCGAGACAAACGAGTTTGATTTTGTGCTCAGGTAACGTCATGATCAAGTTTATTCTGCAATTGATTGGTTTTGGTTCGTATGTCTCTGATGATGGGATCGGTTCTTGTACCGTATTTTGAACTGGTATCGTTTTGTACCGATACCAATATTTTGCTAAATCAAAACTGAATACCGTACCTATATGTTCGGTCAGTACCGGTATGGTACGGCACCATTAAAACTCCCAAACTGGTACCGCACTACAAGGTACTAATACACTGATACCGAAATTGAGCTAAATTATAAACCTAATACCTATATGTTCGGTCGGTACTGGTATGATACGGTACCATTAAAAGTCCCGAATCAATACAGTACCTCATAGTACCGATAATGAAATTTGATCTAAATTCTAAACCGAATATTGTATTGTATATGTTTGATCCGTTCAGATATGATACAGTGTTAGTAGCAGTATTCGATATAAATCTCTCAACCCTAACCGTGTGTGAGTTTGTTGGGATCTGGTTTAAGTTTTAAGTGTAGGATTGGTTAGATCGGACTATAAAGTGACGGTTTGTTTGGTAGCAAACTAGCAAGTATGTTAATTGGGGTTATCATGTAATGTGTGTGAGGTAACTGACAAAAGGAACCGTAGGAATCTTGTTGATTTGGGTTGTTTATTTAATTATTCTTTTAATTTATGATTTTTTTTTTATCATAATCGGTTTCTTATTTTTTTTTTTAGTTTCCCATTCAAATAATCATTAATATTTCGGATCATCAGGGCAAATTACATAAGGATAGCGGCGCAGTTTGTTGCTCGTCTACCCGCTATCCTTATGTAATTTGTCCTGATGATCCGAAATATTAATGATTATTTGAATGGGAAACTAAAAAAAAAAAAAATTATGATTTGTTTATTAATTGTGAAACGCAAACAAGTAGGAGAAAATCATAAATATGGTTTTTTATAGAGTTAATTGCCCGGATGGTCCATGTGGTTTAACGTTTTTTCACATTTAGTCCCCACCTTTTGAAAATAGCAGGTATGCTCCCTATGTTTTGTTATTTTGTTACTCGGATAGTCCTTGAGTAGATGTCAGTTAGTTTGGAAATAGCAGATATGCTTCCTATGGTTTGTCATTTTGTTACTCGGATAGTCCCCTGACATTTACTCGGGGGACTATCGGAGTAACAAAATGACAAACCATAAGGAGCATACCTGCTATTTTTAAAAGGTGGGGACTAAACGTGAAAAAACGTGAAACCACAGGGACCATCCGGGCAATTAACTCGTTTTTTATATATATTTTTAGCACATTGTGGGACTGTGGGGTTTTAAATGAAATTTACCACTGTAGCAAGATTCCACTTTATTCTGGAATCAATAAAATTATTTCATGCTTTAAACTTTAGGAAAAACCAAATTCATAAAATAAGAAAAAGCGCTTGAGAGTTGAGACAAAAATTTCTCGTACAAAAAGTGGGTCAGATATTCTAATTTGGAATGGAATATGTGAAAATAGAACATACACACAAAATATAGTAATATGCTATAACAGTAGAAGTAATGTTCATTTTCTCCGAAAATAAGCTAGTGAATCTGACAGTTCTCCGAAAATAATATGCTATCTACACACCATTTGTGTGTAGATAGGTACACCCTTATTTATTTATTAGTTAACTACATATAGTATTATTTCTATTCTATATCAGCCTATTCTATATTTGGTCTACATCTTTTTCAAATATGAAATCAACCATTTCTTTTATACATCTTCCGTTTATATGAAGATATTATTCTAGCTAATAAAAGCCTATACGGCATCGTTACTGTTTTGATTCTATATGTTTATATACAGTTTTCAACAAGGAGTGGCAATCGTGTTTGGTTGACAGATTGAATTGATGAACGCTAGCACGACCTGCATATTTATTCATGTAAGAGCATTCGCATCGCACTATGCTTCTCTATCTATATAAGTTAGCTAAAACACATTTTTTTTTCAAAAAAAAAAAATTGTTTATTTTTTAAAACCCCACACATCCTATTCTTCATCTCTACGTTTTATCTTACTCACAAACACTTATTTTATTAATATTTTCTCTTTCTTATACACTCTGAATACATTATAGAGACTTGGATTTGGACCTCTAAATATAGAGGTTTGCTTTTGTTTTCTCTAAATCGTTCTCTATTATAGAGAGTGGGATGTAGTGGTGTTTTCGATGGTTTTTGTAAATTATTCTATATAATCTAGAGAAAAAGTGCATATAGAGGGTGGGATGTGAATGCTCTAAAGTCATCAACTCTAACTCAGACACACTAAACGAGTCAAACAGGTTGATGGGTTGTAATAAATATTAAATCCGTTAAATGGGTTGTAATAAATGGGTTAAACGGTTTGGTGAGTTGTAATAAATGGGTTAAACGACTTGATCTTATAAACATACAGAGGCGTCTCTGAGAATTCACGTACCCTGTTCGAGATTGAAAAAATGTGCCCTTCTGTTATGTTTTGTTATTATTAAAAAAAGATCAAATCAGTATTGGGCTTAATAAACCTAATTCCAAGTGTGCTAAATTCTAAACTACAAAAAATGATTTGTAAATGGGCCTATATTGAAAGTGGTATGTGTTTACTATTTAAAAAAAATAACATATACGTATCAGATTTTTTTTAGATCGCATGCCCCTCGAAATCGTGGGCCTTGTGCGGAGGTCCTCCCCGCACACCATCAAAGCCTCCCATGTAAACATACATTCTTATGTTTTTATTAAATAATTTCAGAAGGATTAACCAGGTTAACCCGAACACGACCTGTTTAATTTAACAGATTATACAAGTTAACTCGAACACGGCTGTTTATTAAACGAGTTAGACATGACAACCTATCAACCCAAAATGTGATTATTTTCATGTTATGCTTTGGCACACCTCTAGTTACAAGCATAGAATATGCTTATGTATACTTGAATAAAAGAATCTATATGATTACAACTCATTTTATTTGAACCTAACAAAGGAACTATTTGCAGAGAAGAATTGAAGGTAAACCATGAAGGAGAGTCCTGAAAGGTATACAAATCCCTTCTTATCTGATGACGAGAATGATGGAAAGTTCGAGAAGCCTCTAGAACCTTCTAATGATGCTACAGAATCCGTAAACAAGGCCAAAGAAGAATACATTGATAAAAATGTAACAGAATGCCAACTGCCAGAGAGTGGTTTCAATGTTGTGAAGGATATATGTGTGGATGAGGGACTATCTCATGGGGAAATGATCAAGTGTGACAAGGAACATCATGAGTTATCATGCAACCCCATCACTGTTGATGTAGATAAACATGATGACATCATTAAAGATGATCTTGATACACAGTTGAAAATTTCACCATTGGAAGATTGCAAGAACACTTGTTTATTTTCTGTAACTGAAGATGATAATGTACCTACCAGCAATGCCACTGATAAGACAAAGTTGTTTGTAGAATCTAATATCGGTCCTGACAACTCGATGCAGGACGGTGAAGAAATATTAGATTCAAGTTCCAATTTACTGAATGATTCCATCAGAGTTCTTGAGCCCGCTGACAACGGTGTCAATGATGTTGATCAACAGCTATCTGAGGTAAGTATTTTTCCTAATAGTTGTATGATTCAGTGAGGTTTGATTTGTTAATAGTTGGGTAACGGGTCATTTTAGTATGGGTCCTAACGGGCTGGCTTGTATTGGTTTGACCCGTTACTCCGTTAGTCCTTTTGGTCCTTTCCAGAAAGGTATTGAATTTTTTAGAGTAAAATGTCATTTTCGTCCCTGAGGTTTGGCTACTTTTGTGACTTTCGTCCAAATGTTTGTTTTTCCACATCTGGATCCAAAAGATGGAGTTAACGAACCGGATGAAAATGGAAAGATTTCAAACCTTTTGGATCCAGACGCGGAAAAACAAACCTTTGGACGAAAGTTGCAAAACTGGACAAACCTCGGGAACGAAAATGACATTTTACTTTTTTTTTTATAAATAACTAATGCGTTAATTATGATTTTAAAAGTAATTTTACAACTCAAATGGACCCATTGATCAATTATGTCCTTTTAGGTAAGTTTTTTTTTTTCCTATGACCTTATTGATATTAATCACAAGTCCAATCGACCCGTTGATAAGTAAATGGCTTAAAATCGCCACCTCTGTCTACATTCATAATCTTACTTTTTTATAAATTTGTTTAGCAACAGAGCAACGTATCTGAAGCGAATGAACCGAGACAAACCAACCAGACCATTGATGTACCAAACGAAATTAAGATGGAGGAAAACACCACTTGGAGTTCCGACAATGTGAAACTAGCAACCGCTAGCGGCCCACACGATCTTCTGCTAAGCACAGAAAGTGCACACAACCACCATGAAATGGGTTCAAGTAACATCACAGTGGCGGCACGTGGTAGTGGTGAGTCGAGTTTCTCCATGGCAGGTTCTGTTTCAGGACATATAACGTTCTTAGGGCCTATAACATCAGCTGGTAGCATATCTCATCGATCAGATGGCAGTAACAGTAGTGTCAGATCCTTTGCATTTCCCATGTAATAATAATCTTCCTTTTTTCCTATCTTAGAAATTGTTCGGATGCTATAAAGATTTAACAATGTTAACTTGTGTTTGTAGATTACAGAACGAGTGGAACAGTAGTCCGGTAAGAATGGCAAAAGCAGACCCGAAACATTCAAGAAAGCATCGGGGATGGAGACAAGCCCTTATGTGCTGTGGATTTTAAGTTATGTATACACGACAAACGTTTTACAGTAGTTTAGAGTACATATATATACGAGCATTATTGATCAGTGCATTTTAGGTGTCTTGTGCTGTTTTAGGAGATGGTCTCTCCCTCTATAAGCTTACTAAGAGTGTACAAACTAGAGACAAAACCGTAAACTGTAAACCGTACTGCACTGTACTGAAAATGTCTGGTGGGACTTGGGAGATTCTAGTTACAGTCTAAGAAGTTCTCGGTCCGGTCCGGTCCGGTCTGGTCATTCTTTAAAGGAATTTGTTCTACTATAAGTAAACAAGGTAAGAATTAGGCTCGAGTTGCTAGCCGAAAGCAAACCCACGTATGAGTCTTCATTCTTTGGTTTTAAACCGAGCTGGTACGATAAACCCTTAATATCCTGGGGATAAACCCTTGATATCCTAGGGATAAACCCTTTTTTTCGTGCGCTACAGGCGGGAGTGTATAAACTCCAAGACTTATAAAGGTGAAAACCTTTAAACCTTAGAGAGTATGAAAATACCCTTTCGTGAGAGAGGGTGATCAATCCTCATATACCTTAAGGATCCAGGATATAGCCAATAATAACGAAATTGTCAGACATTTTTACATGAACTGGTCCCGCTATCTTGAACTATCCCTGGATAGCTTGCGCTCCAGGCGGGGTGTTTAAACCCAACTCGAAAGAAAGGTGAATACCTTTAAACCTTTGAAGGGGATAAGGATCCCTTAAATGTGAGAGAGGGGGCCAATCCTCTAATCTTTCGGTTCATCTTGAGCATATATCCTGTGGTGATATCCTGGAGCATATCCTACAAAACACCTTCAAACTAAGGTGGGTGTTAGCTTGGCCAACACCCCCCCCCCCCCTGATGCTTAAGTTAGTATTGGGTTCAAAGGAATAAATAAATTCAAACATATTTAAAAGAGATAATTCATACCATCCTGAGTTAGAAATTAATTCTAAACTCACTTGAAATAGAGCTTAAGGTGTATAGCATTCCAGGATCTTGGTAGCATATCCTCTTCCATATTCTTGAGTCGGTATGCTCCTTTACCAGATTCTGATTCAACCTCATATGGTCCTTCCCACTTTGGAGCTAACTTTCCATCAGCAGGATTGGTAGTATTCTGAAAAGCCTTTCTTAACACCCAATCTCCAACTTGAAACCTTCTAGTCCTTAGATTCTTGTTGTATGCTCTGGATATCCTCTGTTGATATGCTGCCATCCTCAGCTTTGCCGCATTTCTTGTCTCATCCACAGTGTCCAATTCTTGGCACAGAGCTTCAGGATTCTTCTTAGGATCCTGGAGAATGGATCTTGCTATAGGTATCACCATTTCTGTCGGGATCACTGCTTCTGCTCCAAATACTAAGGAGAATGGAGTTTGGCCAGTGACACTCTTTATCGTTGTTCTATCAACCCATAGAACAAAGGGTAACTCTTCTGCCCATCTTCCTTTCTTAGCTCCAAGTCTTTTCTTCAAATTGTTGACAATTATCTTGTTCAAGGATTCTGCCTGTCCGTTTGTGAGAGGATGTACTCGAGTAGATGTGATCATTTTGATTCCCCAACTCTTGCAAAAGTCAGTAGTCCTTTTACTTATAAACTGAGAGCCATTGTCACAAATTATCTCGGCTGGTACCCTAAATCTGGCCAGGATATTCCTTTTTATGAAGGATACTACTTCTTGGTCTCTGACTTGAACAAAGGCTTCAGCTTCAACCCATTTAGAGAAATAATCAGTCATTGCCAGCATAAAGACTTTTCCTCCTGGAGCTTTTGGCAATTTCCCTACTATGTCCATCCCCCACTTCATGAATGGCCAAGGGGAAGCTATAGGATATAGTGGTTCAGCAGGTTGATGTAATATATTACTGTTCCTTTGACATGCATCACATCTTCGAGCATATTCTGCAGCATCTTTCCTCATCGTCGGCCAATAGTATCATGTTCTTAACACCTTTGAGAATAATGATTTGCCCCTAGTATGGTTACCACAATCCCCTTTGTGTATATCCTGAAGCACTTCTTTAGTTTTGGGATCCTCCAAGCACCTCAGGTATGGTCCTGCAAGAGATTTCTTATACAAAACATCATTTATAATAGTGAATCGCGATACCTTCATTCTAAAGGCCTTAGGATTTTCATCCTTTGGGATGTGTCATTCCTTGAGATATCTCATGATTGGAGCCGTCCAGGACTTAGGATCCTCATCAGGATCATGACCAGGATCCTGAATACTTGCTACTTCCTTATCCTGAGATTTGAAAAGATCTACTGCAGGATATAGGATATGTAGTATTGGTATCTGGGTTCCTTCAGGTATCCTGACTGATGATCCTAGATTTGACAAGACATCCACTTCAGCATTATCCTCTCTTGGTACCTGTTCAAGTGTAAAAACTTCGAAATATCCTGCTAATTTTTTGACAATCTCAAGATATTCGATTAATCTTTCACCTTTGACTCATAGGACCCATTAAAATGGTTAGTGATTAACAATGAATCAACATATACTTGCAAATATTTAACATTCATGTTCTTAGCCAACTCTAATCCTACGATTAAAGCTTCATATTCTGCTTCATTATTAGTAGCAGGAAATTCACACCTAATAGCCTGGGGTAATATGTCCCCCTGTGGCGATTTTAGTAGTATACCCAATCCTACACCTCTCACATTAGATGCACCATCAGTATATAAAGTCCAGGATTCTGAGGTTTCTCCTAGTTGTTGGACTTCTAGGTCTACTTCATTTTGAATATCACTACTGAAATCAGCCACAAAGTCAGCTAGAGCCTGAGACTTTATGGCATTTCTAGGTTCATATACTAGATCATAGGCACTTAATTTTACCGACCACTTAGCCATTCTACCTGACATCTCAGGTTTCCTAAGCACATTTTTAACAGGATAATTAGTTTTAACATGAATCCTATGTGTTTCAAAGTAATGTCAAAGCTTTGTCGATGCCATAACTAGGGCCAATATTAATTTTTCTAAATGAGAATATCTAGTTTCAGCATCTAATAAACTTTTACTAACATAATAGACATGATACTGCTGACCTTCATGATCCTTTACAAGAACAGCACTTACTGCATTCCCTGATACTGCAAGATACAAGGATAATGGTTCACCATCCTCGAGCTTCATCAATAGAGGTGCAGTTGAAAGATACTGCTTCAACTCCTACAAGGCTGCTTCATGCTTCTCTCCCCATTCGAATTTCTTATTCTTCTTCAGGATATCGTAGAATTCCTTGCATTTTTCCGAGGATCTTGATATAAATATGTTTAATGCTGCTACTCGTCCCGTCAATCTTTATACATCTTTAATGTTGGAAGGTGACTTGATATCCAAAATGGCTTTGATCTGTTCTGGGCTTGCTTCTATCCCTCTTTTAGTCACCATATATCCTAAAAACTTTCCTACCCCCACTCCAAAATGGCACTTGGCAGGATTTAGCTTCATGTTATACTGATCCAGGATATCAAATGCTCCCTTAATATCCTGGAGGTGATCCTCAGCCTCCTTAGATTTTACTACCATGTCATCAATGTACACCTCCATGGTGTCCCCCAGTTTGTCTTTAAACATCATGTTCACCAATCTTTGGTATGTTGCACCTGCATTTTTCAAACCAAAAGGCATAGCAGTATAACAATAAATACATGTTGGTGTCATAAAAGCAGTATCCTCCTGGTCTGAAGGTTCCATTTGGATCTGCTGGAATCCTGAGGATGCATCCATGATGGTTAACATCTCATGACCGGCAGTTTTATCCACCATTGAGTCTATATGAGGTAGAAGGAATGGGTCTTTAGGACATGCTTTGTTCAAGTCTGTGTAATCTACATAAACTCTCCATTTCCCATTCTTCTTTTGAACCACGACCACATTTGCTAGCCACTTTGGAAATTTGACTTCCTTGATCATCTTGGACTTCAATAATCTTTCAACTTCCTCTTGAATAATTGTATTCCATTCAGGAGCAAACTTTCTTCTATTTTGTTGAACAGGCTTGAATGACCAGTCAATTCCAAGCTTGTGAGTGATAATATCTTTGGAAATACCTGTCATATCCTCATGTTTCCATGCAAATGTTGACATCCTGCATTTCAAAAAGTTAGTTAACTGATCCTCAATATCCTGAGGGATATTGCTTCCTACGAGCACCGAGATATCTGGATTATCCTGATCCAGAATAATTTTTTTTAACATCCTGCTCTGAAGCCTCCGTGATATCCTGGGCTCGTATCTTTAATTGCTATCCTACTTTGGGTTTGGTTGAGGATTTCATTGAGGATGAATAACATTCCTTTGCCTCATGTTGATCACTTTCCACCTTGACAACCCCCCAAGGGGTTGGGATCTTGATACACTGATGATAGGTTGATGGCACAACTTTCATATCATGGATCCATGGCCTACCCAATATAATATTGTAGCAGGATAAGGAGTCCATGACACAGAAGCGTTGCATTGAGTTGACCCCTTCAACATATACTGGCAGCTTTATTTCTCCCATAATATTCTTGGCCTCTCCACTGAACCCAACAAGTACAGTGGACTTTGAGGTGATATCCGTCGGGGATACATTCATCCTCTTCAATGTTTCTAGTTGAATAATGTTGACAGAGCTGCCATTATCCACCAGTATCCTGCGCACAAAATGATTAGCAATATATAAAGTTATTACCAAACCATCATGATGAGGATCCTGGACAGTATCCCTGTCATCACTGTCGAACGTGATCACTTTATCAGCTGTGAGGGTTGTCATCCTGGTTGGCTTATTGTTGGGATTGAACCCTACCAGAGGAACAGATAATGAAACCCAAAACTGGTTCACTTCAGTGGATTCATCATAAGCAGCTATTTGCATTAAGCTTTCCCCTTGACAGTGGTTATCTGGCAACTGACAGACTTTAAAGCACTACTCAACAAGATAACTGTTACTAAAGTACTGATGAAGATTAAAGACTGAAGCTCAATCTACTGACAGAATCCAAGCACTGCTGAAGAGTTAAAACACTGCCCATTCAAGGACTGATCATCCTTTGAAGAAAGTACTGATGCTCAACATCAGTGGTTGACTACATCAGTGGAATGAAGAATCAGTGGTTATACTTCAGTGCTTAGAATGTAATCAGTGTCTGTATGGTCAGTAGTTATAGATCAGTGGATAGAGTTTGTTAGGCTGTTAGATGTCACTTTCATGGTGACGTCAGCTGATATGCTTCAGTGGTTTGGTATGCCTATAAATGTAACAGTACCCTGTACTGTTACATTTGATTGATTGACTGAGCGAGTTCTTTTCCTCTAGTCCAATCCTTTCATCTTGTGCAATCAACCATGGAGTATCAGGCTGAGGGGGAGTTTAGTTTGTAATCACGCTTTGTAATCTTTTGATTTGAATTGTAATCATTTGACTTAATGTGAAGCATGTATTTATCAAAACTATTTTCTCCTTGATTGTGTTTACAAAGTTTGTTTTCATTTTCGCTGCATTTAAACTCTGTTCATTTCTATTGATTTGTTCAGATTATACAAACAAACACATTCATGAGGGGCCTCCGATCCTAACAATTGGTATCAGAGCTTGGACAGTCAAATTCGATCTAACAGTCAATTTGACATAACAGTTCAGCTCAAAAATCATTGATACTAAGGTTGATTGTATTTAGTTGAAAAACAGAGTAACGAGAAATCATGTTCAAAGTGACTACTCAAAAGCTCTGTAAAACAACCAAGATGTCATAGGACACACAAACTTCATATAACAAGTGATGACATACATAAACCACCTATAGTTTTCAGATCTGAAAATATGTCTGGTAACTATGGTAAAATTATTTACGAAAATTAATTTTAATTGTTGCTATGAAGTTTTTGCTGTTTCCATCATGTTTGCTACTAAGGTGTGAACCTCATGTCAACAAAAATCTATGTTCGGATAAAAACACTAGTGTTTTTGTTTACATAAAAAGAGGGAAACTAAAACCTTAGTCATTTAGATCTTATGTATTGAAAAACAGGTTGAGAATCCTTCAAAAGGACCAAAATCAATTGTGGGAAGAATACATTAAGAAAATCAGCAGTAAAAAATATCCAGATCATGGGTAATGTGAAATTTGGCATAAGCATGTGCAGAAATGACCAAATCTCTGAAAACATTGCTGCAAAATGATCCTGGAATAAGTATTCCTTCAACAAATACTTCCCAGTGAGTATTTCAGTACTTATGAATGGGAAGGGTAAAAAGGGAAGAAGAAAATCATAAAAACTCAAAAGTGTGTTTATCTCAAAACTTTTGAAGTCAAAAGAAAAGAGCATAAATGAAAAACACTTAAGAGTCCAAAATTGGGTGAAAATGGTCATCAAGCAACTGTGTGCATTCATTGATTCAGGAAAGTTCAGGTAACAATAGTATCACCAGTGATTAAACTTACAAGAGGACTAGACAAGTTTTTCAGAATCATCACATGGTAACAAAGTTTATAACAGGACTTTCAAAAACACATGTGAACATGTCTCCTCATTTTTGCAATCAATTAAACAAGAAAATGGTCTCAAACAGTGCTTTTTACAATGTTTTTCAAACCACTGACCATTTTCATAAAATTTGAGAGTGATGTGATTATGATTTTTATTGGAAAATATATCAGATCCTTTTTTATGCTGTCTTCAGAAAAACCTTTAATTATTTTTCTTGAAAAGGTTCTTCTCAAATAAAGCAGGATATATTATTCTTTATCTTTTTCTTCAAGAGTGATATGTTTTGTACTTTTACTTATTTTTTATAGTAAAAGTTTCAATCTCCTGTCAGGATATAAAACCTTTATTTTTGTTGGTGATATTATCCTTAAAAACAGATCAAAAGGAAATGGTACAAGTGTCAAGGTCATGTCAAACTCAAGTTTGTTTTAACACTGATTAAAAGATTGATTGCCAACAGACCCTAAAATACTTGGGTACTCATGTTCTAATTAAAATATTATGACACAAAATGAGTAGCCTTAGTAAAAGGGTTTTAATCATCTGGGATACTAAACCACTGTCAGGAATCTATAAAAGCTTCAAAATGTGTAATTGACATGTGGCAAAACCTTGAATGAAAATTCTCATAAAAGCTGCTGACATGTTGAACTTGACAATTTGCATCTAAAATGTATTTTGTTGAGGATAGCAATCTTGTAGACATTTCAGAATCAACATCAACTGATGTTAGAGATGATATTGTGATTTCACAAGATAAAATCATTTCTTTCATTAGAACAGCAGATGCTCAAAATACTTGTCAAAAGCTTATCCACTGATGCACTATCTGTTGATATACTAGCCTTTCAAATCCTTAACATTACTTCACCCCTAACCACTGTTTTGTTCAAACATCTGTTTCCTAAATATTTTCCACTGCTGAAAGTCAACCCCTGATCTTTCATTTTCTTGGCAAGCACTGATGCTCAAAATCAGTGTCTTATCCACTGATATGCTATCAACTGATAGTAAAAATCACCCATTGCTCTCATATTGTTACCGTTGTAACCACTGATATTTGCTTCATCAGTGGTTCTCCAAAATAACTGTCCTCCATTATTCATCTTCTCATCAGAGGTTGGCACATGGTCAGTTTCTAGCCATCAGATCTTTGTAACCGCTGCCACATCAGCATTCACTTTTTCCCTAAATAAAACCCTGACCAAAACCCCAAACATGTTTTTAAACTGTCGAATTGAATTCTAAAATTCTCTTCTCAAAGCAGTTTCTAACCTTCCATCCCAAATCATTCTTCATTCTTCTTCATCAAGATGACGAAATCAAAATCATCCTCATCCTCCAAAGAGGACACTCAAATGGTCGCTGAACCTATTGAAATCCCATACAAATCTCCTCACAATTACTTGGGTCTGCTCACAAAACCCACTACCACCAACACTTTCGATTCCATCATCGACATCATGTCTGCATCAAAGTACAAAACTTTGCTAACAGCAGATGCTCCAATTTACCAACAAACCCAGAGAGAGTTTTGGAAAAATGCTACCCTTGACCAACAAGACGAGAAAGTCATAGCCATCAACTCTTCCATACATGGAAAAGCGATTCAAATTACTCGACAATCCATTTCAGAAGTTTTTAAACTCAATGATCAGCAAGGTAAAACTTCTTTTCTTAAAAGCAAGTTAAAAACTGATTTTCTAGGAAGGGGGTATGCAGAACAAACAAAAAGAGATACCTTACAAAAAGGTTTCTTTCCTTCTGCACCTAAGTTTTTATTCCACACACTTTTGATGTGTGTTTCAAATAAAACAACTCCTTTTAACGAAATACCATTGAAGATCCAATGTCTGGGTTATGCTATTTTAAATAATGAAAATTATAACTATTCCTAGGAGATCTTTGATGATTTGGTGAAAAATGTTGATAGCAAAGCATTTCTACTTTTTCCAAGGTTTCTAAGCTACTATTTTAAACAAAAATTTGGAAAAGAAAATGAAAATTTGCTCGAACAAGGTGTTTATTTTCAAATAAAAGGTTTAACACCTGAAACATTCACTAGAATGTTGACACCTATAAAAACAAAAGCAGAGGTGCCTGAGCAGAATTTAGCAGCTACCACTGCTCCTCAGGCATCTGCTGTTGAGCCCATTGCTCTAGGTGATCATAGCAGCACAACCACTGCTTTGAAACCCACACCTGCCATTACCAAAAAGACCAAAAAGAAAGCATCCAGAAAGCCCCCCAAACCCAAAACAAAGGCAACTCTGTAAGATGAGATCCCAGAGCCACTGCCAGTGACAACACAAATGTCACCTACAACCACTGCTGCTACTTCCTCACAGCAGATAGAAGAAAGATCTCCACCATTGCCTCAAACTCCTCCAGCATCCTCACAAAAGGATCAAGTTGTAAGCATAGGGACCCCACATTATGAAGCTCTGGATTCAACTGGATCCATCTTCCTCAGTCCTGATCCCAAGGACATGTTTCTTTCATCACCTATATCTTCACCCCTCACATTACCACAATCAATAATACCCTTGTTGCATGCAGTTGCTATAGCTCAGACACAAACCAGTTCCTCTCTATCACCTATTATTGAGAGTACACTCCCACAAGTGTCTGGGTCTAATGCTTATACATCTGCTATCCCAGCAACAACTGAGGAGGTTACACTGCAGGAGTTACAAGTAATTCTTGACAGTAGTTCAAGTGGAGCAGCAACTACAAATGTTGGATCAACAGATCTACATTTGGCCATTTGTTACATCAATAAGACTCCCTTGAAGGCAATTTCTTCTATAGCACCTCTGATAACCACTAGTGAGGCTGTTTTGACCACTGGTTCTATCAAAAGGTTATCAAGTGCTGAAGAAAGAAGTCCCCAGTACCAAGAACAAGGGGCATCAATGGATGATTTTTGGGCTTCGTGTCCTAAGTCACACATTGATACAACCACTGCTGGTGGGGAATCAGATGATCCCATTAATTTGGGTGATGATTTAAAATATCAGGAATTGACGGGGAGAATTGACAACCTTGAAACATCTGTTGCTGAAATAAAGGATATGGTGCAACAGCTGTTAAAAGCTCAAAATGCACAATCCACTGCTGTTCCAGCTTAAGCATCTGCACAATCTGCACCTTCTACAAATGAGCTATGGAATCTATTTCAACCCCTGCTCGAAAAACAAAGACAAATGGCAGATCAACAACACGCAATATACGTGCAAGAACTGAGAAACATGATTGAGTCAAGGTTTAGAAACACACAAGCAGACATCAAGGCTATAAAAGCCCAAATGTTGAATACCCCTGGCACTGCTCCTTCCAATGTTCTTTTCATCAATCAAATTCCTCCAGATAATGCCAAAAAGGGGGATAAAATAAAGGGATTAAAGAAGAAGGGAATAGAAGATGGCCTTTATGTTGAACCAGAAAAAGAAAAGCAGGCTTCTAAACCATCTACCCAAACAGCTGATGTAACACCAGCTGTCTCAACAACTGTTGGTACATCAGTAGTTTCAGCAGTTGTTAAAACCATCACTCCAACACACACCACAACCACTGCCCTACCTTCACTTAAAATCACCTCTCCACCAAAAGACATCACTTCAACTACATCACCACCCATCAAACCACCACCTGCTCAAAAGCAGAAGACATCTACTGACACATCAGTAGTTGTAATGACAACAGAGCTTGAAACACCAGTTGTTTCAACATCTGTTTGCCAGCCATCCATCACTGCTCTCATCAATGTCACATCACAACCAAAACCTCCTTCACCCAAAAAGCTTTACACAAGAAAAAGGAAAGTTTAAAAGAATAATGATGATATACCAGCACCCACTCAAGTATCCTCCACTAGAATTGAATCTGTTGCTGAAAAATATCCACTGGAATTAGAAGTTGTAAAGGATGAGATGAAACAATTCTATACGATAGATGATCCTTGGGAAAGAAGATTTCCTACTCTCATTGGCTTCAGGAATCCATTAAACATGAATGAGTATCTAAAACTCAAAGCCAGGCAAGCAGATATAAGAGCTAGAATTGAATGCAAAGATCAAGGTGATAAAGCCATTTCTGAGAGAATGGAGTTTTTACTCACTAAGGTCAAACAAATGGAAGATTATGCAAAAGACCTGAGCAAAGACATGTTAAATATGCCACCTGATGTTGCCCTACAAAAGATAATGAGAAAGGAGTATCTTGAATTCATCATGAAAGAAAAGTTTTATCCAGCCAAAGAAGAACAATTAAGTGAATGGCCACTCATTGCACTAAAGCACGAGGTGAACAGAATCAAGAGAATCCAAAATGATCCAAGTAAGAAAAAGACAGCTCCAAATTGGAGTAAATACAAACATGCCATTGATAAACTCACTTCAGAATACAAGAAAAAGAAACAGGAGTTGGTGGATGCAAATGTAGGAACTGCAAAAGCCATTGCAAAATGGACAAAGCAGTATACAGATGAGGCCTATGAAAGGTTGAAAAGAAGGAAACTGACAGATCCAAATTTACCAAAGAAGCCTGAACACAAAGAGCCAAAACAGGTCATTGATCCTAAACCACTGTTCACATCAGCAGATACCTCTATCATTTTGATAAACCAAGAAAAGAGGAAACTGCTGACTAATGAAGAAGAAAAGGAAAAGGAAGCTGAGTACTTTACAGAAGCCATCAAGAAAATGGCTTTAAATGAAGACAGCTCAGCAAAACTTCAAAACCTTGTCAAAAAGGTAATACACAAATCAGCATCAACAAACACTTCAGCAGATATGACAGCCATTGAGCTAGATCAAAAGAAAAGGCAAGAGCAAATTGAACAAGAAACTGCAGAAGACATAGCTGCAACAAATGAAATCATAAAAAGGGCCTTCAAACAAATGTCAGTTGAAAACTCCGAAGCAGCAAAAGTTCAGAGTACTGATCATGCTAAAAACTTTGAACTATCAAAAGCTCAGAGTATTGATCATGCTGAAAACTCTGAACCAGCAAAAGCACAGAGTACTAATCAACAAATGATCACAAGGCCAGCATCTCCAAACTCACCAGTTAATAAATCTCTCCCAAGAAACCCATTGGGTTCAAAAGTACTAAAATGGATGTCTGATCAAAAGACTAATGTACTGACCTTGTTCAGATCCAATGGTGAAGTGAAGTACATATCAAGGAAAGAAGCACTAGGCCTGGGTGTTGAAGATCTGCAAGATCTCCTTGAACTTACACTGTGCAGGGATGAAGATGACATAAGTTCGATGGATTTTGAGTTGCAGTTTAAAGGACAAATTAGGGAACTTCTGATGAGACAATAAAGATCCAGAATAATGAAGGGTTTTGGCATTATCTGTTCCAGGGGGAGATTATTGGGATTGAACCCTACCAGAGGAACAGATAATGAAAGCCAAAACTGGTTCACTTCAGTGGATTCATCATAAGCAGCTGTTTGCATTAAGCTTTCCCCTTGACAGTGGTTATCTGGCAACTGACAGACTTTAAAGCACTGCTCAACAAGACAACTATTACTAAAGTACTGATGAAGATTAAAGACTGAAGCTCAATCTACTGACGGAATCCAAGCACTGCTGAAGAGTTAAAACACTGCCCATTCAAGGACTGATCATCCTTTGAAGAAAGTACTGATGCTCAACATCAGTGGTTGACTACATCAGTGGAATGAAGAATCAGTGGTTATACTTCAGTGCTTAGAATGTAATCAGTGTCTGTATGGTCAGTAGTTATAGATCAGTGGATAGAGTTTGTTAGGTTGTTAGATGTCACTTTCATGGTGACGTCAGCTGAGATGCTTCTGTGGTTTGGTTTGCCTATAAATGTAACAGTACCCTGTACTGTTACATTTGATTGATTGACTGAGCGAGTTCTTCTCCTCTAGTCCAATCCTTTCATCTTGTGCAATCAACCATGGAGTATCAGGCTGAAGGGGAGTTTAGTTTGTAAGCACGCTTTGTAATCTTTTGATTTGAATTGTAATCATTTGACTTAATGTGAAGCATGTGTTTATCAAAACTATTTTCTCCTTGATTGTGTTTACAAAGTTTGTTTTCATTTCCGCTGCATTTAAACTCTGTTCATTTCTATTGATTTGTTCAGATTATACAAACAAACACATTCATGAGGGGCCTCTGATCCTAACACTTATCTCCCCTATTTGCCTTAGCCTCCTTTGCATGTCTTTTTTCTGTGGAGTATGAAGTTCCACAAATGTCGGATCCTCCTGAAATAAAGTTAATTATCTTGGCATCTGCAGGAGGTGATTGATGTGTGTAAAATGCACATATAAATTACATCAAATGAGGCATAAAACTAACCCTTTTTAGTACCAATGTTGGAAAAAGTGTGCTTTTATCTTCCTTTTGTATTTTCAGGGTTAAAAGAACTTAAACGAACAAAAAAAGCAAAACCACAGTCAAATCTAACATAAATACAAGGAAAGGAATAAACGTGGCATGCCCGACTCCTCGACAACATCTTCCCAAGCAAAAACAAGACTTCAGAAGGCTGAACACGCCCCCTGCCCAGCGGACACGGGGGCGTGCCCAAGTGTCTGCAGAAAAGACAAAAGCATAGAAGCTTCTATTCCCCAACACGGGGGCGTGCCCAGCTCCACACGGCCGTGGTCAACGCTAAGATTCGCAGAATCCAAGCAAATCTTGATAGTATAGATACGCTTCTTCACACGGGGCCGTGCCCAGCGGACACGGGGGCGTGGTCAACTAATGCAGACAAACTGCAATTAATGAAGAAAGAGAAAGTGGATGGACACGGGGCCGTGCCCAATGGACACGAGGCTGTGTCCGGGCTTCTGTGCAGGCTATAAATAGAGGTGCTTGGTTCACTTCAAAGGCGTCCCTTGGCAAACCACATCTCTCCCACTTCACCCACACTCCACCACCATCACAACACCAAAATCCACCACCATCATCCATCATAGAGTGTGTGTAGTAGTCTTGGGATCCAAGATTGATAGTAAGAGTTCTTGACAATCAAAGGCCATGTTTGCCTAAGTCTCTTACATCACTTGGTGAAGACAAGCATTTAGTGTAATACTTTTGTTTTTTAATCTTTTCGCACTTATTATTTGGTTTTGTATTAATGACTTTAATAACTAATTTCTTATGTTGAAGGTGAAACTTCCTTATCATTTGTCCGTGGTGTCTTGGCGTTATTTTACTGTCTATATAAAATAAAAGATTTACACCATTCATATCTCTACGGTCTATATAGAGATATGTTGGCTACCTGGTCGGGGGTTAAGGGAATGGTTTGGTAAGGTTCTTGCCTTGTTCAGTGTATAGATCCTGCAAGGACCTGGGTCAAGCTTACTAGGGCCTCCTTCAATACCCACTGGTATTGGATGGCGGGGGTGCGAATGGCTTGATCCCCTCATATGTAAACTACTATTAATACATTAACCCGGCTACATGGGATTGTATCTCTGCTGACTCAAACCACTTAGCCGAGGGTAACGTCACCTTCAAAAGAGGGGCCTACCACATTACGCATTAATAACTTAATTAATTGTCTTTCTATAATCCAACCCTTTAGGATTGTATCCTTGCTGACTCAAACTACTGGGTTGAGGGTAACGTCACCTTCAAAAGAGGGGCCTACTACTATAATTAAGATAATCTCTTAAAAAGTGCAAAAGTGCGGAAAACATCAAAGGTTACACTAAAGGCGAGTCAGATCCAAGTGATTCATTTTGTCTATTTGTTTTTTTTTTATTTTCAGCATTTTTAGTTTTTATTTTCTTGTTTAAACCTTTTTCTAAACTTTTGATTTGATTAGACATTGAGTATAAACCGGTATTAAAAGCTCTTGTGTCCTTGGACGACCTCGGTATCTTACCAATGCTATACTACGCTCACGATGGGTGCACTTGCCCATATGTGTGTTTAGTGTTAGTAGAATATCGTGTTTTATAAATTTAAAACTTGACTAAAGTGTTAAAAAGGGCTAAAAACATACATAAAAATATATACACACCGACACACATCAAGTTTTTGGTGCCGTTGCCGGGGACACAAGGATTTTAAGAAAGTTAGGAATCAACGGCCTAATCGTTTTTTCTTATTTTTCTGTTTTTTTTAGGATTTTTATAAATTTTTCAGCTTCTGCAGAGCTCAGCACGGGTCGTGCCTGGTCAGACACGGGGCCGTGCCCAGCATTGTTACTGGCAGTTTTTATTTCCCGAGTTAGAGAGAGCTGAGCATGGGGTCGTGTAGGTGCAGTACGGGGCCATGTCGAGCTCTCCAGTAACGGGGATCCGGAAAACAATCACTGTAACTCTGACCACAGGCCGTGTTCATCTGAGCACGGGGCCGTGGTGAAACTTCTGACCAACGTTCTTTTTGTTTTTATTGCAGGACTTGGAACCCAGGCGCCACACCTGAACTTTCTACGTAGTGTATGAGCTCCAGTTCCAGTAGAGACATAAAGGAAACTCTAGACGAACCCGAACGCTTTCTTAGAAAAAGACTTAAAGCTAAAAACCAAGAGAAAGTTTTGGGGGGCCCACTTCCAATGGCGGATCAACGTACCCTCATGGATTACCTACGGCCCACCGTAGGTAATCTTGGCGCCGCTATCAATGCGCCGAATGTCGATGCCAACAACTTCGAACTTCGGCCGCATTTGATCCAAATGCTCCGCAACCTTCTACTGGCGGATGAAGATCCCCATTTACATATTACCAACTTTTTGGAAATATGTGATACTTTTAGGATCAACGGAGCATCAAATGACGTTATCCGCCTACGAATGTTTCCATTTTCACTAAAAGACCGAGCTAAGGCTTGGCTTAATACCCTCCCAGTTGGTTCGGTAAACACCTGGGATAAACTAGCCCAAAAGTTTCTGTATAAGTATTTCCCTCCTGCTAAAACGGCTAAATTAATTACTGAGATTAATACATACTCACAAGAGGACGGGGAATCCTTATATGAAACTTGGGAAAGGTTCAAGGAGCTACCGAGAAAGTGTCCTCATCATGGTCTTGCGGTATGGCAACAAGTATCCACTTTCTACAATGGGTTGTTGCCACACACAAGACAAACACTTGACTCTAGCTCCGGGGGACTTCTAGGTAACCGCCGCTCAAATGAAATTTACAATCAAATTGAGGAAATTTCTCAAAACAATTTTCAGTGGCACACTCCCCGAGGCAATAAATCTATTGCCCCGGGCGCCCATAAGGTTGACGAAAGCACTTCTTTACAAGCCCAAATCGAGGCCCTTTCTTAAAAAATCAAGAGGTTAGAAATGGTAAAAACGGCCTCGGTTATGGCTTGTGAAGGGTGTGGTGGGCCACATGAAAATTGGAGTTGTATGAAAGAATTGGATAATCAAACAGAAATGGCAAACTACATTGATAATAGACCTAGGCTGTCAGGTCCTCCGACAGGTACCTACAACCTAGGATGGCGTAACCACCCTAACCTTGGTTGGAGAGAACCTGGCAATAGTAGTAACCAACAAAATCAAAACCAAAGAACAAACTTTCAACAACCACGCAATGAGTCTCAAAATTTATCTCAACAACAACAAGGGGGACGAGAGAGGCTTGAAGACACCGTCTCACGCCTCATCTCTGACACCGATAAGAAAAACTCTGATCGATTTCAACAAATAGAATCGAATTTTAGAAACCAACAAGCTAGTATTCAAAACATTGAAAAACAATTAAATCAACTAGCTCAAAATTGCTCCGAGAGACCACAAGGCGCGTTACCTAGCAATACCGAAACAAACCCAAAGGCGCAAGTACATCTCATCACATTGAGAAACCGTACCGTAGGGCCCGAGGAAGCTCCGCTTCCCTCAACTGAAAGGAGTTCACCCAGCCAAATCACAGCTTCACCCCAAAAAGAGACGACTCCTACACCAAGCCAAGAGCCACCCAAGAACCCTCTGGTGCCTTATCCTGGTCGGTTACTTCGCCAAAAGACCGATGAGCAATTCACAAAATTCGTAAATCTACTAAAACAATTGCATGTCAATATTCCATTTGTAGAAGTCCTAACCCAAATGCCTAAATATTCAAAATTCATGAGGGACTTTCTCACTCACAAAAGGAAAATTGAACCATTGCAATTAGTTAATTTAAGCGAAGAATGCTCCGCCTTACTACTCAACAAACTCCCACAAAATAAAATCGACCCCGGAAGCTTTACCATCCCTTGTTCAATTGGGGACTCACCCATACGCAATGCACTAGCCGATCTTGGGGCTAGCATCAACCTCATGCCCGCATCAATGTTCGACCGACTCGGACTAGGGAAAACAAGCCTCATACTAGATATGGAGGAAGATACCGAAGTGCCACTCATCTTAGGGAGGCCATTCCTAGCTACGGCCCACGCAGTGGTAGACATGAATGAGGGAACACTAACATTGAGGGTTGGGGAGAAGGAAATGAAGTTTGGAGTTGGGAAAAGAGTAGAAGATGATGATCCGGTCAACTACATGAAAGTCATAGACTCAAGTTTGGATGATGCTCTCCGATGGTGCAACATGGGATGCAACCCATCCCACTTGGGTAACATATGACTGGCTTTGGGTCTAGCCAAGGACCCCCTTATAAACGTGGCGCACCATGGAGGCATTTCGCGGAACTATCCTTAGTTTTAGTTTAACATTTATGCTTTCTAGTTTAGTTTTAATTTTCAGGAATAAAACACACTCGGGATGGTGAAGGATACTAAGGGAGGCCTGAACCAACACCCCATGCACAAAAACAGAGCCACCCGACAATTTTCTTCATTACAGCAAGTTCGGTACGGGCCGTGCTCAGCCAACACGCCCCGTGCTGAAGGATCTGCAGAAAAACGCCCAGTTCAGGTAACTGGACACGGGCGTGTTCAGTGAACACGCCCACGTGCCCAGCCTTCTGTTACTATCTGTTACTGGCAATCTGAACACGGGGCCGTGCCCGGTTACCACGGCCCGTGTCCAGACGTCCAGTAACATTAATTTTTGTTTTTACACACCTTTTTACACATTCAATCAACCTAAAAACTTATTTTTGGGACACATTGAGGACAATGTGTAATTTAAGTGTGGGGGGGATGCTAAAACCTTGAATTTTGCAAGTCCTAATTACAAGCCTTACACAAAACTCTATTGGAACCGCTAAACACCCCAATTTTTTTCAAAAACTTTTCATTTTTTTTACTTGTCTTGGTTTAAATTGGGAATAACAAGTTCTAAAAAGGTTATATTTTTACAAATTTACAACCAATAGCGTCGTGATAAAAAGAACCAACATAAGAAAATTATGAAACGACATGACAAATCTAGTTAAAATTTGATTATATATACTTGATCACATTAAAAACCCATTCCCACAAAAAAAGTGAGTTTTGAGCCTTTAATTGAGCATATAAATACACATCTTTAAAACTAAATGCTCATCTTTCGTTTCTTGTGTGAATAGCCGCTTGGTTTTTTACGACTCTAGAACTTTCCATGACGATACACTCCCGGTCCTTACCAACTTAAACCCAAGTAAGTAAATGATGGAGGCATTAGGACTAACCATTTTCTTTCAACACCATTATTTTTCTTTTTTTTTTTACCACCTACCCAAAATCCCCCTAGTTAACCCCTTTGAGCCTAAACCTTTTCGTTTCTAAACCCACAAAACAAACACCCTTTACCCACCAAAAACCCTTTTTCATTTTAAACCCTTTATTTTAGTAAAAAGCTCGGTTTTCATGTGACATTCCTTCTTATAAAAAAAATGATGAAGTCTAGCAATAAACAAACAAGTTCCTCAAAAGAAACTTTGTTTGAAAAATGCTTCGTTTGAATAAAAAGTCACAAAAACAAAAAGTTTTACGAAAACCGATGCTTTTTACGCCTTTCGCCCTTTTCTACTAACCACTAACCCAAAACCACCTACCTTTAACCCAAGCCTAACCCTTCCCCAAAGTCCTCCTGATATTTACAAAGGTTTGTAGTTAAAAAGGAGGAGGATTGATTGCTTGGCAAGCATATGGTAGAAGTAAGTTTCATGCCGGTCTCGAGTGTTTCACAAAAATACATCTTCGGCCGAGTGTTGAGTGACATCTCGTGAGGTATGTGAACTTGTATATAAATGGAATTTTAAAGAGGCATGTTATGCCCAAATAAGTAATTTCCCTTATGTAATGTTCTAAATAAATCATAACGAATAGGATTGTAAATAGCTTAAAAATAAACCTAATAAAGATCTTGAAATCCCGACACTCAAGACAAGCTCAAAACTTTCTCTTCTACCCATTCCATTTGGGTGTGTAAGCCACATTATAAAGAGTTTTGCTTGAGGACAAGCAAAGATTCAAGTGTGGGGGTATTTGATGTGTGTAAAATGCAACATATAAATTACATCAAATGAGGCATAAAACTAACCCTTTTTAGTACTAATGTTGGAAAAAGTGTGCTTTTGTCTTCCTTTTGTATTTTCAGGGTTAAAAGGGCTTAAATGAACAAAAGAAGCAAAAACACAGCCAAATCTAACATAAATACAAGGAAAGGAATAAACGTGGCATGCCCGACCCCTCGACAACATCTTCCCAAGCAAAAACAAGACTTCAGAAGGCTGACCACGCCCCGTGCCCAGCGGACACGGGGGCGTGCCCAAGTGTCTGCAGAAAAGACAAAAGCATAGAAGCTTCTATTCCCCAACACGGGGGCGTGGTCAACTAATGCAGAAAAACTGCAATTAATGAATAAAGAGAAAGTGGATGGACACAGGGCCGTGCCCAATGGACACGGGGCCGTGTCCGGGCTTCTGTGCAGGCTATAAATAGAGGGGCTTGGTTCACTTCAAAGGCATCCCTTAGCAAACCACCTTTCTCCCACTTCACCCACATCCACCACCATCACAACACCCACATCCACCACCATCATCCATCATAGAGTGTGTGTAGTAGTCTCGGGATCCAAGATTGATAGTAAGAGTTCTTGACAATCAAAGGCCATGTTTGCCTAAGTCTCTTACATCACTTGGTGAAGACAAGCATTTAGTGTAATACTTTTGTTTTTTAATCTTTTCGCACTTTTTATTTGGTTTTGTATTAATGATTTTAATAACTAGTTTCTTATGTTGAAGGTGAAACTTCCGTATCATTTGTCCGTGGTGTCTTGGCGTTATTTTACTGTCTATATAAAATAAAAGATTTACACCATTCATATCTCTACGGTCTATATGGAGATATGTTGGCTACCTGGTTGGGGGTTAAGGGAATGGTTTGGTAAGGTTCTTGTCTCACCCCCAAAATCCACCATGCGGAGTATCACCGCTTGGAGGCGTGACGTGACCAGGATCGAGCCACCAATCATATTGAACAACACAATTAAGTAAATAAAACCAACCACAATACGATTGGTGACCTAAAGAAGGTAACCGATTTTAGGATAACAGCGTGAGCATAAAACTTAAGTTCAAAACATAAGTTCGTAGTTCATAAGTTTAAAGACTTCAAAACATAAGTTCCATAAGTTTATAAGGTTTAATTATTAAGTACGGGACATAACAGTCCTTATCCCACAATAACCTCCTCCTCATGCAAGCTCCATAGCATCTAGCGACCTGTAAGGCATGTAACAACGAGTCAACAACAAAGTTGAGTGAGTTCACGTTTGGTTGTTTAGTTTTAAGTTGTTTCTGAAAAACGTGGTTTGACTTTCGTTGGCTTATGTGCCGTGGGGGTTACCCCATAGTTGAAAGTATGTTTAACCAGTTCCTTTTATTACCCAAACCATATCCATAATCAGTGGGGGCTTCCCCATGTGAACCACTAGATGGTATGATATCGACTACTACGAACGATAGTTGTGTCGTACATATCCTACCCAAGGAGGATATGTAGATCCCGTTTTTAATTTCTTTAACCCATTCCCAACCACCGGGAATCCCATGCCTTAGAAAGTGTGTGAACTCACCCTGGTTTGCTCGGTTAGATTCTCAAATATAGCTAACAGTCAAGGTTGGTCAATCACGTCCTAATATGATTACCAGTTAGTCATTTAGTGGTTTCAAATAGAGCACAAAGTTCCTACACGTATCTACTACATAACATACATTCACTTTAATAGTTCATGCTCATATAAACATTCCACCTATAGCTATTCTAGAACAAGCATACGATATTGCACATAACACTTTTATTGACATATAACATGTTAGATCATTCACAGATAACATACCCGACATTTAGACACGCAAATTACTACTTATGTCATTTCAACTTAAATATCCAAAACTGGGCTGTTTTCGGGCATTTTAATAAAATAGTTAACTTATTCCAAAAATTCCCAAATTTTTACAGAATATCTTAAACGATCCAAATATTATTGTGTAAAAATATCGGGGTCCAGTTCATTACCAATATTTTATAAAAAATCATTTTCCGGACTGAAATCAGATTTATCTTTTTCTGACTGCAGTCCACGGAATAATTTATTTAAAATTCATCAAGAGTCCGATTTACGAAATTCCAGTGAGAGAATTACAAATACATCGGTGGTCATCTACAGTAAAAATTTCATGATCTAACTCTACACAGAATTCAAGTTATGACGGAAAACAGAACGCATATTTTCAGCAGTAAAAATGCAGCTCTAGCTGCTGTTACAAAACGACACTTTAAAAATAGTAAACGAAGTCCAAAAATTACGATTCCAGTGACATTAGAACCGTATTTTATAATACATAAATCTAGACTTCAGAAAATACATTTTTCGTTTTATTAAGGTCCTGTTACAGCCAACTGAAGTTGGCTGTAATCACCAATCAGACTCCTGTTTTCAGCCTTTAGTTTTCTAGCTCGTGTTCGATTGATTCCGTTAACATGTTTAGTGATCACAACGACATCAAACATCAATATTAACAAGCAAATCATCAGGAAATCAACAAGAATCAAACAACTTCATATTAATATCACTTCATCACATTTCCTTTTTATGTAAACATTATGTTCATGTTTCTAGTTCAAGTTTCTTTGTGTTCTTTAAGTTTATCATGTAACTTACTTTAACCACTAAAATAACATGAATAATGAATGGATCTAAGTTCTTACCACTAGTTCAAGACTAGGGAAGTTCGAGTGAAGAGATGTGGTGGATAAAAGAAAACGAGAGCGGTCCTTGACAATCCGTGAGCTCCACACTTCGTGATTCACCTTGGTGCACCTTGGAGTGAACTTGGAATGAATGAGTGGAAACCGAAAATGAGGGTGGTGCAAGGGGGTGCTTGGCCGAAGCTTGTAAAGAGGGAGAGAGAGTGAAGATGGAGTTGTGGTGTGAATGATGAAGATGAGTTGAATTAGGGACTTGTGGATTTATAGAAAATCCTCCAACATTGTATTGCCCTCTAGTCCATGTGTTCTCTAGATACTTAACATAATCTTATTTTTAAATCAAAGAAATCAAGGGGGTGTCCCACTAATCCATAACCAGTTGGGGGGGGGGGGGTTGGTCTAGTTGTGTTGCAATGGTAAGTAACTAAGTTAGTTAGAAGGTTAAGGGTTTAGTTAGTGCTTAATGTGTGTTATGTAATATATAGTGTGTTAGGGTGTTCGGGGATCCTAACTAGCTCAGAAAAATAAAATAATGTGTCTGACAATATTTTCATGTTCCGGGTAATGTCCGGTTGTTCGGTTTGATACTGTTCCGTTAAAGTGCTCAATTAATCCGTTTAGTGTCCTATATATATATTTTTGTAATCATTTTAATTCTCGACACTCAGGAAAGCATAACGAACTATTTAGTAACTTTTCTGTACACTACTAGTATGTTAACAAGCACATGTAAGTATAACACAGAATTCAGAAAGCAGTTAAGTGATTCAGCACAATCATCAAGCACTTTAATTATCATTAATAGATTGTACGGATACATGGAATTATGAGGGTTGTCACATTCTCCCCCTGTTAAGAAAATTTCGTCCCGAAATTTAGCTCGTGGTTACTGAGGAAGCTAGTTAAGTTGTGTTGTTTTCCTTGTTTTCCTGGGGTGTCACATCATCCCCCTGTTGATTTGGAATTTCATCCCGAAATTCTGCAGTAGCTTCAGCCTCAGTAGTGGTTGCACTTTTCATAAACAGCTGGGGATACTTGACTTTCATTTGGTCTTCTCGTTCCCAGGTATACTATGGGCCACGACGGGAATCCCAACGAACTCGAACAAGGGGTATCCTGGTACGCTTGAGGATCTTAACATCTCGATCAGTAATTTCTACTGGTTCCTCGACGAATCGCAGCTGGTCGTCGATAGTGAGCTCCTTTAAGGGAACTATGAGGGTCTCATCTGACAAACACTTCTTCAGATTCGACACGTGGAAAACATTGTGAACTCCGCTGAGCTCTGCCGGTAGATTCAGCCTGTAAGCGACTTTGCCAATTTTCTCAATGATTTCGAATGGTTCGATATAACGCGGATTGAGCTTGCCTCGTTTGTCAAAACGAACTACACCTTTCCAAGGTGAGACTTTAAGTAACACTCGATCCCCAACCTGGAACTCGAGTGGCTTTCTTCGCTTATCAGCATAGCTTTTCTGACGGTCACGAGCTGCCGCCATTCGCTGTCTTATCTGAGCAATTCTCTCGGTTGTATCTACTACAAGTTATGGGCCTGTGATTCGCTGTCACCAACTTCTGCCCAACAAAGAGGTGATCGGCATTTACGTCCGTACAACGCCTCGAACGGAGCGGCCTGGATGCTGGTGTGGTAACTGTTGTTATATGAAAACTCCACTAACGGGAGATGCTTTTCCCAGCCGTTACCGAAGTCGATTACACATGCCCTAAGCATGTCTTCAAGGGTTTGGATGGTGCGTTCAGACTGCCCATCCGTTTGCGGGTGATATGCTGTGCTCATGTCTAAGCGTGAGCCAAAGGACTTGTGCATAGCTTGCCACAGTTCAGATGTAAAACGTGGGTCACGATCAGAAATGATGGAGGTTGGCACTCCGTGCCTAGATACTACTTCCTTTAGGTAAATTTCTGCTAGAGTAGAAAACTTATCCGTTTCCTTGATAGCCAGAAAATGTGCAGACTTGGTCAGTCGATCCACGATCACCCAAATGGTATCGTTTCCGCGTTGAGATCTGGGCAGACCAGTAACGAAATCCATGGAAATTTGTTCCCATTTCCATTTAGGTATCTCTGGTTGTTGGAGTAGGCCTGATGGCTTCTGATATTCGGTCTTGACTCTCGCACATGTCAAACATTTACTAACGTAGGTTGCTATGTGGGCTTTCATGCTAGGCCACCAGTATGTAGTCTTGAGATCATGGTACATTTTATCCGAACCAGGATGTACTGAATAACGAGACTTATGTGCTTCATCCATCACAAGCTCGCGTAAGCCTCCATAAAGTGGAACCTAGATGCGCTCGTTAACATAGTAGGCGCCGTTTCCTTTTGTTCTAGCAGTTGCCCGATCCTCGTAGGGACTCAGCCCTGATGTTCTCCGCTTTCAATGCTTCAACCTGGGCATCTCGTATCTGAGCGGGAAGGCTAGAGTGAATGGTAAGCTGTAACGCACCTACACGCCTAGGTATAGTATCCTTTCGATTGAGGGCGTCGGCCACAACATTGGCTTTGCCCGGATGATACTTGATTGCACATTCGTAATTGTTCAAGAGCTTGACCCATCGGCGTTGTCGTATGTTTAACTCCTTTTGCTTGAAGATATGCTCGAGACTCCTGTGATCGGTGTAAATGGTGCACTTGGTACCGTACAGGTAATGTCTCCATATCTTAAGCGCGAAAAACAACTGCTCCCAGCTCCAGATTGTGAGTAGTGTAATTCCTCTCGTGAACTTTAAGTTGGCGTGATGCGTAGGCAATGACCTTGTCACGTTGCATCAACACGCAACCAAGTCCTTGGATGGAAGCGTCACAATAAACCAAAAAATCATCTGTGCCTTCAGGCAATGAGAGGATAGGCGCGCTACAAAGTCTATCTTTCAAGTGTTGAAATGCGGACTCCTGTGCGTCACCCCAACGATAGGTGACACCCTTCTGAGTCAGTGAAGTGAGAGGTTGCGCAATCTTTGAGAAATCCTTGATGAATCTTCTGTGGTAGCCTGCCAAGCCCAAGAATTGGCGGATTTCTGTTGGTGTACGGGGTGCAGGCCAGTTCTTGATCGAGTCAACCTTAGATGGATCCACATGAATCCCATCCTTGTTTACCACATGGCCTAGAAAGTGGACTTCGCGAAGCCAGAAGTCACATTTCGAAAATTTGGCATACAGTTGCTCTGCTCGAAGAAGTTCCAGCATAAGTTGTAGATGCTGCTCGTGTTCCTCTTGACTCTTAATATAGATCAGGATGTCGTCGATGAACACTATGACAAACTTATCCAGGTAAGGCTTGCACACTCGGTTCATGAGATCCATGAAGACCGCAGGTGCATTCGTTAATCCGAAAGGCATAACCAGAAACTCGTAATGGTCGTAACGAGTTCTGAATGTTGTTTTGGAGACGTCCTCTTCTCGGACTCTCAACCGATGGTATCCCGATCTCAAATCAATCTTAGAGTAATAGCTCGACCCTTGCAACTGGTCGAACAAGTCGTCAATGCGTGGTAGAGGATAACGATTCTTCACGGTCACCTTGTTGAGTTCACGGTAGTCAATACACATTCTGAAGGTACCGTCTTTCTTCTTCACGAATAACACTGGAGCTCCCCAAGGCGAAGAGCTAGGATGTATGAAACCCTTTTCCAAGAGTTCTTGTAATTGCCTGGACAGTTCTTCTAGTTCTGATGGAGCTAGACGATAAGGTGCTCGAGCTATGGGCGCTGCTCCAGGAGCGAGCTCGATTTGAAACTCGACTTGACGATGAGGCGGAAGACCAGGCAATTCCTCAGGAAATACCTCTGGAAAGTCACGTACAATAGGAATGTCTTTAATTCTCTTCTCTTCCATTGATGTGTCAGTAACGAGTGCTAGAATGGTAGTGTGGACCTTTCGCAAACACTTCTGAGCCTTAAGGAAAGAGATAATGCCTAGGACAGCACCACTCTTGTCGCCATAAATCATGAGAGGTTCTTTACCAGAAAGAGGGACGTCCCATCACAACGTTGGGATCGTTCCTTGCATCACCCTGACCTAGCATGAAAACATGTCCCCTGGCACCATTGCCGTTATTGTTACCCTCGTTGTTGCCTCCATTGTTGCCTCCATTGTTGTTCCCATTGTGGTTACCGTTTCCTTGGTTGTTGTTGTTCTGATTCTGGTTCAGCTGAGGACAGTTCCTCTTAAAGTGGCCTTCAGCGCCACACTAAAAGCAACCTTTATTGCCCTATTATTGCTGCTGCTGCTGGTGGTTCTGTGGAGCTTGTTGTTGTTGTTGGCGATTCTGATTTGTTGGTCGTGCGCTCCTGCAATCCTTTGCTTCATGACCAAACTTGTTACACCTCAGACAACGACCCTTGTTGCACTGCCCGCTGTGATGCTTGTTGCACCGGTTGCACTTGGGATGGTTCCCTCGGTATCCACCCTGTCCTTGACTACCGGAAGATTGCTGACCAGGACTCTGGTAGTCATCAGTCTTTCGCTGCTGAGACTGAACTGAAGTAGGACCCTTACTGGAATTTCAATCCCATTTTCTCTTGTTATCATTGGGAGCGTCAGTAGTCGTATCACTAATACGTTTGGGCAGTTTGTTCTGTTCAACTGCTTGATCGGTGAGACGATGGGCCAACTTAATGATTTGCTGATTGGTACCCAGGTTAGCTGAAGTCACGTGACTCTGAATCTCTGGTACAAGACCCTTGAGGTACAACTCAATACGTTTGATGGTAGGGTCTACCATAGTAGGGCACAAGATGGCCAGCTCATTTGACCTTTTCGTATACGCCTCAATCTCAGACCCCGTCATCTTCAGATTGAAAAATTCCACCTCTAGCTTGTGGATGTCGTCGCGACTACAGTACTCTTTTTTGATCAGTTCTTTGAAACCATTCCATGGGGTGGCATTAGCAACCGCCAGCCCCAGTAGTTGAACCTGTGCTTTCCACCAGGTTAATGCAACACCTTCGAGTGTTCCAGTAGCATATTTTACCCTACGATCTTCAGGGCATTCACACATCTAAAAAACCGACTCTAGCTTCTCGAACCAGTGAAGAAGGCCTACAGCTCCTTCAGTGCCACTAAAAGTAGTAGGTCGGCAGTCCATAAACGTTTTGAACGTGCACACAGGAGGCTGAGCATGTTGACCTGTTGCGCGAGAATAAAAGATAAGGTTAAGCACGAGGGTTGATATGGCAGGTTATACCTCCTGCCGGGACAGCTGCGAGTGCCTCAGCAACTCGTTCGTTGATCAAAGCCGTCAGCTGGGCTTGAGTTAGGTTGATACGTCCTCCGCGTCCGCTCATGATCTTCACAACGAAGCAATCGTAAGTGAGAAAAGTGTCGCGAAAGTGCGTAAGTGTGGGACGACAGTAGAGAGTAAGCACACAAGGTTCAAATAGCAGTTATCACGTTAACTAATGCACTGTGTGAATTATCTAACCGACAATATAAAGATAAATCATACCACCTATTGTGTCGAGTCTTGCACGTGGAGCGAAGCGTCGTTGTGGATCATTGAGCATTGTACAGGTTATAGTCTAGTTTTATCAAAAAGCTTTTCCCCTTTTTAAAACCAAGTTCACTATAACCAATGGCTCTGATACCAATCTGTCACCCCCCCAAAATCCACCATGCGGAGTATCACCGCTTGGAGGCGTGACGTGACCAGGATCGAGCCACCAATCATATTGAACAACACAATTAAGTAAATAAAACCAACCACAATACGATTGGTGACCTAAAGAAGGTAACCGAATTTTAGGATAACAGCGGAAGCATAAAACGTAAGTTCAAAACATAAGTTCGTAGTTCATAAGTTTAAAGACTTCAAAACATAAGTTCCATAAGTTTATAAGGTTTAATTATTAAGTACGGGACATAACAGTCCTTATCCCACAACAACCTCCTCCTCGTGCAAGCTCCATAGCATCTAGCGACCTGTAAGGCATGTAACAACGAGTCAACAACAAAGTTGAGTGAGTTCACGTTTGGTTGTTTAGTTTTAAGTTATTTCTGAAAAACGTGGTTTGACTTTCGTTGGCTTATGTGCCGTGGGGGTTACCCCATAGTTGAAAGTATGTTTAACCAGTTCCTTTTATTACCCAAACCATATCCATAATCAGTGGGGGCTTCCCCATGTGAACCACTAGACGGTATGATATCAACTACTATGAACGATAGTTGTGCCCTACATCAGTGTCTATCATCACTGACAGTTTGCCATAGTCCATTAGTACACGCCCGTTTGGACGACACGGTGTGAGGTTTGTTAAACCTAATAGCGCTATTAACTAATAACCCGCTCGCCATCGGCCTCGGCGATTAAGTCGATATATAATGAGGGACTTAATGATAGAGTTTTGTCTAGTAAGTTTTAAGGGTGTTGTCCTACCCAAGGAGGACGAACGTACGTATTCTACCCAAGGAGAATACGCAGAATTTATTATTGGCTTCCTACCTATGGAGGATGGCCGTACATATCCTACCCAAGGAGGATATGTAGATCCCGTTTTTAATTTCTTTAACCCATTCCCAACCACCGGGAATCCCATGCCTTAGAAAGTGTGTGAACTCACCTTGGTTTGCTCGGTTAGATTCTCAAATATAGCTAACAGTCAAGGTTGGTCAATCACGTCCTAATATGATTACCAGTTAGTCATTTAGTGGTTTCAAATAGAGCACAAAGTTCCTACATGTATCTACTACATAACATGCATTCACTTTAATAGTTCATGCTCATATAAACATTCCACCTATAGCTATTCAAGAACAAGCATACGATATTGCACATAACACTTTTATTGACATATAACATGTTAGATCATTCACAGATAACATACTCGACATTTAGACACGCAAATTACTACTTATGTCATTTCAACTTAAATATCCAAAACTGGGCTGTTTTCGGGCATTTTAATAAAATAGTTAACTTATTCCAAAAAATTCCCAAATTTTTACAGAATATCTTAAACGATCCAAATATTATTGTGTAAAAATATCGGGGTCCAGTTCATTACCAATATTTTATAAAAAATCATTTTCCAGACTGAAATCAGATTTATCTTTTTCTGACTGCAGTCCACGGAATAATTTATTTAAAATTCATCGAGAGTCCGATTTACGAAATTCCAGTGAGAGAATTACAAATACATCGGTGGTCATCTACAGTACAAATTTCATGATCTAACTCTACACAAAATTCAAGTTATGACGGAAAACAGAACGCATATTTTCAGCAGTAAAAATGCAGCTCTAGCTGCTGTTACAAAACGACACTTTAAAAATAGTAAACGAAGTCCAAAAATTACGATTCCAGTGCCATTAGAACCGTATTTCATAATACATAAATCCAGACTTCAGAAAATACATTTTTCGTTTTATTAAAGTCCTGTTACAGCCAACTGAAGTTGGCTGTAATCACCAATCAGACTCCTGTTTTCAGCCTTTAGTTTTCTAGCTCGTGTTCGATTGATTCCGTTAACATGTTTAGTGATCACAACGACATCAAACATCAATATTAACAAACAAATCATCAGGAAATCAACAAGAATCAAACAACTTCATATTAATATCACTTCATCACATTTCCTTTTTATGTAAACATTATGTTCATGTTTCTAGTTCAAGTTTCTTTGTGTTCTTTAAGTTTATCATGTAACTTACTTTAACCACTAAAATAACATGAATAATGAATGGATCTAAGTTCTTACCACTAGTTCAAGACTAGGGAAGTTCGAGTGAAGAGATGTGGTGGATAAAAGAAAACGAGAGCGGTCCTTGACAATCCGTGAGCTCCACACTTCGTGATTCACCTTGGTGCACCTTGGAGTGAACTTGGAATGAATGAGTGGAAACCGAAAATGAGGGTGGTGCAAGGGGGTGCTAGGCTGAAGCTTGTAGAGAGGGAGAGAGAGTGAAGATAGAGTTGTGGTGTGAATGATGAAGATGAGTTGAATTAGGGACTTGTGGATTTATAGAAAATCCTCCAACATTGTATTGCCCTCTAGTCCATGTGTTCTCTAGATACTTAACATAATCTTATTTTTAAATCAAAGAAATCAAGGGGGTGTCCCACTAATCCATAACCGGTTGGGGGGGGGGGGGGGTGGGGGTTGGTCTAGTTGTGTTGCAATGGTAAGTAACTAAGTTAGTTAGAAGGTTAAGGGTTTAGTTAGTGCTTAATGTGTGTTATGTAATATATAGTGTGTTAGGGTGTTCGGGGATCCTAACTAGCTCAGAAAAATAAAATAATGTGTCTGACAATATTTTCATGTTCCGGGTAATGTCCGGTTGTTCGGTTTGATACTGTTCCATTAAAGTGCTCAATTAATCCGTTTAGTGCCTATATATATATTTTTGTAATCATTTTAATTCTCGACACTCAGGAAAGCATAACGGACTATTTAGTAACTTTTCTGTACACTACTAGTATGTTAACAAGCACATGTAAGTATAACACAGAATTCGGAAAGCAGTTAAGTGATTCAACACAATCATCAAGCACTTTAATTATCATTAATAGATTGTACGGATACATGGAATTATGAGGGTTGTCACAGTTCTTACCTTGTTCAGTGTATAGATCCTGCAAGGACCTAGGTCAAGCTTACTAGGACCTCCTTCAATACCCACTGGTTTTGGATAGCGGGGGTGCGAATGGCTTGATCCCCTCATATGTAAGCTACTATCAATACATTAACCCGGCTACTTGGGATTGTAACCCTGCTGACTCAAACAACTTAGCTGAGGGTAACGTCACCTTCAAAAGAGGGGCCTACCACATTACGCATTAATAAATTAAATAATTATCTTTTAATAATCCAACCCTTTAGGATTGTATCCTTGCTGACTCAAACTACTGGGTTGAGGGTAACGTCATCTTCAAAAGAGGGGCCTACTACTATAACAAAGATAATCTCTTAAAAAGTGCAAAAGTGCGGAAAACATCAAAGGTTACACTAAAGGCGAGTTGGATCCAAGTGATTCATCTTGTCTATCTGTTTTTATTTTTATTTTCATCATTTTTAGTTTTTATTTTCATGTTTAAACCTTTTTCTAAACTTTTGATTTGATTAGACGTTGAGGATAAACCGGTATTAAAAGCTCTTGTGTCATTGGACGACCTCGGTATCTTACCAACGCTATATTACGCTCACGATGGGTGCACTTGCCCATATGTGTGTTTAGTGTTAGTAGAATATCGTGTTTTATAAATTTAAAACTTGACTAAAGTGCTAAAAAGGGCTAAAAATATACAAAAAAATATATACAAAAAAATATATACACACCGACACACATCAGTGATGCTGCTCGTTCGGGATCCTTCTCAGTATCCTGACCCTTATTCTTCTTTCTTCCCAGAAGATCCTTCAGATATCCTTTGCTCAGCAGATAGCTTATTTCCATCCTTAGGGCAATGCAATATTCCGTAACATGTCCAAACTCCTCATGGAAGGCACACCACTTGGATTTATCCTTCCAATCGGCTTTTTGTTGGTTCTTCCTAGGCCACCTTGCTTTGTCTCCCAAACCCTGCATAGCATACATTAGTTCAGGTATATTAACAGAAAAACAATATTCTGACAATTCAGGATAATCCTCAGGATCCTCGTCTTCAACAACATTCACTTTCTTGCTGTCATTCCTGCCATATGGCTTAAAACGATATGGCTTGTACGAGGATTCTGACTTCCTGTTGGTTGATTCGTAGGTTGAAGATGAATTCATCCTCTCTTGCATCTTTTTGTCATCCTCCAGTCGAATATATCTTAAAGCCCTGTTTCGAGCTTCATCCAGGTTTCTGCAAGGATTCATTACAAGATCCTGGTAAAATTGAGAATCTTTTTGCAATCCCATCTTGAAAGCCTTCACAGCTGTTGCGACATCAAGATGTGGGATATCTAAGGATTCCCGGTTAAACTTGTTCACATAATCTCTTAAGGATTCCTGAGGTCCTTGAGTTATCCTGTAGAGATCACTGGTTAGTTTTTAAAAACTTCAACTGCAAGAAAATTGACTATTAAATAAGTTGACTAAGTGAGCAAATGATGTAATTGAATGAGGCGGAACGTTTAAGAGCCATTTTAAGGCTGATCCTATTAAAGTAGAACCAAAACCCTTGCAGAGGCAAGCTTCCTTGAGATCCGGAGGGATAGGGTTAATTTCCATCCTTTCCCTATACTGAGCAATATGCTCTTCAGGATCCGTGGTCCCGTCATAGAGCTTCATGTTGGGGGTTTGAAATCTCTTTGGGATTTCAGCATCACATATAGGATATGCAAATCGAGATATCTTGTGGCTATCCTGGGATACTTCTGGGATCGGCTGGACTACCCCATGCACACTGGATATCATGTCCTTTAACTTCTGAAGCTCCCTGGAAAGTGCTGATGTCATACATGCATCCTGCAAAGATCCAATACCATTAGTAGCAAGAGTATTAGTATTATTAGACACGTTACCAGTCTGAGGATTCTGGCCATATCCTGAAGCATATCCTGAACTTCTCACAGTTGACACCCTAACCGAAGAGGGTATCTCGGGAATATGACTCTGGGAATGGCTTGGCACGATATTGCCCCTGTTATCCTCAGTTTATACTACCGAACTGAAATTCAAAGCTCTGGGCTGCAAGGGAGTGACAGTTTCCTCAGCGAGCCTGCTTGAGCTGGATTTCAAGAGTTGTATCACTCTCATCAGCATTTGGTTGGTCTCCTGCTGTTGTTTCATCTAATCCTGTATACTACCAAACAAAGTTAGAATTTCATCATTAGAGGCCAAAATAGGAGCAGATCCCTGAACATTCTGAGTGGGGATAACATCCCGAGCTACATGAGTTTCAGTCCTGATTGGAAGATCCTGAGGCTGTGAAGAGGCTTGCGTCCTCGGAGGTGGTGGAAGCATCGAACCAATTGTTGTAGAGGTTGTAGCAGATACGGTAGAAGAGCTCATGTTTGATCTTGGGGCCATTGAAAATAGTGTAGCAAAAAGTTTTGAAAACAGAAAACCAAGTAATGATTTTGCAAAAGCTTTTAGTAGAAATAGCGCCACTTGGCCACAGTGGGCGCCAAATTATTTTGGTCAAAAATTACCAAATCAATTTAGTGATCAAATTAGTTAAGTGAGGTAGTGTGCTAAGAATGTGTATCGAAAATATCCTGATTTAGTTATTTGCAAAAGAGAGTTTTCAGGATATAGCTCAGGATATCGAGCTATATCTATAATCAAACAATGAGCAAAAAGGTAAATGGTGACACGAGATGTATGAGGAAAGCCCTTGATCAATCTAGATCGCCGACACAAAACCTCAGGAGCTGATAATCGCAGCTGCCTTGTTCTTCTTATTACTTCAAATGTCAGGATACAGTGCAGGATATTGACCAAATCATTGCTAAGTGTTACAATGTTTTTCAGAAAGTGAGAGTTGCGAGAGAAAGTATGAGAGCTCGAGAGTAGTGAGTGTGATGTCCTATTTGATCTGGTTTATCCGTATATTTATAGCTACAAAATGAAAACAAATTCTCCTAAAATAGGGGGATGCCAGCGAATATTCCCAAGTTAACGTTAGAGACCAAGTAAAGCGGCCTCAACGTTCTTCTTCGAACAACTTGGACCGAGTCTTCAGGGGAAGAGGTCTTCATGAACGTTATGCACTTGTACTCGTAACCTGCAATTAATTCGTTGGTGATCCTCAGGATACAGTATCAGGATGTTACCATTATCCTGATCCAGCATCCTGGTTGTGAACATATATTATATAATCAAGATACAGTTAAATGCCTGGATAGTCCCTGTGGTTTGCTTATTTTTCACATTTAGTCCCTAACTTTCTAAAATTACAGCAATAGTCCCCAACTTTTCAATTTTCGTTCCCGGATAGTCCCTATGCCTAACATCAGTTAGTATTCTCAGTTAAGAGGGTGTGAAATGACAAAAATACCCTTTCCTTAAAAATGTCAAACCACAGGGACTATTCGGGCATCTTCTTCATTTTTATTTGTAAAACACCACCACCAAACTTCATCTTCAACCTCCACCCACCATCACCCTCCTCCACCTTCCACCATCACCGCCACAGTCACTCTCCACCAAATGGGCCCACAAAACATATATCTTCTTCTTCTTCAATAAGACAATCCCCTGCCTCATCGTCCCATGAAGACTGTTACACCACCACCACCCTACACCGAAGTTTCCTTTGGCGGCAGATTGAGGCACCGGCAGTCGATTGAGCGGCGAAATCGGACTGGAGATGGTGGTTGCAGGTGGGTGGTGGTACGATTGTAGGAGGTGAAGATGATGGTCGTGGAGATGATGGTTGCGGCGACTGGAGGTAAGAAATGGTTTAAGGTCAGATGGAGAGTGGGTGCGGCTGTGGTGTGGGTTGCTATGGTTGGTGGTGGTTTACTGGTTCGATGACTTGGTGATGGTGGTTCGATGATGACGATGGTGTAACAGGTGTGGGTTTTTTTTCAATACAGGGGTAGTATCTACTTTAGCTATGAAAGCAATAAACAAAACCCACGTTAAATAAACAATGTTCAATGGATTAAATAAACAAAACCCACATTGAATCGTAAATTATGTTCAAGATCAGACTATTATTTGGGCCCAAAATTTGAAAATCAAGAAAATGAGAAAACAAAGGACAATAAAAATGGTGTTTTGTTTTAACACCTGTAATCGAACCAAAATTTGTAACTTTTTCACTCAATGGTATTACAAAAACATACCATTTTGTTTTAACACATGCAATCGAACCAAAAATTGTAACTATTATCACAAAATTGTATTAAATAAACATAACCAGCTTCAAATCTTTGAAAATATTCAAGAGCAGATGATGATTTTGACCAAAAAAAGTATAATATATAAGAAAGTGAGGCAGAGCACAACAAAAATGTTCTGGTTTTAACCTGCAATCGAATTGAACAGGTTGAGGCGTTGAAACGTGCAGATCAGATTAAGGCTTAGATTCCATCTACTTCGGTTGCGATTTCGCAACTCGTTGTGGATTCATCGTCTACAAAATAAAAAGTTGGGGGTAGATGGTGGTGGTGGTTGAAGGTGGAGATGGTGGTGGTGGTGGTGTAGAGTGGAGAAGATGAATTGGGTAGGGTGGCTGGTGGGTCCCACGTAAATTCTAAAATATTAATTAGAGTTAAATACCCAGATAGTCCCTATGGTTTTCTCTTCTTTAAGGAAAGGGTATTTTTGTAATTTCACACACTTTTAACTGAGAAAACTAACTGATGTTAGGCACAGGGACTATCCGGGAACGAAAATTAAAAAGTTGGGGACTATAGATGTAATTTTAGAAAGTTAGGGACTAAAGATGAAAAAAAGGCAAACCACAGGGACTATCTGGGCATTTAACTCATCAAGATATTATTCAAGATACTATCCAGGATATGGGCTCAGAATTTCACCCATAACAGATACTAAGTCATAACATTTAATACTTAAAGCCGTTGCACGACCTAGCCGTCTAATAGAACGTAGCATGTGTGTAGGTAGTTGCACGACTTCAAGGCAGGATCTTTGAGTTACACCAGTTTGCAGGATGCAAGATTGTGAGTTCATGTCTCCTTTTTTTTCTTTTAACTGCTTTTAGTTTTATAACTTCGGGGATGAAATACATGTTACAATGTTTACAAACATTTACATATGGTATGGTTAGCTAAGGAATGAACTGTTAGATCATGTGAGTGGTGGGTACAATCTTAAGACCATTAATCCTCGTATAAGGACCGAGGGACATGAGTGATAGATCTATTTAGGTGTAGCGAGCCCCACCCCTGGGCCGGATGTGGCCGAAAGTGGTGACTATGTCTTCCAGCCGGAAGCCCGGTACAAAATCTGCTACGTTTGAGCCTTCCTGCACCATTGCACACATATTAATGACCTTGCAAATCAATAATTGATCTGTTCATAGACGCTTTCATACCGGTTTACAAATACATACTTACAGTGATTACAAGTTTATTTCGAGCTCACATACAAAACACATGAACTCGCTCAACTTTTCTTGATGTTTTCAAACTACATGTATTTAAGGAAACTGAAAATGGATCTGGCGGGCGTTCAAGGTTTTCAAGTTGTGTCTATAATAAACGATGTCATCCGCACTTTTGTAGGGTTTGACTTGGATGTTTTATCCTAGATAAGACATACAATTCAAAGCCTTGTTTTATCAATGTATTTTGTCAAGTCCTTTATGGAACTTTAAATATTCGGATGGGTTGTATTCTAAACTCGAAGTCTTTGTTGGTGTTAAACAATGTAGTTTGTAATATTTTGAATCATATTTATGGATGAACATCGCAGTTTTAATCATTTAGCTGTTTGGTATAATTGAATGCAATGATATTAAGCAAGTCACACATAACACGCTTCCGCAAAAGTCAGGGTGTGGTAGTTTGGTATCAGAGCTTTGATTGTAGCGAACTAGGATTCCTTCTCGAGTCTAGGCTACAATCATTAGGGCACTCTCACGAAAATATTTTTTTACAAAATATTTTTCATTGCATTTACAAAGCGCCAAGATCCATGGAACAAACAATTTACAAAGTAAAGACAAGAAACACAATGCAAGGTCACAGTTGGTGGTCTAGTTTGCATGGGGTAGACTAAGTAAGATAGAAAAGTTTCATGGAGGATAATGTGAATACATGATTAAGTGATGAATGTCTTTGTTTGTATACAACGAGTGTTAGTGGTTAACATATGTGCACATGTTATGATTGTTATGCTACAGGTATGCATGTCCTCATCCGAGAGCGGTCTATCAGAGGAGCACGATCCGATGGCGATCGTCTCTGCCGACGAGGTGGTGCCTATACCAGAGGTTTTGACTTCAGACACCGATAGCGACCCAGAGATGCTATCTGAGGACGACGATGACTTTCAGCCTTTCGCTTTCCCGGACTTTGGAGACGACGTACCTATCGCTGATGGCATTCCTGTCAAGGTTCTTTTTGATTTCCCTGCTCCTATCCATGATCACCTCATCATTGGTCACCCCGATGGTGAGCATATTGTCGCACCTATCCTCGACGTTGTTCCCCTTGTGGTCATTCCTCCTGAGGATTGGCCCTTTGATGATCTTTTTGGCGATGATGTCGATTTATTTTTGGATGGTCCCCCAGTTGATGTTCAGGGTGACGGGGAGGTTGATGATGACGTTGCTGTACTAGATATACCACCTCCTGTTATTCCAGTTATCAAGTTATCTTCTGACTCCAGCTTGCATTCAGTTTCAAGCTCCTTTGAGTCTGTGACTTCCTCGGCCCTGCAGACGGCAGGACTTCAGCTTTATGCCATTGATTTTGATGACGGCACTGCGATGTCTGCTGCACCATTATCCCCTGCTCGAGACCCTACACCTCCTCACGTCCCAGAGCCTGTTCCCGAGCCAGACCCTATTCCGTTTGGTATGCCTGATATTGCACCACTTGTTCCAGAGCCAATACCTGCACCCCTTGATCCCCCACTTGTTGATCCCTATGTACCACAGCCCCCACCAGTCAGTGTTGCTCCCCCACCTCCTGTTATGTCTGATTCTCACCGTACTGACCTTCCGATTGTCTTCTTACAGGAGATACCTGCTCCCCGACTAGGGGAGGGTACCTCGGGACAGCCCCCGAGTTTTGACCCATTTGCTTCAGCCGACTTCCCTCTGATCCCACAGGCTACACCTTTTACTCCCTTTACATATGCATCGCTTGATGACCCATTTCGATGTTTCCCTCCATATATCATGCCTATCTCGGACCCTTACCATCCCTCCCATTACGTTGGATACACTCGGGATGAGTTACTTTTGTCACTTCAGTTGCAGTTTGAGATTTTGAGTTCGTAGAGTTCTTGAGTTGGAGCTCGGTGAGGGTGCTAGACGGTCACCATGTCCCTATCATTCTGCTTTTGTCCCTCCACACTCATCACCGTCAGCTTCGTTCGTACCTCCACCTGCTGCTCCCGCACCTATCCCGGGTTTTGATGCCCGCTTTCTCACTGTCGAGCAGCAGATTAGCTTTTTTGCTTCACCGTGTTTACGAGCTCGAGGAGGAGCTTGCACATGTCCGTAGTTTGCTTTTCTTCCTTCCTCCTCCTCCGCCATCAGCACCGTAGATTTTTGGTTTTATGCAGATGCACTACTTTTGGTGAGAGCACTACAATTGAGCCGAGATTGTGAAGACAGGAAGATCACTTTTGACTATATTATTTTTGTGTATTGACAGACTTATCTGACAAGGGTAGTGTGACCCTATGTCTCTTTTGGTATGATACGATGTGAAAACAATGTAACTTGTGGTTGATCATTAATGAAAGCTCAATAGTCGTGTTCTCATTAAATACACTGTTGGATTACATGTTCATGCTATGATTATGTTGTTGCATGGTTGCTTGCTATGATGATTGCTTATATATATATATATGTGTGTACATACGACTCTTAGACGATTGATTATCGAATAAGGCCTGACCTACCCGAATCTTTTTCCTAGAAGAATATGCCGCCTCGAAGGAACACCAATACCAACAATCCACTGCCAACGACAGAGGCAGAGTTACAAGAACGCATCTCACAAGCCATCGCACAGCACGAGGCACTCCGCTCCGAACACAGTGGAGGTACCTCTTGGAATAATCCCCCAATCGGTAATGTTAAGTCACCTAAGACACATTACAATTCGTTTGGATATTTCCAATTGTGCTTTGCTAATGCTTTCTATGAATGATGATGCTTGTGTTACAGGCTGCACCTACAAACAGTTCTTGGACTGCAAGCCCGTGAATTTCGATGGCACTGGGGGTGCTGTCGCCTTCGTACACTGGGTGGAGATGACGGATTCTGTATTAAGAATGAGCAAATGCGCTCCAGAGCAAAGAGTCACGTACATTTCCGGATTGTTTTTAGACAGAGCACTGTCATGGTGGAACCTCCAGGTGCAGGCATTGGGTGAAGCTGCTGCGTATGCATTGACATGGGATGAACTGAAGGAGTTAATGCGTAAAAAGTATTGTTCTCGAGCGGAGATCCAGAAGTCGGAAACGGAATTCTGAAACTTGAAAATGGATGGTCCAAAGGTGGCTGAGTACATTCAGAGATTTCATGATTTGTTGAGAGTCGTTCCTTATTTGGTGGAGCCAGAGTTTAAAAGGATTGAACGCTTTATCTTGGGATTGGCACCTCAGATTCTGAGCATGGTGACAGCTTCCAAGCCTCCAGCTATTACTGAGGCAATTGACTTAAGTGTGGCGCTTACGGAGGAAGCAGTTAGCTTGGGAGAGTTCTCGATTTCTGAAACGAAAAAGAAAGAGACTCATGCGGAGTCATCTGGGGATAACAAAAGAAAGTTCACTAATTTCAAGAAAGGCACCCGAGCGAACAACAACATTGCCAACAAGCGCTGAGACGCTAACCATCCAGCTGAGGCATGGACTGGCGCTGCAAATGCTGAAAACAAGGGAAAAGGGTACATGGGTACCCTACCAAAGTGTGATGTATGCCAATTTCATCATGCCGGCCAATGAAAATATAGGAAGTGTGGTAACTGTGGAAGGATTGGGCATTCTAAGGAGACGTGTTGGTATGGAGCGGGTCGTGGAAATGGAGGGCAAGGAGGTAATGGTAATGGCAATGGTAATCATGGTGGTAATGGAAATCAGTATGGTAATCAAAACCGTGGTGGAAATGGGAATCGGGCGAGAAATGGAAACCGTGGAGGACACAACAACAACAACCATGGTGGTAATGGGAATGGACGCGGCCAAGGATGTTCTGGTTGCGGTGATTTGGGGCACTTCAAGAAAGACTGCCCAAAGAACAATCAGGCTCGTGGAAGGGTGTTTAACATCGGAGCTAGGGAAGCACGCCAGGATCCAAACATGGTTACTGGTATGTTCCCTATTAATCAACGTTATGCATCTGTGCTGTTTGATACTGGTGCTGATTTTAGCTCCGTGTCCCTAGACTTTAAGAATATCCTTGGTTTAGTTACAAATAAGTTAGACGTCCCGTATTCGATAGAGTTGGCTAATGGAAAGTTAGTAGAGGCGAATGAGGTGATTAGAGGGTGTATTTTGGAGCTTGGTAAGTGTGAGTTTTCGATAGATCTTCTGCAGGTTGATTTAGGAAGCTTTGATGTTGTAGTTGGGACGGATTGGTTGTCTAGCAACCGGGCGGAGATAGTTTGCCATGAGAAGATCATTCGCATTTCGATGGCAAATGAGGAGACGATCGTGATTCACGGAGAAAAGTATGATACGCCTTTGTGAATCATCAGTTGTATGAAAGCAGAGAAGTGTCTGCGTAAAGGATGTGTTGCCTTCTTAGCTCACGTTGTGGATAAGGAAGCCGAAGAGCCAAAGCTTGAAGATATCCCTGTGGTAAGGGAATATCCTGAGTTCTTCCCCGAAGACTTGCCAGGATTACCTCCTCAATGACAAGTCGAATTCCACATTGACTTGGTACCAGGCGTCGCGCCTGTAGCCAAGGCACCTTATCGACTTGCACCATCCGAGATGCAAGAGTTATCCACGCAACTTCAGGAGTTATTGGATAAGGGATTTATAAGGTCGAGCTTCTCGCCTTGGGGAGCTCTAGTGTTGGTCGTCAAGAAGAAGGATGGTAGCTTTCGAATGTGCATCGACTACCGAGAGCTGAACAAGCTAACCATCAAGAATCGGTATCCACTACCGAGGATTGACGATTTATTCGACCAACTGCAAGGATGAAGCTACTACTCCAAGATTGGTCTTTGATCGGGTTATCACCAATTGCGGATTCAAGAGGAAAGTATACCGAAAACTGCTTTCAGAACTCGTTATGGACACTATGAGTTCCTCGTAATGTCGTTTGGATTGACTAACGCACCAGCAGTGTTTATGGATTTGATGAATCGGGTATGCAAGCTATATCTCGATAAATTCGTGATTGTATTTATCGACTATATTCTAATTTATTCGTGAACGAAGGAAGATCACGAGCAATATCTCAGAGCCATTCTAGAGCTATTAAAGAAGTAAAAGCTCTACGTTAAGTTCTCGAAGTGCGAATTTTGGATTCACGAAGTACAGTTTCCTGGTCATGTGGTAAACGAGAATGGTATACATGTGGATCCCACAAATATTGAGGCAATCAAGAACTGGGAAACTCCGAAGACGCCGACTGAGATCCGACAGTTTTTGGGTTTAGCGGGTTATTACCGCATGTTCATCGAGAATTTCTCCAAGATAGCTCAACCGCTGACCTCCCTTACTCAGAAGGACAAGAAGTATGAAATGGGGAGACAAGCAAGAAGAAGCCTTTCAACTGCTCAAGAACAAGCTATGCGATGCACCGATACTATCCCTACCCGAAGGCACGGAAGACTTCGTGGTATATTGTGACGCCTTGCGTTAGGGATTGGGTTGTGTGCTAATGCAACGCCAAAAAGTCATCGCTTATGCTTCACGCCAACTAAAGGTACATGAGAAGAACTATACCACTCATGATCTGGAGCTAGGTGCAGTGGTATTTGCCTTAAAGATCTGGCGTCATTATCTGTATGGTACTCGATATACTATCTTCACGGATCATAAAAGTCTTCAGCACATATTTGATCAGAAAGAGCTTAATATGCGATAGCGACGATGGGTTGAGTTGCTGAATGACTATGACTGCGAGATCAAGTATCATCCAGGAAAGGCAAATGTGGTAGCAAACGCCTTAAGTCGAAAGGAAAGGATTAAGCCCATCAGGGTTCGGGCTTTAGAAATGACTATTCAAACGGATCTTACTTCGCGCATTCATGATGCACAACAAGAAGCTCTTATGAAGGAGAATCTTAAGTCTGAATATATCCGAGGAATGGAGAAGAAGTTGGTGCCTAACGAGGAAGGGACCTTGTATTTCATGGGACGCATTTGGGTTCCGCTCTATGGCGGTATACGAGAAGTTATTTTTGATGAAGCTTATAATTCGAGGTACTCGATCCATCCAGGATCGGACAAGATGTACCAAGACCTAAAAGAATATTATTGGTGGCCCAGACTCAAGAGTGACGTTGCCATCTACATTGGGAAATGTCTAACCTGTGCTAAGGTCAAGGCTGAGTATCAGAAACCTTCAGGTCTCTTGCAACAGCCTGAAATACCCATGTGGAAGTGGGAACAGATTTCGATGGATTTCATAACAAAATTACCCAGGACTCCTAGAGGACATGATTTGATATGGGTAATAGTGGACCGATTGACAAAGTCTGCGCACTTTCTACCGATTCGAGAGAAGGATAGCACTGGAAAGCTAGCTGAGCTTTACCTCAGAGAGATAGTAGCACGTCATGGAGTGTCTATCTTGATAATATCAGATAGAGATGGATGGTTTGTATCAAGGATTTGGCAATCCTTTCAAGAAGCCTTTGGTTCTCAGTTGAATCTGAGTACGGCCTTTCACCCGCAGACAAGCGGTCAGAGGGAACGAACTATTCAAACGCTGGAAGATATGCTTCGCGCTTGTGTAATGGATTTAAGTGGCAGTTGGTATACTCATCTACCTCTAGTTGAGTTTTCCTACAACAACAGATACCATACAAGTATTCAAGCCGCACCGTTCGAAGCTCTCTATGGTCGTAAGTGCCGCTCACCGTTATGTTGGGCTGATGCTGGAGATAGACAGATGGTTGGTCCCGAACTAGTTCAAGAAACAACTGACAAGATCAGGCAGATCCGAGAGCGCATCAAGGCGGCTCGTGATCGACAAAAGAGTTACGCAGATCAAAGACGAAAACCTTTGGAATTCGAAGTAGGAGACATGGTTTTGTTGAAAGTCTCACCTTGAAAAGGTGTAGCACGATTTGGGAAACGTGGCAAGTTAAACCCACGTTACATTGGGCCATTCAGGATATTGGAAAGGGTTGGAACCGTTGCATACAAGTTAGAATTACCGGAAGAACTAAATGGTGTTCACGATATGAGTCAAACCTAAAGAAAAGCCCAACTCAGGAGACAATTATCATCCCTGCGGATGAAGTGCATATCGACGACACTATCCACTTTACTGAAGAACCCGTTGAGGTTACAGACTGGAAAGTTAACAAGACTCGGAGGAGTAGTGTTAAGCTTGTCAAGGTTCGTTGGAACTCACGTCACGGCCCAGAGTTTACCTAGGAGCGTGAAGATCGAATGAAATCAAAGTATCCGCACTTGTTCCCTAACTCCCCTGCAACCGATAACGCAGCTTAAAATTTTAGGATGAAATTTTCTTAACGAGGGGAGAATGTGACAACTGTCAAATTTCCATGTATCCGTACATTAATTAAACAGTAATTTTTAAATTAATGACTGTGCTTGATCTGGATTAATGACATGAATGCTTTCTGATTATTATCATATACATACAAGTGCATCACATGTTGCATGATGTCATATCATTATTGCATGCAACACTTATTGATTCAAATAAGGCACGAAACAAAGTTATCACAGTTATCAGACTAGCTAGAAGTACTAACGGGAGTTCAGTACTCAGACAGACATGATGTTAAGACACAGAATGAGCCAGAAACCAAGAGTTACACTAGTATAGTGTGTAGGAAAGTAAGGATCATAAAACTGCCTTCCTAGTGATAGTTTAAGTGCCAGAAAGTGCCTAAAACTCACACAAACTGCAGAATTCTGCAATTTTCAGCAAAAACCAGCATTCTAACAACACAATATTATGCAGAATTATGGTTTAATGGTCCAGAATACTTTCCCAAGTGTCGGGAATCAAAACTATCATGAAAGGGAACATAAGGCACACTAAACTGCGTAATTTAGCACCTTAACGAACCGGTAACCAACCGAACAACCGGACACTACCCGAAACACCAAATTTTCACTAGAAGCACTGTTTTATCATTTCTGAACTAGTTATGGTCACCGAACATCATAACATGCATGCCTTATAATTACATAACACACATATAACACTAACTTACACTTAGATTCTAACTAATTTCCTTAACTATCCATTACTTCACAACCATACCCCCCTCATTCTTACGGTCACCACAAGGGGGACCCACCCTTGATTTTTTTTTTTTGTAATTGTTTAATTTATTTGTTGTTGGTTCATGAAACATTAAGACCAATGGATTAAGGTATGTTGGAGAAGTATTATTAAAACCCACAAGATCATCACTTAACTCTCATTTCACAAAACACCAACACACTCCATCTCTCCCTCTCCTCCTCCCTCACGGCCGAGAACAACCACACCACCACCACCACTTGCAAATCTTGTTCATCCATTCTAAGGTGTTACAAAGGTTCAAGAAGATAGATTAAGGAGCTTGGAACCATTGGAGATTGAAGGACCTTTCTCAAGAGCTATTAACCACCTAGTTTACCATCCTCTTCATCTTTGGTTTCTTCCCTAGCCTTGTGCTAGTAGTAAGGCTCTCATAACTTCATTTTACTTCTCAATATGTTGGTTAAAAGATGTTGTAAGTAAATAAACATGAAGATCATGAAAGAACAAGAAGATAACTCTTCATATAAAGCTTAAAATCATAATAATCTTTGTTGTTTTAGTGTGTGTGTGAATCTTGATTGTTGATTACTTGTGTTTATGATGTTAAACATCATAAGAGACTTGCTAGATTGTGATTAAACACATGATCTAGCAAGTGAGAGGATGAATCTTGTGTAAATCAAGATGAACATCCTTTATGTTTCTCATGAACTTGAAAATGAAGATGATTTTGTGTATGATGATGATGAGTACATGTTATTAGTCTTGTACATGGATGATTTCAAAGATGATTTTCTCAAGAAACCAAGTTTATATATAAGATTTACATAGTTATGATTTTTAAAGAAACTAATCATATTTTTGGTGCTAAATCAAGACTAGAAACATGTTTGTAACAAGAAAAATACAAGAAAATTTGTAAAAGACTAAATTCTTCAAGAATGAGATTTATAAACAAATAACCATGTTTTAAAGGGTAACTAAACCTACTAAATAACATACTAAGTTACTACAAGTTTTTACAAAACTTCAAGTTCATGGTGTAGTGTAAATTGTAAGATTTTAGCTCATGGTAAGTGTTGATTGGTGATGATTTTAAAAGAAAATGATATGCTTTGAAAGCATGGAAACCTCCATTTTTAAGGGGAAACTATGGCAAAATTTTTCTAGAATTTAAACACTTAGAAAAATATTTTTAAACAAGTGTTTATAAGTAAATTTTAACCATGGTTTTTCATATAAAATTTGCCATAAATTTTGTTGCAAAAATTATAAAAGTTGGAGGTAGTTTTTGATAAATAAAAGTGACTAAGTATGTATTTTAGGAAAATATATATTTAGATGTCACAATTTGTGTGATTACTTGTATATTATGTGTATTAGTTATATTATTTTAGGACTTGAAAATAATATAACTTACCAAAATACCAAGAATTATAATACAAAATATTACCAAAATTCCAAGAAAATAAATATATAATTTATACCCAAAAATTGGACAAACCAAACAAGGAATATGGATTACATATATATATTCCGGAATTAAGTTCATATATATTTTGACAAATAAGTTAAACGGTATTTTGGAAACCAAAGAAACGGAAATTATAATTTTTACAAGTGTTACAAAAATATATCATATTTTTATCAAGAAGAAAATACATTATTTTTTAGTAAAGAAAAATATATATGTTTTCTTGAACTATTAAGAAGATATATTATTTTTGAAGCAAACCAAAAATATATTGTTTTGGGTTGAAAATGGATTTATAAATATTTTCTAAGATAATCTTGAAAATATGTTATTTTGAGGTTATTATGAAAATATAATTATTTTTGCCAAGAAGGATTTATGGATATTTTTCTATAAATGATTTCTTAAAATACATATATATTTTACGAATACAAATTGGTGATTTTTATTGGTTAAAAATAATATTCCGGAAATTTAAATACAAAAATTAAGTATAAGAATACTTAATAAATACAACAAAAATACGTATCCTCATACGTATAATTACACTCCGGAATACGCCACCAATACATGGCAAAATACACAAGTCTAAAAATATAAGTATAAGTATACCCATCCTTGGGGAATTATTCATAAAGGATTACAAAACAAATAAGTTAAAGTATATTATTTTAACAAATATTCCAATAATTAATAAATATAATTTACGTTAAAATATTATTATTTTAACAAATAATTATATACTTTAGAATAATATTTCTTTCACCAAAGACATAACTCAAAGATACTAAGTCATAACAATTAATACTAAAAGCCGTGGCAAGACCTAGCCGTCTAATAGAACGTAGCACGTGTGTAGGTAGTTGCACGACCTTAAGGCAGGATCTTTGAGTTACACCAGTTTGCAGGACGCAAGATTGTGAGTTCATGTCCCTTTTTTTTTTCTTTTAACTGTTTTTCAGTTTTATAACTTCGGGGATGAAATACATGTTACAATTGTTTACAAACGTTTACATATGGTATGGTTAGCTAAGGAATGAACTGTTAGATCATGTGAGTGGTAGGTACAACGCTTAAGACCATTAATCCTCGTATAAGGACCGAGGGACATGAGTGATAGATCTATTTGGGTGTAGCGAGCCCCACCCCTGGGCCGGATGTGGCCGAAGGTGGTGACTATGTCTTCCAGCCGGAAGCCCGGTACAAAATCTGCTAGGTTTGAGCCTTCTTGCACCATTGCACATATATTAATGACCTTATAAATCATTAATCAATCTGTTCATAGACGCTTTAATACCAGTTTACAAATACATTCTTACAGTGATTACAAGTTTATTTCGAGCTCACATACAAAACACATGAACTCGCTCAACTTTTGTTGATGTTTTCAAACTACATGTATTTCAGGAAATTGAAAATGGATCTGGCGGGCGTTCAAGGTTTTCAAGTTGTGTCTACAATAAACCATGTCATCCGTAATTTTGTAGGGTTTGACTTGGATGTTTTATCCTAGATAAGACATACAATTCAAAGCCTTGTTTTATCAATGTATTTTGTCAAGTCCTTTATGGAACTTTTGTAGGATCGTTTTCACGACCAAACGAGTCGTTCAGAGGTGTTCTTCTCAATACGAGAGGCGGAAACTAACGTATTGAGTTCGATTCAGCTAGATATTCACTTTAATTGTCTTTCTGATTGATATAACAACGTTTTACAGCGAGTAGACACTTCAGCAGCACTTCGGCTCTGGAATCGAAAAGTTACAAATGAAATCACAAGGCAGGTATTTATAGGCCAGGCTATTTCGCACGAAACAGTTGGTACGAAATCAGTTTCACACGAAATAGTCATTTCGTGCGAAATGAATAACTGATTTCATACGAAATAGCCGTTTGCTATTTCGTGCGAAATGACCTTACACCCATATTTCTCGTTTTACGTGCCCTGATCTATACAATCTAATACAAGACTCGATACAAGACGAAGTCGACAGACGTATGCACCAACAGACCCCCCCTCGGATGTTGACGAAGTCTTCAATGTCGAGTCTTCAACGTCTTCAGTCTTTATGCTCTTCCTGAAGTATCTGACAGTGTAAAACATCCTCAGACTTCTCTCTTATTCTTTCTCTCTTTATCTCAAGATCTGTAACTGGCTTTCGAACATTCAAACTCCCCCTTGAATGTTGATCCAACTTTCAATCTTTTTCCATGCTATACAGCCTTCACAGGTTCCGAATCATAACCTGGCTCTCTGTAACACTCAGAGTCAGAAACCTGTAACCTGCACATTCTCTACCTCAAAATAAATTTCACAAATTTAACATTTGACATATTTATAAATCACTAGCATGAATAGAATGATTTAACATTTAAAAGTTTCTGATGACCACTTGTTGGCACACATTTAAAACATTTTTCATTTTAAACAGACTCCCTTTACCGGTTTTTCATCATGTTTAGCACTCGGAATTTTGAAAATCAACTCTTAAACATCAGTTGTCAAAAATCTTTTTGAATTTTCAAAATATTATGATAAAACACACTGAAAATATTTTTGGATTTTTGTATTTAATGGAAAGCATTAAAGAGATATATACAAACAATATTTTTGTGAGTTTGTGTAAGAGGATCATATCAGTTTTTGAGACAAATCACCAACACCGTTAAGCTTTAAATATTTTAAGTTCTAAACGATTCACTTAGATTGTCAGTATACAGATCCACTTAAATTTTCACACAAAGTTCAACTGTTTTGAGATACAAGATTAATGCTTTAGAGACTTAAACTTATATACGTGTCCCACCTCAGAATATACTCCCGTATCCAGATCCCAATATTCAGTCTTACAGGTGAGTATACCTAGATGATATCTGTAAAGGGTTAAATGCGAGGGCCATGAGAGCTCAGGCTATTGCTTCCGCAAAATCAGAGAGACGATGGCTTCGACTTTAGGTGTGTTCCCTTTAGAGAATCTTTTCTTCAACAGCACATGATTAACATTTTGCAATGTTTCATCATTTTTTATGCTGAGGGTAGTGCTTTTATTTCAAGCAAGCGAAAAGTATTATACGGGGACTAGGCCATTGCTTCCGCAAAATCAGAAGTCCCGGGATAATACCCCAGATATCACTAAGCTTAAAGACCTAGTATCTCAGAAAGAGGGATATTTCAAACAAGATTTCGGGGGTTACCCATATATCCGAGAGATGTTCCCCACGAGATAAGTAAGTTTGATATTTTGGTTTATATCTCGAACACAATCTACTAAGCGCATAAAAACCTACTGGCATATCTTCAGTGAGACCGTTTATCACATTTTGACTCTCCAATTCTTTAGTGTGTTGTGATAGTCCACTGATGTACTATCATTTCCTCTTTTTCACAACAAAACTCATTTTTGATTTTATCATTTTTTTGGGTTTTTCAAATTTTTGAAATTTCTAAAAAATTTTTACTCCCCCTAAAATCAAAATATGTTTCAATTTTGATTTTTCAGGAAAATTTGAAAACCAACTGTACAAGGTAAAGTGACAACTGTTGTGAATTGCTTCAATTCGCCATCCACTTGGCATAAACAATCAGAACTCCCCCTTACAACAAACTATTTTCCCATTACGATTTCAAAACACTTAAGTTTGTTTTAATCAAAATGGTTTTTCTGGAAAATTAGTTTTGTTGATTCTCACAAACCACTTGTAGGTTAGGGGATATGATCATATGTTAGTGCATACGTCTGTCGACTTCGTCTTGTATCGAGTCTTGTATTGTATTAGATAGATCAGGGCACGGAAAACGAGAAAATGGGTGAATGGACTATTTCGCACGAAATAGAAAGGTAGCTATTTCGCACGAAATGAAGAGTTTATTTCGTACGAAATGAACCTTGAGTCATTCCGCACGAAATCACTATTTCGTGTGAATGGTTTCGTACGAAATACCACTGCCTATAAATACCTGATGTGCCTTGTTATTTGTAACAATCTGATTCCGGCAACGAAGTGCTGCCGAAGTGTCTCCAGGCTGTAAAACGTTGTGTTTTCAATAAACAAGATAGTTAAAGTGATTTCTTGTATAATCCAGCTGAAATAACTCCTATATGTTTGTTTCCGCCTCTCATATTGGACGAGTTCTCTTCTGATCAACTTGTTTGGGTCAGAAAACGATCCTACAAGTGGTATCAGAGCTCAGGAGGAAGAGTTCTTACCATTTCAGCTGAAAAATTTGATTTCTACACCTTCTTTTCAAAATTAAACTTGATTTCACGGTAAAAATATCTTGAATTTTTCACATTATATGCGAAACTGTGTTTTAACAAAGCCTTGAGAGAATTGGACTTAAAATCGGACTAAAACCAGATCTATTTGACAAAAACATGGCCGAGATGATGACATCAGCAGCATTTCGCATGAATTGAGGATTTGATTTCGCATGAAATCACTCAGATTCATCTATTTTGTACGAAATCACATATTCATTTTGCACGAAATAGCTTGTCTTGTTTTGTTTTCGCACGAAAACGTTATTTCATTTGAAAGTTCTGGTATTTCGTACGAAACGAGTTATTTCGCACGAAATCACTTCATTTCGCACCAAATTGGTATTTCGTTTGACTATTTCGCACGAAATCAGTCATTTCGTGTGAAAATCTTTATTTCGTGTGAACTCATTTCGTTTGAGGTTTGTTTTGCAGGTCATTTCGTTTGTAAAGGTCATTTCGCACCAAAGGTTATTCCGTGTGAAGAGGTTATTTCGTTTGAAAGTTGTGAATTTGTGAAATTTGTTGCCAAAACATGGAAGAGGAATTTTATAACGCCTTTGCTACTCCGATTACTATTGCTCAGAGCACTATGTTAGAATACGAAACGGGGACCATGCAAAAACCACCAAAGCTCATGAATATTGAGGAGTATAAAGGATGGGATGAGCGTTTTGAAAATTGGGTTCAAGCAAATTATTTGGATGCTTGGGAATGTGTTGAAACGAAATATATTAGATCGTTAAATGATGATGAAGAGGAGATTGCTATTAAAGACCTAAGTGTTGATGAGAAAAAGAAATACAAAAATGAAAAGATGATGATCAGTTTACTGCAACAAGCTGTTAAAGAAGATATCTTGGTTTTATTGCAACACAATGGAAGTGCATATTCAATTTGGAAAGCATTAAAATCTAAGTTTGTTGGAAGTCAAGAGATGATTAAGAACAAAAAATCGCTTTTGAAAAAGGAGTTTAATCTATTTCGTGGTTTAAAAACTGAAAACACCAAGCAGATTATCGAAAGATATTGCAATTTAGTAATGAACATGAAGAGATTGAGCATCACAAAAGATAATGAAGAATTGATTGAAAAGTTGGCTGATGCATTGCCATATGAGGTTTGGGGCACGTACCTTATGATGTTAAGGAATAAGAAAGGGTTTAACAATCTAACATTGAGTAAATTTATTGAAAAACTTGAAGCTCAAGAAATGGAACAACGGAAGATCTCAAGAATGAAGGATTTTGATGGTGAACAAGATATTGGGCTTTATTACAAAGGAGGTATCAATGATAAGACCAATATGTCACCAAAGATCAAAACTGCATTTAATGCTAAAAGTTCTTCTGGAGGGTCTTCTCAAGGATCAAACAGCAAAATGGGATTTTCTTCATATCCATCATTTGATCCAAATTTTTCAACGACAAAGAATGGCAAAGTTCTACAATGCAACATTGCACTAAATCTTGAAAATGATCAGAATTACTGAGAAGAAGTTGCAAAAAGTCATATGTCTTTATTGGTGACTGTATTAGAGTCATATGGGAGTTTAGTTGCAGGAAGGATCGGGAATCCAATGTTGACAAAAGAGGATTACGATCAGATTGATGCTGAGGGATGGAGTTAATGGATATAAAGTGGTGTATGGCGAGTGTGTTGAGAAGAGCTGAAAAGTTTAAACAAATTACGGGAAGAGATGATTTCCGTGATGCAAATGTTTCTACTTTAGAATTTGATAAATCTAAAGTTACTTGTTTTCGTTGTAGGGAAAAAGGACACTTCAAGAGAGAGTGTACAAACCGCGAAACAAGTGGAGCTCAAAATCCATTCAACAACAATGATTATTATCGAAAAGCAGTTTATCATCAAGTTGCTCAACAACAACAAGAACCACAAACTGCACATGCTAAGAAGGCGATCGAGGAGTCATCAAAGAAAGCATATTTGATGAACAAATTGATAGATCAAGATGATGAAAATTTACCAGAAGGTTTTAGTTGGGAAAATTTTAGTTGGGACAATTACTGTCCAGATAAAGAATTCTTGGCAAAAGCTTTTGTTGCTCGAGTTGCAGAAGATAGTGATAATGATGATTATTATGCAAACAGAATGAAAGAGCACTTAAAAATGCTAGATGAGAGTGACAGTGATGATGGAAAAGTTCGATAGAAAAAGAAGAAAGTTAAAAAGCTAGTTAGCAGTGATGATGAAGAAGTTCCTGTGGTAAAGAAAAAGGTAAAAGAAATTCCAGTTTTCAAGGTGGAAGCAGAAGCTGATGCACAAAAGATTTCTGTGAAATGTGAAAACTGTGAAGCAGTGAAAAAGCAAAATAGTACTTTGATTCATAATATGAACAGATTGAAAGAATCATTTATGTTCTAAACAAAGCAATGAATCAGTACAATCAATCAAGCAGTGAACAAGCAACAGCTATGAAGACTCTTCAAGGAGCTTTCATGACAAAGCAAAAAATTGTCAACAATTACATTGAGAAGTGTGCTGTACTGGAACAGAAACTGGAAACCCAGAGGATTGAAACAGAGAGAGTAAACAGGTTGTTAAAAAGTTACTCATGTACTTCTTATGTTATTGACAGGATTTATCCAACCGTTGAAGGCATGAAGGCATTTGATGAAGAGGAAGTATCTGAAGACAAGAGTTCTGAAAAGAAGAAGGATAGTGAAATGAAGAGTTCTGGTAAGAAACAAATTGTCGGTTACAACAAATGTCCACCCCCGCTTGAAAATGGATATTCTCCAAGAAATCCAAATTCAGAAAGAGTCAAAAAGGCAACAAACTTACAGTGGGAGTCTGAGCTATTAGTTAACTTGCCAGAAAACATTGATGTCACTTTTACATCATCTGACACTGATCATGAGTCCAAATTAATAAAGAAAGTGGTTGATCAGGTGTTGGATAGAGATGAGTCAGAGGAGTCAAAGTCGGAGTTACAATCAGAGTCAAAGATTGAATCCGACATGTCAAGCTCAAAAGTCAAAAAGAAGAAACGGGTTTATAATAAAGAATTTTTGTTATCAAAATCTAATTTGAATGACAAAACATTCAAAGTAGCATATACTTTGAATGATTCGGACAAATTATATTCTGATGAAGAATTTCCAATAAGAGGTGTGAAAACTGAAATGATAAAAAAGGTTTTCAAACTAATAGAAATTAATATTTCTGAAATAAAAAATGTAAATCTTTCTGAAAAACCTAAAACGTACACCTCAAGAGATAAACAAAGATTAAACAAGAAAAAGGGTTACAATTCTGGTTCTGGTTTTCAAAAGAAACCAAACCATAATGGTTATTTCAAAAGGAAAGGTCTTGGATTTATTCCACCGAAAAATCATAAAAATAAAAAAAACTTATAAACCAAAAACTATATTTGTTTCAAGAACATCATCTGAAGAAGAAAAGGAGAAATTGTTCAGAAAGCAGACAAACAAAGAATTCCTTGCTAAAAAGCAAGAAGAAATGAAGAAGGAAGTTGCTCAGAAAAAGGAAACGAGAACTTGTTTTCAATGCAAAACAATTGGTCATATTGCCGGGAATTGTCCAAAGCCAATCCAACCAAAATAGGGAGTTTCTCTTAAACTGAAAGAAAAGATGGTTGAGAATGAACCACCAACCAAACAATTTAAAGTTTTCAAAGATTCAAAGTTTGAGGTTGGTGAATGTTCAAAGAGTTTTTACAGAAGAAAAGTGAATCTTGACAACCACAAGTGGGTTGTTAAGAAATCTGATGATAGTTCTAGCAATGATTCTGATTCATCAAAATCAGAGGAGCTATTTTCTGGCGATGAATCTGATTCCATAAAGTCAGGGGAGCCACAAGTTGTGATAAAAAGTGAAAATTCGGTTCCGCCAATGGATGATGCAAATTTTCCACCATTGCGAGCTGAAAATTTTAAATCAAAAATTGGAAAAGTTGAGATTTCAAATCAATTCTTTTCTGAAAAGAAAGAATTTGATGTTGAAAAATCCTTTAGCCCCAAAGTTCAAAATATTTTTGGAAAAATGGTTGACGGGAAGGTAAAAGGGGTAAAGGAATTCTATGAGAAGAAAACAAAGAAACCAGGTGAAAATGGGTCATCCCAGGTTGGTAACTGGGATAGAACCTATTATGATTAAATTCTGGACTTGCCGGAGCTCCCAGGTTGGTAATCGTGGAGCAGGAATCGACATCATTCTTGAAAATGTTTGTTTGATAAATCTTCAATTGGTAGTATTTTTGAAAAATTGTCATATTTCAATTGTACAAATGATATTGGTTGATGGGTGAACCTACAAGTAGTTGAAAAAGAGGTTTTCACCGACAAGTGGTTAATCAAGGTCATTAAGTTGAACTTGGCTTAACTTTCATACAAATGATTGAAATACAAAGTGATGATCATATCCCCTAACCTACAAGTGGTTTGAGCATTTCAACAAAACTTATTTTCCAGAAAAACCATTTTGATTAAAACAAACTTAAGTGTTTTGAAATCTTAATGGGAAAATAGTTTGTTGTAAGGGGGAGTTCTGATTGTTTATGCCAAGTGGATGGCGAATTGAAGCAATTCACAACAGTTGTCATTTGTTTGTACAGTTTGTTTTCAAATTTTCCCAGAAAATCAAAATTGAAACATATTTTGATTTTAGGGGTTGTAAAAATTTAAAAATTTCGAAAATTTGAAAAATCCAAAAAACAATGAAAATTTCAAAATGAGTTTTGTTGTGAAAAAGAGGAAATGATAGTACATCAGTGGACTATCACAGCATGCTAAAGAATTGGGAAGTTAAAATGTGATAAACGGTCTCTCTGATGATATGCCAGTAGGTTTTTACACGCTTAGTAGATCGTGTTCAAGATATAAACCTAAATTTCAAACTTACTTATCTCGTGGGGAACATCTCTCGGATATATGGGTAACCCCCGAAATCCTGTTTGAAAGACCCCTCTTTCTAAGATACTAGGTCTTTATGCTTAGTGATATCTGGGGTATTATCCCGGGACTTCTGATTTTGCGGAAGCAATGGCCTAGTCCCCGTATAATACTTTTCGCTTGCTTGAAATAAGCACCCCCCTCAGCATAAAAAATGATGAAACATTGCAAAATGCTAATCAAGTGCTGTTGAAGAAAAGATTCTCTAAAGGGAACACACCTAAAGTCGAAGCCATCATCTCTCTGATTTTGCGGAAGCAATAGCCTGAGCTCTCATGGCCCTCGCATTTAACCCTTTACAGATATCATCTAGGTATACTCACCTGTAAGACTGAATATTGGGATCTTGATACGGGAGTATATTCTGAGGTGGGACACACGTATAAGTTTAAGTCTCTAAAACATTAATCTCGTATCTCAAAACAATTGAACTTTGTGTGAAAATTTAAGTGGATCAGTATACTGACAATCTAAGTGAATCGTTTAGAACTTAAAATGTTTATAGCTTAACGGTGCTAGTAATGTGTCTCAGAAACTGATATGATCCTCTTACACAAACTCACAAAAATATTGTTTGTATATATTTCTTTACTACTTTTCTTTAAAATCAAAAATCCAAAAAGATTTTCAGTGTGTTTTAGCATAAAATTTTGAAAATACAAAAAGATTTTCGACAACTGATGTTGAAGAGCTGATTTTCAAAATTCCGAGTGCTAAACATGATGAACAGGTTTGGGAGAGTTAGTTTAAAATGAAAAATTTTGAATGTTTTCCTACAAGTGGTCATTAGAAATTTTTAAATGTTAAATCATTCTATTACTGCAAGTGATATAAATTTGACAAATCTTAAATTTGTGAAAGTTATGTTTGTGGTAGAGTATGTGCAGGTATGCAGTTAGTGAATTCCAGACTGCGATCCCAGTTTATCGAAAGGGGGAGTCTGAAGACGCTGATGCTAAAACAGGATAAGAGCCAGGATTACGTTTCTGAGAAAAAAGATTCAAGAGATCTGGTCAAGAGAATTAGAAAGCTCAAGAGACAGATTATCTTTCAAGGAGAAGATTTGAGAGAGAAGAGAAAGAGATTGAAGATACTCACAATGGAGAAACTTTGGAGAGAGTGTGAAGACTGATAGAGACTGAAGGATTGACAACCGAAGACTCGACACTGAAGACTTCATCAACATCCGAGGGGGAGTCTGTTAGTGCATACGTCTGTCGACTTCGTCTTGTATCGAGTCTTATATTATATTAGATAGATCAGGGCACGGAAAACGAGAAAATGGGTGAATGGACTATTTCGCACGAAATAGAAAGGTAGCTATTTCGCACGAAATGAAGAGTTCATTTCATACGAAATGAACCTTGAGTCATTCCGCACGAAATCACTATTTCGTGTGAATGGTTTCGTACGAAATACCACTGCCTATAAATACCTGATGTGCCTTGTCATTTGAAACGATCTGATTCCGGCAACGAAGTGCTGCCGAAGTGTCTCCAGGCTGTAAAACGTTGTGTTTCCAATAAACAAGACAGTTAAAGTGATTTCTTGTGTAATCCAGCTGAAATAACTCCGATATGTTTGTTCCCGCCTCTCATATTGGACGAGTTCTCTTCTGATCGACTCGTTTGGGTCAGAAAACGATCCTACATCATCACTTTGTATTTCAATCATTTGTATTAAAGTTAAATCAAGTTCAACTTAATGACCTTGATTAACCACTTGTGAATAAAAATCCTTTTTCAATCACTTGTAGATTCAACTTTACCAGATGTAAAGCAAAATATGACAATTTAAGAACAACTACCACTTGTAAACTGAAATACCACTTGCAGAAAAAAATGCCGATTCCTACTCCACACTTACCAACCTGGGAGTTCCGGCAATTCCACCACCTGTAGAATTTAACAATTTTAGATTTTTTCAAGTACAAATTTTTAAGAATGATGTCGATTCATGCTCCACGATTACCAACTTGGGAGCTCCGGCAAGTCAGGATTTTTATATATGAAACACAGACATCCAAGCCTGACCAAACTTGGATATGTCCTTTTCAGTCTCATTTGGGGTTTCAACATTTCTTTTTTCTTCATAAAATTCTTTCACCCCTTTGGCCTTTCTCTCGACCATTTTCCCAAAAATGTATTTTACTTTCCCATTGAACGCTTTATCGACATTAATTTTTTTCTTCTCAGAATAGAATTGACTCTAGATTTCAACTTTGCCAACCTTTTGTTTGAAATTTTCAGTCCTCAATGGTGGAAAATTAACATCATCCATCGGCGGAACTGAATTTTCATCTTTTACCTCAACTTGTGGCTCCTCTGACTTTGTGGAATCAGATTCATCGCCAGATTTCACCTCAGATTTCTTAACAACCCACATTTGGTTGTCAAGATTAACTCTTCTTTTGTAAAATCTTTTCTTCGAACCTTCACCAACTTCATATGTTGAATTTTTAAAAATTTTGAATCTTTCAGTTGGTGGTTCATTTTTCTCAACAATTTTTCTTTTAGTTTAGACACAACTTCTTGTTTGATGTTGGTTGCTTTAGGATAGTTCCAAGCAATATGACCAATTTCTTGACACCTGTAACAGATTCTTGTTTCCTTTCTTTGATATGCTCCATTCTTCATTTCTTCTTGCTTCTTAGCAAAAAATTCTCTGTTTGATTGCTTCCAGAATGAGCTCTTTTCTTCCTCTTCTGATCTTGCTCCTGAAACAAATACAGTTTTTGGTTTATAAGTTTTCCCATTTTTATGATTTTTTGGTGGATTAAAACCAAGTCCTTTCTTTTTGAAATTACCGTTACGGTTTGGTTTCTTTTGAAAACCTCAACCAGAACTGTAACCCATTTTCTTGTTTATCTTTTGTTGAATTCTTGAAGTGTACTTTTTAGATTTTTCACGAAGCTTTACATCTTTTATTTCAGAAATATTAATTTCTGTTAATTTGAAAACCTTTTTGATCTTTTCAATCTGAACACTTCTTATTGGAAATTCCTCATCAGAATATAATTTGTCTGAATCATTCAAAGTATATGCCACTTTGATTGGTTCGTCATTCAAATTAGATTTTGATAACAAGAATTCTTTATTGTAAACTCTTTTAACCGATGATTTTGGACTATCAACTAATGAATTCGAACTCTCGGATTCGGACTTTGACTCTGACTCCTCATCCTTATCCAACACCTGATCGACCACTTTCTTTATTAACTCAGACTCATGATCAGTGTCAGACGATGTGAACGTGACGTCAATGTTTTCTGGTAAATCATCAGTTGTTTCAGACGTTAACTTTATATTGACAGCCTTTTTGACTTGCTCCTCATTTGGTTTTCTGGGAGAATAACCTTCCCAGATCGGAGGCGGACACTTGGTATAATTTGCACTTTGTTTCTTACCAGTATCCTTCTCTTCCAATTCCTTGTCTTGAAAGGCTTCAAAACCTGCAACAGTTGGATAAATTCTGTCAATCAAATAATCAGAACTAGAATAACTTTGCAGTAATCGTCTGATTCTTTCATTCTCTATCTTTTCAGTTTCCAACTCTTGCTTCAACTTTGCACATTCTTCAATGTGGTAATTGATGGCTTTCTGTTTTGACATCATCACCACATTCATCATTGTTAATGTATCTTCTCTTTCAGAATTTGTCTTCTGAAGACCATTCACTGTTCTGTTCAAAACGTCGTACGATTCTTTCACATAATTGAGATCGAACAATAACTTTTATTTCATCTTATCTTGCTCACTCAATTTTTCATCTTTTTCTTCACATTGTTTGCAAGATTCTGAACACTTTAAACACGGCTTAATGACTTCAACAATCTTTTCAATTTCGATCACCTTTTCAACTTCAACAACCTTTTCAGTTTCAACAATTTTTTTAGCTTCAACAACTTTTTCAGCTTCAACAACTTTTTCAGTTTCAACCATCTTCTCAGCGACTTTAACTTCTTTACTCTGCTCAAACTTCTCTTTTTGAGCAACACTCTCACATTTCATCTTCTTCTGTTCTTTTGTTGCTCGTCTCTCCTTCAGCTTCTCCAATCTATCTGCAAAATAAAATTGAAAACTTTCAGGAGATAACATAGATTTTCCAATGTTTATTTGTGTCTCTTCTTCATCATCACTGTCATCAGATGATGATTGATCAAAGACTTGAGTACTTTCTGAACTATCATCTGAAGTAACAAAATCTCCATCTTGATTCTTCTCATCACTAGCAATTCCTTTCATCCATTCTTTCATCAAATCTGGCTCTTGAATGATTTGTGCAATGAGAGCTACTACTTTTGAATCAGGTGGTATGTATTTGTCCCAACTGAAACCCTCTGCCACTTTTTCATCATCTTGATCAATTATACCAAAATAAGCTTTCTTGTTTGACTCTTCAATCGCCTTTTTAGCATGTGCAGTTTGTGGTTCTTGTTGTTGATACGGTTGATGAGCAACTTGTTGATATATGGCTCTCTGGTAATAATCATTATTTCCAAACGGATTCTGTGCTCCACTTGCTTCTCGATTTTTACATTCCCTCTTGAAATGTCCTTTCTCCCTGCATCGAAAACAAGTAACTTTAGATTTATCAAAACCCAAAGTAGAAACATTAGCATCCCTGAAATCGTCTCTTCCTGTAATCATCTTAAATTTTCCAGCTCTCCTCAAAACACTAGCTAAACACCATTTAATGTCCATAAGCTCCATCTCCTCAGCATCGATCCGATCGTAATCCTCTTTTGTCAGTATAGGATTTCTGATCCTTCCAGCAACCAATCCTTCATATGATTCTAACACAGTAGCAAGTAATGACATGTGACCTTTAGCAACCTCTTCAGAGAAATTTTGACCATTTTGAAGGTGCAACGCGATGTTGCAATGTAAAACATGACCATTCCCGCTATTTGAGCTTTGGAACTAATGACTTGAGATTGACTTTGGACTAACACTTGGATATGAAGAAAATCTACTGCTACTATTTTGACTTTGATTGACTGATCCAGAAGAGTTTTCAGCACTGAAAGCAGTTTGAACTTTCGGACTTGCTTCAACATCCTGAACACTACCTTTGTAGTACATTTTGACATCTTGTTGACCACTTGGATTGTTCATCCTTGCAATCTTTTGCTGTTCAAGATCTTGACCTTCAATCTTTTCAATAAAATGGGAAATTGTCAGTTTGTCATATTCTCCAGTGTTCTTCAAGATCATCAGATAGGTACCCCATTCTTTCTGAGGTAAAGCATCAGCTAGTTTGTCAACCCATTCTTCTTGATCTTTGACTATTTCTAACAGAGAAATAGATCGCACTAAGTGACAATATCTTTCAATCAGCTTCTTTGAAGATTCACCCGGTAAACTTGTAAACAAATCAAATTCTTTCTTTAGCAATGATTTCTTACTTCTGATCATCTTCTCACTTCCCTCAAACTTAATTCGAAGTGCTTCCCAAATCGAATGTGAAGTATTATCGTGTTGAAGCAAAATGAAGATATCTTCTTTCACAGCTTGCTGGAGCAGACTAATCATCATCTTTTCTGCTTTGTACATGTCTCGTTCTTTGTCCGTCAATTCAGAAATTGTTTTGATAACTCCCAAATCTGTACGCGGCTTAACATACTTTTTCTCGATACATTCCCAAGACCTCAAATGATTAGCTTGAACCCAGTTTTCAAATCGGTCTTTCCAACCATAGTACTCCTCAATGCCCATGAGTTTCGGGGGTTTTTGCAAAGTTCCAGTCTCATTTTCCATGTTCATGCTTTGAGAAATGGTAGCCGGAGTAGTCGGGGCAGTAGCAAATGCGTTATAGAATTCCTCTTCCATGATATGGTAACAAGTTTCACAAAAACAGATTTTCAAGCGAAATCAATACTTTCACACGATATGCACTTTCAAGCGAAATGACCAACTGGTTCGAAATAACCTGCAAAAAGACTTCAAATGAAATGACTCACACGAAATCAGAAATTTCACACGAAATGAATGGTTTCGTGCGAAATGACCAGGTGAAACAATGATTTCATACGAAATCAACTCAAATTCAAACGAAATGATGATTTCGCGCGAAATGAATTGATTTTCACACGAAATGAGAACACTTTGGTATGAAATAGTGATTTCGTTCGAAATAGCTCACACGAAATGATGATTTCATGCGGAATCAATCAACTTTCAAATGAAATGCTGATTTCGTGTGAAATGAAGGCTCTATTTCGTGAGAAATACTGCTGATGTCATCATCTCGGTCATAATTTTGTCAAATTGATCAGGTTTTAGTTCGAATTTTGGTCCAATTCTTTCAAGGCTTTGTTAAAACACTATTTCGCTTATAATGTGTGAAATTCAATCCATTTTAACCGTTAAAACTTGTTTAATTTTGAAAAGAAGGTGTAGAAGTCAGAAAATAGATGAAATCAAGCTGAATTCGGTAAGAAATCCTCCTCCTGAGCTCTGATACCACTTGTAGGATCGTTTTCACAACCAAACGAGTCGTTCAGAGGTGTTCTTCTCAATACGAGAGGCGGAAACTAACGTATTGAGTTTGATTCAGCTAGATATTCACTTTAATTGTCTTTCTGATTGATATAACAACGTTTTACAGTGAGTAGACACTTCAGCAGCACTTCGGCTCTGGAATCAAAAAGTTACAAATGAAATCACAAGGCACGTATTTATAGGCCAGGCTATTTCGCACGAAACAGTTGGTACGAAATCAGTTTCACACGAAATAGTCATTTCGTGCGAAATGAATAACTGATTTCGTACGAAATAGCTGTTTGCTATTTCGTGCGAAATGACCTTACACCCTGTTGATGCACTGATGTCTGTTAACTTCGTCTTTATTGAGTCTTGTATTGTATTAGATAGATCAGGGCACGCAAAACGAGAAATCAAGTTTATAGGTAATTCCTTTTGGAAGTATAATTCCGCTTGGAATTATAATTCCGCTTGGAATGATAATCTCGCTTGAAACATAATATCGGTTGAACTGTTTCAAATGGAATTAGGTAATTCCGTTTGAAATGTGATTTCGTTTGTACCGTTTCAAGCGAAATTAATCTCCTATAAATACCTGATGTGTTCGTGTCATTTAAAACGGAATTAAGTCATAGATTGTGAGCCGAGGTGCTGCCGAATTGTTATCAGAATTGTAAAAAGCTCATAATCAATCAATAAGAAGATAATTAAAAAGGAACAAGCTGTTTTACATCAATTACATTGATTCCGCCTTTGTTTTTGATGCTGAACTCATCGGATTGACTCGTTAGGGTCACACGACGATCCAACAAGTGGTATCAGAGCATTCAGTTGTATTGTAGGGTACAACTGAAAATTCGAGAAAAAGTTCTGATGAATCGATTTGCTCCACTAACAAGGATCAGTCAAGCAAAACAAACTCATCAGATACAAATCTGAGGACAAAAAGGTTGATAAAGAAAGAAAAATTAACTAATCAAAATGATGAACAATCAAAGAAAGTTAATTTTTCAGACAAAGCCTTTATCAAAGTTTTTAAGTATAAAAATGACAATGAAAAATTGTGCATGTCACAGGTTGACAAATTTGGAAAGGTTAAACATTGTAAGGATTGGGTTCCAATAGAGAATGGCAATGAATTTGTTTCTGAGAAAACAAAAGAGCCATCTTCTAGCAATAAATTTGTTTCTACGGAAGCAAAAGAGCTATTTACTGGCAATGAATCTGACTTATCAAAATCAGAGGAGCCACAATCAGGCAATGAAACTGACTCGACAAAGACAGAGGAGCCAAGTTTTGAGGTAAAAACTGTCAAACCCAAGGCTGGTCAGGCTTGGGTGAATCTTTTCAAATAAAAACCTGACTTGCCGGAACTCCCAGGTTGGTAAGTGTGGAGTAGGAATCGGCATATTTCTTGAGAAATTCACATGATGGTAACTGTGATATTTCGAATTACAAAAGATTCATCAAGGACATTAAGTTGTACTTGATTTATCTTTCCGACAAGAGGAATTGTTGATAGATCCTAAAAATGTTAAATTTTTCAAATGATGATGAAAAAGAACAATGTGATGAAACCCCAAGTTTGTGAAAAGACAAACAAAACTAATTTTCTGGAAAAACCATTTTTGATTAAAACAAACTTAAGTGTTTTGAAATCACAATGGGAAAATAGTTTGTTGTCAGGGGGAGTTCTGATTGTTTATGCCAAGTGAATGGCGAATTGAAGCGATTTGATATCAGTTTGTCACTTTACTTTGTATAGTTTGTTTTCAAATTTTCCCAGAAAATCAAAATTGAAACATATTTTGATTTTAGGGGGTGAAAAATTTTTAAAAAATTAGAAAATTTAAAAATGCCAAAAACATTGAAAAAGGAAAATGAGTTTTGTTGTGAATAAGATGAAATGATAGTAAATCAGTGGACTATCACAGCATGCTAAAGAAATGAAATGTCAAATGTGATAAACAATCTCACTAAAGATGTGACGATAGGCTCAGCTAGACTAGTAGCTTTGCGATAACAATACAAACTTAAATGAAAAGCCTAGTTCTAGTGGGAAACCCGGTCGAAAGCATAGTACTTAGTTTTATCCTTCTTGACTGTGTGCCTGGTCGGTAATCGCTGATTGTCAAAAGACATAAAACTGGTTAAGTTTGTGAGCTTTCACAACTTTGCTGAAAAGTCACTGTGATTCTGTGTTTTCATTTTGCAAAGATTTAAACTTGTTTTATTTCTTTATTTTGTTTAAGCATTGGACATCCTCTGCGTATACGTGAGTATCGACCTGGATATTATTGCCTAAACGTTCTGCTTTATTTTCTTTGGTGTTTCGTTTAAGCTTTGGATCACCTCTGCGTATACGGGAGTATCGACCTGGTGGTTAAAGCCTAAACAATTTTAACTTGTTTTATTTTCTTATTTTGTTTAAACATTGGACTTTCTCTGCGTATACGGAAGTATCGACCTGATTGTTAATGTTTAAAATTCTGCTTTATTTTTGCACATATCACAGTTGATGAAAGTTTAAAAGCATTACTTGAGTCAGTGTATTGCATGATGAGGGGATATGCTGAGATCGTGTGGTCCATAAGAATTTAGTGCAAAATTAATATACCTTAACGTATCAGTAAGCATTTCGAAAGTTTTTAGATTGAGTTTAAGAGGACAACTATATCGTCAATCTATGTGAATCGTTTAGAACTTAAAATGTTTAAAGCTTAATGGTGCTAGTGTTTTGTCTCATGAACCGATATGATCCTCTTACACAAACTCACAAAAATATTTTCTGTATATATTTCTTTACTGCATTTCTTTAAAATCAAAAATCCAAAAATATTGTGTTTAGCTTTTATATTTTGAAAAACCCAAAAAGATTTTCGACAACTGATGTTGGAAAGCTGATTTTCAAAATTCCGAGTGCTAAACATGATGAACTACATGGGTTGGGAAAGTTTGTTGAAAACTTTGAATGTTATATATAAATGTTTTGAAAATTTGTATGATTAGTTAATCAAGGTCATTTACTTGAATTTGATGTAACTATAACAGATTGATGAATGATTTCTACCAGTAAGTTTCTTAAATCTTAGTGTTATATATTTGTGAAACTTAGGTTGAGGTAGAGGATGTGCAGGTTAGTCAAGTTTTGAATCCTGAGCAGGATGTGAGCCAGGTGACAATCTTGAACCTGTGGAAGTAAGACTATGATCCCAGAACAGCTTAAGGGGGAGTCTGTGAGCAAAGAAAGAACTTCATGGCAAAGATTGTGTAAAGTTTGAACCAGAAAATAAATTCCAGCTTATCGAAAGGGGGAGTTTACATTCTGGATCAACAATCAAATTGAAGTTTGAAGAATGAGACTGATAGAAGTTTAAGGGTGCTTTACAGTGTTAGACATCTTGGATGAGCACAAAGACTGATGAAGACTGAAGATTTTGAAGACTCGACACTGCAGACTTCATCGACATCCAAGGGGGAGTCTGTTAGTGCAGTAATGTCTGTCAACTTCGTCTGGTATCGAGTCTTGCATTGTTCATGTTAATGGCACGATAGATCAAGACTAAAGACTGAAAACTGAATGCTAAAGACTTCGTCAACATCCAAGGGGGAGTCTGTTGATGCACTGATGTCTGTTAACTTCGTCTTTATTGAGTCTTGTATTGTATTAGATAGATCAGGGCATACAAAACGAGAAATCAAGTTTATAGGTAATTCCGTTTGGAAGTATAATTCCGCTTGGAATTATAATTCCGCTTGGAATGATAATCTCGCTTGAAACATAATATCGGTTGAACTGTTTCAAACGGAATTAGGTAATTCCGTTTGAAATGTGATTTCGTTTGTACCGTTTCAAGTGGAATTAATCTCCTATAAATACCTGATGTGTTCGTGGTATTTAAAACGGAATTAAGTCATAGATTGTGAGCCGAGGTGCTGCCGAATTGTTATCAGAATTGTAAAAAGCTCAGAATCAATCAATAAGAAGATAATTAGAAAGGAACAAGCTGTTTTACAACAATTACATTGATTCCGCCTTTGTTTTTTATGCTGAACTCATCTGATTGACTCGTTAGGGTCACACGACGATCCAACACACCCACATTTCTCGTTTTGCGTGCCCTGATCTATACAATCTAATACAAGACTCGATACAAGACGAAGTCGACAGACGTATGCACCAACAACTTTAAACATTTGGATGGGTTGTATCTAAACTCGAAGTCTTGGTTGGTGTTAAACAATGTAGTTTGTAATATTTTGAATCATAATTATGGATGAACATCGCATTTTTAATCATTTAGCTATTTGGTATAATTCAATGCAATGATATTAAGCAAGTCACACATAACACGCTCCCGCAAAAGTCAGGGTGTGACAAATGTGTCCCAAAAATAAGTTTTTAGGTTGATTGAATGTGTAAAAAGGCGTTGAAAACAAAATTTTATGTTACTGGGCGTCTGGCCATGGCCCCGTGTTGGTCCGGGCATGGCCCCGTGGTCAGATCGCCAGTAACAAAATTTAACAGAAGGTTGGGCACGGGGCGTGTTCAGTGAGCACAGCCCCGTGTCCAGTTACCTGAATTGGGCAAATTTCTGCAGAGCCTGGGCATGGGGCGTGTTGGGCTGAGCACGGCCCCGTGCTGAACTTGTTGTAATGCTGGAAAATTGTCAGGAGACTCTGTTTTGTGCATGGGGTGTGGTTTTAATGTTCCCTTGGTAACCTTCACCTTTTCGAGTGTGTATAACCATTACAACATCATCCAAACACCATTCAATAATTTAAACCATCATTCATTAAAAAGTGCCAAGTACATAGTTCCTAAAAGTTAAAAAGTACAAACTAAAAACTAAGATAGATAAGTAGGTCCTAGAATGCAAGAAATTTTTAAACCACAAAGAAGTTCTATCCTAGATATTTTTACTATAAGAACAACAAAATTCCGAAAAATGAATTTTTCCGGTTGAATAAGGCTTTTAAAACTTCTTTCCGGAGGGTGCTCCTCACACATCGTTGAGCCACTCCTCTATCTCCCGAGGGAGAAGGAAGGCGGGCTCATTGTCTTCATCATGTGGAGGAGGTGCGACCTCCACTGGAACCTCTTGTAAGTCGTCTAGAGGAGGTTCCGGGGGAAGGTCATCCCACCCGATAGGATTAACAACTTCTTGTGCCAAGTTCCAATCTTCTTGTGGGAAGATTGGTTCTATAGGCGGCATTGCAAGAATGTTCAACCTTTGGTGCAAAAGGTTGATTTCTTGGAAGCTACTCTCTAGCCCCACCGTTAGATAGTTGATACGGTCAATTAGGACTTCCTCCACGGATGAGTTGAAAATGTTCTGCTATTCTGGCTCGACATTCTAAGAAAACAAGTCGAAAAGTTCAGAATAATGAAACAGTTACTCCGGCCACGGCCCCGTGTTCGCTGGGCACGGCCCCGTAGCCACCATTCTGCAGATTTTTAAAACAAGGAATCTTAGTGTTTTAAATTATTTTTCTGACTTTTGAGACATTTCTGAGCAAAAATAACTTAAAACAGTATTATAAAACTTATTTTTAATAAGATTCCTTGGTTAAAAATCTAGCAAATATCACAATAAAGCTTAAAATCATGGAAGTTTCAATAATTAATGGAGGTTTGAGGAGTTTTTGAAGAAGAAGGCAAGAGACAAAAGTGGTAAAGACAAGATGGTTGTTGAGAACCTTCTTTGGAATATAACTTTTAGGGTATATGCGAAGATCCCAGCAGATCTTGGTCTTTGGAATGGGTCCAAATGTGCAGGAATCATGCTGAATTTATAGAAAACAACAAGCTGACCACGGCTCCGTGTCAGCTGGACACGGCCCCGTGGTCAGACATAACTCTGACACATTTTGTCCATATTCTGGACATGGGGCGTGTTGGCCTGGACATGACCTCGTGGTCAATTTTTAGGTGGGCACGGGGCGTATTGACCGGGACACGGCCCCGTGGCTAGAGAGTTTTATGAAGTTTCTTCTTATTTTAAGGAATTTGTCTGGATCGGTCGGTTCCTTACTGAAGGGAACAACACCGAAGTGCCAAAGGTACCTAGATTGCTCTTGATTGAAACAAGAACACAAGAGGTTATCGGAAAGAGTAAAAACTATGCTAAATACCGGTGGGCGAAACCGACCTTTATTCCCCTTATCCGGGCTCTCGTTAAAGAAAGTATATGTCGAATCGCTCAGGTCTATAAACGCATCAGCGGAGAGCAATGGAGAGTCCTTCACAGCACAATCGACACGGGGACGACTATCGCTCAAGTTCTCACAAGAGTTAGAGGTGTTTTCGATAACGACGATGTTGTTAGAATCCGAATGTGACCCCAATAATTCTCCTTGATCGTTGTCTTATGATGAATAACTAGTTTTCACCTCAAGATCTTTAATATTTGGAGAATTATTTCTTCGAGCTGTCATAATTCTTCAGAAGTTATGTCATCTAAAAGAAATGGTAGAGGGCATTCGGGGGAGAGATAGGGATCGTTTTTACTTTCGCCCATCTTAAGGTTACAGGGAAGTGATGGGTCTAAATAGTGGGGAGTGTAATTTAGAAAGTAACATTCAAAATCTTTATGAGATCCACCACATATTTGACACCATTCACCATAAGAGGAGCGAAAGTAAAAATAATAATTATCACTCATGTTTGTGTCAGAAATTACCAACCGTCAGGATCTTACGGTTCTGTTTTCATAACTGGGGCTTGGACACGAGGGCGTGTTCAGTGGGCACGGCCCCGTGTTCAGCTACTGTCTGACTTAAAACAGGATTGCCAGTAACAATCCCAAGTAGCCAGTTTAATGTATTAATAGAAGTTGATCAAGCCATTTGCACCCCCGCCATCCAATACCAGTGGGTATTAAGGGAGGTCCTAGTAAGATTGACCAAGGTCCTTGCAGAATCTATACACTGAACAAGGCAAGAACCTTACAAAACCATTCCCTTAACCCCCGACCAGGTAGCCAACATATCTCTATATAGACCGTACAGATATGAATGGTGTAAATCTTTTACTTTATATAGATAGTAAAGTAATGCCAAGACACCATGGACAAATGATAAAGTAAATTCACCTTCAACATAAGAAACTAGTTATTAAAGTCATTAATACAAAACCAAATAAAAAGTGCCGAAAGATTAAAAATAAAAAGTAATACATAAAAGACTTGTCTTCACCAAGTGATGTAAGAGGCTTAGGCAAACATGGCCTTTGATTGGCAAGAACTCTTACGATCAATCTTGGATCCCGAGACTACTACACATACTCTAAGGTGGATGATGGATGATGGTGGTGGATGTGGGTGTTGTAGTGGTGGTAGTGTGGTGGCAAAGTGGGAGAGTAGTGGTTTGCCAAGGGATACCTTTGAAGTGAACCAAGCACCCCTATTTATAGCCTAAATGAAAACATGGCCATGGCCCCGTGTCCAGCGGACATGCCCCCGTGGCCATCCTTTTCTCTTCCTTCATTAAATGCTTTTGTCACCATAGGGCTCCACACGTCCCGTGTTCAGCGGGCACGGCCCCGTGGGCAGAAGTGTATCTGTACTACCAAGACTTTGCAAGATTCTGCGTATATTAGCGTTGACCATGCCCCGTGCTGAGCTGAGCATGCCCCCGTGGTGGGCGTAGAAGTTTCCACAACTTTGTCTTTTCTGCAGGCAGCTGACCACGCCCCCGTGTCCAGTGGGCACGACCCCGTGGTCAGTCTTCTGTTTCTTGTTTTTGCCTTTGGGGATGCTGCCAAGGGGTCGGGCATGTCACGTTTATTCCTTTTCTTTGTATTTATGTTGGTTTTTGTTGTATATTAGTTCCTTTTGTTTGTTTAAGCTCATTTGGTCCTGTAAATTCAAAAGAAAGACAAAAACACACTTTTTCCAACATTAGTACTAAAAATGGGTTAGTTTTATGCCTCATTTGATGTAATTTATATGTTACATTTTGCACACATCACCAGGAAAGAATACCAAAAACCCTCCGGTGGTTCAAATGAACACCCATGGTCGTCCAACATTAAAGACGCAAGAACAAAGGAAGGTAGAAGCTACAAGAAGATGCTCGTATATACCGTTCGAAGAAAGTTGGTTCGACGGCTCGTACGATCTTCCTCATCACAGCGCGTAAGCATCATCCTCGTCACAGAAAAAACAACAACCAATTAACCTTCACCCCGGTTTCCCAAATATCACGTTGGATCCTAAGTCGGATATAGCTTTTAGGAACTATGGATCTCAAATTCCAAAAGTGTTTCACCTATACATCTCGAAGGTAAAGGATGTGAAACCAGACGGTCACTTTGGGTTTCGATCGGTAACTGTGGGGTTAGGACAGAAACAAGGAAAGTGGGTGACTATCCGGCGACAACTTTTGTATGAGATGCATCAAAACCATGATATTAGAGGCAAGTCTTCGATCCTGAAAATCGAGGACATCTCGATGAGCTGTACAACAGGATAAATTTGGAGGGAGTGGGTGCGGCATGGGAAAAAATTATATGCTGATGCCTGAGACGGGATTTCTAATTGCTCAAAGATATGGTGTGATTGTTCACACGTTGCACATTCGTGGCAGCAACACAGTTTTCCCTCTGTTAGGCGGTCCGAATGACGCTTTAGAGCCTTATCAAGTTGTTGCGGTTGTGTTCGTCGATGATGGACATTTCATCCATGTAACACTTGAAGGTTCCTACCCAATGCCTCCCACGAACCTACTTTGGAATTCGAACAGAACTGAGAGGGCAGCAGCCTGGCATGACAGATACAAGGATCAAATCGATGCATATCAAAGGTCCGTAAAGCGCGTAGGTCCCTAACAAGCGTCGCCATTGATTCACACATGGTCTAACATCATTTTCCAGCATAATTTTCTTCACGTGATGTAATTATTAATTCTCCACAAGATGCACTTATTAATTCTAAGTTAAAGTTGATTTATTAAGAAAGCAAATGTAAGAAGATTGCATCACCGTAGTAAAACTGTCTTTTGCTTATAGTATCTAGTTATCCATTATAATGGTTGTTTTTTTGGATATCAGTTGCCATCAACATTTTTTAATATATTTTCACTCTCCGTAATGGTACGTAACACTGTTTTATTGCGACTAACGAATTCCCTCTGCAAAGCGCAGAGGAATTCCACTAGTTCTTAATAATAAGGAAATGGGGTATACCTTTCACTTAGAGCGGGTGTCATTGTGTTATGGTTAGTGACAAAATAAACGTAAGAGGAGGCGTAGGGAATTACGCAGCATAGAAACGCATCACAACCTTCGATTCGACCAGATTTTGTTGGACATATTTACAAGTTTCTTTACATGATGACGATAAGGACTAAATATTTATGATGAAAAAACCTCAAACTCTAATATTTATATAAACTCATCCTATTTAGTTAATGTGTTTTAGTTGATACTAATAGCATGTATTTAAACATTATGCGTGTTATAATTCATAGAGACAACCGTGTTTTGGAATTTTGTTTTGTAAATGTAGGTAACCATTGAATAAATAGAAGTCGTGGTTAAAGTTTATTAGTATAACAAGACTTGCATTAGTTACTTATTTGTCCGACAAGTGCTTTTATGTACAGTCTAAGATAAAAGAAATACTAGTAACACATCCGTGTGTTAATATATATTGTTTCTGTATTGCAAAGATATCCTTTAACAACGTCAGTGTGTAGAATGACGTTATATTTTTAATCTTTATTATGTAATATAACTAATCCTTAATAATACTAGTAATTTTTGTACCTAACAACAACGTTTCTTTTTCTCACAGATTATCTCGCATGCCGCTTTACTACCAATTAGTTTATCGCAACATAACCACGAGTATGGAACTTGTGATTCAAAACAACGTGCAGTACAGTCTTTCGGTGGCGGTGGAACTCCAAATGCTTGCGTGTGCTGGTGTTTATTTTTTTCACCTGTAGATCCAAAACTAATAATATTAACTAAGATTTTTATCTAAAAATAATAACATGACAAAATGGTTATACATGTAGAACTAACACAAATAACACACAAACATCAATAGAAAGCTTATACAGAAGACCCTCGCATGTGATTTCATGAGCCTCGCCATTGTATGACGTTTCAATCTATTACTCCTATTTAATATACAGATGTATGAAAATAGTTTGAATTATATAGGGGAGACAACTATATTTTTATGCACTATTATATATCATCTACTATGCATGTTCACATATATTGCTTAAATCAAGGCATTATTTATGAGGTGTGATATATGGTGATGTGGTGTGATGGAAAGGGGCCTCTTCTCTACTCAAGAGGTAGAAGTTCAAATCTTACAAGTTGTATGTATAAGTGGTTAAAAGTATATTAGTATTAAGAGTTGTATTAAAAAAATTGACATCTTTAACACGAATAAATACATCGGTCGTGTCTGGGTTCACCTACTCAACTCGTCAACTCATAATTTTTCAACACACGCTCTATCTAGCCTATTTACACATTAATGGACACAAAATATGCACCAACAGATTGCACGACCGTGATAAAACTGTCTTTTGGTTATAGTATTAAGTTATCCATTTTAATGGGTGTTTTTCCGACATGAGTTACCATCCTTATTTTCTTTTCTAATATATTTGCACTCTCAGTTCAAAAGGTATGTAACGTTGTTTTATTACGAATAACGAATTCCTGCTGCAAAGTGCAGAGGAATTCCACTAGTTCGTTATAATAAGGAAATGAGGTATACCTTTCACTTAGAGTGGGAGTTATTGTGTTATGATCAAGGACAGAAGAAACATGAGAGGAGCTATGGGAAATTACGCAACATAGAAACACATCACAACCTTCAATTCGATTAGATTTAGTTAGACATGTTTACAAGTTTCCTTTACATGACAACGATAAGGACTTATTGTACGTTGTTTTAATTAAACATGTATGTGTAATATAACAAAATAAAATCGGTAAGCATTTATAAAAACAATGGCAAAATGAAACGTATCTTTATAAACGACTGTTATAAGTTAACTATAACCGGTACAGTCACGTTAAATGACCATTATAAAACAACTTTAAATTATAGTGGCAAAACATGACACGACGCGACAGTTTTAGGTGCGGTTTTGAATTAAACTGATTTTAAAAAAATAAAAAAACCCCAAAGCGCCCCGCTTTGGTCAAAGCTTGGCGCTTTGGGTTTTTTTTTATTTTTTTAAATCAGTTTAATTCAAAACCGCACCTAGAACCGTTGTTCAGTACTTTCGTGATAAATACAATGTTTATCTTCGTTATCCTTTGCTTTTTACAATTCAACCAGGCACGGATGCTAATCGTTAATTTGAAGGCTCACAAATTTCAATATCATTTTGTCATCGACCAACTGCTCGAAAACGGTTTCGTTTTATTACAAACCGCAACCGTTTTTTATTACGGAAACGGTGGCTATGGGAAATACAAACCGCAATCGTTTGTGACTAGTAGAAGAACCCGACACGTCTTCTATGATGATTCGAAACATTCCGAATAACTAGTAGAAGAACCCGACATGTCTTCTATGATGATTCGAAACATTCCGAATAACTAGCAGAAGAACCCGACACGTCTTCTGCTAGTTATTCGGAATGACAATCAGATGACACATGATAAAAGTGCTTCTTTAGACAATCGTATGACACATGATAAATGCGAACCCAAGAAACGGAAGGGATTTCGAGCAGTTGTTTGATGACATGATCGATAAAGATCTTGACACGATCATATCCATTTTCAAGTATTAGACTAGATAGTACAAGATGATCTGTAATTGGAGAACCGTTGTTATTTTAGTGTTTCTCAATCAGATATTATTTATTGAAACATAACTGAAACAGTCGGAAAAAACTAAACCGAACCAACATAGTTGAATTGATTGAAAACCCAATGCGGTTGTCGTGAGCCTGAGGAACTTTTAATAAGCTGTCACAGTTGTCAAATTCGTTGCTTGCATTCATATTGTTGAGATAACAACTAGATAATGAACGGATTGTTGGACTTCTTAAAAGATGCAACTTTACGACACGTTGTTCAGTACTTTTGTCGCAACCCTCGTCCCCTATTTACCCGGGAACGGGCGGTCGCGGCCAGTTTCAGTGGTATCGGTGTTTATCAGTTTGGCAGCGGAAATTACATCAGGACCGTAGTTAGGAAATATTTTATCAGAGTAAAATACCACACTTTTCATAATATTAAACACGTGGGAAATTCTCAAGTTTCCAGTACACACATTTTCATAGGGATAAACCCTATTTTATTTAATTAAAAACATCTCTTTATTTAGGTAACTTTTATAGCCACTTTTCCAAGCCTTCAGTGCTGTCCAGCTGGCTTCTATTTGGCTTTCACATTTTGTTACCTGAAACGCGTTTAAAAATATTTTGTCAGTGGGAAATACTGGTGAGTGAATCCCAGTTTAATCAAGACAAGTAAAACCGTTTACTGCATTGAGGGCGGTCGCGCAATTACATTTGTTTATTTTTTACTTTAATTACCACCCACGGTACTGTCAACCCGACTTGTGGTCATGTTACTACGCACAGTGTAGTAACAATTTTTTTATACAAAACCCCAACATACCGACGATAATTGTAGAATACAAATACTCAATCACTGTTTAATATAATGTAAAACATTTGAGGTTTTGTAAAAACAATTTGCAAAAAGGAGATTACTCACATTGCTATCTTAGGGTTTTCCTTTGTGATTTCCTGGGGATTATCTATTAATTACACAATGCACACGCGTTAGTATAATAACCCAATATTTACATTAGTTATACCCTTGCCGAGACAGAACTCCAATGACTACGTCGGGCAGAGCCTCGACAGCCGTTACGGAATCCTAAATCAATCGGACATCGTATCTAATACGTAACCGGGGGTTATGATACTTACAACGAGGCAGAACTTCGTTATTTAGGGGGGGTATTATGCCCAGAAATTATGTATACTATGCATAAATTTGAGAGGGAAAGTTGTGTGCGAGCGATCGGAATGAACTGCCGATGCTCCCAATTTATAGGAGTTGATTTAGGGTTTCTCGCGGCCCGCGTAGGAAACAGCAAAGGGCTTCGCGGCCCGCGACGTAGGCTGGGTAGGCCCTAGCCTGGCCCAGTCACTGATCTAGCTTCGACACGCGGTTGACACATGGCAGCACCGGGATGCGCCATGGTGACTAGCTGTCGCGGCCCGTGTACGACGAAGAGAGGGTCTTCGCGGCCCGCGAGCGATGCTCAGAAATTGTTTTTATTTTTAATTATATAAGGTATTTTGGGCCCGGTTTTCGTATACGGGGTGTATTTTAAGACGTATAGGGGCACTCTAAACATATTAGGGGTGTCGGAAAATTTTGGAGGGTTGTCATATCCTCCCCGCCTTGTTTTCGAACTCGTCCTCGAGGTCTACCGAAATAGGTGCGGGTATTTCCTTTGCATTTCTGATTCAAGCTCCCAAGTATATTCTGGCCCTCTCTTGGAATTCCATTTCACTTTAACCATAACTAATCTCTTGTGTTTGAGATTTTTGACCTTTCTGTCTTGAATCTGTAGAGGCTTTTCTACAAACTTAAGCTTTTCATTTACCTCTATATCATTAAGAGGCACTACTAGTGATTCATCAGCTAAGCATTTCTTGAGATTAGATACATGAAATACATCATGTATGGTGCCATTTCCTCTGGTAGTTGTAGTTGATAGGCTACAGGTCCTATTCTTCTAATAATCTCAAAAGGTCCAACATACCTGGGGCTTAGCTTTCCCCTTTTGATGAATCTTACTACTCCTTTCCAAGGAGAGACCTTTAATAACACCTTGTCTTCTACCTGAAATTCCAACGGCTTTCGCCTGTTATCAGCATAACTGTTTTGTCGATCGCGTGCTGCTTTCAGTCTTTCCTTGACTTGAACAATCTTGTCTGTTGTTTCTTGTACTATTTCTAGTCCAGATAGTTGCTTTTCTCCAATTTCTGCCCAACAGACTGGGGTTCGGCACTTTCGTCCATAAAGTGCTTCGAATGGTGCAGCATTTATACTTGTGTGATAGCTGTTATTGTAAGAAAAATCTATTAATGGTAAATGATCGTCCCAATTACCTCCGAAATCAATTACACAAGCTCTAAGCATATCTTCCATTGTCTGAATTGTCCTTTCGCTTTGTCTGTCCGTTTGAGAATGATAAGCGGTGCTTAGATTGAGCTTGGTTCCCATTGCTTTATGGAAACTTGTCCAAAAATGAGAGGTAAAACGGCTATCCCTATCAGAAACAATTGATAAAGGAATTCCATGTAATGAAACTATTTCATTTACATATAACTTAGCTAATTGTTCCATACTGAAAGTTTCTTTCATCGGTAGGAAATGAGCTGACTTGGTTAACCTGTCTACAATCACCCAGATTGTATCATTACCATTTCTTGTCTTGGGTAATTTAGTAACAAAATCCATTGTTATCAATTCCCATTTCCATACTGGCATTTCTAATTGTTGCAACAAACCGAAGGGTTTCTGGTGTTCAGCTTTAACTTGTGAACAGGTTAAACACTTAGAAACATAAGCTATTATATCCTTCTTCATTCCTATCCACCAAAAATTCTTTCTTAAGTCCTGATAGATCTTATCACTTCCAGGGTGCATCATATACTTAGACTTATGGGCTTCTTCTAATATACGATGGCGTAGGTTTCCTAGTTTAGGTATCCAAATCCTTTTCTTAGGAATCTCCAAATTCCATATGTTCTCTGTTCTAATTCCTTAATCAGTCCTTTCAATTTCTCAGTATCATCCTTGATTACTGATTCTTGTGCTTTTCTAATATGTTCATTTAAATCTACTTGTAGATTTAATTTAAGAGAACGTACTCTTTTTGGTTTTTCGTGATATTTTCGACTCAAAGCATCTGCTACTACATTGGCCTTTCCTGCATGATACTGGATATTACAATCATAATCACTAAGTATCTCCATCCAGCGTCTCTGTCTCATGTTTATCTCCTTTTGCTCGAAAACATACCTTAAACTCTTATGATCGGTAAAAATGGTAAACTTACTACCGTAAAGGTAATGTCTCCAAATCTTAAGGGCAAAAATTATGGCTCCTAATTCCAAATCATGGGTTGAATAATTCTCTTCATGATTCTTAAGTTGTCTAGATGCATAGGCTATAATCTTTAGACGTTGCATCAACACACATCCATAACCTAACTTAGAAGCATCACAATAGACTACAAAGTCTTCAGTTCCTTCTGGTAACGCTAGTATGGGTGCGTTGGTTAGTCTTTGCTTAAGAATTCTAAAGGTTTCTTCTTGTTTTGCTCCCCATTCAAACTTAATAGATTTACAGATTAGCTTAGTTAAGGGAATGCCTATTCTAGAAAAATCTCGGATAAATCTTCTATAATAACCGGCCAATCCTAGGAAACTTCTAACCTCGGTTGGTGATTCAGGGGTTTTCCATTTGGTAATTGCCTCAATCTTTGTAGGATCCACATGAATTCCTTCATGATTGACTAAATGCCCAAGAAACTTTACTTCTTCTAACCAAAATTCACACTTCAAAAACTTGGCATAAAGCTTTTCTTTTCTTAATAAACTTAGAAGTGCATGCAAATGTTTTGCATGTTCCTCTTTGCTCTTAGAGTAAATGAGAATATCATCTATAAAGACAATTATGAATTTATCCAAATATGGCTTATATATTCGGTTCATCATGTCCATAAATGCGGCTGGGGCATTGGTTAAACCAAATAGCATGACAGTAAATTCATAATGACCATACCTCGTTCTGAAAGCGGTCTTAGGAATATCCTCTGCCTGTATCTTTAATTGATGATATCCTAAGCGTAAATCGATCTTAGAGAAAAATCAAGCTCCTTGCAATTGATCAAATAAATCATCGATCCTCGGTAATGGGTACCGATTTTTAATTGTTACTTTGTTCAACTCACGGTAATCAATGCACATTCGCATTGACCCGTCTTTCTTTTTAACGAATAAGATCGGTGCTCCCCATGGCGATGAGCTTGGCTGTATGAATCCTTTCTCCAATAATTCGTCCAATTGTTTCTTTAACTCTTGCATTTCTGCCGGAGCCAAACGGTAGGGTGCCTTGGGTGCTGTTCCTGGTAGCAGATGAATTCGGAATTCGACTTCCCTGTCCGGCGGTAGTCCTGGTAATTCTTCTGGAAATACATCTGGAAACTGAGATACTACTGGAATATCTTTCAGTTCTTTTCCTTTAGTGTTAATGATTATGGAAATCAAATAAACTAACGATCCTTTTCTTACATAACTGGCCGTTTCCATTAAAGAGATGAATTTTGTGGGTCTAGACGGCTTGTCTCCTTTAATTGTGATCTTTTCACCTTTTGGTGAATTTACTTGGATTGACTTTTGATCACATAAAATACTGGCTTTATTGGCTATTAACCAATCCATTCCTAATACAACATCAAATCCTGCCAGATTCATTGGATAAAGGTTTGCAATAAACTTTTGATTTAAAAATTATATTCTTGCTCCATGCAAGATTTTGCTAATCTTAATGGTTTCTCCATTTGCTGTCTCTACTAGACACTCTTGTGTGAGTTTAGTTAATGGTTGATTGAGAAGTTTGCAAAATGAAGTATTAATAAAACTTTGGTTTGCACCAGAGTCAAATAATACTTTAGCAAAAACATCATTAACTAAAAACGTACCGGCAATCACGTCCGGAATCATCTTGGCTTCTTCTGCAGTCAGAACAAATGCTCTAGCATTTTTAGTATTCTTGTTGTTCATGGCTGGAGCTAGTTTCGGGCAGTGTGGCTTGATGTGCCCTTTTTCTCCACAATTGAAACACACTCCATTACTAGGTTTCTTCCTACAATCTTCTTCCTTGTGTCCTGGTATCTTGCAGAAGTTGCAGTAGATGGAGCATCCTCCTGAATGCTTTTTCTTGCAGGCCTTACAATAAGGTGCAGAGGTAGAACCAACATTTTTCCCACAATTGGAATTTCCATAGTGGAATTCTTGGGTAAGCCTTTAGGCTAGTTTCCTCCTCTGATCCTCTTCTCGCGTACGCACTAATTCATCAGTCAAGGTGTTTGCTAGTTCTACAGCTTCTTCTATGGTTTGGGGTCTAGCTGCCTTGACTACATGCCTAATCTCACTGATTAATCCCCATACGTAACGGGAGATTAATACTGGCTCTGGTGATGCAAGGGTTGGCAGTATTCTAGCATATTCAAAGAATGTAGTAGTGTAACCCTTACTATCTACTCCAGTCATTCTAAGGTTTAGGAATTTATTTTCTATCTGCTCCATATTGTAAACCATGTCACTTCCCCTAGACTGGAGGATAGTGTTCCACCATTCTAAGGCTGAGTTCTTAAACAGATTGGAAGCAAACATTATCTTATCCTCTTCCGTGCACTTGCATATTTTTAAGACTGCCTCAGTCTTTTCTATCCAGCGTAGAGCTGCAATGGATCCTTCATTGCCTGAGAATTCTATTAGTTTACATGACCAGAATTCTTTATAAGAACAACCATAAGACATGGTTCTTCTTCTTTTGGGAATGGGCACTTGAAGTATTGGTTCATTGTTTACGTTGTGTTCTGGTTCAGTGGGTCGTTTACTGCCAGTATTACTCTTATTATCTGCTTCCTTAACCGTTTTGATAATGTATGGCATCGCGTCTATAATTCCTTGTGCCACTATGTGTTGGATTGCACTATTATCCACTTGGTTTCCGTTATTATTGTTATTCTGGTTATCGTTATTCTGGTTTTCTTGGTTCACTTCGTTGTCCATCTGAATTTTAAACATTTATCACATATTAATATCACAAGATAATATTTAATGCAAGCAACCACACAACAAGCATATTGATCAAAATCGTCGAACATTGCGACCTTTACTCTATTTTATATTATGCATCTATATCTATTACAAATACAACTGGAATTGAAAATACAATACTAGTATGCATCCGTAACTGTTATCTAGATATTACATATTTTTTTCCAAACAAAGACACATATTATATATATATATATATATATATATATATTATTACTACTACTGATAGGGGTTCATCCAAAAGTCCATATTACGCTCGTCATATTTCCAGACGAGCCGTTCCCCTATTTGTCTCATCCTCACACTTCCTTCTAAAATTTCCTCACCAAAGGTTCGGAGTTCTTGCACATTCTCAGTGCTCATGGGTGGTGCGGGTGCTGGTATTGGGTTTGGAAACTGGGGCATGGGTTCCTCAGGTGGGTAAGGGTTCTCTAGGATTTCCCTGGTGAATTGGTCTTTATCATAATATCGGTCCAAGGGGTCCAGCTTTGGAAAGGCTGCTATGTTTGGCTTGGGTTCGTCTGGTATTGGGTAGCGTTATTCATAATCTCTATGATCATCAAACCATGGGTCATAGTCTGGGGGATGGGGTGCTGGTACTCTAGGTATTTCTGCTGGGTCAAAATCATGCATTGGAATTTGGTCTACAGGGTTTGGTTCCAAATCCATGGGTTATGTGGGAAATAGTGGCAACGGTTGGGGTGCTATGAGTTGTTCTAGATTAGGGTCTGCAGCTGTAGTTGCTAAGATATGAAAATTTGCTAGACTCCTATTGAGCATCTCCTGAGTGTGAGCATTCGTTTCTCTATTAGCGGCTGCTAAAGCACGCTGTTGCTGAAGTTTTCTCATCCTTTTTCTACGTTCATGGGCTCCTCTGCTGAACCATCCTCTCTTCTTAGGAGGGAATGGCTCTTCAGATTTTGCTTTGAACATGAAAAACCCATCTTTAGTGTCAGCCGAATACCCTAAGAGGGTAGGCTGTGAAGAGGTGCCTTCGTCCCTAGGTGAGCTGGACAACTGACGGTAAGCGTATGAAGGTCCTTGGTCGCTCATAATGTAAACTAACAAATAGTCAAATAACACAAAACAATAAAATATGCACGTAGTTTCGTAAATAATTTCCTAACATATTGAATAATATCTTGGTGTTAGCGGAACACTTCTGTGGCTGAATCAGTGGCTTAGCTCTGATACCACCTTCTGTCGCAACCCCCGTCCCCTATTTACCCGGGAACGGGCGGCCGCGGCCAGTTTCATTGGTATCGGTGTTTATCAGTTTGGCAGCGGAAATTACATCAGGTCCGTAGTTAGGAAATATTTTATCAGAGTAAAATACCACACTTTTTATAATATTAAACACGTGGGAAATTCCCAAGTTTCCAGTACACACATTTTCATAGGGATAAACCCTATTTTATTTAATTAAAAACATCTCTTTATTTAGGTAACTTTTATAGCCACTTTTCCAAGCCTTCAGTGCTGTCCAGCTGGCTTCTATTTGGCTTCCACATTTTGTTACCTGAAACGCGTTTAAAAATATTTTGTCAGTGGGAAATACTGGTGAGTGAATCCCAGTTTAATCAAGACAAGTAAAACCGTTTACAGCATTGAGGGCAGTCGCGCAATTACATTTGTTTATTTTCTACTTTAATTACCACCCACGGTACTGTCAACCCGACTTGTGGTCATGTTACTACTCACAATGTAGTAACAAATTTTGTATACAAAACCCCAACATACCGACGATAATTGTAGAATACAAATAGTCACTCACTGTTTAATATAATGTAAAACATTTGAGGTTTTGTAAAAACAATTTGCAAAAAGGAGATTACTCACATTGCTATCTTAGGGTTTTCCTTTGTGATTTCCTGGTGATTATCTATTAATTACACAATGCACGCGCGTTGGTATAATAACCCAATATTTACATTAGTTATACCCTTGCCGAGACAGAACTCCAACGACTACGTCGGGCAGAGCCTCGACAGCCATTACGGAATCCTAAATCAATCGGGCAGCGTATCTAATACGTAACTGGGGGTTATGATACTTAAAACGAGGCAGAACTTCGTTATTTAGGGGGTATTATGCCCGGAAATTATGTATACTATGCAGAAATTTGAGAGAGAAAGTTGTGTGTGAGCGATCGGAATGAACTGCCGATGCTCCCAATTTATAGGAGCTGATTTAGGGTTTCTTGCGGCCCGCGTAGGAAACAGCAAAGGGCTTCGCGGCCCGCGACGTAGGCTGGGTGGGCCCTAGCCTGGCCCAGTCACTGATCTAGCTTCGACACGCGGTTGACACGTGGCAGCACCGGGATGCGCCCTGGTGACTAGCTGTCGCGGCCCGCTATGGGAAACATAAGTTTTCTTTCGCATCGTATAGGCCTATAAGATGAAGGTGTAGCTTCATTAAACCAAGAACAAAGCCTATTTCAAAATACATGTAGACATCATGTAACAAAAAAGTAATACATCAAAGCGCAAAAGGCATCATCTTTTACCATACTGATGGATCATAATAAACGTTGATCGGAACAATGTCGATAAACGTTGATTAGAAAGTGCCGCTTAAAATCGGAGGATGGGTTGATTTGATTGTGAAATAGATATGAAGGATGAGATATCGGCAGTTAGCTCGAAGAAGTTTCTCTCGATTATTGATGAAGTGGATTTCAGGATTTCATTTGCACAAACTGTGGAGAACTTGTTTGCGTTATATCACATATGATAAAAGCGCTTCTCTAGACAGTCTGGTCACGTGAATGAAGAAGCAGCACTTTGGACATTTATTGGTCTTCAAACATCTAGGAAACATTATTTGAGAATACCCCTGAATTTATCAAAGCTGTAGAATGAGATCCTCCACTGTTGGGTTATCATCTTTCAACCTCATTTTCCCTAAATTTATTGATTCTGTTTTTCAACGGGGATGTAATGCAATGATTTCTCTCAATTGAATAGACAGACACTTGCTTCACAGGACTCACTTATATCATCTCGGATGTAATAGCAGTACGTTTAGCATCCGTGCCTACTTGAATATCTACAACAATATGAATGTACGCAACGAATATCTACTATCCAATCAATGGACATTATGTGTTTCAAATCAAGAGTCCCATCATTACAACCACTTGTTTGAATATGGCCAGAAGAGTTGAAAAAACTGCAATTGGAATTGATCTTGGAAATGATATGCAATTGTCCCATATCTTTGTTGATGGGCATATGATATGTGGGCCATATTGTCGGATTTGTGACTCCATGGAATATGTGATTAAGATCCGTGGGCCCTATTGAACGTGAACCATGCTTGTACAATCAACGCTCATTATGCAATAGGAATTGATCTTGGAACAAGATACTCTTGTGTGGCAGCCTGGTTTGATAAGCACAATTGATGACGGAGAACGTGTATGAGATCCGTGGGCCCTATTGTCAGATCTATGACTCTAAGGAAGATGTGATTAAGGTCCATCGTTTACCGTGGAATGCATCCATATTTCTGTAAATCGCACAAACATCGTATCTCTCCGGCACCGGCAATGCGACTCTTCTACTCTCAAACAAAAAACGGTCCACCTTGCGGCAACATCGTCGTTGTGGAGAACAACCTCGTTTAATAGCAAGATAAGAAGGATGAGATATCGGCAGTTAGCTCGAAGAAGTTTCTCTCGATCGTTCAACATGTGTAATCCAGAGGTCGGTCTCGGGTGGGCATAAGATCCGTGGGCCCTATTGTCGGATCTGTGACTCCATGGAAGATGTGATTAAGGTAAGCATGTCGTAAAGTTGCATCTGATTTTTAAAACATTTCCCACTGACACAATTTTTTACAAATTGGGAACCACATATTCGTGTGTAATTATATTTAATATTGTATGAGGCGTGTCAGAAAGACAGAAAGTAACTTGATATACAATATCGGAGGAATGGCGAGTGTTCCACATATCTTTAGTGTGCTTTGCAAGCTTCTTTTGGTACCATCACATTTTTGTACCATTTAAGACTAACTGTAATTTGACTACAACTTTCTCTCTCAAATCTTTCTAAAAGTAGAAAAAAAAAACATTAACAACTAACAAAGATTGAAGAACAAAAGAAGAAACTGTTCCTCTTTGTTACCAAGCATGTCATCTGAAACAATTAACAGGACATTATTGTTCAACAGGATTTGCTTCCGATGATCTCTATTAAACTTCTTCGGGATTTTCTGTACATTCGAGTGTTGCAGTTTTGAAAGATGACCGAATAGAGATCTGAATAACCGATACAGAAACCATATTTTTCTACACTGGATAACGAATATGAACATTGTATTTATCACGAAAGTACTGAAGAACCGAGATAACAGCTCCGGTTTCATCAGGAAAACTAAAAGAACATAACAATATAAATTAATCAAAGATATCATATAAATTGACAAAAAAAGTAACTTATTACTTGATAAATTAATAACACTAATATACATACATACATATATATATATATATATATATATATATATATGTTCTGTAAAAATAAAATAACTTTAAATCAACTTTAAATTATATATGTTTTATAAAAATAAAAATAGAAAGCTACAACCTTTCAACAAAAAAACACAACCAAATACAATCAAACAACAAACCAACAAACCATTTTTTTCACCAAAACCCTACTTTTTGCCCCAAAAATAAACTGTCAGACCAAAACGCCCCGCTTTGGCCAAAGCGGGGCGCTTTGGTACGAGGTCGCTATAGAAATTGGTACTCAGAGTTTTTATTCATTTGGCATATGCCTTTTTTCTCATGATCAAATACAAAGAAGAATAGGCCTTAAATAGGCAATACAATAGACCAAACGAAGGAAACTAATAAAAGAGAATTAAAATAATGGCTAGAGATATGCATGGATCTTTGATTGAGAGGGAAACAATGAGAGATAATTATGCACAAAATAATGCATTCTCAATACTCCCCCTCAAGTTGCAGCATGTAGATTTCGAATGCCCAACTTGCTCAGTAGAGAGTTGAGGTGCTGAGCTCCAAGGGCCTTGGTTAACAAATCTGCAATTTGATTTTTGGAGCTAATATAAACTAGTTCAACTTCTCTGCTTTCAACTCTTTCACGGACAAAGTAACAATCCATCTCTACGTGCTTTGTTCTCTCATGGAAGACTGGATTGTTCGCTATATGCCTAGCCGCCTGGTTATCGCAGAACAAAACAGTTGGTTCTCCTTGTTTAGCATCTAATTCACTCAACATCCACCTTGCCCAAATCACCTCGCTGACAGTAGTAGCCATGGCTCTGTACGCTGCTTCTGCAGATGATCTTGAAACTACTGATTGCTTCTTTGACTTCCAGGATATGGGCGCTCCTCCGAGAGACAATAAGTAACCAGTTCGAGACTTTCTTGACAAAGGGCATCCTAACCAATCCGCATCACAATATGACAATAAGTTCATGCCACCTTCTTTTGGTAACAATATACCTTGCCCTGGAGTTGATTTCAAGTACCGCAGAACTCTAGTTGCTGCATGCATGTGGTTTTGGCGAGGGTCTGTCACGAATTGGCTGAGGACATTCACTACGTAGGTGATGTCCGGTCTGGTGGCCTGCAGGTAAAGGAGACGACCAACTAACCTCATGTATTGACTGCTATCCACTTTATCTTCTCCTTCTCCCTTCCCAAGCTTAAGGTTTTGTTCAATGGGAAAGGAACTAGGTTTACTCCCTTCCAGGACGCTATCCCTCAGGATATCTAGCGTGTATTTTCTTTGACTCAAGACCAAACCTTCCTTAATACGAGAGACTTCGATTCCAAGAAAATATTTCAATGGACCCATGTCTTTGATGCTGAACATCTCGTCGAGCTGATCTTTAGTGTGTTGTATTTTTACAGAGTCGTTTCCAACTATGACAACATCATCAACATATATAAGCGTAGCTACATAGGACCTTTCTGAATTATAAATGAACAGAGAATAATCTGCCTTTGACTGTCTGAACGCGAGCTCAACGAGAGATTTTGTGAATTTTTTATACCAATTACGTAACGCCTGTTTCAAACCATAGATCGATTTTCTTAATCTACAAACACGAGCCTCCCCTTGTTTAGCAAAACCCTCTGGAATCTTCATGTAGACTTCTTCCTCTAAATCCCCATACAAGAAGGCATTATTCACGTCAAGTTGGTGAATCATCCAATTTCTTTTCACAGCCACGGCCAACAAGGTACGAATAGTAACCAACTTTGCAACTGGTGCAAATGTATCATCATAATCAACCCCTTCGAGTTGAGTGAAACCATTCGCCACCAATCTCGCCTTATATCTATCCACCTCTCCGTTTGGTTTGTACTTGATTTTGTAAACCCACTTTGAGTCAATTGCCCTTTTGTTTTTGGGCAACTCCTCAAGAGTCCAAGTACCATTTTGTTCAAGGGCCTTAATTTCTTTCTTCATGGCTTCTCGCCATTCATGGTTCAGTGATGCTTGACGAAAAGTCTTGGGCTCATTGCATGAGTCGATAGCTGACAGAAAAGCTTTATGGGTGGGAGAAAAATTATCATAAGAGATGTAACAAGCTAGAGGATGTACCGTGGATGAACTTTGATTAGCTGTGGGTCGAATATGGTCTATTGATGGGGGAAGCTTGACATTGTAATCGTTGAAGCGTGCTGGTTGCGTTTGAACTCTAGATGGTCGAACTTGGGCATTTTCTTCCTCTCGAACCGAAGTGTTTTGTTCAGAAGGACCAGTACTGTTTTGCATTTCATGTTCTGAAATTTATGCATTGTTAAGATCTTGATCATTAATGTTTGAGGTGTTCAACGATGCCTCAACTAAAACTTCATGGCTAATGGTCTCGACATCATCCTCGTGACCGTGGGCATTCTCTCCATTCTGATTTTCTTCGTTCCCATTAACATGAGGGGTGACTAAGGGTTCGCCTTCATTAGTCTCATTGTAATACCAGGGCGGAAAATCAAAAAGTTTCTCATTTTCGTTTTTGTCGATACGATCCATGCTCTTGAAAGGAAAAACATTTTCAACAAATTTCACATCTCTTGACACCACCATTTTGCTATCGGTAATGTCATATATTTTGTACCCTTTTGTTCCCGGTGGATAACCTAAAAATACCCCGGGTTTCCCTTTCCATTCAAATTTGTCTCCATCTGTGTCGGTATTTCGAAAGTAAGCGAGGCAACCAAAAATCTTCACATGTTCATAATCAGGTTCTTCTTCATGTAAAATTTCAAATGGGGTTTTGTTGTTAATGGTGTTTGATGGGAGACGATTGATTATGTAGGCTGCTGTCATGACACACTCGGCCCAAAACTTCTTTGGCAAATTTGCCTCAAATCTAAGTGCTCGTGCAGTCTCGAGCAAATGTTTACGCTTACGTTCTACAACACCATTCTGTTGTGGTGTGTGTGGGTAAGTGGTCTCAAGAATTATGCCCTCTTGAGCATAAAAGTTGTGCATTCGGTTTGAAATAAACTCCCCCCGTTATCACAACGAATCCTTTTAATTGATTTTCCAAATTGCGTTTTGATCATTTTGTGGAAAAATATCAGATGGTCACCCACATCAAATTTGTGTCTTAGAAGGAAAACCCAAACAGGTCGACTGTAGTCATCCACGATCGTTAAAAAATAGTTTGCTCTTGAAAGCGAAGGAGTTCTATACCTTCCCCAAAGATCACAATGCAACAATTCGAAACATTCTTTGGTTTTGATAGAACTTATGGGAAAAGGTAACCGGGTGTGTTTGGCTTTAGCACACGAATCACAATCAATAGTTTTAAAAGACACATTCTTGACAAGATCAAAATGAGAAAGTTTACCGCTAGAAGCATGACCAAGTCTTTTATGCCATACCTCCACCGACGCTGACATAGCCTTCCTTTCTCGTTCGACCATCTTCATCCGGTATAAGCCATGTTGACATCTACCCGTTCCGATCAGTTTCTTCGTATTCAAGTCTTGCATTACGAAGAAGTCCGGAAAGAAGGTTATAGTGCAATGAAGGTCAAGAGTCAGCCGACTAACCGACAATAGGTTGCAAGTAAAATCTGGAACGTATAGGACATCTCGGATTTCAGTCCCAATTGGTAAGGTGGACGACCCTTTCCCTTTAACAGGTATAGAGTCTCCATTTGGAATTCTTACGGGTAGTTCGCGTGTTGTTTTTAGGTTGCCATGAAACAGATTGAGAAGGTAGGTTATGTGTTCGGTACACCCTGAATCAACGATCCAGTTGCCATCATCGCCTAATCTAGCCCCCATGTTTGCCATCCACTGGATTATCTCGTCATTAGTGAATGAGCTGATGAATTGTTCGTACTTATCACGGTTTAATCCCGGGATTGGACTCGATTGATTTAGGTTGTCGGCAGCGGAATTGGATTTAGTTCGGTTCTGGTCATCACCGGCCATGGCGGTGAGCAGGAGTCAATTGAATGAGAGGCGAAGAAGAAGTTGTAGGATCAGGGATTCGATCAAAACGAGTTGATCAGAAGAGTTCTAGACCAAATCAGAGGCATAATTCATTGATTTGATCTTCATTCAGCTTGATATGCACTTAGAAGTAGATTAACTGTCGATTGTATTGATTTCACAACGTTACAGGAGCTGCCGACACTTCGGCAGAGCTTCGCTACCGGAATCCAAAAGTTACAAATGAAGAACCAAGACCCACTATTTATAGGAGAAGCCAGGTCGCATGAACATGTCCACACGAACTGGTCCAGGTCGCACGACCTGGTGCTAGGTCGCACGAACTGATCAGTTCAGCCCTGTTTCCCGTTTCTTTCGTACAACGTGTCCTGGTCTATCATTCTAGTTACAAGACTCGATACAAGACGAAGTCATCAGACATATGCACTAACAAACTCCCCCTTGGATGATGACGAGTCTTCAGTGTGTCGAGTCTTCAGTCTTGATCAGTCTTTTCGCTCTCTCCAAAGTATCTTTCTCTGTAAGCATCCTCATCAATCTCTCTCTTCTTCTATCAGAATCTCAACCTGGCTCTATTCTCTCTCTAATTCTGTTTATCAGGTCTCTTGATTCCTTAAGTTCATCAGTATCAGCAGCTTCTATCTCGAGCTTTGTTCCAGAATCTGAATCTGGCTCTTATATCTTCAGACTCCCCTTTGCTAACAAACTCCCCCTTAAGTAGTTCTGGGATCTTAGTCTGGAATCTTCTATCTACAGGCTTTTCACATGTTTAGGAACGTCTCCTAGCTCTCCGTAGCAATGAGATCAGAAACCCAGCTTTAATCTGCATACACGGAAAATCCTCAGGAGTCGAAACCTAGCTCTTTCAAATCTTTTACCTGCACATACTCTACCCGAAAGTAAATTTCACAATTTTAAGATTTAACAAATTTAGAATCCACTTGAAGATATCATTCAATCAACAATAGTTATATCAAGTCCAAATTAATGACCTTGATTGACTAACACTGATTTCACTTGTAAGATTATCTTATACCATTTCTCAAATTATCTCAAACTTTGACTTCATTTTTCAAATCTTATGTTTTGGGTATTTTTATTTTATAACAATTTTAATCTCTGATTAACCTCTTGTATTCGTAACACACAAATTTGGTTTCAAATTAATGAATCATTTAATTATTTCAAAATCATTTCTCATTTTAAACAAACTCTCCCAACCTGTTGTTATTCATCATGCTTAGCACTTGGAATTTTGAAAATCAGCTTTTCAACATCATTTGTCGAAAATAAGATGAAATAAAATCTTTTTGATTTTTTCAAAATTTTATGCTAAAACACATTCTTTTTGGGTTTTTTCTTTAATGAAAAGCAGTAAAGAAATATTTACAGACAATATTTTTGTGAGTTTGTGTAAGAGGATCATATCAGTTTTTGAGACAAATCACTAACACCGTTGACTTTTTTAGACTTTAAGTCTTAAACAAATTCACTTCTATTTGTCAGTATTGTTGTCCACTTAAACTTCTACACAAGTTTCAATCGATTCGAGATACAGATTAGTGTTTTAAGGACTTAAACTTATTCGCGTGTCCCCCCTCTGAATATACTCCAGTATCAAAATTCCCTAGATTCAGTCTTACAGGTGAGTATACCAATTTGATATCTGTATCTAGGTTAGTGCGATACCTTGAGAGCTCAGGTATGAACTTCCGTTCAGTCAAAGAGATGAAGGCTCGACTTTAGGTGTGTTCCCTTTAGGGAATCTTTTCTTCAACTGCAATTGATTCATATCTTTCGATATTTTTCAATTTTTATGCAGAGGGTAAGCTTTTAAAGCGCGTAAAGTATTATACGAAGTCTAGGTCATTGCTTCCGCAATATCAGAAGACTAAGGATAATACCCCAGATATCAAACAGTATAAAGACCTAGTATCTCAGAATCAGGCAATCTCTCAAACAAGATTTCGGGGGTTACCCATATATCCGAGAGATGTTCCCCACGAGATAAGTAAGTATTTGATATTTAGGTTTATATCTCAAATTCAATCTACTAGTCGTGCGAAGTCTACTGGCACATCATCAGTGAGACTCGTTTAAAAACATTTTGACTTTCCATTTCTTTAGCATGTTGTGATAGTCTACTGATGTACTATCATTTCCTCTTTTTCACAACAAAGCTCATTTTTGGTTTTTCAATGTTTTTGGCCTTTTTAGATTTTATCATGTTTTTAGATTTTTCAAATTTTCTAAATTTCTAAATTTTTTTACTCCTGCTAAAATCAAAAATATGTTTCAATTTTTTATTTTCAAGGAAAATTTGAAAATAAACGCAAAAAACTGTACAAATATTGTGACAAACTGATGTGAATTGCTTCAATTCGCCATCCTCTTGGCTTAAACAATCAGAACTCCCCCTGACAACAAACTATTTTCCCATTATGATTTCAAAACACTTAAGTTTGTTTTAATCAAAATGGTTTTTCCGGAAAATTAGTTTTGTTGATTTCACACATCATGGGGATTCATCACATTGTTTTTTTCCAACCACTTGTAAAATTTAACACTTGTAGGTTTTTTTACAAAAACATTTTTCAAGAATGATGCCGATTCATGCTCCACGATTACCAACTTGGGAGCTCCGGCAAGTCAGGAATTTTAAGCATGGAATACAGACACCCAAGCCTGACCAGCTTTGGGTGCATCCGGGTTATTTTCACTCGGTGGGTAAGTTCTCCTCTTTGATTCATAAAATTCTTTTACCCCTTTTTCCCTACCATCGACCATTTTTCCAAAAATATGTTTCACTTTGCCATTAAACGCTTTTTCGACATCAAATTCTTTCTTTTCAGAATAGAATTGATTCGAAATTTCCACTTTTCCAACTTTTTGTTTTAAATTTTTAGTACGCAATGGTGGAAAGTTTACGTCATCCAATGGCGAAACTGAATTTTCTCTTTTTAGTTCAACTTGTGGCTCCTCTGACTTTGACGAATCAGATTCATCGCCAGATTTAACATCTGATTTCTTAACAACCCACTTTTGATTGTTAAGATTCACATTTCTTTTGTAAAACTTTTTAGAACACTCACCAACTTCATATGTTGAATTTTTAAACACTTTGAATTTGTCCGTTGGTAGTTCAGTTTTATCAACAACTTTTTCTTTGAGTTTAGAAGACACTCCCTGTTTTATGTTGGTTGCCATTGGACAGTTCCAGGCGATGTGACCAACTTTTTTGCATCGGTAACAGGTTCTTGTCTCCTTTTTCTGGTTAGCTTCATTATTCTCATGTTTCTGTTTTTCTGCAAGAAACGCTTTATTCGATTGCTTCCAGAATGAGCTCTTTTTCTCTTCTTCAGAACTTGCCCCTGAAACAAACACTGTTTTTGTTTTAGAATTTTTATCATTATTATTATTATCAACATCAAAACCCAACCCCTTCTTTTTGAAATTGCTTTTACGATTCGGTTTCTTTAGATGACCTGGACCGAAACCTTTCTTCTTGTTTAAACGTTGTTGAACTCTAGAAGTATATTTAGGTTTTGAAAATTTCATTTTATCTTTTATTTCTGAAAGTTTTATTTCTATCAATTTAAAAACTATTTTAATATTTTCAATTTTCACATTTTTAATTGGAAATTCCTCATCAGTGTAACACCCGTCTAATTTTACTTAAATTTAATAATAATTCATACCATTTTAGATAAAAGATGCCTAATTAACATAGATTCCATAAGTAAAGTTCATAAGTAGCAAAACCTTAGTCATCTAACGACTAAGGTAAAACATTCAAAAGTTGTTTAACAATTTGTTTACATCCCATAAACATAGTCTATTAAGGATTAAAATACTGCAGAAGCTTGTAAATTGTGTTCGGTTCTTCAAAAGCTAGCTCGATCATCATCCGGTTAGTTTCCAACATCACCTAAGGTCAAAACCACAACAAATGTCAGTTTTGATAATGTTAGAATGGATATAAACAAGTTCCAAGAGTCAAAAGAACAAAAATAATTTTTTTTTTCGGATTAAGGGGGGCGTCGCTTGACGCCAAGGGCCTACGTTTGACGCCTAGCCCTGTTTTTCACAGAATGTTTCTTGAGCTGTTGCTGTACATACCCAGCTCAATGTTTACTCAAATCCAAATTTAAAATTGCCATAACTTATGATTCGTAAGTCCGTTTTTAGTGATTCTTTTTCCTATACGTCTCTAAATTCGTTACCAACGTGCCTATTATGATAGTCATACCAAAAGTTTAACTTACGGACAGAAAGACTATATGTCATTATGCATTTATTCGACCCATTTCAACTTCACACAATTTACTACCATTTAGCTAGTAAACTTACGACACTTTATACCCAACATCCGGGGCTTATCATCACTCACATTTCTTTACCAATCTCATGGCTTAATGCTCTTGTGATTGTCATCGCCATTTTAACTCTCTAAAACACTAGAACAATAATTTACACAACTAATTGACCCGTTTGGCTCATCTTATGGAATCCTCCAATATGATGACTACCAAACGATTCTTTGTCACTCTTAGACTATTAATTCCAAGTAACGATCATGGTCGCTACAATCGACACCATATTTATCCTAAAATGAGACTTCGCAAAATTTAACAACAATTCATTGAATGTAACGGGTCAAGTTACATACCTTTAGTGCACGCCCTTCAACCGCAACTCACCATCGGCTTGTCCACTCGACGTTCTGGTATCCTTCCCTATAGAGTTCATTTACATCATGTTTAGAACTCCTTTTTAACCACATATCGCATAATAGCCAAAACATCACAATTAGGTGTTTCAACTTCAAAATTCTAGTTTCAAGCCTTCTTTGAGGCATTTCAACAAACACTTTAAAGGCAGAATTTTACATGATTATATAGTAAATCCCTAGTTTATCATCTAGCCCGAATTTCACATCAATCAACCCATTTTACACAATTGTTAGCTTCTAAAATTCTGAAGTCACTTCACAATTGTCAAATTACACTAGAACAACAACCAATTTCCTAGTGTTTATCAAGTTCTACATAACCCACTAATCACCTACAATGGTGTTCATGGAATTTACTAAAATTTCACATGATTTCAACTTGTATTTGTCTAGGGTTTGTCCCTAGACACTATATTGTCCCTAATTCATCATAAAACAAACATGCAACCATAAATTTCAGATTTTCCCAATTTCATGAGAATTTCAAGTTGAGAGTTTTCATCAAATTTTACATACCTTGTAATCCTCTTGTGATGAGGATCAATAATCTATGCTTGATTTTTGCTTCTGATCAGATTTGGACCTTCAATTTGAGAGTTTAGTGAATTTTTAGGGTTTAGAGCATGGGGGTCGCCCTTCTCCTGCTCTTGATCGACCAGACCCCTCTTTTGGGGTGTTTGGTTTGTTTTTAATTTGTTTTATGAATTTAAGTTTCAATTTTAACAACATAGGCCCCTCTACTTTTATTTAGTTTATATCTTTGGCATTTTCTATTCATTCATATTTTAAAACGGGACAATTAACTAACTAGGTTATTTATTCCTAGTTAGCTCATCCTCGTTTATTTCTTATACTTTATATAAAATGCTAATATAAAGCCCTTTTAAATTTCGGGGTGTTACAAGTCCACCCCCCTTAAAAGGGTTTCGTCCCCGAAACCGGAGTACGTACCGAATAGTGCAGGGTAGAGACGTCGCATTTCCTCTTCAGACTCCCATGTAGTGTCCGAACCTTTCCTATGCTCCCACTTAATCTTGACTTGATCTATTTGTTTATTTCGCAAGTGCTTAACCTTTCGATCTAAAATCTCCACTGGCCTCACCACATAATTCAGGCTATTATCCACTTCGATATCATCGTAATGGATATAAGCTGTTTCGTCCGCTAGACACTTTCACAATTGCGACACGTGAAACGTGCTATGTATTCCACTCAATTCTTCCTGTAGCTCGAGGCGATAAGCCACCTTGCCAATCCGCTCGATGATTTTAAATGGCCCAATAAATCTTGGGCTCAACTTTCCTCTTTTTCTGAACCGTATTATTCCCTTCCACGGCGATACCTTTAGCATTACCTTATCACCCACTTGAAATTCAATCGGCCTCCTTCGTTTATTCGCGTACGACTTTTGTCGATCCTGAGCCGCCTTTAGGTGAGTTCGGACCATGTCGATCTTCTCATTCGTAGTTCTGATTATATCAGTAGGTGCTAGTCCTCGTGGACCCACTTCTCCCCAACATACCGGGGTTCGACACTTTCTACCATATAACATTTCATACGGGGCCATCTTAATGCTCGCGTGATAGCTATTGTTATATGAAAATTCGACCAAGGGTAGATAGACATCCCAACTACCCCCGAAGTCAATAATGCAAGCCCGCAGCATATCCTCCAACGTTTGTATTGTTCTTTCACTCTGCCCATCCGTTTGTGGATGGTAAGCGGTGCTAATGAACAATTTAGTTCCCATTTGTTCTTGGAATTCACGCCAAAATTCGAAGTAAACCGAGTATCTCTGTCTGACACAATGGATATCGGTACCCCATGACGTGCTATGATTTCATTGGTGTACACCTCCGACATCTTCTCGGATGTATAAGTCTCACGAATCGGAATGAAGTGAGCACTTTTCGTCAATCTATCCATGACTACCCATATAGCATCAAACCCGTGGTTGGTTTTGGGCAATTTGGTCAACAAATCCATGGTGATTTGTTCCCATTTCCAGACTGGGATGTCCAATGGTTGCAACTTACCATATGGCTTCTGGTGCTCCTCTTTGACTTGCAAGCAGGCCAAATACTTCTCCACATGCTTCACAATATCTCTTTTCATCCCGGGCCACCAATAGTTTTGTTTTAAATCATTATACATCTTGGTCGCCCCCGGATGGATGGAATAACGGGACTTGTGAGCTTCATCTAGTAGAAGCTTTTTAACTCCACATGTGTTAGGAACCCAAATTCTATTGAAACGTGCTTTCAAACCGTGGTTTCCTACTTCGAGATCCTTAACTTGGCCAACAATCCTTTCCTTTCTCCAGTTTTCCGTCTTTACTGCTTCATCTTGTGCCTCTCGGATTCGTTCGAGTAAGCCCGAGGTCACAATGAGTTGCAATGATCGTACTCGTATCGGGACATATTCTGCCTTTCTGCTTAGGGCATCCGCCACCACGTTTGCCCTTCCGGGGTGATAGTGTATTTCACAGTCGAAATCTTTCACCGTTTCTAGCCATCGCCTTTGTTACATATTTAACTCCTTCTGATCGAAGAAGTATTTCAAGCTCTTGTGATCGGTGAATATGGTGCACTTTACCCCATATAAGTAGTGCCTCCATATTTTTAATGCAAATACCACCGCAGCCAACTCGAGATCGTGCGTGGGATATTTCTTCTCGTGTATCTTCAATTGCCTCGAGGCATAAGCTATAACTTTGCCCCGTTGCATCAAAACGCATCCGAGCCCCGATAGTGAAACATCCGAATAAACAACCAAGTCTTCGACCCCGTTCGGTAATGTTAGTACCGGAGCTTGAGTTAACTTCTCCTTTAGCGTTTGAAACACTCTTTCTTGATCTACACCCCAAATGAACTTTTCTTCCTTCCGGGTTAGTTTTGTTAGCGGTGACGTAATCTTGGAGAAATTTTGAATGAATCTCCTATAGTATCCCGCAAGCCCCAAAAGCTTCTAATTTCCGAAGGGTTCTTCGGAGGATTCCATTTTGACACGGCCTCGATCTTTGACGGGTCTACTAATACTCCATAGGCACTTATGATGTGGCCAAGAAATTGAACCTCTCGTAACCAAAAGGCACACTTAGAGAATTTCGCATACAACCTCTCTCGTCTAAGTGTCTCTAACACCTCATGTAAGTGGTGTGCATGTTCAGCTTCACTTTTTGAGTACACCAAAATATCATCGATAAACACGATGACTGACTTATCCAACATTGGCTTGCAAACCCGATTCATGAGGTCCATGAAAGCAGCGGGTGCATTTGTCAGCCCAAATGACATCACGAGGAACTCATAATATCTGTATCGCGTGCGGAAGGCCGTCTTCGGCACATCTTCCTCCTTAACCTTTAGTTGGTGATACCCCGATCTAAGGTCAATTTTTGAAAACCAGTTCGCACCTTGTAATTGGTCGAATAAATCATCTATCCTCGGAAGCGGGTATCGGTTCTTTACCGTGAGTTTGTTTAACTCCCGGTAATCGATACACATGCGCATGCTTCCGTCCTTCTTTTTCACGAACAGTACCGGTGCGCCCCAAGGAGACACACTCGGCCTTATGAATCCTTTGTCAAGCAGGTCTTGAATTTGGGACATCAACTCTTGTAATTCCGACGGTGCGAGTCGGTATGGTGCTTTAGCTACGGGTTTTGCGCCCAGAATCAATTCGATCCCGAACTCTACTTCCCGTTCAGGTGGTATCCCCGGTAAATCCTCCGGAAACACATCTTCATAGTCTCGTACTACCGGTACATCTTCAATCTGCAGTGATTCTTTCTCGGGCTCATTTGCGTATATCATGAATGCCTTGCATCCTTGCTTCATAAGCTTGTGAGCTTTCAACATTGAGCATATTATGGGGTTGCCTCCTTTTTCGCCAAAGATAGTGACGTGTTTCCCGCTCGGAGATGTTAGCTTTATCTCTTTACGAAAACACACGACCTTTGCATGGTGCTGAGATAGCCAATCCATCCCAACGACTACTTGAAATTCCCCCATTGACATCGGGATTAGGTCTATCAAGTATTCCTCATCATCGATGCTTAATTTACAGCCTCGATAAACATCACACACTATAAAACTTTTGTTGTCCCCTATTTCAACTTCTAAGGGCACAGATAATTTCGTCAATACAAATGAAGGATGTCGAATAAATCCATGCGAAATGAAGGATTTATTCGCACCCGTATCAAACAATACACGTGCTGGAATTGAGTTAATTGTGAATATACCTGAGACCACATCGGGTTCTGTTTTTGCTTCAGCCGCGGTAAGTTGGAAGGACCTAGCCTTCGCTTTGGGAGCTTCTACTGGAGACTCTTTTGTGTCTCTCTTTCCAATCAACTCGGGGCATTCAGACTTTTTGTGGCCAGGTTGATAACATTTGTAACAAACGGAAACTTTTCCAGGACATAGCGATGCAGTGTGCCCCGTCTTCCCACATACCGGACACGGCTTGTATTTGAAGCGGCACTCACTTTTGTGCCCCTTTCCACATACTTTGCAACTTGGCGACCCGCCTTTAGCCTCCACTTTCTTCCCTGATTCAGCAGTTCTAGCTTTCTTTGTAGGGCTTGGATTCACATCCTGTGCCCTTCGCTCACCCCTTTCAACTTGTTTCCTTAACTCGATTTCCCGCTCCCGGGCGGTGTTGATGATTTCTGTGAGGGTTTCATATTTTGAGGGAGTCATAAACTCTCGGTATTCAGCACTCAGCATGTTGTAGTAGTATATCTTTTGCTCTTCAGTGGTGACTAACTCATCACAAAACCTCAGCTTATCCATGAAGATGCCCGTGATCTTATCGATTGTTTCACCCTTTTGTCTTAACTGGATGAATTATTCCTTAATCCTGTTGATAACCGCTTTGGGACTATGGTGTTTAAGGAACGGCACCTTAAACTCATCCCAAGTCATAACCCTCGCTGCTTCAGCTCCTATTTCCTTCTTTTTATTGTCCCACCAATCCTTGGCTTGACCCCTCAATTGACTCGTTCCGTAAGCAACAAAGTCACCTACGTCACAATGGGTCCGTTCAAACACTCCTTCGACGTCACTTATCCATCTTTGGCATATTATCGGGTCAACTTCCCCGTTATAGATTAGCGGTTTGCACGCCATAAATTCTTTATATGAGCACCCTTTACGATCTCCCGTTTTCTCCTTCATAAGGTTGACACTATCCTCCAACCTTTTAACTCGCTCTTCGACAAGCGACAACACCGTGCTTTGAATTTTGTCTATAAACCCGAATATACTACTTTCAATTGCCTTCCCTACTTCTTCGGCAATTATCTCTTTCATTTGTTCGGTGCTTGTTTGCACCGGATTATCATCGTTTCCATCAGACATCTTGAAACTGAAATGTTTACATTTAAACGTTAAACATTTCATTTATAACATTGCTTTGTTTGTTTTGGTTTAGCCAAGTTCCTAACTTGCTTTAACTGTTCACTTTTAGTGCACTTTCCGGGTTTGAGTGAATTAACACACTCTTCCCATGCACATCGATTCACATCTCGTTTCTTACTCAATGTATAATCTACTAACATAATAAATTAATTCTTACCGGACGATCGATCAAGCTTGAACCGAACACTTTGTTGACAACCTTAAGCTCTGATTACCAACTTGTAACACCCGTCTAATTTTACTTGAATTTAATAATAATTCATACCATTTTAGATAAAAGATGCCTAATTAACATAGATTCCATAAGTAAAGTTCATAAGTAGCAAAACCTTAGTCATCTAGCGACTAAGGTAAAACATTCAAAAGTTGTTTAACAATTTGTTTGCATCCCATAAACATAGTCTATTAAGGATTAAAATACTGCGGAAGCTTGTAAATTGTGTTCGGTTCTTCAAAAGCTAGCTCGATCATCATCCGGTTAGTTTCCAACATCACCTAAGGTCAAAACCACAACAAATGTCAGTTTTGATAATGTTAGAATGGATATAAACAAGTTCCAAGAGTCAAAAGAACAAAAATATTTTTTTTTTCGGATTAAGGGGGCGCCGCGTGACGCCAAGGGCCTACGCGTGACGCCTAGCCCTGTTTTTCACAGAATGTTTCTTGAGTTGTTGCTATACATACCTAGCTCGATGTTTATTCAAATCCAAACTTAAAATTGCCATAACTTATGATTCCTAAGTCCGTTTTTAGTGATTCTTTTTCCTATACGTCTGTAAATTCTTTACCAACGTGCCTATTACGATAGTCATACCAAAAGTTTAACTTACGGACAAAAAGACTATATGTCATTATGCATTTATTCGACCCATTTCAACTTCACACAATTTACTACCATTTAGCTAGTAGACTTACGACACTTTATACCCAACATCCGGGGCTTATCATCACTCACATTTCTTTACCAATCTCATGGCTTAATGCTCTTGTGATTGTCATTGCCATTTTAACTCTCTAAAACACTAGAACAATAATTTACACAACTAATTGACCCGTTTGGCTCATCTTATGGAATCCTCCAATATGATGACTACCAAACGATTCTTTGTCACTCTTAGACTATTAATTCCAAGTAACGATCATGGTCGCTACAATCGACACCATATTTATCCTAAAATGAGACTTCGCAAAATTTAACAACAATTCATTGAATGTAACGGGTCAAGTTACATACCTTTAGTGCACGCCCTTCAACCGCAACTCACCATCGGCTTGTCCACTCGACGTTCTGGTATCCTTCCCTATAGAGTTCATTTACATCATGTTTAGAACTCCTTTTTAACCACATATCGCATAATAGCCAAAACATCACAATTAGGTGTTTCAACTTCAAAATTCTAGTTTCAAGCCTTCTTTGAGGCATTTCAACAAACACTTTAAAGGCAGAATTTTACATGATTATATAGTAAATCCCTAGTTTATCATCTAGCCCGAATTTCACATCAATCAACCCATTTTACACAATTGTTAGCTTCTAAAATTCTGAAGTCACTTCACAATTGTCAAATTACACTAGAACAACAACCAATTTCCTAGTGTTTATCAAGTTCTACATAACCCACTAATCACCTACAATGGTGTTCATGGAATTTACTAAAATTTCACATGATTTCAACTTGTATTTGTCTAGGGTTTGTCCCTAGACACTATATTGTCCCTAATTCATCATAAAACAAACATGCAACCATAAATTTCAGATTTTCCCAATTTCATGAGAATTTCAAGTTGAGAGTTTTCATCAAATTTTACATACCTTGTAATCCTCTTGTGATGAGGATCAATAATCTATGCTCGATTTTTGTTTTTGATCAGATTTGGACCTTCAATTTGAGAGTTTAGTGAATTTTTAGGGTTTGGAGCATGGGGGTCGCCCTTCTCCTGCTCTTGATCGACCAGGCCCCTCTTTTGGGGTGTTTGGTTTGTTTTTAATTTGTTTTATGAATTTAAGTTTTAGGACAATTAACTAACTAGGTTATTTATTCCTAGTTAGCTCATCCTCGTTTATTTCTTATACTTTATATAAAATGCTAATATAAAGCCCTTTTAAATTTCGGGGTGTTACAATCAGAATATAATTTGTCTGGATTATTCAAAGTATATGCTACTTTGAATGTTTCGTCATTCAAATTATTTTTTGATATCAGAAATTCTTTATTGTAACCCCTTTTGACCGATGATTTCGAACTGTCAACTGATGAACTTGAGCTCTCATATTCAAACTTTGACTCTGACTCCTCATCCTTATCCAACACCTGATCGACCACTTTCTTTATTAACTCAGACTCATGATCAGTGTCAGACGATGTGAATGTGACGTCAATGTTGTCTGGTAACTCATCAGTTGTTTCGGACTTTAACTTTATATTGACTGCCTTTTTGAGTTGTTCCGAATTTGGTTTTCTGGGAGAATAACCTTCCCAGATCGGAGGCGGACACTTGTTATAATTTGCACTTTGTTTCTTACCAGTATCCGTATCTTCCGACTTCTTATCTTGAAAAGCGTCAAAACCTACTACTGTCGGATAGATTCTATCAATCAAATAATCAAAACTTGAGTAACTCATTAGCAATCGTCTGATTCTTTCATTCTCAATCTTTTCAGTCTCCAATTCCTGCTTCAACTCTACACACTCATCAATATAGTGATTGATGGCCTTTTGCTTAGACATCATCGTTGCATTCATCATTATCAAAGCATCTTCTCTTTCTGAGTTTGTCTTTTCCAACTGGTTTACTGTTCTATTCAGCACATCATAAGATTCTTTCACGTACTTAACATCGAACAATAATTTTTCTTTCATTTCGTCTAGCTCACTATACTTCTTATCTTTCTCTTCACAATGTTTGCATGGTTCCAAACATTTCAGACAAGGTTTTGTGACCTCTACAATCTTTTCAACAACTTTAACCTCTTCACTCTGTTCATTCTTCTCTTCCTTCTGAAAAAACATTCTCACATTTTACCTCTTTCTTTTCTTTTGCTGCTCGTTTCTCCTTTAGCTTCTCCAATTTATCTGCAAAATAAAATTTGAAACTTTCAGAAGATAGATGAGTTTTACCAATGTTTATTTGTTTAATTTCTTCATCATCATCACTGCTATCAATTGATGATTGATCAAAGACTGGTGTCTTTTCTGAACTATCTTCTGAAGAAACAGACTCTCTATCTTGATTTTTCTCATCTTTTTCAAACACATCCATCCATTCTTTCATCAACTCTGGCTCTTGAATGATCTATGCAATAAATGCTCTAAACTTTGAATTACTTTCAGCCGGAATATATTTGTCCCAGCTAAATCCCTCTGGCAATCTTTCATCTTCTTGATCTGGAGGCATAGTAATACAAGCTTTCTTCTTTCCATCTTCAATCGGAATACCACGGGATGATGACGGTTGTTGAGCTACCTGATGATATATTGCTTTCCGATAATATTCATTGTTCCCGAAAGGATTCTGAGCTCCACCTGCTTCTCGGTTGGTACATTCCCTCTTGAAATGTCCTTTTTCCCTGCACCGAAAACAAGTAACTTTAGACTTATCAAAACCTAAAGTAGAAACATTAGCATCACGTAAGTCATCTCTTCCAGTAATTTGCTTAAATTTCTCAGCTCTCCTCAACACGCTCGCTAAACACCACTTAATATCCATTAACTCCAATTCTTCAGCATCAATCTAATCGTAATCCTCTTTTGTTAACATAGGATTTCTGATTCTTCCCGCAACCAAACTCTCATATGATTCTAACACGGTAAGTCGGTAACTAGTAATGCCATATGACCTTTAGCGACTTCTTCAGAGAAATTATGACCGTTCTGAAGATGCAACGCGATGTTGCATTGTAGCATGTGACTATTACCATTGTTTGAGCTTTGAGACTGATAACTTGAAGTGGAAACATTAGGATTAACACTCGGATATGAAGAAAATCCACTGTTGTTGATTGAGCTTTGATTGAGTGATCCGGATGAGTTTTCTACGCTGAAAGCGGTTTGGATCTTCGGACTTGATTCAACATTTTGAACATTACCTTTGAAATACATCTTGATATCTTGTTGACCACTTGAATTGTTCATTCTAGCGATCTTTTGTTGTTCAAGATCTTGTCCTTCAAGTTTTTCAATGAATTGAGCAATTGTCAATCTATCATACTCTCCGGTATTCTTCAAAATCATAAGATATGTACCCCATTATTTTTGAGGTAAAGCATCGGCTAATTTTTCAACCCATTCCTCACGATCTTTAGTGATATCCAACCGACTCATTGAACGCACTAAATGACAATATCTCTCAATAAGAGTCTTTGTAGTTTCACCCGGCAAACTTGAGAACAATTCAAATTCTTTCTTTAATAGTGACTTTTTATTCTTGACCATCTCCGTACTTCCTTCGAATTTTGTATGAAGTGCTTCCCAAATCGAACGTGCACTATCATCATGTTGAAGTAATATGAAAATGTCTTCTTTCACAGCTTGTTGAAGTAAACTGATCATCAATTTTTCTGCCTTATACATTTCTCTCTCTTTTTCCGTAAATTCAGAAATATTCTTTATAACTCCCACATTATTACGAGGTCGAACGTACTTAGTTTCAATACACTCCCAAGACCTTAGATGATTTGCTTGAACCCAATTCTCGAACCTTTCTTGCCAACTATAATATTCTTCAATGCTCATCAGCTTTGGAGGTTTCTGCAATGTTCCCGTTTCATTTTCCATGTTTACGTTCTGAGCAACAGTAACATGAGTACCCGAGGCAGTAGCAAATGCATTATAAAATTCGTTGTCCATGTTTCGGTATTGAGATTTCACAAAAACAGTCTTTTCAAACGAACTGACTTTTTGAAACGAACTGGAAGTCACAAACCACACGACCTGGAAATATTTCACATGACTTGGAGCAGTCTCAAACAACCTGATAACCTGTTAACCAAACCGTACGACCTGAATGATTCACCTCGTGCGAGCTGAGTGAATCAAACCGTGCAAACTGAGTACTTTCAAGCGATCTGATAAACTTCGAACGACTTGAGATGTTTCACACGACCTGAATTCAGTTCGTGCGATCTGGTGATTCAACTTGTGCGAACTGGGTACACTTTGAAACGACTTGGCCCAATTCCAAACGATCTGGCTGATTTTCAAGCGATCTGAAATGATTTCACACAATCTGAGCCTAGTTCGAACGATCTGGTTCAAAATTTCATCATTTTGTCAAATTTGATCAAGTTTTAGGTTGATTTCGGTTCTGATTTGTTCACGGATTGTTTAAAACAGTGTTTTACGTGTTATATCACGAAATCAGGTCATTTTAACCGTAAAAACTCAGTAAATTTGATGAAAAAGTGTAGAAGAGTGAGTAGAAATGAGATTTATCCGTGAAAACAAGCTGAAATGGTAAGAACTCTTCCTCCTGAGCTCTGATACCACTTGTAGGATTGGGATTCGATCAAAACGAGTCGGTCAGAAGAGTTCTAGACCAAATCAGAGGCGGAATTCATTGATTTGATCTTCATTCAGCTTGATATGCACTTAGAAGTAGATTAACTGTCGATTGTATTGATTTCACAACGTTACAGGAGCTGGCGACACTTCGGCAGAGCTTCGCTACCAGAATCCAAAAGTTACAAATGAAGAACCAAGACCCACTATTTATAGGAGAAGCCAGGTCGCATGAACATGTCCACACGAACTGGTCCAGGTCGCACAACCTGGTGCCAGGTCGCACGAACTGGTCAGTTCGCATGAACTGATCAGTTCAGCCCTGTTTCCCGTTTCTTTCGTACAACGTGTCCTGGTCTATCATTCTAGTTACAAGACTCGATACAAGACGAAATCAACAGACATATGCACTAACAGAAGCCGAAGTGTAATTTTTTTTTAGGGTTTAGGAACCTACTCTGATACCATATAGAAATTGGTACTCAGAGTTTTTATTCATTTGGCATATGCCTTTTTTCTGATGATCAAATACAAAGAAGAATAGGCCTTAAATAGGCAATACAATAGACCAAACGAAGGAAACTAATAAAAGAGAATTAAAATAATGGCTGGAGATATGCATGGATCTTTGATTGAGAGGGAAACAAGGAGAGATAATTATGCACAAAATAATGCATTCTCAATAGTCGCTAGACAGGAAGTGACATGCTCAACCTTTGTCTGTTGACTTTAACCTAAAGCGTTCCGCTTTGGCCAAAGTGTAGCGTTTAGGTGTGTGAATAGACGGAGCCATCAGCAATCTTTTATGCAGGTATTTTTTGTCCCATTATTTATCCTAAAACATTTTAGTAATTTTCACAAATTGGCATGTGATTGATGGATATGTTATTAATTAGTTCCAATTTAACTTACAATACAATGGCCCAACCCAAAAATCTCACATGGTTATTTGACCAAGTACAAATGGTTGTACTTATCAAGGAGGGTGTGGTGGTGAACTGAAGCCTCCCCAGGCCCTTGAAAGGATGCATAAATATGGATTGCTCCAATGGTTTCTTTTTGGAACTCACCACTTTGTGTTTTGTGTACACTCTCTCTCTCACACACACATTTGCTTGGAGAATCTTGTCCAAGTCACCTGATTGCTATAAGTTTCCCCAAAAAGATCTTTTTCATGCTAATTATGGAGATTAAGATTTTGTTCTTAGTGTTACTCTCACTTTCACTGTTCCTCAATAGTGTTTGCCTCAATGGTCACCAGGTGCTATCTTCTCATGATTTAGGTATATGTTTATACATATGATATATATATATCTCTCTCTCAGCACACACACACACTAATTGTATTCTCTTTAAAGATGATCCAAAGCTTCAAGCTTGCATTTATGGTTTTATTAATCATTTTTGCATATTTTGCAGCTCAAGATCATGAACACTGGTTCGGTTTCCATGCAATGCCAAGAAAGTTGATGCTCAATCCAAAGGCAAGTTACTAAAACCCTAAAAAAAAGTAGTGTTTGACCCTACGAGTTTTAATACAAATAAAACATTCTATATGAACTAATAAACAAGTTTTTAAACCAATAAATGTGTGACTTAAAAGAACTGATAGCTTACATCATACATACTCATACTTTATACCACATGTGACAAAGGCTACGTTTTTTTTTGGTTTGATCAGTTGAAAATATGTGTTTGTTCATTGACAGGTTGAGAGTGTTGCGGACAAAGATTTGGTGTCTTACAATGACAATTTATCAGGTACTCAATAACAGTTGAGCTTATATGTTTAAAAGTTCAGTGACAAAACTCATTGTGGAATTTTTTGGTTCTACCTTGCAAAGATGAAATTTGAGTTTTGTTATCTATAACAATTTTCTACTATGACAATATCCAAATTGCCAACTAATGTTTGCATATTTTCTATCAACTAAGATTTTTGGCAATTAGGATATCGTCATAGAAAGCTTGCTAGAGATCACAAATTAAAACTCAAAATTTCATCGCCTCGGATATATAGTGACGCATTTTAAAATAGAGTTTCATTTTTCAAGTAGGAGCCCGGTAATTCAAGTACACTTAACTTCTTTGTATGAGCTTCCCATAGGTAAATCACACAACCGAGGACTAGAAGAAGAAGCTACAACTACAACTACATCATCGAAAGTGTCGATACAGAGAGATCGTACCCGACTCACATGTTTACTATGGATTACTCTCCCGTGAGAAGACGACGGCCCGTGCATAACAAGTCTCTCCCTACAACCACTACTTCTCCATGATATGTGGACTTATTTCTTTCAGTATTTGTTTAAATCAGCTAAAAGATTCTTTTAGAAAATTTAGGATGAGAAAGAGATGGAAATTTTGACTTATATATAGTTATATTACATGTTTTACTTTTTAACAATGCATTTTTTAATTAATTAGTATGTTAATGTGGTTTACAGTTGTGATGCCAGTGATAGTTTTGGCCATATGACATAGTTTTTCGTTATATTTGTACTTCAATTCATTCGAACGATGAATATTATATCATGGTCAACATAAGGAGACTAAAGTGTATCCCACATTGGTAGAAAAGTTTTAGAAAAGTTAACTCATCTGTCATCTCATCTCACATCAACAAGCTAGAAAAATAAACTTAATAATCTTTGAATTGTGACCTACCAATAAGTTGAACATGCTTTTACGTTCATGGTGAAGAAGTTGGAATAGAATTCAATTTGGAATTTTGAGGGGTACAAATGGCATCAAAGCAAATTTTACACATCTAGGTGTAATGAATTGGATAGGTATTGTTAGTGAGTAGGCTTGACGAAGACGTCATGTGAAGGAGCGCGTAGTAACTCGTCATATATAGATAGCAAACAAACAAACATACCTAGTAAAATCTATAGATTATGTTAGATATTTTAGTGTAATCGAGGATTGACTTGGTGATCAAAGTGAATAATAATACACATCAAGCAAGTTAGGAGGTACGGGAGTGCACGCTTGTTTGAGTTACTATTATTCGGAGTGTACGGGCGGAGCCCGTACCCTACGGGGTTCCAAGGGGGCAGCGCCCCTGGGAGCAGGGTCCAAGGGGCGGCAGCCCCTGGCGGGGTCCAAGGGGCAGAGCCCCTGGCTGGGGTCGAAAAATTTTATTTTAATTAAATTGTTTTATGAAAAATGCCTTAAAACTTAAATTTTATTAAAATTCGCCCTATTTTTTCAGACAAAAAAATTAAGGCAGTTGTAAGGCAGTTTGGTTAAAAAAATTCGAATTACAACTGCCAGAGGCAGTTACCTGCAAAAACACCCCAAAATTTGCATACGGTTTTTGATCATAGTTTTTTCTGGTTCATACAATTCACGCAAAAACATACCCTGGTTCAATTTCTCAAAATCAGAGTTGTATCCGATTGAATTATTCGGGTGAACCACCGAAATAATTTGATCTGAGAGGGATTACACGCCTCTCTGATCATCCGGTTTCTGAAATTTCCCCAACAGATTATGGGTTTATCAACTTAACTTTAACTTGTAAAATATATTTATGTATTGGATTTCATTCATTAAAGTTAATCATAAATCATTACCCCTAAATGACCGCGTTATCTCCCAAAGATAGATACGTGGAAGTTTGATCGTTGTATAAGCTTAAATCTATGAAACAATAATAATTTAAGGGGAATATGCACAGAATAGTAATGAAGTTTTAGGAGTGTTCCAATTAGGTCACTAATAAAATTTATTGTTCCAATTAGATCATTCTATTTTATTTTGGTGTTCTAATGCTAGATATTTTACCTGAATAGCAGGTTATAGTCCTAGCATTTATTTATTCAGATTTTTCTTTCTGATGATAAATTCATTTACACATAACATAACTTGTTTTTCTCAACTTTATAATGTTAATCAATGATCATGTGAATTCCTCAAGCATATCGTCTTCTGCTTCATCGGTTTTGAATCCGGTTTTTGTTTGGTACTTTTTGTTTGGCACTTTTTGTTTCACTTTATGATAATACAGCATGTATAGTGCTTATCAACATATTTTGGTCTTATGGAAGTGGGGCATCGAATGAGTCTCAAGATTCAAGATATGGTTTTGATGGAGTTCATGCACCAATAGAAGAGGCGAACGGGAAACGAGAGTGGCGGTCGCCATGGCTTGCTACGACTTCCCCGAATGCTACGGGACGAACTGAGTGGCGCCCACCATGGGACGAACCGAATCACATTTTTAATTTTTTTAACTTTTCTACAATTTAAAAAAAAAAAATTCTTAAACCTATTTCGCATTTTTTTTCTAATCCATTTGGCATTTATGTGCTATGTCAACAACTTTTTTTAAATAAAAAATCTAAATAAATGCCATGTAGGATGGATGACCTTCTATTTAGGTAAAATATCTAGGATTGAAACATTAAATGAAACTTGAATGACATAAATGCCAAATGGATTAGAAAAAATTATGAATGACCTAATTAGAACACTTTTGAAACTTTGTTACTATTGTACAAAGTTAACCCTAATTTAAGATGGTTTTTAGTTGATCTTTGAATTATAAAGATAATCTATTAATTACTTTAGGCTTTGGGTCTATACAAACACACTACATGATTGATTTAAGATATTTGATTAGGTTTATTTAACACTTAATTACTTTAGGCTTTGGGTAGGGGTGCTCAAATACATCCGAATCCGAAAATCCAATCCAAACTATCCGATATATTCCAAACTATCTGAAAATTCAGATATCCGGTTTTAAACATCCCTAGCTTTGGGTCTATATTAACATACTACATGATTGATTTAAGATATTTAATTAGGTTTATTTAACACTTAAAAAAAGTGTAGAATTGCTAAGATTATGTTATAAACTGTTATTTTATTAAAATTATTAAACACAAAAGTCAGTCATGCATGTTGTTTTATCGGGTCAAAGGAAAACTCAAACCCCAATATTTCGTAATATGCTCCTTCAATATAAAAGACCTTCGCTGGTTTTAGGTGGAATCCAAGATAACATGCATATATTTCAACTACATATCTTTTCTCTACAAACATAATGGAGGAATCCAAGAAACCTCGTTTCTGTGAATAGTGACGGTGGTACCACACATACAATTTCCTAATTGATTTTGAATTATATTTTAAGAGTTTATGGTAATATATTATTTATGATTCTATGAGAGGTTATGGTAATATATTATTTATGATTCTATGAATATAGAGGGTTTCACTATTCCTATACCCTTAAAATCTTATTTTCACACCCTTACATGTCGTTTCGTATAGAGTTATACGGGCCGTATAACTGATTGTTGCACACAAAAAATGTTAGAGAATGTTTTTTTGTCCATATATACGGGTCGTATAACATTATATGACCGTATAGAATGTTATACGACTCATATAATGTTATACGACCCAAACCTTATATAATGTTATACGACCCGTATAAGGTTATACGACCCGTATAGAATGTTATACGACCTAATATTTTCTCTATGTATACGAGCCGAATAACATTATATGAGCCATATAACATTATACGGCCAAATGGGTAAGATCAAATAAAAAGTTTATTTTGCCTAAGTAAGATGAGAATGAATCTTAACTATTCATTTGTCAAATCAATGGTTAAGATGAAAGTGTAGGAGAAAGGAGGAGTGCAATGGTATCTTGGGAAATCCTACTTATGGACTTTCTCTCTCCACATGCAAGACACATGCATATTTCACCCACAATTTTTAAACGTTCATAACTTTTTAATACGACATTATTTTTTCATAAACATTTTACCGTAAAATCGAGCGTCTTTTTATCTTTAATTTGAATTTGAGTACCATATTGCTATATAAAATATGAAGACTAAAAAAACACACTAAAATGCGTTGTATTTCTATGTTGTATAATATTTTTTGTGTTGAATTTTTGTACTGTATTTTTGTGCTAAATTCTTTGTGTTGATTTTTTTTGTCTTAATTTTTTTCTCAATTTTTTGTGCTGGATTTTTTGTACTACATTTTTTTTGCTTAATTTTTCCGTGCTATATTTTTTTGTACTAAATTTTTTGTGCTAGATTTTTTTTTGTACTAGATTTTTTTTGTTGTATTTTAAAAAACAAAAGTGGTGGCACATGTCATTTTCACTCTTATTTATAAGGACCAAAATGCCCTTCAATCCTACTTATTAGGAGTGTCACATGTCATCATCACAATCCTTCTTAGGCTACTTAGACAAAATTCACTTTTTAGTGGATCATTCCCCTAAGGCCAAATATGTGTTATGTTAAATTATTCTATACGTGCCGTATAACGTTATACAGCCCGTATACAGGGTGTGAAATTAAGATTTTAGAGTGGGGGATTATTAGGACCCATATATATATCATGTACCTTTATTAGCTAAAAGAAATGAAAAAAAAATGATAAGATGATATATGTAATTTGAACCTGATTCCGAGTTATGGATTTCTTTTGTAAATGTTTAACCAAGTAATTTGTTAAGTTTGTTAGATCATGTGTGCTTAAAGGATCATGTGAAATGAAAACATTAGTTGTGTTTTTATTGGAGTTACTCTTTTTCTTCTCAGATTTTGTTTCTTCTAAAACATGTAACAATTGTATCAAATTGGACGATCATCGGACTACAAATTACGTGATTTGTGGAGCAAAAACAACGGGTATCTAGTAGTACATCAGTCGATGCAAAAGCACTAGCACAACAATTGTGATTTAACACAAGAAATCAGGAAAACGAAAAGATTTTGAAAATGTACGATGGTGATTGGACCAATGTTTTAAAAACCGGTTCGTACCGGCCGGTAATACCGGATTCCGGATCTTCACCCGGTACGAAACAGGCCGGTAATTACATGAAACGGCATTGGATTTATACCGCCGGTAAGTAGCGAAATACCGGTATGTACCGGTGTACGATAGTGAATTTCATCTTTTAAGCGACCGGGAACTTGATGCATTCAACACTCCAATGGCTTAAACTTTATTAGAAAACTGAATACTTTTGAATCATGTTTTTTTGTTATGGATTATCATGCACTTTGGATTATTTTTTTGAGTTGAAGTTGCAATTTATGAAATTATATAGTTAACCCGGTTGAACCACCCGGTTCAACCGGTTAAACCATTTTTAAGCAAAACCCGGTACGATTAAAATACCGGTTTTTAAAACATTGGATTGGACTGCAATATAAAATCAAATGGTATGCACTACTATGGGTTGCTGGCTTATGATCAACCACCAAATCATTATGAGATAGGGAGAGGTTTAAGGGCTCCACATGTCTAGGTTATTTTTTTGGTAACACAAGAGATCACCAACTCGTTAGTTTATGCAAATTAGGGCTCTAAATCAAACTTCCACAATTAAAAATGTTGATATAAACCTCAAAAAATGTGAAGCCTGAATAATATATCTTAATAGAAATTCAAGACTAGATATAATGATTGGAGTTAATTACACGGATGGTGAGATTGTATAAATGCCCCCAATTAACATGAATGGTCCCAGAGGTATGAATTTTGAGACTATGGTGTAATGCACACATTGTAACGCTTTGCATTTTCTATATTTTCCTTATTTAAAAAATGTAATCGTATTTCTATTTTCGGAAACTTGTAATTGTATGTATTCTTTATTCACGTCCAAACTTGTAATATGAGGCTTCGATCATAATGGAATTCATCTTTTATACTTACACTTGTTATACTTATACTAATACTCAATCAATCTTTGAATACATGTTTTGTGAAAATTGAGACTTATTATACGCTTGATTCTCATTTATACATACACGATACGTAAACTCGCATGCATTATACTCATACAATATCTTGTTACACTTTAAATACCTAAAAATAGACTAAAATACAAGAAAAATGGCATAAAATAACATATACAAATTCAAGGGCCAATTTGTAAAAAACAAAACTTGAAAACACCCTTCTCGTGGGTGGCGATAAGATGCCCCCATTTCTCTCGCGGGTTGCGAGAAGGTTGAATCCGCAGAAAGTTGTGGGCAGCTCATGGATTGGTCACTTCTTACCTCCTTTGCCCAATCACTTCACAACTTCATTTAACCACAAACCCTAATCCTCCATTATAAAACCAAACCTCCTACGCCTTCATTTCACTTTTCCAACTCTCTGAACACTTCCAAACTCTGCTGGAATATCATGTTTGAGTCAGAATTCTCTAAGTGCAAAAGTGAGCTTCTACCTCACTTTTCTTCACTTCTTCTTCTTCTTGAAAGCTTGGAACACCTCTAGGAGTGTTTCCATAATTTTACCATGGTAAACTAAGGTGGAATATCACCATTTTGAGGTCTAAACTTTCTGTTTTGGAAGAACTTTTACTTACATCTTTATAAACTTGTTTAAACTTACACAATCTTGTACCTACATTGCTTCTAGTCAAGTCTATGACTAAGGAGCTTGTGTATGGTGGATTGTCATGAGTTTAGAGGTGCAAACACCCTCTAAACTTTATGGTTTAATGAGGTTCCAAGCAACCTTCAAGTGTGTGACTATCCAAGCTCACCGTTGTTCTTATGGCGAGTTTTGTATTTTGGCTAATGTGTGAACCATGGAAGTTTGGGCTCTCCAACTTTGTTCCACTACCACACTTGCATGTTTTGTACTAAATTTTTTTTCATAAAGTGACAAGGCTACATCACGTACTAGAACACTTGCCATGATCGAGATGTACACATCTAGTTTGCTCACTTAGTTGTTTAGTTATTTAGTTAGTTAAATTTAATCTTATATTCATGACAAACCGAACTCATCAACTAAGTTGATGAGTTTGTGCTTTGGTGAATCATACAATGAGGTTTAATGGATGGAAATCATCTGACCTCCATGCTTGACTTACATGATAATACATGATGGACGAAATTATAATATATACCTATTAACCGAATTCTTGATACTAACTAGGTTATGGTTAGATGTCAACGACTTAGGTTAGATTATCTTCGTTTCTAGACTCCTCGTTTGTGATTCTAATGGGCAAGTTAGGACCCGTGAAAACACATGAAAACTTAGTGTCCAAACGAGTATCTAGACAAGATATACTTTCGTGCACCTATACTTTCCATATTAATTCCAAGTCCAAACCCTCTACAAACTCCATATACTCATACGCCTTCGTTTTCCCAATATAGGGTAACTTTGGTGCTCCACCCTCAACGACTCGTCAACACATGTTTATTTTGGAAGCTTAGCAAACCGTGAGTGTACATGACCCTTTTTTTTTGACACTTTTGGGTACAATACTTATGATTTATTAAACTCACACAATCACTTACAAACATGCTTAACACAAATAAACAATCCATTATACATGCTTAATACGCGATGCTTAGAAACTCATACATGCTAAAATCTTTACTTGCACAATACTTTCTCATTAACTTTGTATAACCCTCCCTTAACATGTATAGCTCAATAGGAGTAGCACACCGCCCGTATTCTTGAGGTCATGTTAAGTAACACAAAAACGGTCTTGTCGTTGCGACGACAAGATTACGCTAGTGGAAAACTTTGGGTTGACTATTATGAGTTGCATGCTAGTATTGTAATGATAAGTCTTAGTTTACGATTATGCCATGTGGATTCGTTTAAACCGTTTATATTTATGCTAGTAATTCAAACTTGTATGCTCGCCAATCCTTTATGTGTTGACATGTACTTTAATATGTATTGCGGGAACTTGATGATGTTACGTTGAAAGAAATCTAGTAGGAAGACTAGAAACGCACTTTAAATTTTGTTTATGTTTTGACTTTGTTTCCTTGTTCAAGATGTCGTACTTTGCTTCCAAACGTTGTATTTCCGATTTAGAAATGAAATGAAATTTTACTTATTAAATACTTGTCACAAATAGTCGTTATGAAGTTTCTTACAATCTCGTTTTCGTCTCACTCCGATGTTTCCATCATCGGTTGGGGTGTGACACACATATTTTAAAAATGGAATAAAAGAATTATTAAGCCTTTTAAAATAGGTCCAAATTAAAACTTTTCATGAACCAAATACATGAACATTTCCATTACATCTTTTTAGAAGTAACCATTCAAAATTTACTACATCCATGTTTATCCACATTGTAAACGAACCCAAAATACATCTAGGTTTAGTAACATGACACCAACAAAAGTTTGAAAATTATTTACATTAGGAAGATAAATTCTTGACCCATAACTTGACGACCAAAAAAGCATGTGTGTATTCGTCAGTTGTCATAATTTGATCATTAGATTGATGATTTATCTAGATGACACCACAACAGGTTGGAACACCAATTTATTAATCAATGTTTCATAAGTTTTACTCATTACATTATAAACTTAGGAATTTTCCCACATCCGCGATATTCTTGCATGTACCATCCGCTAAAAACGGATCTCAGAATACCCAACTCGCTATGTAAAGTGGGTTCTATACGTAATAAATGAGAACAGAAATCTTTTTCTATTATTATTTGTTTCTTTGTTTTTTTGTGATGTGTCATTCATTAAATTAGTTGATATAATAACCTTCGAGATTAAAACACGTAATGCTATAAATTCTGTTAATTTCGTTAATGGTTATAAGAGAAATCATTTAACTAAGTTAGTTTATAATATTTAACCAAGTTAGACTATATATACATAACCTAATATAACCTAACTAAGTTAGGTTTGATAATTAGATCAAGCCACGAAGGTCATAACAAGTATAGGGGACCTAACCTGACAAGTAATAATAGTGTGTAAATAAAAATAAAGAACATGGGTGGGACGAGGATTCGCACCCGCGACCTCACCCGGATGCAGTCTTAAACAATGCAACAACCAACTGGACTGCACGTCTTATGTGTTGGAAACTCGATGCACATCCCCTTTAAACGCTAACCCGAACCAAGGATTTACTCATCTTCTTCGCTGAAAATCATACCAGATGCGACCCAAGGATTTGTAACTCGGCCCAACGCAAAACTTTTCTGGTTCACGACATTTAGAGGTCGTTTGATCTTCAAACAACTTGGGAACGGAATACAAGTCGTTAGACATTCCATTTCACGCGTTTATTATCCGAATTAAACTCAAAATTAACTTCTTAATAAACACCATTACAACACATCAAACATATGATGGGGTTTGATACAAACGATCTCTACACTCCCTAAAAATGATACTAGTCAGCTCTAAACATCATTACACAACTTTGCCAACACTCAAAACCTGCAAATCATCATCCAAGTTCGTGAATTTAATCAAGAACAAAAGTTGGGGCTTGTAACTTCAAGCATTGATATCTTCTTCATCCTTGCACCAAATCAGGTAATTCCAAAGTCCATTCTTGTTAATTTTTCATGCTCTGCGAAACCCTATTGTCAATTTTTTTCATTAGAAGACGTTACGAATCTGAATTGAATTCTTGGTTAAATTAGGGTTCTTAGTTCTTGAAATTTTGGGGCTTTTTGATTTAGGATAGTGTTTTGATGAAATTGAACCTAGGGAAATGCTTATTAACATGCAAGTATAGTTTGTAGAAGTTTTGAGAATTTTCATACTCTAACTGGATTTATTATGAATTTTTAATCATAATATATCATATGAAAAATTATATCAGTTATGAAAACTATCAATATAAAATACCAAGAATATTAGTTTCTGATTTTCCATAAAATCCATAAGACTTTGTCTTGTCCTAAATTCATAACACAAGGTAAAGTGTAACTAACAAAATGGTTAATTTAAGTTTTATATATATAAGAATTTGACTTTTAACAAATTTAAAGGATTTTGGATGGAATATAGGACATGTTAGATTGTTTTTGGACTAATGAAACATTAAAATGAATTTTATTGATTTGTTTAGAATTGGAAATTTTAATATATGATAACATAGAATGTTGATATTTTATTTCATTATAGATTTTTGTTGTAAAGATGATATTGGAATAATTAGACTTAGTTACATCATAATATATAACTTGTGACATAGATATTTCTATATACCATTATTGTTACAAATATGTCACTTTGATTAATTAGTCACAAATATTAATTTAGCGTTTGATAGAGACGTATTATATATAATAATTAGATTATACAAAAGCCATAAATATTGGAATTATTTTATAGATATTTTTGTTATTTGGCTATTTGTTATTTTTATGTTAATTATATTTTAAGACAACATATTTGTTTGTGGAGTTTTCCTTCCCAAAATTCGTGCGCTTAATCAGGATCATATAAATGCAACCCGTTAGTAATTCTAACATTTTTTCCGCATTTTACATTTAAGATCTTTGGGTGTATCATGTTACATGTATTCACATTCTATTCATTTTATTATTAACATGCAACATTCAATGTGTTATTATATGGATGTGTAGTTGTAATTTATTTAATTGTTATGTGATGTCACAGTCTATTGTATTCTATGATGTCATTGTGGATCCACGACTGACTAGGTTCCCTACGACCATGGGTTGTAGCCTAGCATCGCCACCATCATTAGATTCGCTCTTCGGGGCTCGAGTCTCACATAGTCTTGTATTTGCATTGTTATATATTCGTTTGATTCATATGTTTACTTGTTTGTTTATTTCCGTTGGTATACATGTTACATTGTTGTGTTGTTGATAAGCTGTGATCTTTATACTAACCTTTGAAAAGCATGTTAAAAAAACTTTTCATGAAAATAATATAAGAAAATCATTTAGAAAAAAATGGATTACTCACCAAATTTTATTGACCCAAAATTATTTTCTGACATGACACATGAAATCAAGTATAAGGATCGGAAGAAGACACATAGGACGGCCCTTAGAAAAATAAATTGGGATAGTGTCTTATGTTTTATGTTTTGAGCATTGTATGAACTATTTGAACATTTCTTGTTATGTGACAAATTAAAATGGTTGTGCTTGTTAGTTGTCATGAGCTATGGACAATCATCATGCCCCGACCAAATCCGCTGTAGGTCGGGGTGTAACATTGCATGTATGGTTCATCAATACCATAATCATTCAAATTTTCATACATAAGTAATACTTGCCAAATCTTCATTCTAAGGCTATATAGAGATCACCCCAAGTACTCGCCATGAAAACTCATGGTTTCCATCCATTCTCAAGCCTTCCCAATATCCTATCCAAATTGACCCGTTTCAATGGTCAATCGTACGTTCCTTCCAAACAACATCTTTAGCATTTTCTCAATAATTAATTCACTATAGGAGGATTTGCATTTAATCTACACATCAATTAAATGTGGTGTAAGCTAAAAGGACTTACCTCATTCTTGGACTTCGTGTTTCCTTAAACTATTTGGTCCTTACTCTTTCACACCTACACTTGATGAATTCACGTTTAGATCTTATGAATTCATCCATTGTCATGCTATATGTCACACCCCGACCACGTAGAACATACAAAACGTGGCGGAAACATCGGGGAGTGTTGTAACAGAATTAATTGTTTCAAATCCATGGCAATTGAAGTTTCGTTTTATTGATTAAAAGTGTTACAATGTCTTAACAAACAAAGAAATACAACATAATTAACTAGTCTTGCATCTTTTATTGTCACTAAAGCCCAAGTCTGCCTATGTGTATCTTGATCATCTTATGCAACAGCTCCTGTAAAACACATGTGAAAATAGGTACGTCAGCATAAAAATGCCTGTGAGATACATAGGTTTTGTGAAAATAGGTTTCATGACTTATGTTTGAGAAAATGTTTAGTCATGAACCTTGTTATTTGATTTGTTTTGTAAATCGCTTGAAAAACAATAAGTTCAGATGATATGTATAAATAAGTGAATAATGTATGGTTAAATGAATAACCATGTAAAATGAGTTGTATAGAATAAACCGTATTGTAAACCAAAGTCTTGTGAAAACATGTTACTTGTATAAAATGTATAAGTCCAAACTGAATGATTTAAATAACGCTGTGATATGTAATATAATACAAACACTTATATATAGGAAGTACCAGCGACGTATCCACCATGCTTGTATCATATTACTCACATCTCGTTACTTAAGTCACTTAAACAAACCACCAATGTATAAAGTCTATGTTTAAACCAATAGTCAAAAGTCCTTGTATAAACCATGTCAAATGTTGATAGTCCAAAAGTAGTCAAGTAATGTGTAACAAATGTTATGTATTGTAAGTAAAGTATCGTCACATAATCCAAATGTAGAAATGTACAAAACAAAGTATTTTGAATATATCAAAAAGTTATGTTTTGTAAAGTAATGCATGTTACATTGATACAAACATTTATGTGGTAAGTTAACGCATACATTCAAGCCTTGAGACAGTCGGATAACCCTTTCAGTCAAGGTTATCAAAAGAAATGTTTTCGGATTCAGTCATTCCTTACATCCAAACAAACCCGGGATGTCAGGAATGGGATTTGTCAAGTCCTATGGTACCACTACTTACTACCGAGCGGCGTAGCAAATGTTAATGAACGTTATAAAGACCCGTTTGTGCAAACCAAATGTCATAGCAGTTGTATACATGTCATATGAAAACAATGTACTAAGTATGCTAAGTTAACATACAAAGCAGAAAAGTCTTGTAAATCAATGTGCTAGCATGCTATCAGTCAACATACATAGCATAAATGTAATGTAAAACAATGTACTAAGTATGCACACAATGGACATACATAGCATGAAATGTAATGAAATCATGTACTATAATGTACTAACAAACATAGTCGGTATATGATGTGAAAACAGGAAAGCATGAAAGTAACAAGTAGGCACATGTGTTTCACCCCAAAACAGTTTGGAAAACAGTAAAACAGGGGTTCTATGTACTCACTTGAGATTGCTTAGTAGTCCTTGAGTAACAACCAAACAATGCTAGAGATCGCGGATATCAAACGGCACCTAATATAGGTAACTATGTTAATAACCGGACCTAAATCGGAAGATCGGGTAGCATGAGGGTTCATAAACCAAACGAGTGTGGAGACTCGTATAATATGGTTTAACAAAGCGTACATACTAAATGAAACCTTACATAAGTGCTTACGACCCATTACGACTCGTTTAGGTAGCTTATGCTACTTTAACGCGTCGTTCGCGTAGAACGCGTTCGGACCGCCTAACTAGTCCTATGACAAGTGTTATATGCCTAAACATGTTACATAATCAGTTATGTGACAAAAGTTTAGGTTACATATGCTTAATTACCAATTATACATGAAAAGGGTATTCTGGTAATTTACCTAAGGCATATAAACTACCTATCATACAACTACTCAAACGATGTGACCATAGGGTATAACCTCGGAAGGTTATTCCCTATACACTATGGTCACCTAATGTATTTGGTCGGATCCTAATGATCGACCAAATGGGTCGGGTTCGAAGGTATAAGCGATTTATCAGATCGCTTACCCTACGACCCTAGACAACGTGGTAATCAGTAGGCATAGTCCCAAAGGACTATAACCAACGTGATTACACTCACGTTGCGAAGTTCAAACGAACTTCGCATTGACCATAAACTGGTCAACGCAGAAAGTCAAACAAAGTTTGACTTTCAGACTCGAAAGACTCGAAAAGCAATAAAAGAACGAAAGAATACTTACGAAGGGTCCCCGAATGCTAATCTCGATCCGAGAATCTCAGGTATGAAACAATGGTTTCAACTTAGAGTTTCTAAGATCAAAATTCTAGTGGTTTTTGAAGTTGTGGGGTGGGGTATTTATAGTTTTCGGGTAACCGTTAAGATCATTTCATGGAAACCGTGCTCGAATCCTACCCGTACATGTGTTGGCAAGTTGTGGTGACTAAAAATGGGTTCTTATCAGCTGACTAGACAAGTGAGAACATGTGGTTGTGGATTAAACAGCTGCAATCTGCTGTTAAATGCAGTTAACCTGGTCAGAAGGAGCCACGCGGGCCGCGTGAGGATGTACAGAAACTGAGGCGGGCCGCCTGGCCTGCACAGATCAGAAATAAGTTTGCAGAATGACAGTTTCAGTCCCTGCACGTGTTTAAGGCCATTTCCGACACTTCTAAGGCTCGTAAAGCCAACTTTAAGGCCCTAAAATGATGCCTAAACATTTTGGACATGAAACATGCTCAAAAATATGCCGGATGTTGGTTCGTTTGGTCGTACGAACGCGATGTTCGCTTAATTACGACGGAATGCGCATAAGCACGAAAAACGATCCAAATGACGCGACGAATGGATTTTTCCTATGCCAAACACTAAAATAAAATATTTTAGTGCTTACATAAATTTTTTGATGTCCGGATGTATTCAGAACGTAAGTTATGCGCGAAAGTGCAAACTTGTACACTTTTTGACGCTTTTAGTCCCTGAATGACACAAAAGTTTATTTTAGCATACCGAACACCTCTAAGCCTATTTCTAAGCTATGTAAATGATATTTATGGTATGTTTAACTTATGGTCATGTTCCAGAATGTCTGTTACAGTTCAAATTGGCATACTTTCGCAGTTTGTCAACTTTAGTCCCTGTAAGCGAATAAACTTTGATTTCACCACACCAAACCTTCCAAAACTTATATCTAAGTTATGTAAAGGTTATTTAAGGTATGTTAAGCCTATTTCACTATTCCGGAGTGTTCGTTGCATTAAACTGGTTATATCTACGCATTAGTGCGCGTATAACCTTCCAGAAAGCGATTTAGAGCTTGAAATCGAACAAGAATTGATATGTGCAAACGATACACATATTTTTACAAATCCCAAGTATGAAATACAATATTTCATTGGTTTGGCATTTGTTTGATGGTTGGAGTGACACAGGTGTCACACTATACTATTTAATTGATATTCAATCCTCACACACATATTCTCACATTCCATTCTAACCAAGATCATGAAGTGTTTGACACAAAATCACACATTTTCACTATCAAGACATTCCGTTAAACACTTGGTGGGCAACATTTCAAAGATATATAGGAGGTTATATTCCATGGCATTAGACACCAAAATTTCAGCTAAAATAAAGCACCAAGCACCCATTATCATCATGTTAGCATAAATTCAAGTTATTTAAGCTAATACATCAATTTAATCCAAGAATAACTATGGGTCCATTTCCCATGTCGAAAACCTACTTAAACCCACACATGAATGTCCATTCAAATCTCTAATTTTCATAAATTATACTAACATGCAAGTTCAACTAGCAAATTCCAAACATAACTTCTTAATAGATTCTAAAAGAATTGCATAGTTTCATACAATATTTCCGGAATCAAGCACAAGCTAACATAAACTATCATTTATAAAAATTCTACAACTCACCTTGTGATTATTAGGTTTAGATGATGAAGATTTCAGAATCATGCAATAGACTGGGGCTGAATTTCACTTCTAATTTAGCAGTCAAATCAGTTTTGAAGTTTTCACTCTTGCTTCTCTTGTGTGTGGACACACACAAATCCCAGATCATCTGGGTTACTTTTTCCCACATTCTTTTATTAAAACTAAAGTAAATACAATGTTTCAATTTAGCCCCTTATGATATGGTATTTATATTCTTTGGTCATGACTTGTTTACTTCTTATTAAGAGTCACCCCTAATTAACTAGGTTAATTATCCCTAGTTATATTTCATGCAAAGTCACCAAAATAAACGTTTGACATTTTTTGTCATTTTTGTCCAACACATTAACTTCATCCAAAAAAGTCAGTTAAATTAAGGGTACTTTGGTCACTTTACATGTATTTTGTAATTTTCATCCACACCTTTTTAATGGCCCTCTTCTTGAATATATGAACCCTAATTTAACCACCATTGTTATCCCGTCGTTCACCACAACCTCTCCCCCATTAGAGACGGCGGCCTGCAAACGATGTCAACCCAAATCATCATCTTCATCACTGTCACAGCTTAGAGAACTGTCGGTGGGCCGGCAACCGAAGATGGAATGAAAGATTGTCGGTGGTGATTCCGGCATAGTTTCTATAAACAACCCAAGCCACGACGATCACGGATATGGTATTCCTTCATCGGATTAAGAGGTGGTGGTGACTCCGACGGAACCTCAGACGACGACGGTGGTTGTAGGTTAGGGCTTTATTAAGTGATATATTAAGTGACAATATAATGGGTAAATTTGTATGCATTTCTGACATCTAACCCTAGTACCCTACTTAAAATTCATGTTGGTCAATGTGATATATCAACTGACCTTTTTGGATGCAGTTAATGTGTTGGACGAAAATAACAAAAAATATCAAACTTCGTGAAAAATAACTTTTTGGACTGAAGTGACAAATGTGTTCAAACCAGACTAAAATGACAATTTACTCGGAATTCCTTAAATTTTAATCAAACCCTAAGATCCAAACATTTTGATTTTTGAGGGACTAAATTGCAATTAACCATCTCCCCTTCTACACCCAAAACCTGAAACTAACCTCCCCTGCACCATTTCCATGGCTTCCTTCATCTTCTTCATCACAAAAACCACCAGATTAAAACCCACCACACGCCCACTTACCACCACCCTACACTCTTACTTCTACTCTTCACTCCGCCACCAAACACCACCGTCGTTACAACCACCGCCGGAACCGAAGAAAGTAGCATTCAACGTCACAGTTCATGGGGTTTCTTGGGAAGACCCATATCACTGGATGTCAAATACCCATGACCCGGATCTTCTTAATTATCTTAAACATGAGAATGATTACTCAGAAGCTTTTATGTCTGATACCCACAAGTTGCAGAGTAGTCTGTTTTCTGAAATGGTTAGAAGGCTGCCTCATCAGATTTCCACCCCACCTGAACGTTGGGGGCCCTGGTAAGTAATAAATTTCTTATTTTTTTACCCACCAATTATTTATTTATAATAATTTGTGATTTTTTTACTTCTTAGAGTTCATGCCTCTTGATTTTAAGATTCAGTTTTTGATGATACTTTGTTCCATTGTTGTACCCTAATTAGGATCTTGCTGAATAATTACATGATTAAGTTAAGAGTGAGATGAATTATTGAAGAATGTGTGTCAATTGATAGCAAATTGTATGTACATTGTCTAGGGGTGTAAAGGAGCCTATGTTGCTGCTCGTGAGCTTTTCGAGATCGGCTTGCTTAAAAGCTTGAATTGGGCTGATCCGAAAATTAAGCTTTTTAATAAGCGAGCCCGAGCTTAACTTATGGAGCTAGCCTATCATTTTTTTATAATTTTTGTTTACCATTTATTTAGATTTATATTTATAATTTATTATTGTATATAAAGTTATGATAAAAAAAAGTAGCTAAATAATATATATTATGATGTATAAAAATAATAGTTATAAATGTACATCAATAAATAGTAAACGAGTCGAGCCCGAGCCAAGCTTGAGCTTTAAATAGAGCTTCAAACCAAGGCTTAAAAGCGGAAACGAGTTTCGAGGCGTTTTCCCTTCGCCTCACGAGGCGTAAGCCTCAAGGCGAACCGAGATGGAATTAAAAAATAAATATAAAAAATTATATATCTTATAATAATAATGCTAACTAAATTCATCATCAAAATCATCAAAAAACACACATAAAAAGGACAAATTGCTTGAAATTGACACAAAAAGTCAAAAACATCAAAAACAAATATCAAAAACCCCTGAGGCGTAGCCTTTTTAGTGCCTCAGCCCTTCGAAGCGCACGTACAAAAAAAAAAAAAAACCCTGAGGCACGCCTCAGAATCGTTTTTTGGGCGTTTCACCTCGAGGCACATGCCTCAACCGTTTTTTAAAACCAGTTGAAACTTGCCGAGCTCAAGCTCTCGTAAGTTGAACGAAGCCTAAACGGGCTCGGCTTGTTTACACTCATAATGTCTTTTGGTTGTAAATGGGAATTTGAAGGTCTAGCAAAGTTAGTGGACATGTCTGCATTTGTGGGAAATTTGATATGGTCATATGCAATTTCTTTGTTTCGGAAGTGGATTCTTGTTATAAACATGAATTTCATTGTCAAATTTAAGTACTCCCTGGCCCCTGCTGAGTCAAAAGACTAGATTTTGACTCTTTGGAGTCAAAGTAAGCTTGAAATGATATTTGTTTAGTACAGTCAGTTGTCACCAGAAGTAGTATAAAACTATAAACTAAACAAATTGTTGTAATTTTTTAACAAGTTACCAATTTACCATGGTTTAGTGGTTAATATATTGAAACTATGATTTATCTTTGTGCTTTTATGGTTGGTTAGGTTGTATTATCAGTGTATACCAGAGAAAAAAGAATACCCTATGTTATGTCGGAAATTGGCGGTTGAAAATACAAATTGGGTGCAGAGTATGATCAATTATGCCAAACGAGGATTTTCAAACGAAGAAATATTGCTTGATTGGAATGAAATTGCACAAGAAAACGGTAAGTAGAACCACGGGACTATTTGCATTTCAAACAACAATAATTATATATTTCCTTTTATGACCCTTTGTTAATACCTTATATGCAGGGTATGTTCATGTGGGTACTTGTAGAATCTCACCCGACCACCGTTTTCTCGCGTACACAATTGATACAACGGGAGAAGAAAATTTTCTTCTTCAAGTTAAGGATCTCCAAACCGGGACCGTTATTCCGACATTTAGAGTTGAAGGTGTTGTTAGCGTAGCATGGGCTCAAGATAGTTGTACATTATTTTATACACTTTGCGATCAAAGCCAACGACCGTATAGGCAAGCTTCATATACACAACTATATTAGATGTGGCAATATGGTTGGGTCAAAATGGGTATTTTTTTAGTACATATGAGTTAGGTTGACCAGCAAACACTTTCTTGTCTGTTTCTTAAAACTTTATATGAAAATGTGAAACTTTGTCGCTACAACAATAATAACTTTTTGAACAAAGAGACAATCAAAAATACACTTCAGGTGTTTTTCGACCCGTTTGACACATTTGAAACATTTGACGAGTTTGCTTTTTAGCTAACTTGATGACCCATTGGATACAAAGCATAACCAAGTCATATTGCCACCTTTAAATTTTATCTTTCAAACTAGGGATGCAAACGAGGCGAGCGGCTCGCGAGCTGCTCGAGAAGGGCTTGAGAAAAAGCTCGAAATGAGCCGAGCCTTATCGAGCCCGAGGCGAGCTTGAGCCTAAGATAAAGCTCGTTTATTTATCGAGCTTGAGCCGGTCAAACGAAGCTCGTGAGGCTCGTTGAGCTTAGTGTATTATTAGTTTTTATTAATATTTAATAACATTTACCTCTTATCTAAGGTTGTCTAGTAAACGAGCCGAGCTGAGCTTATTTAAACTTATTTACGAGCCGATCCCAAACCTAAAAAAAGATTGTTTAGTAACGAGCCCGAGCTTTACTTATGGAGCTTGTGAGCCTAAACGAGTCTATTATCTATAATATTTTTATTTAATATATTAATTAATAGATAATAAACAAGCCAAGCCCGAGCCGAGAGAAACTACCAGCAAGCCGAGCTCGAGCTTTGAAAACAAAGCTTGAGAAGCTTAAACTGAGCTCGAGCTCTCATAAGTTAATCAAGCTCGAGCGCCATATTTACAAACATCATAGATTCCTCTTAAACCGACAGGGTACAATACACAACGATGGGGTCAAATCCCATTTCCAACGTCATAGTATATACCGAAGATGATTCCAGGTTTTGTGTGGACATCACAAATACAAAGGATGGAAAATTCATAACCGTAAATTCAAACTCGAGGACATCATCTGAGGAAGGAACTTATCTACACATGATTCATATACATACGATACTTTGGTTTTTTAAGGAAGACAACTTATGTTTTATTTCGAATCTTGATGGCTATATTACAGGTGTATGTAGTTGATGCAAACGACCCAAAAGATGGCTTGCGAAAAGTACATGATCGTGTTTCTGACGTACAATTTTTTTTGGAACATCATAGAGGATTCTTTTATATTTTAACAAATTTGCGCGTGGGTGACGAAAATGGGTCGTTAGATGGAAATTATTATTTGGCTCGATGTCGTGTTGAGGATGTACAGTCAGCTAACTGGGAGGTATTTTCTCTAGTGATCGTCTGAATAAATTTTGAATGTTTCGTTAACGCGTTCATTTAATGAACGTTTCATTATCCTTTTAGAAAGTAATTGTGCCTGCTAAAGGGACCCGCATACAAGACATGGATGTTTTTTATGAGCATCTTGTACTTTATCTCAACAAAGAGGATTCGCCTATGATTTGTTCCTTCAAAATGCCTATTCAATCCAACAATGAGGTATATAAGATGCACATGATTCTATTATAAGCTGTTCATAGTCATATAATATTATATGTTGTTTTTTATATGTAGAAAGAAATGGAGATTGATGATCTTGATCCATGGCGTTTTCCTATGCCCGAAAACTCATGTAGCGTTAATCCAGGCTCAAATCATGACTTTATGAACTCAGTATACCGAGTGGTGCTTTCATCTCCAGTGGTAAGAATTCTTATAGTTAAATGAAGAGTAAAATGCAATTTGCGTCCCTGAGGTTTCCGGGCAGAGTTAACTTGAATCCCCGTAGTGATATTTTGGATGGCTGAGTCCCTCGCTTATGAAAAGCACTACCGTCTGAGTCCTAATGCTAACGGGGTTAGTTTTTTCAGTTAAAAACTAACTGAAATAGGGACTCAGCCATCCAAAATCTCGCTGCGGAGACTCAAGTTGACTCCGCCTGGAAACCTCAGGGTAGGAGCGTTCATCAAATATCGAATTTCCAAATTGTTCGAATCGAATTTTTCGAATAATTTATATTTTTGCTTGAATTCGTATAAGAACCCGCCAATTCGTATTCGAATTAAAATCCCGATTCTAATTCGATTAAAAATTCGAATTCGGATAAATTCAAATAAATTCGTTTTGATTCAAATTAAGTTAAAATATGTAATAAATTCATTTAAGTTATGGGCTTTGTAATGGATTTGGTAATGGACTATATTAATACTTAGAATAAATTCAGAGATTAATTTATACTAGAGCCCAATAAAAGTTATAGATGTATTATATATAATAATAATAATAATAATAATAATAATAATAAATACATTTTTAATTCGAATTTCGAATCGAATTGAAATTAAAATCATAAATTCGTATTCGATTTACTGGACTCGAATTGAATCGAATTCAAATTCTAAATAAAACGAATTCTGAACACCCTACCTCAGGGACGCAAATTGCATTTTACTCTTAAATGAAATATTGAATATTTCAAATCTCACACTAACAATTAAATCATTATAAATTACAAGAACAAATGAATGATATCATTGCAGATGCCGGATATAGTTGTTGACTATAACATGTCTACAAGAACATTCTCTATTGTGCATCAAGAGGACGTATTGGGCATCTCTTCAAAACCGCACCAAAGTGAAGCACATGAATGGATAAACATTTCAAATTCATATTTTTGTGAAAGAAAAGAAGTCATGTCACATGATGGTACAATAGTTCCATTAACAATATTATATTCCCATAAAGCTCATAAAATGTGCCAATCTCCTGGTATCATACACGGGTACGGATCATACGGTGAAGTTTTGGAAAAAAGTTGGTCTGCTGAGCGGCTGAGCTTACTTGACCGTGGGTGGGTGGTTGCATTTGCTGATGTCAGGTAGTTTTTGTTTTGTACAAAAGTGTATAATATACGATACATTTATGTGTCTTGTGTTTTGTGTTTGTTGTAGTAATAATTTAGGGGTGGAAATCGTGTCGGGTTGGCGGGTTGAATCAATGAACCCAAACATGACCCGTATATTTATTCATATCAAAGACAACGAACCTAACCCGGACACACTTAAAATCGTGTAGCCCGAACATGACCCACGTAACCCATTTAATTTGGGGGTGTTCACAGTTCGGTTCAAAACTGAGAACCTGCCCAAACCATTTATCGGTTTGGTTTTGCGGTCGGTTTTTACAAAAGTTTTTGGTTGGTCGGTTTCAAAGTTTTCAAACAGTGCCAAACGGTTTGGTTTGCAGTTTATACCAAAAACCAACCCTAGAAAACCAGACCGGACCGTAAGAATATATGTGTTTTGCATTAGTATACTATTGAATCAACTGTTTTAGATGCATCTTCACCTTCACTTGGATCGTACAGTGTTTAATAAAAATGTTATACTGTAAAGTTGCTATTATGCATTTTAGGTAGTTTTTATATTTTTTCCACTTTTTTTTTTTATAAAGACCCAATATAAGTATAAACTGTGAAACCGAAAACCTTTCGGTTTCGGTTTTCGATAATATAAACCCGTTACTAACGGTTTGACTCATGGTTTGGCCTAAAAACCGTCAAAACCAGACCGTGAACATCCTAATTTAATCGCACAAGTTAAACGGATTGGCGGGTTATAAATGAGTTGTAAAACGGTTGAATGGGTTGGTATGGCAGGTTATAATAATGGGTTAAACATATCGTAAAGGGGTTGATGGGTCGACCTTAATATATAGATATATTCTAATTATAAATTGCTGACTGGTCGACCTGTTTAATTAAATGGGTTAAACATGTTAAAACAAACACGACTTGTTTATTTAATGTGTTAGAAATGAAAACTCAAAACCCGTCAAATAACTGATCCTAACAGGATCTAACTAACTGCTGTAATGGCAGAGCTGATGTGGCATGGCTGCTAGTATATTTACTGTTTTATATCTGCAGAGGTGGCGCTGGCAGCGATCCATCATGGCACAAAAATGGCAGTGGATTGCACAAATTAAACTCTATAAATGATTTTGTTTCATGTGGAAAGTATCTTATAAATGAAGGTTATGTCCACAAAGACCAACTTGGTGCAATCGGGCATAGTGCTGGCGGTCTTCTTGTTGCTGCCGCCATTAACATGCATCCAAATTTATTCAAAGCCGCCATTTTGAAGGTAACATTTTAAATTCAGAATTTAATCGTATAACTAGTTTCTTTTTAAAGAAAATCACGAAAATAGCCAATTTTTTATGTGTTATACGTATATGGTCTTGTCGTAACAAGTTTACGCATATAGCCACGAGATGCGTGAATCTTTGGTCGCGCATCTATTTTTACTCTCGCCTAAACGCTGAGTCTTGTATATACTCTTAAAAGGTATGGCCGGTGGGGTTTCTTACCGGCCATGCCACCCCCTTAACTTTCTGGGTTTTACATATTTAACCCTTTCATTTTCTAAAAGGTTTGTAAAATATCACTTGGACCCCCTCATGTTTCTAAAGTTTCGGGTTTAACCCTTGTACAATTTTACTTCAAAAAATTAATCTCTTACGTTCTTATTTTTATGTACTTGTCTGTATAAATTCGAGTTCGTCTACGTTTTGACATAAGTTTTATTCGAGAACGAGCCATGCCAAATATAATACATTTCGTGTTTATTTTTAAGTACATTTCGAGATTGTTTACGTGTTAACGTAAATTTTGTTTGGAAACGAGTTGGGTTAAATATAACACGTCTTCATTAGACGGTATAAATTTGAGTTACTCTATGTTTCATCGTAAATTAGTTCGGAAACGAGTCAGGTCAATTGTAGTCTATACTTTATCATGACGCGTACGGCCCCGCAGCAACGCGCGACTGGTAGAAAAACTAGGTTCATTATATATGTGAATACTAACACATACATGAACATTAGTACATGCACGGATCTATACGCGCTGTGGTGTTGCATGTCACGTTAGTTGAAGTCATTACTGATGGAAAAAAATCTGATACGCGAGTAAAAGTGTATACGCGACTCTTAGCCGCATGCCTCATGACTAAATGAGTGATTTGTTTCTGACACAACCAAGAAAATGATTATTTTAACTGGAAGTTTGCTTCTTTTATTAAATAATCGATTGTGTTTTAAAGAAAAAACTATGAAATGCGTTTAACAGGTTCCGTTTCTTGATATCTGCAATACGTTATTGGATCCAAGCTTGCCATTAACAGTTTTAGACTATGAAGAATTTGGAAACCCTCAAATAAAATCACATTTTGATTCGATTATGAAGTATTCGCCTTATGATAATATAAACAGAGGAACCTGCTACCCTGCAATGCTCCTCACAGCCTCCTTTTACGACTCAAGGTACACTTTTATTTTATTTTGTTTAAAGTTGATGTTTTGAATTCATGTTTGTCGCGTGCGTACCATTTGCAGAGTTGGAGTATGGGAAGCGGCCAAGTACGTGTCGAGAATACGGGAACACACGTGTTCGAGTTGTAGCGGTTCGGTTATTTTAAAGACAAATATGAGTGGAGGTCATTTTGGTGAAGGGGGGAGGACTGGGCAGTGTGAAGAATTGGCTTATGAATATGCTTTTTTAATGAAGGTTATGGGTCAATTAGATACAAGTGAAAGAGATTTTTGAATGGAATATGGGACATCTAGCCATCTCAATATCCATGTTCTCTACCGCTTGCATCAAAATTGTATGATGTGAGCCAAAAAAAAATTGGTTTTATTACACAAAATTATGTATGATCATGTATGCACTGAAAAAAAAGGAATTGTTTATCTACAATGGTTTTATTACACAAAATTGTATGATGTAAGCCAAAATCGAAAACCATAAAAGCAAATACTAATATCGGTTCCAATAACACCGATACAGGTACCGATGAAGTTAGGTCGGTACCGGCTCGGTTCTTCATCGTACTGCTGTATCGAATACAACTTTGTTTTCAATATAATTTATATCAGAATGTTGAGGAAAAAAATTTAAACGCAACCGCATATTTAGTTTTTATAATAAAGAACTAACAAATGAAAGTTATAAAAGAAAAATAAATCTATTGGGTTGATGGCGCGTATACTTTATAATATTAAAACACAATGTCGGTTGAAGTTTTATATTTACCCCCAACTTTGTAATATTTTATTGTTACCCCCTATAGCCCTTTTAAGTTTAGAAAATACTATTTCAACTCCTTAATTTCTCATAAACATTGTAAAATGTCCTTTGACCCTCTCGAGAGTATATACAATTTGATTTTTTCTTAATATCTTCGTTCGTTAACTTAAAAAAAAAATTTGTTGCGTGCTTATTTTTATGTACGTGTTGGTATAAATTTGAGTTGGAATACGTTTCGACGAAAATTTTGTTTGGAAACGAGTCGGGTCAAACATAATACGTTTTTTGTGCTTACTTTTTATGAATGTTTTGATATCAAATTTGTTTAGAAACGAGTCAGATAAAATATAATACGTCCCAATTTGATTGTATAAATTCAAGTTGGTCTACGTTTCGACGTAAATTTTAATTGGAAACGAGTTAGGTGAAATATAATATGTTTTCATTCTTACTCTTTATGTACATTCGACGTCAATATTGTTTTCACTTATAATAAATTTTCATGCTTACTTTTAATGTACATTTCGATGTAAATTTTGTTTGAAAATTCGGGTCAAATATAATACATTTTGATTCGTCAATTAAGTTTGAGTTGATCTACGTTTTAACGTAAAGGGTCGATAATAAATTTGGTTCGAGTTCGAGTTTGTCTACATTTCGACATAAATTTCGTATAAATTTGAATTTGTCCAGTTTTTGACGTAAATTTGCGGTACGCTTTCATGCGTTACGTTTTAACATAAAGGGTCGATAATAAATTTGTACGTTTTGACTTGACAGAAAAATTCGAATTAGTCTATTTTTGTAACGTTCAATTATTTCATTTTTAATTCTTATTTCCTTGTAATCGTACTTCAATTTCAATCTTGTATTCTCGAGACTTGGATCATATTGGAAAATCATATTTTATATCCCAATCTCGTTTAATCATGTTCACGATATATATATATATATATTCAATCATTTGATACATGCAACTTATACAAAACGGACACACTTTATGATTACATCAATATTCGGAAATCCATAAATCATGCATCATGTTCATAGCATGCCCAATTATCCCGTGGAAACCCTAAACTATGCTAACATATAAGTTCAATGCATAATATAACCAAACAAATAACAAAATGGGCCAAAAATGCAATTATTGCATTCCGGGAGGCCTTACGGACCGCAAGACATAAGTCATACGGTCCATAAGGGCCTCAGGCGGGCAACAACTTTGAAAAGCTCACGAAATTTAGCATTTAATCCCCTTTTCTCAACTTTCAAGCACCTAAACACCCAACTAACTCCATTTAAACCCCAAACCCTAATCCTACCTTATATATAAGTGTCTTCCACACCTCCCTAACACATTTACACACTCTATAATTGTAACACCCCAAAAACGGGTTTGGTAATCAAACCGCGTTAATAGTAATGGCGGGTAAAATACCGTTAGTGGTAAAAAAAAAAAAAAAAAATCCCGGTAAATATTAGGAATTTAAATAAATAAACTTAATATTAATTGGAAAGAGGATAAATACTTTGAGAAAACAAAGTATATAAAAAAATGCCCGAGTTAACGGGACTTAAAATAACACGGGTTATGACTTCCCGAACCCACTAAGTGACTAGGAATATTAACCTAGTTAGTTATGTGTTGTTAGTATAACAAAGGAAACTTGAAATAGTTAAACCTTTTATAAAAACAAAACTTGAGGGGTCAAAATTGTTAAAAAGGAAACAAGGTTTTATTTAATAAAAATTAAATAACACAACACACACATAGTGTGTGTGTGTGTGTGTGTGTGTGTGTGTGTGTGTGTCGACCTCCAGGCGACCAAACAAGGGGAAACCCTAGTTCTTCCTCAAATCACCAAATTGAAGGGTGAATCAGAGCCAAATCGTATGCATGAACACATAAAAACAATCACCAAGCTTATGGGATCATAAGGTATGCCAAATTTTTTATATTTATGAAGTTGAGATTCTTGGTGAAATTAGAAAAACTGAAATTTATGCTTGAATGATTGATGTTTTGATGAAACTAGGATGAATCCATGCTTAGGAACGAACCCTAGTCAATAAATTTATGAATTGGTGTTCATAATTATGAATTTCCTAATCACCCACTTAGGTGTTTAATGGGTTTTGTAGGAAGAGGAAGAACACTAGAGTTTTTATTGTGAAAAGGGTGTAGTTTGAATTTCCATGAAGTGAATTTAGGATTGTTATGTATGCTAGATGTAATGAAATTGAGAATGATGTTAAAATTGGTAGAAATGACTAGTTATGAACTAGTTTATAAATGTGTAAAAATTATGCCAACTAGGTGTTTGTTAAAATGCCTAAGTGAAATCGCGCGCCCACTCGGTTGAAAGTAGAATTTGATTTGATTAGGCATCGTAAGAATGCCTAATAACATGATAAAAGGGGTTTCATTTATAGATGGAAAAACCGTAAATGTTGTTTAATGAATAATGTATTTTGATAATCGATTAGGTTGCTTAAAAGCGTTATTGAACGCAAATTTGCGTTTGGTATAGTCGACAGTAGACGACCTTTATAAGTCAAAATTAACCAATTATGAATTCGAATGGTATTTTCGACATAGAATTTGTAAGATGGAATGGTCGTATGTGATAATGACTAATCTAACCGTCTTACGAATCATGATAGTTTGACTCTTGACAAGCTTGATGGAGGCTTGGGAATGAAGCGGGTCGAACGGGGCAAGTACGGAAAGAAAAGCATAGTTTGGATGCGAGGTAAGTAAAGCTTACGCCCCTTTACATTATTTACAAATTACTTAATTGCAAGTATTGTATATGAATGCTACTAAGTGGTTGGTATATAATGTTCCGACACGATTCAATGAGAGTCGGAATGAGGGAAAATGGTAAGAAATCATGAATTATAGTAAAAGGGGTAAAATGGTAAATTAGTCATTTAATGACGAACAAATAAAAACGGTTTTAAGTAAAACAAGTTCAAGGGAAAACCGGGATAGGTTTAAAGGGGTGAAATGGTAATTAAATACCATCTCATACGGACAAATGGTCAATTAGACTAAATGGGTCAAATGGTGTTGTTAACACCATTTGACAATAACATTTGACAATCGCTTGTTGAGTTTTGTAATCACAGGAAATAACATAAGCTTGCGTTACTTTAGCTAGAAAGATTTAAAGCAAAAGTTATGTAAACGGGTCAGTACTTTGACCCGAGCCAGGTACGCATAAATAAGCTTTTAGTTAAACATACAATTTTTGGTCAAATATTTAGCGAAAGTCCTTCGTCGTAAAGTGAGGGACTAAAGTTAACCAAAACACCCTTGAAGGGTATATTGGGCAAACGACCCATAGGGGTTGTTTAGGAACTTGCATTAAGATTATGGAATCATTAAATATGAATAAAAGTTATAGGAATACACATTCGTGGGTCAAATGCTCAAAAATGGTCATTTGCGTAAAATGACCAACCGATGGGTAAAATTGGGAAAAAGGGGTTCATTATGTTAAATCCACCAAAAAATAGTTGTGGTGGAATATTTGTAGTTAATTAGACATGGAGTTTTTGTAGTGTCAAAAGAAAAGCACAAGTTCTAGACTAAAATGCGTAAATAACCTTAACGGGTCAAAATAAGCATACGAGCGAAAACGGGTTTAAATTGTGTAAGAAACCTGTGACTAGAACCTATTATGATAGATAACATTAGTTTGAAGAGGTACGTGTGAAATAAGGATCAAACAAATATGTTTGCTTGATAAAATGCATAAACGGGTTAAAATTCGGCAAAAAGGTAATGAGTCGAGGGCTTAGAAGTCTCAAAAATTTCTTACGTTGGATGTAGGATTTTAACTCCATAAGATGGAGAATTAAATTACGGATGCGTAGGAAAAAGAATCGCGTAAAACGGATAAAAAACGAGAGAGTTATGCTCGTTTCCGTGAAATCGGGTTATGCTGGGAATATGCAGCAACATAATAAGAACTTGCTGTCAAAAAGGGGGCTAGGTGGGGCGTCTAGCCCCCCCTGAATCCCAAAATTGTTTAATTTTGTTTGTTTGACCCACATAACTTGTTTAAACTTGTTATTTAACTATCAAAACTAACCTTTAAGTTGGTTTTGATCATAGGTGAATGTCAAGAGTGCCCGGATGAAGATCAAGCTCGATGAGGAACCGAACACGATAAAAATACAAGCTTCCGCGCGGCGTTTTGTCGTATCTTTTAAACGACGAATTCAATTACATTAAGTTGTATATTCTTTTAATTTGTAAAAGTTTTAACTAACCTTATTTATCAAAATTACATGTTTGTTTTCATAAACTTTACGAAAACCTTAAAATAATAACAAGGGTGTTACAAGTTGGTAATCAGAGCTCATGGTTAAAAAGTAAAGTGTGTTCGGTTCGAGGCTTGATCGCAAATCCGGTAAGTACAAGTATGTTAATGGTTTAGTATGATTAAAGTGTCATGAACAACACATAGGGTTATCGTGTAATACACGTCACCCCAATGAAAATGATTGTTATAGTTAATGAAATCACGTGCGTTGACTTGTACAGTAAAAAGCCTTATATTATAATACGGCCGTTCATTAAAGTCGAAATTACTAACTTTTACAAATGATTTAATTGAAGGACACTCGCATCTGAAGATAGCGGGAGTGTAACAAATCTCGGATATGACGGAGGAACGGTCCGAAGTATGACGAGCAGAGCATACTCGCCAAGGACCCAAATCGCGTAACGGTCGCGAGTAAGGTTAATAGCAAGGAAAGCCCGTTAGGGCAAGCAGTACAGGTGCATGTTTTAAGTTTATTGCACGAATAGTAATATGCAACAAATACGTAGAGACTGACTGTTGCATATGTAAATTAAAAACTTGGAAAAACCTGAATAGAATACCTATCCAGGATATTATTTCCAAGAAAACTAAATAGAGGCGTTACTTACATGGGGTGTAATGTGAAAATTATAAAAGGTCATGTATATCAGGTGTTGATCGCTTACTCTGGCCAAGTAAGTAGTGAACACGTGGTACCATGAACTTCTTATGATGGACATACTTACATCCGATGTAGTAAGGATGGGGTGAATGGGACAAATTAAAAAGTATCCAAATGAAACAAATGAACAAAATAGTTGATAATAATGTAAACGCACAGCCGGGTGACGGAAGCGTATTACATTAGGATAATGAGCCCGAGAGAAGGGACAATGATTAACGTAAATGATGATATAAATGAATGATTAAAAGAGAATTCACGAAAATAAGTCATCTTAGACGAAAGGGCCATGGTAAACAAAATGGGAAGTAAAACCAAAGTATAGATGATCCGCCGGGTCATAAAAAAAACAAAGGTGTTGCCCACACGAAAAAGATAATCAAGGTTGTTAACTTTAGTCGTAGTAAAGCAAGGATAACGATGATAATCGTCACTCATAATTAATAAGGCCGCCAATGGTGGTCACGTAAAGAATAAAAGACAAGGTCGAATAAAAGCGACGGATTTCGCTAAGATGACCAAGTAAATCGAAATGAAGTCTTAATGCATACCGGGAGGGGTGCAATGATAACGATTTCGGTAAAACGCCCGGTTGATGGGTAAGGAATTAAACGCATGCGTAGACTGAGAAACAGGAACGCGTATGGAAAGTAAAAAAGACTCGGGTTTTGGGTCATGACTAAAAGACGATAAGATACTGCAAATATAAATTTTGATAAATTACGTTCAACTATTTTAAAGCTGAACGGGTCGAACAAAGACTGAAGTTTGGCATTCATAAGAGATGAAATTTCACACGAACAAGTCAAACAAATTTAATAAAGGATGACACTTGCTAAAGTAAGTAAGCGCGAACCGAATAAATAAAAGTGCGAAATATTAATAAACCTATGTAAAGGAGTTATAGGCGTTAAAAACATTAAAATAAAGGAACCCGTGTAATGGGACGTAAAGAAATATAGGTAAGAACCGGGTAACGATAAGTGTAGGGAAAACCGACGTGTAATTGACGTTAGAAGTCATGAAGTCGGAAAGATAATTCGAAAGAAAACAATGTAGCCTTAGACTACGGTCAAGGTCAAACGAAATCCAAAAAGTAAAAGTGAATAATTCTAAACATAAAAAGGGGTGCCTTAACGCCATATGCCTATATAAACTTATACACATTTGAATAAAGACTCGAAAAAAAAAAGATCTATGGGATCATCATAACCTACGGGATATTAATTAATGTTAAGTCTACGGGACCAAAAAGACCTTCGGGTCACAAATAGAAAGAAACGAATTGTAAGAGTCTCACCTTAAAAAGGATAAAAAGGTGAAAATCTAAATAAATAGCCTACGAGGCTAAGTGAAAGAACCCACGGGTCATATGGGTTAAGCTTGGGAATTTGTTATAATTCCCCGCATTAAATAATAACGGAAAGGACTAGATTCTCGGAAGTAACATTCCTAGAAATGAGAGAAAGATGTAAGACAAAGAGGAAACGTAAACTAAAAATTTAATTTTTAGTCAAAAGCAACGTTTTAACAAAGCATAAGTGGTACGGGGTGACTTAGAGAATTTTAAACACACATAAGGCCGGAGATGGCAAAATAGTATACCCGGGTGACGGGGTATGAAGTAACCGGTGACTAACAAGTCTAACCGCCAAAATAAATAAACAATAAAGATAATGGATACAAGCTGAAAGTAACGGCCCGCGAGGCCTTACACAGGAAAGACGTACGCGTCAATATAAATGGAAACGTTAGATCGAAAGGAATGAATGCCTAGAAAAAAAAAAAAAAACTAAGTTCGTTTAGTCTAAATTAAAGGAACTATGTAAATAAGGTTTCGAGGACGAAACCTCTTTAAAGGGGGTAGACTTGTAACACCCCAAAAACGGGTTTGGTAATCAAACCGCGTTAATAGTAATGGCGGGTAAAATACCGTTTGTGGTAAAAAAAGCAACCCGGTAAATATTAGGAATTTAAATAAATAAACTTAATATTAATTGGAAAGAGGATAAATACTTTGAGAAAACAAAGTATATAAAAAATGCCCGAGTTAACGGGACTTAAAATAACACGGGTTATGACTTCCCGAACCCACTAAGTAACTAGGAATATTAACCTAGTTAGTTATGTGTTGTTAGTATAACAAAGGAAACTTGAAATAGTTAAACCTTTTATAAAAACAAAACTTGAGGGGTCAAAATTGTTAAAAAGGAAACAAGGTTTTATTTAATAAAAAATTAAATAACACAACACACACATAGTGTGTGTGTGTGTGTGTCGACCTCAAGGCGACTAAACAAGGGGAAACCCTAGTTCTTCCTCAAATCACCAAATTGAAGGGTGAATCAGAGCCAAATCGTATGCATGAACACATAAAAACAATCACCAAGCTTATGGGATCATAAGGTATGTCAAATTTTTTATATTTATGAAGTTGAGATTCTTGGTGAAATTAGAAAAACTGAAATTTATGCTTGAATGATTGATGTTTTGATGAAACTAGGATGAATCCATGCTTAGGAACGAACCCTAGTCAATAAATTTATGAATTGGTGTTCATAATTATGAATTTCCTAATCACCCACTTAGGTGTTTAATGGGTTTTGTAGGAAGAGGAAGAACACTAGAGTTTTTATTGTGAAAAGGGTGTAGTTTGAATTTCCATGAAGTGAATTTAGGATTGTTGTGTATGCTAGATGTAATGAAATTGAGAATGATGTTAAAATTGGTAGAAATGACTAGTTATGAACTAGTTTATAAATGTGTAAAAATTATGCCCACTAGGTGTTTGTTAAAATGCCTAAGTGAAATCGCGCGCCCACTCGGTTGAAAGTAGAATTTGATTTGATTAGGCATCGTAAGAATGCCTAATAACATGATAAAAAGGAGTTTCATTTATAGATGGAAAAACCGTAAATGTTGTTTAATGAATAATGTATTTTGATAATCGATTAGGTTGCTTAAAAGCGATATTGAATGCAAATTTGCGTTTGGTATAGTCGACAGTAGACGACCTTTATAAGTCAAAATTAACCAATTATGAATTCGAATGGTATTTTCGACATAGAATTTGTAAGATGGAATGGTCGTATGTGATAATGACTAATCTAACCGTCTTACGAATCATGATAGTTTGACTCTTGACAAGCTAGATGGAGGCTTGGGAATTAAATACCATCTCATACGGACAAATGGTCAATTAGACTAAATGGGTCAAATGGTGTTGTTAACACCATTTGACAATAACATTTGACAATCGCTTGTTGAGTTTTGTAATCACAGGAAATAACATAAGCTTGCGTTGCTTTAACTAGAAAGATTTAAAGCAAAAGTTATGTAAACGGGTCAGTACTTTGACCCGAGCCAGGTACGCATAAATAAGCTTTTAGTTAAACATACAATTTTTGGTCAAATATTTAGCGAAAGTCCGTCGTCGTAAAGTGAGGGACTAAAGTTAACCAAAACACCCTTGAAGGGTATATTGGGGAAACGACCCATAGGGGTTGTTTAGGAACCTGCATTAAGATTATGGAATCATTAAATATGAATAAAAGTTATAGGAATACACATTCGTGGGTCAAATGCTCAAAAATGGTCATTTGCGTAAAATGACCAACCGATGGGTAAAATTGGGAAAAAGGGGTTCATTATGTTAAATCCACCACAAAATAGTTGTGGTGGAATATTTGTAGTTAATTAGACATGGAGTTTTTGTAGTGTCAAAAGAAAAGCACAAGTTCTAGACTAAAATGCGTAAATAACCTTAACGGGTCAAAATAAGCATACGAGCGAAAACGGGTTTAAATTGTGTAAGAAACCTGTGACTAGAACCTATTATGATAGATAACATTAGTTTGAAGAGGTACGTGTGAAATAAAGATCAAACAAATATGTTTGCTTGATAAAATGCATAAACGGGTTAAAATTCGACAAAAAGGTAATGAGTCGAGGGCTTAGAAGTCACAAAAATTTCTTACGTTGGATGTAGGATTTTAACTCCATAAGATGGAGAATTAAATTACGGACGCGTAGGAAAAAGAATCGCGTAAAACGGATAAAAAACGAGAGAGTTATGCTCGTTTCCGTGAAATCGGGTTATGCTGGGAATATGCAGCAACATAATAAGAACTTGCTGTCAAAAAGGGGGCTAGGTGGGGCGTCGAGCCCCCCCTGAATCCCAAAATTGTTTAATTTTGTTTGTTTGACCCACATAACTTGTTTAAACTTGTTATTTAACTATCAAAACTAACATTTAAGTTGGTTTTGATCATAGGTGAATGTCAAGAGTGCCCGGATGAAGATCAAGCTCGATGAGGAACCGATCACGATAAAAATACAAGCTTCCGCGCAGCGTTTTGTCGTATCTTTTAAACGACGAATTCAATTACATTAAGTTGTATATTCTTTTAATTTGTAAAAGTTTTAACTAACCTAATTTATCAAAATTACATGTTTGTTTTCGTAAACTTTACGAAAAACCTTAAAATAATAACAAGGGTGTTACAATAATATCTCCAAGAACTCTCAATGCTCTCAAGTAATCTCAAATACGGGTAGAATACCTTTGAGCTTAAAAGTGAGGTTCTAACTTACTTCTCTCCATCTTTTTTCACTTTTTCTTGCTTCAATCTCCTTGGACAACCTTTGAGGATGTTACCCAATGTTTACCATGATAAACCAAGCTTGGTACATCTCCATAATAAGGTCCAAAGTAGAGATTACACTCTGTTTTGTTTAACTTTTCACAACTTGTTCTTTTTTACATTCATCTTGTGGAAATCTTGTACCAACCTTGTTCCCAATCAAACTCATGATTGCGGGGCTTGTGTATGGTTGAATTCCATATGATTAGAGGACTAAATACCTTACTTAGTTACTGCACTAAAGGTTCCAAGCAACCTACAAGTGATGAAATCAACCAAGTCCTCAACCTTCAATGTTGAAAGACTTGAGTTTGGTTAGGTGTGAACAATGGAAGCTTTAGCTTTCCAATTATGGTTCCACCACTTCAGTTAGTCACCCATATAAGTCACCAAGTTACTTGGTGAATTAGTGGTTTTTTATATTTCATTCTTGTTCATATTCTTAACTAACCAAAATCATCAACTAGGTTGATGATATTGTGTTTTGGTGAATCATATAACGAGGTTTAATGGATGGAAATAATCATACCTCCTTGCTTGACCTTTACATAATATTACTAGACTAACATGACTATAATATATAACTAAATATAAATCTAAAACCAAGCTCCCGACACTAACCAATTCATGGTTAGATGGCAAGAGTTATGGTAAATTTTATCTTAAGTTAAAATTCCTTATAATTGGACTTCCAATGGGTGAATTTGTGCCCATGAAAGACACATAAACGTGGTGTCCAATTTAAGCGTTTTAGTAATAACTTTCATGTATTTTGTTGTGTACATACTTTCATATTAATTCCTGACTCTAACTCATACTCAACCGACACTGACTCACACGCCTTCGTTTCCCCAATGTAGGGTAATCTCGGTGTTCCTAAGCCTTCAAGACTAAATCAACTCACGTTTGTGGAAAGTTTTGCAAACCGTGAGTATACTCGATCCATTTTTTTCCTTTTGATGTGTGAAAAGTGTATGTATTTATTTCGAAACAAGTTTTAAAATGGAATCGCTAACTAAACCACACACAATTGGCAAGTGCACTGGTCCCAGTTTAGTGTATATGGAAAGACTGGATATCAATCCGTGGACACTATGGGCGAAATTTCGATACTTAACCTCTATAAAAAAACCTACCTAGTTTTAACGTGGAATTTTGTGATTTTCTAATAACCTAATTAATTTTGAAAACACTAAACGGAAATTTCATATAGACAACTCAATAAGGCAATACCGAACACAACAGACAAACAAACTCGGAAACTGGATCTAAGATCAGATGTGAGAAAAAGACTACCTAGATTTCGACTCCTTAAACTAAAGCAATGTTAACCTGACCATGATATCTGATTGAAGACCCTAATCTACCCGCTAAGGATGATGAGTCGTGCACGAAGGCGGGACAAAGTGTTGAAGTCCTAAAAAGGACCGGCTCGACCTATCGATACCAAATCCCGCAATAATCAAATATTTGACAACTATGGTGTCACAATCCTCAAATCACGAAGTTGAATGCACCTAGTTGATTGAAACCCTATGAAGCCCTAAACACGACTAAATAACCAAACCCGAGCTATCGGTCACCCGACTATTACCCAATGTTTAGCTAATAACCTAGCACTTCCGAATTATCTCTTGAATCAAAGGAAGGGAATCACAAACCTATGCTGGCTGATTTTTATGATTGTTTGACTTGTTTTAATTCTAAACACAAGATCTAACCCGAAACCCTAACGAATAAAATGATTCAATAAGTTTGCCAATCCAGGGTATATTTCTATCTTCCTAAATCATCAAACCACAAACATTCACAAGATCAAAAAGCACGTATTTAAGACAATCAGATTCAATAACTAGATATAAACACGTAAATAACATTTTCAATCAAAAACCGCAATCATTTAACATCACATATCGTTCAATTAATCTAATCTAGGTAGTACATAACGTTTAGCTACTCATAATGTTCATATTCAAAGCATAATTAGGTCTGAGTTCAAAGCAAAACATGACTCTAACGTAAAAGATACGAATAAACAATGTAATATCGAACCCCAAACGCTTGAAACTCGATTCCAACAATGCCTTAACCTTTAATATGCTCAAAGATGCCTTATGATCGTCCTAGAATCGCCTCAAGTCGTCTGGTGTGCGAGTTCTCCCAAACTGTAACACCCCGAAAACGGGTTTGGTAATCAAACCCCGTTAATACTAAAAGACGGGTAAAGTACCATTAGTAGTAAAATTTACCCGGTGAATATTAGGATTTTTAAGTAAGTAAACCTAATATATTTAATAAAAAGATAAATAAATGTCTATGGATAAATAAAGTTTATAAAAGGTCTGAGTTAACGGGACCTAAAATAAACTTAGTCGTAAATATCCCCGAACCCGCTAAGTTAACTAGAAATGTTTGGTTTAGTTAATAAGAGGGAATGTGGATTTAAAATAAGAAGGTTGTGACTGATTTAATAAATAACTAAACATGAGGGGCTTATGTTGCTAAGTTTGAAACTTAATTTCATAAAACAAGAAAATTAAAACCCAAATACATATTGTGGGCGTGTGTGAGGATCGACCCAGGCAAGGGAAGGGCGACCAGGGTTCTTCAAACCCAAAAACTTCACAAATCTCATAAATTGAAGGTTCAAATCAAGTTCTAAGCGAAAATCGAACATAGATTAGTGATCCCCATTGCAAGGAGATCATAAGGTATGTAAAATTTGACAAGAATTCACTCCTTGAAATTCTCATGAATTTAGAAAAGTAGAAATCTGATGTTGCATGTTTGCTATGTGGATAGAATAGGGATGATATAGTGTCTAGGAGTAAAACCTAGACAACAACATGTGAAATAATGTCTAAATTCAGGAAATCTCATGAACACATTGAAGGTGGTTCATGGGTTTTGTGAGAAAATGATGAACACTAGGGTTTAGAAGACTATTCTAGTGCAAATTGATTCATAGAAACTGAATTCTGAAAAATATGATGTTTAATTCTATAAATGATAGCTCAATGTTTGTTAATCTAGGCTAAGTGACAAGCCATGAATTAGAATATAAAAGATATAAAAATTCTGCATGTTAAGTGTTTGTAAAAATGCCCCAAAGAAGGCTTAAAAGTTGAAAACCGGACAAAAACGCATGTTTGATGGATATGGAAAATTGTGCGTTAAGACTTATAAAAAGGGTTCTAAACGGATTGTGAATTGAACTCTTTAGGCGAGGAATCCGGATCGTCAAGTGGACAAGCCGGTGGAAATACGCGTTTGAAAAAGGATGCTTAAAAGGTACGTAACTACGATCTCGTTACGTTATGCTTGATTTCGTATTTTCGCTAGTAGACTTTAAATTAGCATAATACATGAAATTTATGTTTAGTTGAAGTGACGAAGATCACTAGGTAAATAAACGGGTCGAAAGGTGAAATTATCACCCTTTGACAACGTCAACTAATGGTTTGTCAAGTTACATGCTTATAGGAATAAATATCAAAGGGATTCGTACATCGCTATCGCTTAGCGGCTACTAAGGCAAGGTATCGAAACGGGTCAAAATATTGATCCGAGTCAGGTATGTAAAATGGTTTAACTCATCACTTAGAACTTGAGGCTCTCTAATAGTTAAACAAAGTCAAAATCTGATATTTGGTTATCTTAAAGGCAAACCGAATGATTTGAGTTATAATTGTGGTGTTTTAGAAAAATAATAGTTTCTAATCTGAATTATAGTTAGAAAGTCGGATTTTTGGGTCAAACAAGTACTAAAAGTCCTTCGTCGTAAAGAAGGACTAAAATTGACTAAAACGCCCTTGTAAGCGAAATTGAGCGAACGCACCATAAATGTTGTTTGGAAATAAGTGATAGGATGAAATAAATACTTTGAATAAGTATGAAAAGAGAAAAATGTAAAATATTGGTTCAATGACTCTATAGAGAGTCTTTGCCGTAAAATAATGATTTGAAGGGTAAAATTTGGAATATATAAATTCACCACATTGAATCCACCACAAATATAGTTGTGGTGGGAGATCATTTGATAAGAAATGTGGACATATGTATTTAGAAACGAATGAAAGTGATTTGTGCTTAAAATGTGCTTAAATACCCTTAACGGGTCAAAATAAGCATATGAGTGAAAATGGGTTTAAGAAGGTATATGAACCTGTAATTGGACCCTAATATCTTAAACCTCATTGAATTTAATAGGTTTAAGAGAAATAAGGGTCAAACAAACTTGTTTGCTTGATAGATTACGAACGGGTCAAAATTTGGTAAAAAGGGGTAATAAGCCGAAGACTTAAAAGTCTTAAATTTTGTTAATCCGGATGTTGGATTTTAACTCCATATGATGGAAGATTAAATTACAATCATGTAGGAAGAAACGGTAGGTCAAACGGATAAGCGGATTGGAAGATACGAAAGTTTTCGTGTCAAATAACGGCAAAAAATGGAAAGGTTGGATGCAGGGGCCACCGTAACTTACGGTGCCACCGTAAGTTACGGAGTAGCTAAAATTTTTACGGTAGAATACCCCTGATTTACGGTGGGGGAATTTGACATTCAGGGGCCACCGTAACTTACGGTGACCACCGTAACTTACGGTGGAGGCCAGAATTCAATTGATTGTTTGTGGATCAAGATATCAATGTTGGATTTTCCTAATTTCCTTGTTATATTGGTTATTTAATTATCAAAACTGACCTTTAAGTTGGTTTTGATCACAGATGAATGTCGAGAGTCCCGGATGAAGATCAAGCATCGAGCAAGAACCGAACACACGTTAAACAAAGCTTCCGCAACGTTGTTTTGTCGATATTCTATAACGACGAATTAAACCACATTATGTTGTATCACTTTAAATTGTAAAAGTTTTTAACAAACCTGTATTTTCAGTATAATTGTGACTATAATTACATGATTATGAGTTTAAATTATACGATAAACGTTAAATTATAACAAGGGTGTTACAAGTTGGTATTAGAGCCTTGGTTTAAGAGATTCAAGTATGGTGGGAAAACTATGCTTGGACTTAAACCTTATGCTCTTAATAAAGATTGGTGTTCGGTTCGAGGCTTGATCGCAAATCCGGTAAGTACATGTATGTTAATAGTTTAGCATGCTAAACTGTTGTAAACAACACATAGGGCTATCGTGTGATACACGTTACCCCAATTAAAAGGATTGATATGGTTGATGAAAATATGCGCGTTGACGTGTATGGTTGAAAAAATCTTTGTATTATAATACGGGCGATTATTGAAGTTGACATTACTAACTCTTGTAAATGTTTTAGATTGAAGGACACTCGCATATCAAGATAGCGAGAGTTTAACACATCATGGATTTGATAGAAGAACGGTCCAAAGTACGACAAATAGAGCACGCTCACCAAGGACCTAAATCGCGCAACGATTGCGAATAAGTTAATGGCAAGGAGAGCATGTTAGAGCAAGCATTACCAGGTGCACATTTTAAATTTAATTGCACAAATAGTATAATATGCAACAGATATGTAGAAATTGAAAGTTGCATATGTAGATTGAAAACTTGGAGAAACCCGAATAGAAAACGTATTCGGGATATTGTTTCCAAGAGAAATAAATAGAGGTGTTACTTACATGGGGTGTGATGTGAAAGTTATAAAAGGGTCATGTATGTCATGTGTTGATCACCTACTCTGGCCAAGTAGGTATTGAACACATGATACCACGAACTTTTTATGATGGACATGCTTACATCCGATGTAATAAGGACGGGATGAATGGGACTAACTTAAAAAGTACCCAAATGAATCAAATGAGCAAAATATTTGATAATAATGTAAACGCACAGCCGGGTGACGGAAGCGTATTACATTAGGATGATGAGCCAGAGTGAAGGGACAAAGATTAATGTAAACAATTAAGGTGTGCACTGGGAGGGGTGAGCTTACACTCGAACCCGGAGAATGCAAATATGACTCTTAACGGGTCGATTTTGTAAAACGCCAAACTTGAGAACGAAGTAGGAATATATAAGCGAAACGAAGTCATAATGCATACCGTAAGGGTTGCAATAATAATGACTTCGGTAAAACACCCGGTTGGTGGGTAAGGATTTATGCACATGCGTAGACCGAGAAACGGGAACTCGGATGGAAAGTTAAAAGACTGGGATTTTGAGTCATGACTAAAAGACGCCAAGATGAAGTAAATAGAAGTCTTGATAAATCAGGTTCAACTATTTTAAAATTTGAACGGGTCGAACAAAGATTGAAGTTGGATATTCATAAGTGATGAATTTTCACACGAACAAGAAAAACAAATTTAATAAGGTATGACACTTGCTAAAGTAGGTAAGCGCGAATCGAATAAATAAAAGTGCGAAATATTAATAAACCTAAGTAAAGGAGTTATAGGCGTTAAAAACATTAAAATAAAGGAACCCCGGTGATGGGACGTAAGGAAGTATAGGTAAGAACCGGGTAACGGTGAATGTAGGGCAAATCGACATGTAATTGACGTTAGAAGTCACGAAGCCGGAAAGATAATTCGAAAGAAAACAATGTAGCCTTAGACTACGGTCAAGGTCAATCGAAATCCAAAAAGTAAAAGCGAATAATTCTAACCATAAAAAGGGGTGCCTTAACTCCATATGCGTATATAAACGTATACACATTTGAATAAAGACTCAAATAAAGATGATCTATGGGATCATCATAACCTACGGGATATTAATTAGTGTAAAGGTCTACGAGGACAGAATGACCCACGGGTCATGAATTGAAGCAAAGGGATCATAAGGCCCTCACCTTAAAGAGGTGAAAGCTTAAGGAAATAGCCTACGAGGTTGAGTGAAGGAACCTACGGGTCAATAGTGTAAGGCGAGGGAACTTGTTACGATTCCCCGCATAAAACTAAGGCTATAAAAGAATAAATTATGGACTGTCAATACCCATAATACTGACAAAAGTTAAGAAGAAGATCTTAAAACTAAAACTTTGGCTTTAGTAAGAAATAACGTTTTTACAAATATAAATCTTGATAGGAATTTAAATAATAAGCATGAAGGATGCAAGTCTTGACACTAATAGGCGCAAGACGATATATTTGAAAAAGTGATGTTTTCGAAAATGAAAGGTTGATATGAATTAAACATGATGTGACACGATCACGGTCATGAAATGCAATGTGAGGTAGAATCACATTATAACCAAGCGAGCGATAAAAGTAACTGGACTAATAAGTCTAGTTATCGAGACCGGTTAAGGTCAGTAATTTAAATCAAGAATTTGGTTTGCTTGTAAGCGGTAGATTCGGTATAACTGAACCGAATGAATAAATTTGAAAACAAAAGAAATTGTTGTTAAAAGTGAAAGATTTCACTAAAGACCTTTAGACGGGTCAGAGTAGCGGATTCATAAAGAATTCGATAGTATATGAAAGCGATGGATATCGCTAAGTTAACTAAACTAGTGGGAATAACGAGATTACGTTATTGTCGTATGAAATACGTAGACAATAAGTGCCCAAAAAGATGTTACCGTACCTATCTGGTAATACTAACAATTGGCTAAAGTATAAGAAATATTTAAAATACTTCTCGGATCAAATGCATTGAGTTTAAACTCAATGAATTATGTAAGAAAAGGTTTCGAGGACGAAACCTCTCTAAGGGGGGTAGACTTGTAACACCCCGAAAATGGGTTTGGAAATCAAACCCCGTTAATACTAAAAGACGGGTAAAGTACCATTAGTAGTAAAATTTACCCGATGAATATTAGGATTTTTAAGTAAGTAAACCTAATATATTTAATAAAAAGATAAATAAATGTCTATGGATAAATAAAGTTTATAAAAGGTCTGAGTTAACGGGACCTAAAATAAACTTAGTCGTAAATATCCCCGAGCCCGCTAAGTTAACTAGAAATGTTTGGTTTAGTTAATAAGAGGGAATGTGGATTTAAAATAAGAAGGTTGTGACTGATTTAATAAATAACTAAACATGAGGGGCTTATGTTGCTAAGTTTGAAACTTAATTTCATAAAACAAGAAAATTAAAACCCAAATACATATTGTGGGCGTGTGTGAGGATCGACCCAGGCAAGGGAAGGGCGACCAGGGTTCTTCAAACCCAAAAACTTCACAAATCTCATAAATTGAAGGTTCAAATCAAGTTCTAAGCGAAAATCGAACATAGATTAGTGATCCCCCATTGCAAGGAGATCATAAGGTATGTAAAATTTGACAAGAATTCACTACTTGAAATTCTCATGAATTTAGAAAAGTAGAAATCTAATGTTGCATGTTTGCTATGTGGATAGAATAGGGATGATATAGTGTCTAGGAGTAAAACCTAGACAACAACATGTGAAATAATGACTAAATTCAGGAAATCTCATGAACACATTGAAGGTGGTTCATGGGTTTTGTGAGAAAATGATGAACACTAGGGTTTAGAAGACTATTCTAGTGCAAATTGATTCATAGAAACTGAATTCTGAAAAATATGATGTTTAATTCTATAAATGATAGCTCAATGTTTGTTAATCTAGGCTAAGTGACAAGCCATGAATTAGAATATAAAAGATATAAAAATTCTGCATGTTAAGTGTTTGTAAAAATGCCCCAAAGAAGGCTTGAAAGTCGAAAACCGGACCAAAACGCATGTTTGATGGATATGGAAAATTGTGCGTTAAGACTTATAAAAAGGGTTCTAAACGGATTGTGAATTGAACTCTTTAGGCGAGGAATCCTGATCGTCAAGTGGACAAGCCGGTGGAAATACGCGTTTGAAAAAGGATGCTTAAAAGGTACGTAACTACGATCTCGTTACGTTATGCTTGATTTCGTATTTTCGCTAGTAGACTTTAAATTAGCATAATACATGAAATTTATGTTTAGTTGAAGTGACGAAGATCACTAGGTAAATAAACGGGTCGAAAGGTGAAATTATCACCCTTTGACAACATCAACTAATGGTTTGTCAAGTTACATGCTTATAGGAATAAATATCAAAGGGATTCGTACATCGCTATCGCTTAGCGGCTACTAAGGCAAGGTATCGAAACGGGTCAAAATATTGATCCGAGTCAGGTATGTAAAATGGTTTAACTCATCACTTAGAACTTGAGGCTCTCTAAGAGTTAAACAAAGTCAAAATTTGATATTTGGTTATCTTAAAGGCAAACCGAATGATTTAAGTTATAATTATGGTGTTTTAGAAAAATAATAGTTTCTAATAAGAATTATAGTTAGAGAGTCGGATTTTTGGGTCAAACAAGTACTAAAAGTCCTTCGTCGTAAAGAAGGACTAAAATTGACTAAAACACCCTTGTAAGCGAAATTGAGCGAACGCACCATAAATGTTGTTTGGAAATAAGTGATAGGATGAAATAAATACTTTGAATAAGTATGAAAAGTGAAAAATGTAAAATATTGGTTCAATGACTCTATAAAGAGTCTTTGCCGTAAAATAATGATTTGAAGGGTAAAATTTGGAATATATAAATTCACCACATTGAATCCACCACAAATATAGTTGTGGTGGGAGATCATTTGATAAGAAATGTGGACATATGTATTTAAAAACGAATGAAAGTGATTTGTGCTTAAAATGTGCTTAAATACCCTTAACGGGTCAAAATAAGCATATGAGTGAAAATGGGTTTAAGAAGGTATATGAACCTGTAATTGGACCCTAATATCTTAAACCTCATTGAATTTAATAGGTTTAAGAGAAATAAGGGTCAAACAAACTTGTTTGCTTGATAGATTACGAACGGGTCAAAGTTTGGTAAAAAGGGGTAATAAGCCGAAGACTTAAAAGTCTTAAATTTTGTTAATCCGGATGTTGGATTTTAACTCCATATGATGGAAGATTAAATTACAATCATGTAGGAAGAAACGGTAGGTCAAACGGATAAGCGGATTGGAAGATACGAAAGTTTTCGTGTCAAATAACGGCAAAAAATGGAAAGGTTGGATGCAGGGGCCACCGTAACTTACGGTGCCACCGTAAGTTACGGTGGAGCTAAAATTTTTACGGTATAATACCCCTGATTTACGGTGGGGGAATTTGACATTCAGGGGCCACTGTAACTTACGGTGGAGGCCAGAATTCAATTGATTGTTTGTGGATCAAGATATCAATGTTGGATTTTCCTAATTTCCTTGTTATATTGGTTATTTAATTATCAAAACTGACCTTTAAGTTGGTTTTGATCACAGGTGAATGTTGAGAGTCCCGGATGAAGATCGAGCATCGAGCAAGAACCGAACACACGTTAAACAAAGCTTCCGCAACGTTGTTTTGTCGATATTCTATAACGACGAATTAAACCACATCATGTTGTATCACTTTAAATTGTAAAAGTTTTTAACAAACCCGTATTTTCAGTATAATTGTGACTATAATTACATGATTATGAGTTTAAATTATACGATAAACGTTAAATTATAACAAGGGTGTTACAAGTTGATATCAGAGCCTTGGTTTAAGAGATTCAAGTATGGTGGGAAAACTATGCTTGGACTTAAACCTTATGCTCTTAATAAAGATTGGTGTTCGGTTCGAGGCTTGATCGCAAATCCGGTAAGTACATGTATGTTAATAGTTTAGCATGCTAAAGTGTTGTAAACAACACATAGGGCTATCGTGTGATACACGTTACCCCAATTAAAAGGATTGATATGGTTGATGAAAATATGCGCGTTGACGCTTATGGTAGAAAAAAGCCTTGTATTATAATACGGGCGATTATTGAAGTTGACATTACTAACTCTTGTGAATGTTTTAGATTGAAGGAGACTCGCATATGAAGATAGCGAGAGTTTAACACATCGTGGATTTGATAGAAGAACGGTCCAAAGTACGACAAATAGAGCACGCTCACCAAGGACCTAAATCGCGCAACGATTGCGAATAAGTTAATGGCAAGGAGAGCATGTTAGAGCAAGCATTACCAGGTGCACATTTTAAATTTAATTGCACAAATAGTAATATGCAACAGATATGTAGAAATTGAAAGTTGCATATGTAGATTAAAAACTTGGAGAAACCCGAATAGAAAACGTATTCGGGATATTGTTTCCAAGAGAAATAAATAGAGGTGTTACTTACATGGGGTGTGATGTGAAAGTTATAAAAGGGTCATGTATGTCATGTGTTGATCACCTACTCTGGCCAAGTAGGTATTGAACACATGATACCACGAACTTTTTATGATGGACATGCTTACATCCGATGTAGTAAGGACGGGATGAATGGGACTAACTTAAAAAGTACCCAAACGAATCAAATGAGCAAAATATTTGATAATAATGTAAACGCACAGCCGGGTGACGGAAGCGTATTACATTAGGGTGATGAGCCAGAGTGAAGGGACAAAGATTAATGTAAACAATTAAGGTGTGCACTGGGAGGGGTGTGCTTACACTCGAACCCGGAGAATGCAAATATGACTCTTAACGGGCCGATTTTGTAAAACGCCAAACTTGAGAACGAAGTAGGAATATATAAGCGAAACGAAGTCATAATGCATACCGTAAGGGTTGCAATAATAATGACTTCGGTAAAACACCCGGTTGGTGGGTAAGGATTTATACACATGCGTAGACCGAGAAACGGGAACTTGGATGGAAAGTTAAAAGACTGGGATTTTGAGTCATGACTAAAAGACGCCAAGATGAAGTAAATAGAAGTCTTGATAAATCAGGTTCAACTATTTTAAAAGTTGAACGGGTCAAACAAAGATTGAAGTTGGATATTCATAAGTGATGAATTTTCACACGAACAAGACAAACAAATTTAATAAGGGATGACACTTGCTAAAGTAGGTAAGCGCGAATCGAATAAATAAAAGTGCGAAATATTAATAAACCTAAGTAAAGGAGTTATAGGCGTTAAAAACATTAAAATAAAGGAACCCCGGTGATGGGACGTAAGGAAGTATAGGTAAGAACCGGGTAACGGTGAATGTAGGGCAAATCGACGTGTAATTGACGTTAGAAGTCACGAAGCCGGAAAGATAATTCGAAAGAAAACAATGTAGCCTTAGACTACGGTCAAGGTCAATCGAAATCCAAAAAGTAAAAGCGAATAATTCTAACCATAAAAAGGGGTGCCTTAATGCCATATGCGTATATAAACGTATACACATTTGAATAAAGACTCAAATAAAGATGATCTATGGGATCATCATAACCTACGGGATATTAATTAGTGTAAAGGTCTACGAGGCCAGAATGACCCACGGGTCATGAATTGAAGCAAAGGGATCATAAGGGCCTCACCTTAAAGAGGTGAAAGCTTAAGGAAATAGCCTACGAGGTTGAGTGAAGGAACCTACGGGTCAATAGTGTAAGGCGAGGGAACTTGTTACGATTCCCCGCATAAAACTAAGGCTATAAAAGAATAAATTATGGACTGTCAATACCCATAATACTGACAAAAGTTAAGAAGAAGATCTTAAAACTAAAACTTTGGCTTTAGTAAGAAATAACGTTTTTACAAATATAAATCTTGATAGGAATTTAAATAATAAGCATGAAGGATGCAAGTCTTGACACTAATAGGCGCAAGACGATATATTTAAAAAGTGATGTTTTCGAAAATGAAAGGTTGATATGAATTAAACATGATGTGACACGATCACGGTCATGAAATGCAATGTGAGGTAGAATCACATTATAACCAAGCGAGCGATAAAAGTAACTGGACTAATAAGTCTAGTTATCGAGACCGGTTAAGGTCAGTAATTCAAATCAAGAATTTGGTTTGCTTGTAAGCGGTAGATTCGGTATAACTGAACCGAATGAATAAATTTGAAAACAAAAGAAATTGTTGTTAAAAGTGAAAGATTTCACTAAAGACCTTTAGACGGGTCAAAGTAGCGGATTCATAAAGAATTCGATAGTATATGAAAGCGATGGATATCGCTAAGTTAACTAAACTAGTGGGAATAACGAGATTACGTTATTTCAAGTTGCACTATGTCGTATGAAATACATAGACAATAAGTGCCCAAAAAGATGTTACCATACCTATCTGGTAATACTAACAATTGGTTAAAAGTATAAGAAATGTTTAAAATACTTCTCGGATCAAATGCATTGAGTTTAAACTCAATGAATTATGTAAGAAAAGGTTTCGAGGACGAAACCTCTCTAAGGGGGGTAGACTTGTAACACCCCGAAAACGGGTTTGGTAATCAAACCCCGTTAATACTAAAAGACGGGTAAAGTACCATTAGTAGTAAAATTTACCTGGTGAATATTAGGATTTTTAAGTAAGTAAACCTAATATATTTAATAAAAAGATAAATAAATGTCTATGGATAAATAAAGTTTATAAAAGGTCTGAGTTAACGGGACCTAAAATAAACTTAGTCGTAAATATCCCCGAACCCGCTAAGTTAACTAGAAATGTTTGGTTTAGTTAATAAGAGGGAATGTGGATTTAAAATAAGAAGGTTGTGACTGATTTAATAAATAACTAAACATGAGGGGCTTATGTTGCTAAGTTTGAAACTTAATTTCATAAAACAAGAAAATTAAAACCCAAATACATATTGTGGGCGTGTGTGAGGATCGACCCAGGCAAGGGAAGGGCGACCAGGGTTCTTCAAACCCAAAAACTTCACAAATCTCAGAAATTGAAGGTTCAAATCAAGTTCTCAGCGAAAATCGAACATAGATTAGTGATCCCCATTGCAAGGAGATCATAAGGTATGTAAAATTTGACAAGAATTCACTACTTGAAATTCTCATGAATTTAGAAAAGTAGAAATCTGATGTTGCATGTTTGCTATGTGGATAGAATAGGGATGATATTGTGTCTAGGAGTAAAACCTAGACAACAACATGTGAAATAATGTCTAAATTCAGGAAATCTCATGAACACATTGAAGATGGTTCATGGGTTTTGTGAGAAAATGATGAACACTAGGGTTTAGAAGACTATTCTAGTGCAAATTGATTCATAGAAACTGAATTCTGAAAAAAAAATATGATGTTTAATTCTATAAATGATAGCTCAATGTTTGTTAATCTAGGCTAAGTGACAAGCCATGGATTAGAATATAAAAGATATAAAAATTCTGCATGTTAAGTGTTTGTAAAAATGCCCCAAAGAAGGCTTGAAAGTTGAAAACCGGACAAAAATGCATGTTTGATGGATATGGAAAATTGTGCGTTAAGACTTATAAAAAGGGTTCTAAACGGATTGTGAATTGAACTCTTTAGGCGAGGAATCCGGATCGTCAAGTGGACAAGCCGGTGGAAATACGCGTTTGAAAAAGGATGCTTAAAAGGTACGTAACTACGATCTCGTTACGTTATGCTTGATTTCGTATTTTCGCTAGTAGACTTTAAATTAGCATAATACATGAAATTTATGTTTAGTTGAAGTGACGAAGATCACTAGGTAAATAAACGGGTCGAAAGGTGAAATTATCACCCTTTGACAACATCAACTAATGGTTTGTCAAGTTACATGCTTATAGGAATAAATATCAAAGGGATTCGTACATCGCTATCGCTTAGCGGCTACTAAGGCAGGGTATCGAAACGGGTCAAAATATTGATCCGAGTCAGGTATGTAAAATGGTTTAACTCATCATTTAGAACTTGAGGCTCTCTAAGAGTTAAACAAAGTCAAAATTTGATATTTGGTTATCTTAAAGGCAAACCGAATGATTTAAGTTATAATTGTGGTGTTTTAGAAAAATAATAGTTTCTAATCAGAATTATAGTTAGAAAGTCGGATTTTTGGGTCAAAAAAGTACTAAAAGTCCTTCGTCGTAAAGAAGTACTAAAATTGACTAAAACCCCCTTGTAAGCGAAATTGAGCGAACGCACCATAAATGTTATTTGGAAATAAGTGATAGGATGAAATAAATACTTTGAATAAGTATGAAAAGCGAAAAATGTAATATATTGGTTCAATGACTCTATAAAGAGTCTTTGCCGTAAAATAATGATTTGAAGGGTAAAATTTGGAATATATAAATTCACCACATTGAATCCACCACAAATATAGTTGTGGTGGGAGATCATTTGATAAGAAATGTGGACATATGTATTTAGAAACGAATGAAAGTGATTTGTGCTTAAAATGTTCTTAAATACCCTTAACGGGTCAAAATAAGCATATGAGTGAAAATGGGTTTAAGAAGGTATATGAACCTGTAATTGGACCCTAATATCTTAAACCTCATTGAATTTAATAGGTTTAAGAGAAATAAGGGTCAAACAAACTTGTTTGCTTGATAGATTACGAACGGGTCAAAATTTGGTAAAAAGGGGTAATAAGCCGAAGACTTAAAAGTCTTAAATTTTGTTAATCCGGATGTTGGATTTTTACTCCATATGATGGAAGATAAAATTACAATCATGTAGGAAGAAACGGTAGGTCAAACGGATAAGCGGATTGGAAGATACGAAAGTTTTCGTGTCAAATAACGGCAAAAAATGGAAAGGTTGGATGTAGGGGCCACCGTAACTTACGGTGCCACCGTAAGTTACGTTGGAGCTAAAATTTTTACGGTAGAATACCCCTGATTTACGGTGGGGGAATTTGACATTCAGGGGCCACCGTAACTTACGGTGACCACCGTAAGTTACGGTGGAGGCCAGAATTCAATTGATTGTTTGTGGATCAAGATATCAATGTTGGATTTTCCTAATTTCCTTGTTATATTGGTTATTTAATTATCAAAACTAACCTTTAAGTTGGTTTTGATCACAGGTGAATGTCGAGAGTCCCGGATGAAGATCCAGCATCGAGCAAGAACCGAACACACGTTAAACAAAGCTTCCGCAACGTTGTTTTGTCGATATTCTATAATGACGAATTAAACCACATTATGTTGTATCACTTTAAATTGTAAAAGTTTTTAACAAACCCGTATTTTCAGTATAATTGTGACTATAATTACATGATTATGAGTTTAAATTTTACGATAAACGTTAAATTATAACAAGGGTGTTACAAGTTGGTATCAGAGCCTTGGTTTAAGAGATTCAAGTATGGTGGGAAAACTATGCTTGGACTTAAACCTTATGCTCTTAATAAAGATTGGTGTTCGGTTCGAGGCTTGATCGCAAATCCGGTAAGTACATGTATGTTAATAGTTTAGCATGCTAAAGTGTTGTAAACAACACATAGGGCAACATGTCCAACTTAAACACTTAACAAAAGTAAAAACTTCCAACAAAGTCAAAAGCATGCTACAAAGTCATCAGACATAGCGGTTTCGCAAAACTTAAAAGTTACAACGTTGAAAACACTTACGAATCAAGATGTTATAATTTTTTTTAAAAACCTAGTCTACCTAATCAAGTTTCTCTTACCTTCAACCAATCAACTATGTAATGTCAACACCCCTCACAGTTCCACTCATCTCTCGGCTAAATATATATATGAATAACGAGTAAACTCTCAAAACCGAACTACGAAGCGTGACTATCATAAGCTTGTACGTCAATCAGATTTACACCTCAAAATTCAAACACAGATCAAGATCAAGAGGTCTTTAATGGGTAGGTAAGGGCTAATGGTAGATTAATTTATTAGGTAAAGTGGCTAAAAGATAAACAAACGATAAACCGGATAAACACAAAACAAACAAACACTTAGGTCGTTTCGCCACAATTTTTTTTATTTAACCAATGAAAATTAAGACGAGTAGCATTATTTGTGTGTGTTTTAGTATTTACTTAATTTTTATTTATTTAATGAAATATTATTTGTTTTAATTTTCAAGAAAAAGTTAAAAATAAATAATTGGGTAATCATTGCAAAAAAGAATTATACCACTACATCCATTTTTAACTTAAAACCCCATAATACATTTTTGCTGACTAGAGAGCCACATATCTGATAATATCCATAAGAATGGCTTGAATTTCACTCATCGTTACACATGGTCTAACAATTAATAAATAGCTATCAACAATAATACATTGTTTAAAAAATATTATTTTTCATATGTTATATCTTTTTTTCTTGTTTATTATTGAGTATGGAGAAAATATGGTTGTTGGCAAAAGAAAAGAAATGCAACGCACCAGAACATGTGACTCCGTAATCCGTATGGGACTCCCAGTACACGAACACGAAAAACCGGATGCCGGTGGCCCACGGTATTATGGTACGACCCACAGACACCTTATTCCACCTTATCCAATCCCTATTAGCCACGTGTAATTATTCTAATTGACCTCTTTTGTTTTCTTCTTCCGGTGCATCCCCCGTACAACAAATCACAAATGCATCCCCATAAAAAGGAAACGGAATCTAAATTTAATTTTTAAATATTAAAATTTTTGAAAATAAAAATAGAAAGTAGCTAATATTTTAACTTTTTGAAATTGTGAGATACATGAATCTTTAGTTGTGTATCTACTTCACTCACGTATGTATTTTTACTCGTTTAATACAAAACGTTGTCGTTCAATACCGGAATAATCCTACGTATACGATTCTATACATTAATAACAATTCATATGGGGGTTTATATGTGATACGATACGTCGATACGATGTATGCTGATGAAAGTTGTCTGAAACACAGGTAAATATAAATACATGACTTTCCATCACAAAAAAAAGTGAGAGTTGTTTTAGACTAGTCTATTCTTTTTCTCTTTCTTTTTCCTTGTTACATGATTTATTGGTGAAAAAGAAAGGATGTTTATCCAAAACTTTGTTACACATTAGGATGATAGAACCAGCGCATATCTTGTTTAGCTGGTAATGTAGACCCATGACCAGTTGATAAGAGAGTAATTAACACCCAAGTCTTGTTGTTACTTATTTAAAATCTTATGTAATTTTAGAGATTTATTAAATGGTAGATATAATAATGATAATAATAATAATAATAATAATAATAATAATAATAATAATATTTTTTTGAACGCCCAACTAAATCACTGGATAAGCATCTTGGGATGCCCTCAATCGAGCAAATGCATCCACTCCTCCATGACGATTAGAGTTGGATGCATACCCGAGCCAGCAAGCCACCAGTTCCGGGGAAAACCAGCCGCCTGAAGGCCCACTGCGGTAAAACCCGTTTCGGCTCGGTTTCGAACTGGCGAAACTTCATTGCCACCACCAATGTTCTTCAAAGTGATACTAGTGAGAGTTGAACTTGAGACCTCAAGGAGAGAAACTAAGTAACTAACCACTAGACCAACTTGTCAGGACAACAACAACAACAACAACAACAAGAGAAACCAAGTGACTAACCATTAGACCAACTTGTCAGGACGACGACGACAACAACAATAATAATAATAATTGAAGTACTAGAAATTTAATTTAATATACTATAAGATTATATATATAGAATACTTAATTACACATCATTTATTTCATAGTTAATGTTAGGTTAATCTTGAGTTCTTGACAGCTTTTCTTTGACTCTTTGGAGAGTGATTATCTTATTTATGACAAATCTCAAAATTCAAATCAAGTAGATTTGAGAATCCATATAAGTTTGGTGACGCCGTGCTAGATAAATTCGTATGGTATCAGAGCAGTTTACATAAATTTGGATAACAAGGAGTTCGTTTTAAAAGTGACAAAACATGTTTTGGTTAAAACATGTTAACGTCAACCGTCAATGTGACATGTTAGGATCATACATAAGTAGTTTTTCGAAACTGGTTAAATGTACCTAAGTCAAAGCGGGTCTCAAGTTAGCATGTTAGTTTTTGTTTATAAATTTGGTTGGTGTGCTTTAAAATGTGTAATCATGTAAATATTTATAAAACATTAAATATTAGGAAAGTAAATTAATTATTTAAACATTAAGTGTCTGAAAGTGATGTTTATTGCTATAATTTATTTCAAAGCTCAACTAGTTGGTTCATGATATTACTAAGCTAGACAACTAATTCAATTTTGAATTATGGTTAATAATGGACTGAAACAGACTTTAATATATTATCACTTGTATTTATAACCACACTAAACTAGTCTTAAAAGTGAATATAATAAGGTATATTTGTTTTCAGAAAATGACATATGTAAGATTCCTATAATTTGATTTGATATCCTACGTATATTTGATTTGATATCCTATGTATGCATTCACTAAGATATACAAAACTCTTACTAATTGTAAGAACTTAAAGAACTTGTCATTCTCATGCAAGTTTTGCCCTTTTTTCACACCCCTAGATTAAAACGTTATAAAGATGGATGTAAAAAAAATTCAGAGTTGTGTTTTTCGGCACTTTACAGCTGTTGTAAAAAGCTGATGACATCACTATGACATCAGCTTTTTACGGCATTTACAACTGGTGTAAATAAAAAAGCTAGTTTTTTTTGGAAAAGTTGATTTTTTAGGATTTTTTATAAAAAAATTGAAAAATCCTTTCGTAAGATCAAATTCTCTTTCATTTTATCCTAACCCGTATTACATATACATACCCATATACACATGTTACATATATCCACACATATTATATATATGCGCTAACTAAAATATTTTTATATACTTTAATATATTTAAGAGGTTATCTTATAAAATCGAGAATTTTGTGTAACATCCTATACAAATCACACAACGTTCATGTTCAGAAGAGATATTGGGTTTATAAGATATCCAAAACTCAAATATCACCACGCGTTTTGGGTGCAATGACTGTGGATGAGATGATAATTCCACAATTAAGTGTGTTTAAATGGGAGCAGTAAGAATATGTGTGACCCTTGGGAAAGTCTAGACTCAGACAACAAAAAGTAAATCAGTGAGCTCCTAGTGAGCAAAACAGACTATGTTAGTGGTATGGGAGGCCCAATGTTATAAATGGTATTAAAGTTACTCTTACGCTGTAAACATTATCGAGAATTACGTGTCCCTAGGGTGTTCAAAAGTAAACCTTAGGCAAATCCCACATCCCTTAAGGGAGAAGGGGTGGTTGCAACACGCTAAAAAAAGATCAAAGATAGGATAGATGTTGGGTTCATAAGAAATACCAAATACCGAAACTCAAAACGAATAATATATGTGCATCCAAAATCAATTACAATCATGTGTCTTACATTACAACAGTCTATCTAAACCAGTTGCAATGGTACGTCCAACATTACAATGTGTTGGAAGTTTTGGTGTGAATGGAAAGTTTGTGGTAAAACCACTCTATCCCACATTGGTATGGGAACAAAAGAAAAGACTATTTATAAGGAAAAAGCTTGACCAAGCAATTGTAGTCTTATGACATGTTTTACCACAAGTTCTACCCTCGCACGCGCAGGGGGTGCAAAAATTTGAGTTTCGAAACTGGAATTTGATTGAACGTACACGAATGCAGCTCCGAAAACCCGGGCCCGCATGATGCCAGTTTATGATAATGAGAATACAGTTACGGTTTTATGGCTATAAAACCGAACCAAATGATTCAGTTCAGACACCACAACAGCTTCTCCTCTCTCAATCTCTGCAACATTGTTTCTTCTGTTTATTTTCAAGCAAGTGATCAAGTCCGGCAGTACGCTGCTTCGAACCGGCGTACCCTGGGAACAGACGACGAATCTGTTTAAGAGAATTGTGTCAAACACAAGCCCGGTTCACTCATCTGTTATTGTTTTTCTTTCCTGTTTCAGTTTCAGTCAAATTCGTATTTGTGCCATTTTACTAACACAATGTTGTTCTAAGTTGATTATGTTTAACACATGAATGGAATGGGTGATTATAACAATGTGTCCAAACCATTACATTTACCCTCATCTTAACATATACGTGAGTCAAAACACCACAATCAGATACACACATATAAAAGTATGATAGCATCTTTGGCTCATTAAAAGAAAACAATATAACAACTATTTATAAAGTAACTATGAAATAAACATTTTCTAAAGTGATTTGAGTAGTTTTATATTTTAAAGTAATTAAACACTTTAGTTTTCAAAATTATCAATTATGCACACTTTAATTATGGATTCGTACGACATTTTGTAAGCTTTTTTTTTATTTAATTTGATTTGATATATGTGGAATATTTTCAGAAGATTATGTAAGATATTATGGTTGCATCGATCGTAAAGGTAGGTGTACAATAGATTTCTTGGTTTCCCATCCCTTGTTATATGATATAATTTTGCTAATTTTCCCTTGTGTATTGTCCATAAGATTTAGTTTTGTCATATAATATAACTAGCTTACAACCCCGTGTATTACATGGGTTAAATGACGAAAAAATGTAAATTATAAACTTGTACATAATCCTTCTTAATGAAATAACTTATTTAGATAAAATAGTATAACAAAAGAACAGTTAATTTTCGCTATTCAAAATAATTTTCTAAGTTTTCACTTCTCTTTTGAGATACTACAATCCATTTTATTATGTCTTAAAAAGAAGTAACACTAAAAATAATGATCATAAAATTGTATGTATTTTTAAGGGGTATTGGATTTTAATAATACTAAGTTTCACTGGTTGGCCGATAATAATCCCAACTTCAAAAATTGCCTACAACAGTCCCAACTTGTAAGATTTTGGCCACCAATGATCCTTGTCTAACTGGGTTAGTTAAGTGTGACGTGGCAGCTGACGTGGTAGGTGATTGGTGGCCATGTCACCAGCCACGTCAGCTGCCACGTCACCAGCCACGTCACTAGTTAGACAATGACCAGCCACGTCACCTGCCATGTCACATTTCACCTGCCACGTCACACTTAACTAACCCAGTTAGACAAGGATCATTGGTGGCCAAAATCTTACAAGTTGGGACTGTTGTAGGCAATTTTTGAAGTTGGGATTATTATCGGCCAACCAGTGAAACGTGAGATTATTAAAATCCAATACCCCTATTTTTAAAAATAATTATAAGTAATGAGATTATGGTAAATGAATTGTAATTAAATTCTACTACAGGGGCGGACCTGTAGTGTAAACGGGCGTAGCCCGGGCTACGGCTCAAGTTTTTACCAGTAGTGTAAAAAAAAAAAAAAATTCTGATTTTTATACACAGGACACCCCTGAACAAGTACGAGGACACCCCTAAAAAATTTTGGGATACCCCTGAGTTGAAGGTCTAGTTCCGCCACTGTTCTACTATGTATATTAATGATATAATAAATACTTTGATATAAATACTATTTTTAGATATATGGATCATAAGACAAGATACAAATTTTATCATTGTACAGAAAATATTACATATTAAAAAAATCATACTAAAAATAAAGTATACGTTTAAAAAAATACGACTAAAGTTTTTTAAACTATAAATTTGAGCGTCTAGAACAACTTTTTTAATTAGTAGTTGACATTTAAATATTCAAATAAAAAATTTTATAATATTATATAATGTCTTTATTTAGCATGATGATAATGTCTTTAGTTGCGTAATATGATTGAAATTAAGTTTAATATTTAAAACTCCATGTTATTAGGAAGTTGGACCATGTTTTAAGATGAAAACATATTGATAGTAACATAAATTTAGAATTGGAAGAAAATATTGAACACGTGTATTACACGGCTTAAGTAAATATAATGTTATATACTTAATAGCAAAAAAAAAAAAAATTGTCTTTTAAAAACCATTTAGTGTTCGCTTTAAAGATAATTTGATACTTTATTTAGATAATCTGCTTGTAATTTTAGTCTTCTAAGTTATATACTATAAGTACTTGTACATGTGATTTGATACTTTATTAGTAATTATTGTTTATATCCAAATAATATATTTTATCTTAACAAATATATATGGATAGGGTAAAATGAAAATTTATACAAGTTATGAGAACTTAGAGAACTCTGCCTTACAAAAGGTATTTTGAATTTTTTTACAGCGGGTGTGAATGAGCGGTTAAAGACTCAGGACGTTAAACTTTTTGATTTTGGATTTTAGTGGTTAAAACCACTAAAACATAGGGACTCAAAAAGTAATTTACTATTAATTAAATTTGAAATTATACGTTTGATCTCTAACTATATTAAATAATATTATACTTATTATATTATTTGATACATTTATATTTGTTATAGATAATTATTAATTAAATTTGAATTTACACGTTTATATCTCTAACTATATTAATTAATATTATATTATATTTTGTGTATAAAATTAATATTAATATGTAATACTATTATTAAAAGGGGGGAGGCACCAGAGAGTGACACGTGTACAAAAAGATTTTTGTTTATTAGTATAGGAAGATTTTGCTAATTTTCCCTTTTGGGTATTGTCCATAAGATTTAGTTTTAAAAACTTTTAACTTGCATATACTTTTGTGTATTGTCCACAAGATTTAGTTTTAAAGACTTTTACCTTGCATACCTCAAACAACATTAAGTTTATCATCTAAGAGATAAATCTAACGAAAACTCGCTAGTTGGATTAAGTATTTCTAGACACGACATGCAGTGACGGATTCAAAATTTTTTTCCATAGGGTCCTTTTGGTATATTCTTACTAATTTTTTTCGAAATCATTCAAGGTTTCCACTAACTTGTTTTCATTTTTTTCCAAACCGAGTGGGTTTTCAGGAACCCCTGGATCCGCCACTAACAACATGAGTATTCTCACTCCCAAAACCATGCCACAATAATCTTATATATTGTAAAAAAAAAACCCTAGCATTAAACCAAACTCAATTTATATCAATTTGTGCAAGAAGAAAAGTAAAAAATAAAAAACTTGCTAGAACTTCAATATGAAGGTTTTAATAATATTGTAATAATCTTAGGGTGTAAGGAGTGGTTAAACACTTTGGAGTGGTAAACTAAAAAACCGACCAATCAGAGCCCGCCATGTCAATCAGGCAAAAGTGTTTAAACTTTGCTGAAAATTGTTGGCAATGGTTTAGACACTTGGTGAAGTGGTAAACTATTTAAAAAAAAAGGAAAAAATTGTGATTGGTTGAGATAGGAATGGACCCCACCCCACCACACACACCCTCTACTTCACCGCATCGGCCTCACACCACCGATTTGGTAAACTTGGAAGCGGCAAACTTTGTTGGTTGTGGTGTTTACCGAGTGGTAAACTAGTTTGCCACTCCTCCCCGCACCCCACTCCGGACACCCTTAGTAAGAAATGATGAATGAAATTGACACGAGATCCGAGCATATACTATTCATACAATGTCTAGAAAATTAAGAGAAAAATAATAAAATATTATATACGTGACAAAGAGTAAACTATATCAATAATCCACAACTTGCAACGTTGAAGTTCACGACCTTTTATAGTATATATACAGGTTCAAAGTCCAAACCGCTTTTGTCTCCAATATATTCTATGGGTTAACTACTCACCCAATGATTGTAGCATTTGAGAATACAAAAATGGATATTTTAAAATGTGGATTCGGACCTTACTCATATTAAACATAAAACAAGTTACAAAATCAAATACCGATACTTAAACCTACCATTCAAACGTGTAATGGCCTATGGATTGCAAACTGAACTAGCAAGGTGGTTGGTTGCTAATCAAACCAGTTGTTGGGTTTAGTGAAGACTTAGAAGATTTGAGTCTAGTTTTGGTTCATGTCATTTTCTAGCGGTCTAAGTTACTTTGGTTCATGTTATTTTCTTGCGGTCTAAGTTACAAACCCTAATTGTTATCATATATATACTTCCTCATATGTGATTGTAATCTAATCACAAACAAGTTAGGCAAATAGGTAGAAACATTCAAATACATGTCGCCACAACCAACCCTGACTGTAGGCCCCTGACGTATGGCTCCTTATCACGGGGCGTCAAACTGTTGTTCTTGTATTAGGGTTTTGAACATCCAGATCCTTGCCCGGAAACACTAGATGAGTTTGTTAAACCAATAGATCTATTAACGTACTGTCGATGGCTGATCCAAAGTTATTGGTTATGTAGGGTTGTCATGAGGGGACTTATGCATGAAAATTAAATTTATATGACATGTAAAAGCCATTAACATATAGGAATGCACTAAAATTGTTGTATGAAAACCTTGTAGTAGTTGTATGCATGTTTTCCACCTACAAAGTTGAAAAGTTGTAAAAACGGGCTATGTTGTTTGATGCTCCACAAAAGGTTGCAAGAGTGGTCCTACTTGATTGCTACAACATGGGTATCGTGTAAACATACTAGTTTTAGTTAATAGATAAGCATGGTCTTAATTTGTGATGTATTGATAAATGTTTAAGTACCAAGTTATGAGTTTACATGTTATGTTCTATAACATATGACCAATTAATGTCATCAGGGTCAAAATGGTGTTTGTACATGGTTTATAAAAAATTGTGGTTAACAAGTTAAGAAAAGTTGATTTGATAAGAACATGGAATCTGAGTTTTAGGTCAGATTTAGGGTCATTTTTTGGGATTCCATTTGTTATTCAAACGAAAAATTAGATTACAGAATTTTTTGTACAGTAACTTATATGTTTTTTGTTCTAAAATTATTATTATTATTATTATTATTATTATTATTATTATTATTACTACTACTATTATTATTATTATTTGTAATTTTTGGATAGGTTAAAAGTCTTAATCCATTAATTCACTTATTAAGTTGTTTTAGTTTTGTTGGACGTAATTTCCATATTTGGACAAAGATCAGTTGTTCACTAATGCTTATCGAATCGAAGAAGTTTCCACAAATAGTAATGCGAGTGTAGGGTTTAGATCGTAATTCCTACTAAATCTATGAATTATGTCTAACGTTTCATAATGTAGGCTCGCATTAAGTTTCGAGTAGAGGTTAAAGTCAACCTGGTTCGATAACGGTTGTCACAACATAGCTCTTATGCGCAGGTCATGTAAGCAAGAGGCTTTAATATCATTAGTAGAGGTTAAAGTCAACCTGGTTCGATAACGGTTGTCACAACATAGGTCTTATGCGCAGGTCATGTAAGCAAGAGGCTTTAATATCATCTAGCATGGTGTGTGTTAGCTAATCATTTAAAAAAAGAATCATGTGTTTGGTGCTTTGCATATAGCCCCACGGTGGAGGGAGTGGTCAATCACTGGTGAGTGTTTAAGTTATTTTCTAACCAATAATATCATCTCATTTCAAGTCACCACTCCACTTCCCATTTTGCACTCAATCACTGACAATGGTCACCGAGACCACTCCCTCCACCCTAAGGGGTTAACATTAACAGCACCAAGCTTGGCGCCCCTGAGGCACTGTTCGTGGCACTAAAAGGCTTTAACATAAACGGTTGACATGGAAAAAAGCACGAGCCCACACCATATAGCCTAAAGGTGTTGTCTGGGAAGGTCGCCACAATAGCAAATCGAACATTGGAGTCGAGTTTACTAGTTTAGTATGCGACTATACTTGTTATAATTTGAGTTAATTACACAAATGGGTCCTGTGGTTTATAGCTACTTTCGCCTTTGTGTACTAACTTTTTTTAACAAGTTTAGGTTTTATGGTTTCCATTTTGTAACCCCTTTGGGTACTAACACCAAAATTAGTTAATTAATGACTAAAATACCCTTGCATTTTTTTAAGTTTATCAATGTAACACATTTGGGTACTAACACCTAATTTTATTTAAGTTTAAATAAATTTTACATAAACTATTTATTTTTTTTATTTTCATCTTTTTATTATATCTCTTAATTAACATAAAATCTATTTATTTTTTGTTATTTTCATATTTTTATTAAATTTCCTATTTAACATAAAATAGGTTTGATAGAAGTTGATCGTATGCTAATATGTTCAGATCGGTAAAACATTGCTGGTTCGGTTGAGACCTTTGAGGTGACGTGGTGTTCGATAGTTCGCCGAAACCATAGGGGTTGTTCGGATCAAAGTTGCGGTTGTGTGGATGCATTATTTTTTTTTTATAAAAGGTTAAAAGATTTTATAAAAATGAAGGTTGAGAAGGAGTTGGGTAGAAGAGAGTGAGGGGAAAATGATGAAAATTGTGAGTTTTTTATATAGATGAGGTGCATTATTTTTTTAAATAAAATATATTTTTTAAATAATGTCGTTGGGGTCCAACAGCTAATAACCAAGTCCAATAGCAGCACACCACGTCAACGCCCATTTATCATTAGTGTCAGTGGGAAATCTCAAGCCCCGTCCACAACTCCATGAACAACCCGAGGATTGACGTGGTGTGTGCGGTGAGAAAGGGCATAAACACCGCACTTCCACTCCCACACCATGTAACTTTTCAAAATTATAAAATATAGTAATAGTAATTTTAAGGAGAATGTTTACAAAAATTACATTTGACTAAAAATAAGAAATAAAAAAAATATGAAAATAAAAAAAATAGATTTTATGTTAATTAAGAGATATAATAAAAAGATGAAAATAAAAAATAAATAGATTTTGTAAAATTGATTTAAACTTAAATAAAATTAGGTGTTAGTACCCAAATGTGTTACATTGATAAACTTAAAAAAAATGTAGGTGTATTTTAGTCATTAATTGACTAATTTTGGTGTTAGTACCCAAAGGTGTTACAAAATTGAAAGCATAAAACCTAAACTTGTTAAAAAAAATTAGTACCCAAAGACGAAACTAGCTATAAACCACAAGATCCATTTGTGTAATTAACTCTTATAATTTACACTACTTTTATAAATATAAATAGAAGTTTAATAACCATGCACATATGATTTTTTGTAAACATCAACACAAAATTTTAAAACTCTTTATTTATTTATTTATTAAAAAATATAACTAAACTTAAAATAATACAATGTGACGTCGAAGTACATTATATTACATAATTTACACATTGCCCCCTTCACCTCCATATAGATAACGACGAACAGGTACAGAACTACATATGGTTTTTAGAGAGAGAAAGAACCAAACAATTTTAGAGCGAGAAAAAGTAACAACAACAACAGGGAGAAAGGGTTTTCTTCTGATCCTCATCTCCACAACAAGATTCCCCTGCATTTGTTATCTCTCCAATTGCTTCTTCTGCTATTCGTATCTTCTTCATTTCGTGAGTTTTTCTTTTCATTTAGGGTTTCATTGTCCTCAATTCACATTATTTCTTCTTAATCTGTACTGTAATTGATATCCGTAATGATATATTAGTGATCTTGTATCACCTCTAATCGAATTTCAGTTTCAATTTTGAGCTAAATCAGTAATATTGCTCTGTTTTTGCAGATTATACAGAAACAGAGTATTCTAAATCAAGAAGATGACTCTGTTTTTTTCACTGAAAACCATGATAAATTGAGACCCATTTCGATGTTTGATGATTGTATGTATACAATTTCACCATTAACCCACAGCTTCATCTGAATCATGTCTGCTGATTTCAACTCCCCTGTTCAGACCCAAATGGCTGTACCCCTGTTTCAAACTCCATTAGAGGTGAACCCGAACCCGAAACCGAAACCGACTGGTAGGAGACGAGTATTTGTTCAAACCGAATCGGGTTTTGTGTTAGGAATTAGGGCTGTAAACGAGCCGAGCCGAGTCGAGCCAAGGTGGTGTCGAGCTCAAGCTTGAAATTAATTCAGGTGGCTAAACTCGGCTTGAGCTTTACGTCGGAGTTAAACGAGCCTAAGAACGAGCCAACGAGCCGAGCTATGGGCCGAGCCGAGCTTAGCTCGAGCTGGGCTTAGTTACAAAATGAGTCATCTTGGTTCACATCATCTCAAATATAGTGTTTTTAGCTAGTTTTTCTCGAGCTTCTTTCGAGCGAGCTACGAGCCGAGCTGCGAGCCGCGAGCTTTATGAACAGTCCTATTAGGAATGGATCTTGATCGGATCGATAATGCTCACACGGTTAAACGACGGTTACAAATCGCGTTAAACGTCCCGATTGATGATAGTTCGTTGACGTTTGGCGATACGGTTTTAAACCACGATCTTAGCGCGATTCGTAACGATTCGCCGCTTCTTTTGACACGAAATGTTTTACATCGGAGCGCTTCGACCCCTTGCTTATCTCCCACTGGTCGGGAGATACAACGTAGGGATCGAAGTGGCCCAGTTGAAATACTGGGCCACTCGAGCTGTTTTGTTCAGACAAAACAGCTCGTTGACGAGGTTGTTAAAGCAATGAGGAATGGGGTCAACCCGAGCCCGGCCCATGGCGGGCTCGGGGGTGGTTATTATTTTAAAAATATTAAAGGTGAGAATGTGGCTATAGTGAAGCCCACTGATGAAGAGCCGTTTGCGCCGAATAACCCGAAAGGGTTTGTCGGTAAGGCTCTTGGTCAACCCGGGCTGAAACGTTCGGTCCGGGTTGGTGAAACGGGTTACCGAGAGGTGGTGGCTTACCTTCTTGATTATGATCACTTTGCTAATGTACCTCCCACTGCATTGGTCAAGATCACACATTCAGTTTTCAATGTTAACAACAAGATTCAAAGAAAGAAGAAACTTATTAGCAAGATTGCTTCATTCCAGCAGTTTGTTCATCATGATTTTGACGCTAGTGATCACGGAACCTCGAGTTTCCCGGTGTCTGCGGTTCATCGAATCGGGATACTAGATGTGAGAATCTTCAACACCGATCGACACGCGGGGAATTTGCTAGTACGAAAGGTTAAGAATGATGATGGTAAAAGGTTCGGTGAAGTTGAGCTCATACCGATTGATCACGGGCTTTGTTTGCCCGAAAACTTGGAAGACCCGTATTTCGAATGGATCCATTGGCCTCAAGCTTCGATCCCGTTTTCCGACGATGAGCTCGAGTACATTGAAAAACTTGACCCGTATCGCGATTCGGAGATGTTAAAAACCGAGCTACCGATGATACGCGAGGCTAGTTTACGGGTTTTGATTCTCTGCACGGTTTTCTTGAAAGAGGCCGCGTCGTACGGGTTGTGTTTAGCTGAGATCGGCGAGATGATGAGTCGGGAATTTAAGCGCGGTGAGGAGGAACCGAGTGAGCTTGAGGTGTTGTGTATGGATGCTAGGAGGCTTGTAGCCGAAAAGGAGGCGGAAATGACGGTTTTACCCCCGAAGGCAGAAGCCGAAGAAGACGAGTTCCAGTTTGATATCGACTACGATGATAAGTTGTCGAATGACAGCTCTGTGTTCGGATTCGGGCGGAACCCGCTTTCTAGACTTGAAGAGGAATATGAAGAAAGTGAAGAGGAAATAGAAGATGATGTACTTTCAAAGTTGTTAATGAACAAGTGTGGTTTTGGTGGGGATAATGGTAAACCGAAGACGGGAAACAGCGGTTGTGTCGGGGCGAATTCGTCGTCAGGGTACAGAAGTGCGAACGAGCCGCTATCGGCGGGTGCGTGTTTCGTGAAGTTGGGTGACATGAATGAGGAGCAATGGGGTATGTTTTTAGAGTGTTTTGAAGATCTTGTTGTTAAGGCTTTTTGCAAAAGGAATACTATTGCAATGGGGCAGAAGCAGAGACAGAGGCTGGGGACTTCTTGCCAATTTTGACTTTTGAATATGTTGACTGGTTGACTTGTGAGAGTCTGGGTCCATGGGTAAATATTCTTCAAGGGCTGGTAAATCGGGTCGGACTTTAGTTGTTTGTATGGCTTATGTGTTAGGTTGTTGGTGACTTTTGTTTATAAATAATAGAGTAATTTAGTCTATGTGGTTTGTCTATTTTACGGGGTTTTTTTTTTAAATTAGGGTTTTTCTACGCTATCTTTTTCGTCACCCACCCCCCACTTGGGTCAGACCGGCTCCATATCCGGCAACTCCTTTTACGCCGCTCTTTGCATGATTTACTCTACAGAGTGAGGATCAAATCCGTAATTTATGTAAAAGAGTGTTAAAACTTAAAACCGCAAATTGTGCGACCCGTATTTTATTTACTCTAAATATTATTTTCTAAAACTATCACATCTTTTATTCAAAAAGATATAAGCCACTCAAGCCCATGCCTATACATTGCATACACACCATCACAATTTATATTGAAATAGATATAAAATTAATAATTTTATATACTAATAGACAATTACATATTATATTAATTCCCAATAAATACTTGTCTACATGATGTTGGACATGTCTCCATGGTCTTGTAACAAGGTCAACACATTCAGTGAACCTAAAACAATAGACAAGATGGTTAATGCTCATTCCAGCTGCTTGCGCGAACGAATAAACAACGATCACTGGCCACATCAATCGAAATCATGTGTTCAGGGGCTGCTCAACCTTTTTGGACCTAAAACGAAATAGAATTTTGAGGCCCTTTTTCGAATTTCTTTTCATTGTAAAAAATTTTCATCCTTTACTCAATTTAAGGGTCTTTATATATTTCAAGTACACAGGAGCATAACAACTTAAAAGTCAAAATACAAATAAGGAACATGTAACAAAGGTTAAAACGGTTTGTAGCAGTTTTACAACTTAAAAGTGCTTGCTAGTAGGCTTACAAGTTTTAAGGTCCAACAATGTATGTATTTAAAAAAAGGGCCTCAAATTTTAGAGCCCAAATCCCAAGCTTTTTTTTTTCACTAATGGGCTGACCCTTCATGCTTTAAATACTTTGCTAAGTGCTTCGCCTTTTGGTGTTCTTTACAACACACCACCACTGATACCATTTCGAACTGAATGAGTCTCACACTCCTTCAAAGCCGTTATCGCCACTACAAAGTCGAATGCATCTTCGAAAAAAGTAGGCTGAGTGATGATGCTGAAGGAGACCCACCCCACATTTGGATAATGATAGCAACTAGTTGTTTTTGGTTATAAAATTAAAATGTACAGATCAAGACCATAGAAATAAAGAAACGATATCTAACAAAATAAAATAAAAAACTATTCTAAAGTACATCCAAAGTGATTTATAATGATACCAACTATTTGTTTCTGGTTATAATATTGAAGTGGTCAAATCAAGACAATAAAGTTAAAAGAAAACATATTTAACATACATCAATAAAAATTACATATAGCCCTTTAATAATTTTTGACTTAATTCTTTTTTTGTTTTTTGTTTTTTTTGTTTTGTGTATAGAAAATGTCGGAAAGAAGAAAACAAATAGTATAGGGGCTAGTGTGTAATATGGTGGTCTATATAAACATCATCTTTGTGTAACCCTAATCTTGTACAATACAATTTTCTCAATACAATTAAAACCCAATTGAGAGATTATTCTCTATACCAAACAACATGGTATCAAAGCAGAGTTTCTGATCCGTGAAATACCTTGTTCATCTTCTACAATCAATCAAATCAAGCAAGAAAAAAACCCAAACTCAAAACCAAAATCAAACTCCCAAAATCCAATCTCCTGTCATTGTTCTTTAAACCCTAACAATCCTATTCGGCCGCCACTAAGAGACTTGTTCCAGATCTGATCCGACATAAAATTCCGACGAATCCATTCAGTAGAACCAACCAGACTTGCCGCCGCTTCTGTGTAACCAGATCTGCACTCGCATCTGTGTAACCAGCCGCCGCTTCTGTGTAACCAGATCTGATAACTTCGCCCAGCCGCTGCCACGAGATTCACGGTTCTCCAAATCCGCTGTCACGCGGTTCACGGTTCTCCAAATCCGCTGCCACGCAATTCCGCCCAGCCGTTGTTTCTTTTGATAACTTCGCCCTAGCATATTTGGTCTTCTGCCCAAGCGTATTTGATACCCACACGTTTTTTTTTAATCTTGAACGCGAGTTCAAGTTGCCTGGCGTATTTGATAAATACGTCGGTAAGATAACGTCTTTCTCAGGCATCGTTGTTCTAGCGGATTTAAGTAGTCTAGTATATTTGTTCCCGGCGTAATTGATAAATCTTGAACGCGAGTTCAAGTGTCCAGCATATTTATTAAATACGCTGGTCTGCTGTCTTATTCGTAAAGACAGCGTAATTCGAAAAAAAAAAAAAAAAACCAGTCACAGTCGTGTCAGAAAAGTGAACATGACGATTAATCATGGAAAGTACAGCTCTTGGATATTTGATTCTGGTGCCACCGACACCATGACGTTTGAACCATTAGACATATGTTCAATGACCCAACCTCAAAAAACTCAAATTCATATAGCAAACAACGGAATGATGCAAGTGAAAGGTGGAGGAGTAATTGAAATTTCACCAACTATGAAATTATCAAATTGCCTCTATGTTCCGTCATTATCACACAAATTGCTCTCAATTAGTCATATTACCAAAAAATTGAATTGCACGGTACTAATGCACCCTACTTTCTGCCTCCTACAGGATATAAGGACGGGTGTGATTATTGGACGTGGTACTGAGCGCGGCGGATTGTACTATGTGGATGAAGTGGCTCAACAAGGTACTGTGATGTTGGCACATGGAACCGAAAACCGGGAAGCCTGGCTATGGCATAGACGGTTGGGACACCCATCCAGTGGTTACTCGCACCTTTTGTTTCCAAAACTCTTCCCTTCAAATGGAAAAATAGATTGTGAAACCTGTTTTCGTGCTAAAAGTCATCGACAACCATTTAAACCTAGCAATACGAAAGTTGCTTCACCTTTTTCACTAATCCACTCTGATGTGTGGGGTCCTGCTCCTGTGATAGGGGACAGGGTCTTCGATACTTTATATTATTCGTGGATGATTGCACTCGCATGACATGGGTATATTTTTTAAAGAACAAAGCTGAAGTTTACGAAAAATTTATCACGTTTTATGCTATGATTCAAACTTAATTCCAAACTCAAATCCAAATCCTTCGATCTGACAATGGGGGAGGGGGGGAATTTGTCAATACATCCATGAAACAATTCTTTAAAACCAAAGGGTTAATTCATCAAACCTCTTGTTCTCATACCCCCGAACAAAACGGTGTTTTCGAACGGAAGAACCGTATTATTCTTGAAATGACTCGAGCTCTTTTAATTGAATCTCAGGTCCCTAAATCTTTCTGGCCGGAGGCAGTTGCAACCTCCGTGTATCTCCTAAATCGGCTTCCCATAAAAGCTCTTAAATTTAAGACTCCCTTAGATTGTCTGTCTAAGTCTGCCAATATTCCCCATCCTCTTACACTTGAACCTCGAATCTTCGGGTGTACCGCATTTGTCCACATACCCAAAATCAACAGGAACAAGCTCGGCCCATGTGCTGAGAAATGTGTATTTGTCGGCTATGGGATCGACCAAATAGGTTACCGGTGTTCTAATCCAAAAACTCATCAGATGTTCACCACAGTGAACGTTGACTTTCTTGAAACAAAATACTTTTATGACACCCAACTCAGTGGTCAGGGGGAGAATGAATGTATAGACACCCTGAGTTGGCTAACCCAACTTCCCTCATCTAAAGAAGTAACAACGGAAAATCCTCATAGTACTGCGAGTCCTTCAAACACAGCCACACAGTCTGCGGAGCACAGTACCACTGAAGGAAGTCCATCCAACGTGATACCTGAGGTAAGAAATACCGAGGACTCTGGATATTCTACGTTTTATAACCATGAGCCAACAGGGGAGCACATAGAACCGACAACAACGGAACCTACTCCACAGGTTGAACCAAATGTGGAACAGGGTGAACCAGACTTGGAAGAGGTTGAACAAGTCATTGAACATGTGGAACCAGTTGTTGCAGAGACAACCGGAAGATACCATCTCCCTCCTAGAGCCAATAGAGGGGTCCCTCCAAAACGGTACTCGCCAGAGAGGGAAACCAGAACTTCAAGGTATCCTGTAGCTAATACAGTTAATGGGAACCTATCTAACAGTGCGAAAGCATTTGTCACATCTCTATACTCCGAACAAATACCTGGCTCTGTAAAGGAAGCGCAAGGAAAGAAGAACTGGAAAGAAGCAATGGAAACAGAGATGCAAGCTCTTATGAAAAACAATACGTGGGAAAAGTGCATTCTCCCAAAAGGAAAGAAAACAGTTGGCAGCCGATGGGTGTATTCAATTAAGTACAAACCAGATGGTTCTATTGGAAGATACAAAGCTCGACTTGTAGCCAAAGGGTACACTCAGACGTATGGGATCGACTACTCTGAGACGTTTTCTTCGGTTGCAAAAATAGACACCATCAGAGTCCTCTTCTCCGTGGCAGCCAATAAGAATTGGCCTCTCCATCAGTTTGATGTTACAAATGCATTTCTCCATGGAGACCAAGCGGAAGAAGTCTACATGGAAGACCTCCAGGTTTTTCAGGGGGTTTTAAAGATGGGGAAGTTTGTTGGTTAAAAAAATCTCTATACGGGTTAAAAAAGTCACCTCGGGCCTGGTTTGGAAAGTTTACCTTGGCTATGAACGAATACGGGAATTACCAAAGTAACGCTGATCATACCCTGTTCCTCAAAAGAAGAAACGAACTCGTAACTTGCCTGATTATGTATGTAGACGACATGATTATGTAACACCCCAAAACCCGAATGTTTATATTTGTCGTATGTCCTTATATGACACATCATGAAATAAATAACTAGGTTATTTAACCTAGTTAAGTGTATGGCCAAAACTATTAAATGGAGAGAGTTGTGCCAAATGTGTTTTAAGTGGCAACATGAGGGACTAAATGGAGTAAGATGGAAGTTGAGTTATTAAAATGAAAAATCAACACACACAAACACATAATTATGTGTGTTCTCGAACGTACAGGGGCTTCAAAGAGCCAAACCCTAACTCAACTATAATCATCAAATTGAAGGGTGAATCGAAGCTCAAATTCACCAATGAGCATGAATTAATGATCACCTTCTCATGGGGATCGTAAGGTATGTCTTAAAGATTTGATTGGTGATCTTTCACGAAGTGGGTTATGTTGTAACTGATGAAATTGTATGAAATTAAGAATGAGTATGTGTTAGAATTGTCATATAGAGCATGGATTATGCATGGTTTAGGTCAATTTGATGTTTAGAGAGGAAACCCGTTGATTATGGTGATGATGACGACTTGAGTGAACCATCCATGTCTAAATTCTTGCTTAATGTTGATGTATGGTAGATTCTTGTTAGAGGAATTGAAAGAAATGTGATACTAGTATGTTTGATGTTATGTATGAATGATTCATGTTGATTAGTAGAAGGATTTGGATGAATTATGTATAAGATTAGAAGGATGTGCATGAGCTAGTTGTACACTATGCTTAGGGGGTAGTACACACATTAAAAGTATGATGAACTTATGATGAATTTGAGATTTATCACTTGTAGGTGATTAACAAAGTAAGTTATGAAGTGGGTTTTGATTATATGATAGAAATGATGATTTGCTTATGTTAATGATGTTTGAAGTCATATATGTCTTTGAATGTTTAAAGAAATCGGATAAGAAATGATAGATTAGCATGTTATAAGGTTAAGTGATAAATTTAATATAAGATCCGTGTGATAAAAAGGTTGTGATGAATAATGGATAAGCTAACTATCTTGAGAATGATATATGATAGTTGATGCTTGGTAAGCGACATGGAAGATTGGGAAAGAAGCGGGTCAAACGGGACTAATGCGCACGGGAAGCATATTCGGATGCAATATAAGTAAAACTTACACCCCTTTTGTAGAATATCTATTCAATGTTTAGATTACAAACATGGTAAGTAAATATGTGAATTATGATGTTCCGACAAGTCTTGGTATGGGTCGGAACATGTGGTTATGTTAAGAAACTAAGTTGATGGTTAAAAAGGGTAAAAGGGGCATTATGGTAATTTTGGTTGCAAGTTAACGAAGTAATAAGTTACATGGATGTGATAATGAATAACTAACATCCCGCAAGGATAAAATGGACCTTTAGACTTAATGGGTCAAATGGTGAAGATGTCACCCTTTGGCGTTATCGACTAATGAATTGCTTTGTTAAGTATTATGAATTCACAGAATGTATAGAAAAAGGATTTGCGTTGCTATTATCTAGCAATTTAGCGGATGAAGTATTAAAACGGGTCATAGCTTTGATCGGAGCCAGGTATGTGCATTTACAATTGTAGATAAGTCGCATGATTGGTTAATTATGCAATGAAGTCTTTTGTTGTAAAGAATGGGACAAGGTTGACAAAAACGCCCTTGATGGGTAATTCAGGCAAACTATCTTAAAAGTTGATTAGAAACAATCTATTTGATTAAGTGAGTGTTTTGGAAAAGTAGGAAAGCGAGTAGTATGATTTTCGTAAGCCAAGGACCTTAAAATGCGCAAATACCTTTAACGGGTCAAAATAAGCTCTTGAGCGAAAATGGGTTAAGAGGATGCAAGACATCCGATAAATTTATCTTTTATGATAGACAAATGTTGAAATTATTAGGTTCATAAGAAGTTATGGTCAAACAAACAAGTTATGTTGATATATGCATGAACGGGTCAAAATTTGGTAAAAGGGTAATCAGCCGAAGGCTTAAAAGTCATAAAGTTAGGTAGTCCAAATGTTGGATTTTCACTACATGTGATGGAGAATTAAATTACGGTCGCGTAGGAAAAAGAATCGGGTAAAACATATAAAAAACGAGAAAGTTATGCTCGTTTCCGTGAAATCGAGTCGTGCTGAGAATTATACAGCACCAGCTGCAACATTCTGTCAAAACTAGGCCGTGGCGTAGCGCGACGGGGAAGGCCCCAGGCCGTGGCGCGACGGGGGTCAGTTTCGCGAAAATTGTTTATTTTAACTGTTGATGCATTGCGAACCCGTCTGGACCGTTTTTAAACGCGTATAAGTTAAGAATGACTAATTTATTCCTTGTTTTAGGGAGTGTAGATACGTATGAAGGTATGTATGTATGAATATAAGTTGTATGTATGAATATAAACTGTATGTATGAATGAAGGTATGTTTGGATATATGCAAGTAGGTATATATATGAGAGTATGCACGTATGTAGGCATACGTGAAGATATGAATGTATGTATGAATGTATATATGTAGGTGTGTATGTAGGTAGTATGTGTATGTATATGTATGCAAGCGAGTATGTACGAATGCGTGCACATATGTAGGTTTGTGTGAAGGCATGTAATAAGTATGCACGTATGTTGGCACGTACGTGTGTATGTAGGTACGTATGTATGTAAGTAGTTATGTGTGATCGAAGGCATATGTATAAGTATGTACGCATGCATTCAATGAAATTGAGTACTAACGATAATAATAGCGTGCCTGGTGAATGAAGTGTAACGCAGGAATAGCATAGAAGTCTCATCACGGATTGTATGATCAGATGGAAAGCTGGGATGTAAAGAGTTGACGGAATGAAAAGTAAATGTGAATAAATCTTGTATGTTTATAATGCATACTAATGCTATGAATGTTATGTGGTGAGCGCAGGTACTACGAGTCACGAGGATCATTAAGGAAAAGAGATCGAGGACCGAGTCACAAGACAGATTGTACGGGAACGTTGGTGTATGTAATGTAGTAAACTCATGTTATGTTTTTTTATTGTAAATGAGTCGATGGATGACTTTCTGCGAAAGAGTTATGTTAAAATGAAATTTTAAGTAAGTCAAGGTATTTATAAGGAAAGAAATTTTATGGCATAAACTTCCGCTGCGACTTTTTGTCAAATACGAACTAGGGCCTTACAAGTTGGTATCAGAGCCCTGGTTTGAGAGAATCAAGTACGAAAGGATAGGTACTTGAACTCAAACATGTGTGCTCTTGTGATAAGGAACCCGTACAATCCATGACTCGATCAAGATCTAAAGGTAAGCATAACTGCTTGGAAAGGATGATCCGTGAATGTGGTCTAGAACCGGCATCAAGGCAAGTGATAAGACAAATGGACCCCAGGTACGTAAATTTAACATGTGGGCGTATAAAGTGGTATAATTAAGCGAGTGAAAGAAAATTTTAAATGAAATATAATAGTGATGTGGCAATGAAGTTTTGAAAATGGTACACGTGCCGAAACTTAATTCTTCGGACATAAGGTGGCGATTACACGAAGACACGAAACTAATATGTGGATTGTGTACCTGGCCAGTACACAAGAAACATATGACGTTCGTGAGACCGTGATAATTGTTACAGGTATGTCCGTTAGAATTAGGTAGTAGGTGGACGTGAGGGTGAAGAGAAACGTAAGACTTTCAGGAATAAAAGTATGAACGATATGTTAGAATCCGCGAGGCGGATTCGAAGCATGAAAGTAATGAAGTATGAATGACTGTTTGAATCCGCGAGACGGATTCAAGGAATGAAAGGCATGAATGGAATGTTTGAATCTGTAAAACGGTTTCAAGGAAATGAAATGTAGAAATGATACGTCTGAATCCGCGAGACGGATTCAACAAATATAAGGAATGAAAGATGTGAATGATATAATTGAAATCCGTTAGATGGATTCAATTTATAGAAGGAAGAAAAGGTATGAATGGTATGTTTGGAACCGCTAGACGGATTCGAAACATAGAAGTAATGAAAGGTATGGATGTTACGTTGAAATCCGCGGGACGGATTTAAAATGTAAAAAGGATGAAATTAGTCCACATCAGAATGTGTCGATAGTTTGACCGTGGTTGTGTCAAACGAGTCATATGGGTAAATGTAAAGTAAATAAACAAAAGAATGATCGTAATGGGCATGCAAACCTAAGTTGTAAAACGGAAGAAAGAAGTTTTGAACCAGTTATGTGTTAAATGTGTTAGTGATCGACTCTTATGAGTCATAATGAATGACGGGCTACGACCCGGACAATGATTTAAGTATGAATGAGAAGGGTGAGTTTTGTTAAAAATACCGAAATGATGTAATGAATGTCCTTGCAGGTAAGCATGAAGTGAAAGAAGTACGAATGTGTACCTCTTTACATCTACGGTAAGTAAGAAATGTCGGTTTGACCTTGAAAAGTCAAACTGCAAAAGTAGACAAACTAAGTAACCAAAATAAAAGAATTGCATGTAAGGAATGATGTGTGGAAAATGTTATAGCATATACGTAGGAAATTGTAAAAAAAATTATAGGTGAATAATCACCTAGTATAATGAATGTTTGAATGAAAAGTGCTAACCGCTGATTTTGTAGATATCAGTGGTAGAACTCTCAATGTGACGAAACCAAATGAATTGGTAAATTGGGAACGACCTACGAAGTGAATGTTGGAATGGGGATGGCCTAGTATGGAATGTTTGATTTTAAAAGTTGACATAAGAAGAAAACTATGTCATCAAGAAGTTAGTCTCAAAGGTTTGAGTGAAAACTTCGAGTATTGGTTAAATTCTCGTATAATGAATTTACATGACACGTATACTTATGCAAATTAAGAAATGCATGAAATGAGAGTAATAGTAATGTAAAATGAATAGGATGATTTGAAAGTAACGTAAGGGTAAGCATGGTATAAATAACTATAGAAATGTAGAACGATGTTAACTATGGAGTTAAACACGTAGGTGTGACTATGAAATAGTAGTTTTGTTGTGATTACAAAACAAGAGTTAAATGTAATATAATGTGTTTATAGAATGAAATCTTAAAGGACGAGGTGAAGATATTAGATCTGTTATAACGGATCATACGAATGTAAGTACGATAATAAGTGTGAAGAAGTATGTATATTGACCCACTACAATCGGGCCGAGGAAATGAGAATGTTATGTAAAAGTAAAGTATGAAACGTATGGACTTGTAAGAAAGAAGTCAATTATATGAATAGTTATGAATCGAGAATGGATAGTTACTTAGTATTATGATGTACCTGTCGAAATTAAACATAGATGTGTATGTATGAATTACGAATTTAGATCCTATGGTCGATGAAAGTAATATGAAGGTTGTAACGAACAAAAAGGAATGTTATTAATGGGAGTGTTTCAGGTAGACAAAATGGTGTAACGTACGTGATGTATGAGTATTGGAATGATGAATAAAACGCTAGCTATGAAGCATGATAGACACTAGCAATATTTAGTGAAGGTGACACTAATAGGAACTCTGGGACGGGTTCTTAAGGATGGAAGGTCGTCATTAGATGGACGCATGGTCATGTTCAGGAACTGGTAGAAAAGATAATTAGTGTTAATGGAAGTGAGAAGGTTTCGGGGACGAAACCTCATTTAAGGAGGGTAGACTTGTAACACCCCAAAACCCGAATGTTTATATTTGTTGTATATCCCTATATGACACATCATGAAATAAATAACTAGGCTATTTAACCTAGTTAAGTGTATGGCCAAAACTATTAAATGGAGAGAGTTGTGCCAAATGTGTTTTAAGTGGCAACATGAGGGACTAAATGGAGTAAGATGGAAGTTGAGTTATTAAAATGAAAAATCAACACACACAAACACACACTTCGTGTGTGTTCTCGAACGTACAGAGGCTTCAAAGAGCCAAACCCTAACTCAACTATAATCATCAAATTGAAGGGTGAATCGAAGCTCAAATTCACCAATGAACATGAATTAATGATCACCTTCTCATGGGGATCGTAAGGTATGTCTTAAAGATTTGATTGGTGATCTTTCACGAAGTGGGTTATGTTGTAACTGATGAAATTGTATGAAATTAAGAATGAGTATGTGTTAGAATTGTCATATAGAGCATGGATTATGCATGGTTTAGGTTAATTTGATGTTTAGAGATGAAACCCGTTGATTATGGTGATGATGACGACTTGAGTGAACCATCCATGTCTAAATTCTTGCTTAATGTTGATGTATTTTGATATGTATGGTAGATTCTTGTTAGAGGAATTGAAAGAAATGTGATACTAGTATGTTTGATGTTATGTATGAATGATTCATGTTGATTAGTAGAAGGGTTTGGATGAATTTTGTATAAGATTAGAAGGATATGCATGAGCTAGTTGTACACTATGCTTAGGGGGTAGTACACACATTAAAAGTATGATGAACTTATGGTGAATTTGATATTTGATCACTTGTAGGTGATTAACAAAGTAAGTTATGAAGTGGGTTTTGATTATATGATAGAAATGATGATATGCTTATGTTAATGATGTTTGAAGTCATATATGTCTTTGAATGTTTAAAGAAATCGGATAAGAAATGATAGATTAGCATGTTATAAGGTTAAGTGATAAATTTAATATAAGATCCGTGTGATAAAAATGTTGTGATGAATAATGGATAAGCTAACTATCTTGAGAATGATATATGATAGTTGATGCTTGGTAAGCGACATGGAAGATTGGGAAAGAAGCGGGTCAAACGGGACTAATGCGCACGGGAAGCATATTCGGATGCAATGTAAGTAAAACTTACACCCCTTTTTGTAGAATATCTATTCAATGTTTAGATTACAAACATGGTAAGTAAATATGTGAATTATGATGTTCCGACAAGTCTTGGTATGGGTCGGAACATGTGGTTATGTTAAGAAACTAAGTTGATGGTTAAAAAGGGTAAAAGGGGCATTATGGTAATTTTGGTTGCAAGTTAACGAAGTAATAAGTTACATGGATGTGATAATGAATAACTAACATCCCGCAAGGATAAAATGGACATTTAGACTTAACGGGTCAAATGGTGAAGATGTCACCCTTTGGCGTTATCGACTAATGAATTGCTTTGTTAAGTATTATGAATTTACAGAATGTATAGAAAAAGGATTTGCGTTGCTATTATCTAGCAATTTAGCGGATGAAGTATTAAAACGGGTCATAGCTTTGATCGGAGCCAGGTATGTGCATTTACAATTGTAGATAAGTCGCATGATTGGTTAATTATGCAATGAAGTCTTTTGTTGTAAAGAATGGGACAAGGTTGACAAAAACGCCCTTGATGGGTAATTCAGGCAAACTATCTTAAAAGTTGATTAGAAACAAGCTATTTGATTAAGTGAGTGTTTTGGAAAAGTAGGAAAGCGAGTAGTATGATTTTCGTAAGCCAAGGACCTTAAAATGCGCAAATACCTTTAACGGGTCAAAATAAGCTCTTGAGCGAAAATGGGTTAAGAGGATGCAAGACATCCGATAAATTTATCTTTTATGATAGACAAATGTTGAAATTATTAGGTTCATAAGAAGTTATGGTCAAACAAACAAGTTATGTTGATATATGCATGAACGGGTCAAAATTTGGTAAAAGGGTAATCAGCCGAAGGCTTAAAAGTCATAAAGTTAGGTAGTCCAAATATTGGATTTTCACTCCATGTGATGGAGAATTAAATTACGGTCGCGTAGGAAAAAGAATCGGGTAAAACGGATCAAAAACGAGAAAGTTATGCTCGTTTCCGTGAAATCGAGTCGTGCTGAGAATTATACAGCACCAGCTGCAACATTCTGTCAAAACTAGGCCGTGGCGTAGCGCGACGGGGAAGGCCCCAGGCCGTGGCGCGACGGGGGTCAGTTTCGCGAAAATTGTTTATTTTTACTGTTGATGCATTGCGAACCCGTCTGGACCGTTTATAAACGCGTATAAGTTAAGAATGACTAATTTATTCCTTGTTTTAGGGAGTGTAGATACGTATATAGGTATGTATGTATGTATAAATATAAGTTGTATGTATGAATGAAGGTATGTTTGTATATATGCAAGTAGGTATATATATGAGAATATGCACGTATGTAGGCATACGTGAAGATATGAATGTATGTATGAATGTATATATGTAGGTGTGTATGTAGGTGGTATGTGTATGTGTATGTATATGTATATGTATGCAAGCGAGTATGTACGAATGCGTGCACGTATGTAGGTTTGTGTGAAGGCATGTAATAAGTATGCACGTATGTAGGCACGTACGTGTGTATGTAGGTATGCATGTATGTAAGTAGTTATGTGTGATCGAAGGCATATGTATAAGTATGTATGAAAGTATGTACGCATGCATTCAATGAAATTGAGTACTAACGATAATAATAGCGTGCCTGGTGAACGAAGTGTAACGCAGGAATAGCATAGAAGTCTCATCACGGATTGTATAATCAGATGGAAAGCTAGGATGTAAAGAGTTGACGGAACGAAAAGTAAATGTGAATAAATCTTGTATGTTTATAATGCATACTAATGCTATGAATGTTATGTGGTGAGCGCAGGTAGTACGAGTCACGATGATCATCAAGGAAAAGAGATCGAGGACCGAGTCACAAGACAGATTGTAAGGGAACGTTGGTGTATGTAATGTAGTAAACTCATGTTATGTTTTTTATTGTAAATGAGTCGATGGATGACTTTCTGCGAAAGAGTTATGTTAAAATGAAATTTTAAGTAAGTCAAGGTATTTATAAGGAAAGAAATTTTATGGCATAAACTTCCGCTGCGACTTTTTGTCAAATACGAACTAGGGCCTTACAGATTATCACCGGAAATGATGTAGAAGATATAGCACGGCTGAAAAAGAATTTGTTTTCGAAGTTTGAAATGAAAGACCTTGGGAATCTCAAGTATCTCCTCGGAATAGAAGTTCTCAGGTCTAAACTGGGAATTTTCATCTGCCAAAAGAAGTACGTCCTTGATCTCCTGGCGGAAACTGGTTTGATTGATTGTAAACCAGCAGATACGCCAATGGTGGTGAACCACAATCTTCACATGGAACTTAATGGCGAGCTTGCAGACAAAGAAAGGTATCAACGACTCGTGGGCAAGTTAATCTATCTCTCTCACACTCGCCCTGATATAGCTTATGCTATTGGAATGGTAAGTCCGTTTATGCACCAACCGCAAGTTGCCCACATGGAAGCTGCTCAGAGAATTCTAAGGTATCTAAAGGGAACCACAGGCCATGGAGTGTTGTTCAAAGCAAATGGACATTTAAATGTTGAGCTCTACACTGACGCCGACTGGGCAGGATATAAGGGAAATCGAAGGTCAACATCAGGGTATTTCTCCTTGGTAAGTGGAAACCTTGTTACCTGGAGAAGTAAGAAACAGAAGGTGGTCGCTTTGTCGAGTGCAGAAGCAGAGTTCAGAGGCATAGCTCGAGGGTTAAGCGAAGTTCTTTGGATCAGGAAACTTCTAGAAGACATTGGTTTCTCCCAAGGGCAGCACCCAGTAAAATTATGTGCGATAATACAGCTGCAATACAAATTTCAGAAAATCCAGTTCAACATGATCGAACAAAACACGTGGAGGTAGATCGACATTTCATCAAGGAAAAACTGGAGGAAAGGATCATAGAGCTCCCGTATATATCATCAAAAGATCAACTAGCAGATATCCTCACAAAAGCAGTCAACGGAAATGCTTTTAGTAGCTGTTTGAGCAAGTTAAGTATTGGAGACCCCACTACTCAACTTGAGGGGGAGTGTCGGAAAGAAGAAAACAAATAGTATAGGGGCTAGTTTGTAATATGGTGGTCTATATAAACACCATCTTTGTGTAACCCTAATCTTGTACAATACAATTTTCTCAATACAATTCAAACCCAATTCAGAGATTATTCTCTATACCAAACAACAGAAAATATATTATTTGTTTATTTTTATTGTAATTTTATGCGTAACTATCAAATACCCATCTAGAGTCGTGAGGCTATTCATTCTTTATATACAAAGCTCGTGTTCGAGTTGGCAATCCCTACACTATTAAGTGCTAAGTTAGTAAAAGACCTGATTGGCTAAGAAACTCTGAACCAATAAGAGCAAGCCGATGTGGTGGTAATTAGTGGTGGGTCAAGGAGATGGTGCATGAGGGCTATGAACATAGGTGAAGATACAAAAGAGTAAAATTTCGTTTAGCATTATTTTAAACCAAATGAATTTAACTTTTTTTTGAACTGCCAACTAAATCACCAGATACGCATCATTGGATGCCCTCAATCGATCAAATGCAACCCCTCCTTCATAATGGTCATAGTTGGATGCATACCCGAGCCACCAATTACGGGGAAAAATCCGTCCGCCCGAAAACCCACTGCGTTAAAACTTGGTTTGGCTCGGTTTCGATCTGACTACCTCTAACAAAATCACTCCCAACTCATCAATTTTACACGACTCTACTCACCTCTTGAGTGTCAAATCAATTAAGGCCGTGGGGTATGGGGCTTGGGTTGGGGCGTGAGTTGGGGTAAAACGCCCAAGCCACCACCCCGGGTGGGCTTGGGTTGGGGCGTGGCCCCTTGGGGCTTGGCTTTCAAGCCGGGCGTGGGGCGGGGGAGCAAGGTGAGTTGGCGGATTGTGATTGGCCCATTAAAAGTAGCCGTTAGCTAGCCGTTTGGGTAGCCGTTGGGGGCAACTTTTTAAATTTTTTTTTTCCTTTATAAATACTTACCACATTTATAACATTTTTCTCACACAATATCAAACACATTCGGTGTAAAGACGTCGAGCGAGCATTCGGTGTTTTGAAGAAAAGGTGGCGAATATTGGCAATGCCTTGTCGACTATGGGACAAGGATCAGATTGGAAACGTGATGTACACATGTATCATTCTTCACAACATGATTTTGGAGGATGAAGGTAGAGCGGTCGTTAGGTAGAGCGGTCGTTACCTACATCAGAACCTTCGAGCTGATTTGTATAACGGTATTATTGTTTCCAACTACCTAAAACATAGGTGTATGTATAACGGTATTATTGTTTCTATGTAGCATATGTTTTAAATTTCCATAAACCATTTTCATGAATCTATTATATACTAACGATAAGTTCTAATTATGCTTGTATTCTCCAAAACCACTTAATCTCAAATTTTTTGTTGCTTCAGTAATGCAAGTGATGCACTTGATAAATTAAGATTCTTAAGTGTAACCGACCCTTCGCTGCTTGGAGATGCCGGTGAGCTAGAGATCCGTATCAAACCTGACCCAGAAAAAGGGACCATCACCATCTCGTAAGATTCTTTACTTTCCTAGAAGCTTCCGTTGTATAGTGAAAACAGTATTTGAAACAATGTTTTCGATTATTTTTTGTAGAGATACCGGTATTGGAATGACCAGAGAAGAGCTAATAGACTGCCTTGGAACTATTGCTCAAAGTGGCACTTCTAAGTTCTTAAATGCTCTCAAAGTACTATGTTCTTTGTTTTTATAAATATATAAAGAGTAAAATGCCATTTTCGTCCCTGAGGTTTGACCATTTTGTGACTTTCGTCCAAAGGTTTGTTTTTCCGCATGTGGATCCAAAAGGTTTGAAATCTTGCCATTTTCATCCAGCTCGTTAACTCCATCCATTTTTCTCCGCTAAGTCAGGTGTTGTTCTGTCCTTTTTGTTAACTTAAAGGGCAATTCGGTCTTTTTCACTTTATGTAGACCGAATTGCCCTTTAAGTTAACAAAAAAGACGGAAATACACCTGACTTAGCGGAGAAAAATGGATGGAGTTGACGAGCCAGATGAAAATGACAAGATTTCAAACCTTTTGGAACTAGATGCGGAAAAACAAACATTTGGACGAAAGTCGCAAAACTGGCCAAATCTTAGGGACGAAAATGACATTTTACTCATATATAAATCATAAATATCTATAATGGTTCTGTGCATCAGTTTCTGAAATGAATATTTTATGGTTTGTTGTGTTATAGGAGAACAAGGATCTTGGAAGTGATAATAGTTTGATTGGTCAATTTGGTGTCGGTTTTTATTCGGCTTTTTTGGTTGCCGAAAAGGTCCTTAATAACATTCCTCCTCTTAATTATTTGCTAATACATTCACTTTTTTTGGAAGGGAAATTAATATATTTTATTATTAATTTTATTCAAATAGGTGACTGTATCCACAAAGAGTCCCAAATCAGACAAACAATACATTTGGGAAGCATCAGCTGATAGTAGCTCATACGTAATTAAAGAAGAAACCGATCCCGAAAAGCAGCTTCGCCGTGGGACAGAAATAACACTTTATTTGCAGGTGATTTATATGTTTTCTTTTTACGAAGTTCATTTTTTTTTGCATGAAGTCTTGTCTTTTTTTGTGTGGGTTTTACAATTGAACTGATAATCTTTTTTTGCTGGTTATAGGATGACGACAAATACGAGTTCACCGAACCAAGTAGGGTTCAAGGTTTAGTGAAAAACTACTCACAATTTGTTTCGTTTCCCATTTACACATGGCAAGAGAAATCAAGGACAGTCGAGGTAAGTTCAATCTTTGATGTTATGGGCCCCACTACCGGTTCGCATTACATCATATCGGCATAATTAATGTTACGTAATTAAATATGACGTTCACTTTACGCAGGTAGAGGAGGAGGAGGAGGAAGCGAAGGAGGGAGAAGAAACACCACCAGAGGTAACACGTCTAATGAGCACAATAAAATGTTGAATTAGCTTGTTGCTATATTATTGTTTTGAATATATTAAAAAAATGCAATGCTGTTTGCTATTGGTTTTCAGGGCGAGAAGAAGAAAAAGAAGACTAAAACCGAAAAATACTGGGATTGGGAATTGGCCAACGAAACAAAACCTATTTGGGTGAGTTAATGCACTTTTATTACTTTAAGTAAGATTTTAGTGGGTATTTCGGGTCACTGTTAGGGGTGTCAATTTTTGACATGACCTGAAAACGACACGAAAATAATCAAGTTTTGGTAGGGGTGCAAACGAGTTGAGCCGAGCTCGACCATGCTCGAGCTTGGCTCGTTTGTAGCTTCTCAAGCTCGGCTCGTTTATTATCTATTAATTGCTATATGAAACAAAAATAATATAAATAATAGACTCGTTTAGGCTCGCGAGTTCGATAAGTGAAGCTCGGGCTTGTTTTTTACTAAACAAGCTTATCTTTAGGTTCGCGCCCGGCTCGTAAACAAGTCTAAATAAGCTCGGCTCATTTGTAGACAACTTTAAATAAAGGGTAAATGTTCTTAAATATTAATAAAAACTCGATAATGCTCGAGCTCGGCTCAATAAATAAACGAGCTTTACTTTAGGCTCAAGCTCAGCTTGGGCTCGATAAGGCTTGGCTCGTTTCGAGCTTTTCCTCGAGCCGATCTCGAGCAGCTTGCAAGCCACTCGGCTTGTTTGTGCCCCTAAGTTTTAGGTTGTCATATTTAACCATTGTAATAAACTAGGTGTGCTTTGGTTGACCTCTTTAACCCGTTTAATAAAACAGGTCGACTCGACAACTCATTTGCGACCTGTTTAATCCATTCAATATAACCCAAGGTTGGAGAACTCGCTAGTCGCTAGTCGGCCGGTGAGGTGGGGACTAGCGACTACTCGGGATTACTCGGGATTAATCAGGATTAATCGGATCGGGTTTTTTATATGTAATTTTCAGTTTTATGTATACATATACACATTTTTATAGGTAAATATTTTAAATAGCTAGGTTTTAACTTTTACTAAACTCATTTTTTTAAGCATAAAAGATTAATTGTTAGAATTCACATGGTTTGGTTGGAAATTGGCCGGAATTTAGAGGTTTTGGCCGGAATATACGGGTTTTTTGCCGGAATCTGGCCGGAATTGCCGATTTTTGGCTGGCCGACTAGGTCCGACTAGGCCAACTAGGTCCGACTAGGCCCGACTAGCGATTAATGGACTGATTAACGAAAAATTACTCAGTTACTGGCCGACTAGCGATTAATCGCCGACTAGTCGCGATTTTTACAACACTGATATAACCCATTTACCACGTTTACAACTTGATTACAATGCGTTTACATTCCGCCAACCTGTTTGACTTGTTATATACGTGACACCCCTTGTCAAAGTTGTTTATTTTACACGATTAAAATGCAGATGAGGAACCCTAAGGAAGTTGAAAAAGACCAATACAATGAATTCTACAAGAAGACATTCAACGAGTTTCTTGATCCTCTTGCATACACTCACTTCACCACTGAGGTAATCACCATTTCTAATTTGTTTTCGACAAATGGCATATGACGTGAAAATCCGACGTTCTAACCGTCACAATTTATGCAGGGTGAGGTGGAATTTCGAAGTGTAATCTACATTCCCGGAATGGCACCAATGAACAATGAGGATGTTGTAAATCCTAAAACGAAGAATATACGTCTGTACGTGAAACGTGTGTTCATTTCCGATGATTTCGATGGCGAACTGGTAAATTCTGTTTTTTATTTTACATACGAGTTTTTTTGAGGCGTTGTTATATTAAATGGCCTAACTATGATTCTTGATATGCAGTTTCCTAGATACTTGAGCTTTGTAAAGGGTGTGGTAGATTCAAATGATCTTCCCCTCAATGTTTCACGAGAAATTCTTCAAGAAAGTCGAATTGTAAGTTTAAAAATCTCATCTTTACCTGATTAAGTCGTACTGTTATAATCTATATAAGTGTATATTGAAAACATACTGTCCTTTGTTTCTTAAAGAAAGTCGAATTGTATATTCAAAAATTCTATCTTTGCCAGAGGAATTTATATTATCGTATTCTTATATACTGAAAAAACACTCAATGTCTATTGTTTAATCAAGAATGCCAAATATTATGTTTAAAGGTTACATCTTTACCTGATTAAATTATACTAACTCGTGGGTTACCACCTACGCTCCGTAGCGGGTTCGAAACGTAGATAAAAATAAGCAAATCGCTAAAGTAAAGTTTTTTGATGTTTTAGTTAAGAGGCTAAACAATGTCATTATTAAAGTTGAGGGGCTAAAGTTGTGTATTATTAAAGTTGAGGGGCTAAAGTTGTGTATTATTAAAGTTGAGGGGCTAAAGTTGTTTGATGTAGTTAAGGAATTATTAAAATTGTTTGATGTAGTTAAGGGGCTAAACATGTCAATATGAAAGTTGAGGGGGTAAAGTTGTTTGATGTAGTTAAGGGGCTAAAACATGTCATTACTAAAGTTGAGGGGCTAAACATGTCATTATTGAAGTTGAAGGGCTAGAGTTGGTTAATACCAAAGTTGAGGGGCCAAAGTTGGTTGATGTGACAAAATAGCATATTTATAGTATATATAATTTAAGAATTTAATTTAGTATCGAAAACATACTCACCGCTTTTTCTTCTTGCACTACAGGTAAGAATAATGCGAAAGAGGCTTGTTAGGAAAACATTCGACATGATACAAGAACTTGCTGAGAACAAAGAGGTTAGTAAAAAAGATTAAATCGAAATATATATATCTTCTATTTTTTTTTTTACTTAAGGTGTATATTTAACTTAAATTTAATCACATAATTTCAGGACTATAAGAAGTTTTGGGAAAATTTCGGCAAGTTTGTGAAGTTGGGATGCATTGAGGACACCGGAAACCATAAAAGAATAACTCCGTTGCTACGGTTTTTCTCATCCAAGAGTGAGGATGAGTTGATAAGCTTAGATGAATATGTTGATAATATGGATGAAAAACAGAACGCGATCTATTATATCGCGACTGACAGCTTGAAGAGTGCTAAATCGGCTCCTTTCTTGGAGAAGTTGGTGCAAAAGGATATAGAGGTACTTTTTACTTATTAAATTAACTAGTTTTTTCTACCCGCAACCCGCCGCAAGGTGCGGCGGTGTCGTACGTGAAATGATAACGTATAGAGTACAATTGACCAGATTCGTTTCCGAACTAATTTATGTCAAAATGTGTGATAACTCAAACTTATACCGTCGAATCAAAACGTATTACATTTGACCCGATTTGTTTCCAAACTAAATTTACGTCAATACGTAGTCCAACTCAAAACGTATTTTCATGAAAAAATTACGTTAAAGCGTAGACGGACTCGAATTTATACTGTGACACGTCCATAAAAAAATAAAAATGTAAGAAATTGGTTTTACTTTTAGGGTAAGCTCGAAACTTTAGAAACTTGAGGGGGGTCAAAGTGACATTTACAAAGTGAGGGTTACCTTTGACATTATAGCAAAGTTTGGGGGTAGAATGGGTTACATGTCAAAAGTTTGAGGGTTAAAGAGAAGTTAGAAAGTATGGGGGCCTTTTTTTGTCAAGTTAGAAAGTAGGAGGGTTATTTTTTTCAAGTTAGAAAGTTGTTTTTTGTCAAGTTAGAAATCTGAAGGGTGAATGGGGTGCTTTAGTTATGGGGCGTTTGGTATGCAGGTGTTATATTTAGTTGAGCCTATTGATGAGGTGGCAATTCAGAACCTTCAGACGTATAAAGAGAAGAAATTTGTAGATGTGAGCAAGGAAGATCTTGAGCTCGGTAAGTTGAGTAGTAAACGTTAGAACGGATGGTTTTGGCCCACATGGACAGAATTGGATCAATGTGGGCTTTTATTGTTTATTGTTTGGGCTAAAAAACACATTCGAACGGGGCCTAAGTGGGCTAAAACTTTAAAAAGAACATGTAAGAGTTAATGGGTTAAATCGGTTTGGTTGACCTTTCGTCAAATTATTATTTAACAATGTAGGCGACACGGATGAGGTTAAAGAAAGAGAAAACAAGCAAGAGTATATCCTTCTTTGTGATTGGATGAAGCAACAGCTCGGTGACAAAGTTGCAAAAGTACAAGTCTCAAACCGTTTAAGTTCTTCCCCTTGTGTTCTTGTTTCGGGAAAATTCGGGTGGTCTGCTAATATGGAACGGTTAGTATTATTTTGAAGTGTCTTATGGTGAATCTGTTTTTTTTGCCCGCTTTATTTTATGTTGAAATAATGAAATGAAATGTTAATTTGCAGGTTAATGAAAGCACAAACTCTTGGTGATACTTCAACCTTGGAATTCATGAGGGGAAGAAGAATAATGGAAGTCAACCCTGATCATCCAATCATCAAGGACTTACATGTAAGTAATAATAATATTATTTTCTAACTATGGGTGTAAACGGGCTTAACCCGAGCTCGCCTAAGCTCAAGTTCGACTCATTTAATTCAAGAGAGTTTGAGCCCGAGCTTGCCTCGTTTTAAGCTTTATGTCAAATGCTCAAGCTCGGCTTAAATTTAAAAAGACATGTAATTATATTAATATATTTTTAAGTATAATTATAATATTATATATATAACATTGTATATTACTAAGTTTTATTTTTATCATATTTTTTGTATAATCATATTTATTATGTATCTATTTATTTGTTATGTAAAATAAAAATCTTTATTTTTATAAATATAATAGGCTTGTGGGCCTAGTAAAACTCGGCATCTGAAGCTTGAGATCGAGCTCGTATATTAAAAGAGCTTTAGTGTCTAAGTTGGGGTTGAGCTTGAGCTCGTCTAAGCTTGGCTTAATCTAGCCTTCAGCGAGAACCGATGGAGTGTACTAGCGGCTTGGCTCATATACACCCCAGTTTCTAACATTTATTTATTTCTTTTAAATTTTATTTTGAATTATAATTTCATATAATCATTTTGCAGGCTGCATGTAAAAACGCTCCAGAAAGCAGCGAGGCTAAAAGAGCTGTGGATCTCTTATATGAAACAGCTTTAATCGCTAGCGGATTCACCGTAAGCTTTTAACCTCACAAAACCCGCTCTTCCATTTTTATTCATTTATTTTAACATTTTCTGACGGTTATTTTTTTATTTGTTGAAATATCTATAGCCTGATAGCCCAGCTGAACTGGGTGGCAAGATTTACGAGATGATGGCGGTTGCTCTTGGAGGAAAGTGGGGAAGAGTCGAGGAAACCGAAGCTGCTGCTGATAAGTCAACTGAATCAAATTCAGACTCGACATCTGAATCCGCTGAGACCGAAGTTGTAGAGCCGTCAGAAGTGAGAACCGAAACCGACCCATGGAGTAGTTGATACGGTTTACATTCATGTATAAACACGGGTCATTAGCGGCAGAGCGGTTGGTGCCGGACAGGGAGTAGAAATTTTGGATTGATGATTTTGTGATCTGTGATGATGTTTCCTTATTTAACATTTTTTGTGTGCTTTATTCAGAAAAAAAATTTAGTGGGTCAGGTCAAAACAGGTCAGCTCTAAACGAGTATTATTCATATCGCTTTGATATTATTAATAGCTTGGCCTAACAATCCAACCTGACCCAAGAATATATCTATCTATCTATCTATACTAATAAAGTAAAACATTGGGAGGATTGTTTGCTGAGGTTTGGCAATCCAACCGAATTGCCTTAAGTTAGCAAAAATGATGAAAATGTCCCTGACTTGGCACATAAAAATGGATGAAGTTAACGTGCTGGATGAGGTTTGGCTAGTTTTGTGACTTTTTTCCAGATGCGTAAAAATAAACTTTTGGAAGAAGGTCGTACAACAGGCCAAACCTCGAGACGAAAATGAAATTTTACTCTTAAAATTTAAAAAAATTGTGAGGTGTTTGGTTGGTAGGCAGCCTATTTTATTATGGGTAGTGTTCTTGATAGTGATAATAACTACTTTATTTTAAATATAGTTTGTTAATTACTTGATTACCAAAAACACTTTGACTAACTGATTTATGCGTGTAGAGGAGGTGAAACCTGAAAAGTCAATAAAGTTCAGAATTCAAACGAATAATACTATTACTCCCAAAAAAGTATAGAACTTCTGGGATTGTTCCTTTGATATATCAATCTTGGTGATCAAGGCACAATGCTTATATATAATAAACACCACCACATCATATACATCAACACAACTTAAGAGAAAATAAGCAGAGAATCAAGATGGGTAGCAAAGAAGTGAAGATAGATAACCGGTTCTTATCGATAATCAAATCGATAATTGGGCGTTTATCATTTGTAGTAGACAAAGACAGAAGTGCCAAGGACTCGGAAGCTGCATACATGGGTTGTGGGCCAGAGGCGACCATGGTTGCAGCTGCCGCACATTTCTCCTCCGCCCATAAAGTTCGTCTTATTTAGGCGGCTGCATATAAGAGAGTCTTGGATGTCATGAGGATGCTTCCATGAATCGAAAATGATTCGATGAGTGCTAAACACTATTTTCAAACAAACTCAGATGATAGTATCTATCCCTATCATATGGGCCGGTTATACGAGTTAAAATTTTATTGTGTATAATATTGAAGCGTATTACGACTCTATGAGTAAAGCTCAGGTGTACCCATGTGTATTGTAATTCCCGTAAACGTTACAAGTTGATTTTCTCATTTACCCCGCGGTAGTACGCACATGTAAAATTGTAAATAATCACAAATAATGTTTTGACGGTCTAAAGTTTCATAAAATTAACGTTTTAACCTTTCATCTTTAATTTAACAGCGCTTTTACTTAACCTTAGGTTTAGTTAACATATCTACCCCAAGCTATTTTAGTTATATAGGTTTTAGCATAGTAGTGGGCCCAATTTTTTTTCATGGGGCGCAACCGAGGGGATTAACATCTCTTATAAGAATCTCTTGCTTCGCTGTCTTAGAAATAAACTTAGTTACCTTATGACAATCCCCACACATCAAAGTTTTTTTAACCACACATATAAGCATACTCTTAACAAATATAAACCCGAAAGCTAATAGCAAGTTTCTCACTATATGATTATTAAGCACCATTATTCTTTCATCTTCGTCGACATTGTGAAGAGCAAACATATAAACTTCTTCCCTTAAACCAACCTCGGGATCCCAATGTCGAGTGCATATTATGGTATTACTATCCTTTTCGGTTTTTATAACTAAAAGACCTCACTTTTAAGACATGTATATAGATGTGAACAACAAATAATGAACTCAACGTGAAACACTTGCAATGCGAACAACAAATACAATCGTACCAGTGGTAACTTTAGAAACAACAATCACACGTCCAATGTATCTCCAAAAAGAAGAATCGACTTGTTAAATCGCCATCCAAACAATCGTAGTCCTTTTAAAAAATATATATCCAACACAACCCACCCAAAATTGAAATTCTTATCAAAGTCCTTCAACAATTATTTGATAGGACTTTGACAACTAAAAAAGGTCACTTGACTTTGATGCATGGGCAGAACTATAGTATTAGTAGCCGTACGGCTCAGTCCCGTATTCGTAGTGTTATTTTTTACTTATTTTTTTGGTTTTATACAAAGGATAACCTTAAAAAAATACGAGGATACTCTTAACCAAAAAATAGGATACTTGATTTTAGTAAAATCCAGTTTTTCTTATAAGCCCAAACATTTTACAACCTGAAAAAACTTGTAGAATAATTAAGCCCGAATGATAAAATAAACCCAAATTAACAATAATATAATTGAAAGGTGACCCAAAATATAATTGATAAAGTTAGCCCAAGACCCAAAAAAAAAAAAAAAAAAAAAAAAAATCGAGGGCTACCCCTAAATTAATGGGCTAGCTCCGCCACTGCTTTGATGGTTGATGCTTAGGAAATTTATAGTATTTTGAATTCTTGATTGATTTTTTTTTAAATTAGTTCTGATTTTTATAACGGGTCGGGTTGATTGCATAACATTACTAAATGGTTCAAGTGTAAACGGGCATCTTTTAAGTGCGTGTCAAAATTTGCATATGAGGTCAGGTTTTGACTAGAGTTTAACTTTTGTAATACCAAACAGCTTTCAACTTGTTATCTTTATAGTCAATTTATTATTTTACCAGTTTAACATGAATTGAACCGTTCTAACAATATACACATGTCAAGTTATTTGGTTTCTTTTTATCATACTTAAATATAAAATATTATCATGTAACATGTTTGTTATATTTATAAAAAGTTATTATATTTTTAATAAACAACATACTAGCATAAGCTTGTTTAGCCGCTTGTTGATTGGCCTTGGTTAAACTCGGCTAAATTCAAGTTTTTAATGAGTCGATATCTAGTTGCTAATAAGCAGCTCAACTCGTTCATACCCGGTAAAGTAGACATAGACAAGGCAGGGGCGGATGCACCTCTTAATAAGGGGTAACCTACGTTGCCCCTTGACGCTCCGACGGTAGTGTAAATTTAGTGTAAATTTTGAAATTTTTTACGTTTTTTCGATTTCGTTACCCCTTTTCTTTAAAACGTTGCCTCTATAAAGGTTTTCTAGATCCGCCATTGACAAGGGCGGAGGATATAGAGGGCTAGGGGGTGCCCGGCCCCCGCCGTTTTTTTTTTTTTTTTTTTTCAGTAATGTAAATTATTGTATTTTTACGTTTATTTCGTCTGAAAGTTGGTGTAAATTAGTGTAAGTATCGAGTCCGGCACCCGTCGAATTGAAAATTTATAGGTCTCGTGACTTTCAGCCCCACCATTAAAAATTTCAAGCTCTGCCCACTAGAAATAGAATTGTAGAATTGACATCACTGTTTCTTGCTTGCAGAGGAGGATAAAAAACAGAACTCAAACCAGAAACTATTATTTATTTAAAAAAGTAGAATTTCTGGGATTGTTCCTTTGATTAATAAATCTTGGTGATCAAGACACAATGCTTATAAATAAACACATCCACACACCTTGCTTGTACCACAATCATAAAGTTCTATCAACACAACTAAAAAATATCAGAAAATAGAGATGGGTAGCAAAGACTTGAAGAACAATAATCGGTTCTTATCGATAATAAAATCGACATTTGGGTGCTTTTCTTTCGAGTCACGTAAAGATAAAAGTACCAAAGGCTCGGAAGTTGCATACATGGGTCGTGGGCCGGAGGCAACCATGGTTGCAGCCGCCGCACATTTCTCCTCTGCCCATAAAGTTCGGCTGATTTAGGCGTCTACACAAAAAAACCAGCCTTAGATGTCCTAAAGATGCTTCCATGAATTCAAATGATTCGATGAACACGACACGCTATTTTCAAGAATACTACAACGTTACGATGAAGCAAACTCATCCGAGATGATAGAAAAGAATCTATCGTCTGAGATGGTGGGTCTCTTGTAATTTGTGTGCTTTCATTGATATATAATAAAAGAGTCGAACAAGTTCGTTCAATCTCGTGTTTGTGTGTTTGATCAAGGGTCTGATTTCCAACAAGCACACATATTAACCAATCAAGAATAATGTTTTCATACGCAAAGTTTCATAAGTATTACGTTTTAACCTTTTAACGTTTTCTTTTCGCAACGTTTTTTATACCTAACCTTGCTTGTAGTTATATCATGAAATACAGAAAATAAACCAACAAACTTAACTCAAAGGAAAAACATGTCTTCTACTTTAAATTACCAAAAATCTCCACAAGAACAAGTTCCATCTTTAAACAAATGAAACCGAACCGCATCTCTTACAAGAATCTCTCGATTCGTTATCTTAGAAATAAACTTAGTCGCAGTATGACAATCCCCGCACACCCTAAGGTTTTTAACAATGCGTATAGGCATACTCTCGGGTACAAATATCAAACCGAAAGCTATAGCAAGTTTCTCACTATGATGATTAAGCATCGTTATTCTTTCAGACTCGTCGACATTATGTAGCGCAAACCTCATATCTGGCACATACCCTTCGCGTATCATCTTAACATTCAACTGTTCCAGCTCAGCGTATATCTGTTCTGAATACGGGCTCGATCTGTCATCAGCCGAAAACACATGCACTTTGTTTTTATATTTAATCCAACTAAATCCCGGTTCTTTTCGTATATCTTTACGTTTCATTTCTTTTCGTAACTGAGCTACCTCATCCCATTTGCCTTTAGCCGCATACATACTCGATAACAATACGTAACTTGCAGGATTCTGAGGCTCCAATTCTTGTAACGATTTTGCAGCCCATTGGCCCATTTCCAAATCACCACGAGATCTGCACGCGCTAAGTAACGTAGACCAACCGAACGCATCCGGGCCAAACGGCATATCGTTTATGAAACGTTTCGCTTCTGCAAGCAGCCCGGCCCGACTAAACAGATCAATCATGCAACTGTAATGATCGGAAACCGGAACAATCCTGTGTTCGTTGACCATTGACTTGAAATACTTGCGCCCTTTGTCCACCAGTCCCGCTCTACTACAAGCTGAAAGTACGCCTATGAATGTTACTCCATCGGGCGGTAGTTGACTGGTCAACATTCGGTCAAACAGGTTTATCGTTTTATTAGCTTCCCCGAATTGGGAATACCCCGAAATTAAAGCGGTCCAAGACACTTCGTCCTTAATCTTCATTTCGTTAAACAACTGATTAGATTTCTCAACGGTTCCGCATTTACCGTATAACGTCACAAGCGCGTTGGGGACGGTTATAAACGAAATCAAACCCGTTACTAGTGCTTGACCATGAAACTGCGCACCTTCTTCTAAACTGGCTAAATTTGCGCATGAACTGATTATGCTTCCAAGCGTATATTCATCTGGGTCTATCCCGTTTCTCTGCATCTCGCAATAGACCCTCACGGCTTCTTCGCTATGACCGTTTTGACCGTAACCCACTATAAGTGCGGTCCAAGTTATAATATTTTTATAGCGCATCCTACTAAATACCTTTTCCGCATAGGTAACATGTTTACACTTCAAATACATGTCAACAAGTGAACTACCGACGTACACGTTATCTAGAACATCGTTTCTTATGATATACGCGTGAATCTGAGAACCTTCTTTAAGAGCCGTACATCCTCCACAAGCGGTCAAGATGCTTCCAAGCGTAAATTGATCTATACCGACACCCTGCATCCGCATTTCCTTAAATACATCAAACGCTTTTTTGTCTAAACCGTTTTGCGCAAACCCTGTAACCATCGTTGTCCACGTGATCGAATCTTTCTCACGCATAATATGAAATAATTGTTCAGAAGCTTCAATCATGCCGCAACGAAGAAGACCCATGATCATCGTATTATACATTACCACATTCCTTTCAGGCAATTCATCAAACACCTGTCGCGCGTCGTCTATAAACCCTGCTTTCGCATACATTTCCACCAACGGACTACCCACAAACACGTAAGATTCAAACCCGTAAGTCACTATCTGCCCATGAATCTGCTTACCCAAACCAACCAACCCGTTATTTGAACATAAAATAAGCATAGTCGAGAACGTAATCCTATTCAAACTCACAGCCTTTCCATCTTTCAACATCAACTTATACGCATTCACCGCTTTATCACAACAACCAAAACTCATGTAACCGGAGATAACCAAATTCCACGACACATTATCTCGTCTAGGCATGCGATAAAACATGTTTTCCATCTCTACTAAGTTCCCAGATTTGGAATAAAGAGAAAGCACATTGTTCCATGAAAATAGATTTGGTTGGGGAATTTTATCAAACACCTTGCGTGCATAACTAATATTTCCTAGTTTATAATAACTATTGATGAGATTATTGAGCAAAAAGGTCTCAGTGTTGACTATGGTCTTTATTATGAAGCAATGGAGCTTCTTTGCTTGAAGCTGGTTATGAGTTTCACAATACAGCTTAAGCAATGAACAATAATAGTTTGATATGGAAGAAGACATGGTTTAATTCAGTAGGAATGGCTGATTGGCTGGTGGTTGGTGCGGTCGACCAGCGGCTCGTAGTCTCGACGGAGTTAACCGGAAAAAAGAACCCAGGACCTATTGGTTCTATTTCAGTGATTCGAATTTGACGTTCCAAAAAAAAAAACAGGGTACACAATGTCGGACACAGAATTGCTTCAACTTTTAACACTCCTAACCTTTGACTTTTTCAAGTCTTTTAACATATTCTGTTTCGGTTTCTAGTTGCCCAATCTTTACGAGATGGCCCGCCACGTAGGCGTCACATCACCATCCCATTGAGGATGGGCCTCTTCCATTTTTGAGGGGTGGATGATGAGGCTACCCCACATAATTTTTTGACAAAATTGCAGAAAACAACCTTTATGTATACTTCAAACTGCATTTTATACCTTTCACTATGAAATCCGCCAAAACCAACCTTTACGTTCATGTTTTGTTACACATCACAACCTTTACACCAAACCTAGTCAAAAAAGTCAGTTAAGTTGCCCCATGTGCGATGCATGTGAGGGCATATATGTCTTTTCCTTTGACCCCTTTTACAATGAATATTATATTCATCCCTTCAATCACATACACTTGATCAAACCCAGATATTAATATTTATGTTTGAAGTAATGCAAAACAGTTTAATATATATGATAGGAAAACGACATCATCACCATCGTCAAATAAAACACCAGTTTGCTCCGATCTCGGACCGCTTCACAGATGACGCCGTCCTCAAACTTGCCGGAATCTTCATCATCATCCTCGTAAAGGCCATCAGCTTTGGCCCAATCCCATCTTCTCACACACGAACAGAATCAAAACTTCATCCACAATAAACAAAAAGATCAAAACATCTTACATCTTATCAAATCAGAGATCATACTGTTATCGATGTGCAGTTACCAGCGTCTCTATAAACCTCAATCCATCAAACCAATAAAAACCAAATAAAATTTCAACTTTTACCCAAACAATTGAACAAAACCCCCAAAAAAACAACAGAGTTTAACGAATCAATAACCTCTCTCCAAGATCAGAGTTTTGATGGAACTTCAAACCGCAAATTGAATATCAATTCGTTGATTCGGGTATCGACACTAAGTGCTCATTCGATCTCTATCCACAAACACAGTTGCCGTCTTTGTCACCTCCAAACCCATCAATGTTTCCGTTTTCGTCACCGGCGATACCACCACCATCATCACCGGGCGCCTCTGCCTCTTTATTCACTCCGACTCTTTCTCCAACTCTCTTTCTCTCTCTATGTTTTATCTCTCATCCAATCTCTCTCTGGTTTCTCTTCTCTTTCTAGATATTTCTGGATTTAGAGTGTTGTTGTGGCTTAATGGAGAGAGAGAGAGTTGGAATTTGATTAAAAAACTATATTAAATGAAAGGCAAGAAGAAAAGACTATAATACCCTCACATGCATCGCACATGGGGCAACTTAACTGACCTTTTTGACTAGGTTTGGTGTAAAGGTTGTGATGTGTAACAAAACATGAACGTAAAGGTTGGTTTTGGCGGATTTCATAGTGAAAGGTATAAAGTGCAGTTTGGGGTATACATAAAGGTTGTTTTCTGCAATTTTGTCTAATTTTTTATTGTTTAATTTATTTAACTTTTATTGTTTAATGTTTAATTTTTATTGTTTAATCTTTTTATTTGTTTAACTTTATAAAAACAATTCAAAATTTAAAAATAAGACATAAAATCCATTACATAACATAAATAAAAATTACATAACCTAAAAAAAACTTACACCACCTAAAATTTATAAAAAAAGACAACATTTAAAAATTTAAAAAAATTACACTACTCGTCTTCGTCTTCGTCTTCGTCACCGTCCCCGTCGTTTGCGTTGTTCCATATATGTTCTACCAAATCCTGTTGAAGGTTTGCATGCGTGTAGTCGTTGGTTAGCGCGAACGAGTTTAAATCCTGTTGCGTCGGCTCTACCGGGACAGTATTCCCGTAAGATGCATTCTCATCATACTCACAAATCGCCCGACCTTCGTCTTCAATAATCATGTTATGGAGCAAAATGCAAGCGTACATACAAAGGCGCAACCTCTTCGGTGTGAACGCACGTGCCAGTTGTTGAATGATGGCCCATTTTTTTTAAAACACCAAAACAACGTTCGATGTCTTTTCTTGCAGCTTCTTGACGCTTGGCGAATTTTTTCCTTTTTTCATCCTCGGTAAATGGAATAGTCTTGACAATTGTAGACAAAGACGGATATATTCCATCAGCAAGATAATACCCGCGTCTATACTCAACCCCAGAAACTGTAAAACGGGTGTCTGGACCGGTTCCATTAACGACATCGCTAATGATCGCCGATTGGTATAGCACGTTGAGGTCGTTGAGTGAACCTGGGAGACCAAAGAAAGAATGCCAGATCCACAAATCTTGTGACGCCACGGCCTCAAGTATTAAGGTTGGATGGCTGTGATCACCTCGCGTGTATTGGTCGCGCCACGCAGTCAGGCAGTTATGCCACGCCCAATGCATACAATCAATGCTACCAAGCATTCCCGGAAACCCGTGCCGTGCTTCATGAGCTTGGTACAACTGTTGAACATCATACGCGTTTGGTTTCCGCAAATATTGTTTGTTATACAGTTTCACCACATTATGGCAAAACCGATACAAACATTCCCGCGTAGTTCTTGCCGACATCTGTAAGTACTCGTCCAAAGCGTCGGCCACTGTCCCGTACGCCAGTTGGCGAATGGCCGCAGTACACTTTTGTAACATGGTGAACCCTTCATAATTCCGAGCATCGGGTCGTTGCGTGAAAAACGGGTCTAGCCCCGCCAAATCATCAGCAATCCGTGTGAATAACCGGCGACTCATTCGGAACCTTCGTCTGAAAGTTGTAAAGAGGTGCATCCAAAAAATAATCGTTCACCAATTTCTCGTGCGCTCCTGTCGTAAAAAATATATAAATACGAGGAAATAAGGAATAAGGATAATAAAATTTATTAATGACAAACCTTCGCGGTCTCTGTTAACCCGTATTCGTCTGGTAATAACGCTTTCAGACGAGACGTCTTCCTCTTCCTCTTCCATAAGAATCTGCGCCGCCTTTACCACAGCGTTTGCGAAAAACATCTCCTCTTCGTCCAAAGAACCCGAGGACCACCAAGAATTAGATGCCATTGTGGATGATGAGATGGTTTTATAAAATAATGGTATAAAAATGAGAGTGTTTTGGGTTGAAAGTGGGGAGAAAATGGTGAAAAATGGTATAAAATGAGATTGTTTTATAGAAAAAAGGATTTTTTTTATTAAATGCATATAGCCGTTGAACGGCTATATATTCAAAAAATGGGGCCGTCAACATCGTCTTGAGCACGCCGGTTATCACAAGCCGGGCCAAGGGGGGCGGTGTGGGGGACCGGCGCCGGCCTTCGCCGGGCCTAAGCCGGCCCCCCATACCCCTTGGTCTAAGCTCGAGCTCGACTCGGGCTCGGCTCGCTTATTATCTATTAGTTAATATATATTAAACAAAAATAATATAAATAATAGACTTTTTAGGCTCGCGAGCTCGATAAGTGAAGCTCGGGCTCGTTTACTAAATAAGCTTATTTTTAGGTTCGAGGCCGGCTTGTAAACAAGTTTAAATAAGCTTAGCTCGACTTGGCTCGTTTACACTAAGACTCGACGAGCCTAACGAGCTTCACATGCGAGCCGCTCGGGCTCGATAAACAAACGAGCTTTATTTTAGGCTCAAGCTTGGCTTGGGCTCGATAAGGCTCGGCACGTTTTGAGCTTTTTCTTGAGCCGATCTCAAGTAGCTCGCGAGCCGCTCGGCTCGTTTGCACCCGTAGTTGTCTCCACCAAATCTAAATCCAAATCTAAATCTAAATCTAAATCCAAATCCACATAGATGTTACTCCAAGAGTGGGTTATGGTTTTCTTTTCCATTTTTTTATTTAATATATGTAATTTTTAAACACATTCTTTTTTATTTGTTTAATGTATTTTATTTATTATAAATACGAATATTTTTAAGAAAATTAATAATTGCATAAAAATTATAGAAATTACAAATAAAAAAACACAATTTACCATCTAAAATTACATACTAAAATCATAAAATAATATTGCCTAAACATACGAAAACCACTACTCGTCTTCAACGGGATTGACACGGTAGTTATTCTAGATATAGTCGACTAAATCCGCACATAGGTTTCTATGCAAATGCTCACTGTGTAGCGCCCACAAATTTGAGTTTTGTTGCTCCTCGCCCACAAATGCTCACTCCTATTATGTTGACATCTTTTCTTGCCGATTCTTGGCAATTCGCAATTTTTTTTCTTTTTTAATCCCGGAGATCTGGAATAGTTTTAACAATAGCCGTATAGGGTGGATATATACCGTCGGCTAGGTAATACCCGTGCTTGTATGACACCCCATTGAGCATGGAAGAAGAATCAGAGCCTGTACCTCTAATGATCTCGTCAGAAATCTCAAATCTTGCAAGAACGTTTAAATCATTTTTTGAACATGCAACCCCAAAAAAGGCATGCAAAATCCATAAATCTTGTGAGCAAACGGCTTCTAAGATTACTGAGGGATAACCAATATCACCACGCATAAATTGACCGCGCCATGCAGTAGGAAAATTAAGCCATAGATAATGCATACAATCAATGCTTCCTAGCATCTCAGGAAATCCATGTCTCTCTTCATGGAATGCATAAAGCTTTTCGATATAATGCATATACACCTTACTATAGAGGTTTATAATACCTTTGGAAAATTCACACAACACTCCTAACGTACTCATATAGCGGACATCCTTAAACATTCATCTCATAAATCACTAGAAGTGCCATATGCTAATTGACGAAGTGCATTTTTGAAACGTAGCAAAACCCCTTCTCCCTCTAGCATCATAGGGCAATGTGAAAAACTCATCATAATTAGCCAAATCATTGGCAATACGTACGAACAATCAGCGACTCAATCGAAACCGAAGCCTAAATTGTTCATCAGTGTACACACAGTTTTCAGCAAAATAGTCACCAACCAAACGTTCATGAGCACCTTAAATAAAGTTTGAAAACTAACATTTACAAAACAATCCTAAAAATAAATAACAAAACTTATAACACCAAAAAGTTTTAAAAATATAAATTGTATAAAAATACTATACCTTTGCGATCTCTATTTAACGCAACGGCCCTCGTTCTTGGTTGTGAAGTTCCTTCATCTTCACCATCTTTTTCCATCTCGACAATAATTTTCGCCAACTCAAGCATCGCGCGAAGCAAAAAGTTTCCAGCATTTTCCTCATTTGATGAAGAACTTATGGCGACTATTTTTTAAAAGATATAGATGAAGGAGGAAAATATATAAAAGATGGAGAGTGTGGTGAATTTTTTGGTATAAAAATGAGGTTTATATAGTGTTAAAAATTCAAAACTCCTCAAATATTGCATCGGGGAAGACAGGGGTGAGTCCCCGAGCTCACCGAATTACTGACCGGGGGGTTGTTCCCCGACGGGGACAGGTGGCACCTAGGCGCCCCGACCACCTCCCCGAAACCACACCCGGGCTTCTTAACATGGTACCTAACGACGGGCACATGAAACACAACCTGATATTTCACATTTTATGTACTAAAATAAAAATAATAATATTATATGTATTTATGTGTATGAAGCCCGACTCAACCATCCCGACCAAGTCTTTTCTTTTGGACCTTGACCTTCAGACCAGCGGTTGGACGCTACCCACAATGTGGGGCAGTCCCCTTTGGGGTTGTCCGGATTTTCGAACCATGCCATGCATGATGTGTTGTGCATGCTCGTATGACCATCCCTATTTCTCATCTATCATTACCGCTTTAGGAGCATATTTTCATTTCCTCAATTACTCTTATCCATCACTTTCATAATTCAACCTATGTTATACTAATCAATCATCCGTCACGCTTTCTTTTGTATATATATTTTTATAATATCAAATTGTAGCAAATAATGTATATATTTGCCCGCATATAATGTATATATGTATGGGCCCTCGGGGTGGGGGAGGGGGAATTGAAATTGCACCAATTTTTAGGTTATTTTACTAGTTTCGTGAAAATACCGTTAAAAGTGGCAGATGGTTAATCATGCGTCATGTGGTGGCGTTGATAGACGAAAGACAAAAGGGTACATGCACTAATCGACTTTTGTCTGATTGCTGAATGTTACGTGTCTTATGTCTAAGGCTTGATGCAAAACTACTATTGAATTAGGGTCTCACTAGAAGCAGAGCCACTCTATTCCTATGGAGTAGGTAAGATTAACTACATCTTACCCGCATCAGACCTTATCTTATCTTTACTATTGGTGGGATTTACTGACTATGATGATGACGAGGAGAAGGAAATGTTAGCAATTAAAAAAGAACATATACAAGATTAATTATTATGATAATCAAAATCATCATAAAATTACTTAAGCTGTTTAAAATAAATTAAAATGTAATTAACTAAATTGAATAAATTAAAAAAACATATACAAGATTAGTTATTATGATAATCAAATGAAGATGTAGAGATATGGACCCGGGCCCATGGCTTTATAGCCTACTGGCATCTTGGGGGTGAGATAAGGCTTTAGGACCAATAGGTCTTGGGTTTGATTCCCACAAGGGGGTTGTCCCATATTTATTGGGTTTCCTCCTGAATTGGTGTATAGGCATTATGCCTACTGGAGATGGATATGATCGGGTGGTTCCGCTGGTGGCACGATGCTACTCCAGTGGTCCGTCAGTGATCCAAATTTGTCGTTCAAAAAAAAAAAAAGAAATATGGAACTGTGTAAGGACCTGCACAAAAATCGTAAAACGCTCTATAAGTGAAAACCCGAACCCCTAAAACCCTAAAATTTACGAAAAATCAAGAAAAACAAGTTTTATTAGTTGGTCGCGGGCCGCGAAAGAAATAAGGTGAGTCTTCGCGGGGCGCGACAGCTATGCAAAACTCCGGATAACGATCAAGGCCACGTGTCGCACACGTGGCAGACCTAGGCTGTGACACGGCAGCCCTAGCCGTAGCTAGGGTGGCCCTCGCGGGGCGCGTAGAATGGCCTTAAGGCCTTCGCGGGCCGCGAGAAACTCAAAAAGTTGCTATAAATAGGACGTTGCATGGGCAGTCTGCTGTGCTCGAAATTTTCTTTCAAAATCTGCATAATCTGCTTTAAAAACACGTTCAAAGTAGTGAAAAATTTGCCGTTCAAAAAAAAGAAAAGAAAAGAAATATGGACCTGTGTAAGGACCTGCACAAAAATGTCGTAAAACGCTCTACAAGTGAAAACCCGAACCCCTAAAACCCTAAACTTTATGAAAAATCAAGAAAAACAAGTTTTATTAGTTGGTCGCGGGCCGCGAAAGAAATAAGGTGAGTCTTCACGGGGCGCGACAGCTATGCAAAGCTCCGGATAACGATCAAGGCCACGTGTCACACACGTGGCAGACCTAGGCTATGACACGGCAGCCCTAGCTAGAGTGGCCCTCGCGGGGCGCGTAGAATGGCTTGAAGGCCTTCGCGGGCCGCGAGAAACTCAAAAAGTTGCTATAAATAGGACGTTGAATGGGCAGTCTGCTGTGCTCGAAATTTTCTTTCAAAATCTCCATAATCTGCTTTAAAAACACGTTCAAAGTAGTGAAACGCTGCTGCGATAACATGGTAATAACTCGATCACTGCTACGATACAATGTCCGATGGATTAAAACCGATCCGATGGATGTTTAAGTGCTGCCTGAATTCGGGCTATACTTTGTCATTTGTCGTGAGGGTTTTGATCTCGTGAAATCATCATAAATGTTGAATTAAGTTACTAACCTAGTTTCGTTTGCATGTTTATTTAACTAGGTTACCAGGCTTAATCAGTAGGCAGACTCTGTCAGTTTAAACGTGCAAAGGGAGTCATTATGTTTTTATCAAAATTTCTTTGTAAAACCCTAAAGGTTTTCCAGTTATATTTTACAGGGATTAAGTCTTTGTTATCTTAAGTTACTGGCAGTAAGTGGGGTATTGTGCACATTACTGCTGTTTTATCACTTTTAGGTAAACAGACCTAAATAGTGATACACGTCACTTTTGGGTGAACGGACCCAATAGTGATATGACCACAGTCACAAATCCGGTCGAGTGACAACTGGACCAGATAATTATAAGATAGGGACAATTGTAATCGCTTTTAATACTGTAAATTATGACAATGTGTCGTTTTGTACAAATTGAATGACTCGCCAGTATTTCCCCGCTGATAAAATCTTTTTAAACATGTTTCAGGTGATTTACTGTGAACAAGGAAAAGTGCCGCGTAGCACTCCAGTTTGAATGAAGTGGCTCAGTAAATAAATAAACATGTTTTTGTAATCAGGGGATTTCCCAGTGAAATTCCTTTATTGTAAATTACGGGGTTTGTCCCAAAACTTATAATAAAATAATCGGGTGTTTTCAGTTTAAACGATCCTGTTAAATTTTCCACTGCCAAATCAACCACCAATACCACGGGTTTCTGTCCCGCGATTTCTGAACCAGGCAACTGGGTCAGGGGCCGTGATAGAAAAAGGTGGTATCAGAGCCACTGATTTAAGCCAATTAAGTATTTGGAAAATACTTAATTTTTCAATTTGCCATTTTGTGATTCTGTGAAAATTTAATAAACAAAATTTTAATTTGGATTTTTGTGTGTTTCCTTATGTGTGCTAACAGCATGAATGAACTGTCAGAAGCATTCCGAAACTTCACAATCCATACGACTGATATGGATACAACAGGAACCCAGTCCGGTTATCAGGCGGATACCGAGGAGCCATTAGTGATTCAGGCCCAGTCACAGGAGAAACCCAAACCTAAAAAGAGGAGAAGACTTCTGAACTGGAAACGAGGACGAAAGAAGAAACCCGCTGCCCAACGGGTAAAGAAAACGGAGGATCCATAAGGAAAAGGAAAAGAAATAGGGGAGAGCTCTGGTCAAGTTCAGGAGTTGCCACCTTCGGAAGAACTGGATAGAAAATTGGCAAACTGTGACCTCATCGGACCTGCTGATGAAACCCTTTTCAATTTCCCCGCCCAATCAGTAATTTCTATCAATTTGGAACCTGCTATTCCAGACCCAATTATCAACCCTCAACCTCTTACAGGGCAGTTGGAAGAATGGTGGACGAGCGACTGGCATTTTCAGAATTTTATGAATAACCCAAATGTGTACTTTCCCTAGTTTGATCCTGAACCTGCACCTTTTCCACCCATGAACCCGGAGAACGTTGCCGAATTACGCCGCTATGGCGAGGAACTGGTGGATGTGGGAAATCGGATTCGAGAAGTGGGGGAAAACATCACGTGGAAGTACGACGAGAGGGAGCGTCGTTTTTGAAAAGCCAGTTAACTATAATTAAATGTTTTGTATAATAATAATATGTGAATATATATATATATATGTAATATTGTATAATAATACTAAAATAAAACATCTGTAAAATATATGGTGTGTATGGATGCATAAATATTATATAAATTTAAATGTCGCAAGGTCAACGATTTTGGATATATGTGTTGACTTAATTGTGCTTGTGATTGCCCTATTGTGTTTAGTTGCTATCCCTTTTGTGACAATAATGTATATATATTGTTAATGATTCAGATGGAAAACGCAGTAAACCAACCGGCAAACGAAGTTAACCAATCCGAACCAAATAATGAAGAACATTTTCTCAATAGACAAGATATAGAAAATATCGTTGCTCAGGGAATAGCCAACGCTATCCCAGCAATTCTCGCTGTCGTTAAGAATCCCGTTGAACCTTCCCAAGCCAACCATAGCAAACGCACCCGCGATGATAATTTCAGTAACAGTGTGAATGGGGGCGGCGATAATAATAATTTGGTTCAAGCTCCATTACTTAAGAAAATGAAAGTGGAAACGACTGGTTGCACTTACAAAGAATTTCTTGCCTGTAAGCCAGTCGAATTTGCAGGCAATGAAGGGGCGACTGCCGCACTGCGTTGGTTAGAAAAAGGCCAAAGCGGTAATCAAAATAAGTAAGTGTATAGAGGAAGACAGGGTGATGTATGCATCCCACCTTTTCAAGGAAGAGGCGTTAGAATGGTGGAACACGGTGCTGCAAGCTAAGGGAAGTGACGTGGCTTATGCCATGAGTTGGGAGGAATTTAAGGAATTGGTGGAAAGGAAGTTTTGTCCTTCCTACGAAAAGGAACAAATGACAAATAAGTTCCTGAACCACCAGATGGTGGACGTTGACTGTCGAGGGTATGCTTCGAAATTTTTCGAGTATGCTAGAATTGTGCCAACTCTGGCCTCGCCAGAACCGGTGCTCATCTCTCGCTACATTTGGGGACTAATTAGCGAGATTCGCGACATAGTCAAAGCTGCGAGACCCCGAACAATAGACGATGCGGTTGAATTGGCCAACACCTTGACTGACGGACTGGTGCGCACAAGAGAAGAAAACAGGAAAAAGGAATTGGCTCAAAAGATTACCCAAGGTTTTCGTGAGGGTAATAATAGTAGTAACTTCAAGAAAAAGGGAACCGGGCAATCCTCCACTGCTCCATTTTGCAGTAACTGTAAAAGAAAGAATTTTGGGAAATGTAAGGGGTACTGTAATTTCTGCAAAATCCCATGGCACCGAGAAGAGGAATGCAGGAATAAATCCATGATCTGCTACAATTGTGGATAAACAGGGCACTTCAAGCCCGATTGCCCAAAATTGGTTAAGCCAGCTGACAACAAGGCCAAACCTGCCGAAGGAACTAATAAGAAGAATGCAAGAGCCTTTCAGCTGACAACGCAAGAAGCAGATCTGATTCCTGATGTGATAGCTGGTACGTTCCTAGTTCATGACGTTTACGCAAAAGTATTATTTGACTCTGGTGCAAACCAAAGTTTTATAAATACTTCATTCTGCCAAGCTCTTAACCTACCTTTAACCAAACTTAGGCAAGTTTTTACCGTAGAAACGACAGAAGGAAATTCTGTTAATATAGATAAGGTTCTCCAAGGAGGAAAAATAGAACTCTCAGGCCATAAATTTTCTGCGAACTTCCTACCTATGAATTTAGCCGGTTTCGATGTGGTACTAGGAATGGATTGGCTAGTAGCCAACCATGCTCGAATCCTATATGATAAAAATTCCAGAGAAATTCATACGCCAGCAGGAGAAGTAATTTTGGTTACAGGAGATAAGCCACGTAAACCAATGAAGTTCATTTCAGTAATGAAAGTTGCTAGTTATGAACGAAAACAAGGAATAGTGTATATGATTTCGGTAATCATTAACACTAAAAGCAAAGAACTTAAGGAAATTCCAGTAATATCAGAATACCCTGATGTATTCCCAGAAGAGCTACCTGGATTACCACCAGATAGAGAAGTAGAGTTTAGAATTCATCTAATTCCTGGAACTGCACCAATAGCCAAGGCACCTTATCGGTTAGCACCCACAGAAATGTTAGAACTGAAAAAGCAGTTAGATGAATTGTTAAGTAAAGGATTCATACAACCTAGTTCATCACCTTGGGGAGCACCTGTGTTGTTCGTGAAAAAAAAGGATGGTTCGATGCGGATGTGTATCGATTATAGGGAATGAATAAAGTTACAATTAAAAATCGATACCCATTACCTAGGATTTATGATCTTTTTGATCAACTTCAAGGAGCTAAGTATTTCTCCAAGATAGATTTGCGCTCCGGATACCATCAGCTGAAGGTACAGGAAGAAGACATACCTAAAACTGCTTTCAGGACTAGGTATGGTTACTACGAGTTTACAGTCATGCCCTTTGGATTAACAAATGCTCCAGCAGCATTTATGGACATGGTGAATAGAATCTGTAAGCCGTATCTGGATAAATTTGTAATTGTCTTCATCGATGATATGCTTATTTATTCCAAACGCCAGGACGGACATTGTAAACATCTGCATGCACTCTTAACCTTGTTAAGGAAGGAAAAGCTTTACGCCAAATTCTCGAAGTGTGAATTTTGGCTACAGGAAGTGCAATTTTTAGGACACATGGTGAATCACGAAGGCATTCACGTAGATCCCTCCAAGATAGAAGCAATCACAAATTGGAAGACCCCACAATCAGTTGCCAAAGTTAGAAGCTTTCTAGGATTGGCAGGCTATTATAGGCGCTTCATCAAAGACTTTTCTAAGATAGCTGTTCCATTAACTAAGCTAACCTGTAAAAATGTTAAGTTTGAACGGGGACCCAAGCAAGAGGAAGCCTTTAGAATTTTAAAGCAAAGGTTAACAAATGCCCTAATTCTTGCTTTACCAGAAGGGACAGAAGATTTTGAAGTCTACTGTGATGCTTCTAAACTAGGATTAGGTTGTGTGCTAATGCAACACAAAAAGGTAATTGCGTATGCATCAAGACAATTGAAAAAGCACGAGGAAAATTATACGACTCATGACTTAGAATTAGGAGCAATAATTTTTGCCCTTAAGATTTGGAGACATTATCTGTACGAAAGTAAGTTTACTGTCTACACAGATCATAAAAGTTTAAGATATATATTTGGGCAAAAAGAATTAAACATGAGACAAAGAAGATGGATGGAAATTTTAAGTGATTACGACTGTGATATCCTATATCACAAAGGAAAGGCGAATGTGGTAGCCGATGCCCTAAGTTGTAAGTACCATGAGAAGCAAATGCGAGTTCGTGCTCTTAGATTAAATCTACAGTTAGATTTAATGGAACAACTGAAAAGTGTTCAAGAAATAGCAATCCAGGATGATGCTGAAGGAATGAAAGGATGAATAAAGGAATTAGAACAAGGGACTGATGGAATTTGGAGATTCCATAAGAAAAGGATTTGGGTGCCTAGACAAGGAAACTTACGAGATAAGATATTAGAGGAAGCCCATAAATCTAGGTATACAATGCATCCAGGTAATAACAAGATGTATCAAGACTTAAGGAATAACTTCTGATGGATGGGAATGAAAAAGGACATAGCTAGATACGTTTCTAAGTGTCTAACTTGTTCCCAAGTTAAGGCAGAACACCAGAAACCCTCAGGTTTACTTCAACAGTTAGAAATGCCTGTATGGAAATGGGAGTTAATAACAATGGATTTTGTTACTAAACTACCCAAGACCAGGAAAGGTAACAATGCAATCTGGGTGATTGTAGATCGATTAATCAAATCAGCTCATTTCCTACCTATGAAGGAAACCTTCAGCATGGAAAGGTTAGCAAAGCTATACGTAGACGAGGTAGTGTCACTACTTGGAGTTCCACTCTCCATTATGTCAGATAGGGATAGTCGTTTCACTTCGCATTTCTGGACAAGTTTCCAAGAAGCAATGGGGACACGATTAAATTTAAGTACTGCATACCATCCCCAAACTGATGGACAAAGTGAAAGAACGATCCAAACCCTTGAAGACATGCTCAGAGCATGTGTAATCGACTTTGGGGGAAACTGAGATGACCACTTACCATTAATAGAATTATCCTATAACAATAGTTATCATACAAGCATCAATGCTGCCCCGTTCGAAGCACTGTATGGACGAAAGTATCGAACTCCCGTATGTTGGGCAGAAATAGGAGAAAGTTAATTATCAGGTCCCGAAATTGTGTAAGAAACCACCGACAAGATAACTCAAATCAAGGAAAGACTGAAAACGGCTCGAGACCACCAAAAGAGTTATGCAGACAATCGACGTAAACTGTTAGAATTCCAAGTTGGGGACAAGGTACATAGTGTCACACCCAACCGATGGCGGAAACATCGGGGTATGGCACAGAGCGAAACAGATTGGCCAGAAGTTTCTATAACAATTATCATTACCAATTAATTTAAAGTAACATGTCCCATACCATGTCTTAAAAGATAATACAATTATTACCACAAAATCTAGGCAAATAGTTCTGTTCCGACAACTCAGGTTTCATTTGTACAGACAACTATTTGTTGGCATCTAAGACCTTATTCTAGCCTCGATTTCCTAGCAGATAAGCATCCTAAGCACCTGTCACATACGTTAAAATAAAACTCAATACACATAGTGTAAAGGTGAGCATACAAGTTTGATAATAGCATATAGAGTTCGAAAGCGTTATGCATAACTAGCACGTGAAATGAGGCATGTTAGTTATCGACATGAACCTATCGATACCAATGACTGCGGGTTGACTGCCCAAGGCAGTTCGTAATACATGATCACCACTGTAATCCATGCAAATAATTGTCCTTAACAACCCCAGAGTGAACGAGTGCTGAGTCCAAACTAATAGTACTATCGTTGCTAAGGCAGGTAGACAACATTCCATGTGTAAACATAACAAACAAGCATCCATTAAGTCACGTATAACATGCGGTAACGGTTAGCGTTTAAAGTATTGCATAGTGTGTTCGATGTGATTTAGTATAAGTAACGTATGTAACACCCAAAAGTGCGTAAAGCAAAAAGGGATCGAATATACTCACGGCGATTGATGGATTGAAGAGAGCGCTAGGGAGTAGGGTTAACCTGATCAGGATGATAGCATAACGATAAGTGTCGCGTAAAACGATGCAAGGTGCAAGTGGCTCGGACAGCAGTTCGGTCGGATGGTAATCCGGTCGGACGACCAGTTTGTGCAGATGATAATCCATTCGGATGGTTATCCGGTCGGACGGTAGTCCGGTCGGATGACTATTCGAGTGGATTGTTTCTACCTATGGGAAGGATGTGTTTGTGTATGATGGCTTGACCTTTGAAGTTTTCGTTGTATCATTTTGAAAACAATGAAGTATCTCTACCTTTCAGGTCGGTCGGTCAGACGGTTGTTCGATCGGACGGCGACTTGAGTGGCGAGGTTCCTCAGTGAGAACAAGTTCACAGCAGGGCGGTCACTCGGTCGGATGCCCATCCGTCCGGGTGGCAACCCTGTTATTGAACATGTTTAAAATTGTTTAGGTGCTAAAGTCCAAATGTCTCATGATTCGGGTGGCTGTCCGTTCGGATGGTAGTTCGGTCGGACAACAACTCGTTCAACAACCAGACTTCAAATCTTGGCAACATTGGTTAGGTGTGGGACCCAAGGTGCAAGTCGTTCGGATGACAATCCGTTCGGGTGGCTGTCTGTTCGGACAACAGTCCGATCGGACGACACTCCGTCTTGGTCGTTCCGTTCGTCTTACACTTGGCCGTTTTGATTGTTTGTCGTGTTATCGAGAAGTGTTGATATCGTGGTAACCAACAGAGTCCCATCCTAAGCCCTAGTGACCCGACTGAACAGGAATCACCCAAATTCGGTCAGTCCTCCGGTTCAGGACGATAGTTCTTGGTTAACCCGGAATCTATAATCTCGTGGATAGGATGCGGATCTTGAACCAACACAACCACAAGATTGAGTAGTGAGTCGGTCACAAGCCACGATTCTACCGGTTTTGAATGCATTGAGTGTAAAAGAGTTGAAAGAAAGTTGAATAACCATCTTTCAATCCTTTTACTTGTGAATATGTTTAGATCTATAAAAGATCTTTGTTTGTTTATGTGGAAATCGGTTAGATCTAAGTTGTTCTTGGTGGATTGAGGCCAAAACATGAAGTTCTTCAAGAACACATGATGACGTCATCCTAGAACACCTTGAATCTTGATGATTTCACGGTTAAAAGTTAATATTCAAAAGATAGAAAGGTGTAGGAGTGCGTGTAGATGAAGGAAGTACAAGATTTAGGACGAGATCTTACCGGGATTGCGAGAAATCGGCGAAAAAGCGAAGAAAACGGGCTGGTCGGACGTCACTTGCCAAAAGTGGAAAGAATGAAAGTGACATGGGTTATTTATAGGATACCCAAGTGGAAAGGGGCGGGTCGGTCGGATGGCATCTCGCCCGGATGGCAATCCGGTCGGATGTCATCTTGGTCGGATGTCATCTCGGTCGGATGGCAGCTCGCTCGGGTGGCAGCCCGGTCGGATGGCAATCCGGCCGGCTGGCACCTGGTTCGAGTGCTCGGCTAGATGAGTTTTGTCGTTTCGATTTCGATTGCGATCGTTGCGATTTGATTCGAGTTTCCTAGTCAAATTACTTTTAATCCCAACTACTCATATCTTGCACTGTCTCTTCTCCACCAATATATCATTTCGATTGCGATTGAGTTCGATTGCAATTGAGTTTCGATTGCGTTTCGATTGATTACCACAACATAACACAAATAAACATGCACAAGTAACACATAAGGAACACACACACGTATAACAATAACCAAAATGCGTATTTCGAGTTGCGAGGTCGATTGCGATTCGATGTCGATTAAATTGGATTGATTAGCGTTTAGTTGACTTTATCGCATTGTTACTTTCTATAGTTCACAGTCGTACGTCGATTATATAGCAAATAACACACGTCGATTATTGTATTTATTGACACTTACTCAACATAATACAGCTAAAATAAACACATAAAAGAAATTCACTACAAGTCAAGTTGCGAAATCGGTCGTTGACTTTGACCTTGACTTTGACTTCAGAAACACGGGGTGTTACAGCCTCCCCTAGTTGAGGGAATTTCGTCCCGAAATTAGGCCGAAGCTGTAACAAACAACTGCGGGTACTTCGCCTTCATGTCGCTTTCGAGTTCCCAAGTGAACTCTGCGCCTCGTTTGCCTTCCCATCGGACTTTCACAATAGGAATGCGAGAGCGTCTGAGCTGCTTGGTTTGGCGATCCATGATTTCGACAGGCTTCTCCACGAAGTGCAGTGTTTCGTTTACTTGGAGGTCATCAAGAGGTACAATTAAATCATGCTCAGCCAGGCACTTGAGGAGGTTTGACACATGGAAAGTTGGGTGGACGTTACTAAGTTCCTCCGGTAGTTCGAGTCTGTAGGCGACTTTTCCGATCCTTTCCAAAATCTTAAAAGGTGCAACATATCGAGGCGCTAGTTTCCCTTTCTTGCCGAATCTGACCACACCCTTCCAAGGTGATACCTTTAGGAGTACGTAGTCGCCAACATCAAATTCAAGGGGCTTGCGTCGTCTGTCGGCGTAACTTTTCTGTCGACTTCGAGCTTTCAACAAGTTGTATCGAATCTGGAGGACTTTGTCAGTCGTTTCTTGCGATAGCTCGGGACCGGTTAGTTGCGAGTGGCCGATCTCGTGCCACACAATAGGCGATCGACATTTTTTTTCGTATAAAGCCTCGAATGGTGCCATTTGAATGCTGGCATGGTAAATGTTGTTATACGAGAATTCGACTAATGGCAGGTATGTATCCCAATTACCACCGAAGTCTATGACATACGAACGAAGCATGTCTTCAAGAGTACGAATCGTTCTTTCAGTCTGACCGTCGGTTTGAGAGTGGAATGCGGTACTTAGATTAAGCGATTTACCGAGAGCCGTTTGAAACGTTTCCCACAGTTGCGAGGTAAACCGAGCATCACGGTCAGAGATGATGTCACGAGGCATCCCATGATTACAAATGATCTCATTGGTGTAGATTCGGGCTAATCGTTCTACCTTGTAGTCTTCCCGTATTGGCAAAAAGTGAGCTGATTTGGTCAACCGGTCAACAACAACCCAGATGTTGTCGTGACTTGATGACGTGTGCGGAAGCTTTGTTATGAAGTCCATAGCTATACTCTCCCACTTCCACATAGGGATCGGCGGTTGTTCAAGTAAGCCAGAGGGTCTTTGGGGTTTTGCCTTGACTCTTGCACAAGTCAGGCATTTTCCAACGTAGAGAGCAATATCCCTTTTCATGCCCAGCCACCAGTACTTGTAGCGAAGGTCCTGGTACATTTTGTCGGCACCGGGATGAATAGAATACCGGGATTTGTGGGCTTCGTCCATCAAAATCTGTCGCAAATCGGTCCGTTTAGGGATCCAAATTCGGTCCAGAAAGTGGAATATCCCATTCGACTTATTCACAAGTTGAGCTCCATCGAGATAGATTCGCTCCTTCTTCAGAGTGCGTTCATTAAAACAAGCATGCTGGGCTTCGCGGATGAGAGCTTCGAGATCGTATTGGGCTTGGACATTGCGAATGCTGAGCAAATAACTTCGTCTGCTGAGAGCGTCGGCAACAACATTTGCTTTGCCTGGGTGATAACGAATCTCACAGTCGTAATCGTTGAGAAGTTCTACCCATCGGCGTTGACGCATATTAAGTTCTTTCTGATCAAAGATATGTTGTAGGCTCCTATGATCGGTGAAGATCGTACACTTGGTACCATACAGGTAGTGTCGCCAAATCTTTAACGCAAAAACAACTGCGCCTAGCTCGAGATCATGGGTTGTATAGTTCTTCTCGTGGATTTTGAGCTGACGAGATGCGTAAGCTATAACCTTGTTCCGCCGCATAAGAATACAACCAAGACCAAGGTTGGAAGCATCACAATAGACAATGAAATCATCGTTTTCGTCGGGTAGAGTGAGAACAGGAGCATTGCAAAGCATGTGCTTGAGGGTTTGGAAAGCAGACTCTTGTTCAGTTCCCCAAACAAAAGGCTTGTCTTTATGCGTGAGAGCGGTAAGCGGCACAACGATCTTTGAGAATCCTTCGATAAATCGTCGATAATAGCCCGCTAGTCCGAGAAAAGAATGGACTTCAGATGGGTTCTTAGGTGTAATCCAACTCTTAACGGCTTCAATCTTTGCAGGATCGACGTGAATACCCTGACTATTGATAATGTGACCCAGAAACTGAACCTCCTCCAACCAGAATTCACACTTGGAGAACTTGGTATAGAGTCGATTCCCCTGGAGTAGCTCGAGAACCAAACGTAGATGTTGCGCGTGTTCGGCTTTCTATTTGGAATAGATCAAGACATCGTCGATGAATACGATGACGAAACGGTCGAGATATGGTTTACACACGCGATTCATCAGATCCATGAAAACCGCGGGTGCGTTGGTTAGACCAAAAGGCATAACAACGAATTCGTAGTGGCCGTATCGAGTGCGAAACGCAGTTTTGGGTATATCCTCCTCTTGAATGCGTAGTTGGTGATAGCCTGAGCGTAGATCGATATTTGAGAAACACGTAGCACCTTGTAGCTGATCAAACAAATCATCAATGCGAGGCAGGGGATAACGGTTCTTGATAGTTAACTTATTCAATTCCCGATAGTCGATGCACATCCTGAACGACTCATCCTTCTTTTTGATGAAAAGGACTGGCACGCCCCAAGGAGAGGTGCTCGGGCGAATGAAGCCTTTCTCTAGTAATTCCTGGAGTTGGTTCGAGAGTTCACGCATTTCGGACGGTGCGAGTCGGTAAGGAGCTTTAGCCACAGGGTTGGCTCTAGGAATGAGGTCGATACGAAAGTCGATATCACGACTTGGTGGTAAACCGGGAAGGTCGTCAGGGAACACATTAGGAAATTCACGAACCACAGGAACGTCTTTCACCTCTGTCTTTCCTTTCTTTTCCTTCTCCGCTACTACAATGTTAGCCAAGAAAGCTCTGTATTCCTTGCGGAGATACTTGCTTGCTTGGACACATGACATGAGTTTGAGACCCTTCGAAGCAGTTTCACCGTAGACACACAATAAATCACCATTCGCGAACGAGAATCGAATCAACTTATCGAAGCACACAACTTCAGCATGGTTTTCACGAAGAAAGTCCATGCCTACTATGACGGCAAAACTTCCGAGTTGCATCGGAATAAGGTCGATTGGGAAGATGTGATTGTTGAGCTCAAGAGTACAATCACGAAGAACAGAATTAACGGCGACAGTTCTTCCAGTAGCTACTTCAACATCGAACGTCGAGGAGAGTTGGGAGCGTTTACGACTAAGAAGTTTCTCGAATTCAAACGACACAAAGCAATTATCGGCTCCAGTATCAAACAAACATGAAGCATAAATACCATTCAAAAGGAACGTACCATTGACCACGTTGTTGTTAGCCTAGGCTTGGCGCACATTGATGTTGAAAGTTCTGGCGCGTGCGGCTTGCTGCTGTTGCTGCTGCTGCTGGGGCTCTTGTTTCACAACCCTGTTTGGGCACATGTTCGCAAAGTGGTTGGGATCACCACATGCGAAGCAGACTCGGGCGTTGACCGCGGGTGCCTGAGCCGCTTGTTGGCCTTGTGGGGCTGGGAGCAGAGCTTGATGAGCAGTGGCTTGAGCTGGGGCTTGACGAGGACCAGTACGGCAGTTGGCAGTGAAGTGGCCGTACATGTTGCAGTGAGCACAGAAACGACAGGCGAGACCCAACGGGTGATGATAAGAACATGTTGGGCAAGCCGGGTGGGGGCCTGTGTATGCACGCTTTGCTGGTGGTGCATAAGTAACTGGTGCTGGTCGGTGGTGGTGCTGCTGCTGAGCCGGTACGGCTTGAAGAGGGGCAGCAGTGGTAGTGACAGCACAGTTCTTGTTGCTGGAGCTGCTGTTGTTCTTCTTCTTCTTGCGGCATGAGGAGTTGGACGATTGAGCGGTGGTGGTTTCAGCGGTTGGTGCGGTGGTGACTTGATGCAGGCTCTTTGAAGCTTTATCCCAAACACCAGCTTTTACCCGCTTGTCGTTGATTTCAGCGGCAAGCAAGTAAGTTTCTTCGATCGTTGTGGTCTTTGCGGCATGCACAAAATCCGCAACACAGTCAGGTAGAGCTCGAATGTACTTCTTGATTGCCATGTCGGGCGTCTTCACTTGATCGGGACAGATGATGCTGAGCTGCTTAAAGCGAGTAGTCAGGGCAGCGTTGTCACCTTCCTTCTGCTTAATATTCCAGAACTCATCCTCTAGCTTTTGGCGTTCATGGGGAGGACATAACTCATCCATCATGACGGCCTTCAACTCTTCCCACGTCAGCTCATAAGCTGCATCATTCCTGCGTTTGTTTCTCTCGGCCGTCCACCAGTCTAATGCGCGGGACTGGAAGACGCCGATAGCGTTTAGAGTACGGAGATTTTCCGGACATCTACTCTGGCGCAGAGTGACTTCGATGGAATCGAACCATTGAAACATAGCCGTCGGGCCATCTTCTCCAGTGAATTCCTTCGGACCACATGCCTTGAACTGCTTGAAGCTGAAAGCAGTCTTGGTATCAACTTTAGGAACTTCGGTTCTCGACTCCTCAGATGATTTGCTGACGTTCTCGTAAATCTCACTCACGATCTGAGGCACAACCTTGGCAACTTGTTTCGCGAGGATGGCAGCAAGGTGTTTGTCCCTCTGTTCTTGGCGAGAGAGTCGTGGGTGACGGGATCCAGATGATGGTCCAGTTGACATTATCTGCAACAGACATCGTCGTAGGTCTCAGACACATCATAATCGAATCTCTCCTCACACGTCTATTACTTACTAAAGCTCAGGAACGCAATGTAACATGTATCACATAAACACATAGGCACATAATCACAGATTCACATAAACACAGAAGCACATAAGCACGTAATGCATAGAATTCACAGAAGCACATAAACATGTAATCACAAGATGCAGTCAGAATACAGAAACCTATCATTCAAAGCCCGTGCGCGTTCGAGAATAGCGATCGCGAATAACTTGTCGAGTAGTATAGTATAAGCGTATATCATAGCATAAGGTCGTCCATAATTTAGCGATTTGTCAGCGCTTTGAGACAGAAATGCAGTACGAGTCATGCGTGTCGATCGAAGTAAAAGCAAAAATGAATAAATCTCCAAAATTTAAACATATAAACAGACAAATTCACATAAAACATATAAAATCAACGAATCATCAGAGTTAGTAGTTGCGGGCTCAGAATCTAAACACTTAAAAATCGAGAAATAGATTGTCTGCGGCTATTAGACATTGACTATCCAAAGTGATTCGACTATTCTCAAGGACTTGTTGTACACACTTTGACCTTCAGGGCTGTGCTTTTGCCTCGATTCTTGGCGTTTGGCACGCATCCCGTTAGTCATACCGTGACTTCAGGTCGTTGGAGTCCGTCGAGACTTTGGTGAGAGTTTTGGAAAACCAAGTAAAAGTTGGAATCAAGTCGTCAAGGTTAGGGTTTCACCCCTCGCTTAACAACCTCATTCCTGTTTTGATAAAACAGGAGAGAATTATGCGTCAAAGTATGGATTTCACTCCTGGTTCAACGCAAATCCTCGTATTTATAGATGAAAATGTGGGTTGAACAAGCAATTTAGTCGAGAGTTTGCATTTTTCACACCTAATCTCGACTTAATCGCTTATTCATAGTTGAAAATTCAAGTGCAGTGATACTGTAACGTAGGCGAGAATAGCGAGGAGTAGCAGTAAGCTCATACATAATCCCTACTGGACATGTACGAGTCGGTCTGTTGGTTCCTAACTATAGACTAGGTCTCTAAGACATCGGCCCGGACTAGGTCTAGTCTTGCCTAATTCCCTATAGTTATGGCTCTGATACCAATCTGTCACACCCCAACCGATGGCGGAAACATCGGGGTATGGCACTGAGCGAAACAGATTGTCCAGAAGTTTCCATAACAATTATCATTACCAATTAATTTAAAGTAACATGTCCCATACCATGTCTTAAAAGATAATACAATTATTACAGACAAAATCTAGGAAAATAGTTCTGTTCTGACAACTCAGGTTTCATTTGTACAGACAACTATTTGTTGGCCTCTAAGACCTTATTCTAGCCTCGATTTCCTAGCTGATAAGCATCCTAAGCACCTGTCACATATGTTAAAATAAAAGTCAATACACATAGTGTAAAGGTGAGCATACAAGTTTGATAATAGCATATAGAGTTCGAAAGCGTTACGCATAACCAGCACGTACACAGAGTGAAATGAGGCATGTTAGTTATCGACATGAACCTATCGATACCAATGACTGTGGGTTGACTGCCCAAGGCAGTTCGTAATACATGATCACCACTGTAATCCATGCAAATAATTGTCCTTAACAACCCCTGAGTGAACGGGTGCTGAGTCCAAACTAATAGTACTATTGTTGCTAAGGCAGGTAGACAGCATTCCATGTGTAAACATAACAAACAGGCATCCATTAAGTCACGTATAACACACGGTAACGGTTAGCGTTTAAAGTACTGCGTAGTGTGTTCGATGTGGTTTAGTATAAGTAACGTATGTAACACACCCAAAAGTGCGTAAAGCAAAAAGGGATCGAGTATACTCACAGCGATTGATGGATTGAAGGGAGCGCTAGGGACTAGGGTTAGCCTGATCAGGACGATAGCATAACGATAAGTGTCGGGTAAAACGATGCAAGGTGCAAGTGGCTCGGACAGCAGTTCGGTCGGATGGTAATCCGGTCGGACGGCCAGTTCGTGTGGATGACAATCCGTTCGGATGGTTATCCGGTCGGAAGGTAGTCCGGTCGGATGACTATTCGAGTGGATTGTTTCTTCCTATGGGAAGGATGTGTTTGTGTATGATGGCTTGACCTTTGAAGTTTTCGTTGTAGCATTTTGAAAACATTGAAGTATCTCTACCTTTCAGGTTAGTCGGTCGGACGGTTGTCCGATCGGACGGCGACTCGAGTGGCGAGGTTCCACAGTGAGAACAAGTTCACAGCAAGGCGGTCACTCGGTCGGATGCCCATCCGTCCGGGTGGCAACCCTGTTATTGAACATGTTGAAAATTGTTTAGGTGCTAAAGTCCAAATGTCTCATGATTCGGGTGGCTGTCCGTTCGGATGGTAGTTCGGTCGGACAACAACTCGTTCAACAACCAGACTTCAAATCTTGGCAACATTGGTTAGGTGTGGGACCCAAGGTGCAAGTCGTTCGGATGACAATCCTTTCGGGTGGCTGTCTGTTCGGACAGCAGTCCGATCGGACGACACTCCGTCTTGGTCGTTCCGTTCGTCTTACACTTGGCCGTTTTGATTGTTTGTCGTGTTATCGAGAAGTGTTGATATCGTGCTAACCAACAGAGTCCCATCCTAAGCCCTAGTGACCCGACTGAACAGGAATCACCCAAATTCGGTCAGTCCTCCGGTTCAGGACGATAGTTCTTGGTTAACCCAGAATCTATAATCTCGTGGATAGGATGCGGATCTTGAACCAACACAACCACAAGATTGAGCAGTGAGTCGGTCACAAGCCACGATTCTACCGGTTTTGAATGCATTGAGTGTAAAAGAGTTGAAAGAAAGTTGAATAACCATCTTTCAATCCTTTTACTTGTGAATATGTTTAGATCTATGAAAGATCTTTGTTTGTTTATGTGGAAATCGGTTAGATCTAAGTTGTTCTTGGTGGATTGAGGCCAAAACATGAAGTTCTTCAAGAACACATGATGACGTCATCCTAGAACACCTTGAATCTTGATGATTTCACGGTTAAAAGTTAATATTCAAAAGATAGAAAGGTGTAGGAGTGCGTGTAGATGAAGGAAGTACAAGATTTAGGACGAGATCTTACCGGGATTGCGAGAAATCGGCGAAAAAGCGAAGAAAACGGGCTGGTCGGACGTCACTTGCCAAAAGTGGAAAGAATGAAAGTGACATGGGGTATTTATAGGATACCCAAGTGGAAAGGGGCGGGTCGGTCGGATGGCATCTCGCCCGGATGGCAATCCGGTCGGATGTCATCTCGGTCGGATGTCATCTCGGTCGGATGGCAGCTCGCTCGGGTGGCAGCCCGGTCGGATGGCAATCCGGCCGGCTGGCACCTGGTTCGAGTGCTCGGCTCGACGAGTTTTGTCGTTTCGATTTCGATTGCGATCGTTGAAATGTGATTCGAGTTTCCTAGTTAAATTACTTTTAATCCCAACTACTCATATCTTGCACTGTCTCTTCTCCACCAATTATTATATCATTTCGATTGCGATTGAGTTTCGATTGCGTTTCCACTGTCTCTTCTCCACCAATTATTATATCATTTCGATTGCGATTGAGTTTCGATTGATTACCACAACATAACACAAATAAACATGCACAAGTAACACATAAGGCACACACACACGTATAATAATAACCAAAATGTGTATTTCGAGTTGCGAGTTCGATTGCGATTCGATGTCGATTAAATTGGATTGATTAGCGTTTAGTTGACTTTATCGCATTGTTACTTCCTATAGTTCACAGTCGTACTTCGATTATATAGCGAATAACACACGTCGATTATTGTAATTATTGACACTTACTCCACATAATACAGCTAAAATAAACACATAAAATAAATTCACTACAAGTCAAGTTGCGAAATCGGTCGTTGACTTTAACCTTGACTTTGACTTCAGAAACACGGGGTGTTACACATAGGACCATTCACAGTTACCCAACGAATAGGACCAGTTGCCTATAAATTACAACTACCAGAAGAACTAGCCGGGGTACATGATGTGTTTCATGTATCTAATCCTAAAAAGTGTTTATCTGATGAATCACTGGTAGTACCTCTTCAAGATATAGAGGTAAACGAAAAGTTAAAATTTGTGGAGAAACCTCTTCAAATAGAAGACAGAAAGGTCAAACACCTTAAACACAAGAGATTGGCACTGGTCAAAGTAAAGTGGGATTCGAAAAGAGGACCTGAGTACACATGGGAGCTGGAATCGGAAATAAAGCGAAAGTATCCTCACTTGTTCCAGTAAATCTCGAGGACGAGATTTTAAATAAGGTGGGGAGGATGTAAGGACCTGCACAAAAATGTCGTAAAACGCTCCATAAGTGAAAATCCGAACCCCTAAAACCCTAAACTTTATGAAAAATCAAGAAAAACAAGTTTTATTAGTTGCTCGCGGGCCGCGAAAGAAATAAGGTGAGTCTTCGCGGGGCGCGACAGCTCTGCAAAACTCCGGATAACGATCAAGGCCACGTGTCGCACACGTGACAGACCTAGGCTGTGACACGGCAACCCTAGCCGTAGATAGGGTGGCCCTCGCGGGGCGCGTAGAATGGCCTTAAGACCTTCGAGGGCCGCGAGAAACTAAAAAAGTTGCTATAAATAGGACGTTGCATGGGCAGTCTGCTATGCTCGAAATTTTCTTTCAAAATCTCCATAATCTGCTTTAAAAACACGTTCAAAGTAGTGAAACGCTGCTGCAATAACAGGGTAATAACTCGATCACTGTTACGATACAATGTGTAACGCCCCGTACTTTTGTAATTCCACGTTCTTAGAAAATACGAGACCGTTCCTTTATTTTTTTAAATCACAATCGAGAAACGGATTGAAAACGACAAACAACGCATTTTCCGTGTTTTAACGAAACGAAGAACGTGCGTGGCAAATATCAAATAACGACCTTTTTTTACAAGCTTTTAAACCTAAAACGATATTTTAATAACATTTTATGACGCTCAGACTCAAAAAAAGGTCTTGAAAATGTTACCGGGCCGCTCTAAAACGCAAGAACCAAGTTATCGGGCCTTGGGCCCAAACCTAACAAACCCTAGCTATATAAACTATCTAAACACACACATTCACACCACTCACACACACACACACATCGATCCCTCTGCCTCTCTCCCGATCTCGCTCACTTCCGGCCACCGGAGGTGAATTACGGCGACGTTTCGATGCCGACTTCCGGCCACACATGACCACTACATCACGACCACCCCTCTCCCTCCCTCTTTCACGCACTCCCACACGACCCCTCCTCCCTTGACGAACAACCGACCACCACGACCACCGACCTGTGATGACGTGAAGACAAGACAAAGAGAGAGGCAAGTTAGAGGTGGTCCGACGAGGACTGTTGACGGTGACAACACCGTGAGCAGTGGTCGCTGGCAATGGCAGTGGGTGCGACAGCGGCGGCGGCGACCTGCGATGGTTCTCCGAAAAACCTCCGAACAGTCACGTCGTGCTAGTCTTCTTCTCCGGTAGTGTTGTTGATAATGGTGAACATGAGATGATGATGGTGGCGGCGATTTGTTTCTCCCAGACAGCTTTACGATGTTGAATGATGGCTGAGATTTATAAAGGTAATGATACACATCAGATTCAGGCCAAGCTTGGTTCGAGTTATTGTTCGGATTTTAGTCACGGGGCAGAAATGGTTCAGTTTCGGTTCACTTGATTCAGTCTCGGGTTTCGGGTCACGGTCAACTGTTGGGTCAATGGTTAAATCGAAACTCGAAGTGTTCACCGGAGATCGAAGAAACCCACCAGAGACATACGGGGGTCACGACGGAACCGCTTCGCCTCGTTTCGGGTAATCGCTCTCCTTCGTCCTCTTGGAATTCCCGATCTTACTCGTACGTTACTTGCAAGAAATCGCAACACAACCAATGTGAGCATACTCGATCCCTTTTTACGCTTTATTACCTTTGGGATGCAATACATGTACTTTGAATCAAATACACAAACATGCTGGAAATTCTTTTATACAAAAAAATCTCTATATTTGCTCATACGTGTTATACTTGCAATCATACGTGTTATACTTGAAATCATACGTGTTTAAATTCATATGCTTGTACTTAGTCATTGCCATGAAAAATCTGTTTAAAACATTTCTATACTTATACTCAAACTTGTATGCTCGCCAATACTTTTTGTATTGAACTATGCTTTAACATGTATTGCAGGTTTTGATAATGCAAGGAATCTAGTAGGATTGCCTAGAAACGCATTTAAATTTTAATAATACTTGTGGCATTGTAATTTACCTTCAAACCTGTTGTATTTTGTTTCCAATATTGTAATAAACCATTATCATGAAATGAAATTTATTTACTGGAATACTTGTTGTATATATTATTTATTTCAAACTTGTGTTATTTCTAGTTTAACCAATGTAAAATGTAATCATTAAATACTTGACACAAATAGCATTATGAAGTCTCTTGCAATCATGTTTTCGTCTCACTCCGATGTTTCCGCCATCGGTTGGGGCGTGATAGATTGGTATCAGAGCCATAACTATAGGGAATTAGGTAGAATTTCCATGTTCGACCTAGTCTATAGTCTAAGTACCAAAACTTGACCAATCCTGATTCTTGCTTAATATGAAATTCTCCCTATTTGCTTCTACCTCTTCGTTTTGTCTAAATATACAATGTGCCTTTTCTAAGACATTTTACGCAATAAATAGCTTGAAGTCACTCATATTCCACAATCGAAACAACTCATCAAAATAGGGGTGATTCCCGCCTTTGGTGACGAATTTCAATCCACCATACTTGTTATTTTGCACAAAATTTCACCATCAAGTCAGGAGTGATATCCGTATCTTGATGGGAATTTCCATTTCATACTCTAGTGGTTCCTTATTGACGAGTCGAGATTTTATCTTGTTTCGTTCAATAAACCACATTTTGGGGACAAAATTGTCAAGCTAGGATTGATATCCACACCTTGGTGACTGGTCCCGCTCTACGATTTTTAATCTCGCCAAAGTTTTGTATTTTCAATCAAATTAGGGACATGTACTAACTGGAAGGGTAAAATACCGTTAATCGCCTGGCGACGAGAGTATTATACCTATTAGGCCAAAGCATGTCTCCCTAATTCCGAAGGATTTGCGATTCACTTTGGAATAGTCAAAGTTTCTAAATCCGAAGCACTCCAATACTTACCAAGCCTCTCTTTTATATTAACTTAACTTTTATGCGATTTAATAATTGTTACCTAATCATCGTTTTACACAATAAATTAATACACGCATACTGATACGTTATACTTGATTCGGGATTACTGGACATTCTTTATGTGATGAATTGGTCATTAGCTTCGTAAGAAGCCACACCTTAACGTATATAGTGCTTGTGAAGCACTATAGGAGTAGCGCACCGCCTCATGGACTTGGGGTCATGTTAAGTTAAACTTTTACGGATCTTTTCATAGCAACGAAATGACGACATGTGCTATGATTAGATGGCGCTTGCGTTAAACGTTGGGTTGACATTTTGTCATTAACTTCGGATGAAGCCTCACCTTAACATATATAGCGCTTGTGTAGTGCTGTAGGAGTAACGCCCGCTGCATGGACTTGCGGTCATGTTAAGACATTCATACATACTTGCGGACACGATGGTTTGACCAGTGAGATCACATGCCAGTAATGCGTTAATCTAGTTAACTAAATATCGCGTGTGGACTATACAAAGACTTTAATCATACTCATACTTATAACCTCTCTCATACTTAAATACAATCATGCATGCATACTTAAAATTTTATACGCTATCATTCTCACTCGAAATACGTTAATAAACCCTGACCCGTACACTACTAGTACAAACTATGTAGATCATGCACAGACCAAAATAATCACGGATGCATACATGATTATATTGGTATGCGCATGAAAACCATAATGGGTTCTACTGTGTACCATAACACGGAACGTAACATGACATCGAATAGCGAAACGGACGTAATATGGTATAAACATGGTGGATACGCCGCTGGTACTTCCTATATATAAGTGTTTCTACCATATTACCAAAGTTTCGTAAAATATGCCATGGGAAATTCGGTGTTTCCCTGCTATATTGAATACAAACCTTGATCACTCACAATCTATTTCTCGCATCGTACCCAAACGCGCTTCAAAATGCCTGATACTCGATTATTCATGACCAAACTCGTCCTCGTAGCTGCAATGGCTACAACTATCTCTTACGTTTCAACACACTTCGAACGTCATATTTCAATTTTAACTAACAATTCCTTCAAGAGTCTTTCTCTTGAATAAATTTCGGGACGAAATTTCCTAAAGGAGGGGAGACTGTAACGCCCCGTATTTTCGTAATTCCACGTTCTTAGAAAATACGAGATCGTTCCTTTATTTTTTTAAATCGCAATCGAGAAACGGATTGAAAACGACAAACAACGCATTTTCCGTGGTTTAAAGAAACGATGAACGTGCGCGGAAAATATCAAATAACGACATTTTTTACACGCTTTTAAACCTAAAACTATATTTTAATAACATTTTATGACGCTCGGACTCGAAAACAGGTCTTGAAAATGTTACCGGGCCGCTCTAAAACGCAAGAACCAAGTTAACGGGCCTTGGGCCTCTCTCCCGATCTCGCTCACACACACACACACACACACATCGATCCCTCTGCCTCTCTCCCGATCTCGCTCACTTCCGGCCACCGGAGGTGAATTACGACAACGTTTTGATGCCGACTTCCGGCCACGCATGACCACTACATCACGACCACCGTCTCCCTCCCTCTTTTACGCACTCCCACAGGACCCCTCCTCCCTTGACGGACAACCGACCACCACGACCACCGACCTGTGATGACGTGAAGACAAGACAGAGAGAGAGGCGAGTTGGAGGTGGTCCGACGAGGACTGTTGATGACGACAACACCATGAGCACTGGTCGCTAGCAATGGCAGTGGGTGCGACAGCGGCGGCGGTGACCTGCGATGGTTCTCCGACAAACCTCCGAACAGTCACGTCGTGCTAGTCTTCTTCTCCGGTAGTGTTGTTGATAATGGTGAACATGAGATGATGATGGTGGCGGCGGTTTGTTTCTCCCAGACAGCTTTACGATGTTGAATGATGGCTGAGATTGATAAAGGTAATGATACACATCATATTCAGGCCAAGCATGGTTCGAGTTATGGTTCGGATTTTAGTCACGGGGCAGAAATGGTTCAGTTTCGGTTCACTTGATTCAGTCTCGGGTTTCGGGTTACGGTCAACTGTTGGGTCAATGGTTAATTCGAAACTCGAAGTGTTCGCCGGAGATCGGAGAAACCCACCAGAGACGTACGGGGGTCATGACGGAACCGCTTCGCCTCGTTTCGGGTAATCGCTCTCCTTCGTCCTCTTGGAATTCCCGATCTTACTCGTACGTTACTTGCAAGAAATCGCAACACAACCAATGTGAGCATACTCGATCCCTTTTTATGCTTTATTACCTTTGGGATGCAATACATGTACTTTGAATCAAATACACAAACATGCTGGAAATTATTTTATACAAAAAAATCTCTATATTTGCTCATACGTGTTATACTTGCAATCATACGTGTTATACTTGAAATCATACGTGTTTAAATTCATATGCTTGTACTTAGTCATTGCCATGAAAAATCTGTTTAAAACATTTCTATACTTATACTCAAACTTGTATGCTCGCCAATACTTTTTGTATTGAACTATGCTTTAACATGTATTGCAGGTTTTGATAATGCAAGGAATCTAGCAGGATTGCATAGAAACGCATTTAAATTTTAATAATACTTATGGCATTGTAATTTACCTTCAAACCTGTTGTATTTTGTTTCCAATCTTGTAATAAACCATTATCATGAAATGAAATTTATTTACTGGAATACTTGTTGTATATATTATTTATTTCAAACTTGTGGTATTTCTAGTTCAAGCAATGTAAAATGTAATCATTAAATACTTGACACAAATAGCGTTATGAAGTCTCTTGTAATCATGTTTTCATCTCACTCCGATGTTTCCGCCATCGGTTGGGGTGTGATACAATGTCCGATCGATTGAAACCGATCCGATGGATGGATGTTTAAGTGCTGCCTGAATTCGGGCTATACTTTGTTATTCGTCGTGAGGGTTTTGATCTCGTGAAATCATCGTAAATGTTGAACTAAGTTACTAACCTATTTTCGTTTGCATGTTTATTTAACTAGGTTACCAGGCTTAATCAGTAGGCATACTCTGTCAGTTTAAACGTGCAAAGTGAGTCATTCTGTTTTTATCAAAATTTCTTTGTAAAACCCTAAATGTTTTCCAGTTATATTTTACAGGGATTAAGTCTTTGTTATCTTAAGTTACTGGAAATAAGTGAGGTATTGTGCACATTACTGCTGTTTTATCACTTTTAGGTGAACGGACCCAATAGTGAGTGATATGACCACAGTCACAGATCCGGTCGAGTGACAACTGGACCAGATAATTATAAGATAGGGACAGTTGTAAACGCTTTTAATACTGTAAATTATGACAATGTGTCATTTTGTACAAATTGAATGACTCGCCAGTATTTCCCCGCTGATAAAATCTTTTTAAACATGTTTCAGGTGATTTACTGTGAACAAGGAAAAGTGTCACGTAGCACTCCAGCTTGAATGAAGTGGCTCAGTAAATAAATAAACATGTTTTTGTAATAAGGGGATTTCCCAGTGAAATTCCTTTATTGTAAATTACGGGGTTTGTCCCAAAACTTATAATAAAATAATCGGGTGTTTTCAGTTTAAACGATCCTGTTAAAGTTTCCGCTGCCAAATCAACCACCAATACCATGGGTTTCTGTCCCGCGACTTCCGAACCAGGCAACTGGGTCGGGGGCCGTGACAACCTGGACATCGAAGGGAATCACCACTATCTTGAGGCCAAAAGATATAGGGGACCACCATCGAAACGTATGACGCACCCTAGGGACCAGTGCCAAATAAAAAATTATTGTGCGTGGTGAAACATATCCATGCACGAGTGGAGTCCGCCAGGTCAGATACACAACAAAGGGCCACTAACGGTTGCCAGTGGCAACAACCTGGGGGACCACAAGGATATCCTGATAGTGACACTCCACCAATAACATTCCACCATCCCAGCTATAAATAGAAAAGACATAACCCTTAGGTATGGTATCTTCTTCCCAAGGCTCACACTAGCTCCCTCTACTCATTTTATTTCTCTCAAATCGTATACATTCTCACGCCGAAGGGTGGTCACAGTAAGCCCCCATTCCTATGATGAGGCTAATGACGTTGTATGTTTTGCAGAGTCACCCTGTTTCGAGGAATTCAAAGCTATCGGAGTATCACACACCTGTGGAACTTGAGTCTAAGCACTAGCGCGAACTTGCATCTCTTTCGAAGTGAAGAACGAAAAGGAAAGAGGCGAAGAGAGATAAATAGAAGCAGGAAGAGTGGGATGGAGGTGATGTTCACCTTGTAAACACGGAAAACATGGAGGGACATGGTGTTTCCTGCGACACCGCAAGCTCCACGTCAGCATCTCGTGCTCCATCCCGCATGTATAACACACAACCTTATCTATACTGCAATTATAAAATGCAATGAACGTTTTTGTTTTTTAATGTAAACATTTATCAAAAATTATAAATATGCAGTTATGTTTAATGTTTTTGTCAAGATTTCGATACAAATTTTGTTGAAACGAAGTTGTATTCACAATAAATTATTTTTTGACACGCTTTTGTAATTATTTATACTTTAAAAAAATTAGAAGTGGTTGAATGAAGAGTGGCATGTGTGTGGTAAGGATTTCTATAAGCCCTTGGAGTGTGGTATCAGGGAGATGATGTGGCATCCTTCCTCGAAGGCTGTGATTTCGGTGCCCACGGGAAAAATTCTCCGATCTCCCCGATGTATATGTTGTGTGTTGTTGAGTTGATTTGGAGTGTTATTGTGACAACTCGAATTTCCGACATTCTTTATTCGCATTAAATGCACGTTGACTTTGACTAAATAGTTGTGATATGATAAATGCATTGTGTTTGCTTGATTATGTGTTTGATTGTATAACATGTCGTGAAACATAAACTGCTTAACATAAGATAGAACCCGACGAAACACAAGTGTGTTTCGCCATAACCATTCCCGACGAAACAGGATATGTTTCGCCGTATACGACTCGACGAAACAAGCTGTTTTGCCGAGCCCAGATCTGCTGAAGCCCAGCTTGGGCCCAGAACGTTATTCTGCGTATTTTTACGTAAAACATCATCATTTTACACTTTCTATCAACACAACCGAAACCCTAGAGCTCTCTCACTGTGACGGCGAACTAGAAACCACCGGAAACCTTTGTGCGATCAAACCCTCATCTCGGTTAGTAAACCTATGTGTCTTGATTGATCTTTCATCCGTGAAAGTGTTCCTGTGTCATGTGATTCTGCTATGTTGATGTATAATTGCAATCGATACATGTTAGATATTAGGGTTCTTGTTATGATGATGATGATATGGATTTCGATATGAATATTGTAGTCGGATATAAATGGTTTTATGCGAAACTTAATATGATTGAATACTCGGTACTGGATGTTGTTATTATGATATGATTCTGAATGCAAGTTAGCATCTTGATAGGGTTGATGATGTGATGTTGTAATCGATATGTTGTATATGTAAGCTAGGGTTCATGCTAGACGCTAAAGTGGTCCGATGATTATGTTATGATGATGTTACAATGATTCTGTGTTGAATGATTTCTGCATGATCGATGTTATTGATGTCGGCTGCTAACATGATTAGGGTTTCTGTGTATTTTCGTAACTGCTGTAACTGTGTCTACGAATCCGACATTCGACGAAACAGGAATCTCGGCGAAACAGAATGTGTTTCGCCATGAGTCGTCGACGAATCAGAATCCTGTTTCGCCGAACAAGGCCACGACGAAACTGAAGGTGTTTCGTCAATAATGTGTTTCGCCAATATTGTGATTCGCCGGAAGTGTGTTTCGCCATAATGTGTGTTTCGCCGAACAGTAATCTGCACAGTAACATGGGTTAATTCTGTTAAGTGTTAACTGGAATATTTAACTGCTGTTAAGTGTAACCATCTTGTATATGATTGTGATTACGTGCTACATGTTTATACGTGCACAACTTGAACACAAACTGATTTCACATACGTGCATACTTTAGGACGTGATTGATTACTTGCGAGCATACACTTAGCATACCGAGCAAACCAAGGTGAGTTCACACAGCCAAGGCATGGGATTCCCAGGATGGGAATGGGTTGGATTATTTATTCGTTCAGTTTATGGAACTTAGATATATGATTCCCGGTAGAGGAAGGATTATGGATAAGAACAGACTAGACTGGTTATACTAATTTAAACGATCTTCGCACACACGCCAAGGGTCGGCCGCGATATTATGACAATCTTCGCACACATGCCTAGAAAAGGCCGCGAACTATATACTCTAATCTTCGCAAACATGCCAGGGAGGGCCGCGATACTACTATACCTAGTCTAGCAAACATGGGAAATCCCCACTATACTTCGCAAACATGCCTAGAGGGCCGCGATACGATACATACGATACATGATTACTAAATGAACATACGAACTACATTATGAACACTATAACTAAACAAACTCACTGTGAACTCGCTCAACTAGTTGTTGACTCTCTGTTACATGCCTTGCAGGACCTTAGGTACTTATGGAGCTTGCACGGGAGGCACGGTCGTTGTGGACAAGGATCGTGAATACTTGATTAGACATTATGACATTTCATACTTTATTATGATGGGTTTAATTATACGCTTCCGCTATACAGTGATAACATATTTATGTTTTGGAACACCTTTCATATAGATTGGTTGGGTTAAATTGCATTTACTTTTACTTTATACATTGTTCTATATGATTGGTGGCTTGATCCTGGTCATGTCACGCCTCCAAGCGGTGGTACTCCGCGTGTGGATTTTGGGGGTGTGACAGATTGGTATCAGAGCCATTGGTTATAGAGAACTCGGTTTTAATAAGGGAAAAACGTTTTTATTGAAACCAGACTATAACCAGTACAGTGCAAAACGATCCACAACGACACCTCGCTCCACGTGCAAGACTCAACATCCTAGGTAATAAGGTTTATGTTTATTGCCTACTTGCTAGAATTACATAGAACTTTGCTCGTGGTATGCTTAGATTACATTGTTTACTATTCGTTACTGCTTGAGAACGCTTATATGCTCACACTCTTCTGTCATCGCACGATTCGCGATCCTCTCTGACTTATGCTATCTTTACTATGAAGATCATGTCTGGACGTATCAACATGACACAAGCCCAATTGACGGCTCTCATCGCTGAACAAGTTACTGCGGCAGTTGCAGCCGCACAAGCAGGAGGTATACCCTGCAGTTGAAACTCACACTAGGGTCCTTAGATCCTACATTCCTAAACCAACTCTTGTGCTAAAATTTTTGTTTACTCTTACGCACACAACAGGTCAAGCACCTGTTTGCACTTTCAAAACGTTCATGGACTGTCGTCCCAGTACTTTCAGCGGCACGGAGGGAGCAGTCGGACTCCTCCACTGGTTTGAAAAGATCGAGACTGTATTCGAAATGTGTGAATGCCCTGAGGCACGCAGGGTGAAGTATGCCACCGGTACCCTAGAGGGTTTAGCTCTCACATGGTGGAAAGCTCAGGTGCAAATGCTGGGGTTGGTTGCTGCTAACGCTACCCCATGGAACAACTTTAAGGAAATGATCAAAGAGGAATATTGCAGCAGGGATGATATTCATAAGCTGGAGGTCGAGTTTTTCAATCTCAAGATGAAGGGGTCAGAGATTGAGGCATACACCAAAAGATCTAATGAACTTGCTCTATTGTGTCCTACGATGGTGGACCCTCCAATCAAGCGAATCGAACTGTTCCTCAAGGGTCTAGTGCCAGAGATCCAGAGTCACGTCACTTCAGCAAATCTCGCCACTTATCAGCAGGTTGTACAGCTGGCTCACCGTCTCACGGATCAGGCGGTGGAGCAGAACAAGTTGCCTGAACGCATCAGCACTACTACTACCGCTACTACTCCGGTCACTCCTGCTACTCCCAGTGACAACAAGCGGAAATGGGATGGAGATTCCAGCAAAGGTTTAGCCATAGTTCAGTCCCAGGCTCAGCAACGCAAGACTAATGACTACCAGAGCCCAAGTCAGCAAACTTCTGGTGGGCAGAGACAGAGTGGTTATCGGGGAAATCATCCACTGTGTAACAGGTGCTACAAACATCACAGTGGGCAGTGTCGCAAGGCCTACTGTCAGAGATGTCTCAAAAACGGGCACGAAGCTAAAGATTGCAGGAGTTCACGACCTGCGAATCAGAACCAGCAACAACAGCCACCTGTTCCACGAAACCAGCCACAGCAGCAGCAGCATGGAAATAGGGGATGCTACCAATGTGGGGCTGAAGGTCATTACAAGCGGGATTGCCCTCAGTTAAACCAGAACCAGAACAATAATAACAACAACAATCAGGGTAATGGGAACAACAACAACGGTGGGAACAATAACAACAATGGTGCTAGAGGCCGTATGTTTGTGATCGGGCAGGGTGATGCCAGGAATGATCCCAACGTGGTTATGGGTAAGTTTCTCCTTGACGACTTTTATGTTACTGTACTATTTGATTCGGGTGCGGATACAAGTTACATGTCCCTAAAAGCTAGTGAAATGTTAAAACGTGCACCAACTCCCTTAAACACCAAACATGTTGTAGAGTTAGCTAACGGTAAAAGCCTAGAGGCTACACACATAGTTAAAGGGTGTAATCTTATCCTCGCTGGTCAGACTTTCTCCATTGATCTCATTCCTATAACCTTGGGTAGCTTTGACGTCGTCATTGGTATGGATTGGTTATCTCAACAACAGGCGGAGATTTTATGCAAAGAAAAAGTTATTCGTATTCCTCGGTCGGGCAAGGAACCTCTCGAAGTTCAAGGCGACAAGAGTGGTGTCGTGAGTGGCATCATTTCCTTTTTGAAGGCTCAGAAGTGTCTGCGCAAGGGTCACACAGCTGTTCTAGCTCTCGTCACTGATACCTCGAAGAAAGGGAAAAAGATTGAAGATATTCCTGTAGTACGTGACTTTCCTCAAGTGTTTCCTGAGGAATTACCTGGGTTACCGCCTCATCGTCAAGTCGAATTCCAGATCGAGCTCGCTCCAGGAGCAGCACCCATAGCTCGAGCACCTTATCGTCTAGCTCCAACTGAATTAGAAGAACTGTCAAAGCAACTACAAGAACTCTTGGAAAAGGGTTTTATACGTCCTAGCTCTTCGCCTTGGGGAGCTCCAGTGTTATTCGTAAAGAAGAAAGACGGTACGTTCAGGATGTGTATAGACTACCGTGGACTCAACAAGGTGACGATCAAGAATCGTTATCCTCTTCCGCGCATAGATGATCTATTCGACCAGCTGCAAGGGTCGAGCTACTACTCCAAGATAGACTTAAGGTCAGGATACCACCAGCTGAGAGTCCGGGATGAAGACGTCTCCAAAACAGCGTTCAGAACACGCTACGGCCACTACGAGTTTATGGTCATGCCATTCGGGCTAACGAACGCGCCTGCCGTATTTATGGATCTTATGAACAGGGTGTGCAAACCCTATCTCGACAAGTTCGTCATTGTTTTCATCGACGACATACTGATTTATTCGAAGAGTCAGGAGGAGCACGAGCATCATCTACGACTTATACTGGAACTTCTACGAACGGAACAACTATACGCTAAGTTTTCTAAATGTGACTTCTGGCTTCGTGAAGTCCACTTTTTAGGCCACGTGGTAAACAAGGATGGGATTCATGTCGATCCATCCAAGGTAGATTCGATCAAGAACTGGCCTGCGCCTCGTACACCAACAGAAATACGCCAATTCTTAGGTTTGGCGGGTTATTACAGAAGGTTCATCAAAGATTTCTCAAAGATTGCTCAACCGCTTACGCTACTGACACAGAAGGGTATAGTTTATCGTTGGGGTAATGCACAGGAAACAGCGTTTCAACACTTAAAGGATAGACTCTGTAGTGCACCTATCCTCTCATTGCCTGAAGGCACGGACGATTTCGTAGTCTACTGCGACGCATCTATCCAAGGTCTTGGATGTGTATTGATGCAGAGGGATAAAGTTATAGCTTATGCTTCGCGCCAGCTTAAGATCCACGAACGAAACTACACTACACACGACTTAGAGCTGGGAGCAGTCGTCTTTGCACTTAAGATATGGCGACACTATTTGTACGGTACCAAGTGCGCAATCTACACTGACCACAGAAGCCTCGAGCATATCTTCAAACAGAAAGAGCTGAATATGCGACAGCGACGATGGGTTGAACTGCTAAACGACTACGAATGCTCAATCAGGTACCACCCAGGCAAGGCCAATGTTGTGGCTGACGCCCTCAGTCGAAAAGACACCGCGCCTAAGCGCGTGCGAGCTTTACAACTCACCATACAGTCTAGCCTTCCTTCCCAGATACGAGATGCTCAGATAGAAGCATTGAAACCAGACAACGTCAGGGCTGAAGCCCTACGCGGCTCAAGGCAACGATTAGAACAAAGGGCAGACGGCGCTTATTACGTAACAGGACGCATTTGGGTTCCACTGTACGGCAACTTACGCGAGCTAGTAATGGATGAAGCTCACAAGTCTCGCTACTCGGTACATCCTGGTTCGGATAAAATGTACCACGACATCAAAACTACATATTGGTGGCCTAGCATGAAGGCCCACATAGCCACATACGTTAGTAAATGCTTGACTTGTGCGAGAGTCAAGGCAGAATATCAGAAACCGTCAGGACCACTACAACAACCTGAGATACCACAATGGAAATGGGAGCAAATTTCCATGGATTTTGTTACTGGCCTACCTAAATCTCAGCGCGGAAATGATACTATTTGGGTGATCGTGGATCGACTCACAAAGTCTGCTCACTTCTTGGCCATCAAAGAAACAGACAAGTTCTCTACCTTGGCAGACATTTACTTAAAAGAAGTGGTCTCGAGGCACGGAGTGCCAACCTCTATCATCTCTGATCGTGACGCACGTTTCACTTCAGAACTGTGGCAAGCAATGCATAAATCGTTTGGCTCTCGTTTAGACATGAGCACGGCGTATCATCCTCAGACCGATGGGCAGTCTGAGCGCACTATTCAAACTCTAGAAGACATGCTTCGGGCGTGCGTCATAGACTTTGGCAATGGTTGGGAAAAACATCTACCACTTGTGGAATTTTCGTACAATAACAGCTACCACACAAGCATTAAAGCTGCACCATTCGAGGCATTGTACGGCCGTAAGTGCCGGTCACCTCTCTGTTGGGCAGAGGTGGGGGAAAGTCAAATCACGGGTCCAGAAATGGTAGTTGATACTACTGAAAAGATTGCACAAATACGACAACGCATGGCGGCAGCTCGCGACCGTCAGAAAGCATACGCTGATTTAGATAGAAAACTACTCGAATTCCAGGTTGGGGATCGAGCGCTACTTAAAGTTTCACCCTGGAAGGGTGTGGTTCGTTTTGGCAAACGCGGCAAACTAAATCCACGATATGTTGGACCTTTCGAAGTTATTGAGAAAATAGGCAAAGTGGCCTACAGACTGAACTTACCACCTGAACTCAGTGCAGTTCACAACGTCTTTCACGTATCGAATCTGAAGAAGTGTACGTCAGATGAGACCCACATAGTTCCTTTGAAGGAACTCACTATCGACGAGCGGTTGCACTTCGTCGAGGAACCTGTTGAAATCACAGACCGGGATGTTAAGGTCCTCAAGAACACGAGAATCCCTCTTGTACGAGTTCGTTGGAACTCCCGCCGCGGCCCAGAGTTCACCTGGGAGCGCGAAGATCAAATGGAACTCAAATATCCCCAGTTATTCGGAACCAATGCAACTACTACTGAGGCTGAAGCTACCAATGCAGAATTTCGGGACGAAATTCCAAATCAACGGGGGGATAATGTGACACCCCAAGAAAACCAGTAATCTTCTCAAACATGCTCAGGGGAGCCGCGATACAATTCAGGTAAACAACGTCACACCATTAGCTTTCCTCAGTAACTGCATGCTAAATTTCGGGACGAAATTTCTTTCAAGTTGGGGATAATGTGACAACTCGAATTTCCGACATTCTTTATTCGCATTAAATGCACGTTGACTTTGACTAAATAGTTGTGATATGATAAATGCATTGTGTTTGCTTGATTATGTGTTTGATTGTATAACATGTCGTGAAACATAAACTGCTTAACATAAGATAGAACCCGACGAAACACAAGTGTGTTTCGCCATAACCATTCCCGACGAAACAGGATATGTTTCGCCGTATACGACTCGACGAAACAAGCTGTTTCGCCGAGCCCAGATCTGCTGAAGCCCAGCTTGGGCCCAGAACGTTATTCTGCGTATTTTTACGTAAAACATCATCATTTTACACTTTCTATCAACACAACCGAAACCCTAGAGCTCTCTCACTGTGACGGCGAACTAGAAACCACCGGAAACCTTTGTGCGATCAAACCCTCATCTCGGTTAGTAAACCTATGTGTCTTGATTGATTATGTTATGATGATGTTACAATGATTCTGTGTTGAATGATTTCTGCATGATCGATGTTATTGATGTCGGCTGCTAACATGATTAGGGTTTCTGTGTATTTTCGTAACTGCTGTAACTGTGTCTACGAATCCGACATTCGACGAAACAGGAATCTCGGCGAAACAGAATGTGTTTCGCCATGAGTCGTCGACGAATCAGAATCCTGTTTCGCCGAACAAGGCCACGACGAAACTGAAGGTGTTTCGTCAATAATGTGTTTCGCCAATATTGTGATTCGCCGGAAGTGTGTTTCGCCATAATGTGTGTTTCGCCGAACAGTAATCTGCACAGTAACATGGGTTAATTCTGTTAAGTGTTAACTGGAATATTTAACTGCTGTTAAGTGTAACCATCTTGTATATGATTGTGATTACGTGCTACATGTTTATACGTGCACAACTTGAACACAAACTGATTTCACATACGTGCATACTTTAGGACGTGATTGATTACTTGCGAGCATACACTTAGCATACCGAGCAAACCAAGGTGAGTTCACACAGCCAAGGCATGGGATTCCCAGGATGGGAATGGGTTGGATTATTTATTCGTTCAGTTTATGGAACTTAGATATATGATTCCCGGTAGAGGAAGGATTATGGATAAGAACAGACTAGACTGGTTATACTAATTTAAACGATCTTCGCACACACGCCAAGGGTCGGCCGCGATATTATGACAATCTTCGCACACATGCCTAGAAAAGGCCGCGAACTATATACTCTAATCTTCGCAAACATGCCAGGGAGGGCCGCGATACTACTATACCTAGTCTAGCAAACATGGGAAATCCCCACTATACTTCGCAAACATGCCTAGAGGGCCGCGATACGATACATACGATACATGATTACTAAATGAACATACGAACTACATTATGAACACTATAACTAAACAAACTCACTGTGAACTCGCTCAACTAGTTGTTGACTCTCTGTTACATGCCTTGCAGGACCTTAGGTACTTATGGAGCTTGCACGGGAGGCACGGTCGTTGTGGACAAGGATCGTGAATACTTGATTAGACATTATGACATTTCATACTTTATTATGATGGGTTTAATTATACGCTTCCGCTATACAGTGATAACATATTTATGTTTTGGAACACCTTTCATATAGATTGGTTGGGTTAAATTGCATTTACTTTTACTTTATACATTGTTCTATATGATTGGTGGCTTGATCCTGGTCATGTCACGCCTCCAAGCGGTGGTACTCCGCGTGTGGATTTTGGGGGTGTGACAGTTATAATTGGAGGGGAAGGGAAATGTGGTGTGTGGTTGATGTGATGTGGCGGAGGGGTGGTCGGGGAGCCCAAATAAGGTTGATTTGAAACACTATTTTCAGAAGTGGATTTGACCAACCAATCTTGAATCAACCGAACCATACAACCGGTTCAATTATAATAGATTTGTACGGTGCCCACGGGAAAAATTCTCCGATCTCCCCGATGTATATGTTGTGTGTTGTTGAGTTGATTTGGAGTGTTATAATTGGAGGGGAAGGGAAATGTGGTGTGAGGTTGATGTGATGTGCCGGAGGGGCGGTCGGGGAGCCCAAAACCACACCCCATAGAAAAACCATTTTCAGAAGTGGATTCGGCCAACCAATCTTGAATCAACCGGACAATACAACAGGTTCAATTGTAATAGGTTTGTACAAAATACCAGAGCTTTTGTTCTCTAGAAAATTGAGGCCCCTGGTTTACCTAAAAACTTTTTGTAATTTTGTTTTTATATTAAACCGAAGCCCAATTTTCTTTTGGTATTTTTTAAAATTTTACTACATTGCTAAAGAATCTTTTTAACCCTTAATTTTCTTCTTAGGGGGTGTTTGGGATTGCTTATTAAAAACTCCTTTTCTCCTTTTCCTCCCTTTCTTATTTTTGGAAAAGTCACCTCCTAACTTCTCCTTTTCAAAGCATTAAAATCTCCTTTTCAACCCATCACTACTAGAAAGAAAAGTGCATAATTTCCTACACAATTACTTTTGTCACAGATTCAAACACATTTGTGACAAATTTCCTACAATTTTTTTTCCAAAATTCTGTGTCAAATTTTTGGCGGAACAATGACAGAAAATAAAAAAACCCTAATTAATTGACAGTTGCATGACAGATCTGTCAGAAATAATCTACAAAAGGTTAATTATTAAATATTTTCTATAAATTTGTGACAAAATATTTATTCTTTAGTTTAATTAAACATTCCGTCGGAAATGTGTCACAAGTTGCGTCACATTTCCGACAACTAAGGCATATTACTTAATTTTATTAAAAATAAATACAAGGATATACACTTTTATATTTATATATAATAGTAAAATTAGTATAACAATTAAAAATAATTATATTTCCTACACATTTATCATAAAATATTTATTTTTTAGTTGATTTAAACATTCCGTCAGAATTGTGTCACAACTTGTGACACATTTCCGACAAAAAGATATTTTTACATTATTTAATCAAAAGTAATAACAAGGATATACACGATTATATTTATAAATAGTACTAAATTTAGCTTATTAATAAAAAATAATTATATTTCCTACACATTTGTGACACAAAGTTTATTTTTCATTAGATTTATCACAAAGGCGTAGGAAACAATCATGTAGTTTCCTACGCATTAATGACAAAATGCTTATTTTTTAATAAATTTAATAATTCTGTCACAAATCTGTTGTAAGTTGTGACATATTTCCGACGAAAAGGTAGTATCTGTCACCAATGTGTAGGAAACAACATATATATATATATATATATATATATATATATATAGGGTAGGGTTCCAGCATAAACAACCTCCCAAGAGTGAACTGCGTGAACAGATCTGGACCCTTGATTTCCTTTTTTAGTTGTTAAGGGTAGGATTGTAATTATATAAAAAAGTAGATTTAAATCATTATTTTAATAATTGAATTAAGTTACATCTTTACTAATTTAAATTCATTATCCACATTATGTTTTATTTATTAATAAGATAATTATTAAAACAAACAACAAATCACCAGATTTTAATTTTAATTTTTATTTCAGATTTCATCACCAGAATTTAAATTTTGATTTTTAAGATCCACGTAACCTTTATATTTCAACGGTATACACATGTGTACTTGGATATAACACATGTGTACTGAGCATCGTACATATGTGTAATTAGCTACATAACACATACATAGAAACAATACCTGTAAAACTATTTTATATTTAAAAAATACAAGTTCCATAATGTTTTCCAAACCAAACAAAAAACATATAATTACAAGTTCCAGTTTCGTAAAAACAATAAACCCAACATAATCGAAAAAACAAAAAACATAATCTTTTACAACTATTCACCACGTTGTATGCTGAATCATCCTTATCGACCTCATACGTGAATCATCCTTATCGACCTTCCATCTCCACTTTTCTCGTTAACGACATCTCCTATAATAGCACAAAAAAAAAAAAAAAACTCAGCAACTAATACTTTGCATAATTCACAAGTGTACATCAACAACTTTACACATTCAATACACAAAAAAAATATGACATATTACAAAAACAGACGCTATACACATGTGTACATCGCATTAAAATCAGAGCAAAATCAGAATACACATATGTACATCGCGTTAAAAACAGAGCAAAATCAAAAAAATTGAACAAAAAAAAATCAGCAACTAATACTTTGCATAATTCACAAGTGTACATCAACAACTTTACACATTCAATACACAAAAAAATTTGAGATATCACAAAAAACAGACGCTATACACATGTATACATCGCATTAAAAACAGAACAAAATCATAATACACATGTGTACATCGCATATAATAAGACCCATATAATAGAAAATGTTCCACAGGCAGAATTAACCAGATAAGCTCTTTGGCAACAATAACCAAATCTGTTCTTTTTAATTATTGACCTTGAGAAATCTAAAATCCAGTTTATCGTAACCATGAACACAAAACGAATGAATAAAACTGAACACAACCAGTGAAATATGGGATTTTAATTCCTTTCATAGTGAAACTGTTGGTTTTCCTTTATTGATTTTGATAGGAAATAAAAAGGCCAGCGACAAACAGCCACTGCTCTACATCATTGGAATTGACATGCTTTGGGTTTTTTTTTACTTTTATAAGAACATTAAATCATTTGGTCATCTCTTTCAAAGAAAGAAAAAAAAAACAAAAAAAAAAAACATATATATATAAAATAAGAAAATATAGATGGTGACAACAGCCATGAAACCCAATGTGATGTTTAGTTCTTGTTAAATTCCTTTATTGTTTTATTATGATTATCCAATTAAAGTGACAAGACCAGAAAAGAATTGATGAGGAGATGTTATACCGATAGCAGGAGAGAAAGAAGGCTGCCCGGCGTGCTTCGGTTATTCCGGCGGAACTCCGGCGACTTCTGATTCTTTCCGACAAGATTACGAGAGAGAGAGAGAGAGAGAGAGAGAAACGGTGGTGGATGCCGTGTTTCGTCGGACGCTGCCACCAAGAGTGGTGGCTGGCGGGCCCTATACTTTTTCTCCAGATCTAGGGTTGAATATGTTGATTACTTGATTTGTGTGAGAGAGAGAGTGATTTATGCAATCAATGCAAAATGGAAATTACACATATACCCATTTTATATTTAATTAAATGGAAAAAATTAATCAAATAATTACCATCATGCCACTCACTTTAATCTCAAGATCATAAAAATCAAGGGCCCAGATCAGTTCACGCAGTTCACTCTTGGGATTTTGTTCACGTTTGAACCTAATCCTATATATATATATATATATGAATATGAATGTGTGTATATTTGTTTTGTATATGTATATATATATATATATATATATGTATTGGTGTGTGTGTATGTTTATAATCACACCCCACCGAATTAAGGCGAAAAAATGAGGCGTGACATGAAAAGTTTTAAATCATCCGATAAGCAAACATCTAATATGATTTAAACATCAAACGATATCAAGATTTTAGGAGTTACAAACCATACTAACTTGTTTAGGTTTACATAACCAGATTAAATGACATATCCAAAATAACCAACAAAATACATTGTTTAAAAACCTAGATTTTGGCAAATATATCTCATATGCGATCACAAGAGAAAACCCGCAAAACGGTATCGTCTATGATGCAATGTAAGAACTCCCAAAAGTCATGGACTGTTGATCACAATTAGGACCCAATTGCACTTCCACATGGCCATGATTGACCAGGAGCGGGGTTTGTCAAACCCAGCAGATCTATTCTACTATTTCGCAGTCATACCAACACCAATGGTTGCTTATAAACTGAAACACTACCACGAGGGCTGCGCAAAGAAAGCAATCAAGACCAACTGAAAAGGCTCGTCTCGAAGAGGTAACTTTACATTCGAGCTTTATTTTTTCAAGCTTACGCTTGGCTCGTGAATAGTTTTTCAAGCTCGAGCTCGTCTCGTTTAATATTATTTTATTTAATTTATATTAATTATAATTATTATTTATTTATACTTTAGTTATTTTTTCTTATTATTATAAATTATATTTATTATTATTATTATTATTTATATATATATTTAATATATTAACTAAAAATTATATAAAAAGTGGGCTCGTTTAGGCTCGCAAGCAGGCTCGAGCCCGATCGTTTCCTAAATGAGCTTGTCTTTTAGGCTTGGGCTCGAGCTTTTTTAAGCTTGGCTCGCTTCAAGATCTTTTTCGAGCGGAGCTACTCTCATTTGCACCCCTAATGTGTGTGCCCTTATGATGTTCGACTAGATATGGTTAATTTTTATCGGTATCTCCATGTAGTCTTTCTAACTAAAACAAAAAAACACGTACATTGTACTAACTTAATCTGAATACACACAAAACATATAAGTTAAAAGTATGAAAAAGAACCTGAATTTGGAGTTCTCTTTAGGTTTCCAAGTTTCAAAAACATTGAGCCACCCTTGCATATTTAACAAACCACCTTGCTACCATATTTAACAAATCACTTTTGATCCAAAGCTGTTTTGATCTATCAACCAACTTGTCCATTGTGTTAGTCATGGCTTGTAGCTATCTTTGTAGTGAATGGTCTTTGTGCTTGTTTATTTGTTTTTTTTTCTGCTTCAGAAGTCAAATTCTTAATAGGAGCCTATATTTAATCTTAACAGGAGCCTATATTTTTTCTGTTCTGATGAGTGATGACCCGTTTAATATAACAGGTGGCATCAATTATAGGGAGTTCTACAACATATTCAACATAAATGTTGGGTAAGTTGGCTACTAAATTATTCCAACAACATTTTTTTTTGTTATTTTTAAGAGCTTGTACAACTATCTCATACTCATTTGGCTACTAGATCTCTTTGTTCAACAGAGGTGGAACCAACAACAAAACGTCTGGACCATAAATCACCATATAAATCAATTAACCAAAGTTTGTGCTCTATTGATGCATTTATTAGTTATTACATAATGTTGATGCCTTGATGTGTCAAATAAATTAGATAATCTGGAATCGGTGAAGACCGTCAAAGGCTTTGATGCACTAGCTGACTTTACAATCCATGATGGCAAGGCAACAACCAGACAACCCTGCCATAAATATGGCTGCACTTGTATTAGGTATTGGTTTTGTAGTTTGAACATATTAGAACTTGCTTTGTAATGTTTAATTTTTAGATTTATGTAGTTTTGTAGTTTGAACATATTAGAACTTGCTTTATAATGTTTAATTTCTAGATTTATGTTATTGTATTTGAGGTGAATGTTGTAAAATACGTTTTCTAAGTTATTATAGATTTTTTTTTTCTGTAATTTTAGCAGGAAAATTTGGATTTTAGTTTTGTTTTATTATTTTTTTGTTTAAAAAGATTAGTTCGTCGGAAATGTGTCACAAAAATAACACTATTTTTCTGTCGGAAATGTGTCAAAAAGTTATAGATTTCTTTTTAATTTTTTTTTTGTGTTTGTCGGAAACGCGTCACATACAAATACATGATTTTTATGTTTTTTCGTAGGAAATGTGTCACACAAAAAAATTAGATATTTATATTTTATTTTTTTATTTGTCGGAAATGTGTCACTAATAAAAAAATTATAAAAAATATTTATTATTGTATTATCATTATAAATAATATAAATATAAATGATAATTAAGAAAAGTGGTAGAAAATGCGTAGCAATTTCCGACGCCCATTTTCTCTCAGAAATGGGTACAAAAATGCGTAGGAAATGCGTAAGAAATCAGTTTCCTACTACGAGGGGTTTTCTAACGTCATGTATTTGTCACAAATGTGTGGGAAAACCTGTTTTGTGACAAATTTCTTACGAAAATTGGTGTAAGAAGTTTCAGATTTTCTAGTAGTGCATTACGCTAACATCATTTTATAACAATCTTCTTTTTGTAAAAGTTATAAGTTGGTTGATAAAGCAATCCCAAACACCTACTATTGATAAGTTGAAAGATCTAAACACTTGAAGTCCTAATCCCATTTTTTTTAATTTACTACAAGGCTAAAGAATTTTTAAACCTTCATTTTCCCCTTAATTTTGATAAGTTGAATAAAGAGAAGTTGCGAATTGAATACAATTTTTTCAAAAGAGCCAACGGTTAAGTCTTGATTTATTTTTAATAGTTTATTTATTTTGATACGTCTATCTAGTAGTTTGGTTTTATAGTTTTGAGTTTAATTAAGATAATGTGTTTATTAAGGAAAGTTTTAGTATAAATATAGGTGTAGAGATATTGTAATTTCTTCTGATTAATAATATTAAAAGAGGCGTGGGAGTTCTACAAAATCGTTGCGTTCCTAGTTAAGCAATGTCGAGTTTAATGATGTACTTGTAAAAACAAGTGTTATATTAATCAACTCTCACATATCTAACAATCTATTATTCAACAAAAATATACAAAAGTTGAATATCAAGTTTTTGTTAATCTACTTGACAAATCTCTTGCAAAGTAAATTCCTTCTAATACATTATAAAAACATCAGGATATGTGTTAACCATTTATTAATCAACTGCTTAGCAAAATATGCTAATAATTTGACAATGCATAATAATGTAAAGATGAAATAATATCTAATTATCTCAAACAATTACTTATTTCATTTACACAACTCTAACACTAATAGAAAATACGCATTTCTTGACGCACATTGTGCGTCATAAAATGGTAATTATGACACGCAAAAGCGTGTCATTAATTGAGGAGTCATAAAATTAACATGACATGCATTTGTGTGTCATGTTTTTATGACACACATTTAATGACGCGCATTCATGACACTCATTTTATGACACTTTTTAATGACACACATTCATGACAAACATTTATGACACATACGTATGACATTCATTTACGCGTGTCATGCTTTTAATTGTTTAATTTTTTTTATAGAATTACTAATTTGCCCTGGTTACAAGTATAATAACAAAAACAATAAATCATTTTCATAGAACGAAAACACACACACACACACACACACATATATATACATATATATACCAAAACAATCCATTACATAATCATTTGTCAAGTATACTACAAATATTTTAATGTTAACAAAAAAAGAATTGTTTGTCAATACATCGTCAACACCTAAAATACAATTTGTCACTTAAAAATAGAGGTAACCACATAAGTCGTCGACCAATCTTCGCGAAGGTCATCCATATCCGCAGCCGAGTATTCCTCTACTCCTTTCCCATCCTGAGACAACAATTAAATAAAATAAATCTTAAAAATCAGAATTTAATCCTGATATATGAATTTAAGCATTTGTTTGGATATATAACAACATGCATAATTTCATGTCCCTAAACTATTTAGTCAATAAGCATATCATGTCCCATAAGTTCATATATAAAGTTTTGTGACTCTAAAACTATTTAGAACTCAATAAGTATACCATGTCCCTTGGGTCCCAAAACTTGACGTATAACAAGAGTTAGCAAAATAGAAAATAGAAACACATACCTCAATACATAAGAATTGTTTTTCTTTCTTCCAAAGACAAGATCTTCAGTTAGAAGTTTACTTGACCAGCTAAGGATCTCCTTCTCATATTTTGTCCAGTATCAAAGTCACGACCCGTATTTTCAGCACATAACGAACCGCTCAATTGCATGTGAATCCGTACTAAAACGGAAAACCTACCTATTTGGGCAAGGACCCATTTTGACTTGTAACCGAACCGGACTGACATAGTCATATTTCCGCTTCTACTAATGTATATGTATGACATAAAAAATAGACAAGTAGAAACTATAATAAGCATACCATTAGAATGGTTATAAATCAAGTAACCATGGTGCAACCAACTTTCAACTTATGTCCCTCCAAACCTAAAACAAAACATAATTAGATAGGCAAAAAATTGTAGACAAATCTAGTACTTAAATATACGGTTACAACTTATAAAAAATAAATTAAATCATGAAATTCAATAACATATACAACTGTGTGCATCCTTTTCATATATTAACAAGAATGCAATATCCAGTAAGTGCTTACCTTGATTTCACAAGGTGTTCTAGACAAGTGTTGGGATAATAAATCATAGACAACATCAGATGACCCTCCTATTCGTGTAATGGTTGGCCTGGAATCATTACAACACCACAACACACAGTAATATCATTAGGCATGCAACTAAAAAAAATAATTAACAAATAAGAATATGTATGATGTGGAACATATAAACCGAGATTGCAAACCACATGATGTTACCTTCAGACCCAACAAACTATGTCTTTTCCTTGTTATCATCAATAGTTTCTTCCTCACTATCACATTGAATGAGGTTTTCCTTTTAAAGAACATACAAGAAATAGAAAATAAACCAGAATGCTAGATCCTAGAAGAATTACAGAAGCACGCCCGCCGTCTTTAGAGTTGCTTATGTGATCACCATTTTGCATATCAACTTCCGCCTCTTTGTCAATAAATCGTCAACTCTACCTCCGTTTATTATTCCCAACTTTTTTCTTTTTTCAGCCAACATGTGATTATTTTGAGTAATTCCAGCTAGTTTCATCTAGTTCTTTTCCATTTTTTTATGCAAAAGTTACAATCCAATACATAAGGAATAAAGAAATATAGTTTTTCAATGTAAAAGGTGTGTTGTGAGAATTTGTCAGGTAATACTTTATAAACCATGAACAGTCAAAACCCTATGTCTGAGACATAGGGATTTGGCTTATGCTCAGACATAGGGCTTTGATTGTTCATGGTTTATAAAGTATTACCTGACAAATTCTCACAACACACCTTTTACATTAGAAAACTATATTTCTTTATTCCTTATGTATTGGATTGTAACTTTTGCATAAAAGAATGGAAAAGAACTAGATGAAACTAGCTGGAATTACTCAAAATAATCACATGTTGGCTGTAAAAAGAAAAAAAGTTGGGAATAATAAACGGAGGTAGAGTTGACGATTTATTAACAAAGAGGCGGAAGTTGATATGCAAAATGGTGATCACATAAGCAACTCTAAAGACGGCGGACGTGCTTCTGTAATTCTTCTAGGATCTAGCATTCTGGTTTATTTTCTATTTCTTGTATGTTCTTTAAAAGGAAAACCTCATTCAATGTGATAGTGAGGAAGAAACTATTGATGATAACAAGGAAAAGACATAGTTTGTTGGGTCTGAAGGTAACATCATGTGGTTTGCAATCTCGGTTTATATGTTCCACATCATACATATTCTTATTTGTTAATTATTTTTTTTAGTTGCATGCCTAATGATATTACTGTGTGTTGTGGTGTTGTAATGATTCCAGGCCAACCATTACACGAACAGGAGGGTTATCTGATGTTGTCTATGATTTATTATCCCAACGCTTGTCTAGAACACCTTGTGAAATCAAGGTAAGCACTTACTGGATATTGCATTCTTGTTAATATATGAAAAGGATGCACACAATTGTATATGTTATTGAATTTCATGATTTAATTTATTTGTTATAAGTTGTAACCATATATTTAAGTACTAGATTTGTCTACAATTTTTTGCCTATCTAATTATGTTTTGTTTTAGGTTTGGAGTTTTAAAGGACATAAGTTGAAAGTTGGTTGCACCATGGTTAAATGGTTCGGTAACAAGTCAAAATGGGTCATTGCCCAATAGGTAGATTTTAGTACGGATTCACATGCAATTGAGCGGTTCGTTATGTGCTGAAAATACGGGTCATAACTTTGATACCGGACAAAATATGAGAAGGATATCCTTAGCGGGTCAAGTAAACTTCTAACCGAAGATCTCGTCTTTGGAAGAAAGAACAAACAATTCTTATGTATTGAGGTATGTGTTTCTATTTTGCTAACTCTTGTTATACGTCAAGTTTTGGGACCCAAGGGACATGGTATACTTATTGAGTTCTAAATAGTTTTAGAGTCACAAAACTTGATATATGAACTTATGGGACATGATATGCTTATTGACTAAATAGTTTAGGGACATGAAATTATACATGTTGTTATATATCCAAACAAATGCTTAAATTCATATATTAGGATTAAATTCTGATTTTTAAGATTTATTTTATTTAATTGTTGTCTCAGGTTGGAAAAGGAGTAGAGGAATACTCGGCTGCGGATATGGATGACCTTCGCGAAGATTGGTGGACTTATGCGGTTACCTCTATTTTTAAGTGACAAATCGTATTTTAGGTGTTGACGATGTATTGACAAACAATTATTTTTTTGTTAACATTAAAACATTTGTAGTATACTTGACAAATGATTATGTAATGGATTGTTTTGGTATATATATATATGTGTGTGTACACTCGGCTACGCCCCGCTTGCGGTATGCTCATATAATGTATATATGCGTGGGCGCTCGGGGGGCAAAAGTGAAAGTGCACTAATTTTAACGTCATTTTACTAATTTCGTGAAAATAACGTTAAAAGAGGGGGACGGTTAATCATGCATCATGTGGTGGCGTTGATAGCCAAAAGACAAGGGGGTGCATGCACTAATCGGCGTTTGTCTCAATTGCTGAGTGTTATGTGCCTTATGTCCAAGGCTTGATGCAAAACCACAATCGAGCCGGGGGTCTCATTGGAAGCAGCCTCTCTATTCCTACGGGGTAGAGGTAAGGCTGTCTACATCTCACCCTCCTCAGACCCTACCTTAGCTTTGCTATTGGTGGGATATACTGAGTATGATGATGATGATGATGTGTGTATTTGTTTTATGAAAACTATTTATTGTTTTTGTGATTATACTTGTAACTAGGGCAAATTAGTAATTTTATAAAAAAATTAAACACTTAAAAGCATGACACGTGTAAATGAATGTCATACGTATGTGTCATAAATGTTTATCATGAATGTGTGTCATTAAAAAGTGTCATAAAATGAGTGTCATTAATGCGCGTCATTAAATGTGTGTCATAAAAACATGACACACAAATGCATGTCATGATAATTTTATGACTCCTCAATCAACGACACGCTTTTGCGTATCATAATTACCGTTTTATGACGTACAATGTGCGTCAAGAAATGTGTATTTTCTAGTAGTGAATACTCTATTTTGAATACAGCTTTGTTTCAACAATACTTATACTGGAATGTTGAGAGAAATTAATCAAGCATAACTACGTATTTAGATATTTTTAAAAGCAATTAATGAGAGTAAGTTTTTGAAGAAATAAAAGAGTATCATTAAAAACAAAAATTCGTATTAAATGACATAGGAAAATATAAGTTAAATAAAAGAGTATCATTAGAAACAAAAATTCTTATTCGCCATGTACTATTCATGGTTCTTCACCGGTTAATAGATATATAATAATAAGAAAAGACGTTCACTACTAAACAAATGAGTATCACCGATGACATGTTACTGACGGAAAACCAATATAAATTAAAAACGATTTTGCAAAATAACGTTATAAGATAAGACGTTCACTACTAAACAAATGAGTATCACCGATGACATGTTACTGACGGAAAACCAATATAAATTAAAAACGATTTTGCAAAATAACTTTATATTTCAAATACATTTCAAGCAGTTTTAGAAATCTCGTTAGTAACCACTTTCACTAACGGATTTATGAAGGAAGTGGCCTGTTATCAATGATACTTATTTGTTTAACAATGGTTCATCAAGAAAAAGAAAGACCTGGGGCAAATAAGATGGTTAAGAGAGCAATCTTGAAAGGAAGGTATTCCATGAGGATCTGTATTATATTTTTTTTGGTGGAAAAGACTAAATTCTTGTGTATATTTATAAGCAAATTAAAACATAATATTTAATGCATTTTGCATTTGCTAACGGGAATGAAACGTAGTTTTAAACATATGCCTGTTTTTATTAATTATACCTTGATCAGTTGCAACTAGTAAAGATCATTAATTCCACACACTAATTTAAACTAGCTGAAAATTATATAGTGTTTGCTTTAAAAGGTGCCTTTCGTCTACGATGAATAATGCATTATATTTGTCTCTAAATATATTTATAGTTATAGATATAAACTGAGGGTACCATTTCCTACACACCTGAACACGAAACAAATGTAATCAGATTTTAGGTTGCCAAATCTAACCTCTACAATTAAACGGTTCGTGTTTGACTTGTCCTATTTAACTAAACAGTTGTGTTTGAATTGACCTATTTAATTGAACGAGTTAGATTAAACACTTTGACCAACCAACTTGTTTATTTTAAGAAGATCGACATGCTAACACGCTCAACCCCAACCAATTTGCACATTTACAACTTAATTACAAATTCGCAATTCGTATGACACGTTTGACCAACCAACTTGTTTATTTTAAAAAGGTCGACCTGCTAACATGCTCAACCCCAACCAATTTGCACATTTACAACTTAATTACAAATTCTCAATTTGTATGACACGTTTATAAAAATTGGTTAAGCAGGTCGTGTTTAGGTTGTGCGATTAAGTTTTTTTGATACATATAAAAAAAAGTCGTGTCCAGGTTAAACTATTCAACCCGCCACTTGACAGATTGATACCATACTATAAAATGAAAGACTTAATATGCGTATGATATTGTTAATAGTTCTGATGTGTCTGAAAGACAACATGTTTTTATAGTGTTAAAACCCGCATTTTGATAGTTTTTAGTAGTAAATATGAGAAAAATGCCCGGATAGTCCCTGTGGTTTCGCCTTTTTTCACCTATAGTCCCCAACTTTCTAAAACTACCTGAATAGTCCCCAAGTTTTCATTTTTTGTTCCCGGATAGTCCCTGGGTCTAACTTCAGTTACTTTTCTCTGTTAAAATGATGTGAAATGACAAAAATACCCTTTCCCTGAAAGGCTAAACCATAGGGACTATCCGGGCATCTTCTTAATTTTTATTTATAAAACCCCACCACCACACTTCATCTTCAACCTCCACCCACCATCACCCTCCTCCACCCATCCTCCATCACCGCCACAATTCATCTTCAACCTCCACTTTTCTCTGCCAATGTCGAGCCACCATGTTTTCTGGCTCCGATTCGGGACTCGCATCGCCATGACTGTTTTCCGGCGGCGCTGTGGTGGTGATGACCGACGAATAGAACAAAGAAAAAGAGGGATTCAGTGGTGGTTTCCGGTGTTCTAAGACGACAAACGATGATGGTGATCAGTGACGGCGCATCTAGGGTTCCGTCGTAACCCTAGGTGGCGGCGGTGCTGCTGTGATTGGGTCCGGCAAGTGGACATCGAGCAGCAGGGGATGAGCAGATTCTGATTGTGCATCATTGGATTTCGGGTCTTGAATTCAGAAGAGAAGCAGCGGCAACCCACATACACGCACGCCCCTTCTTTCCAACTTCTCGGTTAGTGAATGTTTTTCCGGAAATTGTTTGTATTTCTTATAACTGTCAGGTGTTGACCCTACATCTTTGTGATCCATGATTTACTGTTTTGACATTTAAAGGATTGTGGTTGTGAATTAGTTATGGTAGCATGAAAAGAATAAATAAAAACTGCTAGACATGTGAATTTGAGCTTGGTTTGACAGTGGTTGTTTTGCATTTCTTTATGATCTGAAAGCGGCAACCCACTTTTCTCTGCCAATGTCGAGCCACCATGTTTTCTGTGGCGGTGATGGTGGAGGGTGGAGGAGAGTGATGGTGGGTGGAGGTTGAAGATGAAGTGTGGTGGTGGGGTTTTATAAATAAAAATGAAGAAGATGCCCGGATAGTCCCTATGGTTTAGCCTTTTAAGGAAAGGGTATTTTTGTCATTTCACATCATTTTAACAGAGAAAAGTAACTGAAGTTAGACCCAGGGACTATCCGGGAACAAAAAATGAAAACTTGGGGACTATTCAGGTAGTTTTAGAAAGTTGGGGAGTATAGGTGAAAAAAGGCGAAACCACAGGGACTATCCGGGCATTTTTCTCAGTAAATATTGTTTAGAATGGATCAAATGTTTGTTTCTAGGTGTTTTACAGGTTCTTAAGTGAAAAGAAGGATTTTCGGCCAGAATTGAAGATTGCTTAAGGAAGGCCCAGTTCTATTGTTTAAGGGGCCATGAGCCTAGAAAGAGTGTACCAGTCGTGAGCCCAAGTTAGTACACCGACCTATTGTTTGGAAACCCTAAATCGATAAGTAACAACTTTTCCTTGTTTACGGGCCGTGACCCGGGTTTGGGTTGGACGGGTCGTAAACCACCCAAATCGTACATGGGCTGTATAAAGCGGTCGAAACCAAAAGGAAGAAGCGAGAAAAGGGTTGTTGAACATGGCTCGGGTTTTAAATTAGATAATGTTAGATTTTTAGATAACAAATTTTATAAAAAAATCTAACAAACCAATAGAATGTGGACACAAGGCAAATAAGAAAATGTTGAATTTATATAAAAAATAAAAAAAATAAGTATATTTAGTTTCATTTTTGAAGGAACTCTGTTTTTAATAAAATTTATACCGGTATGCTCACAAAAAAACTAAGAAATACAGTATATTTAGTTTCATTTTTAAGTTTAAATCAGAAAAGTTATTTGAGTAATTTATTTGATAGGGGAAGAAGTTGTTAAGATAAAAATTGAAAAAGAACATTAATTTGGTGTACCAATCAAAGTAGGACAAGTGGCACGAAAAAATGAGCAAAATTTGGGATGGTTACTTCGGTCGTTCAAGCGACCAGGTCGCCATCTTTTTTTTTTTTCTATTTTGTTTTATTTATTAAAATGAAACCAATATATATTTGCCAAGTGGCAACCCAACTCATATTAGGTTACCAATGGGAGTGGTCTAACGGTTACCAGTGGCAACCACCTGGGGGACCACAAGGATATCCTGACATTGACACTACACCAATAACATTCCACCACCTCAGCTATAAGTAGAAAGGACACAACCCTCAGGTATGATATCTTCTTCCCAAGGCTCACACTAGCTCTCTCTATTCATTTTTCTCCTAAATTGTATACCTATTCTCACGCCAAAGGGTGGTCACAGAAAGCCCCCTTCCTATGACGAGGCTAGCGACGTTGTTTGTTTTGTAAAGTCACCCTATTTCTAGGAATTCAGAGCTATCGGAGAATCACACATCTTTGGAACTTGAGTCTAAGCACTAGCGCACACTTGCGTCTCGTAAAAGTGAAGAACGAAAAGGAAAGAGGTGAACAGAGATAAATAGAAGCGGGAATAGTGGGATGGAGGTGACGTTCACCCTGTAAACATGGAAAACAAGGAGGGGCATGGTGTTTCCTTCGACACTACAAGCTCCACGTAAACATCTCGTGCTCCATCCTACATGTATAACACCCAACCTTATCTATACTACAATTACAAAATGCGATGAACATTTTATTTTTTTATTTAAACATTTATTAGTTATAAATACGTAGTTATGTTTAACGTTTTTGTCAAGATTCTTATACAGATTTTTTGAAACGAAGTTGTATTCACAATAAATGATTTTTTATACGCTTTTGCAAGTATTTATATTTAAAAAAATTAAAAGTGGTTGAGTGAAGAGTGGCATGTGTGTGTTGAGGATTTCTATAAGGCCATGAGGCGTGGTATTGGGTAGGAGGTCGGGGAGTTGATGTGGCCTCTTTCGCCGACGGTCTAAAGAGAAGTTAAGAATTGACTAAAGTTTTTTCAAAAGAGCCAACATTTAAGTCTTGATTTATTTTTAATAGTTCATTTATTTTGATAAGTCTATCTAGTAGTTTGGTTTTATAGTTTTAAGTTTAATTATGAAAGTCTCTTTTCAAAAAAAAAAAAAAAATAGTTTTAAGTTTAATTAAGATAATTTGTTTAGCAAAGATAGTTTTAGTATAAATATAAGGAGTAAATTACGTTTTTGGCCCCTGTGGTTATGTCAGTTTTACTATATTAGCCCAAAATAAGATTTTTTAACGTATCTGCCCCCATGGTCCCTATATCTAACCATTTTGGCCCCTAATTCTAACCAAACCCCAACTCTGGTTAACTTCTTGGTCACATGGGTTGCACATGATGGGTAAAATTGTAATTTCCCCTCCCCTTTTATGACTTTATAAATAAAACCCAAATCTTGAACAAACCATCATCATCTGCATATCTTTCTTGAACCAATCTTTGACCCACCCATCACGGACAAACAAAATCCATAGGAAAAGATTCCTGATTCTTCATGAGAACAAACTACATAAATCGGTTACGAATCACGTTTGTTGAGTATCTCCGTGAATCAGATCTCGTTCATAACAAATCCGTAAATTCAGTTAGGGTTTCAAGATCTACCACCGGTAACCACCACCACCACCATGAGAGTGCCACCACAACCGTCGTCCACATTACCGGCAAAAGATGCCGAATCAATCTTCCGTACAAAACCTATCTCCGAGATCCGAAACATCGAATCCGCAACTGGAGGAGAAACCAGTAGTAGATGTTGTTGATGGGGGTTTCAGGTGAACGGTGGTGGTGAATCGGAGGGAGGTGATGAATAGTGGTGGTTGATGATGATGTTGTGCGACGGTGGTAGGTGAAATCGAAGGTGGAGGATGGTTGTCGGTGTAGCAGTGATGGCGGAGGTGATGGCGACTGGTAGTGGTCGTTGCTGTTGGTGGGTGTTGATGGAGGGTTTGGGTGTTGATCACAAGCATACCTCGAATAGAGAAATGAGGGTTTGGGGCAGCCCATGATCTCCGATTTCTCCCGAATATTCAACAGCCCTTACATTTGATGGAGGGTTTTGTTTGTGTTAGGTTTGTAATTAGGGTTTCAGAGGTGTGTAATCTAGTGATTTGTGTTGGGTTTTGGGCTGTTGTTAGTTGGTTATTGCTGGATCAGTTGTGTGTTGTCGGGTTTTGATTTGTGTTTGAAGTTTATGTGGGGATGATGATGATGGTTGAAGATGATGAAGATCTGGGTTAGATTTAATTGAAGATCTAGGGATGATGATTTATGTGGGGATGATGATGATGGTTGAAGATGATGAAGATCTGGGTTAGATTTAATTGAAGATGAAGTTCTGGGGATGATGATGGTTGAAGATGATGAAGATCTTGGTTAGATTTAATTGAAGATGAAGATCTGGGGATGATGATGGTTGAAGATGATGATGAAGATCTGGGTTAGATTTAAAGGGTAGGGGAAATTACAAAAATACCTATCATGTGACTTGCATGTGATAAATAATTAACCAGGGTATTGGATGGAGTTAGTCTCAGGGGCCAAAATAGTTAGTTATAGAGACCATGGGGGCACATATGTTAAAAAATCTTATTTTGGGCTAATATAGTAAAACTGATATAACCACAGGGGCCAAAAACGTAATTTACTCTAAATATAAGGGTAGGAATATTGTAATTTCTTGGTTAGTGTTTTCGTTTGATTAAGAATATTAAAAGAGTCGTGGGAGTTCCATAAAATCGTCGTGTTCTTTGTTACGCTGTGTTACGAGTTTGATGATGTGCTTGGTTTATGGTATACAGATCAACTCTCACATATTTATCAATCTATTATTCAACAAAAAATATACAGAAGTTGAATATCAAGTGTAAAAAAGACATCAGGATATATATTAACCTTTTATTAGTCAACTGCTTAGCAAAATATGCTAATAATTTGACAATGCATAATAATGTAAAGAGGAAATAATATCTAATTATCTCAAACAATTACTTATTTCACTTACACAACTCTAATCAACCAATTTATGAAGCACAATATGGTCCACATGTATGGCAGATGCATGCACCATCATCACAATAAGAATCTTGACGATGACACCAATAGTTTTTGCAAGTATCATCATCCTTGCAATGCCATAACAATGATCTTCTTTTGAATGGCACAATTGGTTGTGGTAACTTCGAGTTTTTTGCTGAACTAGTGCTGATATTGAAAACTAAATCACAAGTAATGCTGCATTCCAAAATATTTCACAAATAATGCTTTTGCCATTGAGAATGGCGAAATTTATTGGTTTATAGGCTTGTGTAAGAATTGTGTAAGGAATCTCAGAACATGTAAGAGACCAATGAATGGGTAATGGTACAAAAGCCATTACAAATGGCGAAAACTTGACAAAAAGCCATTATAAATGGTGAAAACCTGCAAGTTCTGCACTTATGCCATTGTAAATGGCGAAATCCTGCAATTTCTGTACATGTAGCCATTACAAATGGCGAAAACATAAAAATCTGCAAATATAGCCATTATAAATGGCGAAAAGTTAAACGGGTTGTAATATCAATAATAATCAACAAACAAGTCTCCAAATTTTCAAAACAATATGCAAACTTCATCCATCATCCACCCCTTAACACCTCCCGGAGTTCCATTTTCCGGCAGACTCCGTCAACCCAAGAAAGATGGTGGACGACAACATGATCTTTTTGAGAGAAAGGATTCAGAAGATGAAGATTGATGGCGATGAGGATCGGGTGCCCGATAACTGGATGGAGTTGGAGAAGACTTACACTTATAGCGGTGGATACCATTCTGATGTTTATGAAGCGATCGCGGTTTTACAACGGTTTTTGATGGAGACCAGGCCTAGCGTGGCGCTGGGGCTGGTGGTGATTGTCGCATTTGGCGGTTGCGTGGCGGGTGTGATGGTTCTCCAGTGGTTGATAAACTTGGCTCTGGGATATCTGAACAATCGACAAGCTTGTTCAGGCGAAATAAACCTTTAAAAATATTATGCGATCCAAAATATCCCAAATGTTTTAAGCAGTAAACCGGACAATGTAATAGTGTTGTATATTTTGTCTTCTGTAATTAATTAATTTATTTGTTAAAGCAACTTAACTGTATTAAATAATTTTGTTGTACATTAAGTAAGTGTTTTTTAAATGAGATACAAGATAAGATAAAAAATGATGTCTTTTTATGAAGTCTAAATCAATGCAGAATTGCTACTTTTCGCCATTTTAAATGGCTTATGCGCAAAAAAATGGCAGAATTCGCCATTTGTAATGGAACATGTGCAGGATTCTTCAACTTTTCGCCATTTATAATGGCATAAGTGCAGAATTTGCAGGATTTCACCATTTACAATGGCATAAGTGCAGAATTTGCAGGTTTTCACCATTTACAATGGCTTTTTGTCAAGTTTTTGCCATTTGTAATGGCTTTTGTACCATTACCCAATCATTGGTCTCTTACACATTCTGAGATTCCTTACACAATTCTTACACAAGCCTATAAACCAATAAATTTTGCCATTCTCAATGGCAAAAGCATTATTTGTGAAATATTTTGGAATGCAGCATTACTTGTGATTTAGTTTTCAATATCAGCACTAGTTCAGCAAAAAACTCGGTAACTTCAGAATTCCAGGCTGACAGATGCACTTGCCTTCGTTAGTGTCACATATAGCATCTTCTGTTCCACAATAGTTGGAGCAATAATCAGGGTAATTTGGTGGGCTTTGTGCTGGGCTTGGTGCTGGTGAATGTGGTGGATATGTCGACCATACTACAGAAAGAAGAAAATAAACATATCATTAATGAAATACAACTAGTGGGATCTGGCCTGTGCTACGCGACCGGAACTCAGTCAGTTTGTTTCGTTATGGTGCCAACACTCACTATAACAACCGAAAGAGAAAACCTAAAAAATAAAGTCCTGTAATGCTGAAAAGATATCGACACATGTGTTACCCTGATCGAAAACAATAAATACGAATACTGGTACCGATTCTGATACCAGAAAAATACTCTATTTTAAATACAACTTTGTTTCAACAATACTTGAACTTGAATGTTGAAAGAAAATAATTAAGCATAACTTCGTATTTAGATATTTTAAAAGAAATTAATGAGAGTAAGTTTTAAAAAAAAATATCTAATTAAATGACATAAGAAAATATAAGTTAAATAAAAGAGTATCATTAAAAACAAAAACTCTTATTCGCCATGTACTATTCATGGCTCTTCACCGGTTAATATATATAATAATAAGAAAACACGTTCACTACTAAACAAATGAGTATCACCGATGACCTGTTACTGACGGAAAACCAATATAGAATTAAAAACGATTTTGCAAAATAACGTTAATTATATTTCAAATGTATTTCAAGCTGTTTTAGTAACCACTTTCACCAACGGATTTATGATGGAACTGGCCTGTTATCAATGATACTTATTTGTTTAACAATGGTTCATCAAGAAAAAGAAAGACCTGGGGCAAATAAGATGGTTAAGAGAGCAATCTTGAAAGTAAGGTATTCCATGAGGATCTGTATTATATTTTGTTTGGTGGAAAAGACTAAATTCTTGTGTATATTTATAAGCAAATTAACACATAATATTTAATGCATTTTGCATTTGCTAATGGGAATGAAATTAACGTAGTTTTAAACAAATGCCTGTTTTTATTAATTATACCTTGATCAGTTGCAACTAGTAAAGATTAATTCCACACACTAATTTATAGTAAATACACCGACAGATTGACTCTCTCTCCAACGAGGCGATTTTGGCGATCTAGGGTTTCGATGAGAGGTTTCAGCCGGCTCAAAGTGGATGAGTGGTATGATGTTCCTTCTAGGAAGGGTAACGAGAACAGAGATCATCGGCGACACAGTAACGAGGTAATCACTAAGTTTTTCGTATCGAACCTTCCTCCTAGATGTTCTTCCGAGGATTTGATGAATGTGTTCAAGATTTATGGGGATTATGTGGGCTCGTATATTGCTCGGAAGTCTGACAGGTTGGTTAAGAAGTTTGGGTTTTTATCGTTTCGTAACGTTAACGATGTTAAGCGTATGGAAGGGGTTATGTGGGACGTTTGGATGGGTTCATACAAGTTGTTCGTTGTTAGGGCAAGATTTGTGGATGGCGAACGGGTGGTAGGGGGTTCGGATGGGAATAAAGAAAAGACTTCTGATAGATCGAACGATTTCATGGCTGAGAAAGATGCACCACATGAAGGCCATGCAAACCCTAATCAGGGTGGAGTGGCTTCACGTGTGGGAGAGAATAGTAGGTCCTACCGAGATACGTTTCTTAATAAGAATGTATCAGTTAATCAAGACGAGGTGTTAAAGATTGATGATAGTGTGGAAGGCTATTGTGAATGGCATAAACTTTCTGTTTGTGCTAGAGTTAAGAATTATAAGGTTCTAAGCTCTCTTGATGAACTTTTGAAGATCAATGGTGGTTTATCGGCTGCAATTAAATATGGGGGAGGGTTTAATTAATTGTTAGTCTTTAACAGTGAGCATGAATGTGCTTCGTTTCTGGACAATAAAGGAGTATGGGATGAGTGGTTCGTATCGGCAGCGATATGGACTGGGCAAGTCCAAAAGTATGAAAGAATAGCTTGGTTGAGAGTCCATGGGATCCCTATTAGTCTTGCTGTGGATGAGGTGATCGAGGCCGTTGGTAAACGATATGGCAAGGTGGTCCAACCGGCATGTTATTCGAGTGACGAAAAGGATTTTTCTTATGCTTACATTGGGGTTCTATGTGGAAGTGATTCGAGAGTTGATGATAGGTTCTCTTTGTTATGGAGGGGTAAAACGTTCAAGGTTTGGGTTGATGAGGACGTTGGGGAATGGTCTCCGGAATGTATTGAGGTGAAAGAAGACTGCGAGTTGGAGGATACTTTGGAACCCGAATCGGGAAGGAATGGTAGAGACGATCAGGACAACAGAGGGCATGGTGATGGGTTGGAGGTTGAGATGGGAGAGAATGGTAGCAATGATCAGGTGAATGTTGTTCAAGTAAATGTAGTGGATGGTGAGCCGAATACTTTGGTGGACAATTCGGTTAGTGCGTCTCCAAATCAGGTTATTCAAGACAAATCTAACTCCTTACGGAAGAAGTTTAGAAAGAAAAATTCGCTTAGGAGTAGAGTGGTTTCGCCGGGTGAGAATGATCGTCCGAAGAAGCGTGCGCGGGAAGATTCGGATTACTTTGGAGTTGATAGGTTGATTGGTATTCTAAACAGTAATACTAATGTTGAAGTGCAAGGCGATTCGGAAACGGTTTCGGGTGATTTTTGTACTCCTGATTTGAATAAGAGTTGCGCCTTTTCGGTTTCGTCTAAGTGCCATAATGTTGATTGCGAGGAGGAGGTAGAAGAGAGTGTATCCGACCAAGTTTTGGCCCAGATTCAAAAGCAGGTTCAAATCGACAACGAAGAGGCAGCTACGGTTGATCTAGGTAGAGCTTTGGGGGTGGATAACTTGTGTTATTTTGGTCCGCAGGTGAAGGAACAAATTGTCAACGATGGATTTCAAATTGGTGATCAATGAATGTGTTGTCCCTCAACATTCGGGGTATGGGAGTTCAAGGTAAAGCTTCTTGGGTTAGGAATTTAAGAATTCAAAATGAGGCTAATTGTGTTTTTTTACAAGAAACGCAGAACACCCCGAAAACGGGCTTGGTAATTAAACCCCGTTAATACTAAAGACGGGGAAAGTACCGTTAGTGGTAAAAGTAAACAGGTAAATATTAGGAATTTATTTAAATAATCCTAATATTTACTTAAAGTGAATAAGAACTTTCAAGAAAATAGAAAGATAAAAGGCCCGATTTAACGGGACTTAAAGTAAAACGGGTTACGACTTCCCGAACCTACCAAGTTAACTAGGAATAATTCTAACCTAGTTAGATAGTGACTTATGAGTGGGTTAAAACACTTAAATTAAGAATTAAGGAAAAGCGGAGGGACCTAAGTTGTTAAAATTGAAACTAAAATTTATAAAACAAATAAAAAATAAACCAAACACCCCAAAAAGGGAGTCTGGTCGATCAGAAGAAAGAGCAGGGCGATCCCCATGCTCCAAACCCTAGAAACTCACAAAAACTCTCAATTGGAGGTGCAAATCTGGTCCAAAACGAAATCCGAGCTTAGAATCGTGATCCCCATCGCAAGAGGATTACAAGGTATGTAAAATTTAAGGAAAACTCTCAACTTGAAATTCTCATGAAATTGGGAAAAATCTGAAATTCTAGTTGCATGTGTGTATTATGATGATTAGGAACAACTATAGTGTCTAGGGACAAAACCGTAGACAAATACAAGTTGAAATCCTATGAAATTTTAGTGAATCCATGAACACCATTGTAGGTGATTAGTGGGTTATGTGTAATTTGATGAACACTAGGAAATAGATTGTTAATCTAGTGTGATTTGACAATTTTGAAGTGATTCCAGAAAATTTGAAGTTATCAACTTTGTAAGAAGGTTGATTTATGTGAAATTAGGGCTAAGAGATAAGCTAGAGACTTGATAAATAAACATGTAAAATTCTGCCCTTAAAGTGTTTGTTGAAATGCCTCAAAGAAGGCTCGAAACTAGAATTTTGTAGTTAAAACACCTAATTGTGATGTTTTGGCTATTATGCAAGATGTGATTAGAAAAAGAGTTCTAAATGTGATAAACGTGGTTAGAACTTTGGTTAAAACGGTGGTCTAAAGATAACGCCTACCGGGTAATTAAAGAATGCTAAAACTAGTTGATGAACTCGAATATGCAATTAATATACTAATGGGCATTTGACTTTTATAAAGTCAAACTGGCCTATAATACGTTAAATGGTAATTTTTTATATGAAATGCATAAGGTGGAATAATCGTATTAAATTATGATTAAACTAACCACCTTGAAAACGATGATGATAGTTCTTCGCGTAACAAGCTAGGTGGAAGCTTGACGAAGGAGCGGGTCAAACGAATCAAGAAGGAAAGGAAAAGCGTAGTTCGGATGCGAGGTAAGTAAAGCTTACGCCCTTTTTCATTATTTACAAATGACATGATTGCAAGTATAGTATATGAATGCTACTAAGTGGTTGGCATAGAATGTTCCGACACGATTCAATGAGAGTCGGAACGAAAGGAAATGGTAAGAAATTATAAGTTATGGACAAAGGGGTAAAATGGTAAATTAGTCATGTAGTGACGAACAAACAAAAAACGGTTTTAAGTAAAATGAGTACAAGGAAAACCGGGATAGGTTTAAAGGAGATGAAATGGTACTTAAATACCATCTCATACGGACAATTGGTCATTTTGACTAAATAGGTCAATTGGTGTGGGTAACGCCATTTGATAATAACATTTGATAATTGCTTGTTGAGTTTTGTAATAACGGGAAATAACATAAGCTTGCGTTGCTTTAACTATAAAGATTTAAAGCAAAAGTTAAGTAAACGGGTCAATACTTTGACCCGAGCCAGGTACGTATAACTAAGCCTTGTGGTTAAACATACAATTTTGGTCAAGATATTTAGCGAAAGTCCTTCGTCGTGAAGTGAGGGACTAAAGTTGACCAAAATACCCTTGAAGGGTATATTGGGCAAACAACTCATAGGGGTCGTTTAGGAACTTGCATAAAGATTATGGAATCATTAGACATGAATAAAGATCATAGGAATGCACATTCGCGGGTCAAGTGCTCAAAAGTGGTCATTTGCGTAAAATGATCAACCGATGGGTAAAATTTGGGAAAAAGGGTTCATCATGATAAATCCACCACAAAATAGTTGTGGTGGAATAATTGTAGTTAATTAGATATCGAACTTTTGTAGCGACAAAAGAAAGGCACAAGTTCTAGACTAAAATGCATAACTACCCTTAACGGGTCAAAATATGCATTTAAGCGTAAACGGGATTTTATTACTTAAGAGACTCGTGATTCGAGATTAATATAATGGGAGATATTGAAATAATGAATTTCATGAGTTTAACGATCAAATAAACTTGTTGGTGCGATAAAATTATGAACGGGTCAATATTTGGTAAAAAGGGTAGTAAGCCGAAGACTTAAAAGTCTGAAATTGTGTTAATCCGGATGTTGGATTTTAACTCCACAAGATGGAGAAATAAATTACGGACGCGTAGGAAAAAGAATCGAGTAAAACGGATCAATAACGAAGAAGTTATGACCGTTTTCGTAAAAAGTAGTGTAGCTGGGAATATGCAGCATCTGAACAACAACTCGCTGGAAAAGGTAATCCCCCGCGCCACGCGACGGAGGGAGTGAACTATGTCGCGACACGCGACAGAGTGTCGCGGCCCGCGTAAGTTAACACCAAGTCTGTCGCGGCCCGCGACAGACTGCAGAACTGACAAATTTTATTTTATTTCATGGTTTGTCGTTTAGAACTTGTTTAATCTATTATTTAAGCATCAAAACTAACATTTGGGTTGGTTTTGATCACAGATATATACCAAGTGTTCTCGGATGAAGATCAAGCTCTAGGAAGGACCGAACACGATCAAAGAAATAAGCTTCCGCATGACGTTTCGTTGTTACTTTTAAATGACGAACTTAATTACATTTTGTTCTAAACTTTTAAATTGTAAAAGTTTTGGATTACTCGTATTTTCTAAGAATACTTAATTGTAATTACATGTTTATTTTCGTTAATTATACGGAAATCTTTAAAATAAATACAAGGGTGTTACAGCAGTGATGTGTCTGTTTTTGATCTTGGGGTTTTTTGGGGTAGAGGTAATTATCAATTTGAATGTGTAGAGTCTACTGGTCGCTCGGGTGGGTTGATTACCATGTGGGATCCGGGTTTCTTCTCAGTCATGGACGTCAAGAAATCGGAAAATACTCTACTTGTTGTTGGTACGATTAAAGGAAGTGGCGTTTTGACTTGTTTGATGAATGTGTATGCTCCTCAACTACCGGTTGCGAAGCGGGCTGTTTGGAACGATATTGAGCAAAGTATGAGCACGACAGACGGGTTTTGGTTGGTCGCGGGAGATTTTAATTCAGTGAGGGATAGTTCGGAGAGAAAAAATTCTAAGTTTCATGTGTCGTCTTCCCAAGAGTTTAATGATTTTATCGATAGGGCGAACCTTCATGAATACGGGTTACGTGGTAGGAAGTTCACTTTTGCTGCAGGGAACAAGTTAAGTCGGATTGATCGTATTCTAGTTAATTGGGATTTTTTTATGGAGTGGCCTTCCGCGGAATATAGAGCATTGTGCAGAGATAAATCAGATCATTCCCCGCTTATTTTGAAGTTTGTTTCAAGAAACTTCGGGCCAAAACCGTTCCGTTTTTTCAACTCTTGGTTAGATAGAGATGACTCCCAAGAGGTGGTTACTGGGATTTTAAATGAAGCGCAGGTAGATGGTGCTCCGGATGAGCGATTGATGGAAAAATTTAGACTTTTACGCCAAGGTATTAATACTTGGAAGGATGATTGTATGCACCGTGAGTTGGAGGAAAAGCGCCTACCGGAGCAAGAGTTACACCAGCTTGAGACTATTGTGGAGGTTAAAGATTTAAGTGAAGAAGAGCTTTGGTCGATCCAAGATATTAAGAGGAGACTGTTCGAGTTAGATAGATTGAGAAATAAGGATTTGCGCCAAAAAGCGAGATGTAAGTGGGCGGCTGACGGAGATGATAACACCAGGTTCTTTCACGGGGTTATTAATAAGAGGAGGGTTGCGAATAGCATTTCGGGATTGATGGTAGATGGCGAATGGGTGACCACTCCGAACATTGTTAAAAGAGAGGCTTTGCGGTTTTTCAGAAATAAGTTCATTGAAAATTTAAACACACGTCCTCGGTTTTCTTGCGACAGTTTTAAGCGTTTACCTAGTGTTGTTGCTGCGAAGATTTCGGTTCCGTTTACGGTTGAGGAGATTAAAGAGGCGGTGTGGGATTGTGGAGGTGATAAAGCTTCAGGGCCAGACGGGTTTAACTTCCGATTCATTAAAAAGTTTTGGAGTCTTCTTGAAGCCGATTTTATTGATATTTTCAGGCATTTTTTCGATTTTGGTCAGTTCAGCCCGGGAACTGGTTCTTCGTTTATTACATTGATTCCGAAGAAGGTGGAACCGACTGAGCTTGGAGATTTTCGGCCGATTAGTTTAATTGGTTGTATTAATAAGGTGGTTTCTAAAGTGTTAGCTAATCGAATCAAAGGGGTGATGGATTTGGTTGTTTCAGAATCCCAGTCGGCGTTTCTTTCCGGTAGATACATATTGGATGGTCCTTTGATCACGAATGAAATTATTTCTTGGGCAAAGAAATCTAACCGGGAATTATTTATGTTCAAAGTCGACTTTGAAAAGGCTTACGATAATGTGAACTGGGGTTTTTTGTTGTCTATTCTCGAGCAGATGGGGTTTTCTCCTACTTGGTGCAAATGGATAAAAGGTATTATTTCCGCTTCAAATGCGTCTATTTTGATTAATGGCTCGCCTACTTTTCAATTTTCTTGTCAGAAGGGCATTCGCCAAGGTGATCCGTTATCTCCGTTTTTATTTATTCTTGTTATGGAGGCTTTTTCGGAGATGGTTAAAAAAGCGTGTTCGAACGGTTTTTTTTTTATGGTATTCGTTTGCCTAGGGGGGGGGGGGTTATTTCTCACCTTCTTTTTGCAGACGACGCTATGTTAATGGGCGAGTGGTCAGTGTTTAATTTTACTAATATGAAAAGGATCTTGCGGATATTTTATTTATGTTCTGGCCTTAAAATAAATATCCATAAGTCAGTTTTATACGGAGTGGGGAGACGACAGGGTGATGTTGAGCACATGGCTACAAGACTGGGTTGTAATTTCGGTGCTTTACCGTTTTCGTATCTGGGTATTATGGTGGACGCCAATATGAACAGAATTGGTCATTGGGATCCAGTGGTGAATTCGTTTAGAAAGCGTCTATCTAAATGGAAGGCAAATAGCATTTCTATCGGTGGGCGGGTTACGTTGATAAAGTCGGTTTTGGATAGTCTTCCTACGTATTACTTATCCTTGTTTAAGGCCCCGGTTAGTATCATTAATAAACTTGAACAATTCATGAGAAATTTTCTGTGGGGTGGGTCTGAAGAGGTGAGGAAAATGGCTTGGGTTGCTTGGGATAAAGTGACGCTTCATAGAGAAGAAGGCGGTCTGGGTTTAGCCAGATTAGATGAGTGTAACAAGGCGTTTTTGTTAAAATGGTGCTGGAGGTATGTTACTGAGACTAATGCTTTATGGCGTAGGGTGGTGGATTCTATTCATGGCTCGGATAGAAAGTGGGGTTTTCTTCCGGTTAATAATGGTGTTTCCGGGGTTTGGAAGAATATTGTCTCGTACTGTAGCAAAATCAAAGTTGATGGGGTGGGGGCGCTAAGTATGTTAAAGGGCCGGCTTGGAGATGGTAGTGTTCTTCGGTTTTGGCTTGATCCTTGGCTATGCAATGCCCCGTTAAAGGATTGCTACCCGAGTTTATTTGCATTGGAGACTGACAAGAAATGCTTAGTTTCTAATAGGTGCGAATGTACAGAACAAGGATTTGTGGTTAAGTGGTGTTGGAAAAGGGCTATTGTTTCTTTGGAGGAGGTGGGTCTTCGTCAGGAGTTGGAGAGTCGGTTGGCCGAGATATCCTTGTCAGAGCGAGAAGACGATTGGTTTTGGAACGATTCTAAGTCTGACCATTTTTCGGTTGCCTCGGTTAAAAGATGGCTTCACGGTACTCGTAATGAAGAGAATTTCAGTTTCAAGTGGTGCAAATGGGTCCCGGCTAAATGCAATATTTTTATGTGGCGAGCTTTTCTAGATCGTCTTCCTACCAAGACTGCGCTGCAAAGGAGGCACATTACGGTTCAGGATGATATGTGTGTATTGTGCGAGGATGGCATAGAGTCTATAGACCATATTCTTACGGGTTGTGCTATAGCGGCTGGGGTGTGGCATGGTGTCTCTTTATGGTGTCGTGTTCCTACGATGTTCGCTTTTTCGGTGAAAGATATTGTTCAGGCTTTCGAGCATTATGGTATTAGTGGAGAAAAGAAGATCGTATTACAAGGCATTATTATCATCACGAGTTGGAGGTTATGGAAAGCTAGAAACGAGAAAATATTTTCTAATAAGGAGGTTAACGTGACGGACATTATTTCCGAAGTCAAAGCTTTGGGCTTTCTTTGGTACAAACACAGGGCGCGTCGGGGTGTTTTAGATTGGGAGAAATGGTGTAATTGTGATGTAATGTAAATGTACTCGCTTTCGGGCCTTTATTCCTTCTTGGAATAAGGTCTTTGTGTTTAATGAAAGTTAACCTTCAAAAAAAAAAAAAAAAACTAATTTAAACTAGCTGAAAATTATATAGCGTTTGCTTTAAAAGGTGCGTTTCGTCTACGATGAATAATGCTTTATATTTGTTTCTTAATTTGTTTATAGTTTTTATTTTTTATTTTTTTTAGGGTGACCATTTCCTGCACAGAAACAAATGTAATCAGATTTTGGGTTGCCAAATCTAACCCCTACAATTAAACGGCTCGTGTTTGACTTGTCCTATTTAATAAGCCATTTATAGTTTGAAGACTATATGTGGTATTTCATATTTATGTTCATTTGAATTTGTAGACGCTACACGCTACGAGTACTACAATTTACCAAATATATAAAGATAATATTTTTATTATTTTATTTATATAAATTTTATTGTATTTGTAACCTATGTCCTACATGGATAAGAATATAAAAAGAAAAGGAAGGTAAATATTCGTATAGCAGCCTAACAAATCCATATGAATATCATAGATAAACATTTGAGTTTTACAACATAAAAATTGAGATAAATACTATGGAGCTGGAAATAAGAAATTAGAATAAATCAAGACTAATTTCTTATTTCCAATGCCATAGTATTTAGAAGAAATCAAGACTGTCAATGAGGTAGTGGTGGAGTGGTTAGGGAATGACTTGGTGTTCCTTGTGACCCAGTTTCAACTTCCACTCTTCCCATTATTTTCTGCGGCATCCATGTGAAGGGCGAATACGGGTGGCGCCGGTTTGTCTTGGATGAGAGGTGATGTTTTACTGATTATTCCACTGTCGTGCCTTCGGGCGGGTGAAGGTTGGGTTTCCGCGCATTTGAGAGAGCCAAGAGGTTGGTGGCGGTCGAGTAGTCGACCTTGGCCACAACGACCGGTGTCACAGTGGTTGACACGTCGTTCCTTGCCGTTCAAAAAAAAAAAAAAAAAGAAAAAAAAAAAGAAATCAAGACTCTAAAGACCCCACTATAAATATTTATCTTCCTCAGCAAAGCACATGTTTTAAGTTAGTATACAAAGTTTTTAAAAGAAAGAAACACATGGATAAGAGAGAGTTCAATGCATATGTTATATGTAGCAAGTGTGTTACTGATTGCTAGGTTAGCTTGTTATTTCAGAATTTTGCATCTTCCACAAAAAAAGACATGTACTAATATATTGTATTCGACCTTCAAGTGGTATAAGAATAAAGTGATAAAATATTGTTAATTAACGTTATCGACTAAGGAAGTAAGTACATTTGAGCTAGACATGAAGGTCTCAAAAGTAAGAAGAATCTCATCACATAAGTGTGTCAATAATTTTATATTTATATATGTATGTAATTTGAATCATATACCAATAAAGAAAATATGTGATGCTAGATTATATACAAAGTGCTATCGAAAAGGAACGATTTGAAAATAACAGACGTCTAAAACGAGAAAAGAAGAATCTAGAGGCGTAATATGTTTCAGAATGAGCTACAGCTCCGTAAGTGAAAACCCGGACCCCTAAAACCCTAATTCTCATGAAAAAACCAAGAAATCAAATTTTATTGGTCGCTCGCGGGCCGCGTAAGTGTTAAGCTGAGCTTACGTGGGGCGCGACAGCCAATTAAGTCGCCGGATAAGCTTCATGTGTCTGACACGTGGCAGACCTACGGCGTGACACGGCAGCCCTAGCCGTAGCTAGGGTGGCCCTTGCGGGCCGCGTAAGGTTCTCTTGAGGGTTACGCGGGCTGCGAGAGACTCAAAAATTTGCTATAAATGGGACGTGCATGGGCATTTCGTCTGTGCTCGAGAAATTTATCAAAAATCACTTCTATACTGCTCAAATTAGTATGTTAGGCATCGATACACTGCTACGATTACACGGAAATAACTCGATCACTGCTACGATACAATGTCCGATCGATTGAAACCGATCCGATGGATGTTTAAGTGGTGCCCAAATTCGGGCTATACTTTGTCATTCGTCGTGAGGGTTTTGATTTCGTGAGTTATCGTAAATGTTGTATTAAGTTACTAACCTAGTTTCGTGTGCATTGTCATTTTAACTAGGTTCCCGGGCTTAATCAGTAGGCTAAACTCTGTCCAACTAAACTTGCAATGTGAGTCATTCTCTTTTTATCAAAAGTATTTTACAATACCTAAATGTTTTCCAGTTATATTTTACACGGGGTAAGTCTTTGTTATCTTAAATTACTGGCAGTAAGTGGGGTATTGTGCACATTACTATTGTTTTCTCACTTTTAGGTGGATGAACCTAAAGAGTGATAATCATCACTAATGGGTGAAAGGACCCAATGGTGGTATGACCATAGTCACCTGGGTGTGACACTAGACCAGATAATTATAAGATAGAAGCAATTGTAATCGCTCTTAATCCTATAAATTATAACATTGTGTCGTTTTGTACAAATTGAATAACTTGCCAGTTTTTTCCCGCTGATAAAATCCTTTTAAACATGTTTCAGGTGATTTACTGTAAACAAGGAAAAGTGCCGTGTAGCACTACCAGCTTGGATAAAGTGGCCAGTAAATAAATAAACATGTTTTTGTAACCAGGGAATTTCCCCGTGAAATTCCTTAATTATAAATTACGGGGTTTGTCCCAAAATGTGAAATAAAATAATTGGGCATTTTCAGTTAAACGATCCTATTAATATGTCCGCTGCCAAATTAAATACCAATACCACGGGTTTTCTGTCACACGGCTTCTGAACCGGGTAAAACCGGGTCGGGGGTCGTGACAGTGACACTCCACCAATAACATTCCACCACCCCAACTATAAATAGAAAAGACACAACCCTCAGGTGTGATATCTTTTTCCTAAGGCTCACACTAGCTCCCTCTACTCATTTTGTTTTTTCTCAAATCATATACATATTCTCACGCCGAAGGGTGGTCACAGTAACCCCCATTCCTATGACGAGGCTAATGACGTTGTCTGTTTTGCAGAGTCACCCTGTTTCGAGGAATTCAAAGCTATCGGAGAATCACACACCTATGGAACTTGAGTCTAAGCACTAGGGCAAACTTGCGTCTCTTCCGAAGTGAAGAACGAAAAGCAAAGAGGCGAAGAGAGATAAATAGAAGAAGGAAGAGTGGGATGGAGGTGATGTTCACCCTGTAAACACGGAAAACATGGAGGGGCATGGTGTTTCCCGCGACACTGCAAGCTCCACGTCAGCATCTCGTGCTCCATCCCGCATGTATAACACCCAACCTTATCTATACTGCAATTATAAAATGCGATGAACGTTTTAGTTTTTCTATGTAAACATTTATGAAAAATTATAAATATGCAGTTATGTTTAATGTTTTTGTCAAGATTCCGATACAAATTTTGTTGAAACAAAGTTGTATTCACAATAAATGATTTTTTTGACACGCTTTTGTAACTATTTATATTTAAAAAAAATTAAAAGTGGGTGAGTGAAGAGTGTCATGTGTGTGGTAAGGATTTTTATAAGGCCATGGAGTGTAGTATCGGGGAGCTGATGTGGCCTCCTTCCCAGAAGGCTATGATTTCGGTGCCCATGGGAAAAATTCTCTGATCTCCCCGATGTATATGTTGTGTGTTGTTGAGTTGATTTTGAGTGTTAAAATTAGAGAGGAAGGGAAAGTTGGTGTGAGGTTGATGTGAGGGGTGGTCAGGGAGCCCAAAACCACACCCCATAGCCAAATGTTGATTTGAAACACTATTTTCAGAAGTGGATTCGACCAACCAATCTTGAATCAACCGAACCATACAATCGGTTCAATTATAATAGATTTGTACAAAATACTAGAGCTTTTGTTCTCTGGAAAATTGAGACCCTTGGTTTACCTAAAAACTTTTTTGTAATTTTGTTTTTATATTAAACCGAAGCCCAATTTTCTTTTGGTATTTTTTTTTTTAAATTTTGCTAAAGAATCTTTTTAACCCTTAATTTTTCTTTTTAGGGGGTGTTTGGGATTGCTTATTAAAAACTCATTTTCTCCTTTACCTCCTCCTTTTCTTCTTTTTAGAAAAGTCACCCCCTAACTTCTCCTTTTCAAAGCATTAAAACCTCCTTTTCAACCCATTACACAAACATCATTTTATAACAATCTCCTTTTTGTAAAAGTTATAAGTTGGTTGATAACCATTTCCAAACACCTATTATTGATAAGTTGAAAGATCTAAACAGTTGAAGTCCCAAGCCCAATTTTTTTTTTTAATTTACTACAAGCCTAAAGAATTTTTAAACCTTCATTTTTCCCCTTAATTTTGATAAGTTGAATAAAGAGAAGTTGTGAATTGAATAAATTATTTTCAAAAGAGCCAACGGTTAAGTCTTGATTTATTTTTAATAGTTTTTTTTATTTTGACACGTCTATCTAGTAGTTTGGTTTTATAGTTTTGAGTTTAATTAAGATAACTTGTTTATTAAGGAAAGTTTTAGTATAAATATAGGTGTAGGGATATTGTAATTTCTTGGTTAGTGTTTTCGTTTGATTAATAATATTAAAAGAGGCGTGGGAGTTCTACAAAATCGTTGCGTTCCTAATTAAGCTGTGTCGAGTTTAATGATGTAGTTGTAAAAACAAGTGGTATATACAAATCAACTCTCACATATCTAACAATCTATTATTCAACAAAAATATACAAAAGTTGAATATCAAGTTTTTGTTAATCTACTTGACAAATCTCTTGCAAAGTAAATTCCTTCTAATACATTATAAAAACATCAGGATATATATTAACCTTTTATTAGTCAACTGCTTAGCAAAATATGCTAATAATTTGACAATGCATAATAATGTAAAGAGGAAATAATATCTAATTATCTCAAACAATTACTTATTTCACTTACACATCTCTAATCAACCAATTTATGAAGCACAATATGGTCCACATGGATGGCAGATGCATGCACCATCATCACAATAAGAATCTTGACGATGACACCAGTAGTTTTTGCAAGTATCATCATCCTTGCAATGCCATAACAATGATCTTCTTTTGAATGGCACAATTGGTTGTGGTAACTTCAGAATTCCAGGATGACAGATGCACTTGCCTTCGTTAGTGTCACATATAGCATCTTCTGTTCCACAATAGTTGGAGCAATAATCAGGGTAATTTGGTGGGCTTTGTGCTGGGCTTGGTGCTGGTGAATGTGGTGGATATGTCGACCATACTACAGAAAGAAGAAAAAAACACATCATTAATTAAATACTAACTAGTGGAATCTCCCGTGCTACGCGACCGGAACTCAGTCAGTTTGTTTCGTTATGGTGCCAACACTCACTATAACAACCGAAAGAGAAAACCCAAAAAATAAAAGACATCGACACATGTGTTACCCTGATCGAAAACAATAAATACGAATACTGGTATCGGTACCAGAAAAATACTCTATTTTGAATACAACGTTGTTTCAACAATACTTGTTGAGAGAAAATAATTAAGCATAACTACGTACTTAGATATTTAAAAAAAAAATTAATGAGAGTAAGTTTTTAAACAAATATCAAATTAAATGACATAAAAAATATAAGTTAAATAAAAGAGTATCATTAAAAACAAAAATTCTTATTCGCCAGGTACTATTCATGGTTCTTCACGTGAAATAGATATATAATAACAAGAAAAGACGTTCACAACTAAACAAATGGGTATCATCGATGACGTGTTACTGACGGAAAACCAATATAAAATTAAAAACGATTTTGCAAAATAACGTTATATTTCAAATATATTTCAAGCAGTTTTAGAAATCTCGTTAGTAACCACTTTCACCACCAACGGATTTATGATGGAACTGGTCTGTTATCAATGATACTTATTTGTTTATCAATGGTTCATTAAGAAAAAGAAAGACCTGGGGCAAATAAGATGGTTAAGAGAGCAATCTTGAAAGTAAGGTATCCCATGAGGATCTGTATTATATTTTGTTTGGTGGAAAAGACTAAATTCTTGTGTATATTTATAAGCAAATTAAAACATAATATTTAATGCATTTTGCATTTGCTAATGGGAATGAAACGTAGTTTTAAACAAATGCCTGTTTTTATTAATTATACCTTGATCAGTTGCAACTAGTAAAGATTAATTCCACACACTAATTTAAACTAGCTGAAAATTATATAGCGTTTGCTTTAAAAGGTGCGTTTCGTCTACGATGAATAATGCATTATATTTGTTTCTTAATTTGTTTATAGTTTTTATTTTTTTTAGGGTGACCATTTCCTACACAGAAACAAATGTAATCAGATTTTGGGTTGCCAAATCTAACCCCTACAATTAAACGGCTCGTGTTTGACTTGTCCTATTTTATAAGCCGTTTATAGTTTGAAGACTATATGTGGTATTTCATATTTATGTTCATTTGAATTTGTACACGCTACGAGTACTACAATTTACCAAAACGAAAAGGAACGATTTGAAAATAACAGACGTCTAAAACGATTGTGCCATTCAAAAGAAGAATCTACAACGAGAAAAGAAGAATATACAAAGTGCTATCGAAAAGGAACGATTTGAAAATAACAGACGTCTAAAACAAGAAAAGAAGAATCTAGAGGCGTAATATGTTTACAGCTTACTTTGAATTTAGAAGTGTGCTAATATTATACTACACCAAATAACTTAACTTGAATTTAAAAGTGTGCTAATATTTCCTTCATATACAAAAACCAAATGGGGGAATAGTGCCAGGCAGCTCCCAGGCACTCCCCAACTGGGCCAACACGTTTATTGTTTTATATCCATTTTAAAATTACGTTTTTACCCCAGCTCAAAATAAAATTACGCTTTTTTCCCCATCTCAAAATTACGATCTTGCCCTCAATTCAAAATTACGACTTTGCCTGGCACTCTCTCATTGGACCAACCAGTTTATTATTTTATATCCATTCAAAAAATCACGTTTTTGTCCCTCTTTAAAATTACGGTTTTGCCCCCAGCTCAAAATAAAATTACGCTTTTGTCCCCAGCTCAAAATTACGATTTTTCCCTCCATTCAAAATAAAATTGTGGTTTTGCCCTCAGCTCAGAATTACCTTTTCACCCCCAGTTCAAAATAAAATTTTGTTTTTGCCCCCACTAAAAAAATACGATTTTGCCCTCTGTTCAAAAATGTGATTTTTCCCCGTTTAAAAATTGTGATTTCGCCCTCAATTCAAAATTAAGTTTTTTCCCAAGTTCAAAATAAAATTATGTTTTTGCCCCCAACTCAAAATTACGATTTTGCCCTCGGTTCAAAATAAAATTGTGCTTTTGCCTCAGGCTTAAAATTATGATTGTGCCCTTAGTTCAAATTTATATTACGTTATTACCCCAAGTTAAAAATTACGAATTTGTCCATGTGAAAATTTACAATTTTGCCCCAGGTTCAAATTTACAGTACTGCCATTATTTTAGATTTTGCCAAATTATGATTTTACCCAGTCAAAAAATACAAATTTCCCTCAGTTAAAAATTACAATATTGCCATTGTTTTAGTTTTTTTTATCAAAACTATAAAAGTGTTTTGTTTTAATTGGTTGACTCGATTTAATTGTTTTTCGTGTCAATGAGCTGACTAACATTCCCTTATTATTCGGCCATCGCCCCGCAACGCGGGCGGGTCATCAACTAGTTATACTACAAAAAATAAAATAGAAGGAGCTACTACGTAATAATTAAAATTATAAATGTCAATAACTAGTGGAATTATAAGAGCGATGAAGCTTTATTCGGTCTATAAACAAAATATAAAATAATGTTTATAATAGTATTGTACTTAATAAATATTAATAAATTAGCAAAAAGACCCGCGCGTGTTGCGTCGCAGCTACATTACAAACATCGAATGGATTAGTACAAACGTTATGTAGTGCGTTAACCATATAAAAACGCGTGTTTCGACGTATCCGATCGAACTTAATGTCTATATAAGCATTGCGATTGGATCAAAACATAAAGTAAATAAAATTTATACCGTACAATCATAACGTATTATACGTGACCCGACTCATATATAGACAAACGTAACGGGTATAACGAAAAAATGGACACGTATAATCAAAAGAAATTAATTAGAGCTTTTGAAAAAAGGGAAAAAAGAAACCACAATTTGACTCCACTCGGTTCACAACAAATTTACGAAACATTCGTAAAATAAGCACGAAAACATATTATACTTGACCTGATTCGTTTTACAAAAAAATTTACGTCGAAACATACACCATCTCGAATTTATACTAAAACATACATAAAAATATGCATGTAAAAATGTATTTTAAACGAAAACGTATTATATTTGACCTAACTCGTTTCCAAAAAAATTTACGTCAAAACGTAGAGCAAATCGAAATCATACCGACTCGTACATAAAAATATGCACGTAAAAAATAGTTTTTTAAAGTAAAGGAGGTATAGGGGTAAACTTCAAACAAATTATTAGTAAAAAACTTACGAAGTTAAATACGTTTGTAAAATCGTGCCAAGTAGTACCACTGTCAGCGACCACCAACATTGGAAGAGTCCATAAAAATTAAATAAATAAATAAGGAAAAAATAACACCGAGCGAAAAACAGACGTAAAATCGTTGAACCACGCATGCTTGTTGCAGATTGTTAACGCGAATAAATTAGACCGAAACGTAAAACGTAGAAAATAATAATTAAGTCGATCTAGGCCTGTGCCTTGCGACGAACTTGTTAAACAGAGAAAAAAATAGAGGGGTTGTGACAACTTGTCAAATGGAAAAACCATACGGAAAAACATTGAACCCCACACGCACGTTGTAGCGTGTTGACTCGCAAAAATTTAAACCAAAAACGAAAAAAATTGCGAAAAATGAAAAGTACGAGACACCAAACTTGAAAATAAAAAAGTGTTGGAATTAAATTTTAAAAGATGAAAGGCCTTGGGTTAAAAGTAAAAAAATAACCAATGATCTCTTGGGCTAGTGGTCAAGGGAGAAGTGGGAAGCTTCGCTTCTCTTAGAGGTCTTGGGTTCAAATCCAGGCTATGAGGGATTTTAATACTAACTTCGTGATACTAACACTAACCCGATTAGCGATATCCTAACCATACGCCGTTCAAAAAAAGTAAAAAAAAAAAAATAGAGTGGTTAAATTTAAAAGATAAAAACCTTTGTGTTGAAAATGAAAAAATCAATTATTTTTTGAAGACCCCCCAATACATAGTGTATAACAACATAAAGCAACTTTGTGTTGCTAATTTATATTATGGTAATATAGGTTACAAATACGTTACAAAGTTACCCTAGAGCACAATATGGCTTATTGGCTTTGGTAATGGTACTGAAACCCGCTCGTAGCGAAAGCAAGAACCATACATATATAAATACTGACACCGATATTCTTTGAATGATATTGGTTTGGTATGTTACAAAAATTAATTACACAAAAGTTGTCCCATGTAACCCAAATAATAAAGTCGTGATATGCACAAAAGGATATCGACACATGTTTTACATAGATGGAAAATTAATTATAGAACAAATACCGATACTGGTTTCGATAATAATGATATTAGTACCGATGTTGTTTGGTTGATATAAATTTTATTTGTTACGGTACCGTATCGCTATTTGATATGTTTTACGACACAAAAAAATAATTTATTTTGAATACCTCCTTTTTCATTAGAACTTATATCGTAATGTTGAGAAAAAAATTTATAAACATCTGCGTATTAAGCTTTATTTTTAGGTTAACGAACAAAAGTAATTAGAGAAAAATAAAATCTAATGATAAATGAAAAATAGTTTTTAATAAATTAAATGGATTAAAGGTGTATATATTTTTATAGTATAAACAATAAAACTAACCAAAGTAATTTGAGAAAAAATAAAATCTAATGATAAATGAAAAATATTTTTTAATAAATAAAATGGATTAAAGATGTATATTTTTTATAGTATAAACTATAAAACTAAAAAAGAACTTAACAAACTTCTAATGGTATGGTGCCATCCATACAACATACCAAATTGTCAAATATGTACATCTGGTAAAAAGGGGCTATATGCAAAACTGAGCTTGTTCGAATAATAATGGTTGAAGTATGTATGATGAACAATTAATTTGAATTCAAAACAGTAAAAAGAGAATTGTTTATACTGTTTAAATTTAAGTTTTTTATTACAACTAGTTGCTTTTCCGCCCGCGCGTTGCGCGGGGACCCAATGACTGCAAAACGCGTGTCAGTAACGGCAAGCAGATACCGAATATCAAAACATAAATAAAAATGTCGTGAAAAGGATAGTCACTCCGTGCTTAAAAACGATTTTAAATAACCTAATATATAATAATAGGACCCACACGTCCTACATTGTGGCGGGGACACAATGACTGCAAAACGCGTGTCAGTAACGGCAATATCAAAACATAAATAAAAATGTCGTGAAAAGGATAGTCACTCCATCCTAAAAAAACGATTTTAAATAATCTAATATATAATAATAGTCCCACAGGTCCTACACGTTAGAAATTCGGTTGTTTTCAGTTCAGTTATTACGGTGCTAACACGTTAAAATATGGATGAGCTCGGTACCGGTAACGGTACCGAAAGTACCGATTCGGAAAATTATCGAAATTAGGTATCGGCACTGAAAATACACAAATGAGGTATGGTATTTGAAGATAAAAATCAATAAATACAGGTATGGTGCTAGACCGGTGTCGAACCGAAAGTAACGATTCTGAAAATGCCAAAAGGTGGGTACCAAATTGGTACCGAAAATGATTTGGTATAGTAAATTTGGTACCGATACGATACCGGTTTGATTACAGGATTTGATACGATTTGCTCATCAATAATCTAAATATCCAAGTTAATTTTACATGCTACAATTCATTCATTACAGAAGTTGTTGTGTATATAAAACCTCATTCAAACGAAATACAGTTTACTTACTATATGTATGAAAAGTAATCTAAACGGTGCTATCTGGGTGATTGTAGATCGATTAACTAAATCTGCTTATTTCCTACCAATGAAGGAAACCTTTTGCATGGAAAGATTAGCAAAGTTGTACGTAGATGAGGTAGTATCTTTACATGGAGTTCCACTCTCCATTGTGTCAGATAGGGATAGTCGATTCACTTCACATTTCTGGACAAGTTTCCAAGAAGCAATGGGAACGCGACTAAACTTAAGTACTGCCTATCATCCTCAAACTAATGGGCAAAGTGAAAGGACGATTCAAACCTTAGAAGACATGCTCAGGGCATGTGTAATAGATTTCGGTGGAAACTGGGACGGCCACTTACCACTAATAGAATTCTCCTCTAACAATAGTTACCACACAAGCATTAATGCTGCCCCGTTCGAAGCATTATACGGACGAAAGTGCCGAACTCCAGTTTGCTGGGCAGAAATAGGAGAAAGTCAATTGTCAGGTCCCGAGATTGTACAGGAAACCACCGACAAGATAACTCAAACCAAGGAAAGACTAAAAATGGCTCGAGATCGCCAAAAGATTTATGCAGACAATCGACGCTAGCCGTTAGAATTTCAAGTTGGAGACAAAGTACTGTTGAAAGTTTCTCCTTGGAAAGGAGTAGTTGTCACACCCCGACCACGTAAAACAACAAAACGTGGCAGAAACGTCAGGGAGTGTTGTAACAGAATCATTGTTTCATAACACATGGAAATTGAAATATTGTTTTATTGATTAAAAGAGTTACAATGTCTTGACAATCAAAGAAACATAACATAAATAACTAGTCTTGCATCTTTTATTGTCGCTAAGGCCCAAGTCCGCCTAAGTGTATCTTGATAAATCCTATGCATCATATCCTGAAACACATGTGAAAATAGGTACGTCAGCATAAAAACGCCTGTGAGATACATAGGTTTTGTGAAAATAGAATTCATGACTTATGTTTAAGAAAAATGTTTAGTCATGAACCTTGTAATTTGCTTTGTCTTGTAAATCATTTGAAAAGTGATAAACCAAATGATATATATGTATAAAAGAATAATACATGGTTAAGTAAATAACCAAGTACAATGAGTTTATATCAGATAAGTTGTTTGTAAAACAATGTATTGTGAAAAGTGTGTTATTTGTATAAAATGTTATATGTTTAAATTGAAATGATTCAAATAACGCTACGATATGTAATACCATACAAGCACTTATATATAGGAAGTACCAGCGGCGTATCCACCATGCTTGTATCATATTACACACGCCTCGTTACTTAAATCACTTACTCAAACCAAACCACCAAAGTAAAATGTTTTATGTATAATCAAATGTCAAAATGTTTGGGTGAAAACCATGTCTAATGTCTATGTCTAATGTAAATCATGAATTGTGTATATCAATGTCAAAATGTTTATGTCTAATGTAAATCATGAATTGTGTATATCAATGTCAAAATGTTTATGTCTAATGTAAATCCTGAATTGTGTATATCAATGTCAAAATGTTTATGTCTAATGTAAATCATGAATTGTGTATATCAATGTCAAAATGTTTGTGTCTAATGTAAATCATGAATTGTGTATATCAATGTCAAAATGTTTATGTCTAATGTAAATCATGATTTGTGTATATCAATGTCAAAATGTTCATGTCTAATGCAAATCATGTAATGTGTATCCAAAATATCGTGTATGGTAAGTGAAATATATCAACTAAACCATATGTAAAATGCACAAAAACAAGGTATTGAAGTAAAACATGGTTTAGATCAAAGTTATGTTTTGTGGAACAAATGCATGCTATACTGATACAAACATCTATGCGGTATTGTGAAAATGCATACATTCAAGCCTTGTGACTGTGGTGATAAACCCCTAAACGAATTTAAAGGTCTATCTGTGTTATGTTTATCGAATTCGGTCATTCCTTCCATCCAAACATACCTAGGATGTCAGGAACGGGAGTTGTCAATTCCTATGGTACCACTACCTACTAACGAATGGCGTGATCAATGTTAATGAATGTATATTGTCCCATTTGAACAAACCAAATGTCATACCAAAATGTAAGCATGTGATGAATAACAAATGTACTAGGTATGCACACAATGGACATACATAGCATAAAATGTAATGTAAAACAATGTACTAAGTATGCACACAATGGACATACATAGCATAAAATGTAATGTAAAACAATGTACTAAGTATGCACACAATGGACATACATAGCATAAAATGTAATGTAAAACGATGTACTAAGTATGCAACAAAGGACATACATAGCAAAAACACAATGAAATCATGTACTATAAGTGTACTATTGAACATAACAAGCATATGATGTGAAAACATGGAAAGCATGAAAGTAACAAGTAGGCACATGTGTTTCACCCCAAAACAGTTTGAAAACAGTAAAAGAGGGGTCTATGTACTCACTTGAGATTGCCTAGGAGTCCTTGAGTAACAACCAAACAATGCTAGAGATCACGGAAATCAAACGGTACCTAATATAGGTAACTATGTTAATATACCGGACCTATACCGGAGGATCGGATAGAATGAGGGCTCGTAAACCAAATGAGTATGGGAACTCATGTAATATGGTTTTAACAAAGCCTACATACTACAATGAAACCTAACCTAAGTGCTTACGACCCATTACGACCCGTTTAGGTAGCTTATGCTACTTTAACGCGTCGTTCGCGTGAAACGCGTTCGGAGTGCCTAACTAGTCCTATGATAAGTAAAATATGCCTTAACATGTCTAATATTGTTACCAAATTAGTTTAGATACCAAAAGTTATGTTACATATGCTTAAAATGAATTTTGGCGTTCAAAGGGCATTTTGGTAATTTACCTAAGGCATATAAACTACCTATCATACAACTACTTAAACGAAGCGACCATAAGGTATAACCTCGGAAGGTTATTCCCTATATACTATGGTCACCTAATGTGTTTGGTCGGATCCTAATGATCGACCAAACGGGTCGGGTTCGAAAGTATAAGCGATTGTTTAGATCGCTTACCTTACGACCCTATATAAGCACTAAACTAAAAGTGACGAGCTAAGCATGTTAAAACATGCTTAACTAAGTTTAGAAAACAGGTTTGGTATCAAAACAAACGGTTTTGATACCTAAGAGTAGTTTGGTTACAAAATACGCAAGAATACACATTTTGGCCGAAACTACGACTCGTCACTGAGCCTAGATAACGTGGTAATCAGTAGGTATAGTCGCTAGGGACTATAACCATTGTGATTACGCTCACGTTAGGAAGTTCAAACGAACTTCGCGTTGACCATAAACTGGTCAATACAGAAAGTCAAACATAGTTTGACTTTCGGACTCGAAAAGCGATAAAAGAACGAAGGAACACTTACAAAGGGTCCCCGCAAGCTAATCTTGATCCAAGTAGCTCAGGTATGAAGCAATGGCTTCAACTTAGAGCATTCTTAGATCAGATTTGTGGGTTTTGAGTTGTGATGTTGGTGGGTATTTATAGATGTGGTAGAACCGTTAGGATCGTTTATCGAAAACCGTGATTCCATCTCATCCATACACTTGTTGCAACCCTAAGGTTACTCAAATTGGCCCCCCAACATCAGGGATTAACATGTGGCATTGGGTTTGGGAGTGCTTAACAGCTGTTAACAGCTATTTAGAAGTTTATGATGTTCTGGGAGGTCCTTACGGACCGTAAGGGTGAGGGCTTACGGTCCGTAAGCCATCAACTTTGCTGAATTGATAGTTTTGGCTCCTGCAGCTCCAAACTTGGTTTTCGATGCATTTTTGACACGTTTAAGCCCCGTTAACCCCATTTCAAAGCTCTAAAATGAAGTTAAAGTATAGGGAACTTAAAATGTGCTCAAAAATATCTTGGATGTCGGTTCGTTTGGCCGTACGATTGCGTTGTTCGGTTAATTACGACGGAAGTCGTAACGGATGCAAAAACGGTCCAAATTGCGTGAGGAATGGATTTTTCTTATGCCAAACACTAAAATAAAATATTTTAGTGCTTACATAAATTTTTGGATGTCCGGATGTATTCAGAACATAAGTTATGCGCGAAAGTGCAAACTTGTGCACTTTTTGACGCTTTTAGTCCCTGAATGACCCAAAAGTTTATTTTAGCACACCGAACCCCTCAAAGCCTATTTCTAAGCTATGTAAAGGATAATTATGGTATGTTTAACTCATGGTCATGTTCCGGAATGTCTGTTACAGTTCAAATCGGCATACTTTCGCAGTTTGTCGAATTTAGTCCCTGTAAGCGATTTAAACTTGATTTTGTCATACCAAAGCCTTCAAAATTTATTTCTAAGTTATGTAAAGGTTATTTAAGGTATGTGAAGCCTATTTCACTATTCCAGAGTATTTGTTGCATTAAACTGGTTATATTTACGCATCAGTGCGCGTATAACCTTCCAGAAAGCGATTTAGAGCCCGAAATCGAACAAGAATTGATATGTGCAAATGATACACATATTTGTACAAATCCCAAGTATGAAATACAATATTTCATTGGTTTGGTATTTGTTTGATGGTCGCAGTGACCCAGGTGTCACAGTCTCCCCTACTTTAGGAAATTTCGTCCCGAAATTTATTCAGAGGAAACTTGTGAGAGCTTGAAATATGAAGTTGAAAAGATCAAACAACACTGGTTAGAGTCCTGAACTTGTAGTAACTTTAAATAACGTCATGCTTGTAATGTGAGAGGGACACTTATATACAAATATATAAAGCGTTATTGGTGCATCCACCGTACCTCTATTACGTTGTTCACATTCCGTTATGGTTGCCACTATCGGTTCTTACACATAATAAGTCTTACTGTGGTTTCCGTGCACTGAACTTCGCAATTATGTATGCATCCATAATTACGTAATTCCTTGCATAGTCACGTAGTGCATCTTATAATGTGTAGGGGAAGAAAACAATGAACGAGCCGGTGATGATTGTGACTGGACCACCATAGGGTCCTTTTTAATTAAATCAATAAATGATTTAAATAGACTACCAAGGAGTCTGTTAAGCTATATCATCACATGTCATTCTTAACCAGATTTTTGAATCAATCTTTTTGACTAGACCACTAAAAGGGTCTCTTATGAATCAAGGAGTGGTACTATATAATCCAAGGGTCTTGACTATCACGTAGAAGCCCAATAAGGATTTAAGGTAGTACCTTTTTTAATATCCTTCTACGAATCCCTCATATGAAGATATGAAAGATTCTATGAGGATTTGGATAACGAATATCCAGAGTATACAAAAACACAAAAAATGTATAAAAGAAAACACATAATGCATAAACACATAGTCACATAACCACAAAATTGTTTAACTTGATTTGTTATCATTTAGTTAATTTGTTTTTGTTAATAGCGCACATGCATTTAAAGCACACTAGGAATCCATTTCGTGGATTTCATTTGGTACTTTAAACATTATCAAGAATCTAACTATGAAGATAGAAAGATCTTAAAGAGAAAATTCGATTTCGATTATAAGGAACCGAAATGTTCGAATTAAGGTACACAAGGAATCCAATTAAGGACTCTGATTTGAATGATAATCATCCACAAGGGTCTAATTGTGAAAATAAAAAGATCCCATATTGATTTTAGAAGTTGAAGATGTTTTGGAACCCTGCACTGGATGTGCTTAAGTCAAAACATGAAGTAAAAATACTTATGAAGTTGGGATGCTAGATATGTCAAGGCGACATATGAAGCAGAATTTGAAGGTTAAGTCAATGTATGAGGAAAATATTTTGAAAACTATGCATGGGGTTTCTTTTAAAAAATGTGTTTAATGTTTTTGAAACCTTATATATAATACTTTTGAAATCATAAAGTAGGTGTATTAGGTAAAAATGTTTTAAAATCATGCGAGATGAATTTTGAAATTATGTATAAGGTTTTTGAAAACATGATTGATGCTTTTGAAATCATGCACTTGATATAAGTAATTATACTGTATTAATAACATTTTGAAATCGTGAAGGTTGTTTTTGAAAACATAGACAATGCTTTTGAAATCATGCATTTGATATGTTAAGTAAATACACTATATTAAGAACGTTTTCGAACTATATATAAAATGTTTTTGAAATCATGAAGGTTGTTTTTGAAACACTCATACTATGTATGTTGAAAAAATCAAAACGTAATGGGTATGAGATTTGAAAATACCCTTAGTTATCTAACCAGGGATTCAAAGGCACAGATGTGTGAAAAGCACGATTACTCATAATGTCACTTTATTTCATGTACTTCGTTTCTTAGAATGAAACGAGTACTTAGAATTTTCCAAGGAAATCATGAGCAAACGCAAGAATGGGAAATTCGCAAGAGCAGTTTGTAAGGAACATAGTTCCTTAATGTAGGTATTATAGGGAGATGCCATACACACATGTAACTACACTTGTATATCAGAATTTGTGATCAACGATTTATTTATAAACAAAACTGATTGTTTCACATTACGAGAAAAACAAAGAAATAAAAGCATAAGATTAAAACAGTAACATCTTATACTCAGCCAAATGCTCATCTGTGGGTCAGATTTGCATTGACAATCTTTGTTCACTTGTTCCTGAAATAGCTCGTCTCGCCGTAGTTGTACCAAGTACCAGATGGTAAACGAGCTGGAGCAGGGTTGACTTGGGGTTGGTTTGGACCACCTTGGATTGGGTTGAATTGACAAGTATTTGCCAGGTGACCGAGTCGTCCACATGATGCACACAGATGACACTGCAGGTAAGCTCGGTGAGGTGCATTACACTTGTTGCACATCAGTGCAGTACCGGCATAAGGTTTCCTAGCAGAATTATAACAGCTTTGTTTTGGATAGCAAAGCGGCATATGTTAACCAAATGTCCCCGCCGTCCACAGTAGGTACATTTGAAGCTGGGTATGAGGTTTGAATGATGACGGTTGCATCGTTTGCACCATGGGGCAGTTCCAAAGTACGGCTTCCTAGCTGGTGGCGCTGCCATTTGGCTAGGTCCCGCTTGATTAGATGTAACTGCTGCGGGTTTCTTTGAAGCCCTACGCTTCCTTGATTTTGGTGCAGGCTTGACTTCTGCTTCCTTTGGTGACTCTTGAGTGGCTTCATTGTTGAGACGAGACATGGCAATGTCTAAATCCACCGTCTTCAGAATCACTTCGCCTATTTGCTGAGCAAATTTGGCTGTTTGCTCGGACATTTGACCGTTGCTGAGAGGAAGAGACATTCTAGAAGGAAATGAAAGACATAGGAAGAAACAAGTGAAATGTTATCGGAAAATCAAAACAAAATGGCAACGCATAAAATGGCGATCATTTGTTTGTTACCTAAGGCAAACAAATAAGACGGTGACTAATCAAAGTAAACAGGCCATATTAATGTATTACTGAAGACATGCTCGCCTATAAGTGAACACTCACCCCAAGAGTTCCCAGGTAAGAGTGACTGGTCCGATTCTGCGGATTTGTACGAACACTCTAGCCTTAGACAGAAAACTCAGAGTACATGTATTCACCCTTCCAGTTTGCACGTGTTCACATTAAAAGACCCAAACTTTGACGAGATTTTGAAAACTTTGAAGGTTCAAAACCTTACAATAAATCATCCTAGAACAGATGATTCATTTTCAAAGCGGTTTTGAAATTTGTGTTCTAGTTGTGGTTTTCACTTAAGGATAGGTGACGATATTGTTTTACGACTAAACGCAAGTAAACTCGCGTTAGGGCCCTAGGAAGGTTACAGACTAGGTCAAAGCATTACTAATAACCTAATTCCCTATAACCATGAGCTCTGATACCAACTTTTCTGTCACACCCCGACCACGTAAAACAACAAAATGTGGCGGAAACGTCGGGGAGTGTTGTAACAGAATCATTGTTTCATAACACATGGAAATTGAAATATTGTTTTATTGATTAAAAGAGTTACAATGTCTTGACAATCAAAGAAACATAACATAAATAACTAGTCTTGCATCTTTTATTGTCGCTAAGGCCTAAGTCCGCCTAAGTGTATCTTGATAAATCCTATGCATCATATCCTGAAACACATGTGAAAATAGGTACGTCAGCATAAAAACGCCTGTGAGATACATAGGTTTTGTGAAAATAGAATTCATGACTTATGTTTAAGAAAAATGTTTAGTTATGAACCTTGTAATTTGCTTTGTCTTGTAAATCATTTGAAAAGTGATAAACCAAATGATATATATGTATAAAAGAATAATACATGGTTAAGTAAATAACCAAGTACAATGAGTTTATATCAGATAAGTTGTTTGTAAAACAATGTATTGTGAAAAGTGTGTTATTTGTATAAAATGTTATATGTTTAAATTGAAATGATTCAAATAACGCTACGATATGTAATACCATACAAGCACTTATATATAGGAAGTACCAGCGGCGTATCCACCATGCTTGTATCATATTACACACGCCTCGTTACTTAAATCACTTACTCAAACCAAACCACCAAAGTAAAATGTTTTATGTATAATCAAATGTCAAAATGTTTGGGTGAAAACCATGTCTAATGTCCATGTCTAATGTAAATCATGAATTGTGTATATCAATGTCAAAATGTTTATGTCTAATGTAAATCATGAATTGTGTATATCAATGTCAAAATGTTTATGTCTAATGTAAATCCTGAATTGTGTATATCAATGTCAAAATGTTTATGTCTAATGTAAATCATGAATTGTGTATATCAATGTCAAAATGTTTATGTCTAATGTAAATCATGAATTGTGTATATCAATGTCAAAATGTTTATGTCTAATGTAAATCATGAATTGTGTATATCAATGTCAAAATGTTTATGTCTAATGTAAATCATGATTTGTGTATATCAATGTCAAAATGTTCATGTCTAATGCAAATCATGTAATGTGTATCCAAAATATCGTGTATGGTAAGTGAAATATATCAACTAAACCATATGTAAAATGCACAAAAACAAGGTATTGAAGTAAAACATGGTTTAGATCAAAGTTATGTTTTGTGGAACAAATGCATGCTATACTGATACAAACATCTATGCGGTATTGTGAAAATGCATACATTCAAGCCTTGTGACTGTGGTGATAAACCCCTAAACGAATTTAAAGGTCTATCTGTGTTATGTTTATCGAATTCGGTCATTCCTTCCATCCAAACATACCTAGGATGTCAGGAACGGGAGTTGTCAATTCCTATGGTACCACTACCTACTAACGAATGGCGTGATCAATGTTAATGAATGTATATTGTCCCATTTGAACAAACCAAATGTCATACCAAAATGTAAGCATGTGATGAATAACAAATGTACTAGGTATGCACACAATGGACATACATAGCATAAAATGTAATGTAAAACAATGTACTAAGTATGCACACAATGGACATACATAGCATAAAATGTAATGTAAAACAATGTACTAAGTATGCACACAATGGACATACATAGCATAAAATGTAATGTAAAACGATGTACTAAGTATGCAACAAAGGACATACATAGCAAAAACACAATGAAATCATGTACTATAAGTGTACTATTGAACATAACAAGCATATGATGTGAAAACATGGAAAGCATGAAAGTAACAAGTAGGCACATGTGTTTCACCCCAAAACAGTTTGAAAACAGTAAAAGAGGGGTCTATGTACTCACTTGAGATTGCCTAGGAGTCCTTGAGTAACAACCAAACAATGCTAGAGATCACGGAAATCAAACGGTACCTAATATAGGTAACTATGTTAATATACCGGACCTATACCGGAGGATCGGATAGAATGAGGGCTCGTAAACCAAATGAGTATGGGAACTCATGTAATATGGTTTTAACAAAGCCTACATACTACAATGAAACCTAACCTAAGTGCTTACGACCCATTACGACCCGTTTAGGTAGCTTATGCTACTTTAACGCGTCGTTCGCGTGAAACGCGTTCGGAGTGCCTAACTAGTCCTATGATAAGTAAAATATGCCTTAACATGTCTAATATTGTTACCAAATTAGTTTAGATACCAAAAGTTATGTTACATATGCTTAAAATGAATTTTGGCGTTCAAAGGGCATTTTGGTAATTTACCTAAGGCATATAAACTACCTAACATACAACTACTTAAACGAAGCGACCATAAGGTATAACCTCGGAAGGTTATTCCCTATATACTATGGTCACCTAATGTGTTTGGTCGGATCCTAATGATCGACCAAACGGGTCGGGTTCGAAAGTATAAGCGATTGTTTAGATCGCTTACCTTACGACCCTATATAAGCACTAAACTAAAAGTGACGAGCTAAGCATGTTAAAACATGCTTAACTAAGTTTAGAAAACATGTTTGGTATCAAAACAAACGGTTTTGATACCTTAGAGTAGTTTGGTTACAAAATACGCAAGAATACACATTTTGGCCGAAACTACGACTTGTCACTGAGCCTAGATAACGTGGTAATCAGTAGGTATAGTCGCTAGGGACTATAACCATTGTGATTACGCTCACGTTAGGAAGTTCAAACGAACTTCGCGTTGACCATAAACTGGTCAATTCAGAAAGTCAAACATAGTTTGACTTTCGGACTCGAAAAGCGATAAAAGAATGAAGGAACACTTACAAAGGGTCCCCGCAAGCTAATCTTGATCCAAGTAGCTCAGGTATGAAGCAATGGCTTCAACTTAGAGCATTGTTAGATCAGATTTGTGGGTTTTGAGTTGTGATGTTGGTGGGTATTTATAGATGTGGCAGAACCGTTAGGATCGTTTATCGAAAACCGTGATTCCATCTCATCCATACACTTGTTGCAATCCTAAGGTTACTCAAATTGGCCCCCCAACATCAGGGATTAACATGTGGCATTGGGTTTGGGAGTGCTTAACAGCTGTTAACAGCTGTTTAGAAGTTTCTGATGTTCTGGGAGGTCCTTACGGACCGTAAGGGTGAGGGCTTAAGGTCCGTAAGCCATCAACTTTGCTGAATTGACAGTTTTGGCCCCTGCAGCTCCAAGCTTGGTTTTCGATGCATTTTTGACACGTTTAAGCCCCGTTAACCCCATTTCAAAGCTCTAAAATGAAGTTAAAGCGATTTAGAGCGTGTATAAACTGGTTATATTTACGCATCAGTGCGTGTATAACCTTCCAGAAAGCGATTTAGAGCCCGAAATCGAACAAGAATTGATATGTGCAAATGATACACATATTTGTACAAATCCCAAGTATGAAATACAATATTTCATTGGTTTGGTATTTGTTTGATGGTCGCAGTGACCCAGGTGTCACAGTAGTTCGATTCGGTAAGAAGGGAAATTTAAGTCCAAGGTACATAGGACCGTTCCCAGTAATCCAGCGGATGGGACCAGTTGCCTATCGCTTACAACTACCAGAAGAACTAGCTGGGGTACATGACGTATTTCACGTATCTAATTTCAAGAAATGTTTATCTGACGAATCCCTGGTAATACCTCTTCAAGATGTAGAGGTAAATGAAAAGTTGAAATTTGTTGAGAAACCTCTTCAAATAGAAGATAAAAAGGTCAAGTTCCTCAAGCCCAAAAGACTGGTACTGGTCAAAGTTAAGTGGGATTCGAAAAGGGGACCTGAGTATACATGGGAGCTGGAATCGGAAATGAAACAAAAGTACCCTCACCTGTTCTAATAAATCTCGAGGACGAGATTTTAAATAAGGTGGGAAGGATGTAAGGACCTGCAAAAATGTCCTACAACACTTCGTAAGTGAAAACCCGGACCCCTAAAACCCTAATTCTCATGAAAAAACCAAGAAATCAAATTTTATTGGTCGCTCGTGGGCCGCGTAAGTGTTAAGCTGAGCTTACGCGGGGCGCGACAGCCAATTAAGTCGCCGGATAAGCTTCATGTGTCTGACACGTGGCAGACCTACGGCGTGACACGGCAGCCCTAGCCGTAGCTAGGGTGGCCCTCGCGGGCCGCGTAAGGTTCTCTTGAGGGTTACGCGGGCTGCGAGAGACTCAAAAATTTGCTATAAATGGGACGTGCATGGGCATTTCGTCTGTGCTCGAGAAATCTATCAAAAATCACTTCTATACTGCTCAAATTAGTATGTTAGGCATCGATACACTGCTACGATTACATGGAAATAACTCGATCACTGCTACGATACAATGTCCGATCGATTGAAACCGATCCGATGGATGTTTAAGTGCTGCCCAAATTCGTGCTATACTTTGTCATTCGTCGTGAGGGTTTTGATTTCGTGAGTTATCGTAAATTTTGTATTAAGTTACTAACTTAGTTTCGTGTGCATTGTCATTTTAACTAGGTTCCCGGGCTTAATCAGTAGGCTAAACTCTGTCCAACTAAACTTGCAATGTGAGTCATTCTCTTTTTATCAAAAGTATTTTACAATACCTAAATGTTTTCCAGTTATATTTTACAGGGGGTAAGTCTTTGTTATCTTAAATTACTGGCAGTAAGTGGGGTATTGTGCACATTACTATTGTTTTCTCACTTTTAGGTGGACGACCCTAAAGAGTGATAATCATCACTATTGGGTGAAAGGACCCAATGGTGGTATGACCATAGTCACCAGGGTGTGACACTAGACCAGATAATTATAAGATAGAAGCAATTGTAATCGCTCTTAATCCTGTAAATTATAACATTGTGTCGTTTTGTACAAATTGAATAACTTGCCAGTTTTTTCCCGCTGATAAAATCCTTTTAAACATGTTTCAGGTGATTTACTATAAACAAGGAAAAGTGCCGTGTAGCACTACCAGCTTGGATAAAGTGGCCAGTAAATAAATAAACATGTTTTTGTAACCAGGGAATTTCCCCGTGAAATTCCTTTATTGTAAATTACGGGGTTTGTCCCAAAATGTGAAATAAAATAATTGGGCATTTTAAGTTAAACGATCCTATTAATATGTCCGCTGCCAAATTAAATACCAATACCACGGGTTTTCTGTCCCACGGCTTCTGAACCGGGTAAAACCGGGTCGGGGGTCGTGACAGTGACACTCCACCAATAACATTCCACCACCCCAACTATAAATAGAAAAGACACAACCCTCAGGTGTGATATCTTTTTCCTAAGGCTCACACTAGCTCCCTCTACTCATTTTGTTTTTCTCAAATCGTATACATATTCTCACGCCGAAGGGTGGTCACAGTAACCCCCATTCCTATGACGAGGCTAATGACGTTGTCTGTTTTGCAGAGTCACCCTGTTTCGAGGAATTCAAAGCTATCGGAGAATCACACACCTATGGAACTTGAGTCTAAGCACTAGGGCGAACTTGCGTCTCTTCCGAAGTGAAGAACGAAAATCAAAGAGGCGAAGAGAGATAAATAGAAGAAGGAAGAGTGGGATGGAGGTGATGTTCACCCTGTAAACACGGAAAACATGGAGGGGCATGGTGTTTCCCGCGACACTGCAAGCTCCATGTCAGCATCTCGTGCTCCATCCCGCATGTATAACACCCAACCTTATCTATACTGCAATTATAAAATGCGATGAACGTTTTAGTTTTTCTATGTAAACATTTATGAAAAATTATAAATATGCAGTTATGTTTAATGTTTTTGTCAAGATTCCGATACAAATTTTGTTGAAACAAAGTTGTATTCACAATAAATGATTTTTTTGACACGCTTTTGTAATTATTTATGTTTAAAAAAAATTAAAAGTGGGTGAGTGAAGAGTGTCATGTGTGTGGTAAGGATTTTTATAAGGCCATGGAGAGTAGTATCGGGGAGCTGATGTGGCCTCCTTCCCTGAAGGCTATGATTTCGGTGCCCATGTGAAAAATTCTCTGATCTCCCCGATGTATATGTTGTGTGTTGTTGAGTTGATTTTGAGTGTTAAAATTAGAGAGGAAGGGAAAGTTGGTGTGAGGTTGATGTGAGGGGTGGTCAGGGAGCCCAAAACCACACCCCATAGCCAAATGTTTATTTGAAACACTATTTCCAGAAGTGGATTCGACCAACCAATCTTGAATCAACCGAACCATACAACCGGTTCAATTATAATAGATTTGTACAAAATACTAGAGCTTTTGTTCTCTGGAAAATTGAGACCCTTGGTTTACCTAAAAACTTTTTTGTAATTTTGTTTTTATATTAAACCGAAGCCCAATTTTCTTTGGTATTTTTTTTTTAAATTTTGCTAAAGAATCTTTTTAACCCTTAATTTTTCTTTTTAGGGGGTGTTTGGGATTGCTTATTAAAAACTCATTTTCTCCTTTACCTCCTCCTTTTCTTCTTTTTAGAAAAGTCACCCCCTAACTTCTCCTTTTCAAAGCATTAAAACCTCATTTTCAACCCATTACGCAAACATCATTTTATAACAATCTCCTTTTTGTAAAAGTTATAAGTTGGTTGATAACCATTTCCAAACACCTATTATTGATAAGTTGAAAGATCTAAACAGTTGAAGTCCCAAGCCCAATTTTTTTTTTTAATTTACTACAAGCCTAAAGAATTTTTAAACCTTCATTTTTCCCCTTAATTTTGATAAGTTGAATAAAGAGAAGTTGTGAATTGAATAAATTATTTTCAAAAGAGCCAACGGTTAAGTCTTGATTTATTTTTAATAGTTTTTTTTATTTTGACACGTCTATCTAGTAGTTTGGTTTTATAGTTTTAAGTTTAATTAAGATAACTTGTTTATTAAGGAAAGTTTTAGTATAAATATAGGTGTAGGGATATTGTAATTTCTTGGTTAGTGTTTTCGTTTGATTAATAATATTAAAAGAGGCGTGGGAGTTCTACAAAATCGTTGCGTTCCTAATTAAGCTGTGTCGAGTTTAATGATGTAGTTGTAAAAACAAGTGGTATATACAAATCAACTCTCACATATCTAACAATCTATTATTCAACAAAAATATACAAAAGTTGAATATCAAGTTTTTGTTAATCTACTTGACAAATCTCTTGCAAAGTAAATTCCTTCTAATACATTATAAAAACATCAGGATATATATTAACCTTTTATTAGTCAACTGCTTAGCAAAATATGCTAATAATTTGACAATGCATAATAATGTAAAGAGGAAATAATATCTAATTATCTCAAACAATTACTTATTTCACTTACACATCTCTAATCAACCAATTTATGAAGCACAATATGGTCCACATGGATGGCAGATGCATGCACCATCATCACAATAAGAATCTTGACGATGACACCAGTAGTTTTTGCAAGTATCATCATCCTTGCAATGCCATAACAATGATCTTCTTTTGAATGGCACAATTGGTTGTGGTAACTTCAGAATTCCAGGATGACAGATGCACTTGCCTTCGTTAGTGTCACATATAGCATCTTCTGTTCCACAATAGTTGGAGCAATAATCAGGGTAATTTGGTGGGCTTTGTGCTGGGCTTGGTGCTGGTGAATGTGGTGGATATGTCGACCATACTACAGAAAGAAGAAAAAAACACATCATTAATTAAATACTAACTAGTGGAATCTCCCGTGCTACGCGACCGGAACTCAGTCAGTTTGTTTCGTTATGGTGCCAACACTCACTATAACAACCGAAAGAGAAAACCCAAAAAATAAAAGACATCGACACATGTGTTACCCTGATCGAAAACAATAAATACGAATACTGGTATCGGTACCAGAAAAATACTCTATTTTGAATACAACGTTGTTTCAACAATACTTGTTGAGAGAAAATAATTAAGCATAACTACGTACTTAGATATTTAAAAAAAAAATTAATGAGAGTAAGTTTTTAAACAAATATCAAATTAAATGACATAAAAAATATAAGTTAAATAAAAGAGTATCATTAAAAACAAAAATTCTTATTCGCCAGGTACTATTCATGGTTCTTCACGTGAAATAGATATATAATAACAAGAAAAGACGTTCACAACTAAACAAATGGGTATCATCGATGACGTGTTACTGACGGAAAACCAATATAAAATTAAAAACGATTTTGCAAAATAACGTTATATTTCAAATATATTTCAAGCAGTTTTAGAAATCTCGTTAGTAACCACTTTCACCACCAACGGATTTATGATGGAACTGGTCTGTTATCAATGATACTTATTTGTTTATCAATGGTTCATTAAGAAAAAGAAAGACCTAGGGCAAATAAGATGGTTAAGAGAGCAATCTTGAAAGTAAGGTATCCCATGAGGATCTGTATTATATTTTGTTTGGTGGAAAAGACTAAATTCTTGTGTATATTTATAAGCAAATTAAAACATAATATTTAATGCATTTTGCATTTGCTAATGGGAATGAAACGTAGTTTTAAACAAATGCCTGTTTTTATTAATTATACCTTGATCAGTTGCAACTAGTAAAGATTAATTCCACACACTAATTTAAACTAGCTGAAAATTATATAGCGTTTGCTTTAAAAGGTGCGTTTCGTCTACGATGAATAATGCATTATATTTGTTTCTTAATTTGTTTATAGTTTTTATTGTTTACTTTTTTTAGGGTGACCATTTCCTACACAGAAACAAATGTAATCAGATTTTGGGTTGCCAAATCTAACCCCTACAATTAAACGGCTCGTGTTTGACTTGTCCTATTTAATAAGCCATTTATAGTTTGAAGACTATATGTGGTATTTCATATTTATGTTCATTTGAATTTGTACACGCTACACGCTACGACAATTTACCAAATATATAAAGAGAATATTTTTATTATTTTATTCATATATATATATTAATTCAACACATAACTGAGCAACAGTAGCAACAGTGTTTTAACGGTAACGGCCGTTAGCAAGCTTTTGTTAAAACCAAAACCCTACATGAACAGCCGCACACCCACTCTTCCCCCTTTTCCCACTTGACCGATCACCGGAGCTATTTCCGACGACCATTCCGCCTTCCGGCCAAACGATCAGGCAACCACACGACACTCAGAACACCCCTCCTTCTTGTACACACCTAACTCACAACCTCAACTCTAATTTCACCGATCTTCGTACACTCACGTTCAGCAATTTTAGAGAGAGAGAGAGAGAGACTGAAGTTAGAGAGAGAGACAGCAGGAGCAAGTGATGATGACGGCGGCACCGCGGGCGGTGGCGGCAGGGGAGCTCTGGCAGAGCTCCGATGTACCGGTACGTTGACCCCCTTCTCAAATCTGAAAACTTGATTATCAAATCCTCCTGAATCCTGTTGTGTGGTGAGTCTACCAAGGGTTTTAAAGACAACCTCCATCTTCTATTTTCTAGAGATTCGTTGTCCATTTCGACTAGCTAATCTAAATCGGTTTGAGCCATTGTTATTATTACCGAAAGCAATCTATATGAGTAAGATTTCGTTTATTAATAGTTGATCTTTGAATATTAGGGAAAGCGATCTATTTGTGATTGAGTTTTTGTTCTTCACACGAGTAAACCTTCAAGGTAAAGACGAGGTTGTTGTCTCTGTGTTCGGCGGTGGTTATCGTTTTCTCAGCGGTGCTCCCTATTGCATCGAATTCTTATCATCTGCAATCGTCGTTGGAGGTGTTTTAGTCGAGGTAAAGATATTGTTTGATCACTGCAGTTTTACGGTTTGTGTTTAAATGAACTATGGAAAACAAAGGATTATACATTTTTCAGATTTTCCAATACTTTTTTTGGATGCTTATCTAAAAAACTAAGTGTGTTATTTATATACCAACAGAAAGGGTGTTGCTGCCGATTGTCGTTGTATATTCTTGAGCTTTAGGTTATTGGTTACCACTAGATTATTATAATATAGTTGAAATACAATTTGTGATGATTGTGTGTTTTCAGGACTAGATATTGTGATACAGAACTAACATATGCATGAAGGGTAATGTTTTAGCCTCTAAAATCTGATTTTTGATGCTTTACTCGGTCTCTAATACCAAGAATTCAGGTGCATGAATCTAAATGCAAAAAAAAAAAAAAAAAATATACTTCATAATCTTCCATGAAATTCCAATAATGAATGTTTAAATCTTTTTAGGACAATTCAATTGACAGAATTTAAATTATGAAATTTGAAATCCTTCCTAATGTATTTGTTTTTACAAATTTGTAACTGAAACCTAACCTTGAGATTTGAAATTAGTGGCCACATTAGGGGAAAAGATGAGGCATTATTTCAAAAGTAATTGATTTTCAATTTTGACTTTTCCGGTCAAAATTTTGTAGTCGTTAAACGTTGCAATGACTAATTAAAGTTTAAGTCACTGCTTCTTCTGATTGCACTTCCTCTTTGTGTTGTTATCATTTTAAAGTTGTTAGCTTTTTAGTATTATTACTTGGAACTGTTTGAAACCCATTGCCTTTTTGGGTAGAAATGCTAATGAGTATCAATGGAAATATCATAAGACATTCTTTTTAAACTTCTTGGTTTCTTAATTTGTTTTACAGTTGCTTAAACATATATACAAGAAGGGTGGTTATACACACATAGTGTAGGAGAAGAAGGCCCGACAAAAAAACAAGCCGCTTCAAATATGAAGACACAAGAAGTTTGTTAGGATGCTTACTTTTTGCCCATCCCATTTTGGATTATATTTACTCAGCCGTACACAACTCTGCTATTTTTTGTAATGCACATGTAGTAGATCGCCACTTCAAACATGCAGATACAAGAAGTTTGTTGGGATGCTTAATTTTTGCCCAGCTCATCTTGGATGATATTTACATACCAGACTGTCAAGGTACATTTTATTTTTTGTAATGCAAAAGTAGGTAGTATATGGACTATGGTATGTAAATGTGACCATCCGTATTCTATACTTTTTTTTGTAATCCAAAGTTATTATGCATCAAAAGAGTGGTCTATAATTTTTGTAATCTAAAGTTATTCTACATCAAGAGAATCGCATCCACTCTGCATATTCAATCTTACTTTCCTCCGAGAAGGAAATTTTTCTCCGCCGCAACGCGCGGTCGAAATATCTAGTTTATATAAATTTTATTGTATTTGTAACCTATGTCCTACATGGATAAGAATATAAAAAGAAAAGGAAGGTAAATATTCGTATAGCATCCTAACAAATCCATATGAATATCATAGATAAACATTTGAGTTTTACAACATAAAAATTGAGATAAATACTATGGAGCTGGAAATAAGAAATTAGAATAAATCAAGACTAATTTATTATTTCCAATGCCATAGTATTTAGAAGAAATCAAGACTGTCAATGAGGTAGTGGTGGAGTGGTTAGGGAATGACTTGGTGTTCCTTGTGAACCAGTTTCGACTTCCACTCTTCCCATTATTTTCTGCGGCATCCATGTGAAGGGCGAATACGGGTGGCGCCGGTTTGTCTTGGATGAGAGGTGATGTTTTACTGATTATTCCACTGTCGTGCCTTCGAGCGGGTGAAGGTTGGGTTTCCGCGCATTTGGGAGAGCCAAGGGGTTGGTGGCGGTCGAGTAGTCGACCTTGGCCACAACGACCGGTGTCACGGTGGTTGACACGTCGTTCCTTGCCGTTCAAAAAAAAAAAAAAGAAAAAAAGAAATCAAGACTCTAAAGACCCCACTATAAATATTTATCTTCCTCAGCAAAGCACATGTTTTAAGTTAGTATACAAAGTTTTTAAAAGAAAGAAACACATGGATAAGAGAGAGTTCAATGCATATGTTATATGTAGCAAGTGTGTTACTGATTGCTAGGTTAGCTTGTTATTTCAGAATTTTGCATCTTCCACAAAAAAGACATGTACTAATATATTGTATTCGACCTTCAAGTGGTATAAGAATAAAGTGATAAAATATTGTTAATTAACGTTATCCACTAAGGAAGTAAGTACATTTGAGCTAGACATGAAGGTCTCAAAAGTAAGAAGAATCTCATCACATAAGTGTGTCAATAATTTTATATTTATATATGTATGTAACTTTGAATCATATACCAATAAAGAAAATATGTGATGCTAGATTATATACAAAGTGCTATCGAAAAGGAACGATTTTTTTTTGGGTAAAGCGAAAAGGAACGATTTGAAAATAACAGACGTCTAAAACGAGAAAAGAAGAATCAAGAGGCGTAATATGTTTCAGAATGAGCTACAGCTTAACTTTGAATTTAGAAGTGTGCTAATATTATACTACACCAAATAACTTAACTTGAATTTAAAAGTGTGCTAATATTTCCTACATATACAAAAACCAAATGGGGGAATAGTGCCAGACAGCTCCCTGGCACTCCCCAACTGGGCCAACACGTTTATTGTTTTATATCTATTTTAAAATTACGTTTTTGCCCCAGCTCAAAATAAAATTACACTTTTCCCCATCTTAAAATTACGATCTTGCCCTCAATTCAAAATTACGACTTTGCCTGGCACTCTCCCATTGGACCAACCAGTTTATTATTTTATATCCCTTCAAAAAATCACGTTTTTGTCCCTCTTTAAAATTACGGTTTTGCCCCTAGCTCAAAATAAAATTACGCTTTTGTCCCCAGCCCAAAATTACGATTTTTCCCTCCATTCAAAATAAAATTGTGGTTTTGCACTTAGCTCAGAATTACCTTTTCGCCCCCAGTTCAAAATAAAATTTTGTTTTTGCCCCCACTTAAAAATTACGATTTTGCCCTCTGTTCAAAAATGTGATTTTTCCCCGTTTAAAAATTGTGATTTCGCCCTCAATTCAAAATTACGTTTTTTTCCCAAGTTCAAAATAAAATTATGTTTTTGCCCCCAACTCAAAATTACGATTTTGCCCTCAGTTCAAAATAAAATTGTGCTTTTGCCTCAGGCTTAAAATTATGATTGTGCCCTTAGTTCAAATTTATATTACGTTGTTACCCCAAGTTAAAAATTACGAATTTGTCCCTGTGAAAATTTACAATTTTGCCCCAGGTTCAAATTTACAGTACTGCCATTATTTTAGATTTTGCCAAATTACGATTTTTACCCCAGTCAAAAAATACAACTTTCCCTCAGTTAAAAATTACAATATTGCCATTGTTTTAGTTTTTTTTTTTTTTATCAAAACTATAAAAGTGTTTTGTTTTAATTGGTTGACTCGATTTAATTGTTTTTCGTGTCAATGAGCTGACTAACATTCGCTCATTATTCGGCCATCGCCCCGCAACGCGGGCGGGTCATCAACTAGTTATACTACAAAAAATAAAATAGAAGGAGCTACTACGTAATAATTAAAATTATAAATGTCAATAACTAGTGGAATTCTAAGAGCGATGAAGCTTTATTCGGTATATAAACAAAATATAAAATAATGTTTATAATAGTATTGTACTTAATAAATATTAATAAACTAGCAAAAAGACCCGCGCGTGTTGCGTCGCAGCTACATTACAAACATCGAATGGATTAGTACAAACGTTATGTAGTGCGTTAACCATATAAAAACGCGTGTTTCGACGTATCCGATCGAACTTAATGTCTATATAAGCATTGCGATTGGATCAAAACATAAAGTAAATAAAATTTATACCGTACAATCATAACGTATTATACGTGACCCGACTCATATATAGACAAACGTAACGGGTATAACGAAAAAACGGACACGTATAATCAAAAGAAATTAATTAGAGCTTTTGAAAAAAGGGAAAAAAGAAACCACAATTTGACTCCACTCGGTTCACAACAAATTTACGAAACATTCGTAAAATAAGCACGAAAACATATTATACTTGACCTGATTCGTTTTACAAAAAAATTTACGTCGAAACATATACCATCTCGAATTTATACTAAAACATACATAAAAATATGCATGTAAAAATGTATTTTAAACGAAAACGTATTATATTTGACCTAACTCGTTTCCAAAAAAATTTACGTCAAAACGTAGAGCAAATCGAAATCATACCGACACGTACATAAAAATATGCACGTAAAAAATAGTTTTTTTTAAAGTAAAGGAGGTATAGGGGTAAACTCGAAACAAATTATTAGTAAAAAACTTACGAGGTTAAATACGTTTGTAAAATCGTGCCAAGTAGTACCACTGTCAGCGACCACCAACATTGGAAGAGTCCATAAAAATTAAATAAATAAATAAGGAAAAAATAACACCGAGCGAAAAACAGACGTAAAATCGTTGAACCACGCATGCTTGTTGCAGATTGTTAACGCGAATAAATTAGACCGAAACGTAAAACGTAGAAAATAATAATTAAGTCGATCTAGGCCTGTGCCTTGCGACGAACTTGTTAAACAGAGAAAAATTAGAGGGGTTGTGACAACTTGTCAAATGGTAAAACCATACGGAAAAACACTGAACCCCACACGCACGTTGTAGCGTGTTGACTCGCAAAAATTTAAACCAAAAACGAAAAAAATTGCGAAAAATGAAAAGTACGAGACACCAAACTTGAAAATAAAAAAGTGTTGGAATTAAATTTTAAAAGATGAAAGGCCTTGGGTTAAAAGTAAAAAAATAACCAATGATCTCTTGGGCTAGTGGTCAAGGGAGAAGTGGGAAGCTTCGCTTCTCTTAGAGGTCTTGGGTTCAAATCCAGGCTATGAGGGATTTTAATACTAACTTCGTAATACTAACACTAACCCGATTAGCGATATCCTAACCATACGCCGTTCCAAAAAAGTAAAAAAAAAATAAAAAAATAAAGTGGTTAAATTTAAAAGATAAAAACCTTTGTGTTGAAAATAAAAAAATCAATTATTTTTTGAAGACCCCCCAATACATAGTGTATAACAACATAAAGCAACTTTGTGTTGCTAATTTATATTATGGTAATATAGGTTACAAATACGTTACAAAGTTACCCTAGAGCACAATATGGCTTATTGGCTTTGGTAATGGTACTGAAACCCGCTCGTAGCGAAAGCAAGAACCATACATATATAAATACCGACACCGATATTCTTTGAATGATATTGGTTTGGTACAGAACTAAAGTTCTGTATGTTACAAAAATTAATTACACAAAAGTTGTCCCATTTAACCCAAATAATAAAGTCGTGATATGCACAAAAGGATATCGACACATGTTTTACATAGATGGAAAATTAATTATAGAACAAATACCGATACTGGTTTCGATAATAATGATATTAGTACCGATGTTGTTTGGTTGATATAAATTTTATTTGTTACGGTACCGTATCACTATTTGATATGTTTTACGACACAAAAAAATAATTTATTTTGAATACCTCCTTTTTCATTAGAACTTATATCGTAATGTTGAGAAAAAAATTTATAAACATCTGCGTATTAAGTTTTATTTTTAGGTTAACGAACAAAAGTAATTAGAGAAAAATAAAATCTAATGATAAATGAAAAATAGTTTTTAATAAATTAAATGGATTAAAGGTGTATATATTTTTATAGTATAAACAATAAAACTAACCAAAGTAATTTGAGAAAAAATAAAATCTAATGATAAATGAAAAATATTTTTTAATAAATAAAATGGATTAAAGATGTATATTTTTTATAGTATAAACTATAAACTGAAAAAGAACTTAACAAGCTTCTAATGGTATGGTGCCATCCATACAACATACCAAATTGTCAAATATGTACATCTGGTAAAAAGGGGCTATATGCAAAACTGAGCTTGTTCGAATAATAATGGTTGAAGTATGTATGATGAACAATTAATTTGAATTCAAAACAGTAAAAAGAGAATTGTTTATACTGTTTAAATTTAAGTTTTTTATTACAACTAGTTGATTTTCCGCCCGCGCGTTGTGGCGGGGACCCAATGACTGCAAAACGCGTGTCAGTAACGGCAAGCAGATACCGAACATCAAAACATAAATAAAAATGTCGTGAAAAGGATAGTCACTCCGTCCTAAAAAACGATTTTAAATAACCTAATATATAATAATAGGACCCACACGTCCTACATTGCGGCGGGGACACAATGACTGCAAAACGCGTGTCTGTAACGGCAATATCAAAACATAAATAAAAATGTCGTGAAAAGGATAGTCACTCCATCCTGAAAAAACGATTTTAAATAATCTAATATACAATAATAGTCCCACAGGTCCTACACGTTGGAAATTCGGTTGTTTTCAGTTCAGTTATTACGGTGCTAACACGTTAAAATATGGATGAGCTCGGTACCGGTAACGGTACCGAAAGTACCGATTCGGAAAATTATCGAAATTAGGTATCGGCACCGAAAATACACAAATGAGGTATGGTATTTGAAGATAAAAATCAATAAATACAGGTATGGTGCTAGACCGGTGTCGAACCGAAAGTAACGATTCTGAAAATGCCAAAAGGTGGGTACCAAATTGGTACCGAAAATGATTTGGTATAGTAAATTTGGTACCGATACGATACCGGTTTGATTACAGGATTTGATACGATTTGCTCATCAATAATCTAAATATCCAAGTTAATTTTACATGCTACAATTCATTCATTACAGAAGTTGTTGTGTATATAAAACCTCATTCAAACGAAATACAGTTTACTTACTGTGTGTATGAAAAGTAATATAAACGGTGCAATTACTTGCATTGCTACGTTGCTACATGATTTGATGAGCTCGGTACCAACCGGTACGGAAAATACCGTTACCCAAATCCCCAAAACTGGGTACCGGTACCGAATATACGCGGTACGGTACGGCACTGACATTTGAGGGTAAAAACCAATGAATACCGGTGCCGAACCGGTACCGAAAATACATCTGGTTTACTAAATTTGATACCGGTATCCGATACCAGCTCATTCCTTAGTGATATTAATTTTTATTACTCTATATATATATATATATTCATTCAATTTTGTTTACTGTTCATTCAATCCTGTTTTTTATATATAGGTAAATTTTGTTTACTGTTCATTCAATCCTGTTTTTAATATACAGGTAAATTCTTTGTTTTATTTAATTTTATAATAGGGAATTCATTACTATTTTTATTTTGGTATAAATGCTTATTCGTCGGCAACAGTATGTTCGACTTTTTCTCATATCAATTAAGTAAGCTACTTGCGAGGTTATATCATATGTGACAAATAAAAAAAGGAATATGATACTTAAAGAACAATTCCCATTTTTCAGGATTAAAAACACCATAATGCATGGTAAAACCTGAATAGTTTTCACCCCCGGTTCTATAGAAATTTTTGGGTATTCTATAGAAATTTTTGGGTATATATGTTTTCACCCCCTCGGCCGAAAAATCCAAGCTTCGCCACTGTTTGGTTGCAACACACAAAATGGAATTTTAATTTGAATATATTCCACCATTCATTGAAATGTGAGAATCTTTTATTACCTTAATGTAATTTCAACTTTCCAAATTTTCACAGATGGTTCAGAAGGTTGAAATATAACGCTGTTTGTTTAGCTCTTAACGGAGCTCTTAATGGTTTAGACCTCTTACTGGTTCAACACTTAATGGTTCAGACTGTTTGTTTCACGAGCAGATGTCTTGGTTAAAACATTTGCCTTTGAATGATTAAGCATTATACTGAGTTTGAATGGTTAAGACCTCTAATCTGAATTGGTCACACATTTGTCTCTGAACGGTTGAACATTATACTGGCTCTTAATTGTTTAGACCTTTTACTGGTTCAACTCTTAATGGTTCAGACCTATTACTGGTTCAGCATTTAACCATTCAGATGTTGCCAAACAGCCCCTTAATTATAATTAGTTAATAATGTCACCAATAATACTCATGTTATGCTAAAAGGTTCGTTATGCTATAAGGTTACGGTTTTTTTTAATGATTAGTCTGAAAAACGTTTAAGAATACATACAACTTAATAGTTGGACGTTAATTCTTTTTATATTTATATCTATCTTTTTTATCTTCTTTTGTTCCATTTGACATTGAGAGAACTAGTTTTTTACTATTGCCGCGTTGCGGCGAACGTCTTTTGTTGTTTAGTCTGTGTTTACATGTGTTTTGAAATCAATACGAGCGCGTTGCGCACGGAAACCGTTGACAAGAATAAAAAAAATATAGAAAAAAAACACTAAAAGATAACAAAAAAAAAATCAACCAAAAAAGTTGTATGGTAATAATGTTGTTCGTATGAAACCTGTGGTCAGAGATGAACAAATGATACTGGGTACCGGTACCGAATTTCCTGAACCGAAAGATCTAAAGTACAAATTCGGTACTACTTTTGGTGTTCCTGGTATCTGTTCGCTACCGTTTTTTACCTTCATATACCGGTACCATGACCGGTATTTTTGGTACTAGTACCGATTCAGTATTGGTTGGCACCGAGCTCATCCCTACCCCTGAAACTAAAAAAAGAAATCATTAAAAGTCGAAGAAAATGAACAAAAAAAGTTGCACGATACCGTTGTTGTTCGTACGACACCCGTGATCAGAGATGAGCAAATGGTACAGAGTAACAGTACCGAATTTCCCAAACTAAAAGATTTTCAAAATCAATTCGATACCGACTTTTGGTGTTTTCTATACTAGACTGGTGTCGGTTTTTACCTTCATTTATCGATAACCGTACTGTTATTTTTGATACCAGTACCGATTGACACAAACTTATCTAACTTAAAGTAAAGAAGATAATAAAAATAATTAAAATTACTATATTTATTATTATTATTTTCTATTTTGCTACTCTATATTTATTATTATAACCTTCTTTTCTATTTTGCTACTGTTCAATACATTGCTTAATTAATATAGGGTCTACATATTTACACACCCTATTGCCTATTTGGACACACTTCAAGACGCCTCGTATAGACCTATACGAGGCGTATAGCCTTTTTCAATTTCCAAGAGAATCTCTGATTATGTCATATTTTGTCTTATTTGCCACGTATACGCCTCGTATAGGCCCATACTGGGCGTCTAGGAGAAAAAGACCATTTAGCCCCTGATTTAGGCCTATACTGGGGGTAAATTGGTCTTTTTTGCCTCTCTTATATGCCTAGTATAGGCCTATACTAGGCGTATATAATGGTTTTTTTTTTTTAACAAACATTTTATACAATATTAATCGTTTTAGCAAACTTTTATACAAAACAAGTTTTTTTATTTTAAATAATTAATATTAGGACCCCTCGTTGGTTTTTTACTACACTATATGATACGATAGTATCATATTGAATCGTATTGTATTGTATCGTATAGTATGGTATCGTATAGGTCTATACGAGAGCTATACGAGACTTATATTACACTATACGATACAATACAATACGATACGATACTATAGGATATGATACAACGCCCGTATACGTCGATAGGCCTATACAAGACCTATAAGGGACCTATACGAGACCTATACTACACTATATGTTAAAAACAATGTAATATTTCTACAATCGAATATTTTTAAAGGCCAATCTTGAAAACGGTAAAATATTTTTATAAAAAAATAAAACTTTTCTTAAAAAACAACTCAAATTACCCCACCAAAACACCCATTTTTTACTCAAAAAACATCACCCTCAAAAAACAATCAAATTACCCTACCAAAACATCCATTTTTCAACTAAAAAAAACCAACGAGGGGGTCCTAATAATAATGATTTAAAATAAAAAAACTTGTTTTTGTATAAAAGTTTGCTAAAACGATTAATATTGTATAAAATGTTTGTTAAAAAAAAAAAAAAAAAAAAAAAAAAAAAACCTTCAAGACGCCCAGTATAGGCCTATACGAGGCATATAAGGGGCAAAGGGTCCTATACGAGGCCTATACGAAGGGTCCTATACGCCCAGTATAGGCCTATACGAGACGTCTTGAAGGGGTCAAACCAGAAGTGACATGAGTCAGGCACTGATTTTGATGTAACCCTATACGCCTCGTATAGGCCTATACGAGGCCTATACGAGGCAAAGGGTGTCCAAATAGGCGCAGAGGGTGTCCAAATATCTCCACCCTTAATATATAGGAGAATATAGTGCTGCATGCTTTAGAGCATAAATCACAAGGCATCTAAAGATTATCGATCATAGGGATCATTATATTTTATGTTGATTAATTAGGCCTCGATTATTATCAAATTGTTCGATGGTTATAATAGCTTATCATGAACACACTTTAGGGAGCTTTATTTTCATATTTTCAAAGAATATTCTTATGATATTGAAACCAGTTAATCTCTTAACATCCCGTAATTAGATAGATAGTTAGAATTAATATTACTTAGCGGTTACAAAGTACGAGGACCAAAGTTGACAAAGTGGAAGTTGGAAACTACCCTAATAACCGAAAGGGTGTGTCTCTCTACACACACCTATTCGAATCGGTATCAAGGCAACAAAGTAAGAAGACGCGACTGTTGGAACGAGTGAACAAGATTCGACATACCTCTTCATGATTCAATCACAACCATACATCCAAGAGACGTGTCCTTACATGAAGAGACGCAACCATTCACTCGTACCCATAGAAAACTATAAATAGGGACATGTAGATTCATTTGTATATATACTCAATTCGATTTGTACAAACATTACGTTCATTTGATTAATACAAGTTATTGTTATTCAAGTTATTCACGCTCATTTAGAGATCAAGATCCAAGTTCGGGCCAACAAATTGGTATCAGAGCATCAGGCTCTAGGCGTGGGAATTGCAAGGCATCGCAGGGAATTCGCGATCAGGTTTCAATTTCGTTTTCAATTCGCAAAGTTTCATTTCAGAATTTTTAGTTTCGGTTCTAGTGTAATCGGTTGAACCGAAGGGTTAGGAATCTAGGGTTCGTTTTTTATTCCGGGGTTTAGTGCGAATTAGATTATTTCGGTTGTTTGATTATTACACGGTTAGGGAAATCGTGGGGTTTGTAAGATCTATTGAAACCAAGAAATAAAAGTTAGTAGAAGTGAAGATTGTTCGGCAGGAAGATATGTCAGGAGGAACCGGACCAAGTTCACAAGTTATAATTCAAAAGGAAGGAAATTCTCTTTCCCAGTTTCAGTGTCCAATTCTGAAACCAACAAACTATACGGTTTGGGCTATTCGTATCAAGACGATTCTTGAAGCGAATGGTTTGTGGGAAACGATTGAACCAACAGAAAATGCAACGGTAGACATTAAGAAAGACAAGTCTGCAATTGCATATCTGTTTCAAGCAATACCAGAAGATGTTGTATTGCAAGTTGCAAGTTGTAAAACTGCAAAAGAAATTTGGGATAGTCTAAAGCTTAGACACGTAGGCGTTGATCGGGTACAAAAGGCACGTATGCACACGTTATTGTCAAAATTTGAATTGTTGCAAATGAAGGATGACGACACTATTGATTCTTTTACCGCAAAGATTAATAGTATCGTTACCCGGGCAACTGAAGTAGGAACGACTTTGAGTCAACCGACTCTAGTACGCAAACTCCTAAATGGCGTACCGGATAAATTTACTCAAATCGTTGCCTCCATGGAACAATACTCCGATATAGAAACTATGACGCTAGAAGAAGCGGTCGGAAGGTTAAAAACGTATGAAGAACGACTCAAGTTAAAGAAAGGAAATCAAGGAGAAAGCCAAGATAGGCTTATGTTCACACATCATGATAACACCAGAGGAAGGCAATCTGGAAACCGCGGTCGTGGTAGATTTAACCAGGCACGTGGAAATTGGCGAAACAACGGAAACAGGCAAAGTCCCAGAAACGAAGGATCTACATCTAGACCTAGAAACGGAAACTCTAGAAATTGGAGGAAGTTTGCGAGAACCGACCTAAGTAAGATCCAATGTTTTAAGTGTCAAAAGTTTGGACACTTCAAGAAGGATTGCTCTGAGAAAGACGAAGTACAAGAACATTCAAACCTTGTCGAGGAAGACGAAGCACCCGTATTGCTAATGGCAATACAAGAAGAAAATGTTCAAGAAAGGGCTCTGCTAAACGAGGAACGTATAAGACCAACAAATTACGCCTCAGAAAACGAGAATCTATGGTACTTAGACAACGGGGCAAGCAACCACATGACAGGAGTACGAAGTCACTTCAAGGAGTTAGATGAAACAGTGACAGGGCAAGTACAGTTTGGTGATGGGTCACACGTAGAAATTAAAGGCAAAGGTTCAATACTACTGGAATGTCTGAACCAAGAACAAAAGATTGTTTCACATGTATACTACATTCCAAGTCTAAAAACCAATATATTGAGCCTCGGACAACTTACAGAAATCGGTTGCAAAGTGGTTATGGACGGAGATTTACTGACTATCCGAGATCGAAATAGAAAGCTACTAATGCGAGTCAAGAGAATGAAGAACAGGCTGTACAAAGTCAAACTGAAAACGGGAAAACCAATCTGCTTACTATCAAAGACAGAAGACACAGCATGGTTATGGCACGCGAGGTTAGGCCATTTACACTTTGATGCTATTAAGGAAATGACTCGTAAAAACTTGGTACATGGAGTTCCCCAAATAAGTCATGCTAGTCAAGTCTGTGACGCATGCTTATTAGGAAAGCATAGTAGGGCACCATTTCCGAATCAGGCAAAGTTCAGATCTTTAAAACCTCTGGACTTAGTCTATGGAGATTTGTGTGGTCCTATAACTCCACCAACACATGCTGGGAAGAAGTATATATTCTTACTTGTAGACGACTGTACTCGCTACATGTGGGCATATTTACTGACTTCCAAGGATCAAGCATTCGAAACATTTAAGGAGTTCAAAGAAAAGGTTGAAAAGGAAGCGCAGACCAAGTTAAAGATGCTAAGAACGGATAGAGGAGGTGAATTCACATCGGCTGAATTCAACAAGTATTGCAAATCCAACGGCATAGCAAGACAACTTACAGCACCATATTCCCCACAGCAAAATGGAGTAGTAGAAAGGCGAAACAGGACGATGTTGTCAACTACTCGCAGTATGCTAAAGGCAATGAACATGCCACAGAACTTTTGGGGTGAAGCAATATGACACGCGATATACGTACTAAACAGGGTTCCAACAAAAGCCCTGGTAAACAAGACACCATATGAAGCATTGAAAGGAAGGAAGCCAAATTTAGAACACTTAAAGGTTTTTGGCTGCACTGCTTACGCTAAGGTACTACCACTTCAACAAAAGAAGTTAGATGATAGAAGTGCACCTATGGTTTACTTTGGAATAGAAGAAGGATCAAAGGCATACAGATTATATGATCCAGCAAAGAACAAGATATGTGTCAGTAGAGATGTAAAGTTCATGGAAAGTCAACCATGGAACTGGAATAGTTATATGGAGATGGTAGATTCAGGGAATCCCGAATGGACAAACTTTGTCATTCAAGAAGATAACATACCACCAGAATTGGAAGAAAATGAACCAAGTAGTCCAGGCAGTAGCGGGTCACATCATGACGATTCAGGAGTAGATCAGACAGAAGAACAAGACTCCTATGAAACCCCGCCAGCATATTCATACAATCAGAACTCAGCAGGAAGTTCAAGCAATTTATCAAGTGGAAGCCCACCCACTTCTGAAAGTACAACAGAAAGTATTAGCAACACTCCAGTAAGACTGAAAAGTCTCGAAGAACTATACGAAGAAACAGAAGAAATTCAAGTACATCCACAAGAATTACTACTTGCTGAAGAAGAACCAAGGAATTACAAGGAAGCATCTAGTGACAGAAATTGGGTTGAAGCAATGAAGGCCGAGTTAGACTCGATAAACAAGAATAAAACTTGGAAACTAACGGAGTTGCCAAGAGATCACAAAGCAATAGGTTTAAAGTGGGTATTCAAGACTAAGAAAGATGCAAGCGGAAACGTGGTCAGACACAAGGCAAGACTGGTTGCAAAAGGATATGTTCAGCAACACGGAATAGACTTTGATGAAGTCTTTGCACCGGTAGCACGTGTGGAAACAGTACGACTAATATTGGCTTTAGCAGCATATCAAGGTTGGGAGGTACATCATTTAGATGTGAAATCTGCATTCCTGCACGGAGACCTCAAAGAGGAAGTCTATGTATCACAACCAGAAGGATTTATAAAGCCAGGAAATGAAGGAAAGGTTTACAGACTATCAAAAGCACTGTATGGATTGAGACAAGCACCAAGAGCTTGGAATACAAAGTTAGATCAAACCCTAAAGTCACTTAACTTCAAGAAGTGTACTTTAGAGAATGCAATCTATACAAGAACAAGTGAAGCTTCTACACTAATAGTTGGAGTTTATGTTGATGACTTGATAGTCACAGGAACATCAAAAAAGGAGATAGACATCTTCAAATCTCAGATGAAGAACAAATTTGATATGAGCGATCTAGGATTGCTAGCATACTATCTGGGAATAGAAGTAATTCAAGCAAAGGGTGAGATAGGCATCAAGCAGACAGGATATATCAACAAGATACTCAAAGACGCCGATATGTTATCCTGCAATGACACAAAGACACCCATGACTCCAGGAACTCAATTAACAAAGACTGAAGAAGGAGATCTAGTAGATGCAACGCATTACAGAAGCCTGATAGGTTCTCTCAGGTACTTATTGCATACAAGACCAGATCTATGTTACCCAGTCAGTCTACTTAGTAGATTCATGCAAGAACCAAAGGAGCAACATCTGAAGGCAGTAAAGCAAATACTACGTTACATCAAAGGAACTAAAGAGCATGGAATCATTTACAAGAGACAAGGAGGATGCAAGATCACAGGTTATAGCGACAGTAGTTTTGGAGTTAATACAGACAAAGGAAAAGGAACAACTGGTCTAGTATTTTATTTTGGAGAATCACCTATAACCTGGTGTACACAAAAACAACAGACAGTGGCATTATCATCATGCGAATCAGAATTCATGGCAACCACTGCAGCAGCATGTCAAGCACTATGGCTTAAAAGATTGTTAAGTGAAATCACAGGCTGGAAGGAAGAAAAGATAACACTCAGAGTAGATAATGTTTCAGCAATAGCACTCATGAAAAATCCAGTCTTTCATGGAAGAAGCAAGCACATTGACACACGATATCACTTCATAAGAGAATGTGTGGAAAACGAAGATATCACTGTGGAACACATAAGTGGAGAACTACAACGAGCAGACATACTAACAAAGGCACTAGCAAGGATCAAGTTTGCTACAATGAGGGAACTGCTCGGAATTCAAGACTTAAAGCAACTTATGGATGTTCGAGATTAGGGGGGGTGAATGAAACCAGTTAATCTCTTAACATCCCGTAATTAGATAGATAGTTAGAATTAATATTACTTAGCGGTTACAAAGTACGAGGACCAAAGTTGACAAAGTGGAAGTTGGAAACTACCCTAATAACCGAAAGGGTGTGTCTCTCTACACACACCTATTCGAATCGGTATCAAGGCAACAAAGGAAGAAGACGCGACTGTTGGAACGAGTGAACAAGATTCGACATACCTCTTCATGATTCAATCACAACCATACATCCAAGAGACGTGTCCTTACACGAAGAGACGCAACCATTCACTCGTACCCATAGAAAACTATAAATAGGGACATGTAGATTCATTTGTATATATACTCAATTCGATTTGTACAAACATTACGTTCATTTGATTAATACAAGTTATTGTTATTCAAGTTATTCACGCTCATTTAGAGATCAAGATCCAAGTTCGGGCCAACAGATATTGCTTCTCTTATCCGCATCTGAAGTGGGGTTCTCTGAATTAGAATGTTAAAAAGGTCACGATATATGGAAGCTTATGTACGTCAAACAATCACTAATTGCATCCACACCAGATAGAACAACATAATATCAAGTAAACAACCCAACAAATAAAAGTAAAAGTGTCGATGAACCTCTCGTGTATTAACAGTCTCATGACCTTCCAAAGTAGAGGTCATGGGTTGAGTTTTGCTAGGACCAAAAATGTTCTGGGTTAAGCCAGGGATTTTTATCCTAGTGGACTTACGGGTGGTGGCCGGGTTTCCTGTAGAATGGTGTCAGGCCAGGTCACCAGCACTACTGTCTGCGTTCACGGGCGTGGGTGGCCTTTTGCTATTGGGTTTACCTGGGTGATCGGGTTTTTGTTGGTCGTTAAACAAACAAGAAAGTAAAAGTAGCCAAACATGATGCAATTGTTCAAAGATCTATTTATTTATTTGATACTAGTTAGTTAATTAAGGCACCCTTTTGGTAAATCAAGTTAATGATACATATTAGAAGAGTGTTTAGTGGTAGAATTTATAATGGACTCAGCCCTGAGATGAACAGTGGTGCAAGAAGGAACACGCACCTCTTCATGACCATGATCATCATCATCAAGATCACTCAAAGTAGTGTAGGTTCTAGCTAGTTGTGCTTCACTAAGCAACTGCCTTAGTTCCATGGTTTCTTTTTTAAGCCTATTATTTTCTTGAATAACTTGTTCATGAGTTTCCAAGAACCTGTTCAGCTTCTCCATAAGTCCATGGTTCTCATTCCTGAGCCACATAACATGGGTGCACAGCTCATCTAACTGCTTCTGTTTTCTCATCCTGGACCTTCGAGCTGACTCCCGGTTCGATATCATCCTCCTTTTCTTCCTTTCATTGATGATGCTTGTATGGTTCTCATCAGCTTCATCTGAAGCACTTGAGTTATTGTAACTTAAAGAAGAAGATTGTGGACACAAAGCAACCAATGGTATTTGAGGAGTTGAACTAGGTTGATGATAATAAGGCAAATTTGTCAAAAAATGGGCTGAAGATGACATCTCGTTTTGGGATGAAGTGAAGTTTGTAGAGATGTTAAACGAAGGGTCTTTATATTCAGGGGCTAAACAGTAGTTTATAGCCATATCTCAGCTGGAATGTGCTTACGATAAATTGATTTTGCAGACGATTATATTAGGTGAGTGATCATATGAAGAGGATGGGGATAGAATGGATGAGGATTAATGAAGGGTTTTATAGGAGGTGAAAAGTGGCTAATATGAAGCAAATAGTAAGTTTAATGTCTTTGGCTTACGATAGCAAGAGGGGTTTGATTTTTGAAAAAAAAAAACATGACTTTCCAAGAATGATGACTTATGAGCTATAGTGGGAATGATGTATCCTTCTTGTGGCTGCAAAAGCTACTTTGTGTATGTAGGCCCTAATTTGTTCATTTGTAAATACCATGGGATAATTAGTGGTGAGGTATAATAATAGAACTCTCTTAGCATGTGTATATTATTAGGTGTTTGTTTTTTAAGAAGTAAAACGTCGTGTTTGTTTTTTAAGATGTAAAATGTCTGCACTCTACGGATCAAATCTGCATACATATGTAAAAGAAGAGGTGTACCAAACCTCTACACTCTGCAAGAAGAAGACTATTTTTTTGACGTAGGTAGACTTCTAAAACAAACTGGTGGTGGTGTACGGACGGTGGCGGTGTTGGACGGCGGTGGTGGACGGCGGTGGTGGACGTGGACGGTGGGTGATGGACGGTGGTGGTAGACGATTGTGGACGGTGGTGGGTGGTGGATGGTGGTGCTGATGGACGGTGGTGGGTGGTAGACGGTGGTGGTTGGTGGTGGTGTTTAACCCTATACAGACCTTAGAAGTGGTTGGCCCAAGTCTTCACAAAGAAGAGCTTGCGCAGACGTTTTTAATGAAACATCTTCGGAAAAACAAACAATCTGTAGATAGCAATGTCTGCGCGTGGCCTGCGCGACGCAGACAGAAGAGCATGCACATATCTTTTTATAGAAAAACAAATACCACCTTATTACATTTAACTTTAGATTTGCATTTTGGTCCTTTAATCAGAAACGCTGGATGAACTTCTAACCCTCCCTATGAACGTAAACATTTTGTAAGACTTTAGTAGCATTAACTTGCCTAAGAGCTTCCACAATATATAAACCTTAATAAGAGCATACGTAGTGGGGCGGTATAACCCCCCATAGCGCCGCCAAAACGCCGGCCACACCAAAACTCCGGGCGCTATGTTTCAAAAATGGGGGGAGGGCGCCAGATTTTTCGCGGCGTTATTGTTGTTTGGTTACTTCATTTGGCCAATCAAAAAATAGAAGAGTTTTTTATATTAATTAATAAAACTGAAAATTATTAAATAGGTAATGATGGGTAGGGGCTTTATGACTACGTGCTTTAGTGATATAACGCCCCATAAAGCCCCCGTGTGACGTGGCACGACACGTGTCGCATAACGCCCCACAAGGGGCTTTATGACTACGGATGGCCTAAAATGACACCACTGTCACATTATATTTACAAACTTCTTTTAAAAACTCTCATTATATATATATATATATATATATATATATATATATATATTATATTTTATATATATAGTTTTCGAAGGATCATGAATAGTAATTTAAAATTTAAAATAATATATAGCTTTCTAATATTTTATTATATCAATATATTTTTTAATATTTACTTCTAACTTTTAACATATTTTTATTTTTTCCAATTTACTTTTAGCATATTTTCATTTTTTCATTTTTTCATTTTCTAAAACCATATTTCCTTTATCATTTATTTTTGTTTTTAATAATTCTTTTTTCTTTTTTTTTTAAATCATCTTTTCTTTATCAATTAATTTGATATTTTTTAATAACTTATGTTCATTAATTTTTTTTCTAAAATCTTAATTACGTAGTTGTGCTTAATTTTTACCCTCGACGAGTATAAGTTTTATTAAAAATGAATTTTATATTAAAAAATAAAGTATTTATTTGGTATCGTAAAATGATACGATGATAAACTAAACCGATACTAACGGTTTGGATTTCTAAACAACATGCTACATTTTCAAATAACGTTTGTTTCACATTATCATTTGTTCCGTTTCGCCGCAACGCGCGAAAGAAACAAAAAACCTAGTATATATTGTTGTTGAAGGTTGATGAATAGTAATTTTAAATTTATAGTAATATATAGTTTTTTTAATATTTTATTATTTTACTATTATTATATTACTTTTAACTTAACATATTTTCTTTTTTTTTTATTTTCAAAACCATATTACCTTTTTCATTTATTTTTTGTTTTTCATATTTCTTTTTTTTAAATGATACCTTTATCAATAAATTTAATATTTCTTAAATAACTTGCGTTCGTTAATTAAAAAAAACTTAAGTACGCAATTGTGTTTATTATCCCGTGGAGATTCCGATATAAGTATTGTTAAAAATGAAGTTATATTCAAACGAGAGTATTTGTTTAGTATCGTTTTATGGTACGCTAATAAAATAAACCGATTATATTGTTTGGCTTTCGAAACAACATGCTTGATTTTCAAATATCGTTTGTTTAACATTATCATTTGCTTTGTTTCGCCGCAACGCGCGCGCTAATAAAACCTAGTTTTAATTACATCCACAAACCTTCATCTCACACTCCACATTATCACCTACTTTTACAATTGTATTAATATATATCAAATTACTTTTATATTACTTTTAGTTTATTTGTATCAAAATTAAAGTATATATACAAAACTAAAAGTAAAAACTAAAAATAAAAACATACATAATCAATAAATAATACATAAAAAGATAAAACATATTCATAATTAAAAATAAAATATCACATAAATAAAAATATACTACATAAGCTATTCTTTATTTCCCGTAAGTGTCGAATAAATTGTGTCAAATTGTATATATGGTGAGTTTCTTTGTTATGTAAATCCTTAAAACTTTGCAAACGTTTGCTAAAGTCATATGTCGATCAATGGCTTGCTGGTGGTACTTTAACATCCTCAATATCGGACCACTTGCTTATAGCGTATCCCTCTTCTACTAGCGACCATGTTATGTAGTATACTGCATGCATACATTATATCAAATATAATCTTTATGATCCACATCTTTGTTGGGCCTTGTAGGATTTGCAATCGAGTTCAGAGGACATAGAGTGCCCTCTCGACATCCTTTCTTTGCTGACTCATGACATTATTTGAATTATCATCTTGGGGCTTTGTGGATAGTATAAGGTTTTATTTTATTTTATTTTTATTTTACAATTGTCGCCCATTAGGAAAATTCTATCTGCAAGATAGTATCTTTGGTGGTAATCTCTATGGTGTTCACTATAAAATTGCATGGAGGTTCAAAACTGTTTATTGCGTCACGGAATATTGATGACTGATATTTACTTTTAGTAATTTATAGATCATAGACCCCGTCGAGGCAACGCAACCCCCTTGAATCCATGCTTATAGTATAATCCATGCTTTAGTAATTAAAGCGAACTCCAAGCTTTTATTGAAGTAGCTAAACATCAAACTCATGTAAGTAGTTCTTCAACCTCATCTCACACATACATTGGGATGATGTATTTGATAACTTTGACACTTCTAGGTTCAACTTCATGATTTCATCAATAGGAAGTATAAAATATGAGTAGTTCTTGTTATGTGATCCCAAGTGTCGCATATACAAAAACCTATGTTTCTACCGATGGTAATACTTGCTACCTATGAAATAAATGGGAACTTGTTCCTACTAACTTTTCATAAGTTGACAATATCAACCTGTAACTATTTATGTCTAAGATATTTGTATAAGCACAAACTTGTCGAACTTGTTTGTGACATTTGTTTAAATTGCATTTTCAAACACTAATGATCAATACACAATTTTTTTATTGTCAACTTTAAACTACCAGAAACAACTTGTTCCTTCTGATCCTTTTAAGCTAGTTCCCTATTACAACTTTAACTCTAAATGCTTAGTACTAATCTTTTCTTATTAACAAGCTCAGACCAACAACAACTAAGTTGCTATTGATGCCTTTAGATGTTCAGTTTTATGAACTTAAGCATTTTCATCTCGATTGCTTTTTAAATTGAGAAGTGCATTTCACCCTACGTATCCTGAATTTTTTAAAACCTAGTTGGAACCTTCATTCATACTTTTCACTCTCTGCTCGTAAACCAAAACCAACATCCATATCTTTAATTGTGTACGTGCGATTAAGTTTTTTTGATACATATAAAAAAAAGTCGTGTCCAGGTTAAACTATTCAACCCGCCACTTGACAGATTGATACCATACTATAAAATGAAAGACTTAATATGCGTATGATATTGTTAATAGTTCTGATGTGTCTGAAAGACAACATGTTTTTATAGTGTTAAAACCCGCATTTTGATAGTTGTTAGTAGTAAATATTGTTTAGAATGGATCAAATGTTTGTTTCTAGGTGTTTTACAGGTTCTTAAGTGAAAAGAAGGATTTTCGGGCCAGAATTGAAGATTGCTTAAGGAAGGCCCAGTTCTATTGTTTAAGGGGCCATGAGCCTAGAAAGAGTGTACCAGTCATGAGCCCAAGTTAGCACACCTACCTATTGTTTGGAAACCCTAAATCGATAAGTAACAACTTTTCCTTATTTACGGGCCGTGACCCGGGTTTGGGTTGGACGGGTCGTAAACCACCCAAATCGTACATGGGTTGTATAAAGCGGTCGAAACCAAAAGGAAGAAGCGAGAAAAGGGTTGTTGAACAAGGCTCGGGTTTTAAATTAGATAATGTTAGATTTTTAGATAACAAATTTTATAAAAAAATCTAACAAACCAATTGAATGTGGACACAAGGCAAATAAGAAAATGTTGAATTTATAAAAATTAAAAAAAAATAAGTATATTTAGTTTCATTTTTGAAGGAACTCTGTTTTTAATAAAATTTATACCGGTATGTTCACAAAAAAAAACTAAGAAATACAGTATATTTAGTTTCATTTTTAAGTTTAAATCAGAAAAGTCATTTGAGTAATTTATTTGATTAGGGAAGAAGTTGTTAAGATAAAAATTGAAAAAGAACATTAATTTGGTGTACCAATCAAAGTAGGACAAGTGGCACGAAAAAGTGAGCAAAATTTGGGATGGTTACTTCGGTCGTTCAAGCGACCAGGTCGCCATCTTTTTTTTTCTATTTTGTTTTATTTATTAAAAAGAAACCAATATATATTTGCCAAGTGGCAACCCAACTCATATTAGGTTACCAATGAGAGTGGTCTAACGGTTACCAGTGGCAACCACCTGGGGGACCACAAGGATATCCTGACATTGACACTACACCAATAACATTCCACCACCTCAGCTATAAATAGAAATGACACAACCCTCAGGTATGATATCTTTTTCCCAAGGCTCACACTAGCTTTCTCTACTCATTTTTCTCCTAAACTGTATACCTATTCTCACGCCAAAGGGTGGTCACAGAAAGCCCCCTTCCTATGACGAGGCTAGCGACGTTGTTTGTTTTGTAAAGTCACCCTATTTCTAGGAATTCAGAGCTATCGGAGAATCACACATCTTTGGAACTTGAGTCTAAGCACTAGCGCGCACTTGCGTCTCGTAGAAGTGAAGAACAAAAAGGAAAGAGGTGAACAGAGATAAATAGAAGCGGGAAGAGTGGGATGGAGGTGACGTTCACCCTGTAAACATGGAAAACAAGGAGGGGCATGGTGTTTCCTTCGACACTACAAGCTCCACGTAAACATCTCGTGCTCCATCCTACATGTATAACACCCAACCTTATCTATACTACAATTACAAAATGCGATGAACGTTTTATTTTTTTATTTAAACATTTATCAGTTATAAATACGTAGTTATGTTTAACGTTTTTGTCAAGATTCTTATATAGATTTTTTGAAACGAAGTTGTATTCACAATAAATGATTTTTTATACGCTTTTGCAAGTATTTATATTCAAAAAAACTAAAAGTGGTTGAGTGAAGAGTGGCATGTGTGTGTTGAGGATTTCTACAAGGCCATGAGGTGTGGTATTGGGTAGGAGGTCGGGGAGTTGATGTGGCCTCTTTCGCCGACGGTCTAAAGAGAAGTTAAGAATTGACTAAAGTTTTTTCAAAAGAGCCAACATTTAAGTCTTGATTTATTTTTAATAGTTCATTTATTTTGATACGTCTATCTAGTAGTTTGTGTAGGTCCCCTCGGAGGATGAGGTCAAACCTTATCCTTGTTATGTCTAACACACTAGCAAGTGCGGAATCCAAGCTAGCATGCAAACCGAGATAGAACAAGCACAAACACAACACACAATCTTCACCGATTAACACCACTTGTATTAATACTAATGAAAGGTTCGGTTACAGCACACGGTTTACAAATGTATTCTGTAAACTCTCACTCTCGTGTGTGTTCTCTCTGTTCAGTCTCACTCTTGTCTCTCTTCTCTAGTGTCTTCCTACTGAAGTGAACACACTACATGGATATATATATATCCATCACAGCATGTCTGGTCGAAGGATCAGATAGACTGATCGAAAGATCATCTATCGACCTGAAACACATCGAAGGATTCACATATACCTCGAAGGGTGATATCTTTCGAGGTTCATCCATCGAAGGCTTATCTTTCGAGCTCATCGAAGGATATAAACAATCCTTCGATGACACATCCTTCGACACAGACATATTACAACCATTGTCTAACTGTTTGGCTAAGTCAAACCGGAGGATGGTTGACTTGGTCAAACTTACAGGACTAACAAAGACATCGTTTTGTATCATGACAAAATACAGACAAAGTACAGACACAAGTGCACCAACAAACTCCCCCTTGGCTGTAGCTTTGTCTTGTAGGTCTTTGTCTCGATCTTTGTCTCAATCTTTGTGTCTTCAAGTCTTTGACGTCCTTTCAAGCCTTCAATGTCGGAGGATCTTTAAAGTCTTCACGTCTTGAAAGCAGAAAGTGTACCAACAAACTCCCCGATTCATGTAGGAAGTGTGTTGACAAACTCCCCCTTAACATAAGCTCCCCCTTGAGTTATGCTCGTGAAATACTTGTTCTTTATGAATTGAGATCCTTGTGGTATTGATGATGGTCAGCGGCAACTCGATCATCTTCATCACTTGAGTGCCTTCACGCCGTGTCTTCATTCCGAAGCTTGTCATCGACCATGTTCTCCTTGCCTTTAGAATCTGCACATGCAAGAAATCTAAATGCGTAATGAGAACAACTGCTTGGAATATAGTAAGCAAACGACACACATGTGACCATTGTTCAATCAATCACCGTCCGACAGTTTGAAAGTTTAATAAAATTTATCAATTTCAGTTTTTCACTTTCAAAACATGCAAATTTCGACCGTTTATGAAGATTTAGTCAATTCGGTTTTCGTTCAGGTTTCAGGTAACGAAGACTCGAGCTCCAACATCGTACGATCGAAAATAAAATAGAAATAAAATCTTCTTGCTTTTAGAAAGTTTATATTAAAACACACCTAAAATCTTTTTGGTATTTTGAATATTTTAAATTTAAAGACTGAAAGCAGTAAATAAATATATACAAAGATGCAGAAACTGAAAGCATTAAATAAATATTTACAGACATTCTTTTTGCGAGTTTCGAGGGTAAGAGAATCATATCAGTGTATGGTCATGCCAAAACGCTCTTGTTGTTCAATTAGTTAACATTTAGATAAGCATCCTATAACAATTATCGGTATTGTTGTCCACATAAGCTCAACTTATCAGATGTAATCATGGCGAGGGGATACGTTAAGGTATGATTTATACTTACCGACCGGTGTTCATCCACATCACGACACATTCCCGTATCAAGGTATGCACGAGGGTTCATCTTACCGGTGAGTATACCGATTATCATCTGTTTGACCGTATATTGATGTGAGATTCTCACTTATTTTGATTTGAAAACAAGCCCTATGTGATAGAATCACTTATTGATGAGGAACTTGATTTTCAGATGCATGAGGGCACAGGAGCAAGTCCGTGAACAGGTCAGTACTTTCGTACAGCAGAGAGACGAACTTGACTCCCGGATAAATGTGATATTTTATCACTTATTTGTTTGGACATGTGATTGTTGATCACTTATTGAGGTCGAATGCAATATGTACACGTATGTATGGTATCATGGAAGATCTAGACTTGCGTCCCCGTTATTTTTCGGTAAAAGATACAACCATGATACCCAGATGATAAGCAGCATAAAGACCGAATATCTCAGAACCTCGGCAATCTCTCAAACGAAATTTCGGTACCAAGACCATATGCCAATGAGTGGTTCCCACCTGGTCTTCAGTCGATTTAAGTTTATATCACCCTGCACACTTTAAAATGATTGTGAGCCTACCGATACATCTTATATAGAGCTGCTTATCGTTTTTCAATTTAGGTTTAAAGAGGTTTAGACAGACCACTGATGTACTATCATTTTCTCTTTTGCTCGCCAGGAAACTCATTTTTGTTTTTCTATTGTTTTTGAGTTTTTGAAATTTTTCGATGTTTTTGGATTTTCAAATTTGGATATACTCCCCCTAAAATCAATAAACTAAGACAAATTTAAAACACAAAGGTATTTACAAAAATGATTTTCCGATGTTGGTTTTAGTCTTGCTTGACCTTAATGCCGTTTACCAATAATAAATAGTCAAATCTTGATTTGTCAAATGCTTTGGTAAAAAGGTCGGCACGTTGGTCATCGGTGTGGACGTAAGCAACATCGATTAGCCTTTTCTCAAAGCAATCACGTATGAAGTGATACTTAATTTCGATGTGCTTAGTCTTTGAATGCTGCACAGGATTTCTAGTGATCTGTAATGCAGCAGAATTATCAACGTAAATAGGAGTAGTTAGGAATTCAAAACCGTAGTCGCGCATTTGTTGTTGGATCCATAGGACTTGGGAGCAACAACTTGAGGCAGCAATGTATTCAGCTTCGCATGTTGATGTAGCTACACAGGTCTGCTTCTTGCACTGCCATGTGACTAGGCGATTTCCCAAAAACTGACATCCAGCCGTTGTGGATTTGCCGTCGATTTTGCATCCGCCAAAATCAGAATCACTGAATGCGATCAAGTCAAAGTTATTATCCCTAGGGTACCATAGACCGGTGTCAGGGTAACCCTTCAAATAACGAAAAATCCTTTTTACAGCTGCAAGATGTGAGGCCTTCGGGTTGACTTGATATCTGGCAAGCAGGCACGTTGGGTACATTATATCTGGTCTTGATGCTGTGAGGTACATAAGAGATCCGATCATCGCGCGGTAGTACGAGGGGCTAACAGCTTCACCCTTCAAGTCTGGAGTAATTCCGTGATTTTGCGGCAATGGGGTACCGATGGGCGTTGCATCAGACATCTAGAACCGGCTCAAGATGTCACCAACATATTTAGTCTGATGGATGAATATCCCAGACTCGGTTTGTTGTACTTGTAGGCCCAAAAAGAAAGTCATTTCCCCCTAGCACTCATCTCGAATTTATCCTGCATAATGCGCTCGAAATTCCTACACAAAACATCATTAGTAGAACCAAATATAATATCATCAACGTATACCTGTACCAGTAGAAGATCTCCATCTTGTTCTTTGATGAAAAGAGTACAATCGATAAGACCTCTGCGAAATCCATTCTCCAGCAGATAATTAGATAAGGTTGCATACCAAGCTCGCGGTGCTTGATGAAGATCATATAGAGCTTTGTTGAGCAACCAAACCCGATCGGGATGGATAGGATCTTCAAAACCTGGAGGCTGTTCGACGTACACCTCTTCTTCCACCACACCATGTAAGAATGCACTTTTCACGTCCATCTGGTATACCTTGAAACCTTTGAATGAGGCATAAGCCAGAAAGATCCGAATTGCTTCTAGACGTGCAACAGGTGCATACACTTCGTTGTAGTCGATCCCTTCAATCTGACGAAAACCTTGAACGACTAATCGTGCTTTGTTCCGAATAACAACCCCACGGTCATCCTTTTTGCATTTAAACACCCAACGGGTACCAATCTTCTTGTAACCAGCAGGTTTCTCTACGAGTTTCCAGACACCAAGCTTCTGGAATTGTTGCAGTTCTTCCTGCATTGCTTCAACCCAAGAGTTATCTTTCAAGGCTTCCTTCCAAGTTCTTGGCTCTTCCTGTGAGACATAACACGCGAAAGACCAATCGTTTTGTTGACCAGATTCTCTAATCGCCGCATACAAGCCTGCATTGTTGTTGTTTCGCAACATGTTTCTTGTTTGAACGCCACTTTGTACATTTCCGATGATGTTCTGTTGAGGATGGGTATTGTGAATCCTTGTCTCTGGATTATCTTGAACTGGAATATTTGTACCCAGATTGTTGAGATTGAGATCAACAACCAATTCAATGCCCGGAATTGACGAAGAGGATGATGCAGTAGCTTCAGCTGTTCTAGGGACGCCCACTGGAGGTGTACCCTCTGAAGTACCATGAACTGCTGTTATTGGAGCTTCTTGATCTGCATCGAGAAATTCATCATCCTCTGAAGATTCGTTCAAATCGGTAGCATCGTGAAAATCCTCATTGTCGAGAGCATTATTATTCACTGAAGATGGTTCTTGATTGACAATAATTGGACGAACCAACGGTGAATATGTTGCGTTGTCACTCTCGAAAAACATCCTTGCCGCAGCATTTTCTTCAACTGCTTCAACATTGATCGAATTGAAAAAGTCATCGTACTCAAACATCCAAGGCTGACCAGGACATTTGACTGGTAAAATGTGCCTTTGTACTCTGACTTCAGACCATTCCTCGACCCTTTTAGTCTCTAGATTCCAGACTCTTAAGTTCGGGGTGGAATACCCAAGAAAGTATCCTTCAATTGCTTTAGCCCCAAACTTTCCATTAGGATCGATTATTGTGCACGGAGCTCCAAACGATTCAAGATATGACAAATCTGGTTTCCGTTTGTTAATAAGCTCAAAGCAAGTCTTGTTGTGCCTTTTGACTGTAAGGACTCGGTTCAACGTGTAACATGCAGAGGCCACAGCTTCAGTCCAGAAGGGAATCGGCAACTGTGACTCTACCAACATTGTCCTAGCAGTCTCGATCAATGTGCGGTTCTTACGTTCAGCGACGCCATTCTGTTGAGGAGTATAAGCTGCACTAAATTCGTGAAGAATACCTTTTGAAGTGCAAAACTCTGCCATGGCATGATTTTTGAATTCAGTACCATTGTCGCTACGTATCCGCCTAACCTTCAACTTATATAGATTCTCAATCTGAATGATCAAGTTTTTGATAATACCGAAGGTTTCACTCTTATGTGCCATGAACGCCACCCAAGAAAATCTTGAATAATCATCAGTTATCACAAGGCAGTATTGATCATTCCTAATACTTTTGTGCTTGACAGGACCGAACAAATCCATGTGCAAACGTTCAAGAGGAACAGCCACCGTGTTGATTTTCTTTGTAGGGTGTCGCTTCTTCGTTTGTTTTCCTTTCTGGCACGAGACACAGATGTCTTGAAGATGAAAGTTTTTAAGAGGAACACCATTCACTAATTCATTTGACACCAAATGATTCATTTTGCGTAAGTGAATGTGACCCATTCGTCTGTGCCAAGAGATTGAGTCTTTTTCTGTGGCTTTGGAAACGAAACAAGTTGCTTGTGCAAACGTTGTGATAGCTTGGCTCATATCAAGGACGTACAGATCATTTATCCTTGGAGCCGACAAGAGAATCCATTCTTTCGGAATTTTGAAGCCGGGTTTCAGCACATAACATCCATTTGCATCAAAGTGTACTGAGAACTGCTTATCACAAATTTGAGAAACACTAAGAAGATTGTGATCAAGTTGTTGTACGAAGTTGATCTTATCAAAGCTAACAACCCCGTTGGAAATCATTCCTTCACCCGTAATATATCCGCCTTTATCTCCAGCAAAAGCAACATAACCTCCTCTAATAGATGTAACGTCGTAGAGAAGCTTCATGTCGCCTGTCATGTGCCTGGATGCCCCACTATCAACAATCCAATGACTACTGATAGTTCCTCCTGGAACACCCTGCACATGAACTCACACAATTAGTTGGAGATGGGGACCCAAGCCATTGTGGTCTTGGGTCTTCCATTTTCATCAACAACAATAACCTCTATTCTTTGATGATTCATAAATTGTGATGGTCCCTCTGAACTTGTGGTCAATTTAGGTTTCCATGTCTGTTGAGTTTTACCAGTTTGATTGTTTGACAATTTAACTTCGTGATTGTTTGAAGTTTTTGAAAATTTTGAGTTTTCTGGTTTAACTGAAACAGATTGTTTTTGAACCACATCAGTTTTAAGTGCCTTTTCAATCACCTTGACTTGTTGGCGTTTCTGTTTCTTTTCCCTTTCTCTTACAAGTCGGGGATCTTGTTTTACAGAAACAGATCGCTTTTGGTGATTGCGTTCACGGGGATCATCATCCTTTGCTTTCAACTTATGAAGATAAGGACAATTTCGAATTATGTGTCCAATTGTACCACATTCAAAACATGATCTTCGTTCAACAAACCCCGAAGTATCATGTGATCGTCTTGCCGATGATGAACTTTGTGATCCCGAGGTACTAGGTTTTGAACTATTTGGTTCATTCCTTTTCATCACTGTTGCTTTCTTGACAAAATCTAGGTTAGATTGATTTTCAAACTTTTCAATTTTGTCCGTTCCCTTAGATTTCACAAAGTTCACATTCTTCTTCTTCTTTTGATTCGGCTTCCTTTGACCTTGAGTCGGTGTTTTACCTTTTGGTTTGGTATGATTTTGCTGTTTTTGCACTGTTGGTAATTTCTGATTTCCATATTGTTTTCGAACTTCAGCCTTTGGAATCGGAGGACACTGTGTTACTGTAACGTGTGATCCTGTCTTTCCCAAAAACTTACTTGTTGAATTTTCAAAGACTTTACTGATTAATGATTGATTAACATTCTTAATAGGAAAATCTTTGTCAGAATAAATTTTCTCATCACCAACAAGAGTGTACAGCAAATCCACACTCTCTGACTCTTTTGCAGATGTGGACTCGGTTGGAACAGTCTTAGCAGGTTTTGCGGGAGGATCACATAGAATATGATTCTCAAGAGGTATGTCCTCTTCTTTGATTACCGCATCAGACTTTTCCGAATCAGTATCATCGGATTCATCATCAGAAGAATCAGTATCCTCAATCACAACTGGAGGATTCTGATTCGGTTCAGCAGAGGACACACATGTATCTGCAGACACATCCGAATCTGATGATACTTCTTTCTTGTATCCGAGTCCTGTTGCAAATTCATTAACATCTAGAGGAACAGATGGTTCAAAGTGAGTTCTATACTCCTCATCCGGCAGAGCATCATAATTGTTTCTCACGGGTGGTGGACATTTCTTATATCCAATGCATGTGACATCCCTTTTCTCTTTCTGAACATCAATGATGTGATCCAACACATAGCTAGAGCTTAAATAGCTGTCTAACTTGAGTCGGATCGCCTCACTTTCAGTTTTAACACAAGCCATCTCTTTTTGCATTATCTCAAGACGTGTGATATACAAATTTATGTCAGTTTGTTTTCTGGAAACCATTTTTGTCAGCTCTGTTTTATCTTTCTTTAATGTTTCAATCATCGATTTAAATTCCTTTTCATGGTTTTCATAAAACATGTTGGCTTCTGTGCACTTAGAAAGATCCACGGTTAATTTCTGATTGTGGATGAATGTCACATCATATTTCTCTTGCAAAGCCTCGTGTTTGCTTTGCAATTCACACCACTTATCATTCAATGAAACATGTTTGTCTTGCAAGTCAAACAAACTAGCTTGTAAAGCATCATGTTTGCCTTACAACTCAGACATGTTTGCCTCTAGATCAGCACATTTAACAATTAATCTATCACAATTATCACAAACAACAGAAGTAGGTTCATCGACACATACCTGACTTGATGAACTGTCGACATTAGCCATAAAGGCTGAATGGAGAGAAGACGAAGAATAAGCAGCTTGATCCACCAAAATAGATCTTCTTTCAATTCCTGCTGTAGCTTCTTCCAAAAGCTCATCAATATTTGCATCGACTGACGCACTTGATGTCTCATCCACATGATCATCACCTGAACTTGAGGATTCTTCATCCGAAATTCTACTGTAACCCGAGCTGTCTTCATCTTCAGAAGATTCATCACCATTGGTGGAAGATTCTCCACCACTGGCGTGTTTAAGATCCTTGACAATTTCAGCAAAACAAGCTGTTCCATCTGGAGCATCATTTCCTAACTGAATTGACCAATCACAACCTTCATCTACTTGAACCACAAGTGCCTGGTTGGCATTAGATGGTCCTGCTTGACTCTGGTTGTTGACAGGCACCAATGTGCGCTCATTGTTCCTTACTTGGTTCTGATTTGCCCTGTTGCCTTGACCTCTGAAAGGATTTTGGTTTCCATGTTGAGATGGCCTCGTACATTCACGTTTGAAATGACCACGTTCACCACAATTGAAGCACTTAACAGCCTGCTTATCAAACCCATACTTGGTGTCTTTCTTGCTTTCCAAGCTGGTTCTGCCCGTTCTTTCCATGTAATCCTTTGCTCGTCTAACAGCACTGGCAAAGGCCCACTTGATGTCCATCATCTCCATCTCCTCTTTATCGATCTGCTGATAGTCTTCTTGTGTCAGATTAATGTTGCCAATCTGACCTTCCACTAATCCACAGTATGCGCTCACCAAAGTGTTTAGCAGCTCTATGTGTTCCTTTGCTACTTCCACACTGACTTTAGAAAAGCTTGAGGTGTCGAGCCGTACTGTATTTGGCTTTGATTGCTGACCAGCAGATGATGTGCTTCCATAACACGCTTGCTGTTGAGGAGGAAGTGGATTCCCATACATGTCTGTTGGTTCGGTAGATCGAACAGGTAATGGATTTCCGAACATATCAGTTGGTCCGGTAGATCGAACAGGTAATGGATTTCCGAACATATCAGTTGCTCTGATAGGTCGTTGGCTTTGCTGTTGTGGTACTGGTTGAGGGACTGGTTCAAGCGGATTTCCATACATGTCTGTTGTTGGAGGAGGATTGCCATACAAGCTAGTGCTAGACACAAACGCTGTTTGAATTGGAGCGTGTGAAGAAGGTTTTGTAGAAGTGCTAGAAGTTCCATAATACATATCAGGATTTTGTGGCACTGGAACTCTTTTCGCCTTGAGTGTTTCTTCCTGATTCTTGTTTTCCAGGAGTTGAGCAAAGTCATTGAAGCTTGTTGTAGCTAAAGTGCCATTGTACTTCATGATTTCCAGGAAAGTACTCCATTGAGGTGGCAGTGCATCTGCAAACTTTTTCACTACCTCTGCTGAAGTTGTTACAACCCCAATATTTGCCAATTCAGTCAGCAAATGATTAAATCGACTTGTCAAATCTCCTAAAGATTCATTCTCCATACAAGTGAAACCATCAAACTCTTTCTTTAGCAGGTCTTTTCTCAATTGACGTGTCGCTTCATTTCCTACGCCCCTTATCTTCAATGCGTCCCACAACTTCTTCGTTGTCTTGAAACTGACAAATTGATGATAAATATCTTTGCTTAAAGCCTGAGTAAGAATGGCATACGCTTTCTTCTCTAAGTCATAGACCTTCTTCTGATCTTCCGTAAGATCGGAAAACGTAGCAGCAGATGAAGCGGCAACCTCTATTGTTTCATCAAAATCTGTGATGAAACGCAACCACAATTCTGTATTTTGACCAAGGACGTATGTATGAAATCTGCCAAACCATCCCGGATATTCACTTAAGTGCATCAACTTTGGAGGCCTATTCAAACTTCCCGTTTCACTCTCGCTTAACAAAATGCTTTGAACACTTGGAGTTTGATTTGATACGAATGCCCATTGACCGGTAGATATAGCATTAGCTTGCGAAGATGAATCCGGAGTCGGAGTACCAAAATACATTTCTGTATTTATCGGAACACCCCACATCGAATTCATTTTTGATCAAGAAAAAGAATACCTGAAAATCACAAATTTGTTAAACATAAACAGACTAGGATCGAAGGATCAAGACTTGTTCGAAGGGTCAACAGTGTTCGAAAGATCACTGTTGAATTTCGAACAATGATTTCGAAAGATTCTCCAAACGAAGGATCCTTATCTTTCGAAAAAGAACTGTAGACCGAAAGATGTATGCTTCGAAAAGATTCCTTGGATCGAAGGATAAGTCACAGACTTCGAAGGATATCTTTCGATCGGTACTGACACAGTTGACGAAAGAGTGACAGGTTGGTGAAAAGGTGATGGGTTGGTAGAAACTTTCGACAGAAGGCAGAAGGTATGGTCAGACCATACTTTTAGCAAACCAAGATTTTGAATCAATAAAATATACTAAAAAACGAAGGATCAACCCAGAAACCGGTCACCGGAGTAAGCCGGAATTTGGCCGGAGATGACCAAACTTCTTAAAAACAAGTTTTTAAGTTACCCAACTCGTCCTTTAACACACCCGGTTAGTTTAGAACACGTTTTTATGACAAGAAATGCGAGAAAAACACAGAAAACGGTTGCTAAACCATGTGAGTTTTTGTCCAAAACACTCCAAAGTCTTGTATAAACTCGGTTTTTAACAAGGAAAAGAGCCACGGCTCTGATACCACTTGTAGGTCCCCTCGGAGGATGAGGTCAAACCTTATCCTTGTTATGTCTAACACACTAGCAAGTGCGGAATCCAAGCTAGCATGCAAACCGAGATAGAACAAGCACAAACACAACACACAATCTTCACCGATTAACACCACTTGTATTAATACTAATGAAAGGTTCGGTTACAGCACAAGGTTTACAAATGTATTCTGTAAACTCTCACTCTCGTGTGTGTTCTCTCTGTTCAGTCTCACTCTTGTCTCTCTTCTCTAGTGTCTTCCTACTGAAGTGAACACACTACATGGATATATATATCCATCACAGCATGTCTGGTCGAAGGATCAGATAGACTGATCGAAAGATCATCTATCGACCTGAAACACATCGAAGGATTCACATATACCTCGAAGGGTGATATCTTTCGAGGTTCATCCATCGAAGGCTTATCTTTCGAGCTCATCGAAGGATATAAACAATCCTTCGATGACACATCCTTCGACACAGACATATTACAACCATTGTCTAACTGTTTGGCTAAGTCAAACCGGAGGATGGTTGACTTGGTCAAACTTACAGGACTAACAAAGACATCGTTTTGTATCATGACAAAATACAGACAAAGTACAGACACAAGTGCACCAACAGTTTGGTTTTATAGTTTTAAGTTTAATTAAGATAATTTGTTTAGCAAAGATAGTTTTAGTATAAATATAAGGGTAGGAATATTGTAATTTCTTGGTTAGTGTTTTCGTTTGATTAAGAATATTAAAAGAGTCGTGGGAGTTCCATAAAATGGTTGTGTTCTTTGTTACGCTGTGTTACGAGTTTGATGATGTGCTTGGTTTATGGTATACAGATCAACTCTCACATACTTATCAATCTATTATTCAACAAAAATATACAAAAGTTGAATATCAAGTGTAAAAAAGACATCAGGATATATATTAACCTTTTATTAGTCAACTGCTTAGCAAAATATGCTAATAATTTGACAATGCATAATAATGTAAAGAGGAAATAATATCTAATTATCTCAAACAATTACTTATTTCACTTACACAACTCTAATCAACCAATTTATGAAGCACAATATGGTCCACATGGATGGCAGATGCATGCACCATCATCACAATAAGAATCTTGACGATGACACCAGTAGTTTTTGCAAGTATCATCATCCTTGCAATGCCATAACAATGATCTTCTTTTGAATGGCACAATTGGTTGTGGTAACTTCAGAATTCCAGGATGACAGATGCACTTGCCTTCGTTAGTGTCACATATAGCATCTTCTGTTCCACAATAGTTGGAGCAATAATCAGGGTAATTTGGTGGGCTTTGTGCTGGGCTTGGTGCTGGTGAATATGGTGGATATGTCGACCATACTACAGAAAGAAGAAAATAAACATATCATTAATGAAATACAACTAGTGGGATTTGGCCTGTGCTACGCGACCGGAACTCCGTCAGTTTGTTTCGTTATGGTGCCAACGCTCACTATAACAACCGAAAGAGAAAACCTAAAAAATAAAGTCCTGTAATGCCGAAAAGATATCGACACATGTGTTACCCTGATCGAAAACAATAAATACGAATACTGGTACCGATTCTGATACCAGAAAAATACTCTATTTTAAATACAACTTTGTTTCAACAATACTTGAACTTGAATGTTGAAAGAAAATAATTAAGCATAACTACGTATTTAGATATTTTAAAAGAAATTAATGAGAGTAAGTTTTTAAAAAACATATCAAATTAAATGACATAAGAAAATATAAGTTAAATAAAAGAGTATCATTAAAAACAAAAACTCTTATTCGCCATGTACTATTCATGGCTCTTCACCGGTTAATATATATAATAATAAGAAAAGACGTTCACTACTAAACAAATGAGTATCACCGATGACCTGTTACTGACAGAAAACCAATATAGAATTAAAAACGATTTTGCAAAATAACGTTATATTTCTGTAAGTGCAGTTCCTGCCGGGTAACTGTCGCTTATCAGTTCTGTGTCAACCAAAGCAGAAGTCCGAGTTAAAGTCAACGATAATGAAGATTATCAGAATTGCTGAAGGCATTCCGGACGACTTTCTAGTGTTTCGGATTATTGTATTGTTTTGTATCCCGGACTGTTGATACATATTATGTGGACGCGACTTGGTTCGGTTCAACTCGATTCGGTTCGACCCAGTTAGGTTCGGCTCAAGCCCGACGTCACGACATTCCTCCGTCGTGCGTCCCAGAGTTCAACACGCGAAGCACGGAGAGCCGCAACCTATTCTCGACGCCACATCATCATGACATCATCATGATGATGTCATGATGATGTCACAAGTTGACCAATCTCTACAAATATGAATTTGTTGAATTATGTACGTACAGAATGGTCATGCATGAGAATTAAGCTTGGGCCAATCATCTTTAAGACAGAATGCATGTTGGGCTTCTTCTCACATGGGCCGAACCCCAGCCAATCGCACAAGTGAAGCCCAGCCAATCGCACAAGTGAAGACCACATATATTTGCCGAAATCACTTGATTTCGGTGGTGGACAGAAGCGAGAACCAGAGAAAACCGAGAGAGAGTTTTAGTGTGTGTATCAATTGTATCATCTTGTACTTCTACTCTTCTCATAAATATACAAGGGTTTTAAACATTGAATCTACGTGTCTTCACTAGTACATAAATGCTTAAAAGGTGCGGTGAAATTGAGTTGAAAATGCGGTGCTGAAGCCGCACCAACAATATGCGCACCATTAATTCCGGTTTTTGAAGGTGCGGGTGGATAAACCGCAACACTTTATAAACCAGCCGCACCTTTTATTTCAATTTGGACCACACAGCATTGACTTTGAACCAACAGCAGCTTGCCACCTGGCAACAACAACCGCACCACTGTTATTAAAAATATAATTTTTTCTTAAATTAATAAATTTCATGATTTTTCATTTATATTTCATAACAAATACCCCCAACAAATTACACAAATGGCTGATACAAAGATAACAAACAAATTTTCAACTAATATTGAACACGTTTCCGAAAAGTACATGTTTCTCGAATGAAAAAAAAAACGAAACACAGAACGTATACAGTTTGACGCAATATACATGTTCTCTAAATGAATCCAATAAAGTTTTAAAACCAAAAAGTGTCAAACCGGCCGATTCAAACACCTTGCAACCCGAACCAGGCTCGTCAAACCTTGCATCCCAATCCGTAGACAGTAGACACCGCCTACCAAAACATAATGTGACATTAACAAAAAGAACTTTAAGAATATGAAACTAATAATGCTAATACTCTTTGGGATTATGTGTACATGTTTTCCGAATTTGACCCGTTTACCTTTAATCGAGTTCTATACTAACACACGCGTGTGCGCACACACACATATATATACTGCATACACAGATATAAGTGGGGGTTTTTATTTGACCCGTTGGAGATTAAATACCAATTAGATGTTGGAGATAGACTAACTATTAGATGATAGAATTTGGGCTAACCTTGAGACATTTTTAACGATTTCATTCCGAGCCATTAAACGCCTTGTGAATCAATTCTCACATTAATTTTAAGACTAATTCTTCAATTTTTGATTGCGGATGTTTCCCATCTTCTTTCCATAACTAAACACATTTCAATAAAATGGTGAGATCATAAATACATATAATTTATCGCAATAGACAATGTATATGAATGTATACAAAAACTTACCTTTTTTTAAAATATCATATTGAATATGGCAAACTCTATCATATGTTAGATCACCACCCATAGCGTATTAGTTTTTCTCTCTGCTCAATACATATTCAAAATTCAACAAAAGCTCACAGACACATAAATGGTGGATTGATGGCCAAGAAACAAACATGATTAAATGCTCGAAATTAAATACAAAACTTCATGTAAATAAAAAATATAACACTTTTAATGAGTGATCGAGTACTTACCAAAGTCATGGACCATTGTCGGGTCTGTAGGAATCGGACAGACCAGTGACGTGCAATCGCCGCTGCTATCATCTGTATTCGTCCCTCTTCTTGCCATAGGAACCCTAGGTGTAAAATAAAAACCCCAACCGACGGATTCGCCTATTAAATTGTCACAGTATCACCAGCCGTGATCGGTCACCAGCAGACCCCGCTCAATCGCCTCTAATGCGCTTGTACCCTCCCCTGCCTGTCGTTTCGGCAGGGAGGTCACTGGAAAGCAGAATCCGGCCCTTCATTCTCTCTCGAGATGTGTTCAGAAAGTATTCAGTGAGGCTGGCATTATCAGATAAAACCTGGAAAAAAGGTCTTGAGGTAATGACACGTGTTAATGACGTACTTGTGTGGTTGTTACCACTGTTCATTCCCTTTGGCTATTAACATATAATATTAATGGCTATTAACATATATTAATTAATTGACATATATTTCATATATCTAACAAGTTAAAGTATAATACATACCTTGGTTTCCAACCATAAAAGCAATACCGCTTTCGCGTCTTTTTCTTTTCAACATACCTATAGTTAACATTAAACAAAAACAGTTAATATATATATATATATATATTTACAATACAACACACCATTCTTTTTAAACTTTGACTAAACTATCTTCAACATAATCAACTTTTTAGTACAACTTTGAATAATTATCTAATCATAGTGCAAAGGATATCATGAAAAGAATAAATAGTTTGATCACCATATAAAAGAGAAACACTGGTCAGAGAACATGAAAGAATATCATACCGAAAAGAAAGTTAACTTTAAGACTGAAGTCTTTGGCCGCAAACTTGTTTTTATAGCTTTTAAACCCTTCGATTGTTACCTGCAGTACAACCACACAAGCAAATACAAATGTCTGTACTTTGAACTAAAAAACAGACAGCAGCAACATTAGATAACATTTCAATTGAATTACAAACAATCAACTCACCTGCTTCTTCAATAGATAACAATTCTACTTTTTATTTACTCACTTCAACAGATTGATTGGTTTCATGACAAACTGATGCATAACAATACTTAAGTAACAGAGTTACAAATTACTTAAAACATAAAAGCAAACAAAAAACTCTACATGGCTACATGGAATCTCTTTTAGACATATTGTCAAACATCTGGTGTGCATGATTGAACAAAGCAACTTTTAATAAACAAATTCATGTCAGAAAAGCCCCAAAATCACAATCCATAAAACTAGATTATTGATGTTATTTAAGGGCATGTTTGGATGGGCTTCTCAAAACAACTTATTGGCTTATTGACTTATCAAGAAGCCAATAAGTTGTTTTTGTGTTTGGATAGACTAAAAGGACTTTTGGAAATAGCTTTTTGCAAAGAAGGAAAATGAGATTTTGAAAAGCCAAGATTTCATGACTTTTGGATCCAAAAGTGACTTTTCAAAAATGAAATTACTAAATTACCCCTTCTTTACCCCCTTATATCTAAAAGAATGCCCATTTTAGTCATTTTACACCAATAAGCTAATCCAAACACTTTTTTTAAAAACTCCTTTTCAAAAAGTCCTTTTCCCAAAAGTCCTTTTCCCAAAAGTCCTTTTTAACTCTAATAAGCTTAGCCAAACATGCCCTAATTGTACATAAAAAACCCCAATCTTGGTCACATAAAAAAACCCAACCCTGCATTGCATCCATCTTTAGAGCTATTCCTTACAACAAACGTATAATTTAAATACAACTAAAACCAAACACACAGAGACATAAACCCTAGAAGTTAACCTAATAAAAACCACTTACCAGGACATAATGCCCATAGATCCAACGCCGTTTGGGTGGAAGAAGATTTTATTTCACTGTGTATGGGAGGAGAGGGTTGCCGCCGGTTGGTTAGGGTTTCGAGGGGGGTTGAGAAACTTAGGGGGGGAAGAAGGTTTTGCTAATGAAAATTTTGGGGGGAACAAGTTTTCGTGACTTATGTTTGGGGGCAAGAAGATTTTATTTCACTGTGTTGTTTTTCTTTTTCTTTTAATTGTTATTTTACTCTTTAAAGGTGCGGCTTAAGTCAAAATGGTGCTGGTGAATCTTAATTCAGTGGAAATCAGATTAAGAGGTGCGGTTTTTAGTGGAACCACATCATTAAAAAACAACTCATCGCACCAACAAAGGAATTGTGTACTAGTGCTTGTATCTCGTGTTCTTTTTCATCTCGACCTCAGTTTGCATCTCTGGTTGGATTCCGCACAACTGGGTGTGTTTGACAACAAGGATTAGGCGACTAGATCCTCCCCTAGCCGGACCTACAAGTGGTATCAGAGCCTTGGCTCTTCTCCTTGATAAAACCGAGTTGTTTTCGGGTTGTTTTTCGAGTTTTTAAAGTTCATATTTTTCTGAAAAAAATTAGCCTTAAACTTCGAAAATTCTGGTGTTTTTGCTGAAAGTTCTTATAAAAACCATTTCATTCTTCATTTTCACATGTTAAAAGTTGGTTTTTAGTGAAGTTTTGGGCAAAATCGGGTTTCGGAAAGTTGTCGGTTTACCGGAAAATTCAAATTTTCTGGGTTGTTCTTCATATCTTCAACAAATATTCAAAGTGTTCTTCATGATTTCACCTTTTTAATCCTGGTCAAGTGATTGTGATAGTTGTTTGTATTTTTGAAAATTGTGATTTTATTAAAAAAAAAAGGACATCATCATTTGGTTGGTAAGTTTGGGAATGGTGAGCCGAAAGTGAGTCTGTTTGTGTCAGGTTGATAGAAAGTCAACATATTCAATCGCACAAGGATTGCATCGCACAAGATTTGTATCAATTGCAAAACATATTCAATCGCACAAGACAGATAGTCGCACAAGATGATTGGATCGAACAATTGTGTATATCAATGTCAAAATGTTTATGTCTAATGTAAATCCTGAATTGTGTATATCAATGTCAAAATGTTTATGTCTAATGTAAATCATGAATTGTGTATATCAATGTCAAAATGTTTATGTCTAATGTAAATCATGAATTGTGTATATCAATGTCAAAATGTTTATGTCTAATGTAAATCATGATTTGTGTATATCAATGTCAAAATGTTCATGTCTAATGCAAATCATGTAATGTGTATCCAAAATATCGTGTATGGTAAGTGAAATATATCAACTAAACCATATGTAAAATGCACAAAAACAAGGTATTGAAGTAAAACATGGTTTAGATCAAAGTTATGTTTTATGGAACAAATGCATGCTATACTGATACAAACATCTATGCGGTATTGTGAAAATGCATACATTCAAGCCTTGTGACTGTGGTGATAAACCCCTAAACGAATTTAAAGGTCTATCTGTGTTATGTTTATTGAATTCGGTCATTCCTTCCATCCAAACATACCTAGGATGTCAGGAACGGGAGTTGTCAATTCCTATGGTACCACTACCTACTAACGAATGGCGTGATCAATGTTAATGAATGTATATTGTCCCATTTGAACAAACCAAATGTCATACCAAAATGTAAGCATGTGATGAATAACAAATGTACTAGGTATGCACACAATGGACATACATAGCATAAAATGTAATGTAAAACAATGTACTAAGTATGCACACAATGGACATACATAGCATAAAATGTAATGTAAAACAATGTACTAAGTATGCACACAATGGACATACATAGCATAAAATGTAATGTAAAACGATGTACTAAGTATGCAACAAAGGACATACATAGCAAAAACACAATGAAATCATGTACTATAAGTGTACTATTGAACATAACAAGCATATGATGTGAAAACATGGAAAGCATGAAAGTAACAAGTAGGCACATGTGTTTCACCCCAAAACAGTTTGAAAACAGTAAAAGAGGGGTCTATGTACTCACTTGAGATTGCCTAGGAGTCCTTGAGTAACAACCAAACAATGCTAGAGATCACGGAAATCAAACGGTACCTAATATAGGTAACTATGTTAATATACCGGACCTATACCGGAGGATCGGATAGAATGAGGGCTCGTAAACCAAATGAGTATGGGAACTCATGTAATATGGTTTTAACAAAGCCTACATACTACAATGAAACCTAACCTAAGTGCTTACGACCCATTACGACCCGTTTAGGTAGCTTATGCTACTTTAACGCGTCGTTCGCGTGAAACGCGTTCGGAGTGCCTAACTAGTCCTATGATAAGTAAAATATGCCTTAACATGTCTAATATTGTTACCAAATTAGTTTAGATACCAAAAGTTATGTTACATATGCTTAAAATGAATTTTGGCGTTCAAAGGGCATTTTGGTAATTTACCTAAGGCATATAAACTACCTATCATACAACTACTTAAACGAAGCGACCATAAGGTATAACCTCGGAAGGTTATTCCCTATATACTATGGTCACCTAATGTGTTTGGTCGGATCCTAATGATCGACCAAACGGGTCGGGTTCGAAAGTATAAGCGATTGTTTAGATCGCTTACCTTACGACCCTATATAAGCACTAAACTAAAAGTGACGAGCTAAGCATGTTAAAACATGCTTAACTAAGTTTAGAAAACATGTTTGGTATCAAAACAAACGGTTTTGATACCTTAGAGTAGTTTGGTTACAAAATACGCAAGAATACGCATTTTGGCCGAAACTACGATTCGTCACTGAGCCTAGATAACGTGGTAATCAGTAGGTATAGTCGCTAGGGACTATAACCATTGTGATTACGCTCACGTTAGGAAGTTCAAACGAACTTCGCGTTAACCATAAACTGGTCAATTCAGAAAGTCAAACATAGTTTGACTTTCGGACTCGAAAAGCGATAAAAGAACGAAGGAACACTTACAAAGGGTCCCCGCAAGCTAATCTTGATCCAAGTAGCTCAGGTATGAAGCAATGGCTTCAACTTAGAGCATTGTTAGATCAGATTTGTGGGTTTTGAGTTGTGATGTTGGTGGGTATTTATAGATGTGGTAGAACCGTTAGGATCGTTTATCGAAAACCGTGATTCCATCTCATCCATACACTTGTTGCAATCCTAAGGTTACTCAAATTGGCCCCCCAACATCAGGGATTAACATGTGGCATTGGGTTTCTGATGTTCTGGGAGGTCCTTACGGACCGTAAGGGTGAGGGCTTAAGGTCCGTAAGCCATCAACTTTGCTGAATTGACAGTTTTGGCCCCTGCAGCTCCAAGCTTGGTTTTCGATGCATTTTTGACACGTTTAAGCCCCGTTAACCCCATTTCAAAGCTCTAAAATGAAGTTGAAGTATAGGAAACTTAAAATGTGCTCAAAAATATCTTGGATGTCGGTTCGTTTGGCCGTACGATTGCGTTGTTCGGTTAATTACGACGGAAGTCGTAACGGATGCAAAAACGGTCCAAATTGCGTGACGAATGGATTTTTCTTATGCTAAACACTAAAATAAAATATTTTAGTGCTTACATAAATTTTTGGATGTCCGGATGTATTCAGAACGTAAGTTATGCGTGAAAGTGCAAACTTGTGCACTTTTTGACGCTTTTAGTCCCTGAATGACCCAAAAGTTTATTTTAGCACACCGAACCCCTCAAAGCCTATTTCTAAGCTATGTAAAGGATAATTATGGTATGTTTAACTCATGGTCATGTTCCGGAATGTCTGGTACAGTTCAAATCGGCATACTTTCCCAGTTTGTCGAATTTAGTCCCTGTAAGCGATTTAAACTTGATTTTGTCATACCAAAGCCTTCAAAACTTATTTCTAAGTTATGTAAAGGTTATTTAAGGTATGTGAAGCCTATTTCACTATTCCGGAGTGTTCGTTGCATTAAACTGGTTATATTTACGCATCAGTGCGCGTATAACCTTCCAGAAAGCGATTTAGAGCCCGAAATCGAACAAGAATTGATATGTGCAAATGATACACATATTTGTACAAATCCCAAGTATGAAATACAATATTTCATTGGTTTGGTATTTGTTTGATGGTCGCAGTGACCCAGGTGTCACAGTAGTTCGATTCGGTAAGAAGGGAAAGTTAAGTCCAAGGTACATAGGACCGTTCCCAGTAATCCAGCGGATAGGACCAGTTGCATATCGCTTACAACTACCAGAAGAACTAGCTGGGGTACATGACGTATTTCACGTATCTAATTTCAAGAAATGTTTATCTGACGAATCCCTGGTAATACCTCTTCAAGATGTAGAGGTAAATGAAAAGTTGAAATCTGTTGAGAAACCTCTTCAAATAGAAGATAAAAAGGTCAAGTTCCTCAAGCCCAAAAGACTGGTACTGGTCAAAGTTAAGTGGGATTCGAAAAGGGGACCTGAGTATACATGGGAGCTGGAATCGGAAATGAAACAAAAGTACCCTCACCTGTTCTAATAAATCTCGAGGACGAGATTTTAAATAAGGTGAGAAGGATGTAAGGACCTGCAAAAATGTCCTACAACACTCCGTAAGTGAAAACCCGGACCCCTAAAACCCTAATTCTCATGAAAAAACCAAGAAATCAAATTTTATTGGTCGCTCGCGGGCCACGTAAGTGTTAAGCTGAGCTTACGCGGGGCGCGACAGCCAATTAAGTCGCCGGATAAGCTTCATGTGTCTGACACGTGGCAGACCTACGGCGTGACACGGCAGCCCTAGCCATAGCTAGGGTGGCCCTCGCGGGCCGCGTAAGGTTCTCTTGAGGGTTACGCGGGCTGCGAGAGACTCAAAAATTTGCTATAAATGGGACGTGCATGGCCATTTCGTCTGTGCTCGAGAAATCTATAAAAAATCACTTCTATACTGCTCAAATTAGTATGTTAGGCATCGATACACTGCTACGATTACATGGAAATAACTCGATCACTGCTACGATACAATGTCCGATCGATTGAAACCGATCCGATGGATGTTTAAGTGCTGCCCAAATTCGTGCTATACTTTGTCATTCGTCGTGAGGGTTTTGATTTCGTGAGTTATCGTAAATGTTGTATTAAGTTACTAACCTAGTTTCGTGTGCATTGTCATTTTAACTAGGTTCCCGGGCTTAATCAGTAGGCTAAACTCTGTCCAACTAAACTTGCAATGTGAGTCATTCTCTTTTTATCAAAAGTATTTTACAATACCTAAATGTTTTCCAGTTATATTTTACAGGGGGTAAGTCTTTGTTATCTTAAATTACTGGCAGTAAGTGGGGTATTGTGCACATTACTATTGTTTTCTCACTTTTAGGTGGACAAACCTAAAGAGTGATAATCATCACTATTGGGTGAAAGGACCCAATGGTGGTATGACCATAGTCACCAGGGTGTGACACTAGACCAGATAATTATAAGATAGAAGCAATTGTAATCGCTCTTAATCCTGTAAATTATAACATTGTGTCGTTTTGTACAAATTGAATAACTTGCCAGTTTTTTCCCGCTGATAAAATCCTTTTAAACATGTTTCAGGTGATTTACTATAAACAAGGAAAAGTGCCGTGTAGCACTACCAGCTTGGATAAAGTGGCCAGTAAATAAATAAACATGTTTTTGTAACCAGGGAATTTCCCCGTGAAATTCCTTTATTGTAAATTACGGGGTTTGTCCCAAAATGTGAAATAAAATAATTGGGCATTTTCAGTTAAACGATCCTATTAATATGTCCGCTGCCAAATTAAATACCAATACCACGGGTTTTCTGTCCCACGGCTTCTGAACCGGGTAAAACCGGGTCGGGGGTCGTGACAGTGACACTCCACCAATAACATTCCACCACCCCAACTATAAATAGAAAAGACACAACCCTCAGGTGTGATATCTTTTTCCTAAGGCTCACACTAGCTCCCTCTACTCATTTTGTTTTTCTCAAATCGTATACATATTCTCACGCCGAAGGGTGGTCACAGTAACCCCCATTCCTATGACGAGGCTAATGACGTTGTCTGTTTTGCAGAGTCACCCTGTTTCGAGGAATTCAAAGCTATCGGAGAATCACACACCTATGGAACTTGAGTCTAAGCACTAGGGCGAACTTGCGTCTCTTCCGAAGTGAAGAACGAAAAGCAAAGAGGCGAAGAGAGATAAATAGAAGAAGGAAGAGTGGGATGGAGGTGATGTTCACCCTGTAAACACGGAAAACATGGAGGGGCATGGTGTTTCCCGCGACACTGCAAGCTCCATGTCAGCATCTCGTGCTCCATCCCGCATGTATAACACCCAACCTTATCTATACTGCAATTATAAAATGCGATGAACGTTTTAGTTTTTCTATGTAAACATTTATGAAAAATTATAAATATGCAGTTATGTTTAATGTTTTTTGTCAAGATTCCGATACAAATTTTGTTGAAACAAAGTTGTATTCACAATGAATGATTTTTTTGACACGCTTTTGTAATTATTTATGTTTAAAAAAAATTAAAAGTGGGTGAGTGAAGAGTGTCATGTGTGTGGTAAGGATTTTTATAAGGCCATGGAGAGTAGTACCGGGGAGCTGATGTGGCCTCCTTCCCCGAAGGCTATGATTTCGGTGCCCATGTGAAAAATTCTCTGATCTCCCCGATGTATATGTTGTGTGTTGTTGAGTTGATTTTGAGTGTTAAAATTAGAGAGGAATGGAAAGTTGGTGTGAGGTTGATGTGAGGGGTGGTCAGGGAGCCCAAAACCACACCCCATAGCCAAATGTTGATTTGAAACACTATTTTCAGAAGTGGATTCGACCAACCAATCTTGAATCAACCGAACCATACAACCGGTTCAATTATAATAGATTTGTACAAAATACTAGAGCTTTTGTTCTCTGGAAAATTGAGACCCTTGGTTTACCTAAAAACTTTTTTGTAATTTTGTTTTTATATTAAACCGAAGCCCAATTTTCTTTTGGTATTTTTTTTTTAAATTTTGCTAAAGAATCTTTTTAACCCTTAATTTTTCTTTTTAGGGGGTGTTTGGGATTGCTTATTAAAAACTCATTTTCTCATTTACCTCCTCCTTTTCTTCTTTTTAGAAAAGTCCCCCCCTAACTTCTCCTTTTCAAAGCATTAAAACCTCCTTTTCAACCCATTACGCAAACATCATTTTATAACAATCTCCTTTTTGTAAAAGTTATAAGTTGGTTGATAACCATTTCCAAACACCTATTATTGATAAGTTGAAAGATCTAAACAGTTGAAGTCCCAAGCCCAATTTTTTTTTTAATTTACTACAAGCCTAAAGAATTTTTAAACCTTCATTTTTCCCCTTAATTTTGATAAGTTGAATAAAGAGAAGTTGTGAATTGAATAAATTATTTTCAAAAGAGCCAACGGTTAAGTCTTGATTTATTTTTAATAGTTTTTTTATTTTGACACGTCTATCTAGTAGTTTGGTTTTATAGTTTTGAGTTTAATTAAGATAACTTGTTTATTAAGGAAAGTTTTAGCATAAATATAGGTGTAGGGATATTGTAATTTCTTGGTTAGTGTTTTCGTTTGATTAATAATATTAAAAGAGGCGTGGGAGTTCTACAAAATCGTTGCGTTCCTAATTAAGCTGTGTCGAGTTTAATGATGTAGTTGTAAAAACAAGTGGTATATACAAATCAACTCTCACATATCTAACAATCTATTATTCAACAAAAATATACAAAAGTTGAATATCAAGTTTTTGTTAATCTACTTGACAAATCTCTTGCAAAGTAAATTCCTTCTAATACATTATAAAAACATCAGGATATATATTAACCTTTTATTAGTCAACTGCTTAGCAAAATATGCTAATAATTTGACAATGCATAATAATGTAAAGAGGAAATAATATCTAATTATCTCAAACAATTACTTATTTCACTTACACAACTCTAATCAACCAATTTATGAAGCACAATATGGTCCACATGGATGGCAGATGCATGCACCATCATCACAATAAGAATCTTGACGATGACACCAGTAATTTTTGCAAGTATCATCATCCTTGCAATGCCATAACAATGATCTTCTTTTGAATGGCACAATTGGTTGTGGTAACTTCAGAATTCCAGGATGACAGATGCACTTGCCTTCGTTAGTGTCACATATAGCATCTTCTGTTCCACAATAGTTGGAGCAATAATCAGGGTAATTTGGTGGGCTTTGTGCTGGGCTTGGTGCTGGTGAATGTGGTGGATATGTCGACCATACTACAGAAAGAAGAAAAAAACACATCATTAATTAAATACTAACTAGTGGAATCTCCCGTGCTACGCGACCGGAACTCAGTCAGTTTGTTTCGTTATGGTGCCAACACTCACTATAACAACCGAAAGAGAAAACCCAAAAAATAAAAGACATCGACACATGTGTTACCCTGATCGAAAACAATAAATACGAATACTGGTATCGGTACCAGAAAAATACTCTATTTTGAATACAACGTTGTTTCAACAATACTTGTTGAGAGAAAATAATTAAGCATAACTACGTACTTAGATATTTTAAAAAAAAATTAATGAGAGTAAGTTTTTAAACAAATATCAAATTAAATGACATAAAAAATATAAGTTAAATAAAAGAGTATCATTAAAAACAAAAATTCTTATTCGCCAGGTACTATTCATGGTTCTTCACGTGAAATAGATATATAATAACAAGAAAAGACGTTCACAAGTAAACAAATGGGTATCATCGATGACGTGTTACTGACGGAAAACCAATATAAAATTAAAAACGATTTTGCAAAATAACGTTATATTTCAAATATATTTCAAGCAGTTTTAGAAATCTCGTTAGTAACCACTTTCACCACCAACGGATTTATGATGGAACTGGTCTGTTATCAATGATACTTATTTGTTTATCAATGGTTCATTAAGAAAAAGAAAGACCTGGGGCAAATAAGATGGTTAAGAGAGCAATCTTGAAAGTAAGGTATCCCATGAGGATCTGTATTATATTTTGTTTGGTGGAAAAGACTAAATTCTTGTGTATATTTATAAGCAAATTAAAACATAATATTTAATGCATTTTGCATTTGCTAATGGGAATGAAACGTAGTTTTAAACAAATGCCTGTTTTTATTAATTATACCTTGATCAGTTGCAACTAGTAAAGATTAATTCCACACACTAATTTAAACTAGCTGAAAATTATATAGCGTTTGCTTTAAAAGGTGCGTTTCGTCTACGATGAATAATGCATTATATTTGTTTCTTAATTTGTTTATAGTTTTTATTGTTTATTTTTTTTAGGGTGACCATTTCCTACACAGAAACAAATGTAATCAGATTTTGGGTTGCCAAATCTAACCCCTACAATTAAACGGCTCGTGTTTGACTTGTCCTATTTAATAAGCCATTTATAGTTTGAAGACTATATGTGGTATTTCATATTTATGTTCATTTGAATTTGTACACGCTACACGCTACGACAATTTACCAAATATATAAAGAGAATATTTTTATTATTTTATTCATATATATATATTAATTCAACACATAACTGAGCAACAGTAGCAACAGTGTTTTAACGGTAACGGCCGTTAGCAAGCTTTTGTTAAAACCAAAACCCTACATGAACAGCCGCACACCCACTCTTCCCCCTTTTCCCACTTGACCGATCACCGGAGCTATTTCCGACGACCATTCCGCCTTCCGGCCAAACGATCAGGCAACCACACGACACTCAGAACACCCCTCCTTCTTGTACACACCTAACTCACAACCTCAACTCTAATTTCACCGATCTTCGTACACTCACGTCCAACAATTTTAGAGAGAGAGAGAGACTGAAGTTAGAGAGAGAGACAGCAGGAGCAAGTGATGATGACGGCGGCACCGCGGGCGGTGGCGGCAGGGGAGCTCCGGCAGAGCTCCGATGTACCGGTACGTTGACCCCCTTCTCAAATCTGAAAACTTGATTATCAAATCCTCCTGAATCCTGTTGTGTGGTGAGTCTACCAAGGGTTTTAAAGACAACCTCCATCTTCTATTTTCTAGAGATTCGTTGTCCATTTCGACTAGCTAATCTAAATCGGTTTGAGCCATTGTTATTATTACCGAAAGCAATCTATATGAGTAAGATTTCGTTTATTAACAGTTGATCTTTGAATATTAGGGAAAGCGATCTATTTGTGATTGAGTTTTTGTTCTTCACACGAGTAAACCTTCAAGGTAAAGACGAGGTTGTTGTCTCTGTGTTCGGCGGTGGTTATCGTTTTCTCAGCGGTGCTCCCTATTGCATCGAATTCTTATCATCTGCAATCGTCGTTGGAGGTGTTTTAGTCGAGGTAAAGATATTGTTTGATCACTGCAGTTTTACGGTTTGTATTTAAATGAACTATGGAAAACAAAGGATTATACATTTTTCAGATTTTCCAATACTTTTTTTGGATGCTTATCTAAAAAACTAAGTGTGTTATTTATATACCAACAGAAAGGGTGTTGCTGCCGATTGTCGTTGTATATTCTTGAGCTTTAGGTTATTGGTTACCACTAGATTATTATAATATAGTTGAAATACAATTTGTGATGATTGTGTGTTTTCAGGACTAGAGATTGTGATACAGAACTAACATATGCATGAAGGGTAATGTTTTAGCCTCTAAAATCTGATTTTTGATGCTTTACTCGGTCTCTAATACCAAGAATTCAGGTGCATGAATCTAAATGCAAAAAAAAAAAAAAAAAAATATACTTCATAATCTTCCATGAAATTCTAATAATGAATGTTTAAATCTTTTTAGGACAATTCAATTGACAGAATTTAAATTATGAAATTTGAAATCCTTCCTAATGTATTTGTTTTTACAAATTTGTAACTGAAACCTAACCTTGAGATTTGAAATTAGTGGCCACATTAGGGGAAAAGATGAGGCATTATTTCAAAAGTAATTGATTTTCAATTTTGACTTTTCCGGTCAAAATTTTGTAGTCGTTAAACGTTGCAATGACTAATTAAAGTTTAAGTCACTGCTTCTTCTGATTGCACTTCCTCTTTGTGTTGTTATCATTTTAAAGTTGTTAGCTTTTTAGTATTATTACTTGGAACTGTTTGAAACCCATTGCCTTTTTGGGTAGAAATGCTAATGAGTATCAATGGAAATATCATAAGACATTCTTTTTAAACTTCTTGGTTTCTTAATTTGTTTTACAGTTGCTTAAACATATATACAAGAAGGGTGGTTATACACACATAGTGTAGGAGAAGAAGGCCCGACAAAAAAACAAGCCGCTTCAAATATGAAGACACAAGAAGTTTGTTAGGATGCTTACTTTTTGCCCATCCCATTTTGGATTATATTTACTCAGCCGTACACAACTCTGCTATTTTTTGTAATGCACATGTAGTAGATCGCCACTTCAAACATGCAGATACAAGAAGTTTGTTGGGATGCTTAATTTTTGCCCAGCTCATCTTGGATGATATTTACATACCAGACTGTCAAGGTACATTTTATTTTTTGTAATGCAAAAGTAGGTAGTATATGGACTATGGTATGTAAATGTGACCATCCGTATTCTATACTTTTTTTTGTAATCCAAAGTTATTATGCATCAAAAGAGTGGTCTATAATTTTTGTAATCTAAAGTTATTCTACATCAAGAGAATCGCATCCACTCTGCATATTCAATCTTACTTTCCTCCGAGAAGGAAATTTTTCTCCGCCGCAACGCGCGGTCAAAATATCTAGTTTATATAAATTTTATTGTATTTGTAACCTATGTCCTACATGGATAAGAATATAAAAAGAAAAGGAAGGTAAATATTCGTATAGCATCCTAACAAATCCATATGAATATCATAGATAAACATTTGAGTTTTACAACATAAAAATTGAGATAAATACTATGGAGCTGGAAATAAGAAATTAGAATAAATCAAGACTAATTTATTATTTCCAATGCCATAGTATTTAGAAGAAATCAAGACTGTCAATGAGGTAGTGGTGGAGTGGTTAGGGAATGACTTGGTGTTCCTTGTGAACCAGTTTCGACTTCCACTCTTCCCATTATTTTCTGCGGCATCCATGTGAAGGGCGAATACGGGTGGCGCCGGTTTGTCTTGGATGAGAGGTGATGTTTTACTGATTATTCCACTGTCGTGCCTTCGGGCGGGTGAAGGTTGGGTTTCCGCGCATTTGGGAGAGCCAAGGGGTTGGTGGCGGTCGAGTAGTCGACCTTGGCCACAACGACCGGTGTCACGGTGGTTGACACGTCGTTCCTTGCCGTTCAAAAAAAGAAAAAAAAGAAAAAAAAGAAATCAAGACTCTAAAGACCCCACTATAAATATTTATCTTCCTCAGCAAAGCACATGTTTTAAGTTAGTATACAAAGTTTTTAAAAGAAAGAAACACATGGATAAGAGAGAGTTCAATGCATATGTTATATGTAGCAAGTGTGTTACTGATTGCTAGGTTAGCTTGTTATTTCAGAATTTTGCATCTTCCACAAAAAAGACATGTACTAATATATTGTATTCGACCTTCAAGTGGTATAAGAATAAAGTGATAAAATATTGTTAATTAACGTTATCGACTAAGGAAGTAAGTACATTTGAGCTAGACATGTCTCAAAAGTAAGAAGAATCTCATCACATAAGTGTGTCAATAATTTTATATTTATATATGTATGTAACTTTGAATCATATACCAATAAAGAAAATATGTGATGCTAGATTATATACAAAGTGCTATCGAAAAGGAACGATTTTTTTTTGGGTAAAGCGAAAAGGAACGATTTGAAAATAACAGACGTCTAAAACGAGAAAAGAAGAATCTAGAGGCGTAATATGTTTCAGAATGAGCTACAGCTTAACTTTGAATTTAGAAGTGTGCTAATATTATACTACACCAAATAACTTGACTTGAATTTAAAAGTGTGCTAATATTTCCTACATATACAAAAACCAAATGGGAGCTCCCCAACTGGGCCAACACGTTTATTGTTTTATATCTATTTTAAAATTGCGTTTTTGCCCCCAGCTCAAAATAAAATTACACTTTTCCCCATCTTAAAATTACGATCTTGCCCTCAATTCAAAATTACGACTTTGTCTGGCACTCTCCCATTGGACCAACCGGTTTATTATTTTATATCCCTTCAAAAAATCACGTTTTTGTCCCTCTTTAAAATTACGGTTTTGCCCCTAGCTCAAAATAAAATTACGCTTTTGTCCCCAACCCAAAATTACGATGTTTCCCTCCATTCAAAATAAAATTGTGGTTTTGCACTCAGCTCAGAATTACCTTTTCGCCCCCAGTTCAAAATAAAATTTTGTTTTTGCCCCCACTTAAAAATTACGATTTTGCCCTCTGTTCAAAAATGTGATTTTTCCCCATTTAAAAATTGTGATTTCGCCCTCAATTCAAAATTACGTTTTTTCCCAAGTTCAAAATAAAATTATGTTTTTGCCCCCAACTCAAAATTACGATTTTGCCCTCGGTTCAAAATAAAATTGTGCTTTTGCCTCAGGCTTAAAATTATGATTGTGCCCTTAGTTCAAATTTATATTACGTTGTTACCCCAAGTTAAAAATTACGAATTTGTCCCTGTGAAAATTTACAATTTTGCCCCAGGTTCAAATTTACAGTACTGCCATTATTTTAGATTTTGCCAAATTACGATTTTTACCCCAGTCAAAAAATACAACTTTCCCTCAGTTAAAAATTACAATATTGCCATTGTTTTAGTTTTTTTTATCAAAACTATAAAAGTATTTTGTTTTAATTGGTTGACTCGATTTAATTGTTTTTTATGTCAATGAGCTGACTAACATTCGCTCATTATTCGGCCATCGCCCCGCAACGCGGGCGGGTCATCAACTAGTTATACTACAAAAAATAAAATAGAAGGAGCTACTACGTAATAATTAAAATTATAAATGTCAATAACTAGTGGAATTCTAAGAGCGATGAAGCTTTATTCGGTATATAAACAAAATATAAAATAATGTTTATAATATTATTGTACTTAATAAATATTAATAAACTAGCAAAAAGACCCGCGCGTGTTGCGTCGCAGCTACATTACAAACATCGAATGGATTAGTACAAACGTTATGTAGTGCGTTAACCATATAAAAACGCGTGTTTCGACGTATCCGATCGAACTTAATGTCTATATAAGCATTGCGATTGGATCAAAACATAAAGTAAATAAAATTTATACCGTACAATCATAACGTATTATACGTGACCCGACTCATATATAGACAAACGTAACGGGTATAACGAAAAAACGGACACGTATAATCAAAAGAAATTAATTAGAGCTTTTGAAAAAAGGGAAAAAAGAAACCACAATTTGACTCCACTCGGTTCACAACAAATTTACGAAACATTCGTAAAATAAGCACGAAAACATATTATACTTGACCTGATTCGTTTTACAAAAAAATTTACGTCGAAACATATACCATCTCGAATTTATACTAAAACATACATAAAAATATGCATGTAAAAATGTATTTTAAACGAAAACGTATTATATTTGACCTAACTCGTTTCCAAAAAAATTTACGTCAAAACGTAGAGCAAATCGAAATCATACCGACACGTACATAAAAATATGCACGTAAAAAATAGTTTTTTTTTTTTAAAGTAAAGGAGGTATAGGGGTAAACTCGAAACAAATTATTAGTAAAAAACTTACGAGGTTAAATACGTTTGTCAAATCGTGCCAAGTAGTACCACTGTCAGCGACCACCAACATTGGAAGAGTCCATAAAAATTAAATAAATAAATAAGGAAAAAATAACACCGAGCGAAAAACAGACGTAAAATCGTTGAACCACGCATGCTTGTTGCAGATTGTTAACGCGAATAAATTAGACCGAAACGTAAAACGTAGAAAATAATAATTAAGTCGATCTAGGCCTGTGCCTTGCGACGAACTTGTTAAACAGAGAAAAATTAGAGGGGTTGTGACAACTTGTCAAATGGAAAAACCATACGGAAAAACATTGAACCCCACACGCACGTTGTAGCGTGTTGACTCGCAAAAATTTAAACCAAAAACGAAAAAATTTGCGAAAAATGAAAAGTACGAGACACCAAACTTGAAAATAAAAAAGTGTTGGAATTAAATTTTAAAAGATGAAAGGCCTTGGGTTAAAAGTAAAAAAATAACCAATGATCTCTTGGGCTAGTGGTCAAGGGAGAAGTGGGAAGCTTCGCTTCTCTTAGAGGTCTTGGGTTCAAATCCAGGCTATGAGGGATTTTAATACTAACTTCGTGATACTAACACTAACCCGATTAGCGATATCCTAACCACACGCCGTTCAAAAAAAGTAAAAAAAAAAAATAAAAAAATAAAGTGGTTAAATTTAAAAGATAAAAACCTTTGTGTTGAAAATAAAAAAATCAATTATTTTTTGAAGACCCCTCAATACATAGTGTATAACAACATAAAGCAACTTTGTGTTGCTAATTTATATTATGGTAATATAGGTTACAAATACGTTACAAAGTTACCCTAGAGCACAATATGGCTTATTGGCTTTGGTAATGGTACTGAAACCCGCTCGTAGCGAAAGCAAGAACCATACATATATAAATACCGACACCGATATTCTTTGAATGATATTGGTTTGGTACAGAACTAAAGTTATGTATGTTACAAAAATTAATTACACAAAAGTTGTCCCATGTAACCCAAATAATAAAGTCGTGATATGCACAAAAGGATATCGACACATGTTTTACATAGATGGAAAATTAATTATAGAACAAATACCGATACTGGTTTCGATAATAATGATATTAGTACCGATGTTGTTTGGTTGATATAAATTTTATTTGTTACGGTACCGTATCACTATTTGATATGTTTTACGACACAAAAAAATAATTTATTTTGAATACCTCCTTTTCATTAGAACTTATATCGTAATGTTGAGAAAAAAATTTATAAACATCTGCGTATTAAGTTTTATTTTTAGGTTAACGAACAAAAGTAATTAGAGAAAAATAAAATCTAATGATAAATGAAAAATAGTTTTTAATAAATTAAATGGATTAAAGGTGTATATATTTTTATAGTATAAACAATAAAACTAACCAAAGTAATTTGAGAAAAAATAAAATCTAATGATAAATGAAAAATATTTTTTAATAAATAAAATGGATTAAAGATGTATATTTTTTATAGTATAAACTATAAACTGAAAAAGAACTTAACAAGCTTCTAATGGTATGGTGCCATCCATACAACATACCAAATTGTCAAATATGTACATCTGGTAAAAAGGGGCTATATGCAAAACTAGGGCTGTAAACGAACCGAACGTTCAGCGAACAGTTCGTGAACCGTTCGGCGGGAAGTTCGTTTATGTTCGTTCAATTAGCTTAACGAACGAACACGAACAAAAATTTTTGTTCGGTTAGCTTAGCGAACGAACACGAACATAGGTCTCGTTCGTTCGACTGCGTTCGTGAACGTTCGGTAATATGTTCGATTACGTTCATCCGTGTTCGTTTGATTATATTAAAAATAATATATAAGAAACCTTTTATCTAAACGTTCGGTAAGACGTTTTTGAGGATAATTATGTCTAAGTTAGTTAAAGTTGATTCATCGTTTGGTAGTGTATTAGACTTCTTGTGTTTTGATTTATCATTTGATGGTTGTATTTAACTACTTATATCCAATGTTTAAGGATAACAATAGTTTTATTTTTTTTATTTTCAAGTTAAATGTTCGTTTGCGTTCTTTTGTGTTCGCTTGCGTTCGTTTGTGTTCGAGACCAGTGTTCATGAACTGTTCGTGAACAACTGAATTTCCTTAACGAACGAACACGAACATAAACTTATGTTCAGTATGCGTTCGTGAACAGTTCGCGAACATGTTAATTTCCTTAACGAACGAACACGAACATGGCCTTGTTCGTGTTCGTTCGGTTCGTTTACAGCCCTATGCAAACCTGAGCTTGTTCGAATAATAATGGTTGAAGTATGTATGATGAACAATTAATTTGAATTCAAAACAGTAAAAAGATAATTGTTTATACTGTTTAAATTTAAGTTTTTTATTACAACTAGTTGATTTTCCGCCCGCGCGTTGTGGCGGGGACCCAATGACTGCAAAACGCGTGTCAGTAACGGCAAGCTGATACCGAATATCAAAACATAAATAAAAATGTCGTGAAAAGGATAGTCACTCCGTCCTAAAAAACGATTTTAAATAACCTAATATATAATAATAGGACCCACACGTCCTACATTGCGGCGGGGACACAATGACTGCAAAACGCGTGTCTGTAACGGCAATATCAAAACATAAATAAAAATGTCGTGAAAAGGATAGTCACTCCATCCTAAAAAAACGATTTTAAATAATCTAATATATAATAATAGTCCCACAGGTCCTACACGTTGGAAATTCGGTTGTTTTCAGTTCAGTTATTACGGTGCTAACACGTTAAAATATGGATGAGCTCGGTACCGGTAACGGTACCGAAAGTACCGATTCGGAAAATTATCGAAATTAGGTATCGGCACCGAAAATACACAAATGAGGTATGGTATTTAAAGATAAAAATCAATAAATACAGGTATGGTGCTAGACCGGTGTCGAACCGAAAGTAACGATTCTGAAAATGCCAAAAGGTGGGTACCAAATTGGTACCGAAAATGATTTGGTATAGTAAATTTGGTACCGATACGATACCGGTTTGATTACAGGATTTGATACGATTTGCTCATCAATAATCTAAATATCCAAGTTAATTTTACATGCTACAATTCATTCATTACAGAAGTTGTTGTGTATATAAAACCTCATTCAAACGAAATACAGTTTACTTACTGTGTGTATGAAAAGTAATCTAAACGGTTCAATTACTTGCATTGCTACGTTGCTACATGATTTGATGAGCTCGGTACCAACCGGTACGGAAAATACCGTTACCCAAATCCCCAAAACTGGGTACCGGTACCGAATATACGCGGTACGGTACGGCACTGACATTTGAGGGTAAAAACCAATGAATACCGGTGCCGAACCGGTACCGAAAATACATCCGGTTTACTAAATTTGATACCGGTATCCGATACCAGCTCATTCCTTAGTGATATTAATTTTTATTACTCTATATATATATATATTCATTCAATTTTGTTTACTGTTCATTCAATCCTGTTTTTTATATATAGGTAAATTTTGTTTACTATTCATTCAATCCTGTTTTTAATATACAGGTAAATTCTTTGTTTTATTTAATTTTATAATAGGGAATTCATTACTATTTTTATTTTGGTATAAATGCTTATTCGTCGGCAACAGTATGTTCAACTTTTTCTCATATCAATTAAGTAAGCTACTTGCGAGGTTATATCATATGTGACAAATAAAAAAAGGAATATGATACTTAAAGAACAATTCCCATTTTTCAGGATTAAAAACACCATAATGCATAGTAAAACCTGAATAGTTGAACGTGCATAGTCATCTTTTGGAATAGTGATTAATGACTTATGAGATGAATAATCACCTGAAAATTGTTTTTTTGCAAAACTCTCATTTTGATCTATACTATAAATGATGAGAGCAAAACCCAAAACCATACATGCAGTGTAGGGTAACATATATAGTGGAGTCTTCTTTTTTTCAAATGTTTAGCTTGTTATGTGGTAGTCCATTTCATTATATAGTGAGCACTATATATAAGCCAACACTTACCACCACAGTTGTCCATTGCCTGTTTGTATTGCTTTGCAGATACAAGACATGTTTTGTCATATCTTGGCCCTCTAATATGCAGCCTAACCCGTTCCTCAGTGTATCATTGTATGTATTTCACTTCATTTTTAACTTTGACAAAATTCATAGCCTAATTCCGGATCACTTAATGCTACCATTTTATGGGTATCTTAATAAAGAATAATCAACAATAAAATAAATATGTTAGTGAAACGATAACATGAGTTGTAGGTTTTGATGTATGGTTTGAATGCTAAATGCCACTTTCCATCAGAGTACTGCAGGTACCACTTTCCATCAGAGTACTGCAGGCATTACATAACAAGCATGATGAATCATGGTATCAGCATATGGAATCGGTGTTAAACTCTTTGGGGCCGTTTGATTCGCGAAATCCTTTGAAATTAAGATGGAATTGGAACTAATTTGGTTGAAATATAATGTTTGGTTGCAGGGGCGCAGCATGTGAGGGGGGGGGGGGGGGGACGTCCGCCCCCCGGGATTTTTCGCTCAGTAGTGTTATATATGTAGTTTTCGTATAGAAATTTGTGGGTATATACGTTTTCACCCCCCCGGTTCTATAGAAATTTTTGGGTATTCTATAGAAATTTTTGGGTATATATGTTTTCACCCCCCCGGCCGAAAAATCCAAGCTTCGCCACTGTTTGGTTGCAACACACATAATGGAATTTTAATTTGAATATATTCCACCATTCATTGAAATGTGAGAATCTTTTATTACCTTAATGTAATTTCAACTTGTGAAAGCACCGGATCGATGACGAACATCAAACATTGCACTTGATTCAAGACATGAAGAATAAAATATGAAGAACAAGATGGAAATATGTAGAAGATGAACCCTTTATATTGAATCATTCATCACAGATTACATACCAAAGGAGTAAACATCATCTACAAGCTGGTTTAGATCACAAAGATCTAAACCCTAGCTTTCTCTCACTAACACATAGTCTCTCTCTCTCTAGAATTCACACAGAAGGATGAACGAGTGGGAGAGGTGCACCAAGCTACAAGAGTTTTTGGTTGCCCTAATCTACACAATACACACATATATATAGGCTAGGGACTAAACCTCGGACAAACCAATTCTACACATAAAACTCAGACAAAAGTTCTCCTAAAACTTGGACAAGTTGTCCCTAGGATAAACTTGGGACTAACTTTCAAGACATGTACACTAAAGACCCTAACAATTGGAAGGCATGCACTTTTCACCCAAAGTGCATTAACAACTCCCCCTTGATCAATGCAGGTCTTCATGTGGTCTTGAATTCTTCATTATGGTTGACTTTAACTTGGACTTCGGCTTTGGTTGACCAGAACTGATAAGCGACAGTTACCCGGCAGGAACTGCACTTACACAACTTTCCAAATTTTCACAGATGGTTCAGAAGGTTGAAATATAACGCTGTTTGTTTAGCTCTTAACGGAGCTCTTAATGGTTTAGACCTCTTACTGGTTCAACACTTAATGGTTCAGACTGTTTGTTTCACGAGCAGATGTCTTGGTTAAAACATTTGCCTCTGAATGATTAAGCATTATACTGAGTTTGAATGGTTAAGACCTCTAATCTGAATTGGTCACACATTTGTCTCTGAACGGTTGAACATTATACTGGCTCTTAATTGTTTAGACCTTTTACTGGTTCAACTCTTAATGGTTCAGACCTATTACTGGTTCAGCATTTAACCATTCAGATGTTGCCAAACAGCCCCTTAATTATAATTAGTTAATAATGTCACCAATAATACTCATGTTATGCTAAAAGGTTCGTTATGCTATAAGGTTACGGTTTTTTTTAATGATTAGTCTGAAAAACGTTTAAGAATACATACAACTTAATAGTTGGACGTTAATTCTTTTTATATTTATATCTATCTTTTTTATCTTCTTTTGTTCCATTTGACATTGAGAGAACTAGTTTTTTACTATTGCCGCGTTGCGGCGAACGTCTTTTGTTGTTTATTCTGTGTTTACAAGTGTTTTGAAATCAATACGAGCGCGTTGCGCACGGAAACCGTTGACAAGAATAAAAAAATATAGAAAAAAAACACTAAAAGATAACAAAAAAAAAAAAAATCAACCAAAAAAGTTGTATGGTAATAATGTTGTTCGTATGAAACCTGTGGTCAGAGATGAACAAATGATACTGGGTACCGGTACCGAATTTCCTGAACCGAAAGATCTAAAGTACCAATTCGGTACTACTTTTGGTGTTCCTGGTATCTGTTCGCTACCGTTTTTTACCTTCATATACCGGTACCATGACCGGTATTTTTGGTACTAGTACCGATTCAGTATTGGTTGGCACCGAGCTCATCCCTACCCCTGAAACTAAAAAAAGAAATCATTAAAAGTCGAAGAAAATGAACAAAAAAAGTTGCACGATACCGTTGTTGTTCGTACGACACCCGTGATCAGAGATGAGCAAATGGTACAGAGTAACAGTACCGAATTTCCCAAACTAAAAGATTTTCAAAATCAATTCGATACCGACTTTTGGTGTTTTCTATACTAGACTGGTGTCGGTTTTTACCTTCATTTATCGATAACCGTACTGTTATTTTTTATACCAGTACCGATTGACACAAACTTATCTAACTTAAAGTAAAGAAGATAATAAAAATAATTAAAATTACTATATTTATTATTATTATTTTCTATTTTGCTACTCTATATTTATTATTATAACCTTTTTTCTATTTTGCTACTGTTCAATACATTGCTTAATTAATATATAGGAGAATATAGTGCTGCATGCTTTAGAGCATAAATCACAAGGCATCTAAAGATTATCGATCATAGGGATCATTATATTTTATGTTGATTAATTAGGCCTCGATTATTATCAAATTGTTCGATGGTTATAATAGCTTATCATGAACACACTTTAGGGAGCTTTATTTTCATATTTTCAAAGAATATTCTTATGATATTGCTTCTCTTATCCGCATCTGAAGTGGGGCTCTCTGAATTAGAATGTTAAAAAGGTCACGATATATGGAAGCTTATGTACGTCAAACAATCACTAATTGCATCCACACCAGATAGAACAACATAATATCAAGTAAACAACCCAACAAATAAAAGTAAAAGTGTCGATGAACCTCTCGTGTATTAACAGTCTCATGACCTTCCAAAGTAGAGGTCATGGGTTGAGTTTTGCTAGGACCAAAAATGTTCTGGGTTAAGCCAGGGATTTTTAATTATCCTAGTGGACTTACGGGTGGTGGCCGGGTTTCCTCTAGAATGGTGTCAGGCCAGGTCACCAGCACTACTGTCTGCGTTCACGGGCGTGGGTGGCCTTTTGCTATTGGGTTTACCTGGGTGATCGGGTTTTTGTTGGTCGTTAAACAAACAAGAAAGTAAAAGTAGCCAAACATGATGCAATTGTTCAAAGATCTATTTATTTATTTGATACTAGTTAGTTAATTAAGGCACCCTTTTGGTAAATCAAGTTAATGATACATATTAGAAGAGTGTTTAGTGGTAGAATTTATAATGGACTCAGCCCTGAGATGAACAGTGGTGCAAGAAGGAACACGCACCTCTTCATGACCATGATCATCATCATCAAGATCACTCAAAGTAGTGTAGGTTCTAGCTAGTTGTGCTTCACTAAGCAACTGCCTTAGTTCCATGGTTTCTTTTTTAAGCCTATTATTTTCTTGAATAACTTGTTCATGAGTTTCCAAGAACCTGTTCAGCTTCTCCATAAGTCCATGGTTCTCATTCCTGAGCCACATAACATGGGTGCACAGCTCATCTAACTGCTTCTGTTTTCTCATCCTGGACCTTCGAGCTGACTCCCGGTTCGATATCATCCTCCTTTTCTTCCTTTCATTGATGATGCTTGTATGGTTCTCATCAGCTTCATCTGAAGCACTTGAGTTATTGTAACTTAAAGAAGAAGATTGTGGACACAAAGCAACCAATGGTATTTGAGGAGTTGAACTAGGTTGATGATAATAAGGCAAATTTGTCAAAAAATGGGCTGAAGATGACATCTCGTTTTGGGATGAAGTGAAGTTTGTAGAGATGTTAAACGAAGGGTCTTTATATTCAGGGGCTAAACAGTAGTTTCTAGCCATATCTCAGCTGGAATGTGCTTACGATAAATTGATTTTGCAGACGATTATATTAGGTGAGTGATCATATGAAGAGGATGGGGATAGAATGGATGAGGATTAATGAAGGGTTTTATAGGAGGTGAAAAGTGGCTAATATGAAGCAAATAGTAAGTTTAATGTCTTTGGCTTACGATAGCAAGAGGGGTTTGATTTTTGAAAAAAAAAACATGACTTTCCAAGAATGATGACTTATGAGCTATAGTGGGTATGATGTATCCTTCTTGTGGCTGCAAAAGCTACTTTGTGTATGTAGGCCCTAATTTGTTCATTTGTAAATACCATGGGATAATTAGTGGTGAGGTATAATAATAGAACTCTCTTAGCATGTGTATATTATTAGGTGTTTGTTTTTTAAGAAGTAAAATGTCGTGTTTGTTTTTTAAGAAGTAAAATGTTTGCACTCTACGGATCAAATCTGCATACATATGTAAAAGAAGAGGTGTACCAAACCTCTACACTCTGCAAGAAGAAGACTATTTTTTTGACGTAGGTAGACTTCTAAAACAAACTGGTGGTGGTGTACGGACGGTGGCGGTGTTGGACGGCGGTGGTGGACGTGGACGGTGGGTGATGGACGGTGGTGGTAGACGATTGTGGACGGTGGTGGGTGGTGGATGGTGGTGCTGATGGACGGTGGTGGGTGGTAGACGGTGGTGGTTGGTGGTGGTGTTTAACCCTATACAGACCTTAGAAGTGGTTGGCCCAAGTCTTCACAAAGAAGAGCTTGCGCAGACGTTTTTAATGAAACATCTTCGGAAAAACAAACAATCTGTAGATAGCAATGTCTGCGCGTGGCCTGCGCGGCGCAGACAGAAGAGCATGCACATATCTTTTTATAGAAAAACAAATACCACCTTATTACATTTAACTTTAGATTTGCATTTTGGTCCTTTAATCAGAAACGCTGGATGAACTTCTAACCCTCCCTATGAACGTAAACATTTTGTAAGACTTTAGTAGCATTAACTTGCCTAAGAGCTTCCACAATATATAAACCTTAATAAGAGCATACGTAGTGGGGCGGTATAACCCCCCATAGCGCCGCCAAAACGCCGGCCACACCAAAACTCCGGGCGCTATGTTTCAAAAATGGGGGGAGGGCGCCAGATTTTTCGCGGCGTTATTGTTGTTTGGTTACTTCATTTGGCCAATCAAAAAATAGAAGAGTTTTTTATATTAATTAATAAAACTGAAAATTATTAAATAGGTAATGATGGGTAGGGGCTTTATGACTACGTGCTCTAGTGATATAACGCCCCATAAAGCCCCCGTGTGACGTGGCACGACACGTGTCGCATAACGCCCCACAAGGGGCTTTATGACTACGGATGGCCTAAAATGACACCACTGTCACATTATATTTACAAACTTCTTTTAAAAACTCTCATTATATATATATATATATATTATATTTTATATATATAGTTTTCGAAGGATCATGAATAGTAATTTTAAATTTAAAATAATATATAGCTTTCTAATATTTTATTATATCAATATATTTTTTAATATTTACTTCTAACTTTTAACATATTTTTATTTTTTCCAATTTACTTTTAGCATATTTTCATTTTTTCATTTTCTAAAACCATATTTCCTTTATCATTTATTTTTGTTTTTAATAATTCTTTTTTCTTTTTTTTTTAAATCATCTTTTCTTTATCAATTAATTTGATATTTTTTAATAACTTATGTTCATTAATTTTTTTTTTCTAAAATCTTAATTACGTAGTTGTGCTTAATTTTTACCCTCGACGAGTATAAGTTTTATTAAAAACGAATTTTATATTAAAAAATAAAGTATTTATTTGGTATCGTAAAATGATACGATGATAAACTAAACCGATACTAACGGTTTGGATTTCTAAACAACATGCTACATTTTCAAATAACGTTTGTTTCACATTATCATTTGTTCCGTTTCGCCGCAACGCGCGAAAGAAACAAAAAACCTAGTATATATTGTTGTTGAAGGTTGATGAATAGTAATTTTAAATTTATAGTAATATATAGTTTTTTTAATATTTTATTATTTTACTATTATTATATTACTTTTAACTTAACATATTTTCTTTTTTTTTTTATTTTCAAAACCATATTACCTTTTTCATTTATTTTTTGTTTTTCATATTTCTTTTTTTTAAATGATACCTTTATCAATAAATTTAATATTTCTTAAATAACTTGCATTCGTTAATTAAAAAAAACTTAAGTACGCAATTGTGTTTATTATCCCGTGGAGATTCCGATATAAGTATTGTTAAAAATGAAGTTATATTCAAACGAGAGTATTTGTTTAGTATCGTTTTATGGTACGCTAATAAAATAAACCGATTGTATTGTTTGGCTTTCGAAACAACATGCTTGATTTTCAAATATCGTTTGTTTAACATTATCATTTGCTTTGTTTCGCCGCAACGCGCATGCTAATAAAACCTAGTTTATTATTATATTACTTTTAACTTAACATATTTTCTTTTTTTTTATTTTCAAAACCATATTACCTTTTTCATTTATTTTTTGTTTTTCATATTTCTTTTTTTTAAATGATACCTTTATCAATAAATTTAATATTTCTTAAATAACTTGCGTTCGTTAATTAAAAAAAACTTAAGTACGCAATTGTGTTTATTATCCCGTGGAGATTCCGATATAAGTATTGTTAAAAATGAAGTTATATTCAAACGAGAGTATTTGTTTAGTATCGTTTTATGGTACGCTAATAAAATAAACCGATTGTATTGTTTGGCTTTCGAAACAACATGCTTGATTTTCAAATATCGTTTGTTTAACATTATCATTTGCTTTGTTTCGCCGCAACGCGCGTGCTAATAAAACCTAGTTTTAATTACATTCACAAACCTTCATCTCACACTCCACATTATCACCTACTTTTACAATTGTATTAATATATATCAAATTACTTTTATATTACTTTTAGTTTATTTGTATCAAAATTAAAGTATATATACAAAACTAAAAGTAAAAACTAAAAATAAAAACATACATAATCAATAAATAATACATAAAAAGATAAAACATATTCATAATTAAAAATAAAATATCACATAAATAAAAATATACTACATAAGCTATTCTTTATTTCCCGTAAGTGTCGAATAAATTGTGTCAAATTGTATATATGATGAGTTTCTTTGTTATGTAAATCCTTAAAACTTTGCAAACGTTTGCTAAAGTCATATGTCGATCAATGGCTTGCTGGTGGTACTTTAACATCCTCAATATCGGACCACTTGCTTATAGCGTATCCCTCTTCTACTAGCGACCATGTTATGTAGTATACTGCATGCATACATTATATCAAATATAATCTTTATGATCCACATCTTTGTTGGGCCTTGTAGGATTTGCAATCGAGTTCAGAGGACATAGAGTGCCCTCTCGACATCCTTTCTTTGCTGACTCATGACATTATTTGAATTATCATCTTGGGGCTTTGTGGATAGTATAAGGTTTTATTTTATTTTATTTTTATTTTACAATTGTCGCCCATTAGGAAAATTCTATCTGCAAGATAGTATCTTTGGTGGTAATCTCTATGGTGTTCACTATAAAATTGCATGGAGGTTCAAAACTGTTTATTGCGTCACGGAATATTGATGACTGATATTTACTTTTAGTAATTTATAGATCATAGACCCCGTCGAGGCAACGCAACCCCCTTGAATCCATGCTTATAGTATAATCCATGCTTTAGTAATTAAAGCGAACTCCAAGCTTTTATTGAAGTAGCTAAACATCAAACTCATGTAAGTAGTTCTTCAACCTCATCTCACACATACATTGGGATGATGTATTTGATAACTTTGACACTTCTAGGTTCAACTTCATGATTTCATCAATAGGAAGTATAAAATGTGAGTAGTTCTTGTTATGTGATCCCAAGTGTCGCATATACAAAAACCTATGTTTCTACCGATGGTAATACTTGCTACCTATGAAATAAATGGGAACTTGTTCCTACTAACTTTTCATAAGTTGACAATATCAACCTGTAACTATTTATGTCTAAGATATTTGTATAAGCACAAACTTGTCGAACTTGTTTGTGACATTTGTTTAAATTGCATTTTCAAACACTAATGATCAATACACAATTTTTTTATTGTCAACTTTAAACTACCAGAAACAACTTGTTCCTTCTGATCCTTTTAAGCTAGTTCCATATTACAACTTTAACTCTAAATGCTTAGTACTAATCTTTTCTTATTAACAAGCTCAGACCAACAACAACTAAGTTGCTATTGATGCCTTTAGATGTTCAGTTTTATGAACTTAAGCATTTTCATCTCGATTGCTTTTTAAATTGAGAAGTGCATTTCACCCTACGTATCCTGAATTTTTTAAAACCTAGTTGGAACCTTCATTCTTACTTTTCACTCTCTGCTCGTAAACCAAAACCAACATCCATATCTTTAATTGTGTACGTGCGATTAAGTTTTTTTGATACATATAAAAAAAAGTCGTGTCCAGGTTAAACTATTCAACCCGCCACTTGACAGATTGATACCATACTATAAAATGAAAGACTTAATATGCGTATGATATTGTTAATAGTTCTGATGTGTCTGAAAGACAACATGTTTTTATAGTGTTAAAACCCGCATTTTGATAGTTGTTAGTAGTAAATATTGTTTAGAATGGATCAAATGTTTGTTTCTAGGTGTTTTACAGGTTCTTAAGTGAAAAGAAGGATTTTCGGGCCAGAATTGAAGATTGCTTAAGGAAGGCCCAGTTCTATTGTTTAAGGGGCCATGAGCCTAGAAAGAGTGTACCAGTCATGAGCCCAAGTTAGTACACCTACCTATTGTTTGGAAACCCTAAATCGATAAGTAACAACTTTTCCTTATTTACGGGCCGTGACCCGGGTTTGGGTTGGACGGGTCGTAAACCACCCAAATCGTACATGGGTTGTATAAAGCGGTCGAAACCAAAAGGAAGAAGCGAGAAAAGGGTTGTTGAACAAGGCTCGGGTTTTAAATTAGATAATGTTAGATTTTTAGATAACAAATTTTATAAAAAAATCTAACAAACCAATTGAATGTGGACAAAGGCAAATAAGAAAATGTTGAATTTATAAAAATTAAAAAAAAAAAAGTATATTTAGTTTCATTTTTGAAGGAACTCTGTTTTTAATAAAATTTATACCGGTATGTTCACAAAAAAAAACTAAGAAATACAGTATATTTAGTTTCATTTTTAAGTTTAAATCAGAAAAGTTATTTGAGTAATTTATTTGATTAGGGAAGAAGTTGTTAAGATAAAAATTGAAAAAGAACATTAATTTGGTGTACCAATCAAAGTAGGACAAGTGGCACGAAAAAGTGAGCAAAATTTGGGATGGTTACTTCGGTCGTTCAAGCGACCAGGTCGCCATCTTTTTTTTTTTCTATTTTGTTTTATTTATTAAAAAGAAACCAATATATATTTGCCAAGTGGCAACCCAACTCATATTAGGTTACCAATGGGAGTGGTCTAACGGTTACCAGTGGCAACCACCTGGGGGACCACAAGGATATCCTGACATTGACACTACACCAATAACATTCCACCACCTCAGCTATAAATAGAAATGACACAACCCTCAGGTATGATATCTTTTTCCCAAGGCTCACACTAGCTCTCTCTACTCATTTTTCTCCTAAACTGTATACCTATTCTCACGCCAAAGGGTGGTCACAGAAAGCCCCCTTCCTATGACGAGGCTAGCGACGTTGTTTGTTTTGTAAAGTCACCCTATTTCTAGGAATTCAGAGCTATCGGAGAATCACACATCTTTGGAACTTGAGTCTAAGCACTAGCGCGCACTTGCGTCTCGTAGAAGTGAAGAACAAAAAGGAAAGAGGTGAACAGAGATAAATAGAAGCGGGAAGAGTGGGATGGAGGTGACGTTCACCCTGTAAACACGGAAAACAAGGAGGGGCATGGTGTTTCCTTCGACACTACAAGCTCCACGTAAACATCTCGTGCTCCATCCTACATGTATAACACCCAACCTTATCTATACTACAATTACAAAATGCGATGAACGTTTTATTTTTTTATTTAAACATTTATCAGTTATAAATACGTAGTTATGTTTAACGTTTTTGTCAAGATTCTTATACAGATTTTTTGAAACGAAGTTGTATTCACAATAAATGATTTTTTATACGCTTTTGCAAGTATTTATATTCAAAAAAATTAAAAGTGGTTGAGTGAAGAGTGGCATGTGTGTGTTGAGGATTTCTACAAGGCCATGAGGTGTGGTATTGGGTAGGAGGTCGGGGAGTTGATGTGGCCTCTTTCGCCGACGGTCTAAAGAGAAGTTAAGAATTGACTAAAGTTTTTTCAAAAGAGCCAACATTTAAGTCTTGATTTATTTTTAATAGTTCATTTATTTTGATACGTCTATCTAGTAGTTTGGTTTTATAGTTTTAAGTTTAATTAAGATAATTTGTTTAGCAAAGATAGTTTTAGTATAAATATAAGGGTAGGAATATTGTAATTTCTTGGTTAGTGTTTTCGTTTGATTAAGAATATTAAAAGAGTCGTGGGAGTTCCATAAAATGGTTGTGTTCTTTGTTACGCTGTGTTACGAGTTTGATGATGTGCTTGGTTTATGGTATACAGATCAACTCTCACATACTTATCAATCTATTATTCAACAAAAATATACAAAAGTTGAATATCAAGTGTAAAAAAGACATCAGGATATATATTAACCTTTTATTAGTCAACTGCTTAGCAAAATATGCTAATAATTTGACAATGCATAATAATGTAAAGAGGAAATAATATCTAATTATCTCAAACAATTACTTATTTCACTTACACAACTCTAATCAACCAATTTATGAAGCACAATATGGTCCACATGGATGGCAGATGCATGCACCATCATCACAATAAGAATCTTGACGATGACACCAGTAGTTTTTGCAAGTATCATCATCCTTGCAATGCCATAACAATGATCTTCTTTTGAATGGCACAATTGGTTGTGGTAACTTCAGAATTCCAGGATGACAGATGCACTTGCCTTCGTTAGTGTCACATATAGCATCTTCTGTTCCACAATAGTTGGAGCAATAATCAGGGTAATTTGGTGGGCTTTGTGCTGGGCTTGGTGCTGGTGAATATGGTGGATATGTCGACCATACTACAGAAAGAAGAAAATAAACATATCATTAATGAAATACAACTAGTGGGATTTGGCCTGTGCTACGCGACCGGAACTCCGTCAGTTTGTTTCGTTATGGTGCCAACGCTCACTATAACAACCGAAAGAGAAAACCTAAAAAATAAAGTCCTGTAATGCCGAAAAGATATCGACACATGTGTTACCCTGATCGAAAACAATAAATACGAATACTGGTACCGATTCTGATACCAGAAAAATACTCTATTTTAAATACAACTTTGTTTCAACAATACTTGAACTTGAATGTTGAAATAAAATAATTAAGCATAACTACGTATTTAGATATTTTAAAAGAAATTAATGAGAGTAAGTTTTTAAAAAACATATCAAATTAAATGACATAAGAAAATATAAGTTAAATAAAAGAGTATCATTAAAAACAAAAACTCTTATTCGCCATGTACTATTCATGGCTCTTCACCGGTTAATATATATAATAATAAGAAAAGACGTTCACTACTAAACAAATGAGTATCACCGATGACCTGTTACTGACAGAAAACCAATATAGAATTAAAAACGATTTTGCAAAATAACGTTATATTTCTGTAAGTGCAGTTCCTGCCGGGTAACTGTCGCTTATCAGTTCTGTGTCAACCAAAGCAGAAGTCCGAGTTAAAGTCAACGATAATGAAGATTATCAGAATTGCTGAAGGCATTCCGGACGACTTTCTAGTGTTTCGGATTATTGTATTGTTTTGTATCCCGGACTGTTGATACATATTATGTGGACGCGACTTGGTTCGGTTCAACTCGATTCGGTTCGACCCAGTTAGGTTCGGCTCAAGCCCGACGTCACGACATTCCTCCGTCGTGCGTCCCAGAGTTCAACACGCGAAGCACGGAGAGCCGCAACCTATTCCCGACGCCACATCATCATGACATCATCATGATGATGTCACAAGTTGACCAATCTCTACAAATATGAATTTGTTGAATTATGTACGTACAGAATGGTCATGCATGAGAATTAAGCTTGGGCCAATCATCTTTAAGACAGAATGCATGTTGGGCTTCTTCTCACATGGGCCGAACCCCAGCCAATCGCACAAGTGAAGCCCAGCCAATCGCACAAGTGAAGACCACATATATTTGCCGAAATCACTTGATTTCGGTGGTGGACAGAAGCGAGAACCAGAGAAAACCGAGAGAGAGTTTTAGTGTGTGTATCAATTGTATCATCTTGTACTTCTACTCTTCTCATAAATATACAAGGGTTTTAAACATTGAATCTACGTGTCTTGTATCTCGTGTTCTTGTTCATCTCGACCTCGGTTTGCATCTCCGGTTGGATTCCGCACAACCGGGTGTGTTTGACAACAAGGATTAGGCGACTAGATCCTCCCCTAGCCGGACCTACAAGTGGTATTTTTCTGAAAAATACCGAGTTGTTTTCGGGTTGTTTTTCGAGTTTTTAAAGTTCATATTTTTCTGAAAAAAATTAGCCTTAAACTTCGAAAATTCTGGTGTTTTTGCTGAAAGTTTTCCTTGATAAAACCGAGTTGTTTTCGGGTTGTTTTTCGAGTTTTTAAAGTTCATATTTTTCTGAAAAAAATTAGCCTTAAACTTTGAAAATTCTGGTGTTTTTGCTGAAAGTTCTTATAAAAACCATTTCATTCTTCATTTTCACATGTTAAAAGTTGGTTTTTAGTGAAGTTTTGGGCAAAATCGGGTTTCGGAAAGTTGTCGGTTTACCGGAAAATTCAAATTTTCTGGGTTGTTCTTCATATCTTCAACAAATATTCAAAGTGTTCTTCATGATTTCACCTTTTTAATCCTGGTCAAGTGATTGTGATAGTTGTTTGTATTTTTGAAAATTGTGATTTTATTAAAAAAAAAAGGACATCATCATTTGGTTGGTAAGTTTGGGAATGGTGAGCCGAAAGTGAGTCTGTTTGTGTCAGGTTGATAGAAAGTCAACATATTCAATCGCACAAGGATTGCATCGCACAAGATTTGTATCAATTGCAAAACATATTCAATCGCACAAGACAGATAGTCGCACAAGATGATTGGATCAAACAAGATTTGACTTGAGTCGCACAAGACTTGTCTACTCGCACAAGAATTGGGCTTCTATTTGGGCTTAACGAAATCACTTCAGAATCACTGTTGTTGCCGAAAACCAAACTGCTTAGGCCGAAATCACTTGTCTTTGTTTTATTTGGGCCATAGTTGTTTCTTTTGGGCTTTGTAGGATTTATCAAATTCTAAGTGAGTGGGTTATTATTTTCTTTAAAGCCCACCTGAGTGCATCAAATGAATTAGAAGTTGGGGGTTCGTGAAAATTGGTCTAGATCATCAAAATTAGTTAGAAGCTGGTGTTCGCAAAATTTTGAGGATGATAGTTCTGAAACGACCTATCAGAGCAACTGATATGTTCGGAAATCCACTACCTGTTCGATCTACTGGACCAACAGACTTGTACGGAAATCCGCTTCAACCAGTTCCTCAACCAGTGCCTCAACAGCAAACCCAAAGACCTCCTGTAACAACTGATCTATATGGCAATTCAATACAAGTTCCAGTAAAGCCAGCTCCAACAACGGACTTGTATGGAAATCCTCTACAACCAACTCCACAACAGCAAGTCTATCGGTCATCTACTGTAACAGCTTGTTTTGCTGAGGTTGTTAAGGATCTTAAACATGCCAGTGGTGGAGAATCTTCCACCAATGGTGATGAATCTTCTGAAGACGAAGACAGTTCTGGCTACAGTAGAAGCTCAGATGAAGAATCCTCGAGTTCAGGCGATGATCATTTGGATGACTCATCAAGTGCGTCAGTCGATGCAGATGTTGATGAGCTATTGGAGGAAGCTGCAGCAGAAAATCATAGGAGATCTATATTGGTGGATCAAGCTGCTTATTCTTCTTCTTCTCTCCATTCAGCCTTTATGGCTAATGTCGACAGTTCATCAAGTCAGGTATGTGTCGATGAACCTACTGCTATTAATTGTGTTAATTGTGCAAAATTAAGTGATAGATGTGCTGATTTGGATGCAAATATGTCTGAGTTGCAAAGCAAACATGATGCTTTAGGAGCTAGTTTGTTTGACTTGCAAGACAAACATGTTTTGTTGAATGCTAAGTGGGGTGAGTTGCAAAGCAAACACGAGGCTTTGCAAGACAAGTATGACGTGACATTCATCCACAACCAAAAGTTGACCGTGGATCTTTCTAAGTGCACAGAAGCCAACATGTTTTATGAAAACCATGAAAAGGAATTTAAATTGATGATTGAAAAATTAAAGAAAGATAAAACCGAGCTGACAAAAATGGTTTCCAGAAAACAAACTGACATCAATTTGTATATCACTCGTCTTGAGATAATGCAAAAAGAGATGGCTTGTGTTAAAACTGAAAGTGAGGCGATCCAGCTTAAGTTTGACAGTTATTTGAGCTCTAGCTATGTGTTGGATCACATCATTGATGTTCAGAAAGAGAAACGGGATGTCACATGCATTGGATATAAGAAATGTCCACCACCCGTGAGAAACAATTATGATGCCCTGCCTGATGAGGAGTATAGAACTCACTTTGAACCATCTGTTCCTTTAGACGTTGAGGAATTTGCAACAGGACTCGGATACAAGAAGGAAGTATCGTCAGATTCGGATGTGTCAGCAGATACATGTGTGTCTTCTGCTGAACAGAATCAGGATCCTCCAGTTGTTGTTGAGGATGCTGATTCTTCTGATGATGAATCCGATGATACTGACTCAGCAAAGTCTGATGCGGTGATCAAAGAAGAGGACATACCTCTTGAGAATCACATTCTTTGTGATCCACCTGCAAAACCGTTTGTGACTGCTACCGCCAAGTCTGTTGAATCCTCATCTGGAAGCTGTGAAAGCGTGAACTTACTTTACACGTTGATTGGATCTGACAAAATATATTCAGACAAGGATTTCCCTATCAAAAATGTCAATCAATCTTTGATTGATAAAGTTTTCGAAGATTCTACCAGTAAGTTTTTGGGAAAGTCGAGCCCAGGAGTTGTAGTAACTCAGTGTGCTCCTATCCCAAAATCCGAAGTTAGAAAGAAATATGGGAATCAAAAATTGCAAAAACAAAACAATCAATGAAAGCAAAATCACGCTGCCCAAGGAAATGGAAAAGGCAAACAGAGCCAAAACAAGAAAAAGGTTCGGAAGATAAACTTCGTGAAATCCAGAGGGACTGATAAAATTGAAACATTTGAAAACAAATCTAACTTAGATTTTGTCAAACAAGCAAAAGTGTTGAAAAGAAATGATCCAAACAGTTCAAAACCAAGTACCTCGGGATCATAAAGTTCATCATCGACAAGACAATCACATGTTACTTCGGGGTTTGTTGAACGAAGATCATGTTTTGAATGTGGTGAAATTGGGCATATTATTCGAAATTGTCCGTATCTTCATAAGTTAAAAGCCAAAGTTGATGATCCCCGTGAACGAAATTACCAAAAGCGATCTGTTTCTTCAAAACAAGATCCCCGCCTTGTAAGAGAAAGGGAAAAGAAACAGAAACGCCAACAGGTCAAGGTAATTGAGAAAGCACTTAAGACTGATGTTGTTAAAAAACAATCTGTTTCAGTTAAACCAAAAGGTTCAAAATTTTTAAAAACTTCAAACAATCAAACTGGTAAAACTCAACAGATTTGGAAACCAAAATCGGAAATTGTTTCAGGGGGAGCTACATCAATTCCGAATCATCGGGAAATGGATGTCACAATCCTCGATGATGACGGACGACCCAAGTCTGTGAAGGCTTGGGTCCCCCTCTCCAACTAATCTCTGAATGAGTGTGCAAGATGTTCCAGGAGGAACTATTGATAGTCTTAGGATTGTTGATAGTGGAGCGTCCATGCACAAGATCGGCGACATAAGGCTCCAAAATATTGTGACATCTAGGAGAATGTTGTTGCCTTTGATGGAGAGAGGAGGAAAGAAGACAAAAATGTCTGATGAAAGAATGTGGATAAATGAAGTTGAAAAATTCGACAAGATGAAATATGTTCCAAAATTTGGTTTTTATGGTTTTTGATCGGGTCAAAAGGATAGATTCAAATGAAAAGTACGCGCCTGTAGCACGTCTGAAGCTTTTCGAAGATTCATGGAGTTTTCTTCCACAAGAAGTTCAAAGTCCACAAGATGAACGTGTAGGGTACTTTTCTCTACGGTGTGATTGAAGAAAATGTGTTTGTTGAACAAACCAACCGGGTGTGCGGATGCCTTGGCGTGGATTGAACAACCGCACACTACTTCTGAAAGAGAAAGACAAAGACCTTCGCTGGTGCAATGTGGAAGACCAGCCGGACCCAGAGGTTTTTGATCTTGTTGCTGTGAAGGGATTTCAGTAGCTACAAAATCGACTTTGAAATCCACACCTGGTGGATATCCAGTTTGGGAGAGCGCTCAGATTCCTTGCAATGCAAGAAGCAGTTGCAGGATACGGTTTTAAATTTCTAATCTCTCCTATACTTGTCGATATTTAAGCTGCTTTATAAATTGTTATCCTCTCGTAGCACTCTTTGACCTGACACATTGATCTCGAATATCACCTCACACATGATTGTTTCACTATGAAACTCATCGATGTTGTCATGGTCCACACCAACGACCAACGTGCCGACCTTTTTACCAAAAGCATTTGACAAATCAAGATTTGACTTTTTATTATTGGTAAACGGCATTAAGGTCAAGCAAGAGTAAGACCAACATCGGAAAATCATTTTTGTAAATACCTTTGTGTTTTAAATTTAGCTTAGTTTGTTGATTTTAGGGGGAGTAAATCCAAATTTGAAAAACCAAAAACATCGAAAAATTTCAAAAACACAAAAACAATAGAAAAACAAAAATGAGTTTCCTGGCGAGCAAAAGAGAAAATGATAGTACATCAGTGGTCTGTCTAAACCTCTTTAAACCTTAAATGAAAAATGATAAGCAGCTCTATATAAGATGTATCGGTAGGCTCACAATCATTTTAAAGTGTGCAGGGTGATATAAATCTTAAATCGACTGAAGACCAGGTGGGAACCACTCATTGGCATATGGTCTTAGTACCGAAATTTCGTTTGATAGATTGCCGAGGTTCTGAGATATTCGGTCTTTATGCTGCTTATCATCTGGGTATCATGGTTGTATCTTTTACCGAAAAATAACGGGGACGCAAGTCTAGATTTTCCATGATACCATACATACGTGTACATATTGCATACGACCTCAATAAGTGATCAACAATCACATGTCCTCTAAAATAAGTGATAATATATCACATTTATCCGGGAGTCAAGTTCGTCTCTCTGCTGTACGAAAGTACTGACCTGTTCACGGACTTGCTCCTGTGCCCTCATGCATCTGAAAATCAAGTTTCTCATCAATAAGTGATTCTATCACATAGGGCTTGTTTTCAATCAAAATAAGTGAGAATCTCACATCATATACGATCAAACAGATGATAATCGGTATACTCACCGGTAAGATGAACCCTCGTGCATACCTTGATACGGGAATGTGTCGTGTGTGGATGAACACCGGTCGGTAAGTATAAATCATACCTTAACGTATCCCCTCGCCATGATTACATCTGATAAGTTGAGCTTATGTGGACAACAATACCGATAATCATTATAGGATGCTTATCTTAATGTTAACTAATTGAACAACAAGAGCGTTTTGGCATGACCGTACACTGATATGATTCTCTTACCCTCGAAACTCGCAAAAAGAATGACTGTAAATATTTATTTACCTTTCTTAGTTTCTGCAACTTTGTATATATTTTTTTTACTGCTTTCTGTCTTTACATTTGAAATATTCAAAAATTCCAAAAAGATTTTAGGTGTGTTTTAATATAAACTTTCTAAAAGCTAAAAAGATTTTATTTCTATCTTATTTTCGATCGTACGATGTTGGATCTCGAGTCTTCGTTACCTGAAACCTGATTGAAAACCAAAGTGACTAAATCTTCATAAACGGTCGAAATTTGCAAGTTTTGAAAGTTAAAAACTAAAATTGATAAATCCTTTAAACTTTCAAACTGTCGGACGGTAGTTGGTTGAAATATGGTCACATGTGTGTTACTTGTTTAATGTTAACTATATTCCAAGCTGTTGTTCTCATTACGCGTTTAGATTTCTTGCATGTGCAGATTCTAAAGGCAAGGAGAACATGTTCGATGACAAGCTGCGGAATGAAGACACGACGTGAAGGCACTCAAGAGATAAAGATGATCGAGTTGCCGCTGACCATCACCAACACCACAAGGATCTCAAGCATTGAAGTCAAAAGACTCACTAGCATAATCAAATGGGGAGTTCATTGACACACTACCTATGAAAAGGGGAGTTTGTTGATACACTTTCTACTTACGACGTGTGAAGACTTTGAAGATCATCCGACATGGAATTTGAACCTCACGAGTAGCGTCCAAGGGGGAGTTTGTTGATACATATTATGTGGACGCGACTTGGTTCGGTTCAACTCGATTCGGTTCGACCCGGTTAGGTTTGGCTCAAGCCCGACGTCTCGACATTCCTCCGTCGTGCGTCCCAGAGTTCGACACGCGAAGCACGAAGCGCCGCGAGCCGGTTCCCGCTGCCACATCATCATGATGATGTCATGATGATGTCACTATGTTGACTAAACATTTGAAATCAACAAATGTGATTTACGTAAAAAGCTTGGGCCAATCATCTTTAAGACAGAATGCATGTTGGGCTTCTTCTCACATGGGCCGAACCCCAGCCAATCGCACAAGTGAAGCCCAGCCAATCGCACAAGTGAAGACCACATATATTTGCCGAAATCACTTGATTTCGGTGGTGGACAGAAGCGAGAACCAGAGAAAACCGAGAGAGAGTTTTAGTGTGTTTATCAATTATATCATCTTGTACTTCTACTCTTCTCATAAATATACAAGGGTTTTAAACATTGAATCTACGTGTCTTGTATCTCGTGTTCTTGTTCATCTCGACCTCGGTTTGCATCTCCGGTTGGATTCCGCACAACCGGGTGTGTTTGACAACAAGGATTAGGCGACTAGATCCTCCCCTAGCCGGACCTACACGGACAATGTGTTTTGTCCGGGTTTAGTCCCTAGCCTATATATATGTGTGTATTGTGTAGATTAGGGCAACTCTTGAAGCTTTGTGCTCCTCTCCCAACTTATTCTCCTGGTGTGAATTCTAGAGAGAGAGACTATGTGTTAGTGAGAGAAAGCTAGGGTTTAGATCTTTGTGATCTAAACCAGCTTGTAGAAGATGATGTATACTCGTTTGGTATGTAATCTGTGATGATTGTATTGAAATGAATGAGTTTGTCTTGCATCTTCTTCTTCATCTACCATGTTCTTGTTCTTCATGTCTTGAATCAAGTGCAATGTTTGATGTTCGTCATCGATCCGGTGCTTATACAGTGGTATCAGAGCATGGTTACCGATTCGGAATGGTCTAACCGCCTTCCGAATCACCATTGCTCTTGATTTGATGTTTGTTTCCGCCAAACATCTTGAAGACGTGAAGATTTTGGTCCAGATATGAAGAAATTCGAGCTGTGTTGGAGAGAACTGCTGGGTTTTTGGAGATCTAGGGTTTTGATCCAAAAAAGGTTTGTCTGAGTTTAAAACTCTGTGTTTGTGTTTCCGGGGTTTTGGTGAACTAGTGTGAAGTCACACTAGGGAGATAGTCCGGAGACTTGTTTCTGAGCTTTGTCCGAGTTTTAGAAACTTCAAATGGTCAGAGTTTTGGAAACTCCAAAAGGTCAGAGCTTTGAAACCTGAAAGTGTCCGAGTTTTTGTTCCATGTATTGCAGTTATCAGTTCCGAGTCTTCTTTAGATTCAATCCTTTCTGACTTTTAGAGAAACTCTTACTTGTTCTGAGTTTTGCATGTCTGAGTTTTGCAAAGTTCCGAGTTTTTTAAAAGTCGGATAAGCGAATCTCTTAACATGTCTGAGTTTTGCATGTCTGAGTTTTGCAATGTTCCGAGTTAATTCTCTTTAACATGTCTGAGTTTAATTCTCTTGTTTTGCATGTCTGATTGGTTACTGGATCTGAGTTTGAGAAACTCTTACTTGTTCTGAGTTTCACATTTCCGACTTTTAGCTAATATCCGATTTTTGGATACTGTCCGAATTTTAACCTTTTATTTATTATTATTACGTCCGAGTTTTGTTTTAGTTATCTTATTCATCCGAGTTTCATTGTGTCTGAGTTTATCTTAGGTCTTGTGATCCGAGTTTGAGTTTTGTCCGAGTTCTTCAGCTTTTTATTTAGTCCGAACTTTACAAACTATACTTGGTTAGTCCGAGTTTCAAACTTTACTTGGTTAGTCCGAACTTTACAAAGATCTCAACTAATGTCCGAGATATATCATAACTTTAGCTGATATATCATAATGTCCGACTTTTTGAACAGTTTTATCAAGGGTCCGAGTTTCCGAGGTTATCAAGGGTCCGAGTTTAGTGTGTTTAAAGCTCCGACCTAGTCCGAGCTTTCTTTGTCCCTTGTGTCCGAGTTTTACTTGATCTTGACCTAGTCCGAGGTTTTCCATAGTCTGAGCTTTGAAACCATGTTGTAGCGATGTCATTATACAAACCAGGGACTGTTTGTGTCGGCCAATGATTATAGGTCTACAGTGGTTTGTAGTGAACAAGGGTGATGACTGGTTATTGTTACGATTGTTCGTACTCTATTGGATTGTGGTTTGTAGTGAACAAGGGTGATGACTGGTTATTGTTACGATTGTTCGTACTCTCTGGTGAGTTTAAGAATAATTGGAATGTGTTCTCCGTTCGTCGGAGATGTGGTACGGGTTTTTTTTTTGTCATTTGATGGTTCTTTGTGGGATTCGTGGCGGCGAAGTGAGGGGGTGAAGAGAATACGACATGCTTGGATTGTTGTATTGTTTACAAAGAAATAGGGGGAGTAAAAATTTTGAAATTCCTATTTTCTTTGTAAACCAAAAGCTCGTGGTGCTACATCGAAACAAGTTCATGTTTACTATCTTTGAGATTAACTTAGTGTTAATCTTACCGGTGGTGAAGTGCTTATAACATGAAGCAAGTTAGAGCTAGTGTATGATTGAGTTTTGTCAAGTTTGTTCGAGGTTCAATCAAGTGTTGACGTGATGTAGCAAATTGTTCGTTTGGCAAGTAGTTGAAGGTCATGCCTTTATCGTATGCCGGTTAGAGTAGAGAAGATTAGTCTTGTTGGTACCTCTTCCAAGTTGGTGACTGATCGGATTCTCGAAATAGGGATTCTTACATTGAGGGGGAGATCAGAGACGAAAGTCATCGGGTAATTGGTGGATTTGTGAAGATACGAGATTGGATCTTGAAGATTCGAGATGAAATGATTTCAGACACTCGGTTGAAGACTCTGATCAAGATGGTGGATGTACTTTTACAAAGTTCAGTTTGTTATTAACTTATCGAACTGAGCTTCATGTCTTTGTGAAATTTGAAGTGTTCAAGGCTGGGCATTGGAAATCCAATGTTTCTTTCTGCTGTTGGTTAGGTTTGAAGATTAATGTATCGAGCGATATTCTTACATGTGGTCGTAGGTCGGTTCGCGTTAACTTGATTCAGGAGTAGATTGAGGGGGAGGATCAATAGTGTTTGATGTTGGATTCTTCGGGTTTCTCAAAGCGGCCTTAAGTGATCGTCAGCAAGTCTTTAATTAGAAGGGTTGAAGATCGCTGTGCTCTACCTAAAAGATCAAGTCTCAGCTAAAGTTGAAAGCATGCATGACATCATCAGTGTTGAAGATCGCTGTGCTCTGCCAGAAAGATCAAGTCTCAGCTAAAGTTGAAAGCATGCATGATATCATCAGTCAAGGGGGAGTCTGTAAGTGCAGTATCCGGTGATTGAAGATTATCGATGCCACACAGAACTGATGCAACATTTAAGGGGGAGACTGTAAGTACAGTTCCTGCCGGGTAACTGTCGCTTATCAGTTCTGTGTCAACCAAAGCAGAAGTCCGAGTTAAAGTCAACGATAATGAAGATTATCAGAATTGCTGAAGGCATTCCGGACGACTTTCTAGTGTTTCAGATTATTGTATTGTTTTGTATCCCGGACAATGTGTTTTGTCCGGGTTTAGTCCCTAGCCTATATATATGTGTGTATTGTGTAGATTAGGGCAACTCTTGAAGCTTTGTGCTCCTCTCCCAACTTATTCTCCTGGTGTAAATTCTAGAGAGAGAGACTATGTGTTAGTGAGAGAAAGCTAGGGTTTAGATCTTTGTGATCTAAACCAGCTTGTAGAAGATGATGTATACTCGTTTGGTATGTAATCTGTGATGATTGTATTGAAATGAATGAGTTTGTCTTGCATCTTCTTCTTCATCTACCCTGTTCTTGTTCTTCATGTCTTGAATCAAGTGCAATGTTTGATGTTCGTCATCGATCCGGTGCTTTTACAATTTCAAATGTATTTCAAGCAGTTTTAGTAACCACTTTCACCAACGGATTTATGATGGAACTGGCCTGTTATCAATGATACTTATTTGTTTAACAATGGTTCATCAAGAAAAAGAAAGACCTGGGGCAAATAAGATGGTTTAAGAGAGCAATCTTGAAAGTAAGGTATTCCATGAGGATCTGTATTATATTTTGTTTGGTGGAAAAGACTAAATTCTTGTGTATATTTATAAGCAAATTAACACATAATATTTAATGCATTTTGCATTTGCTAATGGGAAGGAAACGTAGTTTTAAACAAATGCCTGTTTTTATTAATTATACCTTGATCAGTTGCAACTAGTAAAGATTAATTCCACACACTAATTTAAACTAGCTGAAAATTATATAGCGTTTGCTTTAAAAGGTGCGTTTCGTCTACGATGAATAATGCATTAAATTTGTTTCTTAATTTGTTTATAGTTTTTATTTTTTTTAGGGTGACCATTTCCTACACAGAAACAAATGTAATCAGATTTTGGGTTGCCAAATCTAACCCCTACAATTAAACGGCTCGTGTTTGACTTGTCCTATTTAATAAGCCATTTATAGTTTGAAGACTATATGTGGTATTTCATATTTATGTTCATTTGAATTTGTACACGGTACGAGTACTACAATTTACCAAATATATAAGGAGAATACTTTTAATATTTTATTTATATAATTTTTATTGTATTTGTAACCTATGTCCTACATGGATAAGAATATAAAAAGAAAAGGAAGGTAAATATTCGTATAGCAGCCTAACAAATCCATATGAATATCATAGATAAACATTTGAGTTTTACAACATAAAAATTAAGATAAATACTATGGAGCTGGAAATAAGAAATTAGAATAAATCAAGACTAATTTCTTATTTCCAACGCCATAGTATTTAGAAGAAATCAAGACTGTTAATGAGGTAGTGGTGGAGTGGTTAGGGAATGACTTGGTGTTCCTTATGACCCAGTTTCGACTTCCACTCTTCCCATTATTTTCTACGACATTCAGGTGAAGGACGAATACGGGTAGCGTCGGTTTGTCTTGGATGGGAGGCGATGTTTTACTGATTATTCCACTGTCGTGCCTTCGGACGAGTAAAATTTGGGTTTCCGCGCATCTGGGAGAGCCAAGGGGTTGGCGACGGACAAGTAGTCGACCTTGGCCACAACGCCCGGTGTCACGGTGGTTAGTACGTCGTTCCTTGCCGTTAAAAAAAGAAGAAATCAAGACTCTAAAGACCCCACTATAAATATTTATCTTCCTCAGCAAAGCACACGTTTTAAGTTAGTATACAAAGTTTTTAAAAGAAAGAAACACATGCATAAGAGAGTTCAATGCATATGTAGTAAGTGTGTTACTGATTTGTAGGTCCCTCGGAGGTTGAGGTTTAACCTATTCCTTGTTATATCTAACACACTAGCGAGTGCGGAATCCAGGCTAGCATGCAAACCGGGAGTAGAACAAGCACAAACACAACACACAAAGATTCACCGATTAACACCACTTGTATTAATACGATAAAAGGTTCCGGTTACAAGCACAAGGTTTACAAATGTATTCTGCAAACTCTCTCTAACTCGTGTGTGTGTTCCGAGCAGAATGCTCTCTGTGTTTTTTTTTTATCAAGTCCCTAATGAAATGAACACACTACATGGGTATATATACCCGAACACAGCAGGTCTGTGTCGAAGGATCAGATAGATGATCGAAGGATCATCTATCGACCAGAAACAGCTCGAATGATCAACATGTACCTCGAAGGATGGCATCTTTCGAGGTCCATCAATCGAAGGCTATCTTTCGAGCTCATCGAAGGATCTAAACAATCCTTCGATGACACACCCTTCGACCCAGCCATCTTTCAAACATTTTCTAACTGTTTGACCAAGTCAAACCGGAGGATGGTTGACTTAGTCAAACTTACAGGACTACAAAGACATCGTTTTATATCGTGACCGAATACAGACAAAGTACAGACACAAGTGCACCAACAAACTCCCCCTTGGCTGTAGCTTTGTCTCTAGCTTTGTCTCGATCTTTATAACTTGAGCTTTGTCTCGATCTTTGTGTCTTCAACTTTGACGTCCTTTCAGGTCTTCAATGTCGGAGGATCTTTAAAGTCTTCACGTCTTGAAAGCAGAAAGTGTACCAACAAACTCCCCGTTTGATGTAGGAAGTGTGTTGACAAGCTCCCCCTTAACATAAGCTCCCCCTTGAGTTATGCTCGTGAAATACTTGTTCGTTATGAAGTGAGATCCTTGTGGTATTGATGATGGTCAGCGGCAACTCGATCATCTTCATCACTTGAGTGCCTTCACGTCGTGTCTTCATTCCGAGACTTGTCATCGACCATGTTCTCCTTGCCTTTAGAATCTGCACATGCAAGAAATCTAAACGCGTAATGAGAACAACTGCTTGGAATATCATAAGCAAACGACACACATGTGACCATTGTTCAATCAAACACCGTCCGACAGTTTGAAAGTTTAATAAATTTATCAATTTTAGGTTTTGACTTTCAAAACTTGCAAATTTCGACCGTTTATGAAGATTTAGTCGTTTCGGTTTTCGTTCAGGTTTCATGTAACGAAGACTCGAGCTCCAACATCGTACGATCGAAAATAAAGTGGAAATAAAATCTTTTTGGCTTTTTGAATATTTCAAATTTAAAGACTGAAAGCAGTAAATAAATATATACAAAGATGCAGAAAATTTAAAGCAGTAAATAAATATTTACAGACATTCTTTTTGCGAGTTTCGAGGGTAAGAGAATCATATCAGTGTACGGTCATGCCAAAACGCTCTTGTTGTTCTTTTAGTTAACATTAAGATAAGCATCCTATAACAATTATCGGTATTGTTGTCCACATAAACTCAACTTATCATTTGTAATCATGGCGCGGGGATACGTTAAGGTATGATTTATACTTACCGACCGGTGTTCATCCACATCACGACACATTCCCGTATCAAGGTATGCACGAGGGTTCATCTTACCGGTGAGTATACCGATTATCATCTGTTTGACCGTATATGATGTGAGATTCTCACTTATTTTGATTTGAAAGCAAGCCCTATGTGATAGAATCACTTATTGATGAGGAACTTGATTTTCGATGCATGAGGGCACAGGAGCAAGTCCGTGAACAGGTCAGTACTTTCGTACAGCAGAGAGACGAACTTGACTCCCGGATAAATGTGATATTTTATCACTTATTTTGTTTGGACATGTGATTGTTGATCACTTATTGAGGTCGAATGCAGTATGTACACGTATGTATGGTATCATGGAAGATCTAGACTTGCGTCCCCGTTATTTTTCGGAAAAAGAAACAACCATGATACCCAGATGATAAGCAGCATAAAGACCGAATATCTCAGAACCTCGGCAATCTATCAAACGAAATTTCGGTACTAAGACCATATGCCAATGAATGGTTCCCACCCAGTCTTCAGTCGATTTAAGTTTATATCACCCTGCACACTTTAAAATGATTGTGAGCCTACCGATACATCTTATATAGAGCTGCTTATCGTTTTTCATTTAAGGTTTAAAGAGGTTTAGACAGACCACTGATGTACTATCATTTTCTCTTTTGCTCGTCAGGAAACTCATTTTTGTTTTTCTATTGTTTTTGGGTTTTTGAAATTTTTCGATGTTTTTGGATTTTCCAAATTTTTGGATTTACTCCCCCTAAAATCAATAAACTAAGACAAATTTAAAACACAAAGGTATTTACAAAAATGATTTTCCGATGTTGGTTTTACTCTTGCTTGACCTTAATGCCGTTTACCAATAATAAATAGTCAAATCTTGATTTGTCAAATGCTTTGGTAAAAAGGTCGGCACGTTGGTCATCGGTGTGGACGTAAGCAACATCGATTAGCCTTTTCTCAAAGCAATCACGTATGAAGTGATACTTAATATCGATGTGCTTAGTCTTTGAATGCTGCACAGGATTTTTAGTGATCTGTAAGGCAGCAGAATTATCAACGTAAATAGGAGTAGTTAGGAATTCAAAACCGTAGTCGCGCATTTGTTGTTGGATCCATAGGACTTGGGAGCAACAACTTGAGGCAGCAATGTATTCAGCTTCGCATGTTGATGTAGCGACGCACGTCTGCTTCTTGCATTGCCATGTGACTAGGCGATTTCCTAAAAACTGACATCCAGCCGTTGTGGATTTGCCGTCGATTTTGCATCTGCCAAAATCAGAATCACTGAATGCGATCAAGTCAAAGTTATTATCCCTAGGGTACCATAGACCGGTGTCAGGATAACCCTTCAAATAACGAAAAATCCTTTTTACAGCTCCAAGATGTGAGGCCTTCGGGTTGACTTGGTATATCTTGACCCTTCAAGTCTGGAGTAATTCCGTGATTTTGCGGCAATGGGGTACCGATGGGCGTTGCATCAGACATCTGGAACCGGCTCAAGATGTCACCAACATATTTAGTCTGATGGATGAATATCCCAGACTCGGTTTGTTGTACTTGTAGGCCCAAAAAGAAAGTCATTTCCCCCATAGCACTCATCTCGAATTTATCCTGCATAGTGCGCTCGAAATTCCTACACAAAACATCATTAGAAGAACCAAAAATAATATCATCAACGTATACCTGTACCAGTAGAAGATCTCCATCTTGTTCTTTGACGAAAAGAGTACAATCGATAAGACCTCTGCGAAATCCATTCTCCAGCAAATAATTAGATAAGGTTGCGTACCAAGCTCGCGGTGCTTGATGAAGACCATAGAGAGCTTTGTTGAGCAACCAAACCCGATCGGGATGAATAGGATCTTCAAAACCAGGAGGCTGTTCGACGTACACCTCTTCTTCCACTACACCATGTAAGAATGCACTTTTCACGTCCATCTGGTATACCTTGAAACCTTTGAATGAGGCATAAGCCAGAAAGATCCGAATTGCTTCTAGACGTGCAACAGGTGCATACACTTCGTTGTAGTCGATTCCTTCTATCTGACGAAAACCTTGAACGACTAGCCTTGCTTTGTTTCGAATAACGATTCCACGGTCATCCTTTTTGCATTTAAACACCCAACGGGTACCAATCTTCTTGTAACCAGCAGGTTTCTCTACGAGTTTCCAGACACCAAGCTTCTGGAATTGTTGCAGTTCTTCCTGCATTGCTTCAACCCATGAGTTATCTTTCAAAGCTTCTTTCCAAGTTCTTGGCTCTTCCTGTGAGACATAACACGCGAAAGACCAATTGTTTTGTTGACCAGATTCTCTAATCGCCGCATACAAGCCTGCATTATTGTTGTTTCGCAACATGTTTCTTGTTTGAACGCCACTTTGTACATTTCCGATGATGTTTTGTTGAGGATGGGTATTGTGAATCCTTGTCTCTGGATTATCTTGAACTGGAATATTTGTACCCAGGTTGTTGAGATTGAGATCAACAACTAATTCAATGCCCGGAATTGACGAAGAGGATGATGCAGTAGCTTCAGCTGTTCCAGGGACGCCCACTGGAGGTGTACCCTCTGAAGTACCATGAACTGCTGTTATTGGGGCTTCTTGATCTGCATCGAGAAATTCATCATCCTCTGAAGATTCGTTCAATTCGGTAGCATCGTGAAAATCCTCATTGTCGAGAGCATTGTTGTTCACTGAAGATGGTTCTTGATTGACAATAATGGGACGAACCAACGGTGAATCTGTTGCATTGTCACTCTCGAAAAACATCCTTGCCGCAACATTTTCTTCAACTGCTTCAACATTGATCGAATTGAAAAAGTCATCGTACTCAAACATCCAAGGCTGACCAGGATTTTTGACTGGTAAAGTGTGCCTTTGTACTCTGACTTCAGACCATTCCTCGACCCTTTTAGTCTCTAGATTCCAGACTCTTAAGTTTGGGGTGGAATACCCAAGAAAGTATCCCTCAATGGCTCTTGCCCCAAACTTTCCATTAGGATCGATTATTGTGCACGGAGCGCCAAACGGTTCAAGATATGACAAATCTGGTTTCCGTTTGTTAATAAGCTCAAAACAGGTCTTGTTGTGCCTTTTGACTGTAAGGACTCGGTTCAACGTATAACATGCAGAGGCCACAGCTTCAGTCCAGAAGGGAATCGGCAACTGTGACTCTACCAACATAGTCCTAGCAGTCTCGATCAATGTGCGGTTCTTACGTTCAGCGACGCCATTCTGTTGAGGAGTATAAGCTGCACTATATTCGTGAAGAATACCCTTTGAAGTGCAAAACTCCGCCATGGCATGATTTTTGAATTCAGTACCATTATCGCTACGTATCCGCCTAACCTTCAACTTATATAGATTCTCAATCTGAATGATCAAGTTTTTGATAATACCGAAGGTTTCACTCTTATGTTCCATGAACGCCACCCAAGAAAATCTTGAATAATCATCAGTTATCACGAGGCAATATTGATGATTCCTGATGCTTTTGTGCTTGACAGGACCGAACAAATCCATGTGCAAACGTTCAAGAGGAACTGCCACCGTGTTGACTTTCTTTGTAGGGTGTCGCTTCTTCGTTTGTTTTCCTTTCTGGCACGAGACACAGACGTCTTGAAGATGGAAGTTTTAAAGAGGAACACCATTCACTAATTCATTTGACACCAAATGATTCATTTTGCATAAGTGAATGTGACCCATTCGTCTGTGCCAAGAGATTGAGTCTTTTTCTGTGGCTTTGGAAACGAAACAAGTTGCTTGTGCAGACGTTGTGATAGCTTGGCTCATATCAAGGACATACAGATCATTTATCCTTGGAGCCGACAAGAGAATCCATTCTTTTGGAATTTTGAAGCCGGGTTTCAGCACATAACATCCATTTGCATCAAAGTGTACTGAGAACTGCTTATCACAAATTTGAGAAACACTAAGAAGATTGTGATCAAGTTGTTGTACAAAGTTAATCTTATCAAAGCTAACAACCCCGTTGGAAATCATTCCTTCACCCGTAATATATCCGCCCTTATCTCCAGCAAAAGCAACATAACCTCCTCTAATAGATTTGACGTCGTAGAGAAGCTTCATGTCGCCTGTCATGTGCCTGGATGCCCCACTATCAACAATCCAATGACTGCTGATAGTTCCTCCTGGAACACCCTGCACATGAACTCACAGAATTAGTTGGAGATGGGGACCCAAGCCATTGTGGTCTTGGGTCTTCCATTTTCATCAATAACGATAACTTCTATTCATTGATGATTTGAAAATTGTGATGGTCCCCCTGAATTTTTAACCGTTTTTGGTTTCCAGGTCTGTTTTGTTATACCAGTGTTATGCTTTAAAACCTTAACTTCATGGTTGTCTGAAGTTTTTAAATTGTTTGGTTTGACAGAAACAGATGGTTTGTTAACCACATCGGTTTTAATTGCCCTTTCAATTTTCTTGACCTGTTGGCGTTTCTGTTTCTTTTCCCTTTCTTTCACAAGGCGGGGATCTTGTTTTACAGAAACAGATCGTTTGCGGTCAGTTTTGTCACGGGGAACATCAACTATGCCTTTTTGTTTATGAAGATACGGGCAATTTCGAACGATATGCCCGATTGTTCCACATTCAAAACATGATCTTCGTTCAACAAACCCCGAAGTATCATGTGGTCGTCTTGCCGATGATGAACTTTGTGATCCCGAGGTACTAGGTTTTGAACTATTTGGTTCATTCCTTTTCATCACAGTTGCTTTCTTGACAAAATCTAAGTTAGATTGGTTTTCAAACTTTGCAATTTTGTCCGTTCCCTTCGATTTCACAAAGTTCACATTCTTCTTTTTCTTCTGATTCGGCTTCTTTTGACTTTGAGTCGGTGTTTTACCTCTTGGTTTGGCATGATTTTGCTGTTTTTGCACTGTTGGTAATTTCTGATTGCCAAATTGTTTTCTAACTTCAGCCTTAGGGATAGGAGGGCACTGTGTTACTGTTACACGTGATCCTGTTTTTCCCAAAAACTTACTTGTTGAATTTTCAAAGACTTTACTAATTAATGATTGATTAACATTCTTAATAGGAAAATCTTTGTCTGAATAAACTTTATCATCACCAACAAGAGTGTACAACAAATCCACACTCTCCGACTCTTTTTCTGATGTGGACTCGGTTGGAACAGTCTTAGCAGGTTTTGTGGGAGGATTACATAGAATATGATTCTCAAGAGGTATGTCCTCTTCTTTGATTACTGCATCAGACTTTTCCGAATCAGTATCATCAGACTCATCATCAGAAGAATCAGTATCCTCAATCACAACTGGAGGATCCTGATTCTGTTCTGCAGTTACAAATGTATCTGCTGACACATCTGAATCTGATGATACTTCTTTCTTGTATCCCAATCCTGCTGCAAATTCATTAACATCTAGCGGAACAGATGGTTCAAAGAAAGTTCTGTTCTCCTCGTCAGGCATGGCATCATAATTTTGTCTCACAGGTGGTGGACATTTCTTGTAGCCTATGCATGTGACATCCCGTTTCTCTTTCTGCACATCAATGATGTGATCCAACACATAGCTAGAACTCAAATAACTGTCTAACTTGAGTCGGATCGCCTCACTTTCAGTTTTAACACAAGCCATTTCTTTTTGCATTACCTCAAGACGAGTTATATACAAATTAATATCAGTTTGTTTTCTGGAAACCATTTTAGTTAACTCGGTTTTATCTTTCTTTAATTTTTCAATTACCGACTTAAACTCCTTTTCATGGTTTTCATAAAACATATTGGCTTCTGTGCACTTAGAAAGATCCACGGTTAATTTCTGATTGTGGATAAATGTCACATCATATTTCTCCTGCAAAGCCTCGTGTTTGCTCTGTAATTTACACCACTTATCATTCAATGAAACATGTTTGTCTTGCAAGTCAAACAAACTAGCTTGTACAGCATCATGTTTGCCTTGCAACTCAGACATGTTTGCTTCTAAATCAGCACATCTAACATGCAAACTATCACAGTTATCACAGCTATCAGAAGTGGGTTTATCGACACATACCTGACTTGATGAACTGTCGACATTAGCCATAAAGGCTGAATGGAGAGAAGACGAAGAATAAGCAGCTTGATCCACCAAAATAGATCTTCTTTCAATTCCTGCTGCAGCTTCATCCAAAAGTTCATCAATACCTGCATCGACTGACACACTTGATGTGTCATCTTCCTGATCATTCCCTGAACCCGAGGACTCTTCATCCGAACTTCCACTGTAACCTGAGCTGTTTTCATCTTCAGAAGATTCATCACCATTGGTGGAAGATTCTCCACCACTGGTGTGTTTAAGATCCTTGACAATTTCAGCAAAACAAGCTGTTCCATCAGGAGCATCATTTCCCAACTGGATTGACCAATCACAGCCTTCATCTACTTGAACCACAAGTGCCTGGTTGGCATTTGATGGTCCTGCTTGAGTCTGGTTGTTGACAGGCACCAACGTACGAACATTGTTTCTGTTCTGGTTCTGCTGGTTGCCTTGACCTCTAAAAGGATTCTGGTTTCCATGTTGAGTTGGCCTCGTACATTCACGCTTGAAATGACCACGTTCACCACAATTGAAGCACCTAACAGCCTGTTTATCAAACCCATACTTGGTGTCTTTCTTACTTTCCAAGCTGGTTCTGCCAGTTCTTTCCATGAAATCCTTTGCTCGCCTAACAGCACTGGCAAAGGCCTACTTGATGTCCATCATCTCCATCTCCTCTTTATCTATCTGCTGATAGTCTTCTTGTGTCAGATTAATGTTACCAATCTGACCTTCAACTAATCCACAGTATGCGCTCACCAAAGTGTTTAGCAGCTCCATGTGTTCCTTGGCTACTTCCACACTGACTTTAGAAAAGCTTGAGGTGTTGAGCTGTACTGTATTTGGCTTTGATTGTTGACCAGCAGATGATGTGCTTCCATAACATGCTTGCTGTTGAGGAGGAGGAAGTGGATTCCCAAATATATCAGTTGCTCTGATAGGCTGTTGGCTTTGCTGTTGTGGCACTGGTTGAGGGACTGGATTAAGCGGATTTCCATAAATGTCTGTGGTTGGAGGAGGAGTGCCATACAAGCTCGTGCTAGACACAAATGCTGTTTGAAGTGGAGCGTGTGAAGAAGGTTTTGAAGAAGTGCTAGAAGCTCCATACATTTCATGATTTTGTGGCACTGGAACTCTTTTAGCCTTGAGAGTTTCTTCCTGATTCTTGTTTTCAAGGAGTTGAGCAAAGTCACCGAAGTTTGTTGTATCCAAAGTGCCGTTGTACTTCAAGATTTCTAAGAAGTTATTCCATTGAGGTGGCAGTGCATCTGCAAACTTCTTCACTATCTCTGCTGAAGTTGTTACAACCCCAATATTTACCAATTCTGTCAGCAAATGAGTAAACCGACTTGTCAAATCTCCTAAAGATTCATTCTGCATACAAGTAAAACCATCAAACTCTTTCTTTAGCAGTTCTTTTCTCAGCTGACGTGTCGCTTCATTTCCTACGCCCCTTGTCTTCAATGCGTCCCACAACCTCTTCGTTGTCTTGTGACTGACAAATTGATGATAAATGTCTTTGCTTAACGCCTGAGTAAGAATGGCATACGCTTTCTTTTCTAAGTCATAGACCTTCTTTTGATCTTCTGTAAGATCAGCAAATGTAGCAGCAGATGACGCGGCAACCTCTATTGTTTGATCAAAATCTGTGATAAAACGCAACCACAGTTCTGTATTTTGACCAAGGACGTATGTATGAAATCTATCAAACCATCCCGGATATTCACTTAAATGCATCAACTTTGGAGGCCTATTCAAACTTCCTGTTTCACTTTCGCTTAGCAAAATGCTTTGAACACTTGGAGCTTGATTTGATACGAATGCCCATTGACCGGTAGATGAAGCATTAGCTTGCGAACCCGAATCCGGAGCCGGAGTACCAAAATACATTTCTGTATTTATCGGAACGCCCCACATCGAATTCATTTTTGATCAAGAATAATAAAACCTGAAAATCACAACTTGTTAAACATAAACAGCCTAAGGATCGAAAGATCAACACTTGTTCGAAGGATCAACAGTGTTCGAAAGATCACTGTTGAGTTTCGAACAGAGATTTCGAAAGACTCTCCAATCGAAGGATCCTTGTCTTTCGAAAAAGAGCTGTGATTTCGAAAGACTCTCCAATTGAAGGATCCTTGTCTTTCGAAACAGAACAGTAGACCGAAAGATGAATATTTCAAAAAGATTCCTTGAATCGAAGGATGAGTCACAGACTTCGAAGGATGCTCGAAAGATGATAATCTGTCGAACCTCCTTTGATCGAAAGATGGTCTTTCGACTTCGAAGGATATCTTTCGAACGATTCTGACACAGTTGACAAAGGGTGACAGGTTGGTGAAAAAGGTGATGGGTTGGTGAGATCTTTTGCAGAAAGTATGGTCAGACCATGATTTTCTGCATGCAAAACAGGTTTGAACACATGAAATATAACCCAGAAACCGGTCACCGGAGAAGCCGGAATTTTGGCCGGAAATCACCAAAGACTTCAAAAACAAGTTTTCAAGTTACCCAAACCTTCCCTTAACACACCCGATAAGTTTTGAACACGTTTTAACGACAAAAACAGCGATAAAAACACTGAAAACAGGAGCAAAACCGAATGAGTTTTTGTCCAAAACACTCCAAAGCTTGTATAAAACCCGGTTTTTAACAAGGAAAAGAGCCACGGCTCTGATACCACTTGTAGGTCCCTCGGAGGTTGAGGTTTAACCTATTCCTTGTTATATCTAACACACTAGCGAGTGCGGAATCCAGGCTAGCATGCAAACCGGGAGTAGAACAAGCACAAACACAACACACAAAGATTCACCGATTAACACCACTTGTATTAATACGATAAAAGGTTCCGGTTACAAGCACAAGGTTTACAAATGTATTCTGCAAACTCTCTCTAACTCGTGTGTGTGTGTTCCGAGCAGAATGCTCTCTGTGTTTTTTTTTATCAAGTCCCTAATGAAATGAACACACTACATGGGTATATATACCCGAACACAGCAGGTCTGTGTCGAAGGATCAGATAGATGATCGAAGGATCATCTATCGACCAGAAACAGCTCGAATGATCAACATGTACCTCGAAGGATGGCATCTTTCGAGGTCCATCAATCGAAGGCTATCTTTCGAGCTCATCGAAGGATCTAAACAATCCTTCGATGACACACCCTTCGACCCAGCCATCTTTCAAACATTTTCTAACTGTTTGACCAAGTCAAACCGGAGGATGGTTGACTTAGTCAAACTTACAGGACTACAAAGACATCGTTTTATATCGTGACCGAATACAGACAAAGTACAGACACAAGTGCACCAACATGATTGCTAGGTTTGCTTGTTATTTTAGAATTTTGCATCTTCCACAAAAAAGACACGTACCCTAGGATTCTTCTCATTCGACCTTCAAGTGGTATAAGAATAAAGTGATAAAATATTGTTAATTAAATGTTAGACATGAAGTAAGTACATTTGAGCTAGACATGAAGGTCTCAAAAGTAAGAAGAATCTCATCACATAAGTTTGTTAATAATTTTATATTTATATATGTATGTAACTTTGAATCACATACCAATAAAGAAAATCTGATATGCTAGATTATATTTGTCTTGATATACAAAGTGCTATCGAAAAGGAACGATTTAAAAATAACAGATGTCTAAAACGAGAAAAGAAGAATCTAGAGGCGTAATATGTTTCACAATGAGCTACAGCTTAACTTGAATTTAGAAGTGTGCTAATATTATACTACACAAAATAACTTAACTTGAATTTAAAAGTGTGCTAATATATATTATACTACAAAAAATAAAATAGAAGGAGCTACTACGTACTAATTAAAATCATAAATGTCAATAACTAGTGGAATTCTAAGAGCGATGCAGCTTTATTCGGTCTATAAACAAAATATAAAATAATGTTTATAATAGTATCATACTTAATAAATATAGGTTACAAAGTTACACTAGAGCACAATAAGGCTTATTGGCTTTGGTAATGGTACTGAAACCTGCTCGTAGCGAAAGCAAGAACCATACATATATAAATTCTGACACCGATGTTCTTTGAATGGTATTGGTTTGGTACAGAACTAAAGTTCTGTATATTACAAAAATTAATTACACAAAAGTTGTCGCATGTAACCCAAATAATAAAGTCGTGATATGCACAAAAGGATATCGACACGTATTTTACATAGATGGAAAATTAACTTTAGAACAAATAGCGATACCACTTTCGATAATAATGATATTAGTACGGATGTTTGGTTGATATCCATTTTATTAGTTACGGTATCGTATCGCTATTTGATATGTTTTATGACACAAAAAAATAATTTATTGTTGGTACACTTTATGTGGACGCGACTCAACTCGGTTCGATTCGGTTCGGTTCGACTCGGTTAGGTTCGGCTCAAGCCCGACGTAGCGACGTTCCTCCGTCGTGCGCCCCAGAGATCGACACGCGAAGCACGGAGAGCCGCGACCTTTCCCGCCGACACATCACCATGACATCACCTTAGTGATGTCATGATGATGTCAATGAAAAACTCAAAGCCATGCATGACGAACTCTTTGTGATTTAGTCAATATACATATGACGAACACTCCCTGATTTCGTCAATATGTGTGTGTGACGAAATACATGGTTTTCGTCACATGGGTTTTCGTCATGTTGGCAGTATAAATAGCTAAGTTGTTATCAGTTTAGTCATGAGATTATTGAGAGACTCCACGAGAGCTGAGAGACTTGTGAGAGTTTATTGTACAAGGATTGTGTGTATATGTTTGTGAATGTTCTCATCCATTTAATCGAAGTTAATCTTTGGTTACTTGCTGTTGTTATTTATCTACTTTGTTCGGTTTGCACCGTCACGGGGATTCCGCACCCGCGATCGTGTTTGTGATAAACAGGGAATAGGTTTTCGTATCGGATCCTCCTGGAAAAACGGACCTACAAGTGGTATCAGAGCTTTGGCTCTTTTCCTTGTTTAAAACCAAACATTGTTGGTTTTTTTTTTCAAGTTGTTTATCTTATTTTTCAGAAACTGTTATTGTATGAACATTATATTTTCTGGAAATTTTTATTTAAAAGATCAGTGCTTACATTGTTATTTTGCTATAGTTTTGTTGAAAACCTTGTTTTATTACGTATGTGCATGTTTTAGAGTTTGGTTTTTATTAAAAGTTTATGCAAGATTAGTGTTCGGAAAATTTGTCCAGTGAAAACTTTGGCCGAAATCTTCAAGTGTGTTCTTCAGTATTCAAAGTGTTCTTCATTTGTTCATACTGTTCTTGAATATTGATTGTGTTTGATCTTTATTTGTGATGAATTGTTGTTGTTAAAATTAAAATATTATTGTTTGAATTTTGTGTACTGATGTCATGATGCTTTGTTGAAAATAGAAGTTTTGAAAAGAAGAAAAAGCATTGTTGGTTTGAAAATTTTGGCATGTGTCAGGAGAAGATAAGGTTTGTTTGAAAAATCTCACCAACCTCACCTACTGTGATCTTATTCCCTTGTTGACTAAAGTGATAAGCTACGAAAACCCCTAGTTTTCGTCACATACATCTTCGGCACACAATATCTTGAGTGTTTGTCGAAATCAGATTTCGTCGACAGATAGAACTTCGTCAATCAACAATACAGATTTCGTCGACCACTCCAATTTCGTCAAACACAAATCAATCTTCGTCAACCTCCATTTTCGTCGCACATAGTGTTCGTCAACAACAGTCTTCGTCAACCTCAAACACCAAATTTCGTCACCAATCCAGATTTCCTCGATCATTGAGTTATCTCACATAGAGTTCGTTACATACATGATTTCGTCACCAACAAACATAAACAGATTTCGTCATCAACATATCAGATTTCGTCATCAACAATATTGGATTTCGTCACCAACAAACATAAACAGACCTCGTCACCTCCGATTTCGTCGAACATACTTGTCATTTTAAACAGAAGGTTTGCAAAAGTGTTTTAACCATTTGATTTCAAGTTTTTAAGCAGGTAAACTTGTTCATACATCAAATATGAGTTCAAATCCATTCGATTGGAGCATTAGCACGGTCCCTGATATGTCATGGGTTAAGTCTTTGATGCCACAAGAAAGAATTTCGCCTAGTCAATGGGCGTGCGTGGCAAATCAAAATCAAAGTATCTAAAACCTGCTTATAAGCGAAAATGAAACGGGTAGCAATAACCGTCCAGAGATGTACTTTGGAGGGATTGCTCCTGCTGCTAGTACAAGCCAGCAACCAAAGATACAAACAGCTTTTGTGTCAAATGCTTTCGACCCAAATTCCTATTTTGGAGGAGTAGTTGCACCATCCCAACCCCAATTTGATATAAATGCCTATCTTCCGAAACCTCAAGTTGCGACACCTCAACCCCAATTTGATATAAATGCCTATCTTCCAAAACCTCAAGTTGCCACACCTCAACCCCAATTTGATCCAACTGCCTATTTTCCTAAACCACCTCAAGCCTAACCACAACAAGCCTTCTATGGTAACAAACCTGATACTTCAAATCTTTCCAAAGTGAGTGTAGAAGCTGCACGGGATCACATGGAAATTCTTACCACTATGGTTAATGCCTACAGCGGATTAGTCGCAGGTCAAATTGGAAACATTAATTTGACCAATGAAGATTATGAGCAGATAGACAGAGATGAGATGGAGTTGATGGACATTAAGTGGGCATTTGCTAGCGCTGTGAGAAGGGCAAAGGATTACATGAGCAGAACGGGGAGAACCAGCTTGGAAAGCAAAAGGGATACCAAGTACGGGTTTGACAAGGGTGCGGTCACATGCTTCAATTGCGGTGAAAAGGGTCACTTCAAACGTGAATGCACGCGACCGAGCAAACAAGGCAACCAGCAAGGCAACCAAAATCCCTTCCAAAATCAAACAAGTACTTCAAATCAAGCTAACAACGAAAGAGGGATAGTAGTTGCTAACAACCAAACCAACCAGTCAGGGCCTTCAAACCCCAACCGAGCATTGATAGTTCAAGCTGATGAAGGGTGTGATTGGTCCGTACAGTTTGGAGATGGAGGACAGCGAGGAACTACATGTTATGCGAAGATCATCAGTCACATCAAGCATGTGCACAAAGAAGAATTCTCTGAAGATGATGATAGTTCGGGATACAGTGGCAGTTCGGATGAAGAATCGGATGTGAATAAGAGAACTGGTTCTGAAGGTGATAGTTTGTTGAATGATGTTGAGGAGGTCAAGTTTCAGAAATATGTCTTGTGACAACTCGAAATTTAGAACCTTTCATTGTATCTTGATGTAACATGCTTGAACGTTATGTGACTAGTTAACTTATTGGCTTAATGATGTAAGTGAACATTCTATGTGATTATGTGTTGTGTTTAATTGTATGTGTGTATGTATGTGACCCGAAACACAAGAACCCGACTCGAGACCATGCGGTCTCGAGTGAATAGCGTAACTGTTGGGGCGGTTGGGCCATGTTCCCCTTCACCCCACTCGAAAACCCATTAGGGTGAACCAACTTAAGAGCTAGTATATAACTTATACTCCTAGCCAACTTTTCCATTCTTTGGACAACTCACACACACTCTCCTACACACACACCCTCCCACATTCTCTCACTAAAACCCTAGAGACCAAACATCACATTTCTTCTCCTTCTTCTCGGATCAAACCGGTGACCACGAGGAGCTCTCGGATCGAGCTTGGGATCATCATACGGAAGTTCACTCATCGACCCTTCATACCCTCACACTTAGAGAACTTGACCGGTTAGTGATTCATGTTATGTATTTCGGTTTGATGATGATGTATGATGAAGTTATGAGATAATATGTGTGCTTGTTAAGTTGATGCATGATGAATATATCTTTCTTGAAGTGCCGATATTAAGATTTGTTGTTAACCATGATGAAAGCATTATGACTATTGTTGGTGTTTGATAAAGGTGTTTGTTGATTAGGAATGCATATGTTCATGTTTTATATGTAGGATGTGCCTTAGATAACATAAAAATGATTGAATGTTGATGATAAATCCCATAGATGCATGTATTAATCGGATATGGATGACTAGGTTGTATAACTATTGTGGTGTATGCTTATTTGATTAATGTGCAAGATGAAAACTCTAAGGAAGAACATGATGAATATGTGAAGAACTTGTTGAATATGATTTGGATATTTGAAATTGAGGTGTTTGATCCATTTTCGGTTAGTGTTAGACAAAGAAACATGTTTAAGGATAGTGGTTGGATAGTACGTTGTATCATGAAATCGAAATGCCATTGGATAGTACAATTGCCGGCTATTAACAGGTGTGCCAGTCGAGACCCTTGGTCTCGACTCGAGACCATGAACATGACAACTCGAGACCGGGGATTGCGACACAGGTTACGAGTCGAGAACTCTCTAGTCTCGACTCGAGACCACACAATGCCAACACAAAACAGCATGACTCGAGATCAGGGTTGCGACTCGAGACATGACCCGAGACCTCCTTGTTGCGACTCGAGAACTCCAGGACTTCAACCCGAGACCACGCCATCTCGACTCGAGATCCTTAGTCTCGACTCGAGACCACATAAACGCACCTTCTGGTTGGACCTGCATGCCGTTTCAGGCCAAGTTACTGGGCCGGGCTTTTGGGTTTTGTTTATTTGTATGCATGATACTGTTTAACTCGTATGTATTGTTGAAAACCGCCATGCCATGAATAATACCTGCGTGCAACTTGCTAGTATACGTGTAGAAAATGCATGTGCATCACTTGGTTGTATCTAACTTGCGTAGTAACCATACTAGGACGTGGTTGACCACAACTAGCTTGATTGACTTTTCTGTGTATCTGCCGAGCAAACCAAGGTGAGTTCACACCCTCTACAAAGCATGGGATTCCCAGGGGTTGGGAATGGGGTTAAGGAACATGGATTCCTCGTCCTTCTTGGGTAGGACAGCATCGGTTCAGGAATGTAATTCCTCATCCTCATGGACAGATAACTCGTACTAGACCAAAACTCTATCACGAAGTCCCTCCTTTTTATATCGACTAATCGCTGGGCCAATGGCGAGCGGGTCATTAGTTAGATAGCGCTATTTAGGTCTGACAAACCTCACACCGTGCCGCAGAGGACGGGCGTGAACTAATGGATCTGGGGCACGTCAATGATGATAGACATTGACAGTTTCAGGGCACATAAACATGACTACAGTCAGCAGTCGATATGGTAACGAGTCTAGTGTATACATGGGGTAGCCCCCACGGCCGAAAAGCCAGATAACTAAACACGGGGTAGCCCCCACGGCTGGATTGCCAGAGTAATTGGGTTAAACAGATCACGTTTTCAACTATGGGGTAACCCCCACGGTAGGATGCCAGATAAAGGAAACTGTTTTCGAAACAACTTAAAACGAACACCCAACCGTGAACTCACTCAACTTGTTGTTGACTCGTTACTACATGCTTTGCAGGTCAATAGGTACTTAGCTGGAGCTTGCATGGAATAGAGTCGTTGTGGGACATGGACAGCTGTGTGCCATGTTAAACTTTGAAACAATTAAACCTATGTTTTGATTTTAAACGTTATGCTTCCGCTTGCAACTTAAACTATGTTTTGTTTGGATACCAATTGTATTGGTTGGACTTTTATAATTACTTACATGCTTGTTCAATATGATTGGTGGCTGGATCCTGGTCAGTCACGCCTCCAAGCGGTGGTATTCCGCAGGTGGATTTTGGGGGTGTGACATGTCTTGATCAAGAAAGCTGATGCTACATCAGAAGAAATGGAGAAGATTCACACTGAAGATGGATCTTTCTCTTCTCAGACTGCCTTTATGGCTAATGTCTCATGTCACGGCCCCCGACCCGGTTTGACCCGTTTCAGGAGCCGCGGGACAAAAATCCCGTGGTATTTATTTAATTGAGTTTAACAGTGGAAGTTTATCATCAGGATCGTTGTAAAGCTAAAAATTTTCCCGATTATTTTATTTCACAACTCGAGATAAAACCCCGTTAATTTACAATATTATGATTTCACAAAGAAATCTTTACTTGACAAAACATATTTATTTCTTTTACAATGAGCCACTTTCTTAAGCTTGCAGTGCTCCGTAGCACCTTTCCTGAATCACAACAGATCACCTGAAACATGTTTGAAAAAGGTTCTGTCAGCGGGAAATACTGAGTGAATCATTCTATTTACTAAAACAATCTGTTTGTTATAATTTACAGTATTAAGGAAAATTACAATGTTTCTGATATCAACCAACTACCCACAGTACTTTATCACTCGACCCATTGGCCCATTCGTCCAATGGTGTCTGTGATTATGGTCATATCACCCCTTGGCTGCCCCAATGGTGAAGATTATCAAGTAATGTATACAAAACCCCACATACCGGCTGTAACTTGGTGATTACATAAACTTAATCACTGTATTTATAACCTTTGAAAATAAACATGATTTTGAAAGTAATTTGATAAAAAGAGAATGACTCACATTGCAGATTTAATACGGATAGAGTTTACTCTACGGATTAGTCTTGTTAACCGAGTTCAGGTGGTACTCAAACATCCTGTCGGAATCACAACGAATGACAAAGGATAACCCTAATGTGGGCAGCACTTAAACATCCATTGAGTATATTGATCGATCGGAAAATGAATCCTAATAGCGATCGAGTTATTACCCTGTTTTGCGGCAGCAATTCGGGATTCGTGTGTGTTAATTGTGGTAAACCGAACGTATCTCAGTGCATGTATCGAAGTTTTACGTCGTAACATGTAAACAGTTCAAGACCCAAGCCCTACTATTTATACTTGAAAATCGGTTCCCCCGCGTGTCGCGGAGGGTATCGCCGATTTTGTCGCGTGTCGCGGGGAGTGTCAAAGTAGGGTAGGGTAGGCTTGTCACTGGTATAGGCCTGCTGAGTTGTTATTCGACTGAATTTAAATTTTGACAACGTATTTCGAAGATAATTATCAATTAGGGTTTACCCCCTCTGAGTTTTAGGTGCCCTAATCCTGATTCCAATTGTTCTGAAAATTTTAGGGTTTATGCAGAATCACTTGGGTTTCTCAATTAGGGTTTCCTAATGGACAATTAATGTAATAATTAGGACTTTTTAACGAGAGTTGTTACATTCTCCCTACCTTAATAAAAATCTCGTCCTCGAGATTTATTGGAATAAATGAGGATACTTTCGCTTCATTTCTGATTCCAGCTCCCAAGTGTATTCAGCTCCCCTCTTTGAATCCCACTTTACTTTAACCAGCACTAGTCGTTTGTGCTTGAGAAATATCACCTTTCGATCTTCTATCTGAAGAGGTTTTTCTACAAATTTTAACTTTTCATTTACCTCTTTGTCTTGAAGAGGTACTACCAAAGATTCGTCTGATAGACATTTCTTGAGATTGGATACATGAAATACATCATGTACTCCAGCTAAATCTTCTGGTAATTGTAAACGATAAGCAACTGGTCCTATACGTTGAATCACAGGAAATGGTCCTTCGTATCTTGGACTTAGCTTTCCTTTCTTACCAAATCGGACTACTCCTTTCCAAGGAGAAACTTTCAATAGTACTATGTCTCCAACTTGGAATTCTAATGGCTTGCATCTATTGTCTGCATAACTCTTCTGGCGATCTCGAGCCGTCTTCAGCCTTTCCTTGATTTGAGTAATCTTGTCTGTTGTCTCTTGCACAATCTCAGGACCTGACAATTGACTTTCTCCTATTTCTGCCCAACATACTGGAGTTCTGCACTTTCTTCCATAAAGTGCATCGAATGGGGCAGTTTCAATACTTGAATGATAACTATTGTTATAGGAGAATTCGATTAATGGTAAGTGATCATCCCAATTTCCACCAAAATCTATTACACATGCTCTGAGCATGTCTTCTAGAGTTTGGATTGTTCTTTCACTTTGCCCGTCCGTTTGAGGATGATATGCAATACTTAGGTTTAGTCGAGTTCCCATTGCTTTCTGGAAACTTGTCCAGAAATGAGAAGTGAAACGACTATCCCTATCCGAAACAATGGAGAGTGGAACTCCATGTAAGGATACAACTTCATCTACATACAACTTTGCCAATCTTTCCATGCTAAAGGTTTCTTTCATAGGTAGAAAGTGAGCAGATTTGGTTAATCGATCCACAATTACCCAAATCGCGTCATTACCTTTTCTGGTTTTGGGTAACTTAGTAACAAAATCCATTGTTATGAGTTCCCATTTCCATACTGGCATTTCTAACTGTTGTAATATGCCTGATGGTTTCTGATGTTCTGCCTTAACTTGTGAACAAGTAAGACACTTAGAAACATATCTCGCTATATCCTTTTTCATACCTATCCACCAGAAATTCTTTCGTAAATCTTGGTACATCTTATTGTTTCCTGGGTGTATGGTATACCTAGATTTATGAGCTTCTTCTAAAATTTTATTTCTTAATTCTCCCTGTTTTGGTACCCAAATCCTGCTTTTGTGGAATCTCCAAATTCCATTAACTCCTTGCTCTAATTCTTTTATTCTTCCTTTCATTTCTTCAGCATCTTCCTTGATTGCTGTTTCCTGAACCTTCTTTATTTGTTCCATTAAATCTACTTGTAGATTTAATCTAAGAGCACGAACCCGTCGTTGCCTTTCATGGTACTTACGACTTAAGGCATCTGCAACTACATTTGCCTTTCCTTCGTGATACTGAATATCACAGTCGTAATCACTTAGGATTTCCATCCATCTCCTTTGTCTCATGTTTAACTCTTTTTGCCCAAAAATATATTTTAAACTTTTGTGGTCGGTATAGACAGTAAATTTACTTCCGTAAAGATAATGTCTCCAAATCTTAAGGGCAAAAATTACAGCTCCTAATTCTAAGTCATGAGTCGTATAATTTTCTTCGTGCTTTTTCAATTGTCTTGAAGCGTATGCAATTACTTTCTTGCGTTGTATTAGCACACATCCTAATCCTAATTTTGAAGCATCACAGTAAACTTCAAAATCTTCAGTCCCTTCCGGTAAAGCTAGGATTGGAGCATTGGTTAATTTCTGTTTCAAGATCCTAAAGGCTTCTTCTTGCTTAGGTCCCCATTCAAACTTAATGGCTTTACAGGTTAACTTAGTTAATGGTACAACTATCTTGGAAAAATCCTTAATAAACCGTCTATAATATCCAGCTAGACCTATAAAACTTCTAATTTCCATTGCAGTTTGTGGAACCTTCCAATTGGTAATTGCCTCTATCTTTGCAGGATCTACATGAATACCCTCGTGATTTACCATGTGTCCTAAGAATTGCACTTCCTTTAGCCAAAATTCACACTTCGAGAATTTGGCGTACAACTTTTCTTTTCTTAACAAAGTTAAGAGTGCATGCAAATGCTCACAATGTTCTGTCTGACTTTTGGAATAAATAAGTATATCGTCTATAAAAACAATTACAAATTTATCCAAATACGGTTTACAGATCCTATTCATCATGTCCATGAATGCTGCAGGTGCATTCGTTAACCCAAAGGGCATGACTGTAAACTCGTAATGACCATACCTAGTTCTGAAAGCAGTTTTAGGTATGTCTTCTTCTTGTACCTTCAGTTGATGATATCCAGAGCGTAAATCTATCTTAGAAAAATATCTAGCCCCTTGAAGTTGATCAAAAAGATCATCAATCCTAGGTAATGGGTATCGATTCTTAATTGTAACTTTATTCAATTCTCTATAATCAATACACATTCTCATTGAACCATCCTTCTTCTTTACAAACAACACTGGAGCTCCCCACGGGGATGAGCTAGGTTGTATGAATCCTTTACTTAGTAATTCATCTAATTGCGTTTTTAGTTCTATCATTTCGGTAGGAGCTAACCGATAAGGTGCCTTAGCTATCGGTGTAGTTCCTGGAATTAGATGAATCCTAAATTCCACTTCCCTATCAGGTGGTAATCCCGGAAGTTCTTCCGGAAATACATCTGGGTATTCTGAGACTACATGAATTTCCTTAAGTTCTTTATTCTTAGTATTAATGATTACCGAAATCATATATACTATTCCTTGCTTTCGTTCATAACTAGCAACTTTCATTACTGATATGAACTTCATGGGTTTTCGTGGCTTATCTCCTGTAATCATGATTACTTCTCCAGTAGGTGCCTGAATTTCTACAGAATTCTTATCACAAAGGATTCGAGCATGGTTGGCTATTAACCAATCCATTCCTAACACAACATCAAATTCAGCTAATTTCATAGGTAACAGATTTGCAGAAAATTTATGACCTGAAAGTTCTATTTCTACTTTTTGCAAAACCTGATCTATTTTAACTGAATTACCATCTGCAGTTTCGACTGTAAAAATCTGCCTAATATTGGTTAAGGGTAACTTAAGAGCTTGACAGAATAAAGTATTAATAAAACTTTGGTTTGCACCAGAGTCAAATAATACTTTTGTGTATACGTCGTGAACTAGGAACGTACCAGCTATCACATCTGGAATGAGTTCTGCTTCTTGAGTGGTTAGCTGGAATGCTCTGACATTTTTCTTAGTAGCTCCGTCAGTCGCCTTGGCTTTGTTGTTTGCTGGTTTGGCTAACTTAGGACATTCTGTTTTGTAATGCCCCGCTTCTCCACAGTTAAAGCAGATTATGGTTTTCTCTCTGCAGCTTTCTTCACTGTGTCCTACAGCTTTGCAAAGGTTGCAGGTTACATTACATTTTCCATAATGTTTCCTTTTGCAATTCCTACAGAAAGGTGGATTTGAAGATTGCCCTGCTCCTCTTTTCTTGAAGTTATTACTATTACCCACACGAAATCCTTGGGTAATTTTCTGAGCCAGTTCCTTTTTCCTGGTTTCATCTCTTGTGCGTACCAGTTCATCAGTTAGGGTATTGGCTAATTCCACTGCATCGTCAATAGTGCGAGGTCTCGCAGCTTTAACGATATTGCGGATTTCGCTAATTAATCCCCAAATGTAGCGAGAAATGAGTACCGGTTCTGGCGAAGCCAGTGTTGGTACCACCCTAGCATATTCAAAGAATGTCGAAGTATATCCTCGACAGTCCACATTAACCATCCGATGGTTTAGGAACTTATTTGCCATTTGATCTTTTTCATATTCGGGACATAATTTTCTTTCTACAAGACTCTTAAATTCTTCCCAGTTCATGGCATAGGCCACAATCCTTCTTTTAGCTTGTAACACAGTGTTCCACCATTCTAACGCCCCTTCTTTAAAAAGATTGGAAGCGTACATAACTTGATCTTCCTCAACACATTTACTTATAGCAATTACTGCCTCAGTTTTCTCTAACCAGCGTAATGCTGCAATAGCCCCTTCGTTACCTGCAAACTCAGTTGGTTTACAGGCAAGGAATTCTTTGTAAGTGCAACCAGGTGTTGCAGCTTTCATTTTCTTGAAAATTGGGGTTTGCAGATCATTATTGTTATTAACATGATTTCCGCCTCCGTTTATACTATTACTAAAGTTGTCGCCTTGGGTACGTTTACTAGGAATGATTGATTTAGTTTTTACGGTTTTATGAACGGCAGCAACGATTGTTGGAATAGCGTTGGCTATTCCTTGTGCAACGATATCCTCTATATCTTGCCTATTTAACAATTGTTCTTCCTGAATTTGCTCGGATTGATTTACTTCATTTACTGGTTCATTACCAACGTTTGCCATCTGATAATTAATTTATAGATAAATAATTAGTTATAAAAGAAATAATCCAATGTCACAATTAATTTGCACATAGTCACGAAAACGAATATACAAACAAAATCTAAAATTTCATTTAGTTTATAGATTATATCATGCCTCTATATACAACCGTTTTATTATTTATTTTACAATTACTGATTTTACTATTACTATTACACAATCACAGTTTTACCAACCCACTATCTTTCGTCATTTTGTCTTCCTAAAAACGAAGCTCCCTTTCATCATACTTCCAAGCAATTTGTCCCCCTATCTCCCGAATTCTACTTCCTGCGTCCATTAATTCTTCACCAAAATGGCGAAGTTCAGTCAGATTTTCGTTACTCATAGGTGGATTTGGTAATGGTTCTGGATCGAATTGCGGAAGAAAGGAATAAGGACTGTTGACAATGTTTTGGAATTGCCAATCATTCGTCCACCATTCGTCCATTCCTAAAGGTTGGGAGTGGACTATTGGTTCTGGGATTGCTGGTTCAAGATTTATAGGGAGTTGATTTTCAATAGGACGAGTAAAAATATTTGTATTGACAGGCTGAATAGTTTCACAGCTTGCCAATATTAAATCTATTTCCCCCTGAAAAGTCATTCCCTGGTTTTGTTTGGGAGCTTTCTCCAACTTCCATCTGAGTTGGTCTAAAACCTTTTCCAACCTCCATTTCTATTTCCTTGGAATATTCTTCAATTAGTATTCCCATTTCTCTAGCATCTTCCCCCACTTCTATCTCCAAATCCTGCGGTTTCGAACTTTCCCTGGTTTCAATTTCTTTTCCTTTTTCTAAGGGATTATTTATTTTAGGAAGTTTCTTAACTGGCTTTTTCTTACGTAAACGACTCCCCCACACGTATCTCCTTCTTTTCCTTGGTTTTGGCTTTTTCAGAGGTGGAGCGATGAATTCTACAGGTTGTTCCACATCAGGAAAATACCCAGTAAACTCTTTGGAAACTTCTATATTTACAGGGTATAGGTTGAGATTTTCTAGGGCTTCCGATAATTCATTCATGCTGTTTACTATACAAGTAAAATACAAAAATGCTAAGTTAAAATTTATAACAAAATTTAGAAATAACCTTTAAATTTTATTGCATACCCTATTACTAATTTTGCACAAAAGAAAATGAAAATTTTTAAACATACTAGGTTTTATTTATTTACTGGATGGATTTTCTAACTTGTAGGTAATAGTGTTTGCTAGTCAATTTATTTAGAGATTTGCATTTACTGCTACTGTAGCTAACATATATAGATCTGCCCATTTTTCGTCTAGCTTATCTTCCCAGGGTGATTTACTGATTAATTCCTGGGTTTCCTTTTTAACTTTCTTTTCTCGGGATTTCCTTAATTTCTCCTGGCTTTTTCTAATAATTAAACTTCTTTTATCAGGAGAAAGTGGTTCCTCGTATTGGGCTTTTCGAACAAATATTCCTTCTTCGGGAGTTTGGGATGAACTACCCTTCTCGTTAGCTGACCTATCTAATTTAAGATAGATGCTGGAAAGCTTTTTCTTACCCATACTGTAACTAACAAATAGTCAGTTAATAAAACACATAATCACATAATAGTAATCAGGAAAAATTAAGTATTTCTAAATACTTAATTAGCTTAACTCAGTGGCTCTGATACCACCTTATTTCTGTCACGGCCCCCGACCCGGTTTGACCCGTTTCAGGAGCCGCGGGACAGAAATCCCGTGGTATTTATTTAATTGAGTTTAACAGCGGAAGTTTATCATCAGGATCGTTGTAAAGCTAAAAATTTTCCCGATTATTTTATTTCACAACTCGGGATAAAACCCCGTTAATTTACAATATTATGATTTCACAAAGAAATCTTTATTTTACAAAACATATTTATTTCTTTTACAATGAGCCACTTTCTTAAGCTTGCAGTGCTCCGTAGCACCTTTCCTGAATCACAACAGATCACCTGAAACATGTTTGAAAAAGGTTTTGTCAGCGGGAAATACTGAGTGAATCATTCTATTTACTAAAACAATCTGTTTGTTATAATTTACAGTATTAAGGAAAATTACAATGTTTCTGATATCAACCAACTACCCACAGTACTTTATCACTCGACCCATTGGCCCATTCGTCCAATGGTCTCTGTGATTATGGTCATATCACCCCTTGGCTGCCCCAATGGTGAAGATTATCAAGTAATGTATACAAAACCCCACATACCGGCTGTAACTTGGTGATTACATAAACTTAATCACTGTATTTATAACCTTTGAAAATAAACATGATTTTGAAAGTAATTTGATAAAAAGAGAATGACTCACATTGCAGATTTAATACGGATAGAGTTTACTCTACGTATTAGTCTTGTTAACCTAATTTAAATAACAATGCACACAAAACTGGGTTAGTAATCAATACAGCATTTACGATAACTCACGAGATCAACCCTCACAACGAATGACAAAGTGCAATCACTTAAACATCCATCGGATTCACAACGAATGACAGAGTATTCCCCGAGTTCAGGTGGTACTCAAACATCCTATCGGAATCACAACGAATAACAAAGGATAACCCTAATGTGGGCAGCACTTAAACATCCATTGAGTACATTGATCGATCGGAAAATGAATCGTAATAGCGATCGAGTTATTACCCTGTTTTGCGGCAGCAATTCGGGATTCGTGTGTGTTAATTGTGGTAAACAGAACGTATCTCAGTGCATGTATCGAAGTTTTACGTCGTAACATGTAAACAGTTCAAGACCCAAGCCCTACTATTTATACTTGAAAATCGGTTCCCCCGCGTGTCGCGGAGGGTGTCGCCGATTCTGTCGCGTGTCGCGGGGAGTGTCAAAGTAGGGTAGGGTAGGCTTGTCACTGGTATAGGCCTGCTGAGTTGTTATTCGACTGAATTTAAATTTTGACAACGTATTTCGAAGATAATTATCAATTAGGGTTTACCCCCTCTGAGTTTTAGGGGCCCTAATCCTGATTCCAATTGTTCTGAAAATTTTAGGGTTTATGCAGAATCACTTGGGTTTCTCAATTAGGGTTTCCTAATGGACAATTAATGTAATAATTAGGACTTTTTAATGAGAGTTGTTACATCTCAGCTTCTACAAGTCAGGTAAAATCTGAAACTCCTAGCATATGTAGTGATTGTGCTGATACGAAACATGAATGTGCTGATATGAAACAAGAATCTGAAAAGATTCACAGTCACAATCAGAGTTTGGTTATTGAACTGTCAAAGTGCAAAGAGGCAAACATGGCCTTAGCTCGCAACGAAAAAGATTTTAAATCGGTAATTGAAACTGATGTGTGCAAAATGCAACATATAAATTACATCAATTGTGGCATAAAACTAACCCTTTTTTAGTACTAATGTTGGAAAAAGTGTGTTTTTGTCTTCCTTTTGTATTTTCAGGATTAAATGAGCTCAAATTAACAAAAGAAGCAAAAAGGCAGCTAAATCTAACATAAATACAAGAAAATGAATAAACGTGGCATGCCCGACCTCCCCGAAAGCATCTTCCCTGTTGGGATTGAACCCTATCAAAGGAACAGATAATTAAAGCCAAAACTGGATCAGAGCAGTGGATCCAGAATAAGCAGATGTTACATACAAGTCTCTCCCCTTGAAAGTGATTTCAACATCTGCTGACCTCCTATCTACTGATCGTGCAAACTGCTGACCTCCAAACTGTTGATCAAGTAAAGGCCTGATGAAAGACTAAAGCTCTGCTGATTCAATCTACTGCCTTGAGTCAAGCACTGCTGATCCGGAACAAGTACTGCTGGGTTCACAGCAGTGGATGGATGCAGCAGTTATTAGATGTCTTTTATATTATGAAATGTAATAGCAGTAGTTAGCATAGCAGTGTTTGTATTGATCAGAGGTTAGAGTTTGTTAGGAGGTTAGATTTCACTTTCATGGTGACGTCAGCTTAGATGCTCAGTGGTTTGCTAATGCCTATAAATAGAACAGTGCTCTGTACTGTTCTATTAGCTCTTTGCAAAATCGTCTTCTCTGCACGAACAAACACTGAGCTCTGGCTGAGGGGGAGTTTGTATTCAACATTGCATTGTAATCGTAATTGAAATAAATTCAATCTTTCGGTTCTTTGTGAAAAGTGTTTGATCAAAACAATACTCTCGTTTGATTGTATGCAAAGTTTGTTTCCATCTTAATTCCGCTGCACAACTCATCCATCTTCATTCTAATTCAAACGTAAAATACAATCAAAACCAAACTCAGATCCAACAATTGGTATCAGAGCTTGGACAGTCAAATTTGATTTAACAATCATTTTGACATAAATAGTTAAGCTCATAATCGTTGATATCGATAGTTTGTTCGGTTTGCTGAAAAACAGAGTAAGGTTTAATCACCATTAAAGTTAATTAATCAGTGCCTGTAAAACAACCAGGATGACGTCACAATCACAAGATGATAAGAATAACATTGGCTTGCTTTTTAAACCACCCATGCTTAAACGTAATGAATACAACATCTGGGAGAGAAGGATGGGTCACATCCTTGCTCAACAGAACACTGGATGTTGGAGGTCTGTTGTTTTTGGTCCCCATGTTCCTATGGTGCCAAGTGCTGAGGATGCAAAGAAGTTCGTTCCTAAACCATCTGAAAACTATACTGAAACTGATTTTCAAAAGTTCGAACTCGATGCCAAAGCATTTAGCATCATAGCATCTGCATTACCTAATGAGATCTATGCTGGACTGTTACATTGTAACAGTGCCAAAGAACTATGGGATGAACTGAAGGAACAGTTTGGGGGGACAGAAGAAGTCATTGAAAACAATAGGGAAATTCTGAATCAGCAGTATGAAACATTTTGTCACATCAAGGGTGAATCACTTACTCAGCAATTTGAGCGATTCAGTTGTCTCATAAGTGAACTAAGGCTTGTTAAAGTAACATTTCCAAATTCAACTCAAAATAGCAGGTTCCTTAGGTCACTACCAGAAAAATGGGACACCATAGCTTTTGTTACTAGAAACTCTGCTGAGTTCAAAGATCTGACACTGACCCAACTTCATGGTAGACTCCTGACCTATGAAAGGGAGTTGAACCAGAAAAAGAAGTTGCAAGAGTCTGGGAAAGTTACTGATGATTATTCATTCGGTAGCACAGCTCTTTTTGGTCAGGAAGAATCCGGTAGCAGTGGTAAGGATCAGGGTTATGATCACTTCATTGATATAACTGCTGGTGGAAATTTTAACAACCCTGATCCTCACTCTGCAAATTATGCTTTTACTGCAAATTGTGAAAACCAGATGTCAGATAATTTGTGCTTTGAACTCAGTGATTTGCAACACTTTGATCCCACTGACTTAGAAGAGATGGACATTCTGCATCAATTGGCTTTGCTTAGTGTAAGAACAAGCAAATTCTATAAAAGAACAGGGAGAAAATTCCCAGGGTTACATGGGAATCTAAGGGTGGGGTTGGATAAATCTAAAATCAAGTGTTACAAGTGCAATAGGCTAGGTCATTTTGCTAGGGAATGCAGGAGTCAAACTACTGGTCCTATAATTACTCATCCCAGCTCAAACCCTAGACCACAAAATCAAAGCATTGTTCACTATACCCAATATACCCCTGCAGCCCATGTTAACACTGCTCACTATGCTGCAACCCCTGTGCCTGTGCATTATGTCCAAACCACTGTTCCACAAATTCAGTATGTTCAAACCCCTGTCCCCCAGGCACAAGTACAACCTGTTGCACCTCAAACAGCTGCTCCAGCAGTGGTACAACCAGATCAGCAAAGCTTTTTCACTCAAGGCTTTGTTGACTGGAGCAGCATGCCTGATGAGCTTGGTGATGAAAATTTTTCACTCTATGCTTTTAATGAACCTTCTAATGATGAATTTTGTTTGATGGCATTAGAGTCAATACCTGAGGGGGTAGAAACTGAAGGTGAACAGCTAAGTGCTGAAACAGTGGATGAGGTGACTGAAGCAGTTGTTAATGCAGTTGCTGGTGAACTGCTGCTGGGAGAAAATTCAGAAACCCTGATTGAACCACTGACAGACCCCTGGTCCAAAGAGGACAGAGAAGAAGAGGAAGAGAAGAAAGAAGGTGAGAAAGAAGTAAGAGCTGATGATGAAGAAAATCATCAATGTGATTGTGCCATGATGGCTGATGCCAAGGTGTCACCTCAAGTTCTTGAAAAACTATGTTTAGACAATTGCATTATTGCTTTTGCTAACATCAAAGAGGTAAATGAAAACCTTAGGGATAAAATCTTAACTGATGAAGTCAAATTTGAAAGGCCTTTAAAAGAACTTAAAAACAAATTGACTGAAAAAGAGAAAGAGATCAGCAGTCTGAAAGAAGAGCAGAGCATAACCAAAACTCAACTCCAAACCATGGTAGAAAAATACCAAGTTTGCAAAAAGGAGTTGGAGTCCACCCAGATCACCTGTGAAAAATGGGTGGAATCATGCAAAGGGTATGAGGTTATGCTTGAGAAACATATTAAAAGCAATGTAAAATTTGGTGTTGGTTATAGAAAACATGATGATGAAAACACTGCTTTTGAAAGATCTGTTCAAATCACTGATGAAACAACTGAGTACATTCCCACAAACAAGAATGGCCAAGAAGTGAAAATCACTGATACACTTGGTAACAAAATCACACTTGACAGACCAATGGGATCCTCTACTTTTGAGGAGATTGAGAAATACCAGTTTAAACCCACATGGTCTGATGAGTGTGATATTCTTGAAAATTTCAAGCCCATGGACTTTACAACCACTGATGGTGTTAAAGCTCCAAAAGATAAAATCATTCCTCTCAAGGACATCTCAACAGAGGTTAAAAACTCTGTTGCAAAGGAGTCTGAAAAGAGAAAGAAGAGAGAAAAGATCAATAACCGGTTTTGTGAATTTTGTGAGAAAAGGAATCATCTAACAAAAGATTGTTTCCATTTAAAATCATATGATTTGAACAAAACAAGTGTCATTGTTTCTGCTGAAAGCTGCATTGTTTGTGGTAAATCAAACTCAAGCATGTGTGTATCTCAAAAATTTTGATGTGAAAAAGAATGAATACACTGCTAAAACATCCTTGAGTCCATCAACATCATCTGTCAAAATTACCAAAAACCAACCACTGTTTGTGCCAGTTCAAACAGCTGTCACAAAACAGCTGAACCAAACATCTGTCAAAAGAGATGTTCAGGTTACTGATGCACCCCCTGCCAACCAGTTCAGAAGAGGTAAGGGACAACCATCTTACCAAAGGATTCCACACGTTTATGAGACCTACAAAAGGCCCTCTAAACCTAAAGTGAATAGGCATCCTTTTGGTTATCAACAGGTGATTGGTCAAGACCCCCAACAGTGGTTAGTAAGAAACAGTCCTAAAACTGTCCAAACCTCTGACTTAACCACTGTCCATCAATCTGCATCCATCCCAGACACTGTTGAGACCCCATCCAAAGCCTTATTGGCTTTGGAAACCCTAATGAACTAATCCTTTTACTTCATGTGCAGGGAGCTTCTGCCTGCTTAGATAGCCTTTGGTATGTTGATAGTGGAGGCTCCAGGCACATGACTGGATGTAAAGCCCTACTCAAAGATTTCAAAATTCATGGAGGGGGTGATATATCCTTTGGGAATAACAGTAAAGGGAAAGTTCTGGGGTCTGGTACAGTACAGTCTGGCAATGTAAAATTTGAAAATGTCAATCTGATTGACAGTCTGAAATTCAACCTCCTGAGTGTTTCACAAATGAGTGACAAGGGGTATGGGTCATTCTTCACAAAGGAGTGTTGTAGGATTGTTGGACCAGAAATGGTCAAAAAGATTGATGCAATAATAAAAACTGGTCAAACAAAACTTGTTGCTCAAAGAAGTGGCAATGTTTATGTTGTTGATATGTCAAAAGAGTGTCCCAGAGCTGATGCCTGTCTGTTCTCAGCTGCCTCTAACAAAGAGACATAACTTTGGCACAGAAGACTGGGGCACACAAATCTTAAGACAATCACAGAAATTTCAAAAATTGGTTTGGTAAGAGGCCTACCACAAAAATTGTTTTCATGTCCTGAGCATTGTGTTTCCTGTTTAAAAGGAAAACAACATAAAAGCTCTTTTAAGTCCATTGAAGAGTCCAAAACAACCCAGTGTTTGCAAATGCTGCACATGGATTTGTTTGGCCCAGTTCAAGTCATGAGTCTCAAAAAGAAGAAATATTGTTTGGTTATTATTGATGACTTTTCTAGGTTTACATGGACTTTCTTTTTACACTCAAAAGATGAGACTGCAGGCATTTTGCAAGACTTTGTGACACAGGTTGAAAAGCAATTTGACCTTCCAGTAAAAGTCTTCAGGAGTGACAATGGCACAGAATTAAAAAATAAGGAGTTGGATGCCTTCTGTGTGAAGAAAGGGATTGTAAGGCAGTACAGCATCCCTAGAACACCAGAGCAAAATGGGGTAGTTGAAAGAAATAACAGAACTTTGATTGAAGCTGCCAGGACCATGCTTGCTGATTCAGGTTTGCCATTAACTTTCTGGGCAGAGGCAGTAAACACTGCTTGCAATGTCCAAAACAGAGTTTTGATAAACCCCAAGCACAAAAAGACTGCTTACGAAATTCTGTATAAAATCAAACCACTGATCTCATACTTCAAGGTATTTGGCTGCCCATGCTTTATTTTGAACTTAAAAGATTCCATTTCAAAATTTGCAGCCAAAATTGACTGTGGTTATCATCTGGGATACTCAACCACTGCCAAGGCCTACAAAGTGTTTAATACACGGACCAAGGCAGTGGAGGAGACCTTGAATGTAAAGTTCAATGAACTTTCATCAATGAAAATCCCAGCAAATCCTGCAGATCTGTTTGATCTTGATAAATTCACTTTTGAAAATACTGTTGTCAAGACTAACAGTGCAGGTCCATCAGAGGATTCATCACCAGACTATGGGTATGAGATCATCATTCCTCAACAAAAGTCTACCAAAATGGGAAGAGCAGCAGATGTTCAAAACAGCTGTCAAAGCTCAACCACTGCTACCTCAACAGTTGTTGACCAAAGTAGCCCATCAACCACTGCTTCCACATCTACAAACACTGCTGACAAAAGTCCCCAAACAGTGGATAAAAGTCAGCATGTGTCCACACCATTACCTCCTATTCCACCACCTTTTGAAGCCACTGCTGGATCATCAAAGTCACCAGCAGTGGTTAGTTCAGATGATACACATTTGCAGCCTTCACCAACAAATGCCATCATACCATACCAAGGAGATTTAATCTTCTTGAGATCTTATCCACCTGATCAAATCATTGGCAACATCAATGAAGGGGTGCTTACAAGAAGCCAAACCCAAAACATTTGTCGTTTTGCTGGTTTTCTATCACTCCATCAGCCAGTCAAGTACCAAGAGGCACTGAAAGACAACATCTGGGTAGAAGCTATGCAAGAAGAGCTCCAACAGTTTAAAAGACAACAAGTATGGGAGCTTGTACCACTGCCAGAAGATGTAAGTCCCATTGGCACAAAGTGGGTCTTCAAAAACAAAACTGATGAAAGGGGTATTGTTGTCAAGAATAAAGCCAGGCTTGTGGTTCAAGGTTACAGACAGGAAGAGGGGATTGATTGTGATGAAACATTCGCCCCTGTAACAAGATTGGAAGCTATAAGACTGTTCCTGGCCTTTGCTGTCAACCACAACATGAAGGTGTTTCAAATGGATATCAAAAGTGCTTTCCTCTATGGTACAATTCAAGAAGAGGTGTATGTCTGTCAACCTCCAGGTTTTGAGGATCCATTTTATCCAGATCATGTCTACAGGCTGAACAAAGCCTTGTATGGCCTGAAACAAGCACCAAGGGCTTGGTATGAAACTCTTTCCACCTTTCTACTCTCAAATGGTTTCAAAAGAGGTACCATTGATAAAACACTGTTCCTAAAATGGAGAGGAAAGGATTTAATGATTGTCCAAATTTATGTGGATGACATTATTTTTGGAAGCACATGTAATACAATGTGTGAAGAGTTTAGGGAACTCATGACAGCTGAGTTTGAAATGAGTGCAATGGGTGAGCTGCAATGCTTTCTTGGTCTCCAAGTTCAGCAAATGCAAAATGGAACTTTCATTCATCAAAGCAAATATGCCAAAGAACTTTTGAATAAATTTGATATGAATGATTGTAAACCATGCAGCACACCCATGGCAACAAATAAGCTTGTCATGTCTGATGAAAATGATGAGCTGATTGACCAAACACTTTATAGAAGTATGATTGGGTCTTTACTGTACCTAACTGCATCTAGACCAGACATCATGTTTGCAACATGTGTCTGTGCAAGAAGTCAATCAGCTTCCAGAAAATCAAATCTCATTGCTGTAAAAAGGATCTTCAGATACATAAAAGGTGCTCCCACACTTGGTATCTGGTATCCAGCTAATGGGAATATCAAGCTTTCAGGTTTCTCAGATAGTGACTTTGCTGGATGTAACACCACAAGGAAGTCCACTTCAGGAGGGTGCCAGTTTCTAGGTGATTGCTTAGTTTCTTGGCAAAGCAAAAAGCAAGCAGCTGTTTCAACATCCACTGCTGAAGCTGAATACATTGCTGCTGCAAGCTGTACAGCCCAACTCCTGTGGCTTCAAAATCTGTTGCTGGATTTTGGTATCACTGCCTTAAAGACACCACTCATGTTGGATAGCCAGGCAGCAGAAAATATCATCAAAAATCCAGTCTCCCATTCAACCACCAAACACATCGACATCAGACATCACTTTGTGAGGGATTGCTATGAAAAAGGTTTGATTTCTCTGCATCATGTTCCAACTAAAGACCAACTGGCAGATGTGCTCACAAAAGCATTAGATACTGCCACCTTTGAAAGCTTGGTCTCTAGAATTGGCATGCTAAACATGGAGTAACAGGCAACATCTTGTTTCTCTATGAATAAAGGCATTAAAATGTTTTCAGAAAATAAAAAATCCATCCTTAAAAATAGTTAAAAATGAAATTTTCATTAAAATCCTAAAAGTCTGCCATATCCACTGCTTGTTCAAAAGTCTGCTCTACTTCAAAATGTCTGTCCACTGCTGAAAGCCATCCCCTGTCCTCTCATTTCCTTGATAAACACTGTTGTTCAAAAGCAGTGTCTTATCCACTGCCTCCATTTGTTACCGTTGTAACCACTGCCTTCATTAGTAACTTTCATAAAAAGTATTGTCCTTCATTTCATCAGAGGTTGGCATGTGGGCAGTACATAGTGGTCAGACCTTTTGTAACCGCTGCCACGTCAGCATTCACTTTCACTCTATAAAACCCCCACTTCACAACAAAAACAGGGTTTTACTATCGAATTGAATTCTCAAAAATTCTCTTCTCAAAGCAGTTTTTCTTCAAATTCTTTCACAACTTTCTTCGATTATCATCACCAAAATGACAAAATCGAAGTCATCTGCAAAACCCACTTCCAAATCAACATCAAAACAAGCCTCTCAAAAGGCAAAACCCGCTGAAATTCCACACAAACCATCTCACAATCTTCTGGGTCTCCTCACAAAACCCTGCACTACAGATGTTTTCGATTCCATCCTTGCTACCATCTCCGCATCAAAGTACAAAACTTTGTTAACAACGGATGCACCAATTTACTTGACAACCCAAAGAGAGTTTTGGAAGAATGCAACCCTTGAAAAACAAGGAGACACAGTAATAGCCATCAACTCTTCTCTAAAGGGTAAAGTCGTCAAGATTACAACACAATCCATCTCAGAGGTCTTTCAACTCGACGATCAGGAAGGCAAAATTACTTTTCCCAAAAACGAGTTAAAAAATGATTTTCTGGAAGGTAAAATTACTTCCCTTCTGAAACAAGGTTTTTATTTTATACCCTTCTAATGTGTGTTTCAAACAAAACCACTGCTTTTAATGAAATACCATTAAAAATTCAAAATCTGGGATATGCTATTCTTCATGAAGAAAATTTTAATTATTCCCGGGAAATTTTTAATGTTCTGGTTAAAAATGTTGAAACAAAATCATTCTTACTGTTTCCAAGATTTCTAAGTTATTATTTTTAAAAGAAATTCAGTAAGAATGATATTTCTGAAATAAACCAAGGTGACTCTTTACAAATGCACAGCTTAACTGCTGAAACTTTTACAAGAATGTCAACACCTTGCAAAACACAAGCAGAGGTGCCTGAGCAGAATTTAGCAGCTCCCACTGCTCCTCAGGTATCTGCTGCTGAGCCCACTGCTCAAGGTGATCAAAGTAGCAAAACAACTGCTTTGAAACCCACACCTACAATCACCAAAAAGCCAACAAAAAGAAAAACTCAAAACCCCCCAAACCCATCAAAAAGGCAACTCTGGAGGATGAGATACCAGAGCAACTGCCTGTGACAAAACAAAAGTCACAAGAAACCACTGCTGCTTCTTCCTCACAGCAGTTGGTACAAATATCTCAACCCATAACCGAACCTCCTCCTGCTTCTTCTAAAAAAGAACAGGTTGTACACATAGGGACTCCACAATATGATGATCTGGAATCACTCGCTTCCATCATCCACAGCCCAATGCCCGGGGCAAATTCTCTTTCTACACCAAACATCACATCCACAATTCCCCCACCAACTAAACTTCTGTTGGATGCAATTGATTTGAATCAGGCACTAACCAGTCCTTCTCAATCACCTATCAATGAGAACATGCCTCAACAAATGACTGGGTCTGATGTATCAATCTTTGCTAACCCACCAACACAACCTGAGGAGGTTACACCCCTTGAGTTACAAGTAACTCTTGGTTGTATTCCAAGTGAAGCAGCCACTACAAATGTTGAACCCACTGGTTTACATCTGGACAGTGGTTACATCAATAAGACTTCCTTGGAGGCAATTCCTTACATAGCACCTCTGCCAACCACCAGTGGATTTGTTTTAACCACTGGCAACATCAAAAGGTTGTCAAGTGTTGAAGGAAGAAGACCCCAGTACCAAGAAAAAGGGGCATTAGTGGTTAATGTTTGGAGTACACTCCCTACCTCAACCATTGATAAAACCACTGTTAGTGGGAAATCAGATGATCCCATTAAATTGGGTGATGGTTTAAAATATATGGATTTGACGGAACGAGTTGACAAACTGGATACAACTGTTGCAGATATCAAAGACATGCTACAACAGTTGTTGAAAGTACAAAAGATGCAATCCACTGCTGTTCCACCTCAAGCACCTACTCCACCACAAGCACCTGCTACAAATGAGCTCTGGAATCTATTTCAACCTTTTCTCCAACAACAAAAACAAATGGCTGATCAGTAACATGAAATACATGTACAAAAGCTGAGAAACATTATGGAGTCTAGGTTCAAGAACACACAAGCAGACATCAAGGCTCTCAAGGCCCATTTATTCAATACCACTGGCACTGCTCCTCCAACAGTTCTCTTTATTGATCAACTTCCCCCAGATAATGCCAAAAAGGGGGAGAAAATCCAGGAGTGGAAGAAGAAGGGAATAGATGATGGTCTTTACATTGAACCAGAAAAGGATACTATGACCAGAAATATTCCCTTGCCAGATGGTAGGAAAAAGGTTGATGTTACCCAAAATGCACTTGATGAAGCTATAGAAAGTGTAAAAAGGGACAGAGAGGCAAAGGATATGTCAAGGTGGAATGAGGAGAAAAGAGCTTACATGGAGCTGAATGCGCAGGGTTGTTTTGAGCCAAAGGATGCTAAAAATCCTAAGCCAAAAAGAAATCCCACTACAAAAGTGAGGGAACCCAAGTCCATCCCATCGAGACTCACAAAGCATACTCCAAAACCACCATCCAAAAGCCTTCAACATCAAACCTCCACCCAAACAGCTGTTGTAACTCCTGCTGTATCAACTACTGCTGGCACTTCAGAGGTTTCAACATCTGTTATCACTTCAACACACACCACTTCAACACACACCACAACCACTTCCTTACCACCATCACCACCAAAAACAACCTCACCACCATCGCCTCCTGTAAAAAAGCAGAACACAACAGATGTTACAACATGTGCTGTAATGACAACAGTGGTTGAAACACCAGTTGTTTCAACAGTTGTTAGTCAATCACAAACCACTGCCACTCAAACTACCACCACTGTTCCAACCCAAAGCATCATCAGTCCCTCCTCAAACGAAAAGGAGAAGACTAATCCTGAAAGATGATGACACTTCACCACCACCAACATCTTCAAAATCTTTGTCAGTTGTCACAATACCAAAGACGGTTCCACTCTCATCAGCTCCTGCACAACAATCAATCCCTGTTATTACTCCTGCTGGTGTCCAATTTCCTCTAGAACTTGAAGCAGTTAGAGAAGAAATCAAATCTTTCTACTATGAGGATGACCCTGCTAAAAGGAGATTGCCATAAGTTGAAGGATATCCAAGGCCAAACAATATTGAAGAATATTTGAAAGTCAAAGCTAAACAGGCAGAGGATATCTCAAAAAGAAATGCACAAGGAAAATCTGATAGAGAAATTCAGCAGAACTATCAATTCTTGCTCACACAAGTCAGATCCCTGGAGCAATTTGCAAAGAATGTATGTCAACAAATCTCAGAGAGAGCAGATGAAACTCTAAGAAAAGACTACATTGAGAGCATCATAGCAACAAAGAAATATAAGGGAGATAAGCACATGTACAAGGAGTGGACCATCCCTGAGCTCGAGCAAGAAGCAGCCAGGATTCAAGAAATGATAAAGAATAAGGTCAAACACACTCCTCCAGAATGGTCAAAATACAAAAAGAATGTGCCTGGAAAATCACTTGAGCTAAAGAGAATGAAAGAGGAGTTAGTTGCTGCTGATTATGGGTCTAAACATCAAGTGGCAAGATGGAAAGAAGATACAGTCAGGGCCACCTACAAAAGGTTGGAGGAATTAAGGAAGAAAGATCCCATAGTTCCACAAAAACCTGACTATCCTGAAGCAGAGGTTTCAAAAAGACCATCAAAGCTGCAAATCAGGAGAGCCACTGCTCCAACTGGTGCAGCCATCTATAAAAGAAGGTCACACAAACAGTCGGGGTGCTAAAACCATTCAAGAGCTCATAGAAGGAGATGCCCTTGTAAAAGAAGGCATCAAGAAAATGATTGTAGAAACTCTTGGTTTGGATCAACCTGCTAGTACTGCTCAGACAGTCATCAATAGGCCAGCTTCACCAAACACCTCTTCAAATAAAAATCTCCCAAGAAACCCACCAGGCTCAAAAGTACTAAAGTGGGAAACTGACAAACAGACCCATGTATTGACTATGATCAGGTCTGGTGGAGAAGTGAAGAAAATAACAAGGGAACAAGCTCTTGGCCTGAGTCTTGAAGATATGCAGGATCTCCTTGATCTTCCACTTGGTAGGGATGAAGATGACACAGATGCCCTAGACTTTGAGTTACAGCTTAAAGGTCAGATAAGGGAACTGTTGATGAGGCAATAAAGTTCCACAATAATGAAGAGTTTTGGCATTATCTGTTCCAGGGGGAGATTGTTGGGATTGAACCCTATCAAAGGAACAGATAATTAAAGCCAAAACTGGATCAGAGCAGTGGATCCAGAATAAGCAGATGTTACATACAAGTCTCTCCCCTTGAAAGTGATTTCAACATCTGCTGACCTCCTATCTACTGATCGTGCAAACTGCTGACCTCCAAACTGCTGATCAAGTAAAGGCCTGATGAAAGACTAAAGCTCTGCTGATTCAATCTACTGCCTTGAGTCAAGCACTGCTGATCCGGAACAAGTACTACTGGGTTCACAGCAGTGGATGGATGCAGCAGTTATTAGATGTCTTTTATATTATGAAATGTAATAGCAGTAGTTAGCATAGCGGTGTTTGTATTGATCAGGGGTTAGATTTTGTTAGGAGGTTAGATGTCACGTTCATGGTGACGTCAGCTTAGATGCTCAGTGGTTTGCTAGTGCCTATAAATAGAACAATGCTCTGTACTGTTCTATTAGCTCTTTGCAAAATCGTCTTCTCTGAACGAACAAACACTGAGCTCTGGCTGAGGGGGAGTTTGTATTCAACATTGCATTGTAATCGTAATTGAAATAAATTCAATCTTTCGGTTCTTTGTGAAAAGTGTTTGATCAAAACAATACTCTCATTTGATTGTATGCAAAGTTTGTTTCCATCTTAATTTCGCTGCACAACTCATCCATCTTCATTCTAATTCAAACGTAAAATACAATCAAAACCAAACTCAGATCCAACATTCCCAAGCAAAACAAGAGAACAGAAGGCTGAACACGCCCCGTGCTCAGTGAGCACGGGGGCGTGCCCAAGTGTCAGCATAAAAGACAAAGTTGTAGAAGCTTCCATCGCCCACCATGGGGCCGTGCTCAGCTGACACGGGGCCGTGGTCAACTATAAGATTCGCAGAATCCAGGCTAATCTTGATAGTACAGATATGCTTCTGCACATGGGGTCGTGCTCAGCGGACACGGGGCCGTGGTCAACTAATAAAGACAGAGAAGGTTGTGGACATGGGGCCGTGCCCGAGCTTCTGTTCAGCCTATAAATAGGAGTGCTTGGCTCAAGCTCAAACCATCCCTTGGCACACCACCTCTCTCACACTTCACCCACCACCCACCACCACCATAACACCATCATCCACCACCATCATCCATTGTCCATCATAGAGTGTGTGAGTCGTCTCGGGATCCAAGATTGATCGTAAGAGTTCTTGACAATCAAGGCCATGTTTGCCTAAGTCTCTTACATCACTTGGTGAAGACAAAGTGTCCAGTGTAATACTTTTTATTTTTAATCTTTTTGCACTTTTTAATTGGTTATGTATTAATGACTTTAATAACTAGTTTCTTATGTTGAAGGTGATTCTTCCTTATCGTTTGTCCGTGGTGTCTTGGCATTATTTTACTGTCTATATAAAATAAAAGATTTTCACCATTCATATCTCCACGGTCTATATGGAGGTATGTTGGCTACCTGGTCGGGGGTTAAGAGAACGGTTTGGTAAGAGTCTTGCCATTGTTCAGTGTATAGATCCTGCAAAGGACCTGGGTCAAATTTAGTAGGACCTCCTTCAATACTTAACGGTATTGGATGGCGGGGGTCCAAACTCTTTGATCCCCTCATAAGTTAAACTACTATTAATATTTTAACCCGGCTACTTAGGACTGTATCCCTGCTGACTCAGACTACTTAGCCGAGGGTAACGTCACCTTCAAAAGAGGGGCCTACCACATTATGCATTAATAACTTAATTAATTATCTTTCAATAATCCGACCCTTTAGGATTGTATCCTTGCTGACTCAAACTACTGGGTTGAGGGTAACGTCACCTCCAAAAGAGGGGCCTACTACAATAACTAAGATAATATCTTAAATAGTGCAAAAGTGCGAAAAAAATCAAAGGTTACACTAAACACGAGTCGGAGCCAAGTGATTCATCTTGTCTATCTGTTTTTATTTTATTTTTATTTTTCAGCATTTTAGTTAGTTTTTATTTTCTTAGTTTAAAACATTTTTCTAAACTTTTGATTTGATTAGACGTTGAGGATAAACCGGTATTAAAAGCTCTTGTGTCTTTGGACGACCTCGGTATCTTACCAACACTATACTACGCTCACGATGGGTGCACTTACCCATATGTGTGTTTAGTGTTAGTAAATATCGTGTTTTATAAATTTTAAACTTGGCTAAAAAAGTGTAAAAGGGCTTAAAATAAACTTAAACTTATATACACACTTCACACGCATCAGAAACACTCACGAAAAGTGTTTCTGAGTTATCAAAAACGGTTTTTAATAAGCAAACTGGTATTAATAATTACATTAATATCATTGAGGCAACTAAGAAAGAGCTAGCCGAGGCGAAATGTGAGCATGAAGCGATCAAGCTCAAATTGGAGAGTTACTCAAACTCCCGATATGTGCTTGATCACATCATTGACGTTCAACAACTAAAGGGTAATGTTAAAGGCGTTGGGTATAAGTCGTGTCCGCCTCCTTTGAGACACAACTATACCAAGATGCCCGATGAGGAAGAAATGCCGCGTTTTGAGCCAACTGTACCTCTTGATTATGAGGAAGTTACAACTGGCTTAGGGTTCAAAACGGACAATTCATCGGAGGGCTCATCTGATAGCAAGGAAAAGTCATCATGTGCTTCAAATCAAAGTCCTCCAACCATTGAGGACTATGATTCTTCGGATGATGAATCAGATGTGAGTGATGAGGATAAATCTCTTGACGATAGAAAAGGAGTAGAAGTGCCTTTTGAGAATCACATTCTGTGTGATCCTCCTACTCCTGCTGTGCAATCAACTGGTGCTAAACAAGAGATAAATCCTATCACTGAGACAGTGTCTACCATTAAAAATGATAATGTGTTGTATACTTTGGTCGGTGATAGTAAAATTTATTCAGACAAAGATTTTCCAATAAAAAACGTCAATCAATCCTTGATTGATAAAGTGTTTGAAGATAATACAACTAAGGGTAAAGGGATCCCGAGAGTTTCAGTAACTCAGTGTGATCCGATTCCAAAAGCTGAAGTTACCAGAAAATTTGGAAATCAAAATCACCAACGAAGCAACAACCTATCGTTTTTAAGGGTAAACATCAACAACAACGAGCTCAAAATTCTAAAGGTTCACAACCGAAGGTTGAGACCAAAGGAGCTCGCTTCAAGAAGAAAAACAATGATGTTAAATTTATAGCATCCATGGGTACTGATAAAGTTGAGACTTTTGAAAATAAATCCAATACTGAGTTTGTTCTAAAGGTCAAAATTTTGAAACGTAATAGTGATAACAATTACACCCAACACACAAACGGGTGTGAAGCTAGTACCTCGGGGTCTACAAATTCAACGTCAGGTCCTCGAACAGAATCTCCTAATTTTGTTTAAAGGAGATCATGCTTTAAATGCGGGGAGTTTGGCCACATTATCAGAAATTGCACAAACTCTCCGAAACCAAATTTTGTAGAAAGAGCCCCTTCTGAACAAGGTCACCAACAACGTCGTCTTGTGTCACCAAAAGCTGACAAACGCACTGTTAAAGAACAGGAAACAAAACAACGGCGTAAAAATGTGAAGGTGATCGAAAAGGCTGTAAAAACGGAAGTAAAATCTGTTAATAGGAAACCTAGTTTGTCACAACCATTAAAACCAGAAAGTGTAAATAATACACAAACTGGTAAAAGGAAACAGGCTTGGATACCGAAAACAGGTGAGGATTCAGGGGGAGGCTTGCAATTTAAGGACCTTCAAGAAATTGAAATTACATTTCTTGATTCTCAGGGGCGACCCAAGTCTATGAAGGCTTGGGTCCCCCTCTCCAACTAATCTCTGAGTGAGTGTGCAGGATGTTCCAGGAAGAACTATCGATAGTCATCGGATTGTTGATAGTGGAGTGTCCATGCACAAGATCGGCGACAAAGAAATTGTTGCCTTTGATGGAGAGAAAAAGTAAAGAAGACAGAATTGTCTGTCGAAAGAAATTGAAAACCTTCGACAAAATGAAAATCATACCAAAGTTTGATTGTTCAAGGCTTTAATCGGGTCACCGGGATAGATTCAATCAAAATGTACACACCTGCAGCACGTCTGATGATTCAAAATCAACAAGATGAACGTGTAGTGTACATTTCTTCGCGGTGTGATTGAAGAAAATGTGTTTGTTGAACAAACCAACCGGGTGTGCGGATGCCTTGGCGTGGATTGAACAACCGCACACTACTTCTGAAAGAGAAAGACAAAGACCTTCGCTGGTGCAATATGGAAGACCAGCCTGACCCAAAGGTTTATAATCTTGTTGCTGTGAAGAGATTTTTCAGAAAATTGAAGTAGCTACAAAATCGACTTTGAAATCCACAATGGGTGGATATCCAGTTTGGGAGAGCACTCAGATTCCTAGCAATGCATGAAGCAGTTGCAGGATACGGTTTCGAATTTCTAATCTCTCCTATACTTGTCGATATTTAAGCTGCTTTATGAATTATTATCATCTCGTACAACACTCTTTGGCCAGACACGTTGAACTCGAATATCACCTCACACGTGATTGTTTCAATATGAAACTCGTCAATGTTGTCATGGTCCACACCGCTTACCGACGTGCCAACTGATTTTTCCAAAATTCTATAAATCTTTTCTGATTAAAAATTAATTTTGGTAAACGGCATTAAAGTAAAACATGAGTTAACCGACATCGGGAAATCCTTTTTGTAAATATCTTTGTGTCTTTTAAATTTATCTTAGTTTGTTGTTTTTAGGGGGAGTAAATCCAAATTTGAAAAATTCAAAAACAGTGAAAAATTTCAAAACGCAAAAACATTGGAAAAACAAAAATGAGTTTCCTGGCGAGAAAAAGAGAAAATGATAGTACATCAGTGGTCTGTCTAAACCTCTTTTGAAATGAACTTGAAAATGAAAAATATGTTAAGCAGCTAGATATAAGATGTATCGGTAGGCTCACAATCATTTTAAAGTGTGCAGGGTGATATAAACCTTAAATCGACTGAAAACCAGGTGGAAACCGCACATTGGCATATGGTCTTAGTACCAAAATTTCGTTTGAGAGATTGCCGAGGTTCTGAGATATGTGGTCTTTATGCTGTTTATCATCTGGGTATCATGGTTGTTTCTTTTACCGAAACAAACGGAGACGAAGTCTAGATCTTCCATGATATCATACATACGTGTACATTTTGCATACGACCTCAATAGTGATCAACAATCACATGTCCAAACAAAATAAGTGATAATATATCACAGCTTTCTTGCAGGAGTCAAGTTCGTCTCTTTGCTGTACGTTTGTACTGACCTGTTCACGGACTTGCTCCTGTGCCCTCATGCATATGAAAATCAAGTTCCTTATCAACAAAGTGATTCTATCACATAGGGCTTGTTTTCAATCAAAATAAGTGAGTTTCTCGCATCTTTTATATGGTCAAACAGATGATAAACGGTATACTCACCGGTAAGATGAACTCTCGTGCATACCTTGATACGGGAATGTGTCGTGTGTGGATGAACACGGGTCGGTAAGTATAAATCATACACTAATCGTATCCCCTCGCCATGATTACATCTAATAAGTTGAGCTTATGTGGACAACAATACCGATAATCGTTATAGGATGCTTATCTAAATGTTAACTAAATGAACAACAAGAGCGTTTTGGCGTGACCGTACACTGATACGATTCTCTTACCCTCGAAACTCGCAAAAAGAATGTCTGTAAATATTTGTTTACTGCTTTCGGTTTTTGTATCTCTGAATATATTTATTTATTGCTTTCCGTCTTTAAGTTTGAAATATTGAAAAATTCCAAAAAGATTTTAAGTGTGTTTTAATATAAACTTTAGGGTAAATTACATTTTTCGTCCTTTATGTTTGTAGCGGGTTGCAATGGATGACCTTTAACTTCAATAATTACAATCACAATCCTTTATTTCGAAAACTCATAACACATTTCATCCTTTACCACTAACCAGGTTAATCTTACAAGTTAAATCTAGTTATGTGCAACACACATGTGGGCATTTGAGTAATTTTACCCCTATTTAGTTACATGAAATAGAAGAAAATATATTAAATCAAAAATCTCTACCCCTTTCTCTCTCCTTCTGAACCCTCTTTCCCCCTCTCTCTCTAACAAACACTACACAACCTACCACCGCCACCTGTGACCACCATTGCTGCCGGAATAACATCAAATCCGACCCATCTTCATCTCCTCTCACTCTCTGGCCAACAAATCCGTGATGAACGAAGGCGGCGGCGGTGTGGTGTTGTGGTATTCCGACGGAGAAACCCTAAATCAGGCCGCCATCTCAAATAACCTCCTCCGCCGCCATCTACGCTGGTTCCGACAACTGGTAATCCAACGACTACCTCTGAAATGACCATTTTGGTTTTTGAATCTCTTTTGATGTTCTTCTCTGCGTCCGTTTTGAAGCCAAATAGATGGTCCATTGGTGGATTGAGTGGTGATTGTTTGAAGGAGAGTGCTGAAGATAATGGGGGTTGTTGATGAAAAGGATTTTGCAGAGTAAGTTTTTTTTAGATCTGGGTTTTAGAGGAGATGAAAAGGATTTTTGGGGAGAGAGAGTTCTTTTGAATTTTGAAGATAAATAACAATTTTGTATTCTGCAAATTGGGAGTTTGAAGATGAACATAACAATAACAAGATCTAAACCAGTTTAGAGAGTTGGGGATCTGGATGGAGGCGGAGGTGGTGGCGTGGTGTGGCGGATCTGGTGGTGGTGATGTTATACGTCGGCTGGATTTGGTGGTGATGGGTTTGTGGTGGCCGGATTCGGTGGTGGTGGCTGGGATAAGGTGGTGGTTGCGATAAGGAGTGGGGGGATAGTTGACCAGGGGATTTATGTGAACTACATATATATATATTTTTTTACTTTTTTAAATAAACGAGTAAAATTACTGATTTACCCTCATGTGCAAGTCACATAACCAGACTTAACTTAAATTTTTAACTTGGTTAGTGTTAAAGGACGAAAGGTGTAATGAGTTTTCCAAATAAAGGATTGTGAATGTAATTATTGAAGTTAAAGGCTATCCGTTGCAATCCGGTACAAACATAAAGGACGAAAAGTGTAATTTTTCCTAAACTTTATAAAAGCCAAAAAGATTTTGCTTCTAGTTTTTTTTTATTGATCGATATTGGAACTCGAGTCTATCCTACCCAAAATCCTGATCGTAAGCCGGAAAACAATTGCATCTTCATAAACAGTCGAAGTTAACGATTTTTGAAAGTTAAAGGATTAAAATTGATCATTTTCTAAACTTTTAAACTGTTGTCGGTCGGTGTTTGATTGAGATTTGATCTCATATGTGTCGTTTGTTTAATTTGTCTATATTCTAAGCGGTTGTTCTCATTACATGTTTAGCTTTCTTGTATGTGCAGATGCAACATCAGAATCAGCTAAAGGCGAAGAGAACGTGTCAGATGACAAGCCGTTAAGTGAAGACACGACATTGATGCAATCAGAAGATCAAGATGATTGAGTTGCAGTTGATCACTTTTCAACACCACAAGGATCTAAAGTTTTGAAGATCAAAAGATTCACGAGCACCATTCAAGGGGAAGTTTGTTGATACACTCTCTATTTGCGACACGTGAAGACCTTTTTTAAAAGATCCGACAATGTGTATATCGAACCATCACGAGTAGCGTCCAAGGGGGAGTTTGTTGGTACACTTTATGTGGACGCGACTCAACTCGGTTCGATTCGGTTCGGTTCGACTCGGTTAGGTTCGGCTCAAGCCCGACGTAGCGACGTTCCTCCGTCGTGCGCCCCAGAGATCGACACGTGAAGTACGGAGAGCCGCGACCTTTTCCACCGACACATCACCATGACATCACCTTAGTGATGTCATGATGATGTCAATGAAAAACTCAAAGCCATGCATGACGAACTCTTTGTGATTTCGTCAATATACATATGACGGACACTCCCTGATTTCGTCAATATGTGTGTGTGGCGAAATCCCTGATTTCGTCACACATGGTTTTCGTCGCATGGGTTTTCGTCATGTTGGCAGTATAAATAGCTAAGTTGTTATCAGTTTAGTCATGAGATTATTGTGAGACTCCACGAGAGCTTAGAGACTTGTGAGAGTTTATTGTACAAGCATTGTGTGTATACGTTTGTGAATGTTCTCATCCATTTAATCGAAGTTAATCTTTGGTTACTTGTTGTTGTTATTTATCTACTTTGTTCGGTTTGCACCGTCACGAGGATTCCGCACCCGCGATCGTGTTTGTGATAAACAGGGAATAGGTTTTCGTATCGGATCCTCCGGGAAAAACGGACCTACATTTATTTTGAATGCCTCCGTTTTCATTAGAACTTATATCGTAATGTTGAGAAAAAAATTTATAAACATCTGCGTATTAAGTTTTATTTTTAGGTTAACGAACAAAAGTAATTAGAGAAAAATAAAATCTAATGATAAATGAAAAATAGTTTTTAATAAATTACATGGATTAAAGGTGTATATATTTTTATAGTATAAACAATAAAACTAACCAAAGTAATTTGAGAAAAATAAAATCTAATGATAAATGAAAAATATTTTTTAATAAATAAAATGGATTAAAGATGTATATTTTTTTTATAGTAAAAACTATAAAACTGAAAAAAAAAACTTAACAAACTTCTAATGGTATGGTTGCTATCCATACAACATACCAAATTGTCAAGTATGTACATCTGGAAAAAGGGGCTAAATGCAAAAATGAGCTTGTTCGAATAATAATGGTTGAAATATGTATAATGAACAATTAATTTGAATTAAAAACAGTAAAAAGAGAATTGTATAATTATACTGTTTAAATTTAAGTTTCTTATTACAATTCTTTGTTTAATTTAATTTTATAATAGGGAATTCATTACTATTTTTATTTTGGTATAAATGCTTATTCGGAGGCAACAGTAAGTTCAACTTTTTCTCATATCAATTAAGTAAGCTACTTGCGAGGTTATATCATATGTGACAAATAGAAAAAAAGAATATGATACTTAAAGAACAATTCCCATTTTTCAGGATTAAAAACACCATAATGCATAGTAAAACCTGATTTTTTTTTTGAAACAGTGGATTAATGACTTATGAGATGAATAATCACCTGAAAATTGTTTTTTTGCAAAACTCTCATTTTGATTTATACTATAAATGATGAGAGCAAAACCCAAAACCATACATGCAGTGTAGGGTAACATATATAGTGGAGTCTTTTTTTTTTTTTTTTTTTTCAAATGTTTAGCTTGTTATGGTATTCCATTTCATTATATAGTGAGCACTATATATAAGCCAACACTTACCACCACAAGTTGTCCATTGCCTGTTTGTATTGCTTTGCCGATACAAGACATGTTTTGTCATATCTTGGCCCTCTAATATGCAGCCTAACCCGTTCCTCAGTGTATCATTGTATATGTATTTCACTTCATTTTTAACTTTGACAAAATTCATAGCCTAATTCCGGATCACTTAATGCTACCATTTTATGAATTTATGGGTATCTTAATAAAGAATAATCAACAATAAAATAAATATGTCAGTGAAACGATATCATGAGTTGTAGGTTTTGATGTATGGTTTGAATGCTAAATGCCACTTTCCATCAGAGTACTGCAGGCATTACATAACAAGCATGATGAATCATGGTATCAGCATATGGAATCGGTGTTAAACTCTTTGGGGCCGTTTGATTCGCGAAATCCTTTGAAATTAAGATGAAATTGGAACTAATTTGGTTGAAATATAATGTTTGGTTGCAACACACATAATGGAATTTTAATTTGAATATATTCCACCATTTATTGAAATGTGAGAATCTTTTATTACCTTTATGTAATTTCAACTTTCCAAATTTTCACAGATGGTTCAGACGGTTGAAATATAATGCTGTTTGTTTAGCTCTTAACGGAGCTCTTAATGGTTTGGAGACCTCTTACTGGTTCAGCACTTAATGGTTCAGACTGTTTGTTTCACGAGCAGGTGTCTTGGTTAAAACATTTGCCTCTGAATGATTAAGCATTATACTGAGTCTGAATGATTAAGACCTCTAATCTGAATTGGTCACACATTTGTCTCTGAACGGTTGAACATTATACTGGCTCTTAATTGTTTAGACCTTTTACTGGTTCAACTCTTAAAGGTTCAGACCTATTACTGGTTCCGCATTTAACCATTCAGATGTTGCCAAACAACCCCTTAATTATAATTAGTTAATAATGTCACCAATAATGCTCATGTTATGCTAAAAGGTTCGTTATGCTATAAGGTTACGGTTTTTTTTTAATGATTAGTCTGAAAAACGTTTAAGAATACATACAACTTAATAGTTGGACGTTAATTCTTTTTATATTTATATCTATCTTTTTTATATTCTTTTGTTCCATTTGACATTGAGAGAACTAGTTTTTTACTATTGCCGCGTTGCGGCGAACGTCTTTTGTTGTTTAGTCTGTGTTTATATGTGTTTTGAAATCACTACGAGCGCGTTGCGCACGGAAACCGTTGACAAGAATAAAAAAATATAGAAAAAAAACACTAAAAGATAACCAAAAGAAAATCAACCAAAAAAGTTGTATGGTAATAATGTTGTTCGTATGAAACCTGTGGTCAGAGTTGAGCAAATGATACTGGGTACCGGTACCGAATTTCCTGAACCGAAAGATCTTAAGTATCAATTCGGTACGACTTTTGGTGTTCCTGGTACCTGTTCGCTACCGTTTTTTACCTTCATATACCGGTACCATAACCGGTATTTTTGGTACTAGTACCGATTTAGTATTGGTTGGCACCGAGCTCATCCCTACCCCTGAAACTAAAAAAAGAAATCATTAAAAGTTGAAGAAAATGAACAAAAAAAGTTGCACGATACCGTTGTTGTTCGTACGACACCCGTGATCAGAGATGAGCAAATGGTACAGAGTAGCAGTACCGAATTTCCCAAACTAAAAGATTTTCAAAATCAATTCGATACCGACTTTTGGTGTTTTCTATACTAGACTGGTGTCGGTTTTTACCTTCATTTATCGATAACCGTACTGGTATTTTTGATACCAGTACCGATTGACACAAACTTATCTAACTTAAAGTAAAGAAGATAATAAAAATAATTAAAAATACTATATTTATTATTATTATTTTCTATTTTGCTACTCTATATTTATTATTATAACCTTCTTTTCTATTTTGCTACTGTTCAATACATTGCTTAATTAATATATAGGAGTTTTGCTACTGTTCAATACATTGCTTAATTAATATATAGGAGAATATAGTGCTGCATGCTTTAGAGCATAAATCATAAGGCATCTAAAGATTATCGATCATAGGGATCATTATATTTTATGTTGATTAATTAGGCCTCGATTATTATCAAATTGTTCGATGGTTATAATAGCTTATCATGAACACCCTTTAGGGAGCTTTATTTTCATATTTTCAAAGAATATTCTTATGATATTGCTTCTCTTATCCGCATCTGAAGTGGGGTTCTCTGAATTAGAATGTTAAAAAGGTCACGATGGAAGCTTATGTACGTCAAACAATCACTAATTGCATCTACACCAGATAAAACAACATAATATCAAGTAAACAACCCAACAAATAAAAGTAAAAGTAGCACGTCGATGAACCTCTCGTGTATTAACAGTCTCATGACCTTCCAAAGTAGAGGTCATGGGTTGAGTTTTGCTAGGACCAAAAATGTTCTGGGTTAAGCCAGGGATTTTTATCCTAGTGGACTTACGGGCGGTGGTCGGGTTTCCTCTAGAATGGTGTCGGGCCGGGTCACCTTTTGCCACTGGGTTTAACTGGATGATCGGGCTTTTGTTGTTCGTTAAAAAAACAAAAAAGTAAAAGTAGCCAAACATGATGCAATTGCTCAAAGATCTATTTATTTATTTATTTATTTGATACTAGTTAGTTAATTAAGGCACCCTTTTGGTAAATCAAGTTAATGATACATATTAGAAGAGTGTTTAGTGATAGAATTTATAATGGATTCAGCCCTGAGATGAACAGTGGTGCAAGAAGGAACACGCACCTCTTCATGACCATGATCATCATCATCAAGATCACTCAAAGTAGTGTAGGTTCTAGCTAGTTGTGCTTCACTAAGCAACTGCCTTAGTTCCATGGTTTCTTTTTTAAGCCTATTATTTTCTTGAATAACTTGTTCATGAGTTTCCAAGAACCTGTTCAGCTTCTCCATAAGTCCATGGTTCTCATTCCTGAGCCACATAACATGGGTGCACAGCTCATCTAACTGCTTCTGTTTCCTCATCCTGGACCTTCGAGCTGACTCCCGGTTCGATATCATCCTCCTTTGCTTCCTTTCATTGATGATGCTTGTATGGTTCTCATCAGCTTCATCTGAAGCACTTGAGTTATTGTAACTTAAAGAAGAAGATTGTGGACACAAAGCAACCAATGGTATTTGAGGAGTTGAACTAGGTTGATGATAATAAGGCAAATTTGTCAAAAAATGGGCTGAAGATGACATCTCGTTTTGGAATGAAGTGAAGTTTGTAGAGATGTTAAAAGAAGGGTCTTTATATTCAGGGGCTAAACAGTAGTTTCTTGCCATATCTCAGCTGGAATGTGTTTACGATAAATTGATATGCAGACGATTATATTAGGTGAGTGATCATATGAAGAGGATGGGGATAGAATAGAAGAGGAATGAAGGGTTTTATAGGAGGTGAAAAAGTGGCTAATATGAAGCAAATAGTAAGTTTAATGTCTTTGGCTTACGATAGCAAGAGGGGTTTGATTTTTGAAAAAAAAACATGACTTTTCAAGAATGATGACTTATGAGTTATAATGGGTATGATGTATCCTTCTTGTGGCTGCAAAAGCTACTTTGTGTAGGTAGGCCCTAATTTGTTCATTTGTAAATAGTAAATACCATGGGAGAATTAGTGGCGAGGCATAATAATAGAACTCTCTTAGCATGTATATATTATTATTACATTTAACTTTAGATTTGCATTTTGGTCCTTTAATCAGAAACGTTGGATGAACTTCTAACCCTACCCATGAACGTAAACATTTTGTAAGACTTTAGTAGCATTAACTTTCCTAAGAGCTTCCACAATATATAAACCTTAATAAAATGACACCAGTGTCATATTATATTTACAAACTTCTTCTAAAAACTCTCATTTTAACTACATACCTCATACTCCACATCATCACCTACTTTTACAATTGTATTAATATATATCAAAATACTTTTATATTACTTTTAGTTTATATTAAGTTTATATTAAAATTAAAGTAAATATCAAAACTAAAAGTAAAAACTAAAAATAAAAACATACATAATCAATAAATAATACATAAAAGAAAAAACATAGTAATACTTAAAAATAAAATATCACATAAATAAAAATATACTACATAAACTATTCTTTATTTCCCATAAGTGTTTGACTAAGTTGTGTCAAATTGTATATATGGTGAGTTTCTTTGTCATGTAAATCCTTAAAACTTTGCAAACGTTTGCTAAAATCACATGTCGATCAATGGCTTGCTGGTGGTACTTTAACATCCTCAATATCGGACCACTTGCTTATAGCGTATCCCTTTTCTGCTAGCGATCATGTTATGTAATATACTGCATGCATACATTATTTCAAATATAATCTTTGCGATCCACATCCTTGTTGGGCCTTGTATGATTTGCAATCGAGTTCGGAGGACATAGAGAGCCCTCTCAACATCCTACTGTCTCATGACGTTATTTGAATCAGCATCTTGAGGCTTTGTGGATAATATAAGGTTTTTATTTTATTTTATTTTTATTTTAGTATTGTGGCCCATCAGGATAAATTCTATCTGCAAGATAGTACCTTTGGTGGTAATCTGTATCGTGTTCACTATAAAATTGCATGGAGGTTCAAACTGTTTATTGCGTCACAGAATATTGATGGCTGATATTTACTTTTAGTAATTTATAGATCATAGACCCCGTCAAGGTAACGCAACCCCTTGAATCCATGCTTATAGTATAATATACACACAAGTCCAACATACTTATTGTAACACCTCGCAAAATCATGTCCGATACAGTGACGACACGTGTCATAAACCCTGTTCATGTTGAAAGATGACTTTGAGGGACTAAAATTTGTCAAACAGTGTAAAGATGTATGTGGAAGGACTAAAAGCGTCAACATGCCAAAGTTGTGCCTCTGATTGACCTCACACGATGTTCGTATTCTTTGATGAATAAATTGACAGACGCAAGAAGCTGTTTGTAATTAAAAATCAAAAGTTTATAAAGCGCTGGGGTTAAACGTGTCAACATGTTAATTCTTACCTCTGAGTGGCCTTTTAACGATCCCGAGACTTTGTAATACTTCATTATACTCTCACGTATATCGGATATTGATTTCGTGAAGTTTCGATGCAAATAAGTGATTGAAGTTGTAGTTTCAAAGAAATAGGGATTAAATGCGTCATCAAGAGAAACTAGTACATTTCGGGTGATCTCGTAACTAACTGGGAGCTTAACGATGTTTATTTTATGACCCAAGACACTTAAAAGTTAACTATGGGGGTTAATAGTGCAATAAACGAAAGTTATTTCAAATTAAAAAGGACCAGGGGCTGAAAATGCAATGTTTGCAAAGTTTTTACCGGAATCATGGTTTGTCGCGGGGCGCGTATGTCCCCTCTGATGTCTACGCGGGCCGCGACAGAGTCACCAGCGACCAAAAAACTGGCAGATGCATGTTGCAGGCTGTCCACCGCCATTGCATGCAAGTTTTCGATACCAGGGACTGTGTTAATGGTTTTTACTGCCATGGGGACATTTGTTTACATCTGGTAACTCCTAATCACAGCTGGAATGATCCTGGAAGCTCTCTTAATCCTATATAAAGGGCCTTGTTTTCATATTTGTTCTTGAACACTTCAAACTTTCACTCTCAATCTTTCTCTGGAGCATCCTGGACCTAAAGGAAGCTCTCTAAGTTCAAATTTTCGTACTAAGGATCTTTGTAAGTGTTCTTAGCCTCTGTAGTTAAGTTTTATTTAGTTTAAGGACCGAAAGTCAAAGATATCGTAATTATACTTTGACTTTTTGATTAATCATTAACGGTCCAGCCATTATTCGAATTGAAAGTGGCTATGTATTGGTAATTAAGTAGGTGATAATCCCTCAAAAGGGCACCTCTTAATTATCACGTGTACGTAGTTAATTGTCGGGTCAAAGTAATTAAAATAAAAGTCAAACGGGTCAGTTTTTAAATAAAACTCATAACTGATAATGTAGAAGCTATAAAATCAGTTTTATCACTTTAATAACTTGGTAAATATTATAAGAACATGTTTAGACATGTTCAACCCGACAATTCTGAGTTTAGGCTCGGTTCGCAACCGAAAGTCGCAAAAGTTGACTTTTGCTTTGACTTTCAGTTCTGACCCGATTTCGCTTAGTTTCTTTGTGCCTTAGGGTTCCTTTGTGACCATATTATATGTTAGTATAACCTTCTAAGGTCATACTACATGGTCACTTAGAAATCATAGTTCATTTGCATGTTTCCATTATTTGCTTAAATTTGACTATTATGCCCTTATGATGTAAAAACGAGATTTTTGAATATATGAGAGGACAAATAACTTTATTACTGATATATAAGTATTTCAAATAAATTTGACATCAGTTTCTGGCCTAAAACTAAAGTTATGCAAGATATCGTAAAATGAAACTTTTTATTAATTAAATTACATTTTTAGCATAAATCATGTTTACACCCAAATTTTGGCACCAAACCCATTACCTACTATTTTGATATTATTTTTAGGGATTTTTGGAATTTTTGGTCAGATTATAAACTGACCATATCGTTAAGTTCTCGTATGATTCGATAAATGACGATAATACCCTTTTTATTTATAAAATGAGATTAACACATGATTAACATGCCAAACCTTCTCCTACTGATGTTATATGATAAGTAAATTATTTTAAACATTAAAGGCTGATCAAAATCTCAGATTTTCATAAACATCTCAAATATCGTCAAATATCGACTTTTACGCTAATTAGACGCATAGTATGGGTTAAAACTATATTTAACACCTAAGACTTGTTACCTACTGATCTTATAAATAAATTTTAATACTTTAACAGTATGTATAAGTCTTGAACTCAGATTTCCAATTTTGTCCTTAAAACATATGTGAAATGACCAAAATGCCCCTACGGTGCATAGTTTGGCCATAAATGGTAAACCTCACATATGTATGATATCTTACTGATGTAACATGATAAAATAAATATTTTTACTGAATGTTTTAGACCAGAACCTCAGTTTACTATAAAACCTCTTTTATAAACTTTAAAATGACCAAAATACCCTCACGGGACTTAAATTGGTTTAAAAATCGTTTTGGGCATAATTGTTGATATCCTACTGATATCATGACATATGTAAAGCATAATAACTTGTGGAAGTTGTACATGACTCATCCGGCTACCCGTTATGCATATACGCGTTCGGTACGGTTTATGTAACTAGTTTGCATAAATTAACCGAAACGGGTCAAACTTTATCATTTTAACTTCAAAATCCAGAATGTATTTAGTTTACCCAATTTATACAAGTCCTCATACATGTTGGGTCTAAATCACCTTCCAATCCGGTCACCGCTTAATCTAGCGTTTCGTGCCGTAAAACCTTTATTTAAAACTAACCGGTCCAAGTTACAACTTAAATAAGACCCATTAGGAATCTAATAGGTTAATAAAACCTTCATTCCAGATTAAGAGCCTCGGTAGAAGTATTTGCACTTGTTTGAGTAGAATATACGGCTAAGATTACAAATTTTACATTTTAAGCTTAGGTAAATACTTTTAACTTATTTTCCCTTACAAGGGCTTGGGATACGGTAAATTATTACCGCTTGGTCGGGTGTAGAAACCTTTTAATCGGAAATGGTTAAATTGCATAATCCCGTTTTAATCGGTGTTGCTTGATAACAAATAACATTAGGGGTTAACAACCGTGTCCTGGATATCCTTGGCTCATATAAAAAGTGTAAATGGCCACGACTTAAGCACGGGGTGTAGGCATACGCCTGTCAGTTGCGTATGTAAAAGATATACTCATTTGCTGGGGTAAACCGCCGTGAGTTTATATTTGTGGTGTGTTTTTAATCTTGCTCGGTTTATTTAATACCGGCCCTAAATGTTGGACAAACATGTAAATCTGATACAAGATTGTTATTAATATAATTATCCCAAGTTATAAAAATATTTGTGCCTTGTGCATTTAAATAAATTTTCATAAATATTTTCAAAAGAGTCGGTTAATTGTATTTACCAGTGTAAACTGACGTATTTTCCAAAAGACTAAGTGACAGGTACCGTTCGTTATTGGCTGGGAGCTCTGGGCGTTAGTTAAAGAATCTTGCAAGTTCTTGACGCTTATAGTCTGTTGAACAATATTTTATATTATGTTTTAGATCCGCCTGTGGATCCTTATACAACCGTCTGTATTATATTTTAATTGCACTTTACTTTCGGTTTGTAATATTAATTTTCCTCCAAGACTTCCGCTGTGCATTAAACTGTGTATGTTTAACTATGACGATATCAACTACGTCACGATACTCCCCGCTGGGCCTACCGGTAATATGTGGAAATATCGGGGTCTGACACTTATATGTTTTTACTTGACGCTATCATATCGCCTTGTGTCCTTGTCCTTTGATGGGTATACATTAAAGCGAACTCCAAGCTTATTGAAGTAGCTAAACTTCAAACTCATGTAGGTAGTTCTTTAACCTCATCTCACACATACATTGGGATGATGTATCACATAACTTTGACACTTCTAGGTTCAACTTCATGATTTCATCTCTAGGAAGTGTAAAATATGAGTAGTTCTTGTGATGTGATCCCAATTGTCGCATCTACAAAAACCTATGTTTCTACCAATGGTAATACTTGCTACCTATGAAATAAATGGGAACTTGTTCATACTAACTTTTCATAAGTTGTAAATATCAACCTGTAACTATTTATGTCTAAGATATTTGTATAAGCACAAACTTGTCGAACTTGTTTGTGACATTTGTTTAAATTGCATTTTCAAACACTAATGATCAGTACACAATTTTTTTATTGTCAACCTTTAAACTACCAGAAACAACTTGTTCCTTTTGATCCTTTTAAGCTAGTTCCCTATTACAACTTCAACTCTAAATGCTTAGTACTAATCTTTTCTTATTGACAAGCTCAGACCAACAACAACTAAGTTGCTATGCTTTTAGATGTTCAGTTTTATGAACTTAAGCATTTTCAACTCGATTGCTTTTTAAATTGAGAAGTGCATTTCACCCTAAGTATCCAGAATTTTTTAAAACCCGGTTGGAACATTCATTCACACCTTTCACTCTCTGCTCGTAAACCAAAACCAACAATCATATCTTTTTATTGATCCCTTAACTACCTTGCACATGTTGTTCCTGTAAAACTACTTTAGTGATATACACAATCTCATTGCCTACCTGGAGAAAATTGACAAAAATGTTAGATATCATCAGATGATAGACTTTTTGTCCAATTGTCAAATCACCTTCGCCCAAAATAGCCAACCTAGAAGTTTTGAAAACTCCATTGAGGGGTTTAGATACATGCCAAGGTTAATGTCAAGAAGGTCACATTTATTTATGTGGTAAACAAGATGTCAATCATCAATAATGCTTTGAAGGTACAAACAGCTTCGCACTTATATGATACAAAAAAATGAGTATTCTTTTTCCCAAAGATAGTATTAAACAAACCATATGAATATCAGATATAATGAAGACAATCATATTCCTACCATACTCAAAAGGCATTTTGATTCTAAATCGAAGTTTTATATGAAGTAATTCTTAAATGTTTAAAAAAAATATTGATTGGGATCAAGTTTCTTTAAGAGTTCAAGATTTGATCCATGGCCTGGTAAGACGTTTGAAGTTCAGTTTCCAAAATATGTACTAAAAGACGTTTGTGCAAATAGGAGACTTGTGCTTTATCCAAGAATTGTTACATCTTATTGCGACATAAACATGGAACCACTTTACTATCCTCTATCCAATAGTCCATTATTTCATGTCAAGGTGCAAGCATATACTGTTTTAACTAACTTAAGAACCTTTAGTGGGTACTATTGGGAGAAGACTACATTGTTTCCCACACTGTTTCTACTAAGAATGCTCTTAGAGGTGAGTTAGATGCACAACTTGGAGAGCGATAACCCATCTCCACAACACTTCATATCCCAATTAGTTCCAACACCCCAAAAACATATCCACAAAAACATCCAAGGGATTGAGTAGGAAATTGAAGCCCTTGCTCAGCGCAAAAGGATTTGAATCCGACAGGGTGTTTACTTCCTAAACACCATCTTTGGCCTTTACCTTAATCCAAACAACTCAAGGATCCTCTCAACATGACCATGTTTAGACACAAGGATATCCACATTCTAATATGATCCTAACTTAAGGATGAGGTTATTGAAAAAGTACGATCTCCCTGGATAGACTTACATTCGCCACCATCTACTATCAAGCAAAGTAGTGATTATAATAACATATTAATCAATGTACCTTTCAGTCACCATACACTCAAGGTACTCATTCTGTAATATCCTCAATTGAAGAAGAATGTGATTGACATAGCATCTCAACTAGAATAGAAGGAGATCAAAACTTTGGACTTCCTAACATAGTGGTTCAATAGATTAAACCATAACTCAGAACATATCATGAAGGCCCCATGCCTAATCCTAAAAAGCCTTATACATTGGAACATAGCAAGGGTCTGGTATCACATCAAGGGTGAAGAGCCAAATTTTGATGAATGACCGGCTACATTTTTTTATCTTATTCTAGAATTATAAAAATAAAAAGTCTAAGTATGTGAAATCAAAGGTTCCCTCACCAAGATGAGGGAGAAATGCCATCACAATGCCATTTTCAATACTATATCATTACTAACCCAAATCCAGAGCCAAACACATACCTAAACATGACTTGTGTAGACATGAACTACTTTCTAACCAGTTATCCATTTAGTAGCAACTCTAAATAATCATAATTTACATTCTTTCATACAGGTCTTATTACAGAACCCATAGATGCTCAAACTTTTATGTTACACAATATAAACACATCCTACCATAACATCACTGTCAAACAAATGAAAACTCTTAAAAATACCTTTGCACAAAACATCTTGAAGGTTAAAAAATCTAGAGTCCAAATGTCAACTTTCTCACATTACTATATAGCCCAACATAATCCTTATTCCATGATGCTACCAAAAAGGGGAGATGGTGATGATGGATGCCTCAAAAAAAAAAAAAAAAAGATAGACTGTACGAAAGAAACCTGCATTATCAACACTGGCCAAAGTTAAATCCACAAACAAACAAAATATGTATCATCATCATCAAAGGTAAAACCATTCAAACCTTGTATCCAAGAGGAATTTGATCACTTGATGGTTAAAAGAAAAGTTGTTACCCATGAAGTTATCGGCGTTGGTGTTGGTGTTCATGCTAATAAATGATGCTTTACTCAAGACCCACGTAGTTAATATCGGTTATATCGGTCCCTTAGTAAAATATCAGTGTCAAATATCGGTACCGATATTATCACAGATATTTGACCGATATAACTGATATATCACAGATATTTGACCGATATAACCGATATATCACTGAATTATTGGTGTTAAATTGCTATATATATAAATTCTGCATTATATTAAAATTACCAATATCCCACCGATATCTCACCGAGATAACCTATATTTCAAATATCGATCCTTGACAGATATCCGATATTTTACCACATTAACTGCATAGCTCAAGACTAAGTTTAAGATGCTAATGTGCAACACACAATTGGAATAAGTTAGGTGTAACTCCAATGGATCTCTTTCTAATTTAAAAATAATTTTCCCTAAAAATGCAGGTAGAACTTTTACTCAACATTTTGGCGATTTAGACTCCTATTCTTCTCATTGACCCTTTTTAAGAGTGATACATCTTACCTTTTTGTTATTGGTAAATACAACATATAAATGTGTTTAATGCATCAAAACAAATTAAGCACAATCGAGTGAAAAATTGAAATATTTTATTATCTACATATGTATTATATAATAAAAGAAAAATATCGGGGATACGTCTTATTCATTGGAGTAATCTACTTTTAGGTTTTCCCGCATCTTTCTCCCACTTAATTATAGATAATTATTTTTAAGTTAAAGATAGCTACTATATGATTAACTCAATAAATTTAATATGTAATTAGTTATTAATTTTTTAAATAAACTTATATCTTTTACTTAAAAGCTTCATAAAGTTCAAAATTATGTTGATTAAAATATTAAAAAAACGAATAATAATGACCATAATTATTTTATGAGTGATTTAAAAGTTTTCAAATATTTAATATAGTTGAATGGTAAGAATGGTAAAAATATAGTATGTTAAATAATAATAAAAAATAGGTGGCACTAAAACACGAAAATTAATACCAAGTTGAAAGCAGGGCGGAGCTAATGTGTTATGACACACCCTTATTTCCCGGTGGGCCCGGGCTTGGGTATATGTGTGACGATTAATACCAGTAATCACAATACACAACGGAAGATGAGATTTTAAATTACATATTACAAAAATATTACACAGACTGTTCGTATTAGAAGATCCACAAGCGGATCAAATGTAATAGAATATGACTTGAGACTAATAGGGTCTTTCGTGGAGTTGCAAATTCCAAAACGCCTAGACCAAGCAGCTCCAGCCTATTCCGTATTTGCTATATAACCTGCGCTTAGTCTTTTGAAAATTTGTCAGTTTTCACTCGTAAATTCAATTAACCGACTCTTTTTAAAAATCTTTTCAAAAAGTATTTGATACCATTTGATATATCATTTTAAAATAAATTGGGACAAACTATATCACTTGTTATCAGTTTTACACGCTTGTCAATACATATGGGGACCGAAAGCTAAACGCCAGTACATGATTAATTGACACACCACATTTTCAATATTATATAAATATAGCATTAGCGTTTGTTAAGTGTATGCCTACACCCTGTGCTTAGGTCGTGGCCATCTGCAATTAAATGAGTCGGGATATCCAGGACACGGTCGTATTAACCCCAATGTTTAACTTATCAAGCAAAATGGATAAAAACGGGTTATTTGAATTTTGGAGATCATTCGTCATTGATTCAATACCCAACCAAGCGGCTAATGTTGTATCCCAAGCCCTTATAAAGGAAAATTAGGCTAAGAGTATTTACCTGTGCTAGTCTTTACAAATCAAAGGTGTTAAGCACAACCGTTAACCAAAAACAACTAATGCAGGCGCAATTTACTAGAGGCCCCTAGTCTGGAATGAACGGAGGTTTGATTTGTTAGAATGTTAACGATCTTACACAAGTCATTTGACTTTGACCTGATAACTTAAATAGATATGTACGGTTCGCTAGATTAAGCGTTGACCATATATAATGTGGTTTATACCCTTATGAGTACGAGGACTCGTATAATATGGGTTAAATAACCATACATTCTGATTAGAACTGAATTGGAAAGGTTTTGACCCAATTCGGCTAGTTTACATATTTTATGCTATTTAAACTAGCCGTACGCGCATATGCGGTATCTGGTGGTCAAATAGGTTTAAGACAAGTACATTATGCCAAAACATATATCATAATGTTATAACATCAGTTTCAAACTCAGATTATAAGTTAAACTGGTTTAAAAAATCATTTTTAGGCGATAAGGGCAATTTTGGTATTTTTAGGCATATTTTTGGGACTTTATCTTTATACCTATTAAATGATATGATCAAGTGGTATGACCTCAGAAGGTTATTCCCCATAATAATATGATCATATATAGGGGTGCAAACGAGCCGAGCCGAGCCCGAGCTCGACCAGGCTCGAGCTCGAGCTCTTTTAACATATGAAAGCTCGAGCTCGGCTCGGGCTCGACTCGTTTAGTATTTATTAATTAATTTTTTATTAATTATAATTATTATTATACATATAATTTAGTTATTTATTTTATATTTATATAATTGGCAAATATTATTATTTAAATATATGTTTAATATATTAATAAAAAATATATAAAAAGAAACCTCGTTAAGCTCGCGAGCCGGCTCGAGCTCGATAAGCGAAGCTTGGGATCAGGCTCGTTTACTAAAGGAGCTTGTTTTTAGGCTCGGGGTCGAGCTCGTTTAAGCTCGGCTCGTTCGAGCTTTTTTTTCGAGCCGAGGAGTAGCTTGGCTCGTTTGCACTCCTAATCATATAACAACCTTTATACAAGCTCCAAACTTGAGCAAACGGGTCAAAATCACAAGTCAAAGCAGAAGTCAAACTGTTTGATTTTCGATTGCGAAACTAGCTCTAGGTAGGAAATGACGAGTTGAACATGATTAAACATATCCTAATATGTTATATAAACTGTTATACTATCAAAAATTAAAGTTTCGATTACAAGGGATCTATAGAGGGTGCCATCACAAAGGAATAACACCTTCATTTTTACGATCACGTAACCAAGTTTGATTCAAACTTTGGCTTGACCGAAATGGTTAGAAACGAAAGTCAAAGCAAAAATCATTTTGCTTGACTTTCGGAAAATAACTAGCCTATGAAGTGAAAAGAGACTAGGGAGAACACTTACAAGTGTTCAAAAGAGTGTTGTAACTCTAGAAAGGAAACCTCTATAGATCAGAAGCACTCAAAGATAGAGAGAATGATTTTTGAAAGGTGCAAGTTCAAATGGCTCATAGATAGAACTATTTATACTTGAGCTCAAGCCTTCAAATCTTGCCAAGTATGTCCATGAGTGATTAGGGAATGATTAGTGGCAGGACACATGTCTTATGGAGGCTAGAAGGTGGCACAAAACGAGCAAAGGTGGCAAGAAACAGCTGCAACAACTGCAACTGCTGTGCCAGCGACACCCTTACGAACCGTAAGGGTTATGGCTTACGGTCCGTAAGGACCTTCAGTGTCCATAGAGTTTTCAAATGCCTTACGGACCGTAAGGCATATGCCTTGCGGTCCGTTAGGGACTGCTAGAAGCCATAATTTTGCCATTTTCTCACATTTGATCCCTACACTACTCATCTTCCATATCTCATACAATTTAGTCCCTCTCGTTCAACATATCTGGAATATTTGAGAGTGTATCGGACACGTTTGATAAAATTTTATGAGGTGTCACATGTTAGCAGGGATAGCACGAGCTACGGCTCAAGCCCGTCTTCATAGTGTAAAAAGACCACTTAACTCCGTCTCCGTAGTATAAAAATACCCCTTAACTCTGTCTTCGTTATACAAAGAATACCCTGATCCAAAAAAAATGGAGATACCCCTAAAGGGCTAGTTCCACCACTGGACATGAAAGAAAGAAAGTTTTAAATTTAACTTAACAAAATATAGAGTGAATTGCAAGGTTTGTCCTTTATCTATATACCCAATTTCAGGCGGTGTCCTTTCTCTTTAAAATTGATGAGCTTTATACTTAGTGTTTCCAAATGCTACAAGTTATGTCCTTTAACCCTAACCCTGTTTGTAACAACCCACACTTTCGTGCGTTGTTACTACTCGTTATACTCGTTACGTCTAGCACCAGAGATTCGGATCATAATGTACCTATATCGCATACATCGCTATATCGCAAAATTTTCGCCTACTATCGCATATTTTATCACTATCACATCACATTTTCACTTGCTGACAACCACGGAGATGTCGAGTGAGGACCAATTCTACCCTCCCCGATGACCGTGAAGCGTCGTAAGCTATCGCATATTCGAAATGAAACCCGGATTGTTGTATCGCAACTTTAACATATGGATACGTAAATACGGCCCCAAGTGATTAAATATATATATATATAATAATGATAATAATAATTAAACATAGGGAACGCGTACCCAAAACTATCGCAACGCTGAATTTTCCCGTTCCAAAGAGCCAACCGAAATGGCTATCCGAACGGATAGGCCATCCGAACGGATTGCCATCCAAACGGATGGGCCATCCGAACGGATTGTCATCCGACCCGGATCACTCAACCCCCTCTACCCTTCTCTCTTGCCTATAAATAGCCTGTCACTTCACTAGAACAGTGATGTGACAGCTCCCACTCGACCAGCACGCTCTTAGACCCTTTTCTCTCGATTTCTCACGATTCCGGTAAGATTTCGGCCTAAAATCTTGTACTTCTACGATCTACACTTAATTCTACACCTTTCTATCTTTTAAAACTCAACTTTTGACCGTGAAATCTACTGATTTGAGGTGTTTAAAGATGATATCACCAAGAGTTCATATGAACTTCAAAGTGTGACCTCATTTCACCATAAACAACTCAGATCTGGGTGATTCCCACATGTTTTATAACAATCTCACCTAAAAATCTATGTATCTAACCAAAGTACTGCTTGATTTCGGGTTAAACATGAGAAACCGTCAAGAACGGAAAAATCTGATGGAACGGGGTGGTTCCCGGCCGTTAGAATGGGTCGGAACTTATGAAATTTCATCTGTTTAATACGATATCACGCCATCTCAGTAAAACCACATGTATTCCGTCCAAAAACCATCAAAAACAGTTTATCGGGATGTTGGAACGGACTGTTGTCAACCAGCCGGACAGGTCATCCGACCGGGTAGCGTGTCATCCGACCGGACAACATGCCATCCGACCAGACAACATGTCATCCGATAGGATAACATGTCCTCCGACCGGACAACATGCCATCCGACCGGACAACATGCCATCCGACCGGATAACGTGCCATCCGACCCATCCGATTTGGATGTCTGTCATCCGACCCAAAGAACTGTCATTCGACCGGATGAGGGTATCCGACCGGATGTGTACCATCCGACTGGATAACTGTCATTATGATACTATTCCCGTTTAAACCATGCCTCGCTTACAATACCATTCAATGTTAGGCTAACTCAGACGCGTTCGCAACCGATCCAATCAAGTTGTATCCTCGCTAAATACGCACTGTGAGTATACTCGAACCCCTTTTAATCGCATTTTGGGTGTAACATACGTTCCTAATAAATCGAACTTATCAAACGAATTATTCGATCAAACTATTTATCACTTACGAATGACTGTTATGCATAGTTATACGTGATGCTAGTTACATACGCGTTAGGACTCATACTCGCGAGGTCCCGCCTTAACTAGTATAGTACTATAGCACCCGACGGGGTCTAGTTAGGATGAATAGCAATCGCGGTCGAAGCTCGAGTTACTTAGCTGTAGTATTTGTCTTTATGCATGTATGTTGAGGTATCCCGTTTATGCATTCGGTAATTCGCAGCACTTTTTACTACTTTTACGACACTCTATCAAAACTTGTATACTCGCCAATACTTTTTGTATTGAAATTGTTTTAACGTATGTTGCAGGTTAGATCGCTATCTACATCGAATCAAGCTAGGAAGTCTAGAAACTCGCCTAAAAATCTAGGTTGTGGGATTTGTATTGTTCGAGAGGACAAGAAATCTGTGATAACTTACGTGTTTGTATCATTGTTAGTATGGGATAACAAATGTAATAAATATTATCGCAATGTAGTTGTTATGGATTATCTTGAGCAATCTGATTCGCCTAGTGCCGCGCCCCGATGATTCCGCCATCGGTTGGGGTGTGACAGATTGGTATCAGAGCCATAGCTATAGGGAATTAGGCAAGACTCGACCTAGTCCGGGTCAACGTCTTAGAAATTGACCTAGTCTATAGTCTAAGTACCGACAGGCCGACTCGTACGAGCCCAGTAGGGTTTGTATTGGGCCTACTTGATACTCTCGATCGAAATTGCTAAAAACTACAACTTTGTGTGAACACCGCGTACTACAGCTTCACACGAAGACGCCTTTCCTAAGGCTGAAATACTACTTAGCCGTTCCTAAGGCTGACACAATGCACATGTTTTCGAAAATACTCGCATATCACAACCGAATGATCCAGTCGAGACCAGGTGTGAAAGCCAACTTGTAACACCCTAGTTTCTATTTAACGTTTATCGTGTAAATACCAACAATTAAATGTGTAGTTAAGTCTACACATACTATAAAAAAATACGGGTTTATTAAAACTTTTACAATTCATAAGTCATTCTACATCACATGATCGAATTCGTTGTTTAAATTTTTACAACGTAACAAAGTGCGGAAGCGTGTGTCTTTATCGTGTTCGATTCTTCGTTGAGCTTGATCGTCTTCCGGCATCCAAGGTGTACCTACATTTCATAAACATGAAATGCTTAAGTCTTACGGGTGTTTAAAACGAGTCTAAACGAGTGCAAGAAACAATTGATCACCAAAACAAAGTTTTCAATCTGGCCTCCACCGTAAATTACGGTGGAACCGTAATTTACGGTGGCTTCTGGGTATTTAAGTTTCTACCGTAAATCAGAAGAAACTTCCCGTAAATATATTGACTCCACCGTAATTTACGGTGGGACCGTAAATTACGGTGGTCTCTGCATTCAGCTTCTCTATTTCGTCGTAATTTGACACGAAATCTTTCGTATCTTTCAAACCGCTTATCCGTTTTACCTACCGTTTCTTACTACATGTTTGTAATTTGATTCTCCATCATATGGAGTTAAAATCCGGCATCCGGCTTGATAAAATTCAAGACTTTTAAGTCTTCGGCTTATTACTCTTTTACCAAAATTTGACCCGTTTACGCATTTTATCAAACAAACGTATTTGTTTGATTCCTATATCACATACATCTCATTAATTTAATATTACCTACCATTTTAGGTTCCAATCATAGGTTTATTACACAATTTAAACCCGTTTTCACTCGTATCCTTATTTTGACCCGTTGAGGGCTCTTAAGCACTTTCGAGCCTAAAATCGCTTTCAATTGCTTCTATAATTATTCTAAGTATTCATTTAATCATAAAACTCATTTCCAAACAACTTTTAAAGGTTGTTTGGTCAATTTAGCCACCAAGGGCATTTTGGTCCATTTTAGTCCTTTATTAACTATGAAGGACTTTTGAAAGTATATTGGACCCTTAATCCCTCTTTTAACCTATGATTATGTTTGAAAAGTCATTAAGCTTTCCAAACGCCATGTTCATTACATAAAACATTTGGTTTACCTAGCAAGTAACCAAATGTCCGTTTTGACCTCTTTTAACACTCTTGAACCATATGTTCTAAATGAGTGTTAACCTATTTCACATACCTGGCGCAGATCAATATATTGACCCGTTTTTAATACCTTGCTTTTATAACCGCTAATTCATAGCATTGCTAACACCAATTTGACATTTACACCTGAAATAATATAGCTCGACAATAATCATTAGTCGCTATTGTCGAAGGGTGATATCTTCACCTTTTGACCCATTTGGTCTAAGTGACCGATTATGTTGGCGAGATGATATTTATTACCATCTCATCTATACGACTCGCTTCGGTTTACACCGTGTGACCATTTCACTTATTAATTGATTTTCTTAACGCTTTTTAGCCTGTTATGGCTTACGCCTTACAGTGTCTTTCAAAACCAATAGTTATGGTCAACGCGTGACCAATTTACCTTTTTACCCTTGTTGTTTGTTTTGGTTTACCCTATAAGGTAACCATTCAAAGGTTCATTTTCCATTTGTCATAAAATGATTGAATTACCGATTTAATTCCTTTTAAACCATCAACATGGTTTCTTGTCGTGCTTGACTACCTTGTTCCGTACGTTTACACGTCGGAACATCATACCTCAATTATGTATTTGTCTTTTTCGTAACTAATACGATAAGGGAGTATTCTAACATATAAGACTAGTGTAAGCTATACTTACCTTACATCCGAATTATGCTTTTCCGCCATTCTTGCTTCGTTTGACCCGCTTCCTTTCCAAGCCTCCACCTAGCTTGTCAAGCGTCAAACTATCATCATAATTCGTAAGACGGTTATATTAGTCATCATTAATTATGACTATTCCATCTTACATATTTTCTATCACAATTACCATTCGATCTTATTAATGGTCGGTTTGACTACTAAAAGTCAAACGCCCCTTAGCATATAAATGCACATTCAAGTTCTATCTATCAATTGGTAGCTAACATGATCTTATACACCTAGTTACATGAACATGGCTACCAAATTTCATCATAACATTCAAACCCATTTCAATCATGTATGAACAAGTTCCCAAATCACTTAATTTGTTTGAGTGCCTTGTTTCTATTTTCCATTATGATGATTTTAAACATGAACTTATCATCATCTTTACTATTACATAAAAACCCACTTCCTAGTTTACTTGTTAATCACATACAAGTGATATTACTTCAAGTTCTTCATGATTTCATCATATCTAACAAAACCCACTTCTACTCTTAACAAAATCCCTAATTTGTTCAAGTAGTTCATTCATATGAGTTAATATGATGTTTATAAACACCATTAGAACATCAATTTCATCAATTCAACCAAAACCCACTTAGCTCATAATAGGGTAATTATCAAATCCCTAGTTTGGCAACAATTCATCAAGATTTCTACTAGGGTTTGTTTCTAAACCAAGATATAATCACAATAACACTCATAGATTCAACATTCATTCCAAAATCTCGATTATGATTGTTCATCAAAATCTCAAAGTATCACTAAATCTGAAAATTCGACATACCATGTGATCCCCACGACTAGGTGATCATTTCTATGCGTTCATGCATCGATTTGGGTCTTGATTTGAGCTTCAATTTGTTGATTTGTTGGAGTTAGGGTTTTGGCTCTCCTTGGAGCTTTCTCCTGGTCATTCACGAACACACTAATTGTGTGTGTGTTTTGTTTTTGATTTTAGTAAATAATCTTTTAGATTATTACACCTTTGGCCCCTCAAGTTTTGTTAACTCATAAGTAGTCTACAACCTATTTATTTTCAACAATACTTTGTTTTGTTAACTAGGTTAAACTTTGCTAGTTTAACTTAGTGAGTTCGGGGTAGTCATAACCCGTTTTATTTTAAGTCCCGTTATCTCGGGCCTTCTATATACCTTGTTTTCCCCAAAGTATTTATCTCCTTTTAATTAGTCATCAATTTATTTATTTAAATCCTAATATTAACCGGGTTAATTTTTACCACTAACGGTATTTTACCCGTCGTCACTAATAACGTGGTTTAATCACCAGACCCATTTTGGGGTGTTACAAGTCTACCCTCCTTAAAGAGGTTTCGTCCTCGAAACCTTTTCTTACTTAATTCATTGAATTTAAACTCAATGCATTTGTTCTCAATAATCAATTAAGCATTTCTCATATCTTAACCGATTGTTAGTATTACCAGAAAAATATGGTAATATTCTTTTGGTTATTAATCATCTACGTATCTTACCTGACATAATGCGACTTGAAATAACGTAATCTCGTTATTACCACTAGTTTAATTAACTTAGCGATATTCCTCGCTTTCATATACTATCGGATTCTTTATGAATCCATTACTTTGACCCGTTTAAAGGTATCTAGTGAAATCTTTCACTTCTAGCAACAATTCCTTTTTATTTTCAAGTTTATTTATTCGGTTTGGTTATACCGAATTTACCGTTTACAAGCGAACCAAATTTCTTAACTTGAATTGCTGACTTTAACCGGTTTCACTAACTAGACTTATTTGTCCAGTCCCTTTTTACCGCTTGCTTGGTTATAATGTGATTCTATTTCACATTACATTTCTTGACCGTGATTGTATTACATCATGTTTAATTTATATCAACCTTTCATTTTCGAAAATATCTCTCTTTTCGAATATATTGTCTTGCGCCTATCAGTGTCAAGACTTGTATCTTTCATATTTACTATTTAAATTCCTATCAGAATTTATGTTTGTAAAAAAAACATTATTTCTTACTAAAACCGAAGTTTTAGTTTTTGGATCCTTTCTTTAACTTGTGTCAATCATCCATACCGGGATATTGACAGTCCGTAATTTAATCCTTTACAGTCCTAGTTTTTATGCGGGGATTCTTAACTGATTTCCTCGCTTTATTCCATTTAACCCGTAGGTTTTATCACTTAGCCTTATGGGCTATTTTATTAGACTTTCACCTCTTTAAGGTTAGGTCCTTAGAATCTATTTCTTTCTAGTCGTGACCCGTAGGTCATATCAGTCTCGTAGACTTTTCCATTGTTTATAACCCCAAGGGTTATATTGATCCCGTAGATCATTCTTTACGCATGTCTATATTGAAATATATATATGGTGTCAAAGCTCTCTTTTTATGTTTGAAAATCATTTGTCTCAAGCTTACCGTTATCCGGCTTGCGCTTACTTACGCTTTCAAGCATTATACTTTATTCAACCCGTTCAATCTCAAAATAGTTGAATATAATTATCAGAATTTCTGTTTACGAAATTTTTTATGGTCTTTTAGTCATAACTCATAATCTGAGTCTTTTGACTTTAAATTCGTGTTCTCGTTTCTCGGTTTACGCAGGTGTTTAATTCTTACCCATCAACCGGGTGTTTTACCGAAGTCGTTATTATTGCAACCCTCCCGGTATGCATTAAGACCTCGCTTCATTTTTATATTCCGACTTTGTCTTTAAGTTGGACGTTTTACAAAAACGACCCGTTAAGGGACTCATTTGCAATTTCCGGGTTCGAGCGTAAGTACACTCCCTCCCAATACTTGTCTAATCATGCTTGCGTTTTCTGGGTTCGAGTGTAAGTACACTCCCTCCCAATACTTGTCTAATCATGCTTGCGTTTTCTGGGTTCGAGTGTAAGTACACTCCCTCCCAATACTTGTTTAACATGCTTGCGTTTTCTGGGTTCGAGTGTAAGTACACTCCCTCCCAATACTTGTCTAATCATGCTTCTTTGTCCCTTCACTCGGGCTCATTATCCTAATGTAATACGCTTCCGTCACTCGGTTGTGCGTTTACATTATTATCAAATATTTTGCTTGTCTGATTCATTTGGGTACTTTTTACTTAGTCCCATTCACCCCGCCATTACCACATCGGACATAACTGTGCTCATTATAAGAAGCTCATGCTATCATGTGTTCACTACTTACTTGGCCAGAGTAAGCGATCAACACGTGGTACGCGTGACCTTATTATAATTACCACATCACGTCCCATGTAAGTAACTCCTCAAATTATCTCCATGTTTATGGTTTCATTTGGTAAAACTTTATTTAATTGTTAGTTAACAATTATTAGTTTTAATCGTTTATCCTTGAACATGTACAATGTCCCTTTTTATAAACATTTATTCACATTCATTGATGTGATCATTACTTTTTCTCAATAGGATTTGTATTGAGAATACTTACTTGGATGATCACTCTCGTCCAAGTTTCTATATAAACAAGTCTTGTTATTCATTTGTTATTCATCACTGTGAATAACACATTTCCTATTAAATTTCTCTTGGAAATCAGGTTTTCCAAGTTCTATCATATGTGTATGCAACCGTTATTACCTACGTGTTTGTTGCATATAACGACTCGTGCGATAAATTTTAAAAGTGTGCACCTGGTGATGCTTGCCCTAACGGGCTTCTCTTGTCACTAGTCTTGTTCGCGACCGTTACGCGATTTTGGTCCTAAATGAGTATGCTCTTCCTGTCATACCTCGGACCGTTCCATCATCATATCCATAATTCGTTTGACTCTCGTCGTCTTCAAACGCGAGTGTCCTTCATTTAAAACATTCACAAAAGTTAGTAAAGTCAACTTCAATAATCGCCCGTATTATAATACAAGGCATTTTCTACTATACACGTCAACGCGCGTATTTTCGTCAACCCTAACAATCATTTAAATTGGGGTAACGTATACCACACGATAGCTCTATGTGTTGTTTACAACACTTTAGCATACTAACTAATAACGTACTTGTACTTACCGGATTTGCGATCAAGCTTCGAACCGAACACTATTCTTTGTCAAGAGCATAAGGTTTAAGTCCAAGCATGGTTCCTCCCAACCATACTCGAATCTCTTAAACCAACGCTCTGATACCAACTTGTAACACCCTAGTTTCTATTTAACGTTTATCGTGTAAATACCAACAATTAAATGTGTAGTTAAGTCTACACATACTATAAAAAAATACGGGTTTATTAAAACTTTTACAATTCATAAGTCATTCTACATCACATGATCGAATTCGTTGTTTAAATTTTTACAACGTAACAAAGTGCGGAAGCGTGTGTCTTTATCGTGTTCGATTCTTCGTTGAGCTTGATCGTCTTCCGGCATCCAAGGTGTACCTACATTTCATAAACATGAAATGCTTAAGTCTTACGGGTGTTTAAAACGAGTCTAAACGAGTGCAAGAAACAATTGATCACCAAAACAAAGTTTTCAATCTGGCCTCCACCGTAAATTACGGTGGAACCGTAATTTACGGTGGCTTCTGGGTATTTAAGTTTCTACCGTAAATCAGAAGAAACTTCCCGTAAATATATTGACTCCACCGTAATTTACGGTGGGACCGTAAATTACGGTGGTCTCTGCATTCAGCTTCTCTATTTCGTCGTAATTTGACACGAAATCTTTCGTATCTTTCAAACCGCTTATCCGTTTTACCTACCGTTTCTTACTACATGTTTGTAATTTGATTCTCCATCATATGGAGTTAAAATCCGGCATCCGGCTTGATAAAATTCAAGACTTTTAAGTCTTCGGCTTATTACTCTTTTACCAAAATTTGACCCGTTTACGCATTTTATCAAACAAACGTATTTGTTTGATTCCTATATCACATACATCTCATTAATTTAATATTACCTACCATTTTAGGTTCCAATCATAGGTTTATTACACAATTTAAACCCGTTTTCACTCGTATCCTTATTTTGACCCGTTGAGGGCTCTTAAGCACTTTCGAGCCTAAAATCGCTTTCAATTGCTTCTATAATTATTCTAAGTATTCATTTAATCATAAAACTCATTTCCAAACAACTTTTAAAGGTTGTTTGGTCAATTTAGCCACCAAGGGCATTTTGGTCCATTTTAGTCCTTTATTAACTATGAAGGACTTTTGAAAGTATATTGGACCCTTAATCCCTCTTTTAACCTATGATTATGTTTGAAAAGTCATTAAGCTTTCCAAACGCCATGTTCATTACATAAAACATTTGGTTTACCTAGCAAGTAACCAAATGTCCGTTTTGACCTCTTTTAACACTCTTGAACCATATGTTCTAAATGAGTGTTAACCTATTTCACATACCTGGCGCAGATCAATATATTGACCCGTTTTTAATACCTTGCTTTTATAACCGCTAATTCATAGCATTGCTAACACCAATTTGACATTTACACCTGAAATAATATAGCTCGACAATAATCATTAGTCGCTATTGTCGAAGGGTGATATCTTCACCTTTTGACCCATTTGGTCTAAGTGACCGATTATGTTGGCGAGATGATATTTATTACCATCTCATCTATACGACTCGCTTCGGTTTACACCGTGTGACCATTTCACTTATTAATTGATTTTCTTAACGCTTTTTAGCCTGTTATGGCTTACGCCTTACAGTGTCTTTCAAAACCAATAGTTATGGTCAACGCGTGACCAATTTACCTTTTTACCCTTGTTGTTTGTTTTGGTTTACCCTATAAGGTAACCATTCAAAGGTTCATTTTCCATTTGTCATAAAATGATTGAATTACCGATTTAATTCCTTTTAAACCATCAACATGGTTTCTTGTCGTGCTTGACTACCTTGTTCCGTACGTTTACACGTCGGAACATCATACCTCAATTATGTATTTGTCTTTTTCGTAACTAATACGATAAGGGAGTATTCTAACATATAAGACTAGTGTAAGCTATACTTACCTTACATCCGAATTATGCTTTTCCGCCATTCTTGCTTCGTTTGACCCGCTTCCTTTCCAAGCCTCCACCTAGCTTGTCAAGCGTCAAACTATCATCATAATTCGTAAGACGGTTATATTAGTCATCATTAATTATGACTATTCCATCTTACATATTTTCTATCACAATTACCATTCGATCTTATTAATGGTCGGTTTGACTACTAAAAGTCAAACGCCCCTTAGCATATAAATGCACATTCAAGTTCTATCTATCAATTGGTAGCTAACATGATCTTATACACCTAGTTACATGAACATGGCTACCAAATTTCATCATAACATTCAAACCCATTTCAATCATGTATGAACAAGTTCCCAAATCACTTAATTTGTTTGAGTGCCTTGTTTCTATTTTCCATTATGATGATTTTAAACATGAACTTATCATCATCTTTACTATTACATAAAAACCCACTTCCTAGTTTACTTGTTAATCACATACAAGTGATATTACTTCAAGTTCTTCATGATTTCATCATATCTAACAAAACCCACTTCTACTCTTAACAAAATCCCTAATTTGTTCAAGTAGTTCATTCATATGAGTTAATATGATGTTTATAAACACCATTAGAACATCAATTTCATCAATTCAACCAAAACCCACTTAGCTCATAATAGGGTAATTATCAAATCCCTAGTTTGGCAACAATTCATCAAGATTTCTACTAGGGTTTGTTTCTAAACCAAGATATAATCACAATAACACTCATAGATTCAACATTCATTCCAAAATCTCGATTATGATTGTTCATCAAAATCTCAAAGTATCACTAAATCTGAAAATTCGACATACCATGTGATCCCCACGACTAGGTGATCATTTCTATGCGTTCATGCATCGATTTGGGTCTTGATTTGAGCTTCAATTTGTTGATTTGTTGGAGTTAGGGTTTTGGCTCTCCTTGGAGCTTTCTCCTGGTCATTCACGAACACACTAATTGTGTGTGTGTTTTGTTTTTGATTTTAGTAAATAATCTTTTAGATTATTACACCTTTGGCCCCTCAAGTTTTGTTAACTCATAAGTAGTCTACAACCTATTTATTTTCAACAATACTTTGTTTTGTTAACTAGGTTAAACTTTGCTAGTTTAACTTAGTGAGTTCGGGGTAGTCATAACCCGTTTTATTTTAAGTCCCGTTATCTCGGGCCTTCTATATACCTTGTTTTCCCCAAAGTATTTATCTCCTTTTAATTAGTCATCAATTTATTTATTTAAATCCTAATATTAACCGGGTTAATTTTTACCACTAACGGTATTTTACCCGTCGTCACTAATAACGTGGTTTAATCACCAGACCCATTTTGGGGTGTTACACAAGAACTCTCGCTAGGATTGCTCACTCAGCGCATTTTCTAGCACGAGAACCTTTCAACAGTTTCTTCACACCTTCATCTGCATTTGAGGACCACTTCTGGAGCTCAACTTCCTCTCAAGTGTTCCCTAATCAAGCTTAGGACTTCAGTAAGTGTTCTGATCCTTTCTAAATTGAGTTTAGCTTAGTTTTTAGCTAAAAGTCAAACCGTCATAATTACGGTTTGACTTCGAGATTAGTCAACAATGGCTCAGTCATATCTCAAATTAAAAGTAGATATAAGTTGGTATTTATGTGGGTAATAAAACCCCAAAAGGGTTTCCCCTGATCACCACTCTAACTAGTTCAAATGTCGGGTCAAACTTATAATTTAAAAAGTCAACAGGAAGTCTAAAATGCTATTTATGCATAATTAACATTGTAGATCATATACAACCTGTTGGATCATTGTTATAACTTGGTAATAAGTGTAAGAACATGTCCAGACATGTTCAACCCGACAATTTCCTGTTTAGACCCGGTTCGGAACCGAAAGTCACATAGTTTGACTTTCACTTTAACTTTCAGTTCTGACCCATTAAGGCATGTTTTAGAAATGCCTTAGAGCTTTAATTGGACTAGGTTACATGTTAGTACAACCCTCTGTGATATTACACCTTGGTTCATTAGTTATCCAATTAATATGCATGTTTCCGTTAATTGCTCATATGTTGACCATTATGCCGTTATTACCTTAAAACGTGATTTATGAAAATGTAAAAGTGTAGAAACCTTGATTTCTGATATATAAACTTGTATGCAAAGTTTGACATCAGTTTGACTTGTAGATTAGGAGTTATGCGCATTATCGCAAATTTAAAGCTTTATGTTAATAAAATGGCGTAATTAGCGTATAGCCTAGTTAAGCCTACTTTTTGATATCAAACTTAATACCCACTGATGTAATATATTATTTTTGGATTTTTAAAGATTTTTAATTAATTTTAGGCTGAGCATAACTAGTAGTCGTAGGCTTAATCCGGTAATTGTCGGTTTTGCCCTTACGGGCCATAAAACGAGTTTTACATATCTAAACGACTCCAAACCTTTTGCTACTGATCACATATGATAAATAAATTATTTTAAGCCATCTGGAAATATAAAAATATCAGATTTAAGTATCGAACCCGGAATCGGCCTATAATCGCCTTATTTAGCGTTTTTAACGCATAGTATGTTTTAAAATCATATTGAACATACCCGGGTTGATACCTACTGATATTTTAGGAAACTTAGAATATTTCAACAGTAAGCAAAGGTTGATTAACTCAGACACCGGTTTTGAGCTTTTCGGCTTATGTGAAATTACCAAAATACCCCTACGGGGCATAGTTTGGTTAAAAATGACAAATTTCACATATATGCTTTAACCTACTGATATAACTTATAAAATTGAGTATGTTTGCTGTTTACTTCAGACCTGTAACTCTGTTAAACGTCTAAACCATTTTACAACCTCTAAAATGACCAAACTACCCCTACGGGGCCTAGTTTGTGTTTAAACACGTTTCGGGCATAATGAAAGACATCTTACTGAGGTCATAAAATATTTGAAGCATATTAACTTAGGAAACCTGTATATGGCTCTTACGGATACCCGTTACGCTTATTTCGTGTTCGGTTCGGTTTATGTAACAAGTTTACATAAATTGGCCGAAATGGGTCAAACCTTATCGGTTTAATCTCAAAATCCAGAATGTGCATGATGGACCAATATTAAACAAGTCTCTGAACTTGTCGGGTCTAAATCACATTCTATCCGGTCTTCGCTTAATCGTGCGTACGAACCGTATCTTGAAAACTAGCCGGTCTAAGCTTAAGCTTAATTAAAGACCCGTTAGGATTCTAATAGGTTATATTAAACCTTCGTTCCAGATTAGGAGAACCAGTAAAAGCTACGTGCATTTTGCTTATTGTGATTAATACTTGCTCAGGTAAATACTTTTAACTTATTTTCCCTATACGGGCTTGGGTTACGGTATATAGCATACCGCTTGATCGGGCATCAAATCTCCACCATTAAGTGGGTAGTTGAATAATTTGATCGGCTCGTTTAAACAGTCTTGTTACTTAAAGCCTTTGGGGGGTTAATGACCATGTCCCGGATATCCTTGGCATCATCTTACGAGATGGCCACGACCTGAGCACGGGGTGTAGGCGTACACCCGTCAGTGTATAACTCAATAATGTGGTGTGTCTATTGATCTTTAACCCGGACAAGATCCGGGCTACTGAACGCACAAGTAATATGTAATTCATTCACAAGATTATAATATTAAATAATTCTCCCAAGTTATACAAGATTAATTTTGCCTCTGTGCATTTTAATCAAATTATACAAGATATTTTGTGCCACGTGCATCCAAATCAATTTTCTTAAACCATTTTCAAAATGAGTCAGTTAATTGTATTTACCAGTGTAAACTGACGTATTTTCCAAAAAGGCTAAATGCTGGTACTATACGAAATTGGCTGGATATTTCTCCTTAGCATCAATAGAAGTCTCGCAAGCTTAAGATGCCTAAAAGTCTGTTGAACTATTGTTTCCATTTTATGTTCGATCCTTCTGTGGATAAACTTCCGAATATTGTGACATTTGATATTACAATAATAAATTCGGTTGTATTATATTTTCATTTGCTTCCGCTGTGCATATTGATATTGTGTTGTTTGACTATTACGTTGCCAACCATGACGTCACGATACTCCCCCACCGGGCCCACCGGTGACACGTGGAAATCGGGGTGTGACAGGTTGGTATCAGAGCCAACACTGAGTGAATTAAACACTAACCTTTCGTGTTTAATCTCAGTTACACAATTGCACATATCTAAACTTCTGAGTCTAGACTTAACATAGGATTATTCTCAAACCCTAATATGGAAATTTTTGCTTCCAAAATTTTTATATATACGTCGCCAAGCGAAGAAGCTGTAATAAGAATTCTCCACATCTGGAGCCTTGAAATGCTGAGCTTCGTACCGCGACCAGGATGAAACGTGCAACCTCGGAAAAAGCATTCAGGAATTGAATAAAGAAGAAACTCCTTTTGTTGAAGATCGTTTCCTTATTAGTCCTTATAAGGACATAATTATCTTTCAGTCCCTACGAGGACAACAGTATTCCTTTCAAGTCCCGCTTAGGGCAACTTTATACTTTTATTTTTATATAATGGAATGATTAAGTTTAAACTTTCATTCTAAACAAGAATATTAAATAAATGGAAAGTAACATTTCCTTTTGCAAGATCTACCATTATAATAAAATGGCAAAATCTAAAAAGGGCAAGACCTAGCCTCGTGTCATATTAAGACCCGGCCAAGATGGCAGTTCCTCAAATTAGATTCAGATCCTTATTAACATTTCTTTTATAAGATCTACCATTGTAATAAAATGGCAAAATCTAAAAAGGACAAGACCTAGCCACGTGTCATTTTAAGACCGGGCCAAGATGGTAGTTCCATAATTAGATTCAAATCCATATTAACACCTCAATTTAAAATTATTCTGCGTTAATTAAATTAAGAATCTTAAGTGTGAAACCTAGCCTTCGGGTCAATTATAAGACCGGGCCAAGATGGTAAGACCTGTTAAAAAGATTCAAACCATTAATTAAGAATCTTAAGTGTGAAACCTAGCCTTCGGGACAATTATAAGACCGGGCCAAGATGGTAAGACCTGTTAAAAAGATTCAAACCATTAATAAAGAATCTTAAGAGTGAAACCTTGCCGAGTGTCATTATAAAGACCTGGCCAAGATGGTAAGACCTGTTTAAAAGATTCGAATCCCTGTTAACATCTGAAAACATGTTAACACTCTTGGCAGATGTGATTTATTTAAAAAAATCACACACGTTATTAAGGATTCTTCAAAAGATTCCTAACCCAGTTTAATGATCTCTGAATCCTGGGTTTACATCATCAATTAAGATGATCATATTTTAACCATACGTGGTAATATAGTGCCTACGGGCCTTGCTCATTTCCACATGAGCCAAACTACAGTGGTAGCTATGACTCCCTGTCAGAAAAAGGTAATGAACTAGGTTCAAACCTCAAATGCTTTGATTCTCTGAAATCATAACATATAAATTTATATATGTCCTTGTGACTAAGCCTGTTGTGCTAATATATTTAAAGGCCTTGATTCTCTGAAATCATGGCTTATGATTTAAAATTGTCCTTGTGACTAAGCATGTTGTGCTAATATATTTAAGAGCCTTGATTCTCTGAAATCATGGCTTATGGTTTAAAAATTGTCCTTGTGACTAGGCCTTTTGTGCTATTAAATAAAACTGTTATTGTTGCTTTGATTCTCTGAAATCATAAGCTTATAATTTATAAATGTCCTTGTGACCAGGCCATTGGGTGCCACTAATAAAACTGTTAATGTTTTATAATTAGGATAAATTATAATAGAAATCCTAAATAAATATGATTAATAAATTAACCAAATATGGTCTCTGTTTACCATGGTTAATGAATTTCCCTAAGGGGCAATTCCGTAATAAAACATCCCTTAGAAGGGAAGTGCCTACGGGCCATAGTTAATGTCCTCTGAGACTAAAGACAGTTGTAGCCTATAGCTCCCTGTCAGGAAAAGGTAATGAACTTTGATTCAAACCTTAATGCCTCGATTCTCCGAAATCATGGCCTATAAATTAAACTTGTCTACGCGACTAGGCCATTGTGCTATTATTAACTTATAAATTAGGATTTATGAAAAAAAAACCCTGAATAAAATAAATATCCTTCCTTCCCTGCCAGTATGCAGTTTAAAAGGGAATCTTAAAGGTGAAACATAGCCTACGCGGCCAAGATGGTGAAACCTACTCAAGGGATTCAGATCCTTGTTAACACCTAAGAACGTGTTAGCACTCTTGACAAATGTGATTCGAGAAAATCACAACAGTCACCCTTATTTTGGATTCTTCCAATTCCCTTATCTAACCTGGTGATTTAGGAATCATGGCTTATATCATCCTATAAGACGATCATATTATGAACATCCGTTAGTGATGAAGTGCCTACGGGCTAAACTTGTTGTCCGATAAGACAACGACAGTGATGGTCTTTGACCTCCTGTCTAAAATAGTGGACTATGTCCAAACATAATAGTCTATATGATCAATGCGATCATGACTAATATCATTTAATATGATGATAATATTATTTAACATCCTTTAGTGATGTTTTGCCTACGGGCTATAATATATTGTCCATTTGAGACATTGACATGGTTATCTTTATGATTCCTTGTCTGAGGTGGTGAGCTATGCTCAAGCCAAAATAGTCAATATGATTAATGCAATCATGACTTATATCTTCTAATAGGATGAACCTATTATAAACATCCATTAGTGATGTTTCGCCTATGGGCCATATTATATTGTCCATGTGTGACAAAGACATTGTGATCTTTACGATTCCCTGTCCCAGGTAGTGAGCTATGTTCAAGCCTAATAGTCTATATGATCAATGCAATAATGACAAAGATCGTCAATATGATGATTAAAGATTTTAACATCCTTAATGATGTTTTGCCTAAGGGCTATATTATATTGTCCAATTGAGACAGGGCAATTGTAATCTTTTGTGATTCTTTGCCCAAGGGGGTGAGCTATACTCAAATCCCATAGTCTATACTATCATTGCGATCATGACTAGTATCATCAGTATGATGATCATAATATTAACATCCCCCGTGATAAAATGCCTACGGGCTATACCTTATTCTAGTGTCGGTAAGACAAAGATAGTAGTGATCTTTATGATCCCCTGTTTAAAATGGTGTGATTATACCCAAACCTAATAGTCAATATGATCGATGTGATCATGACTAATATCATTAGATACGATGGTTATAAATATAAACATCCATTAGTAATGCTGATTGGCTTACTTTTCTGCCAAATGAATCGTCTTTCAGGACGATGACGGTTGTAGTCTATGACTCCCTGTCCAAAGGTGAAGAACCACGTTCAAACCTTGAAGCCCTAATCTAATAAGATTGCGGCTAATAAATTAAGGTCCTTGATGATAGACCATCGAGTTATGTTTTAAAGTCACCCATAACAAGTCTCCGTGCTATAATTGTCGTTCGTGACAAGTTAACATACTAAATGTTAACATCGCTGGTGACAGGCCTTAGTGCCATATCCTATAACGTCCTAGAGACAAGGCCAATTGTGCCGCATCTAAAAGTCATTACGACAAGGCCTTCGCGCCATATGATTACTTATGTCCTTCATGACTGGGCTTATTGCCATATCTTTCTACGTCCCTCGCGACAAGCTTCTGTGCCATTTGTGTATATATATATATATAACCAAAAGTCATGTAAGGCTGGTCTTTAAGCTAATTATAATCGTCCTTGTGATAAAGACAGTTGTGACATTATGGTCCCCTGTCAAGCAGGTATTGGACACGCTCCAAACCTTAAATGCCATTGATAGTCCTTTTGTGACTCAAACTAAATGTAATAGATATACATTCAAATAGCACTCATTAAGAATGTTCAGAATAGAATAGCCCATACGGTTTATGAATGCCGTGGCTAATCTAAGTCAGGTCATCATGATGATGACTAATAATTGTTAAATCTTGGTGATTAGTACCAAGTTTCGAGTATGGAAAACTCGGATGAAGTAGACGACAGTCGCAATACTATTAATGCGACGAAAGTTAATAAAACTACAAACGTAAACCTCAATATTAATGGAGTTAATCTCCAGGCTGTGGTTGACGCAGCAGTTGGAAGGACCATAGAAAGGTCATGAAACAATCCAAAGAGCCGAATGCTCCTCGCTCTGAATTTCATGCAAAACCATATTCAATTGCTCATGAGAAGAGTTTTGTTCACACTTCGTATATGAAGGATGAACCAAAGGAGGAAGATGACTCCCAGAAATCTAAGGAAGAGAGCAGGTACAGGCTTAATAAAAAGCAAAAAAAAAATGGTGGAACCGGCCGTCCCCGGAATCGAACCTGGGTCTAGGCCACACCCTTTCGCGCGCCTAGCCAACCGAGCTAGGTGCCTAGTTTGTGAAATTTCCATTTTTGGTTAAATATAAGCACATATACAATAACTTCCTTACTTCTTACTATAAGTCACCTACTTATCCTCCTTATGTTGACTAAGTATTAGAATCCAAGAATTTACCTCTATGTTTCGGTTACTCTTGGCTTGCTTATGATTGACTAAACACTGGAAAGGCTAAGGGAAGAAATGCCTGAACTCACCTGACGAACGCCAAGAGGCAGTTCACGATGTCATCAAATATATTCCTTACCATTTACCAATGATAATTTTTGCTAAGTGTCCTGTTTTTTTTTTTTATATATATACAGGCAATAATAAATCTTCATAAACCATAAGCTTAGCAAACTTTTATATTTTTCACAAGGTATAGCTTACCAAGGAAACCGTAGTAACCGATTCTTTTAGTATCGGCAAGAAATCCTTCCGAAAAATCTAAGAGTACTCTTTCTTCGCATAGAGTACGACAACATATGTTATTTTAATTATTTTCTCATTGTTTTTCTATCGCCTGCGAATGCCAAACTATGTTTGATAAAAGTGCCATATGAGGATTTGCGTGTCCTAGTGTGTCCCATAGATTGCTTCCATGCCTGATCAGTATGGAGGTTTAATACATGGAACCCCTAAGATATCCCAATGATCTTATTGTACTAAAGTCGACTAGTAGTATTCAAGAAAGATATCCAGAATGGAATTGTCCAAGTAAATGTTCCCGATTAAGGAATTCGTGGACTTATAACATAAATGTGTCACTTTTAACACGAGCATTGATGGATGAACTGGAGCCTGAGATATGGAAAATCTCTGTAGCCTTCTTGCATCTTGATTATCTTCTCATAAGTTTTCCCTGCTTACCTCCTGGAAGGCAGGTAGAATTAAGATTTGTATCCCACTGTGGGAGGGAGTATTGTGAAAACTCCATATTGATTATGGAATAATCGAAACCTTGATTGAGTAAGTTTTAAGACATAGGCTCATATAGCCTGACTCAATATTCTGAGAGTTTTATGTTATTAAATAAGAAAGACGGTTCATATTGCTTATGCATACATGCCGCAACCCTAATTAGGCAACGATTAAGAATTGCCATCAGCTACCCAGGATCTAAGGGCAAACTATTGGTGGATAGGCTTGAAGAAGTCTGTGGCCGCCTATGTAACTAAATGCTTGACATGGGCGCAAGTCAAAGCCGAGCATCAGAAACCATCAGGGTTGCTACAACAGCCTGAACTTCCTACGTGGAAGTGGGAAATGGTAACTATGGATTTTATTACCAAGTTACCCAAGATAAGGAAAGGAAATGATATAATATGAGTTATAGTTGATGGACTGACTAAGTCAGCTTATTTCCTACCCATCAAGGAGACTTATAGCTCCGACATGTTAGCCCAGTCATACGTTGATAAGATTGTAGCCTTACATGGCATACCTGTGTCTATAGTCTCTGACCGAGATACTAGATACACGTTACATTTTGGAAAAGTTTCCAACAATCTTTGGGCACACGTTTGAATTTTAGTACGGCTTATCATCCTCAGACTGACAGTCAGAGTGAGCGTACTATTCAAACGTTGGAAGACATGCTACGTGCATGTGCGATCGATTTGGGTGGTAGTTGGGATAAGAACCTACCATTAATCGAATTCTCCTACAACAATAGCTACCATACCAGCATTAAGGCTGCGCCTTTTGAGGCATTATGCGGTAGAAAGTGTAGATCGCCAGTTTGTTGGGCGGAAGTTGGAGATGTCCAATTATCAGGACCAGAGATAGTGTTCGAAACGACGGACAAGATTGTCCAGATTCGTGACCGTCTCAAAGCTGCCCGAGACAGGCAGAAGAGTTATGCTGATCCTAAGCGTAAAGATTTTCACTTCGAAGTAGGTGACAAAGTCCTACTTAAAGTGTTACCCTGGAAAGGAGTGATGCGGTTTGGTAAGAAAGGCAAGCTAAGCCCGAGATACATAGGACCTTTCGAGGTTATCGAACGTGTCGGGTCAGTTGCCTATAAGCTAAACTTACCAGAAGAGCTCAGTGGAATTCACAACGTGTTCCACATCTGCAATCTGAAAAAGTGTTTCGCTGACGAATCACTGGTGATACCGCATACAGATGTGCATATAGATGAGAGCTTAAAATTTGTGGAAGAACCTTTGTCGATTGAAGATCGACAGGTAAAGAAGCTTCGAAGGAAGCATGTACCTATTGTAAAGGTCAAATGGGATGCCCATAGAGGTCCCGAATACACGTGGGAGGTTGAATCCACGTGGGAGGTTGAATCCACGATGAAAGAAAAGTACCCTTACTTATTTCAGTAAATCTCAGGTCGAGATTTATTTTAAGGGGGTGAGGATGTAACACCTCAAAAATTCACGTCCTATAATGTGTAGACACGTGTCAAATGTTAAACGTGTGAAAGAAATATTATAGAAGGACTAAAGTTGACAAACATGGAAAGTATGTGAAATTACGTATTCTAAGTGTCAACTGTGAATAAATACAATGTACATTAACCCTACATGATGCTCATACCTTCAAACGAATAAATCATGGATCATACGAAGCTAAAAGTGAGAGATTTCAAACTACAGGGACTAAATGTGTCAACATGTTTAATTTATACCTCTGAGTGACCTTTTGACAAACCCGAAGCTTTGTAAATGTTAAATATGCTCACTAGAATACACGATATAAATTTCATAAAGTTTCGTTATCGTATGAGAAAGTTATGATCAAATTCGTGTGCGAAGGGTTAAAGCGTAAACGATGGAAGTTAGGACTTTTCGGGTAACAATAAAGTTAACCGGGGGCTTAATAAGGTGGGTATATGTTTTAAGGCCTTTATAGATCAATTATGAGGGTTTACAATGCAAGAAAACAAGTGCCTAATCGAATTTTGAAGAGCCAAGGATCAAATTGCAGGAAATCAAAAAGCTGATCAGGGAGGGCCTAGCGCGACGCGAGGGAGGCCTAGCGTCACGCTAGGGGTCCCCAGCTCAGAATTAAATGGGTTTTGCCTGCTGAAGTGCAATCTGCCTGATTCCAATCGATTTTCCACATCTCTTGGCCCCTAAAACACCCCCTAAGCATCTAGGACACATGTGGGAAGGTTGTGGTGTGTGCTAGACCTTGTTGTCAAAACCTTGTGGTGATTGAATCCACTATAAAAGGCCACAAGTGTTCAACATTTTCTTCACACCTTCATCTGCATTTGAGGACCACTTCTGGAGCTCAACTTCCTCTCAAGTGTTCCCTAATCAAGCTTAGGACTTCAGTAAGTGTTCTAATCCTTTCTAAAGTGAGTTTAGCTTAGTTTTTAGCTAAAAGTCAAACCGTCGTAATTACGGTTTGACTTCGAGATTAGTCAACAATGGCTCAGTCATATCTCAAATTAAAAGTAGATATAAGTTGGTATTTATGTGGGTAATAAAACCCCAAAAGGGTTTCCCTTATCACCACTCTAACTAGTTCAAATGTCGGGTCAAACTTATAATTTAAAAAGTCAACAGGAAGTCTAAAATGCTATTTATGCATAATTAACATTGTAGATCATATACAACCTGTTGGATCATTGTTATAACTTGGTAATAAGTGTAAGAACATGTCCAGACATGTTCAACCCGACAATTTCCTGTTTAGACCCGGTTCGGAACCGAAAGTCACATAGTTTGACTTTCACTTTAACTTTCAGTTCTGACCCATTAAGGCATGTTTTAGAAATGCCTTAGAGCTTTAATTGGACTAGGTTACACGTTAGTACAACCCTCTGTGATATTACACCTTGGTTCATTAGTTATCCAATTAATATGCATGTTTCCGTTAATTGCTCATATGTTGACCATTATGCCCTTATTACCTTAAAACGTGATTTTTGAAAATGTAAAAGTGTAGAAACCTTGATTTCTGATATATAAACTTGTATGCAAAGTTCGACATCAGTTTGACTTGTAGATTTGGAGTTATGCTCATTATCGCAAATTTAAAGCTTTATGTTAATAAAATGGCGTAATTAGCGTATAGCCTAGTTAAGCCTACTTTTTTATATCAAACTTAATACCCACTGATGTAATATATTATTTTGGGATTTTTAAAGATTTTTAATTAATTTTAGGTTGAGCATAACTAGTAGTCGTAGGCTTAATCCGGTAATTGTCGGTTTTGCCCTTACGGGCCATAAAACGAGTTTTACATATCTAAACGACTCCAAACCTTTTGCTACTGATCACATATGATAAATAAATTATTTTAAGCCTTCTGGAAATATAAAAATATCAGATTTAAGTATCGAACCCGGAATCGGCCTATAATTGCCTTATTTAGCGTTTTTAACGCATAGTATGTTTTAAAATCATATTGAACATACCCGGGTTGATACCTACTGATATTTTAGGAAAATTAGAATATTTCAACAGTAAGCAAAGGTTGATTAACTCAGACACCGGTTTTGAGCTTTTCGGCTTATGTGAAATTACCAAAATACCCCTACGGGGCATAGTTTGGTTAAAAATGACAAATTTCACATATATGCTTTAACCTACTGATATAACTTATCAAATTGAGTATGTTTGCTGTTTACATCAGACCTGTAACTCTGTTAAACGTCTAAACCATTTTACAACCTCTAAAATGACCAAACTACCCCTACGGGGCCTAGTTTGTGTTTAAACACGTTTCGGGCATAATGAAAGACATCTTACTGAGGTCACAACGTATTTGAAGCATATTAACTTAGGAAACCTGTATATGGCTCTTACGGATACCCGTTACGCTTATTTCGCGTTCGGTTCGTTTTATGTAACAAGTTTACATAAATTGGCCGAAACGGGTCAAACCTTATCGGTTTAATCTCAAAATCCAGAATGTGCATGAAGGACCCATATTAAACAAGTCTCTGAACTTGTCGGGTCTAAATCACATTCTATCCGGTCTTCGCTTAATCGTGCGTACGAACCGTATCTTGAAAACTAGCCGGTCTAAGCTTAAGCTTAATTAAAGACCCGTTAGGATTCTAATAGGTTATATTAAACCTTCGTTCCAGATTAGGAGAACCAGTAAAAGCTACGTGCATTTTGCTTATTGTGATTAATACTTGCTCAGGTAAATACTTTTAACTTATTTTCCCTATACGGGCTTGGGTTACGATATATAGCATACCGCTTGATCGGGCATCAAATCTCCACCATTAAGTGGGTAGTTGAATAATTTGATCGGCTCGTTTAAACAGTCTTGTTACTTAAAGCCTTTGGGGGGTTAATGACCATGTCCCGGATATCCTTGGCATCATCTTACGAGATGGCCACGACCTGAGCACGGGGTGTAGGCGTACACCCGTCAGTGTATAACTCAATAATGTGGTGTGTCTATTGATCTTTAACCCGGACAAGATCCGGGCTACTGAACGCACAAGTAATATGTAATTCGTTCACAAGATTATAATATTAAATAATTCTCCCAAGTTATACAAGATTAATTTTGCCTCTGTGCATTTTAATCAAATTATACAAGATATTTTGTGCCACGTGCATCCAAATCAATTTTCTTAAACCATTTTCAAAATGAGTAAGTTAATTGTATTTACCAGTGTAAACTGACGTATTTTCCAAAAAGGCTAAATGCAGGTACTATACGAAATTGGCTGGATATTTCTCCTTAGCATCAATAGAAGTCTCGCAAGCTTAAGATGCCTAAAAGTCTGTTGAACTATTGTTTCCATTTTATGTTCGATCCTTATGTGGATAAACTTCCGAATATTGTGACATTTGATATTACAATAATAAATTCGGTTGTATTATATTTTCATTTGCTTCCGCTGTGCATATTGATATTGTGTTGTTTGACTATTACGTTGCCAACCATGACGTCACGATACTCCCCCACCGGGCCCACCGGTGACACGTGGAAATCGGGGTGTGATAATATCGCATACATCGCTATATCGCAATATTTTCGCCTACTATCGCATATTTTATCACATCACATTTGCACTTGCTGACAACCACGGAGATGTCGAGTGAGGACCAATTCTACCCTCCCCGATGACCGTGAAACGTCGTAAGCTATCGCATATTCGAAACGAAACTTGGATTGTTGTATCGCAACTTTAACATATGGATACGTAAATACGGCCCCAAGTGATTAAATATATATATTAGAATGATAATAATAATTAAACATAGTGAACGCGTACCCAAAACTATTGCAACGCTGAATTTCCCCGCACCAAAGAGCCAACCGAAATGGCTATCCGAACGGATAGGCCATCCGACCCGGATCACTCAATCCCCTCTACCCTTCTCTCTTGCCTATAAATAGCCTGTCACTTCACTAGAACAGTGATGTGACAGCTCCCACTCGACCAGCATGCTCTTGGACCCTTTTCTCTCGATTTCTCACGATTCCGGTAAGATTTCGGCCTAAAATCTCGTACTTCTACGATCTACACTTAATTCTACACCTTTCTATCTTTTAAAACTCAACTTTTGACCGTGAAATCTACTGATTTGAGGTGTTTAAAGATGATATCACCAAGAGTTCATATGAACTTCAAAGTGTGACCTCATTTCACCATAAACAACTCAGATCTGGGTGATTCCCACATGTTTTATAACAATCTCACCTAAAAATCTATGTATCTAACCAAAGTACTACGCGATTTCGGGTTAAACATGAGAAACCGTCAAGAACGGCAAAATCTGATGGAACGGGGTGGTTCCTGGCCGTTAGAATGGGTCGGAACTGACGAAATTTCATTTGTTTAATACGATGTCATGCCATCTCAGTAAAACCACATGTATTCCGTCCAAAAACCATCAAAAACAGTTTATCGGGATGTTGGAACGGACTGTTGTCAACCAGCCGGACAGGTCATCCGACTGGGTAGCGTGTCATCCGACCGGACAACATGCCATCCGACCGGAAAACATGTCATCCGATCGGATAGCATGCCATCCGACCGGACAACACGCCATCCGACCGGACAACATGCCATCTGACCGGACAACATGCCATCCGACCAAACAACCTACCATCCGATTTGGATGTCTATCATCCGACCCAAAGAACTGTCGTCCGACCGGATGAGGGTATCCGACCGGATGAGTACCATCCGACTGGATAACTATCATTACGATACTATTCCTGTTTAAACCATGCCTCGCTTACAATACCATTCAATGTTAGGCTAACTCAGACGCGCTCGCAACCGATCCAATCAAGTTGTATCCTCGCTAAATACGCACTGTGAGTATACTCGAACCCCTTTTAATCGCATTTTGGGTGTAACATACGTTCCTAATAAATCGAACTTATCAAACGAATTATTCGATCAAACTATTTATCACTTACGAATGACTATTATGCATAGTTATACGTGATGCTAGTTACATACGCGTTAGGACTCATACTCGCGAGGTCCCGCCTTAACTAGTATAGTACTATAGCACCCGACGGGGTCTAGTTAGGATGAATAGAAATCGCGGTCGAAGCTCGAGTGACTTAGCTGTAGTATCTGTCTTTATGCATGTATGTTGAGGTATCCCGTTTATGCATTCGGTAATTCACAGCACTTTTTACTACTTTTACGACACTCTATCAAAACTTGTATACTCGCCAATACTTTTTGTATTGACATTGTTTTAACGTATGTTGTAGGTTAGATCGCTATCTACATCGAATCAAGCTAGGAAGTCTAGAAACTCGCCTAATAATCTAGGTTGTCGGATTTGTATTGTTCGAGAGGACAAGAAATCTGTGATAACTTACGTGTTTGTATCATTGTTAGTATGGGATAACAAATGTAATAAATATTATCGCAATGTAGTTGTTATGGATTCTCTTGAGCAATCTGATTCGCCTAGTGCCGTGCCCCGATGATTCCGCCATCGGTTGGGGTGTGACACTGTTAGTTTTAAATGTTAAGTGAAGGGTAATTTGGTATTTTAACTTATTTATTATTTAAAACACCGATTTCCATGTGAAGACTCTTGTTTGGCTTTTCTAGAACTAATTGTTGTTCTTCTACTTCCTTTAAAAGTAAAACACCATTGTCAATTTCAGTTTTCAGCCTTTCGCCTCCTTTCATGGCTTGAGGGCATGTTTGGCTAAGCTTTTTGAAACAACTTATTGACTTATTGGCTTTTTGAAAAGTAATAAGCTTAAAAATGATGTTTGGCAATGAGAGTGTATGTGAGGGGAAAAAGCTAATAAGTCAATAAGTCACTCCATCCTGACTTTTCCAAAAAGCCAATAAGTCAATAAGTTGTTTCAAAAAGCTTAGCCAAACATGCCCTAAGTTTGGCTAATTTATCCAAATACCGATGTATAGCTTTAATCCAACTTCGTTTTCATCTTCTAATTTCGCAAAGGCCTCTTTTAATAATAAGATCTATTATCATTCACAACGAAACTCTCGAATCGAGATAGGTTTCGATTATGAGTCTCTTTTTAATCATTGTTGGCATCTTCTGAATCAATGAAGTTGTGTGCTTTTCTTGCGGTTCCCGTTGACCCGTCTTTCTACATGTCATCGGGTCAAAATATCGATTTTTGCCTTTCCAGTGGTTCTTCAATCTGGGGTCTAGGATCAGTATCAGTATGGTAGGGAGAATTAGTCACTGAGTCATCACACCCTACGAGCACTTGATGCGGGAAGGCTTCGGTCATTGTATGGTGTTGACGGTGGTGGCTCCACGCTGCAATAACCACCACATTTTGGAAAGGGGAAACGACGAGGGGTGTTTAGGCGTCTCGTCGTCCAGATATGGTTAAAGGTGGAGATTGATAGTTGCTTATGGTGGCTTTGATGGTGTTAATGGTGGAGGAGATTTGTGGCAGGTGCGGATGGGTAGTTGTGGTAGTGGCCAGTTGAAGAAGACAGTTCGATATAAAGAGAGGTGGGTTTAATATTTTAAGTATTTTTTAATTTAAATAAAATAGTTAGGCATTTAGTTATTTACATTTTTTGTCCTTGAAAGGATGAAATGACAAAATTACCTTGCACATGATCAAATTTAATTAAAAAAACTATCTGAGTTAGGGCTAAAGGACATAATTTGTAGCATTTGAAAACATTAAGTACAAAACTTGTCAATTTCAAAGACAAATGATACCGTCTGTAATTGGGTATATAGATAAAGGACAAAACTTGCAATTCACTCCAAAATATATAACTGTCTGATCAATATCTTGATGACTGTATATCTTAACAAATTACATTCTATTTCATTCTATTGGTATAATACATGAGTTTATTCAACTATGCAATATATGTTTTGTTAAAACATAACTTTTGCGTTATTAATCATATAACATTACTTTTATCAACCCGTGTAATACATGAGATTCTAACATAGTTAGCTATTAAAAGATTTGTGTACGTATGCGAAATAGCAAATAAGTTATATGATGTAAATACTAATTAAGACCTCATCCCTGTCATTTTTATCTTAACCCCCTTCGCATTTTCCATAATATCACTCCAAAAAATTAATAGTTAGATATAAAAATTTTAATCCATTTATCGAACTTGTTAACACTTTTAAACTAACTAGTTTTTTTATACGCTCGTTGCGCGAAAGTCATTTGTGGTTTCGTTGAAGCAACAGAACATTAGATACCAGTTATCAAAAAGGCTGACCATGGTTGTGGCCTAGTGCCAAATCGGTATAACTCATAGGTTTAATTAGTCAATTTCGCAACTGTATTTAGCAGTTCAGCTGAAAGTTTTTGGCAATCTCTACCCTAGACACCCTTTTTTACACGTCCAATCAAAACAATTTGTTGACCCATATTCACAAAAGGAATGGATATAAAGCACTAATTCAACCAACGATATAAATAAAAGTACCTTATCATGCATAGAACTTACTACAATGTGTATGATAAATGGATTATGCAACCTAGCAAATTATGAACCTGTGGTAGAACAAGAAGTTTATTTAAAAAATCAATCTAATCCCATAAATGCACAAAGCAAAAATACTTGGGTGTTCTCAAAACCACAAATAATGCTAAACTAAAAAAATAGATAAACACCAAGTAATAGGTACTGCAAAATAGATTAAAATTAAAAGACTTGAAATTTGAAAATATAATAAAGACTTAAAATTTGAATTTGAAATCAAAACATCCCATCTGATATCTTCATGCACATCCGATATCTCCATCTAGCTCGATCAGACCCGTCAGTCCCGTGTTGATCAGATCCTCTTCCTTGGGCTGGAATGCCCCATCATCAGTTTGCTTCCAATGAAAGAAAAAACAATAACAATCAACAGTTATTTAAGCGTTGGGCAATTCTTATTAAAAATTTAAACGAATGAAATGCAAGGTAAACTTCTAAAACAAACAATTGACTACCAGTTCTAATATCATATCCATTTTTCGGAAATTATTAAAAAGTGTACAGTATGTAAAAAACTTAATTAATGAAAGACATAAATATCACAACGCTAGGGTATAGTTTTTAAGTTATATGTCTAAGGGGGGACATTACAAATTAACACACAAACAAAAAGTTACAAACACAATCTTTTATATGGAAATAGGCAATGGATTGTTCAAATCTAAATTGGTGCATATATAACTACTTTCAAACTCTGCAAACTTTTTTTTATCTAAACATAAAAAGGGACAAACACCATCTTCTGTATGGAAATAGGCAATTCACTGTTCAAATCGAAACTGATGCAAATCTAACTAATTTCAAGAACTGAAAACTTTGCTATCAACAAAAATTTATTAGCAGAAAACTCTCATCAAGCAACCATCATCAGGTAGCTCGATTTGATAGCACAATGTGATTAGCACAAACAAACGGAAAACAAATGCAGAAGAGTAAGTATCGAAACAAAAAACCTAAAAAATATAACTAAGCAGGCCCAGCTTTTTAGCATAAACAATGCAAGTGATGTAACAACGAATAATAAAAAACCTATAGCAAACACGTTCTTAGGTTCTACAATAAGCGTAAGGCCACATCCCAACCCAATACCAGTAGTGAGCAATCAACATGATTTAAGGTTTTAGATAATATGTTTTGGGTGTATGACTATGAACCTTAATAAATAATCCTCAAAACTTTTATTCAAATTTTATATCCTTCTATTACTCGAATCTTTTAGTTTTTGTGAAACATTTGTTAAATTTTATAAACAATAATGCTTCCACGCTAATAATTATTCTGGAAGATGACCCACATTAAATTTATAATTTATTCCTAATCTTTTGTTTTAAACTTGATTGAAGTTCTATAAGGTTTTGATCACGAAATGAGAAGGTCAAGTTGTGCTCTGTATATGCTTACTAAAAATGGAGACTTTCTAAAACTTCAAGATTCATGAACCGATTAACATACTACCAAAAATATTATGCATCTAGCATACCTTAAGTTGTCGCCCCCTTTTGGAGATATGAGAGCTGACCATGGCTGTGACCTAGCTGGTGTAGACCAGCTGCTATGGTGACTGCACTGGCTTCTGTCACTGCGAACATGATTGAAAATAAAGGTAAGCAGACCTTTCTTTCACCCAACTTTGTAGTCTCTTCAACCTCTGCAACTAAACGCTCCAACCCTATTCATCATTGACCCACCACCGCCACCTCCAACGCAACAACCATCATCGCCGCGACCGGCACGTCAAAGCTTATCGTGGTCGTTGGATTAAAGCTAGCCTCGTACGCCTCTATGTGTGTGTGTGTGAAAACAGTTCGACGCATCGTCTCCTCTGCTAGCGGTGGTGGTGCGAGCGGATATAATGACGGTGCTTCCGGTGGTGGTGTTGTACCATCTGGCATCTCTCTTTCTCTATGAAAAACAGTTTGACACGTCGTATCCGCCGTTTAGCGAGGGTGGTGCGACCGGAGATGCTGATGGTCTCTGTTGGAATGTGGAGGTTTTGTCGAAATTGTTGCAGGGGGAAGGGTTGAAGGAGTGTGGGGAGGTGTCCGGTGGCCGGATTTGGTGGTGTCGGAGATGGATGGTGGAAAGGTGATGGTGAGTTGGTGTGAGGGTTAGGGTTTCTTAGATGAGAATAGGTTGTAGAGGATGAAAAAGCGAGGATGGGGTGTAGGTGTCTTGGGGTATGATTTGTACAATGAAATTACCAAACTGCCCTAATACTATTCACAAACTTGGTTTATTAATATATAGGATAATTCCATTCCATTCCACTAAAATATAATTAGCAACTTTTGAAAAACAATCCTTATAACATGTCAATAGATTTATTAAATGGGCCGCTTCGAATCAACGGTTTATTTAATAGGTCGTATTCACAGGTTCACCACTTATAATAAATGGGTTATCTTAATTAAGCGAAAACATGATGATTTCGTATAATGTCCAAGTCGTAAGAGATTGTCGCACCTACAGAAAGAAATATGAAATGTCTGGATATGATGTTTAGAAATTAAGAGTAAGACTATGCAAACCGAACCACAGATGTTATTGTTGCACTAGACAAACCGATCCAAAGTGACCAGTAACGTGTACATATGTTAGTTTTAGGTTTACTATCCAATGCCCAGTGTTATAAACTCATAAATCATTAATCATCACTTAGGAGTTGTTTGTTTGCCTCTTGATGAGGCTCTTAATGATTCAGGTTTCTTACTGGTTCAGCACTTAATGATTCACACTATTTGTTTCGCGAGCAGATGTCTGAATGGTTCAGACATTTGCCTCTAAATGGTTAATCATTATACTGAGTCCAAGGGCGTAGGATAGTGGGGGCGGGAGGGGGCGGTTGACCCCCCGAACTTTTCGCTCAGTAGTGGAGAGTATGTAGTTTTCGTATAGAAAATTTTTGGGTATATACGTTTTCGACCCCCTGTTTTATAGAAATTTTTGGGTGTGTACGTTTTCGACCCCCCGGTCGGAAATCTCAAGCTTCGCCACTGACTGAGTCTGAATGGTTAAGACCTCTAATCTGAATTGGTCAGACCTTTACCTCTGAATGGTTAAGCATTATACTGACTCTTAATGGTTCAAACCTTTTACTGGTTTAGCACTTAATGGTTCGGAACTCTTGTTGTTTCAGTACTTAACCATTAAGAAGTTGTCAAACAACCCCTTAATTTATAATCTACTTGCTCAAAATGAGACGTTTGTGTGGCAACTCACGGACATTCTTTTTTCAAGAAAGATTTTTGAAATTTCTTAACATTTATATATAAAAGCCCCAGCTGTTTATAATGACAACATTTATTTCAATCAACTTGCTAACTGACTTTACTATCAATATATTTATTACAATAGATAGGATTTAAGCTTATGTAGGGACACGCATCACTCCTAAACATGCTTTCATGTAAGTTCGTTGAAGTTTCATAGTACTTAATTTATACATATAACAATATATGCATTAACGTCAACTTTGTAAAGAGACACTTAAGCCTATGTAGCGACATGCATCACTCCTAAAGCATGCTTGTAGTGAAAGTTCGTGGAAACTTCCTACACTATTAATTTATACAAAAGGTTAATTTCACTTGTAATAAATTGCAATTACAGCTAGCTAGTAGTGGTAGGCTATCTCTTATAATAATTTATACAAAAGGTTAATTTCACTTGTACTAAGTTTGCTGTGTTAAATTTCTTGGACAGAAACATAAAACATATATTATGTTTTCTAATGGGTGGTTCCTTTATAATTTTTTTTTTTTTACTCAAATAACGTGGCTTTCTTCGTCTGATCAACTTTTAAAAGTATCCATTTCATACGATATCATACTGATTGTAAAATTACCATTATAACAGAAATCTTACCTGTTGTGATCTGGATTTTCAAATTAAACTTCGGTTTTATTCAGGATAAACCAACTACGAATCGTACATGATATGGATCTTTAAATGCACTTTGTTTTATAGTAGTTTTTATTTGTTTATTTGGTACTGTAACATTTTGTTTAGATATAAGTGAATTTATTAACTTTATAACTTTTTTTCTTTCTTGATTTAAGGTGCTTTTATGAAGTGTCCAGGAAAAATCCAACCCATGTGCCTTCTTAAACATGAAGAGGTGATTGGTGCATTTCCCATCGTACAGAAGTTGAAGAACACATCTGCGGTTTATAATATAAAGCTATCATGAAGATAGCCTATATATATATATATAGGGTTAGTTAACGTACAATTTGTGTTAGCATACGGTGCGTACAAAATTGAGTTACAACATGCGAGTTTTTTTTATAACATGCGATTTCCTATTTTATACCACATGCGACTTTTTTTGGCATCAACATGCGATTTTTTTATATGAACAACATGCGATTTTGTTATTATACACCATTCGACTTTTTTTATAACATACGATTGCAGTTTATAACAAGCTAACTTTAAATCTCGTATGCTCGTACGATAAGTCATATTGTACATTATACATTCACTATATCTATATATATATATATATAGGGAGAAGATCATGCGAGAACCACCTCTTATTGCGAGAACCGCGAGAACCAATGTGAACACAACAAAAAATGCCTAAAAATAGCTAAAAATAACACAATTTTTTTTTTAATATTTTTTATATAAAAATCGCTACTTTTCGAAGCAAAAAAAAAATTAAAATTTTTTTTATTTAAAAAAATTTTTTTTTTTTTAAATTTTTTTTTTTTAAATAAAAAAAAATTAAAATTTTTTTTATTTAAAAAAATTTTTTTTTTTTTTTTTGCCACTAAAAGTAGCGATTTGAGCATAAAAAATATTAAAAAAAGAAAAAATTTTAGATTTTTTTTTTTATTTTTTAGATTTTTTTAGGTTTTTTTGAGGGTTTAGTTTTTAGCATTTTAGCTTGGGGGGGGGGGGGGTGGGGGTTAGGTTTTTTTAGGTTTTTTTAGCTATTTTAGGTTGTGTTTACATTGGTTCTCGCGGTTCTCGCAATAAATGGAGTTCTCGCATGAGCCTCTCCCTATATATATATGTATATATAGGGATGATGTTGATACATATTATGTGGATACGGCTCGATTCGACTCGGCTACGAAGTGAAGGCCGTAGTCAAGACATCCTCCTGTCTTGACTCGGTATGCTAATTACTTTGTATCGTTCGATGTAAATGCAACTGCGTGTGTGCAGTTTCATATTAGATTATGTTTATGTGTTGTCCATTTGTTAAGAGCCCAACATGTGAAGAGGCACTACTAGAAAATGAGACAATTTTCTACAGAAATTTCCTACACAATCTTTTTCGTCACAGATTCAAATACTTTTATGACGAATTTCGTACAAATTTTTTTTTCAAGATTTTGTGACAAATTTTCGACGCATCCATGACAAAAAAAAAGAAAAGAAAACCCTAATTAATTGACAGTTGCGTCACAAATCCATCAGAAATAATCTACAAATGGTTAATTATTATTGTTTACCGAATAAATATTTATATAAGAAAAAAAATAAGGGAAAATCATATCGTTTCCTACACATTTATGACGAAATATTTATTTTTTAATTAACTTAAACCCTCCGTCGGAATTCCGTCACAACTAGTGACACATTTCCGACAAAAAGGTCGTAGTCAAGACATCCTCCTGTCTTGACTCGGTATGCTAATTATGTGGATACGGCTCGGCTCGGTTCGACTCGGCTACGAAGTGACGGCCGTAGTCAAGACATCCTCCTGTCTTGACTCGGTATGCTAATTACTTTGTATCGTTCGATGTAAATGCAACTGCGTGTATGCAGTTTGCATATTAGATTATGTTTATGTGTTGTCCATTTGTTAAGAGCCCAACATGTGAAGAGGCCCAACATGTTGAAGCCCAAGTCCAAGCCCAACTGATGGACGAAATCACACATGGGACGAAATCCCCATGTGGTGAAAACCCTTTTGGTGAAAACACCATATGTGACGAAATCAGGGTGATTTCGTCATTATGATGTATGTTCGTCCATGTGATTTCGTGGGACTTGATTTCGTCGAGCATGTTACTATATATACACTCACAACAGACAGAACACAGTAAGAGTCTGCATAGACTTTGAGAGCGAACACACTGTAAACACACACACACTGAGAGTTTATGAGAGCATCTTGTAAACATTGATTTGTAACTGTTTCATACGCATTAATACAATGGAGTGTTAATCGTTGAATCTTTGTGTCTTACGTATTCGTAACTTGGTTTAACTTACCCGTTTGGATTCCGCACTCACGGGTTTGTCGGAAAACAGGAATAGAGGTTGACTCGATCCTCCGGGTGGACCTACAATTGGTATCAGAGCATTGGCTCGATTCCTTGTTAAAACCAAGTAGATTTTCATGTGTTTCCAGATTTGTTCTTGATTTTTGAAACAGAAAGCTTATATTTTCAGAAAAATCAGGTTTAAATCTTTGAAAATCTTGTGTTTTTGTTGATTGTTCTTTTAAAAATCTTGCTATTTTTCATCTATACATGTTAAGAAAGGATTTTTATTGAACATTTGCGCAAAAATTGTGATCAGAAAATCTTTCCACTCAGAAACTTCATCCAGTTCATAAGAGTATTCAAAGTATTCTTCATATATATATATGTTTGATCTTTGTTTGATGAAATTTAGAGGTGTTATTGATTATAAAAATATTGTTTGAAAAAGGTGTACACAAACCATCATGATAGTTGGTAAAAAAAAAATCTGATAAGGTAAGGTGTGTTTGAAAAAGGAGTTTGTGTCAGGATAAGATTTGATAAATATCTTAGTTGTCTGGTCATTTTGTCAACGAAAGCACACAAACAGCTTTCAGCGACGAAATCAGACTTGTACCAGCGACGAAAACCCCAAGTCTTCGTCATATCAGCGACGAAAACCCTTCTTGTTTTCGTCATCATCTTTCAGCGACGAAATCACCCTTTCAGCGACGAAATCACCCTTTCAGCGACGAAATCACCCTTTCAGCGACGAAATCACCATTTCAGCGACGAAATCACCCTTTCAGCGACGAAATCACCATTTCAGCGACGAAATCACCATTTCTGCGACGAAATCAAACATATCTTGGACGAAAACCCCTGATTTCGTCATAAACATATCAGCGACAAACATCCAAGTCTTCGTCAACAATTGACATCGACGAAAACCCCTATTTTCATCACATATCTTTTCATATTATTAACAGAAGCTTTTTAAAACATTCTTAACTGTTTGATTTGTGTGATTTAAGCAGGTTTTCATCCATATACATCCAAAATGAATCCGGCTTGGTGGGGTACTCCGCCAACTGCAGAGAGCAAGTATATAAACACGCGTTTATCTCCTTCATGGGCCGAGTCTCCCACACCGTCAAATAAAACGTATACGAGAAAGGACTTAGCAACCGATTTGTATGGAAATCCAATACAATCAGTTCCCAAACCAGAAAGAACAACAAACTTGTATGGAAATCCATTACCACCAGTTGCTTCACAACGCCATCGTTCTACTGTTGCACCGTCATCTCTTGATCCAAGGAACTGTAGTCAAACAAAAACGGCGTTTTATGCTAAAATTGTCAAAGATGCCAGCAATGGTGAATCATCGCGAAACGATGACAGTTCTGAACATGACAGTAGTTCAGTTGAAGACGTTTCAACTTCAGTTGAAGATGTTACAACTTCAAGTTCAAGTTCAAGCGAGGATGGATTTGAATGTAAATCATCAAGGGAGGTTGTTGATTCTGATGCAGATAGGTTAACATCTGAGAGTGATTCCAGTCAGGTATGTGTCGATGAATCAAAATCTGATAGTTGTGATAGATGTGTGTTGGATTAAATGTTAAATTGTCTGATTTGCAAAGTAAATATGACGATTTGCAAAGCAAATATGATGTGACAAATATCCACAATCAACATTTGATCGTGGATCTTTCAAAATGCACAGAGGCCAATATGTTTCGTGAAAATTATGAAAAGGAATTTAAAAAGATAATCGAAACATTAAAAAAAGATAAGACCGAGCTAACGAAAATGGTTTCAAGAAAACAAACAGAAATAAACCTTTACATCAATAGGCTCGAGTTAATGCAAAAAGAGTTGGCCTGTGCTAAGTGTGAAAGTGAGGCGATCCAGCTTAAGCTGAATAGTTATTCAAACTCTAGGTATGTGCTGGATCACATCATTGACATACAGAAAAAGAAAAATGATGTCACGTGCATAGGTTATAAGAAATGTCCACCACCTGTTAAACACGATTATTCTTCGATGCCTGATGAGGAAAATAAACCTCATTTTGAGCCCTCAGTTTCATTGAGCCTTGAGGAATTCACATTTGGGCTAGGTTACAAAAAGGAAGTATCTTCAGATTCGGATGTGTCAGCAGATACAGATGTGTCAACTGCTGATCAAAATCAGGATCCTCCAGTCATTGTTGAGGATGCTGATTCATCAGATGATGAATCTGAGGATACTAACTCTGAACAGTCAGAAACGGTAACAAAAGAGGAAAACATACCTCTCGAAATTAAATTCTTTGTGATCCACCTGCAAAACCGTTTGTGACTGCTAAAGCCAAGTCTGTTGAATCCTCATCTGGAAGCTGTGAAAGCGTGAACTTGCTTTACATGTTGATTGGAACTGATAAAATATACTCAGACAAATATTTTCCAATCAAGAATGTCAATCAATCTTTGATTGATAAAGTTTTCGAAGATTCTACAAGTAAGTTTTTGGGGAAGTCGAGCCCAGGAGTTGTAGTAACTCAGTGTGCTCCTATCCCAAAATCTGAAGTTAGAAAGAAATATGGGAATCAAAAATTGCAACCACAACACAATCAACGAAAGCAAGGTCACGTTCACCAAGGAAAGGGAAAAGGCAATCAAAGCCAAAACAAGAAGACGATTCAGAAGGTGAACTTCGTGAAATCCAGAGGGACTGATAAAATTGAAACTTTCAAAAACAAATCCAACACGGATTTTGTTAAACAAAGTAAAATTTTGAAAAGAAACAGTCAAAACAATTACACACAACACACAAACGGTTGCGATGTAGGACCAAGTACCTCAAGATCACGAAGTTCATCATCAAGCTCTTACAGTTATGATACTCCGAGGTTTGTTGAGCGGAGATCATGTTTTGAATGTGGTGAGTATGGGCACATTGTCAGAAATTGTCCATATCTCACGAAAGGAAAGGAAAAGGTTGATGCCCCCCATGGTAACAGTTACCATAAAAGATCTATTTCACCAAAACAGGACCCTCGTGTTGTTAAACAACGAGAAAAGAAACAGAAAAATCAACAAAGAAAAGAAGTTGAAAAGGTTTTAAAACCGGAGGTTGTTCAAACAAAATTTGTTAAATCAAATGTTAAACATGAAAAACAAAAACAGATTTGGAAACCAAAATCGGAAACTGTTTCAGGGGGAGCTACATCAATTCCGAATCATCGGGAAATGGATGTTACAATTCTCGATGATGACGGACGACCCAAGTCTGTGAAGGCTTGGGTCCCCCTCTCCAACTAATCTCTGAATGAGTGTGCAGGATGTTCCAGGAGGAACTATTGATAGTCTTAGGATTGTTGATAGTGGAGCGTCCATGCACAAGATCGGCGACATTGTTGTATCCAAGGAGAATATTGTTGCCTTTGACGGAGAGAGGAGAAAAGAAGACAAAAATGTCTGGTGAAGGAATGTGGTTGAATGAAGTTGAAAAATTCGACAAGATGAAATATGTGCCAAAATTTAGTTGTTATGGTTTTTTATCGGGTCAACATGACAGATTCAAATGAAAAGTATGCGCCTGCAACACGTCTGAAGCTTTTCTAAGATTCATGGATTTTTCTTCCACAAGAAGTTCAAAGTCCACAAGATGAACGTGTAGGGTACTTTTCTCTACGGTGTGATTGAAGAAAATGTGTTTGTTGAACAAATCAACCGGGTGTGCGGATGCCTTGGCGTGGATTGAACAACCGCACACTACTTCTCAAAGAGAATTGTTGCTGTGAAGAGATTTCTCAGTAGCTACAAAATCGACTTTGAAATCCACACCTGGTGGATATCCAGTTTAGGAGAGCGCTCAGATTCCTTGCAATAATCAAAGCAGTTGCAGGATACGGTTTTAAATTTCTAATCTCTCATATACTTGTCGATATTTAAGCTGCTTTATGAATCATTATCATCTCGTACAACACTCTTTGGCCAGACACGTTGATCTCGAATATCACCTCACACGTGATTGTTTTTAATATGAAACTCGTTAATTTTGTCATGGTCCGCACCGATTACCGACATGCCAACTGATTTTTCCAAAATTCGATAAATCATTTATGATTAACTTAATTTTGGTAAACGACATTGAGGTAAAACATGAGTTAAAACCGACATCGGAAAATCGTTTTTGTAAATATCTTTGTGTTTTTATAATTATTGTAAGTTTGTTAATTTTAGGGGGAGTAATTCCAAAATTTGAAAAATTCATAAACATAGAAAAATTTCAAAACGCAAAAACAATAGAAAAACAAAAATGAGTTTCCTGGCGAGCAAAAGAGAAAATGATAGTACATCAGTGGTCTGTCTAAACCTCATTAAACTGAAATGCAAAATGAAAAACGATAAGCAGCTCTATATAAGATGTATCGGTAGGCTCACAATCATCTTAAAGTGTGCAGGGTGATATAAACTTAAATCGACTGAAGAACAGGTGGGAACCACTCATTGGCATATGGCCTTTGTACCGAAATTTCGTTTGAGAGATTGCTGAGGTTCTGAGATATGTGGTCTTTATGCTGTTTATCATCTGGGTATCATGATTGTTTCTTTTACTGAAAAACAAACGGAGACGGAGTCTAGATCTTCCATGATACCCGTACATACGTGTACATACTGCATACGACCTCAATAAGTGATCAACAATTACATGTCCACAAAACAAGTGATAATATATCACATTTATCCGGGAGTCAAGTTCGTCTCTTTGCTGTACAAAAGTACTGACCTGTTCACGGACTTGCTCCTCTGCCCTCATGCATCCGAAAATCAAGTTCCTCATCAATAAGTGATTCTATCACATAGGGCTTGTTTTCAATCAAAATAAGTGAGTTTCTCACATTTTCATATACGACAAAACAGATGATAAATGGTATACTCACCAGTAAGATGAACTCTCGTGCATACCTTGATACGGGAATGTGTCGTGATGTGGATGAACACCGGTCGGTAAGTATAAATCATACCTTAATGTATCCCCTCGCCATGATTACATATGATAAATTGAGCTTATGTGGATAACAATACCGATAATCGTTATAGGATGTTTATCTAAATGTTAACAAAAAGAACAACAAGAGCGTTTTGGCATGACCGTACACTGATATGATTCTCTTACCCTCGAAACTCGCAAAAAGAATGTTTGTATATATTTATTTTTCTTAGTTTCTGCAACTCTGTATATATTTATTTACTGCTTTCAGTCTTTAAGTTTGAAATATTCAAAATACCAAAAAGATTTTAGGTGTGTTTTACTATAAACTTTATAAAAGTCAAAAAGATTTTATTTCTGGTTTAGTTTTGATTAACCGATGTTGGAACTCAAGTCTTCGTTGCCTGAAATCTGATGAAAACCAAAACGACTGAATCTTCATAAACGGTCAGAGTTTGCAAGTTTTGAAAGTTAATAATCAAAATTGAAAAATATGTTAACTTTTCAAACAAATTGTCGGACGGTAGTTGAATGAGAATTGGTTTCATATATGTCGTTTGTTTAATGTTAACTATATTCCAAGCAGTTGTTCTCATTACGCGTTTAGATTTCTTGCATGTGCAGATGCTAAAGGCGAAGAGAACATGTTCGATGATAAGCTTCGGAATGAAGACACGACATGAAGGCACTCAAATGATAAAGATGATCGAGTTGCCGCTGACCAATCATCAACACCACAAGGATCTCAAGTATTGAAGATCAAAAGATTCACGAGCATCATCAAAAGGGGAGTTTATTGATACACTTCCTAGATAAAAGCAGGAGTTTGTTAATACACTTTCTACTTACAACACGTGAAGACTATGAAGATCCTACGACAAGAATGCATGAACCATCAAGAGATGGAGAACGAGATTACGAACCTGGTGAGCAGCATCCAAGGGGGAGTTTGTTGATACATATTATGTGGATACGGCTCGGCTCGGTTCGACTCGGCTACGAAGTGAAGGCCGTAGTCAAGACATCCTCCTGTCTTGACTCGGTATGCTAATTACTTTGTATCATTCGATGTAAATGCAACTGCGTGTATGCAGTTTGCATATTAGATTATGTTTATGTGTTGTCCATTTGTTAAGAGCCCAACATGTGAAGAGGCCCAACATGTTGAAGCCCAAGTCCAAGCCCAACTGATGGATGAAATCACACATGGGACGAAATCCCCATGTGGTGAAAACCCTTTTGGTGAAAACACCATATGTGACGAAATCAGGGTGATTTCGTCATTATGATGTATGTTCATCCATGTGATTTCGTGGGACTTGATTTCGTCGAGCATCTTACTATATATACACTCACAACAGACAGAACACAGTAAGAGTCTGCATAGGCTTTGAGAGCGAACACACTGTAAACACACACACACTGAGAGTTTATGAGAGCATCTTGTAAACATTGATTTGTAACCGTTTCATACGCATTAATACAATGGAGTGTTAATCGTTGAATCTTTATGTCTTACGTGTTCGTAACTTGGTTTAACTTACCCGTTTGGATTCCGCACTCACGGGTTTGCCAGAAAACAGGAATAGAGGTTGACTCAATCCTCCGGGTGGACCTACAGATGAGTTAAAATGAGAACCACCTTGAGTTGTGAGAATCGTGAGAACTAGGCCATCCAAAAGGTTTTTCCGAATTTTTTTCCTCAGAAGTCATAAAAAAATCACTTGTTTCAGGAAAAAAAAAAATGTCGCATACCAACATTTATATGAGGCGTAAAAAAATATTCATCTTCGTACAAAATTTACACTAGCGCATAATAAAAACTAGCATCAGTCAAAACTACAGACTCGACAATTTTTTTTTACTTTTTTTACAGATGTATTTATAATAATTTCATCTACGTTTGTGCAAAATTTTTTTAACCCAACTCGCGCGTGAAGAAAAAGTTCGCATGGTTCTCATAACTCGTGGTCGTTCTCATTTGAACCGAGCCATATGTATATATATAGGGTTGGGATAGTGTATAAAGTGTCGAAAGTGTGAGAAGTGTAAGAAGTGTTTTAAACCATTAGATCTTTGGTTTAATGGTTGAGATCAATATATACCAAATTATAAATTGTGTTTTAATTATTTGGAATGATTTGAAAATTGTAGTGGTAATAGTGTCTTTGTATATGTTTCAAATTAGATAACGTCTCCTAAATTCTAGCGATTCATTCCTAAATTCTAGCGATTCAATTTTAAACTTATTCTAAAATCCGGACATTCTAAAAAATCCAGAAATATGTAACTGCTACAAGAAATATATAACACCATACATTCATCATATAACACTATATAACACCATATAACACAACACCGTATAACACTATGTAACACCATATAACACTATATAACACTATACATTTATCATAGACATGCTATCAGAAAAATATAACACTATATAGCACTATATAGCACTATATAGCACTATATAACATCATATAATATCATATAACACTATATAACACTATGTAAAACTATATAACACTATATAGTTCTAAATGGTGGTTGCAGTGTTATATATAATATGATAGTGTTATATAGAGTTATAAAAGGGTTACATGGTGTTATATGCTATTCGTAGTGTTTTTATAGAAATTTGTAGTGTTATATAAAACCTTCATTATGCATCCATCACTATATAACACTCTATAAATTTTCATTCTGCGATCTTCAGAATTAATAACAGATGAACGAGATGACACAAATTCATAGATTAATTATTAATTCGTATTCCTAAAATAAAGGGTGGTGGTTATGGAAGGTTATTAATTAATTAAATCAATATGAAAATTACTTATTTACTCTTTTGAATTAATTAACTCATCCCTTTATTCTGTTAACTAGAAGGGCATTTCAGTCATTTTATATGTAATTCTGTTAACTAGAAGGGCAATTCAACCATATAAAATGATCGAATTACCCTTCTATCTAACAAAAAAAAGGACTTAACTAAGTGGATTAAAATGGCAACGTTTGAAACTATTTAGACTAAAATGACAACATTTTAAACTTTTGGACTAAACTGGAAAAATTGCTCAAACGACAACGACTAAAATGACATTTAACTCAGTATATATATAACGATGACATATATCATGCATGTTAATTTAATAGAATTACTTTAACACAAAAAGATACTAGTGTTTATCCAGTGAGTTCTCTTTTGAGTTTTGACCCCTCATTAATAAGTAGAACTAGTGGAATTCTCCCTGCGCGTTGCGCCGGGAATTCGACCTTTATCAATTCAGTTCATTAGGATATCGGTACGCTACCGGCACTCATTATAGCAACCGAAAGATAAAACCCAAATTAGGTATTATATGCCCAAAAATATACCGACATGAGTTTTACATCAATGAAAAGCCATAAAAGTGAGTATCTTGATCGGTTGGAATAGACGTGATACCGATATTGTTGGGACCAACACTTGCTATAGCTTACAATATAAAAAAGATACTCTATATCGTTACAGAAGTTGTTTGCACGGTATTGGTTAGTCATGATAAAAAAAAACAAAAAAAAGTAAATTATATTTGACGCTTCGATTTTAAACAAAACTTTCAATGAAACGTAGATAAAAATAAGTACGACATATTGGTATATTCAAATTTTATAAAAGTTTATAGAAAATCATAAATCGTAGTTTTTTTAAAAAGGCATTTAATTGAATTAAATAAAAACTGAAGAGTTTTAGTATGAAAATGTAATAAGAACATGGTTAGCGAAGGATTAGAAAGACTCAAAATATATTTCATATAAATCGCTATGTTGAACAAAAGAGAATAGATACTTTAAGGCCATGTGTAATGAGTATTATATGGGCGTAAAGGGGCTTGATAACGCCTACAACACTGTCCATCTGGGCGTTATCGGGGCATGAATAGGGAGAGACGTTTCTAGTATATTCCGCAAAGAATAGAAAACGAAACGAAAAGTAATGATTGAAAGGGCAGTAAAGAGCTTTAACCGTTACACATTTTATAATTGTTTTATTGGTATTGTTTGTTTTTCTAGTTTTGATATTACTTTTATTTAAAATTAATAATTGATTAAAAGATCAATAAGACAAGGCGTGAAAAGTCCTTTTTTTTAAACGTAAACTTCATTAAAAACCACAAATCCACGAAACGGGGCGACCACTAACAACCAAACTACATGAAATCAAATTTACACCAATTAGAGAAAACACACTTTAATATATTTAAAATTAATAATAATACTGTTCATCATCGGTTCAAATTAATATGTATAATATAATAGTTAAAATAAGAGTAAAAAGAGTTAAAAAGTATTTATCCAGCATTTTTCTGGCCCCCGGTGAGGGGAAGCAGAGCTGCGACAATGATAAATTGTTTCAAAATATGCGTGGATACGATGAAGAAGATGACGTGTAGGTAAAAACCCACTATTTTATAGATTTATCTTTTTTTTCTTTTTAATTTGTTTAATGCTATTCAGTAACTTTTTTTTTGTATTTGAGTTGACTATAAGAGTAGGAGTCACTAAGAAATTTCAGCTTAGCAAATAATAGTGAATCATAGAAAATTTCTAACAATTGAGTTATGTTTTTATTTTATATATAACTTTCATAATTATTTAATATAAGTTAGAATATTAAATATTTTGTTTGTGTTATTTGATTGTTTTATTTATATGTTATATTTTTATTTAGGGTCTAATCACTTTTTCTTCTGTAATTTGGAAAATAACGGTTATAGGGCTGTTCTTGGGTTCGCACTATGGTTAAAATAAGTGTTGTTACGAAATGGGTATACAAAAACTTTATTTTGATCCTCTAGTCATCGAGTTCTGGTTTCGCCACTATTATTAGTTGTAAGTGTCCAATATAGTAAAAACCTATTTTAATTAGGCTTTGAATTTGTCCAATACAATAAAAACTTATTTTAGTTAGGCTTTGAATTTGATTGTTAACTTGTTATGAATGTAAGAAGTGAATCATGTGACATATTTATATAATCTTAAAACGAAATGTCGGTGCACCACTCTTTTGACAATAATGCCCCTCAACAAAGAAGTCTTCACCCCTGCTTCTTTTACGCTTCTTCTTCTAGATCTGTGTAAACAATTCTCTGTAGTCCAATCTTTGAGGTGAGTTTCTCCTTCTTCCACTCCCTTTGTTCAGTTACTCTTTTACTCCTTCTCCCTTTTCTCCTCTCGGCTAACATGTATATACTCCATGTTCTTTTCCTCAGTTACAACACAAGAATCAGAAAATAAAACTGCGGAATCAACAAATCATCCAGATTCGCAAACCCTAGAACGAATAGGGGTTTTCAGGTCAGTCTTCGTCTGCATCTTGCTTTTAATTCATGGTCTGAGGTACGTAGAAGTGTGTGTAACAGGATAGAACTGAAGAATTTACAAAGGTAATTTTAGAACGACCTTACGAAACGACGACGACAGCCCTCCTTCCCAAATCAGACTAGATCAGAGCTCGGGCGTCTTCCGACGCCCACTTTTTTATTCGGTTTGATTGGTCACCACTCCTTTCTCTAGGTGCTTTTACCGCTAGACACACCACCACTCCACTGTCCTTTCTTCTCTAAATCTCTATATCATCTCTTTCTGCAAATTTTTTTTTTGCAAACCAGTCTTGGAGTACACCTACCACTGCCGGCTACAAACCCTAAAGAGGGTCATCAGGCCTGAGCCGTCGATGTAGCGAGTGTACCTAGGTACTACACCACTACTTACAGAGGCACAGTGACGGTGTTAGGAAGGATCCGGTTAAGAGAGAGAGATAGAGAGAATGGGTCGAGTGTCAAGGATGACTTCACCGGTAAAAAAACACCAAGTCGCTGCTGGTCTTTAAAACCAAAGTTGGGTAATATGGCCTCAGCCGTATCGTGTCACTGTCGCCGTCAGGCGTCAACGATTAGATTTGGACCTCTTTCCGGCGGTGGTGGTAGACGCGTATTGTAGAGAGAATGTATAGAGAGAAATGGGGGTGGTGGTGTTGTAATGGTGGCGGCTAAGATGTAGGTTGCGGCGGTTGGTTATTGGCGGTGATCGGATGTGATGACGGTTGTGTGCCGATGGCATTGTGGGACTATGACGGTTAAGTGGTGGTGGTGAAGAGATCTCCGGCGTGGCGATATTGGCAGTTGAAGACGGTGGTATGATAGAGTTGTGGTGGTGGTGTTATGGTGGCATGTCGGTGTTTGTAGTTGTAGTCAGAGAGTGTGTGACATATAACATATTTGTGACGGTGGTATTGGATTGGAAGTATAGAGAGCACATGGTTTTGCTATGGAAACAAATCATTATTAATTCCTCTAGGTAGTATAGAGAGCACATTTGTGTGTATTTATATTTATGTATAGTATAATATCTCGAAAACACTGATGATTTCATGTGGATCATGTTGCATGTCATTTGAATTTGTTAAAAGCAAAAGTAAAAAGTAAAAATAGTTTTAGTTAAATCCTTAGTTGTGTGTTATATTACTTGCTTTTTTAAGTTAGTTTTTGGGTGATAATAATAAAGTATTAGATATATTCAGTATGCGATTTGTTGAACACTCTTTAAAAAAACACATATTAAAGATAAACAAATAAAAAACAATGAATGGATAAACCTTGAGTCAAGGACAGCCCGATTCCAAGTACGAAGAGATAGAACAATAGAATGAATTTCGCCATTTTTGTTGGAGGGAGGTTGTTGGTTTGGTGTTTGGAGAAGACAAGGAAAAAAAGGCAATTTGTTCTTCAGGTGCAATCTGTAAGTAAGTGTGTGTGTTTGTCTTGATTAATGTCAACTGTTTTGAAAACAATAATTTATTCATCAACTTCAGCTGTAAGTTTGTGTATGTGATCTTGATTGGGGTCAATTTTATTTGGAAAATAGAAGTATTTGATTGGGGATTTATTCATGTTAAATCATTTGAATCCCAATTGTGGTAATTGTATGTTTGTTGACTCAGTACCGGTATTCTGGTTGACTAAACTGATCAAGAAACTGTGATGTGTGCTTAAAACTGATCATTTATTCATTGCAGTTTGCATACTTTCTTTTAGGCTTTAGAACTTCATACCCCTAAAAAGTATATGCTTTGGAACTTTTAGTTGCTATTACTTATTGTTAACAGGATTACCCTTTCACCACTTTGCTGAAATGATGATATTTAAGCCTACCAAAACGGTCGGGTCGGGTCAACTAATGGGGCAAACGAGTCTTTTTAAAAGAAACCAAAAAGTTTAAAGTTATTATCTTTTATGGTGTTATTATGTTCCAAGGGAGTTTTGCTGAAAATCCTTATTCAATGTAGAAATTCTCTGCGCTTTTGCTTCTTCAACTTTCATTTCAAAGTCTTTGAGTTGTCTACGGAGATTTGGGAACGTCTCCATTGTATGTATTTTACAATACTTTTCCTGATAAAATCACCGATACAGAAGACATTGTCGGTGCACTTTCCTTGATCATTTACTCTCTTACCCATGTACCGCTCATCAAATATGTTTTCATTGTATGTCGCGCAAATGACAACGGTCAAGGTACATATTTTTCTCTATATAATATTCATAGTCAAGTATCAGTGAACATTTACTTTGTATTTATATTTTATAATAAATTCCTTAATTGTGTTTTAGTCTTGAATGCGTGTGGAGTCGTGACACATATGCCGCAAAAGAAGAGTTCGGTGATGAAGAGGTGAACTGTGAATCTTCACCGGAAGAGGCTGCAAATTTTTTATTTTGGTTTCGCTCGATCCACTTTAGATGAAGAAAGCCAAGAATGCGATCTTGAACCAACGCTACGTAGTGCGCCGCAACGCGCGCGGGGGTATAAACCTAGTTATAATATGATTATCAATATTCAGAAAAAAAGTTCTACAAACCATTGCAATTCAACATAGCAATCCGACTAATTAACATCGCTATTCACATCCTTGTATCAAGAAAATCTAATATAATTTATATTGGTTATTGTAATAATATTATTCTTTGAAAGTGTTTATGGTTGAAGTTTTAGTAATTCGAGACTTGCCGAATGCCTAATTCTTGGGTGGATGTCACTGATTTTATTTATTTATTTTTTCAAAGCGCAACACATATTTTTTTACGGCCAACGAACTTTCATTAAAAAAAACCAAGCCGGTTAACATCGCGTTAACCCTTCATGAGTACACCACAGTACATAATACAAAAACCAAACACCACTACACACCCATAGACGCCACGTTAAAATTACACCAATCCTCCCATGAAACAGCTAAACGCTTCACCCCAGGGCCGACCCTGAGAATTCGTGTACCCTGTTCGAGCTCGAAAAATGTGTCCTTAGGCTTTAACGAAATTGAGTATTTTGCTCACTAAAGGTCTAAACCTAATGCCAAAGGGATTAATAATTAATTTAAACCATAAGAATAATTTTGTAAGAGGACCTATGTTGGTGTTTGTATGGGTGTATCCTATTAAAAAATATTTTACATATACATGTTTGGTTTTTTTCATAAAAAAACGTGTTCCTCGAAATATCGGTCCCTGGCCGGTGGTCCTCCCCGCCCACCCCAGGGCCGGCCATGCTTCGCCCTATTCTTTATCCAAAAATAACTATACGCGAATATATCCTCCTTTTATCTTGTTGAAATTCGCTTGCTTGTGACAAAAAGCTGCCTCGTTTCAAGATCTCCACAAAATCCAAATCGCTACTTGAATGACTGAAAGTAAGATTCTTCTCTGCATATACTTTTTTTTTAAGTTTCTGAAAGTAGAAACTTTATATAATCATACACTTAACTTAATATCTGAAAGTAGAAACCATTGAGTTGGAAATAAAGTATTAAAATGTTCAACGTTGGGAGATTTCTAGCTCAACCATTGCTAGATGCGTCATTGCGAAATTACACATACACAATATAACATTTTTTTTTTGTGATACATATATATATTCGAATCCGTGAAAAGAAGTCGTTGTTGACTTTAATTAATAAAAAGTAAGTTAAAGTCTTAAACTCAGTAAATATAAGTTAAAGTCTTAAACTCAACAAGATTAAGAAAACTAATAAAAAGTAAGTTTAAGTCTTAAATTAAAAGTAAGTTAAAGTCTTAAACTAAACAAGATTAAGAAAATCGTATTAAAACTTCGCGTACACAAACTACAAACTCAATTATATATAGAAAAAACTAAAATGTACATTTCATAAACGTTATAAAGTGTTATCAGTAGAATGCGAAAAAACTTGGCTTTAAACCATTTAAGATCTTATGACGGCCTGATTAGGAGATATTTAAGCTTTGATAGTGGCATCCGTCATTGTCCAACACCAATTTCACGAAATCATGTCATAATTACTTATCAAATCAAAATTTTTGGGCCATTATTAATGATAATAATGTGTTAAATTTTGTGTAGCGCATGCGCCACTTCTAAGCGTCAATCTTAGCATAACGCATTGTGCATTTCAAAACCAAAGATTTTACGGGTTACTAACCAAATTTTAGATACTAATTATTTCAATGAAACGTTTTAGCTTACAAAATTTGTGAACACTTTATGTTCAACATAACTTGTTATCTTTTTCGGTCAATCAATGTTTTAATATAGGTCGCTGAAATAGGTGACGTACAACGCTCCTATCATTTCGTACCCTATTCTTTTCTTTAGATTTGCTTCCTCAATATGGTCGGATTATGACTATATCTAATCAAGATTAGTAATGTTTGACCGTAGTGTATACTATGTAACGTACATGTAAATGTTTGAGCAAAATGCCCAGTCATGACTATGTTTGACAAATACAAACATAGTTTGACTGATTATGATTATATTTGTCTAAAATTAACCTTGTTTGATCAATTATGATAATTTTAACAAAAATTGTCAATATTAATCAATATAAACAAACTATTGAACAAATATGATAATGTTTCACAAGGATTAGACTGTGAGACCTATTCTAACTCTTATCTTACCAACCAATTATGATAATTTTTTTACTACAACCAAGTATGACCTATATTTGATCAATACAAACTATGTTAGACCATGATTGACAAGATTTGACCATGCATGGCGACCTGATCAATGATCATCATATGCCAAATGCCTAAAAGATATAGGTGATATAGATTTAAACTGTTATCTCTTCAGTAGTTGATTATATATTCCTTTGTGTTTATCACTGGCGAAAAAGTTTACCAAGATGTAGTTAGAAAATTTGGTTCTGATAAGCTTAAACTGTTAATAGTACAAGCAACTAAAACAACCGTTTTAAGCCTCCAAATTTAAAAGTTACTTTGTTCTATATTCTAATACGTAAACATATGTGATAATCCATCAACTAAAGTATTTTTTTTTCTCCATTTTCGTTTGTGATTATCTTTAAAGAAAAGAATGTTAAATACAACTTAGTATGTGATAAAATCTATCTAAAAGTACCAGGCAAAATAAACTAGACACTCTACTTTATTAAAACTAGTGGATTACATCCACGCTTCGCGGCGGATAGCGGGCGGATCTTTAAAAAATTAAATGAAAACCTAAACGCAATGGTAAAAATAATGTTAATAAAGGGAATTCGGTTGGTGTCAGTTTAGTTTATTACAGTATTCATACGATAGTAACACTTGGTATATTAATCGAAAGAGAAAACCTAAAAATCACTCAAAAGGATTTGAGCACGTATTTTAGTCCACTTAAAACCATAAAAAAATATTCAGTAACGGATGAACTAAAAAATAATTATGTTGCTGGTTTCCCAACCGACTTACCCTTATATTCATTAATAGTTAATAGTTAATTAGTATTCTTGACAACATAGGGCAAGACTGGTGTGTATAGTGTGAAAGTATGTTAAATACAAAATGTGGTGGAGAATTTCAAAAATAATTAATTTTACTATTTTCAGGCATGTTAAATACATGATGTTATGATTTAACATACATTGATAATAGATAATTTATGTTCGGGTCTGTAATGTTTTTTCGAGTGTAGTCTGATATATAATGTCAGTTGGAGAATATATATAAAAGTTTTGTTTGTCGTTAAAAAAAAAAAAAAGATAATTTATGTGCAGTACAAATTTATGTTAGAGCTAACATTCTAATAATTACATTTTCAGTTCTTTTACATATTTGTAGAAGGCCTCATCCCTCTAAATATGTAGAGCCGCCTAGTAGTAGCAAGCCAAAATGGGTCACTTTGCAAAACCTCCCAATCATGGAATCAAGTTTTAGGTACACTTAACTTTTACCACAATACACCACCACTTCTACTTTTACATTCTTCGTCATCCTCCACTTAACCAACCTATATATCCTTTATTCTTCTTTTCCTTTCTTTTAATTGCCTCGCATCTCATCTAGTCAGTACGATTTGACTCCTTGAATAACAACAAAAATATTCCATGTGTTGTGCGTTGTCGTTTTCTCATTACATATTCACTAATTATATATGGTGCCTTTAGCATACTATTACTCGTGTGCGCTGTCGTTTTCTCATTACATATTCCCTAATTATATATGGTGCCTTTAGCATACTATTGCTCGCAAAGAAATGTCTCTTGCTTTGTTTGGTGGACTTTAAGGTTTGACATCTTTACCTACCACCATCTCTTTAGGGGAGGGGGTGGTCCGTTATGGACTCCCCATAACGAGTGATAGTATCACTAACACCGCCGCCTCCACTTCCATAACGAGTGATAGGAATAACCCGTTATATATATAACGCGTTGAATATTGAGGAATATATGAATGTGTATGACTTGTACATTGTGTATTAATACTTGTACATTGAAATCTCATCACTAGTGATGACCACCCCCACTACATTTCTATCACTAGTGATAGAATATTGGGTGATCACATGGCATGATTTGATTGGATATTGATCTATCACTAGTGACCACCTCCTCCCCCTTAGAAAAGCATATCACTAAGCATTGTTCTATGAAAATCCTTTGTAGCAACATATATATACATATCCAAACATAGTGAGTAATTTTGTTAAAAAAAGTCTTTTCATAACTTACTCCTTTTTTTCATCCGTCAAAATTATTGTTAGGTTTATAATAGGGAAATTACACGTTATGTCGTTTACGTATATAATTTTTCAGATGGTGTCCTTTGGGCGAAAATTGACGAGTTTTGTACTTAACGTTTCAAAATCTTGCACGTTGTATCCTTTGACCCTAACCCAGTTAATTTTTTTTTTTTTGTTAAATATGATCATTTGACTTGCACATGAGGGCAATTTTGTCAATTTACTCTCATCTCCCTATCTCTTTCTAAAACACCACACCCTTATTACCACCACAACACCCACCTCCACTGCCACTAACCCACAAGACTTCCATCACCACCAGACCTCAACTGCCACCACCTATCGCCACTAGACCTCCACTACCACCACCACCACCACCCCTGCCATGCCAACACAAAACCACCACCCACACAACCTTCACCCACCACAAGTAACCATCATCAACCCACCACCACTAACCAACCGACCTTCATTGATTTGGAAACACTAGGAATTAACAGTCCACCAGGAAGCACAATGTCTCTAGCTTCATCCTCATCAATTTCGATCAACTGGCAGCTTTGATTTCTAACATTAGAACCGTCATAAACATCAAAACTTTTGGTATGAAGAGTGTGAAGTATGAACTCTAGATTTTGGGGAATTTGACTATTGAGTTGACTATACCGAAGAAGTTTTGACCCATTATCAAGTTTTTAAAGAATCGACAGGAGTGAGTGATGATTTGTACATTGATTGTGGTCACACACACTTAATAGGTGGTGGTTATGGTGGCTGATGATGGCGGTGGTGGTGATGGTGGCTGGTAGGTGGGAGTAGTGGTGATGGTGGCTGGTAGGTGGGAGTAGTGGTGATGGTGGCTGATGATGGCGATGGTTATTGGTGGTGGGTGTGAAGAGAGATAGAGAGAGATAAAGAGGGGTATAGAGAGAGAGAGAGAGATAAAGACAATGATATGTTGTAGAGAGAGAAATATGTTTCTTATATATTTGAGTGGCTAGATTTAACAAAAAAATCTAACTGGGTTAGGGCCAAAGGATGTAACGTGCTAAATTTTGAAACAATGTATAACACTACAGGTTTTCCTACACGTCTTGTTTTATAATGTAATTATGTGAATTTAATTAAATGTTATCTAATTGAAAAATTATGTGAATTAAATGTGCATTATGTGATAAATACTTGGATTATTGTTACTATCCTTATTAAATCAGCCGAATCCTTAAAGTGTGCCCAAGCCGCACACCCCCATCCAACTTGTACACCTCTCTGATCCTGGCTGCTACCACTCGCACAGTTCTGGATCAGGCCCACTCTCAAGCCCATTAGAAACCCTAGATGACCGCACACTTGAGGGGAGCACACTTAAAAGTGTGCGGCCTCTTACGTGTATATAAGCCCTCATTCAGCCGACAATTTGAAGGATTTGCAGCAATCATTAGAGCACAAATCCCTAAAAACATTCCCTCTCTCTCTCTCTAACTTTCTCACTCTAAAAACCCTCAGGGAAAACACCTCAAATCTTATCCTTTCCTCGTTGATCTTGACGGCAGCCTCCATTCCACTTGAAGATCATCATCACTCATCAACTTTGGGAGCTTCATCTTTTCTATCCTACACACATTCTCACTCTCACTCAAACCGGTTAGTCCACTATCTTGTAAATGATGATAATAAGTAGTAAAGGTGCTAACTTGGTTAAAGATTTGTATCATAAATGATTATATGTATGAGGAATGCTTGTCTTGATGTTAAATGAATAAAGAACTTGACTTGATTTATCACAATGTGGATTAGAAGCATGGTAAGTAACTGGAAATGTTAAGAAGTGCATAGATTAAATTGCGTAACTACTGATTCTATGCTTAAAGTGTTAAACAAGTCCAACACTTCATAAACGGGATTTGAAATGAACAAAAGGAGAAATTGGTGATAAACTGTTAGCTCAACAGGGCTCATAACCATGCACTTGATAAATGTTAATTTTAAAGGATAGGGTTTTGCTTTGTGTTGATGATATAGTTTAAGCCTTTATGAATATGTATGAGATTTATTTTAGAAGAAAGAAATGTGGGTATCTATGTTTGATTGATAGTTGATTTATTGTTGAGATGCTGATGAATAATGATGAGTTTGTTTTAAATCTGTGCATTTGATCTATGTGAATGAATAAACATGGAAATATTCTGTTGAAACCGTACAATCCCAACATGTACAACTGAGGCTGCACAACGTACAACATGGCAGTATGCACCGCATACTCGTGTGTGCGAAGTGTACCGCACACTGGTAAAGTGTGCTGACTAGGAAGCACAACGTACAAATGTGTGCTGCATGTTGCACACAGGTTGTTCGCACACCTTGGAAGTACAACCTTCATAAGCACATCGTACAATAGGCTGATGCATGACCGCACGCTGCCTAGTGACCGCACACTAGGCAGTGGACGGCACACTATGTTTGGGCCTTATAACTTAGTGGGCCGTACACTGACTGTCACTATGACTAGACCGCACACTTATTATTGGGCTTGATTTTTGGATCGTACACTTACTACCTGACCGCACACTCGGATACTGGGTCATTGGGCCGCTCAAACTGACCATAGTGTGATATACATGCTATTATTTACAAGTATTGATTTTGTTAAACTGTTATGCAAATGAATACTGTTTAAATACGTGAACCTTGTGTTCTACTTGATACGTGCATACATACGTGAATTACTTGCATACAAAACCTGACAAATGTTGGTAACCATAATAGGACGTGGTTGACCAACTGTTAACGAGTAAATTACCTGCCGAGCAAACCGAGGTGAGTTCATACACTTTACTAATGCATGTATTCCCGGTGGTTGGGAATGAAACTAACAACGTTATCTCCTTGTGTGGGATACGGGCTACATTATCTCCTTGTATGGGATACGGACAAAAATTTTTCCCTTGTGAGGGACACTAAGTTAAATTATCATTTATATTGCATGAACTTGCCTACTAAACAGAACTCTATCACAAGTCCCCACATTACTATACCGATTAGTCGCTGGGGCCAGGCGAACGGGATATTAGTTAAATAGCCCTATTTAGGTCTCACTAACCTCACACCGTGCCTTGAGTGGATGGGCATGAACTAATAGTCCTAGGTAACCGTCAATGATGATAGACATTGACAAACGGGGCAACAACAACATAAGTGTGATAGTTTTGGTATGATCATGGCGTTTAGTAGTTGTACACATGGGTAGCTCCCCATGGCATGATATAAGTGAATTATTTAACAAACATGAGTTTTTGAAACTAAAACTGGACAACTCATGAACTCGCCAACTTTATGTTGACACCCTACTGCATGCTTTGCAGGTACACAATGACTCAGGAGCTTGCAGCTTTGGAGTGTAGTGGACATGTTAAACCGTGTCGGGTCTTTTTATAATAACCATGAACTTTAAGCAATTATTCGAATTGTTTGTCTTATGCTTCCGTTGTTATCTTAAACATTGTTTTGAACTTAAAACTTTCAACTTGAACTTTAATTGTCACTAATCATATTGGTTTAGTGAAATTGTTTTACTATTATAATTGTTCAATATGATTGGTGGTTGTATCCTGGTCAGTCACACACCTCGCGGTGGTGCTCTGCATGTGGAAATTTTGAGGGTGTGACATGTTGTGTACAAAACTTGTCAATTTTCGCCCCAAATGACACTGTCTAAAAAATGGTATTAACGTAAAGGACAAAATGTGTAATTTTTCCTTTATAATAAAGCTCACCCCCTGTATTACTCAGCATTATGTAAAGAGTACATGCAATATAAAACATCTACAATAAAGTCCCTATGCAATGCAATGATATGACACTAGGTTTATAATTAAGCACACCCGGCGCAATCTTAACAAAGGGCTTTTATATGCTCGAACTAACCTGAAGCCAAAGAAGTGTTGTGAGTCTATGATGGTAAACCTTGGTGAAGATATAAGCAAACCAATAAACTAACCGAACATGTTACACACGAACTTACCAAATAGCAATACGTGTCCTCACAAAATCCAAATTCTTTTTCACATGTTTGGTGCTTTGATGCTTTACATGTTATGAGGCTAAAAAACAACATTGATATTGCCACAAAACACAACGGTAACGCGAGGTATATAACAATGTAAATAAAAAAGAATATCACGAAGCTAGGCTGCTCCAAGGACAACATTGGCAGTGTCGCGACATTCAGCTATGAGATGGAACGAGAGACGTCATGTTGGCATATGGAGGATGATATGTGTAAAAATGCACATGTTTTATATCAAATTATCACCCATTTCTAATATGTTTTGTTTATGCAATATCCTAAATAGACTTAAATGGGTTTATATTGAATTTTCAGTACATGAATAACCTAAGACTAACAAAGGAAAAGAATCAGGCGAAAACAGAGAAAATTAGAAGAAATTGTCAAGACACGCCCCATGTCTCGGCAGACACGCCCCGTGCCTCGGATCCGAACACTACCAGACACCTCCAGAAGTCCACCGCGCGATGATCATGTGGAAGAAGCCAGGCATGCCCCGTGCCGCAGTAGTACAAGACAAAGAAAAGCCTCTAGAAGATTTGAAAGATCTAGTGGGGCCCACAAAGTTGACCATGGCCCATTTGTACGAGACACGACCCGTGCCTCGGTTACCGGGTATAACGGGTCATATGGCCAGGCATGGCTCGTGCCTTTCCTGTAGCTGCCTATAAATAGAAGCTCATTTCAACCATTTTCACTTGCTCATTCTATCCCGCTTCCCCACTACACACTTCTCTTCTACCCACACTCTCTAATCATTGTAATCATTAGGGAAGACTCAAGAATCATTAGTGTAATCAAGCTTTTAACGATTTATATAATCTTTTCAAGTTTGATCTTATCTTCTTCCATGGCCATTCTTGGCTATATTCTTGAGGTGTTTGGGGGAAACCTACCTCTTGATGTCAAGCTATCTAAGGAAGATCATGGGAAAACAAGGTGTATGTGTGTTAATGAGTTTGATTAATTAAAATAGTTTATTGAAAGTGAATATAATAATAGTGTCTCCATTAACTTGGGTTATTAGAGTTTCCGCCTAATCTTTAAAATCTACCAACAATCTCGCGACGCTATTAACTTGGGCCGTTCATGTTTTCTATAATTATGTAGAGTCAAAACATGTTGATGCTCTTAGCGAGGGTTAAAGATTTTGGATGGGACTTTGCCACTTTGGGTTGGGTAAGTTTTTGCCTTTGCATGGAGATAACACCAACGTGTAAAGGACTTGATATATATAAAAGTAACTACCTTAGGGGAATTAACAACTCACCGGCGAACTAATAGAAACAAGTAATATGTATCCCTTGGACTATCTAATTAACTAATACTATATTCTGGCCTCAAGTGTCATTTCCCTGCTGATTCAATGCGGAAGGATCGAGTGTGTTAGGATTCCAACCTAGATACTACACAATAATACACATTTTCACATATAGTCCCTCGTTTGAGAACCGAGCCCTTGCGACTATAACAACCCTCAAAAACACCCTATAACTCCCCGTATACGTGAAACCGGACCCGATTAACCCTAATTTCATTAAGAATCAAATAAAATCCTTATTTTTGAGTTCTCGCGGGCCACGACAAGGATACCCCTATGACTCGCGGGGCGCGACACCCCTATGGTTGCCGGATTCTCCTTGTGCCACGTGTCGTGGCAAGTATCGAGACTACATAGCTGACCACCCAACCCTAGCCTTAGCTAGGGTTCCCTCGCGGGGCACCAGAGAAAGACCCCACCGGGTCGCGGGGCGCGAGCCAGTGCCGAATTCACCTATAAATGGAGCATTTCAGTAGCCATTTCAAATCGTTCATTTCTTCTTTCTCTCAGTCTCTATTATAGCCAAAAGTAGCCCGGTATTATACCCATAAAACATGAAGCTTTGCCTCGTTGTAAGTATTTTAACCCCGATCACCAATTCGTTACCCTACCTGATTGATCTAGGGCCCTGTAACGCATGTCGAGGCTCTACCTGACTAAGTTTGTTGGGGTTCTGTCTCGTGTTGTATGGCTAATGTGATTTGGGTTATCTTACTAACACGTGTGCATTGTATGTTTTTAATAGAAAATAATCAGGAAAAATCAACAGGAAGCTGTAGAAATACCTAAGTCTACAATGTGAGTCATTCTCTTTTTCTACTAAACTGTGTTACAAAATCTCAATTATTTTCAAGTATACTTACAGTGATTGAGTACTTGTATTCTACAATTGCTGCCGGTATGTGGGGTTTTGTATACACTAGTAGTCAAGCGTTACTATTGGACAACAGGTTAGCCAATAGTAATATGACCACAGTCATGGAACTGCCAACATGACAAATACTGAATGAGTAATTGGGTAGATATAAACATTGTAATCGCTCTCAATACTGTAAAGTTATAAAAGCTTATTTTGATTAAACTGGGATGTACTCGCCAGTATTTCTTGCTGATAAAATATTTTTAAAGCGCGTTTAAGGTAACTTGATGTGAAAGCTATTAGAAGCCAGCTATGGAGCACTGAAGGCTTAAAGAAAGTGGCTATAAAAGTTACCTAAATAAAAGGAGATTATGTTTTCAATAATTAGGGTTTATCCCTATAAATGTATTATGAATGAAACATGGGTTTTATCCCATTTGTTTATTATAAAAGTTTAGTGTTTTGAAACTCTGAAATTATTTCCTAACTACGATCCTGATGTCACATTTCCGCTGCCAAATTAATAAACACCGATACCACCACTTGACTGGTTCGCGGCTCCCGCTCCCGGGGTAGGGGTCGGGGGTTACGACAGAAGGTGGTATCAGAGCCACTGGTTTAAGCCATTTAGGTGTTCTTTTAATACCTAAATTTTAACCAATTATGTTAGGAAATAACTTATGTGTTATTCTCTGTAAATATGTATATTATTATTTTGTGTTATTTGACAATTTTCTAGTTTACAGTATGAGTAATCAAGGTACCTCTGACATATACCGTCAATTACCACATTCTACAAAGAATGAAGGAACTTCCCAATCAAACCCAGGATACACTGCTGATTCTGAGGATGTTTTTGTTTTCAAAGCTAAATCCGAAGAACCATTTCCTCCTAAAAAGAGAGGTTGGTTTAGTAGGGCATCTTATGAAAGGAGGAAAAGAATGAGAAAACTCCAACAACAAAGGATAGCGAATAGAGAGAGAAATACCCAGAATTAGGAGTCTAGACCCTTATGGGAGGAAGAGTTGGATAGGAAACTAGCTGATTTTCACATGTTTGGAAATGTAGAGTTTGGAAATGTAGAGGGAGGAATTAATCTCAACCAAGTAGCAGACCCATAACTTCTACCATTATTCCCTAACCAACCCATGAAACTAGAACAGAACAAGGAGAACCAGCTATAAATCCCAGCCTTCAACCCAAATGAGATACCTAGAATTTCCGTACCAAATCCTTTAGATTATGATCCGTGGTGGGATGACAACCAGTCAATTCAGGAAATATTGAATAACCCATACCCTTACGGAGAACCAATACCACGTTACCCGGACCCAGTGCCAGCCCCAATGCCACCAATGACTGTAGGTCCACCGGGAGGATCGAGTAACCTCTGTTCCCTGTTTTCCGACAAACCCGAAAGTGCGGAATCCAAACGGGTAAGTTAAACCAAGTTACGAACACGTAAGACACAATATTCAACCATTAACACTCAATGTATTAATGCTTGAAAACGGTTACAATACGGTGTTTACAAATGGTCTCTGTAAACTCTTAGTGTGTGTTACAATGTGTTCGCTCTCAAATCTATTCAGACCTGTCTAAGTGTTTCTGTCTGTTGTCTAGGCTTATATAGTAACACAGCGACGAAAACTAGTTCTGGACGAAATCGGATTGACGAAATCCAATATCTCGACAAAATCACCTTTGTGTTTTCGTCATATAGTGTCTTCGTCCAACATTGTAGTCTTCGTTGGAAGCCCAAACAAAAGTCAAAGTCCATTACAAGTTGATTGGCCCAATGTGCAAAGTTACGGCCCAAATGACAAATCTGTTTACAACTTTCACCAAATTTAATGCATGAGACAAATGTTGTGACATCATAATGATGATGTCATGGTGATGTGTAAACGGGAATGGGCTTGCGGCGCTCCGTACTTCGCGTGTCGAACTCTGGGGCGCACGACGGAGGAATGTCGTGACGTCAGACTTGAGCCGGACCTAACCGAGTCGACCCGAACCGAATCGAACCGAGTCGAGTCGCGTCCACATAAAGTGTACCAACAAACTCCCCCTTGGACGCTACTCGTGATGGTTCGTCTTCCGTGTCTTTCATGTCTTTCATGTCGGAGGATCTTCAAAGTCTTCACGCGTCGCAGTCAGGGAATGTATCAACAAACTCCCCCTTGAATGAGGCTTGTGAATCTTTTGATCTTCAAATCTTTAGATCCTTGTGGTGTTGATGAGTGATCAACTGCAACCCGATCATCTTGATCTTCTGATTGCATCAACGCCGTGTCTTCACTTTACGGCTTGTTATCTGACACGTTCTCTTTGCCTTTAGCTGATTCTGATGTCGCATCTGCACATACAAGAAAGCTAAACACGTAATGAGAACAACCGCTTGGAATATAGACAAATTAAACAAATGACACATATGAGATCAAATCTCATTCAAACACCGACCGAAAACAGTTTGAAAGTTTAGAAAATGATCAATTTTAATCCTTTAACTTTCAAAACTCGTTAACTTCGACAGTTTATGAAGGTGCAATTGTTTTCCGGCCTACAATCAGGATTTTGGGTAGGATAGACTCGAGTTCCAACATCGGTCAATCAAAAATAAACTAGAAGCAAAATCTTTTTGGCTTTTATAAAGTTTAGATTAAAACACACCTAAAATCTTTTTGGAATTTTTCATTTTTCAAAAGTAAAGACGGAAAGCAATAAATAAATATATACAAAGATGCAGAAACGAAAGCAGTAAACAAATATTTACAAACATTCTTTTTGCGAGTTTCGAGGGTAAGAGAATCATATCAGTGTACGGTCATGTCAAAACGCTCTTGTTGTTCTTTTAGTTAACAATTAGATAAACATCCTATAGCGATTATCGGTATTGTTGTCCAGATAAGCTCAACTTATCAGATGTAATCATGGCGAGGGGATACGTTAAGGTATGATTTATACTTACCGACCGGTGTTCATCCACACACGACACATTCCCGTATCAAGGTATGCACGAGAGTTCACTTTACCGGTGAGTATACCGTTTATCATCTGTTTGACCGTATAAAAGAATGTGAGAAACTCACTTACTTTGATTGAAAACAAGCCCTATGTGATAGAATCACTTATTGATGAGGAACTTGATTTTCAGATGCATGAGGGCACAGGAGCAAGTCCGTGAACAGGTCAGTACTTTCGTACAGCAGAGAGACGAACTTGACTCCCGGATAAATGTGATATATTGTCACTTATTTTGTTTGGACATGTGATTGTTGATCACTTATTGAGGTCGAATGCAATATGTACACGTATGTATAGTATCATGGAAGATCTAGACTTCGTCTCCGTTATTTTTCGGTAAAAGAAACAACCATGATACCCAGATGATAAGACAACATAAAGACCGAATATCTCAGAACCTCGGCAATCAATCAAACAAAATTTCGGTACCAAGACCATATGCCAATGTGCGGTTCCCACCTGGTCTTCAGTCGATTTAAGATTTATATCACCCTGCACACTTTAAAATGATTGTGAGCCTACCGATACATCTTATATAGAGCTGCTTAACATTTTTCATTTTAAGTTCAATTCAAAGAGGTTTCAATTGACCACTGATTTACTATCATTTTCTCCTTTTCTCGCCAGGAAACTCATCTTTGTTTTTCTATTGTTTTTGCGTTTTGAAATTTTTCACTGTTTTTGAATTTTCAAATTTTTGGATTTACTCCCCCTAAAATCAACAAACTATGACAAATTTTTTAAAAAACACAAGGGTATTTACAAAAAATGATTTTCCGATGTCGGTTAACTCATGTTTTACCTCAATGCCGTTTACCAAAATAATTTTAATCAGAAATGATTTAATGAATTTTGGAAAAATCAGTTGGCACGTCGGTAAGCGGTGCGGACCATGACAACATTGACGAGTTTCATAGTGAAACAATCACTTGTGAGGTGATATTCGAGTTCAACGTGTCAGGTCAAAGAGTGCTGTACGAGATGATAATTCAAAAAAATTTATAAAGCAACTTAAATATCGACAAGTATAGGAGAGATTAGAAATTTAAAACTGTATCCTGCAACTGCTTCGTGCATTGCCAGGAATCTGAGCGCTCTCCCAAACTAGATATCCACCCGGTGTGGACTTCAAAGTCGATTTTTGTAGCTACTGACTCTTCATAGCAACAAGATCATAAACCTTTGGGTCCGGCTGGTCTTACACATTGCACCAGCGAAGGTCTTTGTCTTTCTCTTTGAGAAGTAGTGTGCGGTTGTTCAATCCACGCCAAGGCATCTGCACACCCGGTTGGTTTGTTCAACAAACACATTTTCTTCATTCACACCACGAAGAAATGTACACTGCACGTTCATCTTGTTGATTTTGAACATCAGACGTGCTGCAGGTGCGTACATTTTGATTTGAATCTACCCTGGGGACCCGATTAAAGCCTTGAACAATCAAACTTTTGTATGATTTTCATTTTTTCGAAGCTTTCAATCTCTTTCGACAGACAATTCAGTCTTCTTTTCATTTTCTCTCCATCAAAGGCAACAATTTCTTTTGTCACCGATCTTGTGCATGGACACTCCACTATCAACACTCCGATGACTATTGATAGTTCCTCCTGGAACATCCTGCACACTCACTCAGAGATTAGTTGGAGAGGGGGACCCAAGCCTTAATAGACTTAGGTCGTCCTTCATCATCGAGGATTGTGACTTCGATTTCCTGATGATTCGGAATGGATTGAGCTTCCCCTGAAACAGTTACCGATTTTGGTTTCCAAATCTGTTTTTGTTTTTCATTTTTAATCTCTAACTTAACAGACTTTGTTTGGACAACCTCCGGTTTTAACGCCTTTTCAACTTCTTTGACGTTTTGACATCGTTGTTTTGTTTCTTGTTCTTTAACAGTGCGTTTATAATGTTTTGGAGAAACAGGATGATGTTGTGAGTGACCTTGTTCAGAGGGGGCTCTTTCAACAAAATTTGGTTTGGGTGAGTTTGTGCAGTCTTTAATGATGTGCCCAAACTTCCCACATTTGAAACAAGTTCTGCTCTCAACAAACTTAGGAGAACCGGTTCGACTTTCACGTGTTGAACCTGTAGACCCAGAGGTACTTTCTTTTTCATCACACCCGTTTGAATGTTGAGTGTAATTGTTGTGGCTGTTACGTTTTAAAATCTTGACTTGTTGGATAAAATCGGTGTTTGATTTGTTTTCAAAAGTCTCAATTTTATCAGTACCCTTGGATGCTACAAATTTAACATCATTGTTTTTCTTCTTGAAACGAGCTCCTTTGGTCTCAACCTTCGGTTGTGAACCTTTAGAATTTTGAGCTCGCTGCTGTTGCTGTTTACCCTTAAAAGCGACAGATTGTTGCTTTGTCGGTAATTTTTGGTTTCCAAATTGTTTCCTCACTTCTGCTTTTGGAATAGGATCACACTGAGTTACTGAAACTCTCGGGATCGCTTTTCCCAAAAACTTAGTTGTATTATCTTCAAACACTTTATCAATCAAGGATTGATTGACGTTTTTGATTGGAAAATATTTGTCTGAATAAATTTAACTATCACCGACCAAAGTATACAACACGTTATCACTTTTAACGGTAGACACTGTCTCAGTGATAGGATCTATCTCTTGTTTAGCACCAGTTGATTGCACAGCAGGAGTAGGAGGATCACACAGAATGTGATTCTCAAAAGGCACTTCTACTCCTTTTCTATCGTCAAGAGATTTATCCTCATCACTTCCATCTGACTCATCATCCGAAGAATCATAGTCCTCAATGGTTGGAGGACTTTGATTTGACGCACATGATGACTTTTCCTTTCTATCAGATGAGCCCTCCGATGAATTGTCCGTTTTGAACCCTAAGCTAGTTGTAACTTCCTCATAATCAAGAGGTACAGTTGGCTCAAAACGTGGCATTTCTTCCTCATTGGGCATTCGAGTATAATTTTGTCTCAAAGGGGGCGGACACTTCTTATACCCAACACCTCTCACGTTTCCCTTCAGTTGTTGAACGTCAATAATGTGATCGAGCACAAATCGGGAATTAGAATAACTCTCCAACTTGAGCTTGATTGCATCATGCTCGCATTTGGCAATGGCTAGTTCCTTTTTGGTTTCCTCAACAATGTTAATGTAATCGTTAATGCTAACTTGTTTATGATAAACAGTTTTGGTCACTTCGGAAACACTTTTCTTTAAGGTTTCAATTACAGATTTAAAATCCTTTTCGTTTCTAACTAAAGCCATATTTGCCTCTTTGCACTTTGACAATTCAATAACCAAACTCTGATTGTGACTATGAACCGTTTCAAATTCAAGCTTCAATTCAGCACATTTATGTTTCATATCAGCACAATCACTACATATGTTAGGAGTTTCAGATTTTACCTGACTTGTAGAAGCTGTGACATTAGCCATAAAGGCAGTCTGAGAAGAGAAAGATCCATATTCAGTGAGAATCTTCTCCATTTCTTCTGATGCAGCAGCAGCTTTCTTGATTAAGTCAGATTTTTGATATTTCATCTCCTTGGCACCATTCGACAAACTAGCACCTTCAGAATCAGTTCTTTCATTCAAATTCGATTCTTCATCCGAACTGCCACTATATCCCGAACTATCATCTTTTCCTGAAGATTCACCATCATTGACATTCTTGACAATTTCAGCGTAAAACGCAGTTCTTGTTTGATCACCGTTTCCCAACTGTATGGCCGGACCACAATCGACACTTGGATCGAATTGAGGTTGTGTTGTGGAAACTTGAGGTTGAGGTTGGGGTTTAGATTGCGAAAGATAAGCACTTTGATTGAACTGTGGAAACGGAGATGAGCTTGTATTTGATACAAACGCCGTTTGAAGCTTCGGTTGCTGAATGGAACTAGAACTAGCTGAAGGACCAAAACCCGGCAAATACATTTCTGTGTTTTGAGTAGGTGCAATCCTTTTAGCTTTCCGAATTTCCTCTTCGTTCTTGTGCTCCAACTTCTGAATGAATTCATAGATATTAACATTGACAGCATCTAGAACGCCCGTATGCTTTAAAAGCTCAATGAATGGGCTCCACTTTGGAGGTAGAGCATCAGCAAACCGTGCTACCATTTCCTGTTGAGATGCAAGAACACCAAAATAATACATTTCACTCATCAAATGATAATAACGAGTAGTTATATCATTTAGGGTTTCATTCTCTAAGAAATGAAATGATTCGAATTTCTTCTTCAACAGATCATGACGTGTCTTTCTAGTAGCTGCATTTCCTTCTCCTCTCGCTACCAAAAGATTCTGTATGTTTTGATTTTGATTCGACACCAAAGCCCATTGACTGGCACTAATAGATTGTTGTTGTTGAGGTATGGTACTCCTCATATATTCGGCCATCGACATCTGTTTTTGAGCTGGTTGTGGATCCGTACTCCAATCCCAAGGACTCGTACAACTCATATTTGATATCAGAATGATAACACCTGGTCAAACACTTGAAAACACAGTGTTAATCCACTTTTGCAAACCTTCTGTTTAAATTTGAGAAATAAGAATGTTTCACGAAATCCAATTGTGATTTCGTTGATGTTATGTTTGAAGAAAACATAAATTGTTTTCAAGTGTTTTCGTCAATTTTAAACAACAAGTAATTTCGTAGAGAAGGGATTTCGGCCAAGACAAAACAAGCATAAGTGATTTCGGCCAGTTAGGGTTTTCGTCCAGGGAGTCTTTTCGGCCAGGGAGTGATTTCTCCAAGTTCGTCCAGCTTGATGTTGTTGACTGGATGAGATTTCGTTGAAAATGATAACAAACTTGATTTCTTCCAGAATAATAACAAACTTGATTTCGTTGATTATATGAAATGTTGATTTCGTCCAAGTCTAAAGATATTTTAAAGATAAAATCAAATCTTATCTATTACTTCTGACACAAAGACTTTTGTCAAAACCCACCTTACCCTTAGACTCCTTTTTCAACTATCCATCATTCAAGTGTACACAATTTTCAAACCTCAATATTATATTTAACAACAACAATAATATAATCACAAAATCAGATCAAATCCATAGATAATTCAAGAACACTTTGAAGATGGACATGAACAACTTGAAGATATGAAGAACTTGATGAATATTCCGGTCACCAGTAAAATTTCCGAACACAATTTTTGCAATAAAGTTCAACAAAAACCCACAATAACATACAAGCATGTAATATAACAAGGTTTCCACTAAAACAATAAGCAAAACATCATGATTTACATGATTTAAAAAAAAACGTTTTTCCAGAAAAAGTATGATTTTAAACTCCAAAATACAAGAAAAACACTTTAAAAACCATGAAAAATCAAGAACACAAACTTGGTTTTAACAAGGAATCGAGCCAAAGCTCTGATACCAATTGTAGGTCCGTTTTTCTCGGAGGATCCGATACGTAACCTATCCTTGTTTATCACAAACACTATAACGGGTGCGGAATCCCCGTAACGGTGCAAACCAAACAATGTAAAAAGTATAACACGAACATGTAATCAAAGATTCACTTAGATTAACAGGATGAGAACAAACTGCAAACACATACACACAATGCTTGACGATAAACTCTCAGTTTCTCTCTATGCTCTCATAAACCTAACTGTGAAACATGCCAAGTATTTATACTGTCCTTGTACGAAAACACTATGGACGAAATCACTAGTGATTTCGCCATACATGTCTCACGAAATCACAAGGGATTTCGTTACTATGATGGTTGATGAAAACACATGTGTTTTCATCAAAACCAAATAAGGACAAAATAACTTAAAGCATGGATAGACAGTCAAGTATGATTACACAACCTCTAAACATAATGCACACTAGCATTAGGTTAAGATACAAATACAAAGACAAATTATCATACCAAGTAGGATAGGAGGATATCCGACTAGGTAGACACGACGGAACGTACAGACTCGATAACGAAAGACTGTTTAACATACAACTAAACAAGACAAGTTACAGACACAAAACTGCACTAACAATGACCCATGAAAATGTCGCAGAACTTTGCCAGTATGGCGAAGAGTTCGTTGAAGAAGGGAATCAAATCCGTCAGATCGGAGAAAAACTCGTCTGGAAGTATGACGAGAACGAGATGCTGTACTAGAAACAAGTCACCTAGTATATATACATACGTGTGTATTTTGTTACATTGATAAAAAAAATATCAACTAAAATAGGTATAAATTAATATATATCACCTATATATCTAAATATATCGATGCATAGTTACTAGTATTTAAATCCCAGTTGCAGTTTGTAATATATGCATATATAAAAAGAGTAAGTCGCAATGATCGACGTTTTTGGTTAAATGTGCTTGAGTATTTGTTTGTTTAAATTATTCTGTGATATTAATACCCAATAATGTTTACAATTCAAATGTCGAACGAAGTAAATCAGGATATCCAAAATAACGATAATAACAGAAATCAAGTGGATAAAAGTGCTATTGAACACATGGTAGCCCAAGGAATCATAGATGCTATGCCATATATTATCGACACTATTAAAAAGGCAGAAAATAATTCTACAATAGGCAGTAAACGTGAACCCACTGAACCAAGTCAGAGCGTGAACGGAAATCACGGACCACTTATCTAAGCTCCAATTGCAAAAAGAAGAAGGACCATCTCATATTATTGTTCTTATACAGAATGCCTGTAAACCAATAGAATTCTCAGGAAATGAAGGAGCCATTTCAGCCTTGCGCTGGATAGAAAAGACAGAAGTCATCTTAAAAATAAGTAAATGTGCAGATGAAGATAAGATCATGTTTGCTTCTAATCTTTTTAAGAATGCAGCCTTAGAGTGGTGGAATACCATTCTCCAGTCTAGAGGAAGTGACAGGGTTTATAACATGGAATGGAACAACTTTAAGGAAATATTTGAAAGGAAATTCTGTCCTCCTCATGAAAAAGAACAAATTGCCAATAAGTTCTTAAATCATAGAATGGTTGGGGTAGATTGTAGGGAATACACTACCATATTCTTTGAATATACTAGGATAGTACCAACCTTGGCCTCACTAGAACCAGTATTAATCTCCCGTTACATCTGGGGATTCATCAGTGAAATCAGACATGTAGTCAAGGCAGCTAGACCACAAACCATAGAAGAGGCAGTAGAACTTGCCAACACTCTGACTGATGAATTGGTACGTACACAAGAGGAAAAACCATAAAAAGAACCTAGCACAAAAGATTACCCAAGAATTACGTGGGGGTAATACCTACCGTGGAAAATGACCAGGTTCTTCCTCTTCACCCAATTGCAAGTGATGTGTGTCGGTGTGAATATATTTTTATGTATATTTTAAGCCTTTTTTTACACTTTAGTCAAGTTTTAAATTTATAAAATACGATATTCTACTAACACTAAACACACATATGGGCAAGTGCACCCATCGTGAGCGTAGTATAGTGTTGGTAAGATACCGAGGTCGTCCAAGGACACAAGAGCTTTTAGTACCGGTTTATCCTCAACGTCTAATTAAATCAAAAGTTTAGAAAAAGGTTTAAAAATGAAAATAAAACTAAAAATGATGAAAAATAAATTAAAAATAAAATAAAAACAGATAGACAAGATGAATCACTTGGATCTGACTCGCCTTTAGTGTAACCTTTGATGTTTTCCGCACTTTTGCACTTTTTAAGAGATTATCTTATTTATAGTAGTAGGCCCCTCTTTTGAAGGTGACGTTACCCTCAACCCAGTAGTTTGAGTCAGCAAGGATACAATCCTAAAGGGTCCGAATATTGAAAGATAATTAATTAAGTTATTAATGTGTAATGTGGTAGGCCCCTCTTTTGTAGGTGACGTTACCCTCGGCTAAGTGGTTTGAGTCAGCAGGGATACAATCCCAAGTAGCCGGGTTAATGTATTAATAGTAGTTTACATATGAGGGGATCGAGCCATTCGCACCCCCGCCATCCAATACCAGTGGGTATTGAAGGAGGTCCTAGTAAGCTTGACCCAGGTCCTTGCAGGATCTATACACTGAACAAAGCAAGAACCTTACCAGACCATTCCCTTAACCCCCGACCAGGTAGCCAACATATCTCTATATAGACTGTAGAGATATGAATGGTGTAAATCTTTTATTTTATATAGACAGTAAAATAATACCAAGACACCACAGACAAATGATAAGGAAGTTTCACCTTCAACATAAGAAACTAGTTATTAAAGTCATTAATACAAAACCAAATAAAAAGTGCGAAAAGATTAAAAAACAAAAGTATTACACTAAATGCTTGTCTTCACCAAGTGATGTAAGAGACTCAGGCAAACATGGCCTTTGATTGTTAAGAATTCTTACTATCAATCTTGGATCCCGAGACTACTACACACACTCTATGATAGATGATGGATGATGGTGGTGGATATGGGTGTTGTGATGGTGGTGGAGTGTGAGTGAAGTGGGATAGAGGTGGTTTGCCAAAGGGCGGGAGTTTAAAGCCGGGCGTGGGGCGGGTTTATCAATATGACATGGCGGGCTCTCAATGGCCAAACCAAACTTTCAATGCCGAGAACCTCGATCAGAGAGTAAAAAAGGCGTAAGTTTAACAATGGTGTAAAACTAAAATGGGATATACCAGGCTAGGATTCGAGTTACAGGAACAAGGGCCAAACCAACCACCCAAGAATGGAATCATCGAGCAAAAACACTTGACAACCTCCTGGAAGCAGCTTTTCTTGCCACCAGACCTTTCTCCATCAATTAGGAATCTGATGTCTTCACTAAACACTTTCCTTAAATTGTATCCATTTTTTGAGTGTTTATTTTTTGGTGTCTAATCCGCATATATATCATCTCAGACTAAATCTGCAGATAGATTTAAATGAGCAAATTAGAAAGATACAAGAAACATCAATCAAAGACGATGCTAAAGGTTTAAAAGGAATGATTAAGGAACTAGAAAAATGAACAGATGGAATTTGGAGATTCCATAAGAAAAGAATCTGGATACCTATTCAAGGAAACCTACGAAGCCGAATTTTAGAAGAAGCCCATAAGTCTAAGTATACGATACACCCTGGAAGTTACAAAATGTATCAAGATTTAAGAAAGAATTTCTGGTGGATAGGAATGAAAAAGGATGTAGAAAATTATGTTGCTAAATATTTATCATGTTCCCATGTTAAAGCTGAACATCAGAGACCTTCAGGGTTATTGCAGCAATTAGAGATGCCAATTTGGAAATGGGAATTAATAACAATGGACTTTGTTACTAAATTACCGAAGACACGAAAATGTAATGATACAATCTGGGTGATTGTAGATAGATTAACCAAATCTGCTCATTTCTTACCAATGAAGGAAACTTTCAGTATGGAACAGTTAGCCAATTTATCTGTAAATGAAATAGTTTCATTACATAGAATTCCTTTATCTATTGTATCTGATAGAGATAGCCGTTTTACTTCTCATTTTTGGACAAGTTTCCAAAAAGCAATGGGAACCAGATTAAATCTAAGCACAACTTATCATCCTCAAACGGACGGACAAAGCGAAAGGACAATTCAGATAATGGAAGATATGCTTAGAGCCTGTGTAATTGATTTTGTAGGAAATTGGGACGATCACTTACCTCTCGAAGAATTTTCTTACAAAAACTGTTATCATACCAGCATTAATGTTGCACCATTTGAAGCACTCTATGGACGAAAATGCCGAACTCCAGTTTGTTGGGTAGAGTTAGAGAAAAGCAACTGTTAGGAGCAGAAATAGTACAAGAAACAACTAACAAAATTATTCAAGTCAAGGAAAGACTAAAAGAAGCACGAGATCGTCAAAAGAGTTATGCAGATAACAGACGAAAACCATTGGAATTTTAAGTTGGAGACAAGGTACTATTAAAAGTTTCTCCAAGGAAAGGAGTGGTCAGATTCGTTAAAAGAGGAAAGTTAAGCCCAAGGTATGTTGGACCTTTTGAAATTATCAAAAGAATAGGACCAGTAGCTTATCAGCTACAATTGCCAGAGGAGATGGCAGGAATACATGATGTATTTCATCTATGTAACCTCAAAAAGTGCTTAGCAGACGAATCACTAGTAATACCTCTTCAAGACATAGACGTAAATGAAAAGCTTAAGTTTGTAGAGAAACCACTTCAGATTGAAGATAGAAAGATCAAGAATCTCAAACACAAGAGATTAATTCTGGTCAAAGTAAAATGAGAATCAAAGCGAGGACCATAGTACACACGGGAACTCGAGTCAGAAATGCAACAAAAGTATCCACACTTATTCCAATGAATCTCGAGGACGAGATTTAAAACAAGGTGGGGAGGATATAACAACCCTCGAAAACACCCTATTACACCCCGTATACGTAAAACCGGACCCGATTAACCCTAATTTCATTAAGAATAAAAAAATCCTGATTTTTAAGTTCTCGCGGGCCGCGACAGGGATACCCCTGTGACTCATGGGGCACGACACCCCAGTGGTTGCCGGATTCTCCTTGTGCCACGTGTCGTGGCAAGTGTCGAGACAACATAGCTGACCAGGCAACCCAAGCCATAGCTAGGGTTCCCTCACGGGGCCCGAGAGAAAGACCCCACAGGGTCGCGGGGCCTGAGCCAGTGCCGAATTCACCTATAAATGGAGCTCCTCAGCAGCCATTTCAAATCATTCATTTATTCTTTCTCTCAGTCTCTATTATAGCTAAAAGTAGCCCGGTATCATACCCCTAAAACACGAAGCTCTGTCTCGTTGTAAGTATTTTAGCCCCGATCATTACTTCGTTACCCTACCCGATTGATATAGGGCCCCGTAACGCATGTCGAGGCTCTGTCTTACTAAGTTCGTTGGTGTTCTATCTCGTGTTGTATGGCTAATATGATTTGGGTTATCTTACTAACACATGTGCATTGTATGTTTTTAATAGAAAATAATCAGGAAAAATCAACAGGAAGCTATAGAAATAACTAAGTCTACAAAGTGAGTCATTCTCTTTTTCTACCAAACTGTGTTACAAAAGCTCAATTTTTTTCAAGTATACTTACAGTGATTGAGTCTTTGTATTCTATAATTGTTGTCGGTATGTGGGTTTTTGTATACACTACTAGTCAAGCGTTACTATTGGACAACGGGTTAGCCAATAGAAATATGACCACAGTCACGGAACTGCCAACATGACAAACATTGTAATCGCTCTCAATACTGTAAAGTTATAAAATCTTATTTTGATTAACCTGGGATGTACTCGCCAGTATTTCTTGCTGATAAAATATTTTTAAAACGCGTTTCAGGTAACTTGATTTGAAAGCTATTAGAAGCCAGCTATGGAGCACTGAAGGCTTAAAGAAAGTGTCTATAAAAGTTACCTAAATAAAAGGTGATTATGTTTTCAATAATTAGGGTTTATCCCTATAAATGTATTATGAATGCAACATGGGTTTTATCCCTTTTATTTATTATAAAAGTTTGGTTTTTTGAAACTATGAAATTATTTCCTAACTACGATCTTGATGTCTTATTTCCGTTGCCAAATTAACAAACATCGATACCACCACTTGACTGGTTCGCGGCTCCCGCTCCCGGCGTAGGGCTCGGGGGTTGCGACATCGATCCCATGGTCTGATCTAGTTAAAGAAGCATCAAGAGGGAAGTTGTACCTAAGCACTCATTTTCCAATCATTGATTCCTACCCTTTTTATTTTACTCTTGAGCCATTTAATTTATTTCCTTTTATTTTTATTTATCCTTCTTAAAACTCAACTTTTGGATTTGGTTAGACGTTAACGGTGATTCGGTACTAAAACTCGTGTATCCTTGGACGACCTCGGTATCTTACCATCACTGTATTATGTCACACCGCAAAAACGTCGCAGCGGAATATAAAACTTAGTGGAGACGGAAGTTGGTGCCCATTTATATCTTGATGATCGATGCATTAAATTGTTGGACATATTATCTTATTTAAAACATAAGTTTTAAACATTACGTTTCAAAACATGACACAACCACGACATAGTTAAGTTGTTTTTGATCCTCATGGATCTTATTACATCCGTCCCAGAAAGTTTTAAAAGTTAGTCCAACATTATTAAGTAACAAAACATGCATCAACAACCACAAGATACGCCATAATTCCCGAAGCCGAACTCAAGTACCTGTAGAACACGTTAAAATCAAGTGTCAACACAAAGGAAGGTGAGTTCACATATTCACATTCAAACAATTCATTACAAAGGAAAACTTTCTGATTATGTGTTTATTTGAAAGCATCCATATAATTTTAGAAAGTCCATTTTTACTTCCTTAATAAAATCCATGGGTCTTCCGTCGCGGTTCAACAACCCGACAATAACAATCTTACCCAGGTTTTGTATATTAAATTAATTGCGTCAATTTTCAGACTCGTATGTTAGCTAGACAATAAGAACTATATATTTACCATGCAGGGATAATCAAAGCTAGACAATAATCAGAATATCAATTCGTCGTTTGACTTGACACGGGGCGACGATCACGACGGGGTTGTCAACCTGATAGATCTACCAACAATTCCTTGCGTGCAATACTTAACTGATTAAACGACATCATGGGCGCGGGGTCCACTCGAGACCAATATGATGTCTGCCTCATGTACAATATATACATCCTACTAATATGACAAATTTAATACATGAAGTTGTACGAACCCCCTGGATCCCCTTCCCTGGGACCAGGCCGACATTTCCCAACTTTACGGTCTATTTCGCCTCGAAAACACAGTACCAATCCCGTTTCATCCCGAAACAAATATATTCAACAAAACCGTTTCATCTCCGAAACATATATTAAACAAAAACTGTTTCATCCCCGAAACATATATTTTCACAAATCCGTATATTTTCAACGAAAATATATAATTTATATCAAAAAGGTATGTTTTATTCCAAAGACATTATTAAACCCTTTTATTGCCGTGTTCTACCCCCAAAATATATACAAAGCAGTAAAAAGAGGGGTTTAGTAACCCTTATATCACCTTTAGGTGCGTATTTTAAATAGCGAAATCACACAATTCGATTTCTACACGTCCTATTATATATATAGGAACGATTTATAAATCAATATATCACAAAATCCTAAGTTTCTCTATTTTCTTAGAATTTTCACATAACTTGAGATTTTCTCGAAAAGTTATCATTTTTTATTATGTTGGCACGTTAATATATATATGAGTCCATATATATATTTTTAATATTTTTGTGACTTGAACGATTTTATTGGTGACAGTTATCATGTAAATCCGTTAACACTCCCATTTATACGCAATATATATACGATTTGCGCGTCGTAATATATATACATAAACGTTCACATAATTTATCATCGAAACACGCGAAGTCTTGTTAACTTATATATTTTGTCATTTTTAAAGCAAATATACATAAAATATCTCATATGTATCAAATTTCATGCTCGACAAACAAGTTATACATTTAACGCGATTTTTACCGTTTCTACCGCCCAAAACGCCCAAGTATACATGCATAACTAAATTGGCAATATCATGTTAAAACTTAACTCATTTTCTCATTCACATGTTTAAATCACATAACACATCTTAACACATAAGGTTCACCCAACATTTACCCATACTAGTGTTCGTTGAAAAATGCATATTTTAGCGATTCGGTAACGTTTTCGGGCGTCGGAAGTCACGTATGACTAACCAAACACCAAGTAAACTTAAAATTAGTTAAAATACTTATTTTTAAACTAAAATTATCAGTTTACTTACTGATCTAAATCAGTTTTATAAAAATCACTCGAAAAGCCGATAGTTGACCGTTTTAACGCATAGTTTTGTGTTAAACGTTACTATAATCATCCCAACTCGAAACAACTTGATATTTTAACACAATACATATTATTTACTGATTAAAATAGTGATCATAATCAGTTTAGTGCAGTGTTTGTGTAAGTCACATAAATCATGCGATTTCACGTATTTTACAACACTTTAAGCACTAAGTACAACATGCAAAGCTAGTAAACTTTATGACAAAGTTTTTTATCATTTTTACACTTAAAATATTCATATTTTAGTGTTTAGAATCTGATTAAAAATTATTTTTATCAAATCATATCTAAATCATCATTTCATGTCCACCGGTCACCATGCATGTTCATGTAAATGCATCTAATACATCCATATAGCATCATCATCATTTTTCATGAACTAAAATATATATTCAACATATTTTTAAATCATGCTCAAGTATTCAAAAATACCATATTCTACATATGATTATTTATCATCATTTATCATATATGCAAGAATCATGTTCTTACATATTTATGAACTAACAACAAAATTTCAATTGCATGCACTACATATACATACATATACAGCCATACATATATATGTTTATAATTTCCAAGAATTCACTTTTCACATAAACTCATTTCAAATCAAAAGCTTTCATATGACAATTTTTAAAACTTGCATGCATTCTACTATTAAGTAACATGTTAATCAAGAATCACTCAATCAAAAATCAAAACATAATCACTTACACACACATCCACACTCACGGCCACACATGTTCATCCATTCTTGTTTCCTTTAAAAACCCATTTGTTTTAGTTTTATGTTTTGTGAAAATCTTAAGATTCAAGAGAAACTTTCAAAGATTTACAACATCACTATGAACCAAGAACAAAATTTAGAGAAATGGTTTTTATACCTTCAAGGTTCTAGTGGGTTTTTGACAAAAATGATGATATGGATCTTGTTCTAGCTTGAATCTTCTTGAAAAACACCCTTAAACCTTCAAATGGACTTGAAATGATATTGTATGAATCATGGATCTTCAAGAACAAAGTTGGATTTTGAAAATATATGGATTTAGGGTGTGTTCGGCCGTAGCTTTTTAAGAGAGAGAGTAGATTGTTTTGATTTAGTTATCTTGGATTTGTGAAGGATTTGGCACATTTTATGAGAAATAATCATCACCCCTTATTCCAAGAATCTACAAGTGTCCTCCACCCAATAAAAGGAAGAAAGTGGGCTGCCTTAGAGATGCTACTTGGTCCCCCTCTCTCATGTATATACGATACATACACATATATATACACAATATAGATTAAAAACTGGTATTTTACTGGATACCGGGTATTTTTTCTAGCGTTTTAATCCTGTTTTAGTGCGTATTAAATTATTTTTAACACTCTGTAAAAATAACTTACCAAAATATTATTGAACAATATTTTGTTTGCCTGGACTGGCTACGTTGCCGGTATTTGGCAGTATGCGCGCTGTGCGGCGCGGTACTGTAACACCCGGCTTAATAAATTAAGGTTTAACGTATCATTTACGAAAAACAATCATGTAATTAAGATTACATATGCATTGGAAATTACGGGTTTATTAAAACTTTTTACAATTTAAAAGTATACAACATATCATGTGTACGTTCGTCGTTTAACATAATAACGATGCATAGTGCGGAAGCTTATTTCTTGATCGTGTTCGGTTCTTCGTTGTGCTTGATCGTCCTCCGGTGCTAAAATTTTACTTGAAACTCATAAAACATGAGTTGGATTAGTCATACGTAACTTAGAACGTATTTAAACGGGTTCACAATGCATTAACGGTTAAAATAAGCGATTTTCGCGAAACTGACACCCGCTCGCGTAGCGCCACGGCCCGTCGCGCTACGCCACGGCTTGTTTTCGACAGAATGTTGTTTACTGGTGTTGCAGATTCCCAGCACGACCTGATTTCACGGAAACGGCCATAACTTCTTCGTTATTGATCCGTTTTACCCGATTCTTTTTCCTACGCGTCCGTAATTTAATCCTCCATCTCATGGAGTTAAAATCCTACATCCAACATAAGAAATTTTGAGACTTCTAAGCCTTCGAATCGTTACCTTTTTACCGAATTTTAACCCGTTTATGCATTTTATCAAACAACGTATTTATTTGATTCCTATATCTCATACACTTCTTCAAATTAATGTTACCTACTAAATTTGGTTCTAATCATAGGTTTATTACACAATTTAAACCCGTTTTCGCTCGTATGCTTATTTTGACCTGTTAAGGGTATTTAAGCACTTAAAAGCTTGGAATCGCTTTCATTCTTTTCTAGCATCTTATTCCTACATTTCTTATCAAGTAATCTTCCACTACAACTATATGTGTGTTGGATTTAATGTGTATATCAATATGCTCCGAGTTTTACCCCTCGGATTATTATTTTATGGCAAAGACTCAATTAGAGCCATTTGACTAACTTATTACATCTTTCACTTCTATACTTATTCTAAGTATTCATCTAATCATGAAATTCGTTTCCAAACAACCTTTAAGGGTTGTTTGTTCAATTTAGCCTACAAGGGCGTTTTGGTCAATTTTGGTCCTTTTACGACGAAGGACTCTCCCTTCAATTATTCAACCAAAATAGCACTTTTATCTACAATATAATTATGCGTACCTGGCCCGGATCAACAAGTAGACCCTATTTATACCTCGTTTTTATTATCACACAATCAATGGTGACGCAATTATCCGATTTGCTAATCGGTCCTGTTACATAAGACTTGACAACCACATTAGTCGATATTGTCAAATGGTGTTATCACCACCATTCGACCCGTTTGGACTATATGCTCAACGTTATCTATTTAATCAAAAACATCATTTTTGATTTCAAATTCATACATCCATCCCATCCCGGATTTTATTATCATTCCCTTTTTCTTCTAAACTCTTTTCTTACTAATTCAACCCATTTCGGATTACGCCATGGGTATCCTTTTAACCTTGATTTACATTTGTCGACACTTGACAAATTTCCATATTTACAATATTATCGTTATCACGTTTACATCGTATCGAATAAACGGGTATTCTACATAAGTGTGTAAATTACACTTACCTCGCATCCACGCCACGCTTTTCTTTCCGTACTTGTTCCGTTTGACCCGCTCCCTCCTCCAAGCTTTCATCTAGCTTGTTACGCGTCAAACTATTGTCAATCATTTACAAGGCGGTTAAATTAGTCATTAACAATCACGACTATTCCACCTCACTTATTTTCTATGTCGAAGCTACTGTTCGACTTCATGCTTAGTCAACTTAATTTATTCAAAGTTAACTACTTTCTATCACTTGGTTTACAACATTTAGTCTAAATCAACATAGTATTTAGAACCCTTATCACTTCACATCACACGTAATTGCCATATCATCCAAATACGCGTTTTCACTCTAAATTTCAACACTTTAGTTCTCATTTAGGCATTTTAACAAACACCTAATGTGCATAATTTTACATATTTACTAACTAGTTCATAACTAATTATTTTCACCAAGATTTACATCAAAATCAAACCTCCATGTCTAGTGTTCATGAACTACATCAAGAACTTATATCATAGCAACCAATATTCATCAATTTAACACCCTAATCCGAGTGTTCATCATATTGTCAATAAACCCATTTAACACACATATAAGTAATCACCAAATCATTCAAGTCATAGCATCATATGCATGATTTTTACTTAGGGTTTAGTTCCTAAGCATGTGTACATCACTAACTTAGCCATAGCTCCTCTAATCCTTACATGATTCGCGAATTATGATGCTAACTCAAATTTTGCAACTTCACGAATCATCAAATTTTTACATACCTTATGATCCCCACGACTAGGTGATCACGAATTTGTAATCATGCAGACGATTTGGGCTTGATTTGAGCTTCAATTTGGAGGATTTTGTGAGAATCAGGGTTTGTGGAGAAACCTGGTTCGCCCTCTGTGTTTAACATCGACCAGACACACACTAAGTGTGTGTTTGGTGTGGTTTATTTTTGTTTTAATCATACAACTCTCACAATTGTCCCTTTTTAGTCCCTTGTGTTTTATTTTGATCAAATGAAACTATAATTCATTATTTATTATTTAATTACCCATTACTAACTAGGTTAATTTTACCTAGTTAACTTAGTGGGTTCCGGGAGTTAAAACCCGTTTTATTTTAAGTCCCGTTGACTCGGGCCCTTATAAACTCAATTCCTTAATTCTTTGATTCGCTTGTAATTAATCATTAGGATTTCTTATTTAAATCCAAATATTTACCGGGTTATTTTTACTGCTAACGGTACTTTACCCGTCTTTTAGTATTAACGGAGTTTGATTACCAAACCCGTTTTCGGGGTGTTACAGGTACGCGCTTAAAATCGCAAAAATAGGGATTTAAGCGTTTTTATTTATTTTTATCCTTCTATAGTAATAAACTCATCAAATTGTTATTAAAATGATTATCAGTTGCCTTAACAAGTTGTGTTGACAATATTTGTCGGTACACGCGCTGCATCGCGCGGTACGCGCTTAAATTCAAAAAATAGGGTTTCTTAGCATTTTAAATTATTTTTCCTCACGGACCTGATTAAAATCATCATTCTAATCATAACAGACTATTTTTAGGATTTTGACATTGAACGGGTGGTCACTGACGTTCGTTTCGCATTTTAACCGTTAAGCGATAAGCGTTTATCTTACCGTTGCCAACATAATTTTTACCAAAGTTTAAATTTACCAACTCATTAAATTTCACATATAAACATCATAATCAGTCAAATATGGCCTTTTATCTATTCACAACACTTGTTACAATTGTACGGTACGACCAGAAAAGCCGGGTGTCACAGTCTCCCCCTGTTTAGGAAATTTCATCCCCGAAATTTTTACTCTACAGGTTTTGTTTTCGCACTAGGTGGAAACAGTAAAAACAGGCTTGTCGAATATGGTCTTGTAGTTTCTGCGAGAAACTTTGATTATTACGAAGAATCTTTGTAGACCTATATTACACACACGCTCAATTCCTAATCTCACATCTCAACGTTCTCCACCCTTTCCAAGGTTCAACATTTACAAGCACTTAATCAAGAAAATTAAGTCAAGAATTCCACCAATTCGGGTTCTACATACGTATATTTACATATACATTACCCCGTACCTGAGGTAGTCTGAGTTTACACACGATTGATCCAACTCGGGATAGGCTCTCGAAAGAATAAAATCCTATGAACTTGTTTTCTTTCCTTCTTGCATTCATTTCAGATATCCATAAATCGCACAATCAATAAATCACATACACGACTAGAATGCTCTATTCGCCTGTCCAGTTATTATTATAACTCTTCTAGCTATACGTACTACTTCTACGATACTTCGATAAACTTCCGTTTATCTTCCAAATAAATCTCTATAATGAACAAAATCAGTGTATTATCCATTATACACTTTCTCGAACTGGACCAAACAACACTTCATGAACACTACTCAATCTTTATGGTAGCTTGAGCCTATAAGCCACTGATCCAACTCAAGATGGGCTCTTGAAAGGACCAAATCAATGTGGCTCAGCTTTTCCCTTTATCTGCTAACTTAATAACATCCTTTAAAGTAATTCCTCCAATAGAACCAAATCTTCGATCTGAAATCGCAATAGTTTCCTTCAATTGTCCATGTAATCCTTCTGTCGATCAATCGGCGAATTTTAACCTTCCCTTGATCTAGGCAAATCCTGTCGCTGGTTTCCTAGATAACTAGAGTTTTGTTAATTATCCTTTCTCACGTCAGCTCGACAAAGTGGCGATTAACACTTCCATCCATGCAAGGCTTCAAACGGAGCAACCTGAATACTAGCGTGTTATCTATTATTGTAGGATAAACTCTTCCAAGGGCATGTGAGTATCCTAACTTTCTTTGAAATCTATCGTACATGCTTTGAATTTTTCTTTCAAGGGTTTCGAAAAGCTTCCTCTTACTTTTCTGCCCAATCGATTTCCCCTTTCCTTTTGGGGTTACTAGTGTCGAAGGCTGCACTAATTTAGAGAAATTTCTTAATAAATCTCCGGTAGCACCCAGCAAGTCCTATGAATCATCATACTCCCGATGGGGTCTTTGGCGCTCCTCATCACTTAATTGCTCCAATCTTAGATTGATCCACATGCATGCCTTCTTCATCCTTCATCAACTCCATAGTTAACTTCAAACGTTACTCATGATTCTATTTGGTTCGTGTATAGACATGCATGTCGTCGATGAATATTATCACAAATTCATCTGATTAGGGTTTCCATACCCTGTTCATGAGTTTTCATGAATATAAATGGCGCATTAATTTAGTCAAAAGGCATGACTAATAACTCGTAATGGCCATATCACGTTTGAAAAACAGTCCCCGAAATATCTTTGTCAGCAACCTTCAACTGATGATATCCTAATAGTAGATCGATCTTCATGTAGCAGCTGGATCCCGGTAGCTGGAATTGAGCAAATCGTCATTCCTCGGTAAAATGGTACCGATTCTTGATAATCAACTTGTTCAGCTTTCTAAAATCATCACATATCCTGAAGGATCCATCCTTTTTTTTCTCAACAAAACAGATGCGCCTCAAAGCGAAAAGCTTGATCGGGTGAAACCCTTGTCTCGCAGGGGGAAATCCAGGTAAGTCTTTTTAGGAAAACTTCTGAATAATTGCGAATAATAGGAATCTCTCCGGTATTCCTACATTCGGCTTTCGTATCCACCACGTTAACTAAGAACGCAGGATTGGCCCTTTTGCAACCACTTGAGCAGCCTCACAAAACTGACGTCTCTCAACCTTCAACACTCGACACTCGATCGGTCTCCGCGAACAACTATCACTTCTCTACCGTCATCAGGGAGAGATATCCTATCTAGCTTCTTCAAGCGATAGTCCCCACTTCGTTCTCGGATAATCAATCCATCCTCGCATCTGCGACAAAGCTCCCCATCTCCACTGGAAATAAACCAACACTAGAACTACGATCACCTAACTAAATACTACAACCGCAAACGATCTTACTAGTTTCTATTAACTTACCAATTACTAGTTCTATCGGGCACTTTATACCCAGCTTACTTGTTGCTGAACACAAAAATGTTTCAAAGTTTCTCGAACAAAACTCAAGTCAGCTTTGGTATTAAAAGAATGAACATAGATTGGTTTTTGATTTGAAACATACCAGTAATAGTAGCAGGATTCTCACGTGCCTTCCCAGCACTCGCCTCGACGACTTTACCCACAGCATCCTGTCCTTTCGGTTTCGGGCAATCTCTTTTGTAGTGTCCTCCCTCACCACACACGTAGCATCCCTCGAGCGTAACTCCATCCAATGTACTCTTAGCATAACACTTGGGGGGGTCACATGTCCAGTTCGGCCACCTCTGGCGCACTTTCTCTGCTCATTCTCGTGAATCTTTTTCTCAAAACTACTCCTGCCGTCCCTCGAAGTATCCTTTCTAGAACAGCTAGAACTGGTCACATACGCCTTCCTCGAACTACGTTTCCTGTAACGCTTCTCATCGGTTTCCTTCCTCGAACTCTCAGACTTTCGCTTTCACGAATCCCCCAGATCTAGGCTCGGAATGCGGAATTATTTGAATGGTCGATCCGCTGTAACGGCCCGACATCACGCATACCATTGCCATGTCATTGCATAGGGTACCAATAAATGATCTTGGGTTACGACCTGGTTTGTTTTATGTGTACATCTATGTACTGTTCACAAAGTTAATGAAAAATCAGGATTACGTTCCGATTTTATCCTAACACAGGAACTACTAAAACTTTCCGATCATTATATCACCTGAAGGGTTTCCGATTCTGTGTCCCACCAAAACCATGCCCGTGAGCACCACATCCACTTTCCATGGCAGTGTTAACGTTTTGGGCTATGAGTTGTTCCAACTCTTTCGGGGTAATAGGTAGTCCAGAACCCTGTCTCGCTTTCGGCGGCATTTCGTCGTTTCTATTGTTACAACATAATATTAACATAAGACGATATCTAAAATAATTCTATCATTAAATGATAGTGGACCAAACATTGCGCATGTATAATATCCACATATTAATGAGAACAATTCTTAAACCAAAAGAAACCCATTTGATTTATACCAGAAATTTACAAAACTTGTTTTTAGTACAAAGACTAATCAGAATTCGGCGTGTCTACATCAACACCCACAACAAGTCTATATGAAATTTCCTCCTAATTATCTGAAAATTTGGCACGCAAGCTATAAATAGGGTTCATCAAATGAGATATACAAAACAAACAACAGAAACAACCAACAACTAACGCTTCAATCCCTGGAAGTCCAAGATCTTCCTAACAAGCTCTTATAGCTCATGATACTAGTCCATCTGTCCCTCCAAATCTTTCATCTTGCCCTTCGTCATCTCCAAGTCTCCGCATAACGTGGCGAATTGACGATCACAGTGAGAGCGATGGACCCAAATCCCTTTTCTGCTTCTTCATAAAGGATGCTGTCTCAGCTCTCGAAGTCGAATGCGATTTCTCTAACAGGTCGAGTCCTCTTCCTACGGCGAGTGTAGACTTAAAAGAGGTGTAGCAAAACATGTGACCCGAGTAGCAGAATAAACGATTCTGTAACGACGGGCGAAAGAATCTCAGGTGTAGGCTCGACAATATCAGTGAGCAGGACTACTAATGGCTCTATAGGCCGAAACGTGACATATCGTAACCGTACAAAGTAAGTGTGATCAATATGAATAGTAACACATAAGGCCCAAATAAACAGGAAATCACGTATGCACATAAACACATAAGGGTTTTCATACATGACAATATTTTCATGTTTATTTAAAAATCTTGGGGTTTCGAGAATTTTGGACTTTAAATCTCAAAATTCTTTGGTTGAAATCTAGTGTTTTCCTCCGAAAACATCTAGTTCGCTAACAACCATTGGCTCTGATACTAACTTCTGTCACCCACCAAAAACGTCGCAGCGGAATATAAAACGTAGTGGAGATGGAAGTTAGTGCCCATTTATATCTTGATGATCGATGCATTAAATTGTTGGACATATTATCTTATTTAAAACATAAGTTTTAAACATTACGTTTCAAAACATAACACAACCACGACATAGTTAAGTTGTTTTTGATCCTCATGGATCTTATTACATCCGTCCCAGAAAGTTTTAAAAGTTAGTCCAACATTATTAAGTAATAAAACATGCATCAACAACCACAAGATACGCCATAATTCCCGAAGCCGAACTCAAGTACCTGTAGAACACGTTAAAATCAAGTGTCAACACAAAGGAAGGTGAGTTCACATATTCACATTCAAACAATTCATTCCAAAGGAAAACTTTCTGATTATGTGTTTATTTGAAAGCATCCATATGATTTTAGAAAGTCCATTTTTACTTCCTTAATAAAATCCATGGGTCTTCCATTACGGTTCAACAACCAGACAATAACAATCTTACCCAGGTTTTGTATATTAAATTCATTGTGTTAATTTTCAGACTCGTATGTTAGCTAGACAATACGAACTATATATTTACCATGCAAGGATAATCAAAGCTAGACAATAATCAGAATATCAATTCGTCGTTTAACTTGACACGTGGCGACTGGTCACGACGGGGTTGTCAACCCGATAGATCTACCAACACTTCCTCGCGTGCAATACTTAACTGATTAAACGACATCATGGGCGCGGGGACCACTCGAGACCAATATGATGTCTGCCTCACGTACAATATATATATCCTACTAATATGACAAATTTAATACACGAAGTTGTACGAACCCCCTGGATCCCCTTCCCTGGGACCAGGCCGGCATCCGTCCCAACTTTATGGTCTGTTTTGCCTCGGAAACACCGTACCAATCCCGTTTCATCCCGAAACAAATATTTTCAACAAAACCGTTTCATCTCCGAAACATATATTCAACAAAAACCGTTTCATCCCCAAAACATATATTTTCACAAATCCATATATTTTCAACGAAAATATATCATTTATATCAAAAAGGTATGTTTTATTCCAAAAACATTATTAAACCCTTTTATTGGCATGTTCTACCCCCAAAATATATACAAAGCAGTAACAAGAGGGGTTTAGTGACACTCAGCTTTGGGTGCGTGTTTTAAATCGAGAAATCCCACAGTTTGATTTCTGCACGTCCTATTATATATATAGGAACGATTTATAAATCAATATATCACAAAATCCTAAGTTTCTCTGTTTTCTTTGAATTTTCACATAACTTGAGATTTTCTCGAAAAGTTATCATTTTTTATTATGTTGGCACGTTAATATATATATGAGTCCATATATATATTTTTAATATTTTTGCGACTTGAATGATTTTATTGGTGACCGTTATCATGTAAATCCGTTAACACTACCATTTATACGCAATATATCTACGATTTGCGCGTCGTAATATATATACATAAACGTTCACATAATTTATCATCGAAACACGCGAAATCTTGTTAACTTATATATTTTGTCATTTTTAAAGCAAATATACATAAAATATCTCATATGTATTAAATTTCATGCTCGACAAACAAGTTATACATTTAACGCGATTTTTACCATTTCTACCGCACAAAACGCCCAAGTATACATGCATAACTAAATTGCCAATATCATGTTAAAACTTAACTCATTTTCTCATTCACATGTTTAAATCACATAACACATCTTAACACATAAGGTTCACCCAAAATTTACTCATACTAGTGTTCGTTGAAAAATGCATATTTTAGCGATTCGGTAACGTTTTTGGGCGTCGGAAGTCACGTATGACTAACTAAACACCAAGTAAAATTAAAATGAGTTAAAATACTTATTTTTAAACTAAAATTATCAGTTTACTTGCTGATCTAAATCAGTTTTATAAAAATCACTCGAAAAGCCGATTTTTGACCGTTTTAACGCATAGTTTTGCGTTAAACGTTACTATAATCATCCCAACTCGAAACAACTTGATATTTTAACACAATACATGTTATTTACTTATTAAAATAGTGATCATAATCAGATTAGTTCAGTTTTTGTGTAAGTCACATAAATCAGGTGATTTCACGTATTTTACAACAATTTATGCACTAAGTACAACATGCAAAGCTAGTAAACTTCATGACAAAGTTTTATATCATTTTTACACTGTGTCCTCGCTCACCACACACATAGAATCCCTCGAGCGTAAATCCATCCAATGTACTCTTAGCATAACACTTGGGGGGGGGGGGGGTCACATGTCCAGTTCGGCCACCTCTGGCGCACTTTCTCTGCTCATTCTCGTGAATCTTTTTCTCAAAACTACTCCTGCCATCCCTGGCAGTATCCTTTCTAGAATGGCTAGAACTGGCCACATACGCCTTCCTCGAAATGCGTTTCCTGTCACGCTTCTCATCGGTTTCCTTCCTCGAACTCTCAGACTTTCGCTTTCACGAATCCCCCAGATCTAGGCTCGGAATGCAGAATTATTTGAATGGTCGATTCGCGGTGATGGCCCGACATCACGCATACCGTTGCCATGTCATTGCATAGGGTACCAATAAATGATCTTGGGTTACAACCCTGGTTTGTTTTATGTGTACATCTATGTACTGTTCACAAAGTTAATGAAAAATCAGGATTACGTTCCGATTATATCCTAACACATAAACTACTAAAACTTTCCGATCATTATACCACCTGAAGAGTTTCCGATTCTGTGTCCCACCAAAACCATGCCCGTGAGCACCACATCCACGTTCCTGGCCATCATTCTGGTTAGCATCATGCTGTTCCATGGCAGTGTTAACGTGTTGGGCTATGAGTTGTGCCAACTCTTTCGGGGTAATAGGTAGTCCAGAACCCTGTCTCGCTTTTGGCGACATTTCGTCGTTTCTATTATTACAACATAATATTAACATAAGACGATATCCATAATAATTCTATCATTAAATGATAGTGGACCAAACATTGCGCATGCATAATATCCACATATTAATGAGAACAATTCTTAAGCCAACAGAAACCCATTTGATTTATACCAGAAATTTAGAAAACTTGTTTTTAGTACAGAGACTAATCAGAATTCGGCGTGTCTACATCAACACCCACAACAAGTCTATATGAAATTTCCTCCTAATTATCTGAAAATTTGGCACGCAAGCTATAAATAGGGTTCATCAAATGAGATATACGAAACAAACAACAGAAACAACCAACAACTAACGCTTCAATCCCTGGAAGTCCAACATCTTCCTAACAAGCTCTTCTAGCTCATCATACTAGTCCATCTGTCCCTCTAAATCTTTCATCTTGCCCTTCGTCATCTCCAAGTCTCCGCATAACGTGGCGAATTGACGATCACAGTGAGAGCGATGGACTCAAATCCCTTTTCTGCTTCTTCATAGCGGATGCTGTCTCAGCTCTCGAAGTCGAATGCGATTTCTCTAACAGGTCGAGTCCTCTTCCTACGGCGAGTGTAGACTTAAAAGAGGTGTAGCAAAACACGTGACTCGAGTAGCAGAATAACCGATTCTGTAATGACGGGCGAAAGAATCTCAAGTGTAGGCTCAACAATATCAGTAAGCAGGTCTACTAATGGCTCTATAGGCCGAAACGTGACATATCATAACCGTACAAAGTAAGTGTGATCAATATGAATAGTAACACATAAGGCCCAAATAAACAGGAAATCACGTATGCACATAAACACATAAGGGTTTTCATACATGATAAAATTTTCATGTTTATCTAAAAATCTTGGCTTCGAGAATTTTGGAATTTAAATCTCAAAATTTTTCGGTTGAAGTCTAGTGTTTTCCTCCGAAAACATCTAGTTCGCTAACAACCATTGGCTCTGATACCAACTTCTGTCACACCCCAAAAACGTTACGTTTCAAAACATGACACAACCACGACATTGTTAAGTTGTTTTTGATCCTCATGGATCTTATTACATCCGTCCCAGAAAGTTTTAAAAGTTAGTCCAACATTATTAAGTAACAAAACATGCATCAACAACCATAAGATACGCCATAATTCCCGAAGCCGAACTCAAGTACCTGTAGAACACGTTAAAATCAAGTGTCCATACAAAGGAATGTGAGTTCACATATTCACATTCAAACAATTCATTCCAAAGGAAAACTTTCTGATTATGTGTTTATTTGAAAGCATCCATATAATTTTAGAAAGTCCATTTTTACTTTCTTAATAAAATCCATCGGTCTTCCGTCGCGGTTCAACAACCCGACAATAACAATCTTACCCATGTTTTGTATATTAAATTCATTGCGTCAATTTTCAGACTCGTATGTTAGCTAGACAATACGAACTATATATTTACCATGCAGGGATAATCAAAGCTAAACAATAATCAGAATATCAATTCGTCGTTTGACTTGACACGGGGCTACCGGTCACGACGGGGTTGTCAACCCGATAGATTTACCAACAATTCCTCGCGTGCAATACTTAACTGATTAAACGATATCATCGGCGCGGGGTCCACTCGAGACCAATATGATGTCTGTCTCATGTACAATATATATATCCTACTAATATGATAAATTTAATACACGAAGTTGTACGAACCCCCTGGATCCCCTTCCCTGGGAACAGGCCGGCATCTGTCCCAACTTTATGGTCTGTTTGGCCTCGGAAACACCGTACCAAACCCGTTTCATCCCGAAACAAATATATTCAACAAAACCGTTTCATCTCCGAAACATATATTCAACAAAAACCGTTTCATCCCCGAAACATATATTTTCACAAATCCATATATTTTCAACGAAAATATATAATTTATATCAAAAGGTATGTTTTATTCCAAAAACATTATTAAACCCTTTTATTGGCGTGTTCTACCCCCAAAATATATACAAAGCAGTAAAAAGAGGGGTTTAGTGACACTCACATTTGGGTGCGTATTTTAAATAGCGAAATCCCACAGTTCGATTTCTACACATCCTATTATATATATAGGAACGATTTATAAATCAATATATCACAAAATCCTAAGTTTCTCTATTTTCTTAGAATTTTCACATAATTAGAGATTTTCTCGAAAAGTTATCATTTTTTATTATGTTAGCACGTTAATATATATATGAGTCCATATATATATTTTTAATATTTTTGCGACCTGAACGATTTTATTGGTGACCGTTATCATGTAAATCCGTTAACACTCCCGTTTATACGCAATATATCTACGATTTGCGCGTCGTAATATATATACATAAACGTTCACATTATTTATCATTGAAACACGTGAAATCTTGTTAACTTATATGTTTGGTCATTTTTAAAGCAAATATACATAAAATATCTCATATGTATCAAATTTCATGCTCGACAAACAAGTTATACATTTAACATGATTTTTACCGTTTCTACCGCACAAAACGTCCAAGTATACATGCATAATCTAAATTTCCAATATCATGTTAAAACTTAACTCATTTTCTCATTCACATATTTAAATCACATAACACATCTTAACACATAAGGTTCACCCAAAATTTACCCATACTAGTGTTCGTTGAAAAATGCATATTTTAGCGATTCGGTAACGTTTTCGGGCGTCGGAATTCACGTATGACTAACCAAACACCAAGTAAACTTAAACTTAGTCAAAATACTTATTTTTAAACTAAAATTATCATTTTACTTACTGATCTAAATCAGTTTTATAAAAATCACTCGAAAAGCCGATTTTTGACCGTTTTAACGCATAGTTTTGCGTTAAACGTTACTATAATCATCCCAACTCGAAAAAACTTGATATTTTAACACAATACATGTTATTACTGATTAAAATAGTGATTATTATCAGATTAGTACAGTTTTTGTGTAAGTCACATAAATCATGCGATTTCACGTATTTTACAACACTTTATGCACTAAGTACAACATGCAAAGCTAGTAAACTTTATGACAAAGTTTTATATCATTTTTACACTTCAAATATTCATATTTTAGTGTTTAGAATCTGATCAAAAATTATTTTTATCAAATCATATCTAAATCATCATTTCATGTCCACCAGTCACCATACATGTTCATGTAAATGCATCTAATACATCCATATAGCATCATCATCATTTTTCATGAACTAAAATATATATTCAACATATTTTTAAATCATGCTCAAGTATTCAAAAATACCATAATCTACATATGATTATTTTTCATCATTTATCATATATGCAAGAATCATGTTCTTACATATTTATGAACTAACAACAAAATTTCAATTGAATGCAATACATATACATACATATACGGCCATACATATATATGTTTATAATCTCCAAGAATTCACTTTTCACAAAAACTCATTTTAAATCAAAAGCTTTCGTATGACAATTTTTAAAACTTGCATGCATTCTACTATTAAGTAACATGTTAATCAATAATCACTCAATCAAAAATCAAAACATAATCACTTACACACACATCCACACTCATGGCCACACATGCACACGTGTTCATCCATTCTTGTTTCCTATAAAAACCCATTTGTTTTAGTTTTATGTTTTGTGAAAATCTTAAGATTCAAGAGAAACTTTCCAAGATTTACAACATCACTATGAGCCAAGAACAAAATTTAGAGAAATGGTTTTTATACCTTCAAGGTTCTAGTGGGTTTTTGACAAAAATGATGATATGGATCTTGTTCTAGCTTGAATCTTCTTGAAAAACACCCTTAAACCTTCAAATGGACTTGAAATGAAATTGTATGAATCATGGATCTTCAAGAACAAAGTTGGATTTTGAAAATGTATGGATTTAGGGTGTGTTCGGCCGTAACTTTTTAAGAGAGAGAGACGGAGAGCGAGTAGATTGTTTTAATTTAGTTATCTTGGATTTGTGAAGGATTTAGCACATTTTATGAGAAATAATCATCACCCCTTATTCCAAGAATCTACAAGTGTCCTCCATGCAATAAAAGGAAGAAAGTGGGCTGCCTTAGAGCTGCCACTTGGTCCCCCTCTCTCATGTATATACGATACATACACATAAATATACACAATATAGATTAAAAACTGGTATTTTACTGGATACCGGGTATTTTATCTAGCGTTTTAATCTCGTTTTAGTGCGTTTTAAATTATTTTTAACACTCTATAAAAATAACTTACCGAAATATTATTGAACAATATTTTGTTTGCCTGGACTGGCTGCTTGCCGGTATTTGGCAGTATGCGCGCTGTGCTGCGCCGTACGCGCTTAAAATCGCAAAAATAAGGATTTATGCGTTTTTATATATTTTTATCCTTCTATAGTAAGAAACTCATCAAATTGTTATTAAAATGATTATCAGTTGCCTTGACAAGTTGTGTTGACAATATTTTGTCTGTACACGCACTGCATCGCGAGGTACGCGCTTAAATTCAAAAAATAGGGTTTCTTAGCATTTTAAATTATTTTTGCTCACGGACCAGATTAAAATCATCATTCTAATCATAACAGACTATTTTTAGGATTTTAACATTGATCGGGCGGTCACCGACGTTCGTTTCGCATTTTAACCGTTACGCAATAAGCGTTTATCTTACCGTTGCCAACATAATTTTTACCACAGTTTAAATTTACCAAATCATTAAATTTCACATATAAACATCATAATCAGTCAAATACGGCCTTTTATCTATTCACAACACGTGTTACAATTGTACGGTACGGCCTGAAAAGCCGGGTTCACATATTACGCCAATGATGGGTGCACTTGCCTAACGGGAGTTGTAGTGTGATAGTATTTTATCATGTTTTTTTATAAATATTAAACTTGAACTACTGCATAAAACAACCTAAAGATAACCATCTTTTTTAAGCATATCGCATCACATCAGAGGACCAAGAAACAAGATTAGTGCCGAGGAAGACACATAACCTTGAAGTGGGTTGTTGAATGTCAGGTCACCTCGTGTAGTCTGAATCAATATAAGAGACTAGAAGATCAACTATTAAAGGACATAATTGTAAATTGTGATTAAGAGTGCCATGAACGTAGCAAAGAATGTGTTTCTGGGCATGGAGATGTGGTTCATCTGGGCCACGCATAAAGAGATAGGTCTAGTTTATGACAAACGCAATGTCATGACGAGTTAACGTGAGATATTGTAGGTTACTTGCGAGGCTATGGTATAAAGTTGGATTTGACAATGTGTCACAACCCTCGTCCCCTATATACCCGAGAACAGGCGGCCGCGACCAGTATCAGTGGTATCGGTGTTTATCATTATTTGGCGGCGGAAATTACATCAGGACCGTAGTTCGGAAATATTTTATCAGAGTAAAACACCACATTTTATATTAATGATAAAACCCAAGTTTTCTTTACAAACTGATTTATAGGGATAAACCCTATTTTATTGAAATAAAACATCTTCGTTATTTAGGTAACTTTTATAGCCACTTTTCCAAGCCTTTAGTGCTGTCCAGCTGGCTTCTATTTGGCTTTCACATTTTCTTACCTGAATTAAAAACATTTTGTCAGTGGGAAATACTAGTGAGTGATTCCCAATTTAATCAAGAAGATTTTTATCAATTTACAGTATTGAGAGCGATTACAATGTTTATATCTACACAATTACTCATTCAGTACTTTCAATCCTGACTGGTGGGTCATATTACACATTGGCTATCTCGTTGTCCAATGGTAACGTGTTCCACATTTTGTATACAAAACCCGAACATGCCGGCAGTAATTGAAGAATTACAAAGACTCAATCACTGCTAATCACATTGTAAAATATTTAAGGTTTTGTAAAAATAGTTTACAAAAAGGAGATTACTTACATTGCAACTTTAGGGTTTTTCCTATGATTTTCCCAGTTATAATCTATTAATTAAATAATGCACACGTGTTAGTATAATAACCCAATATTTACATTAATTATACCCTCCCCGAGACAGAACTCCAACGACTGCGTCAGTCAGAACCTCGACAGCCGTTACGGAGCACTAGATCAATCGGGCAGCGTATCCAATACGTAACCGGGGGTTACGATACTTACAACGAGGCAGAACTTCGTTATTTAGGGGGGGTATAATGCCCGGGTATTATGATTCCTACGCAGAAATTGAGAGAAAGATTTGAGATTTGAACGACGTAAACTGAAGGCCGATCGATGTCATTTATAGGGCTGGAACAGAGGGTCCTCGCGCCCCGCGTAAGCCGAAGGTAAATTCGTCGTGGCCCGCGACGTAGGCCGGGTAGGCCCTAGCTTGGCCCGGTCACCGCTCTAGCCTCGACACGTGTTGACACGTGGCAGCTCCGGGTGCCGCCTCGTGTCCTCTCGCTCGCGGCCCGCGTAAGATGAAGAGCAAGTCTTCGCGGCCCGCGAGAGACTATATAATTTGATTTTTATTTAACTTTTGTAAAAATTAAGGTATTTAGGCTCATTTTACGTATACGGGGTGTTTTTTAAGACGTATAGGGACATTCTAAATATATTAGGGGTGTCGGAAAATTTTTAGGAGGGTTGTTATATCCTCCCCACCTTGTTTTAGAACTCGTCCTCGAGTTTATTGGAACAGGTGTGGATTTCCTTTGCATTTCTGATTCAAGCTCCCATGTGTATTCTGGTCCTCTTTTGGAGTCCCATTTTACTTTGACTAATACCAATCTTTTGTGTTTAAGATTCTTGACTTTTCTATCTTCAATTTGTAGAGGCCTTTCTACAAATTTAAGCTTTTTGTTTACCTCTATGTCCTTAAGTGGCACTACCAGTGATTCATTGGCAAAGCACTTTTTGAGATTACATACATGAAATACATCATGTATTCCTGCAATTTCCTCTGGCAGTTTTAGCTGATAGGCTACAGGTCCTATTCTTCTAATAATTTCAAAAGGTCCAACATACCTGGGGCTTAGCTTTCCCCTTTTGATGAATCTTACCACTCCTTTCAAAGGGGAGACTTTCAACAATACCTTATCTCCTACCTGAAACTCTAACGGCTTTCGCTTGTTATCAGCATAACTCTTTTGTCGATCACGTGTTGCTTTCAGTCATTCCTTGACTTGAATTCTCTTGTCCGTTGTTTCCTGTACTATTTCTGGTCCAGATAGTTGCTTTTTCTCCAATATCTGCCCAAAAGACTGGAGTTCGGCACTTTCGTCCATAAAGTGCTTCAAACGGTGCAGCATTGATGCTGGTATGAAAGCTGTTATTATAGGAAAATTCTATTAATGGTAAGTGATCGTCCCAATTTCCTCCGAAATCAATTACACAAGCTCTAAGCATATCTTCCATTGTCTGAATTGTCCTTTCACATTGTCCGTCCATTTGAGGATGATAAGCGGTGCTTAGATTTAGCTTGGTTCCCATTACTTTTTGGAAACTTGTCAAAAAATGAGAAGTAAAACGGCTATCTCTATCAGAAACAATTGATAAAGGAATCCCATGTAATGAAACTATTTCATTTACATACAGCTTAGCTAATTGTTCCATACTGAAGGTTTCCTTCATTGGTAGGAAATGAGCTGACTTAGTTAACCTATCTACAATTACCCAGATTGTATCATTACCTTTTTGGTAACAAAATCCATTGTTATTAATTCCCATTTCCAAACTGGCATTTCTAAATGCTGCAATAATCCTGAGGGTTTTTGATGTTCAGCTTTGACGATGAACAGGTTAGACACTTGGCGACGTAAGCTGCAACATCATTTTTCATTCCTATCCACCAAAAGTTCTTTCTTAAATCTTGATACATCTTATCATTTCCAGGATGCATCGTATACTTAGACTTATGGGCTTCTTCTAGTATACGGTGGCGTAGGTTTCCTAATTTGGGTATCCACATTCTTTTCTTATATAATCTCCAAATTCCATCTGTTCCTTGTTCTAATTCCTTAATCATTCCTTTTAATTTCTCAGTATCATCCTTGATTACTGATTCTTGTGCTTTTCTAATCTGTTCATTTAAATCTACTTGTAGATTTAATTTAAGAGAACGTACTCTTTTTGGCTTTTCGTGATACTTTCGACTTAAAGCATCGGCTACTACATTTGCCTTTCCTGCATAATACTGGATATTACAATCGTAATTACTAAGAATCTCCATCCAGCGTCTTTGTCTCATATTCAACTCCTTTTGCTCGAAAACATACCTTAAACTCTTATGATCGGTAAAAATAGTAAACTTACTACCGTAAAGTTAATGTCTCCAAATCTTAAGGGTAAAAATTATGGCTCCTAATTCCAAATCATGGGTTGAATAATTCTCTTCATGATTCTTAAGTTCTCTAGACGCCTAGGCTATACCCTTTTGATGTTGCATAAACACACATCCATAACCTAACTTAGAAGCGTCACAATAGACTACAAAGTCTTCAGTTCCTTCTGCTAACGCTAGTATGGGTGTGTTGGTTAATTTTGCTTAAGAATTCTAAAGGCTTCTTCTTGTTTTGGTCCCCATTCATACTTAACAGATTTACAGGTTAGCTTAGTTAACGGAATGGCTATTCTAGAAAAATATCGGATAAATCTTCTATAATAACCGGCCAATCCTAGGAAACTTCTAACCTCGGTTGGTGATTCAGGGGTTTTCCATTTAGTAATTGCCTCAATCTTTGTGGGATCCACATGAATTCCTTCATGGTTGACTAGGTGTCCAAGAAACTGTACTTCTTCTAACCAAAATTCGCATTTTGAAAATTTAGAGTAAAGCTTTTCTTTTCTCAACAAATTTAGGAGTGCATGCAAATGCGCTACATGTTCCTCTTTACTCTTAGTATAAACGAGAATATCATTTATAAAGATAATTATGAATTTATCCAAATATGGCTTAAATATTCGGTTCATCATGTCCATAAATGCGGCTGGGGCATTGGTTAACCCAAATGGCATGACAGTAAATTCACAATGGCCATACCATGTTCTAAACGCGATCTTAGTAATGTCCTCTTCCTGTACCTTTAATTGATGATATCCTGAGCGTAACTCGATTTTAGAGAAAAATCGAGCTCCTTGCAATTGATCAAACAGATCATCGATTTTTGGTAATGGATACTGATTTTTAATCGTAACCTTATTCAATTCACGGTAATCAATGCACATACGCATTGACCCGTCTTTCTTTTTGACGAATAAGATCGGTGCTCCCCATGGCGATGAACTTGGCTGTATGAATCATTTTTCTTGAAGTTCGTTTAACTGTTTCTTTAAATCTTTCATTTCTGCGGGTGCCAACCAATAAGGTGCTTTGGCAATTGGTGCTGTCTCTGGTAGCAGATGAATTCTGAATTCAACTTCCCTCTCTGGCGGTAGTCCTGGTAATTCATCTGAGAATTGAGATACTACGGGGATATCTTTCAATTCTTTTTCTTTAGTGTTAATGATTATGGAAATCAAATACACTATTGATCCTTTTCTTGCATCACTAGCTGTTTTCATCACAGAGATGAATTTTGTGGATCTAGACAGCTTATCTCCTTTAATGGTGATCTTTTCACCTTTTGGTGAATTTACTTGCGTTGACTTTTGATCACATAGAATACTGGCTTTATTGGTTACTAACCAATCCATTCCTAATACAATATCAAATCCTGCCAGATTCATTGGATAAAGGTTTGCAATAAACTTTTGATTTAAAAATTCTATTCTTGCTCCCTGCAAGATTTCGGTGATGTTAATGGTTTCCCCATTTGCTGTTTCTACGAGACATTCTTGTGGGAGTTTAGTTAATGGTTGGTTGAGAAGTTTGCAAAATGAAGTATTAATAAAACTTTGGTTTGCACCAGAGTCAAATAATACCTTAGCAAAATCATCATTAACTAAAAACGTACCGGCAATCATGTCCGGGATCATCTTGGCTTCTTCTGCAGTCAGAATAAATGCTCTAGCATTTTTAGTGTTCTTGTTGTTTGTGGCCGGATCTAGCTTTGGACAGTTTGGCTTGATATGACCTAGTTCTCCACAGTTGTAGCATATCCTATTGTTAGGTTTCTTCCTGCACTCTTCTTCCTTGTGTCCCGATATTTTGCAAAAAAATGCAGTATATAGAGCATCTTCCAGAATGCTTTCTTTTGCAATACTTGCAGTAAGGTGCAGAAGTAGAACCTACATTTTTCCCACGATTGGAATTTCCAAACGAAATTCTTGGGTAAGTTTCTGAGCTAGGTTTCTCTTCTGGTTCACTTCTTGCGTACGCACTAATTCATCAGTCAAGGTGTTTGCTAGTTCTACAGCTTCTTCTATGGTTTGTGGTCTAGTTTCCTTGACTACATGCCTAATCACAATGATTAATCCCCAGATGTAACGGGAGATTAATACTAGTTCTGGTGACGCAAGGGTTGGTACTATTCTAGCATATTCGAAGAATAACGTAGTGTAACCCTTACTATCCACTCCAGTCATCCTAAGGTTTAAGAACTTATTTGTTATCTGTTCCTTTTCATTAGGAGGACAGAATTTCCTTTCGACCATATTCTTAAACTCATCCCATTCCATATTATAGACCCTGTCACTTCCTCTAGATCGGAGGATAGTGTTCCACCATTCTAAAGCTGAGTTCTTAAACAGATTGGAGGCAAACATATCTTATCCTTTTCTGCGCACTTGCTTATCTTTAAGACTGCCTCTGTCTTTTCTATCCAGCGTAGAGCTGCAACGGCCCCTTCATTGCCCGAGAATTCTATTGGTTTACAGGACCAGAATTCCTTGTAAGAACAACCATAAGACACGGTTCTTCTTCTTTTTGGAATGGGCAGTTGAAGTATGGGTTCATTGTTTGCGCTGTGTTCAGGTTCAGTAGGTGGTCGTTTACTGCCATTATTACTTTTATTATTATCCGATTCCTTAACCGTTTTGATAATATATGGCATTGCGTCTATAATCCCTTGTGCCTCTATGTGTTGGATGGCACTGTTGTCTACTTGGTTTCCATTATTATTGTTATTCTGGTTATCGTTATTCTGGTTTTCCTGGTTCACTTCGTTGTCCATCTGAATTTTAAAAATTTACCACGTATTAATATCACAAGACAATATCCAATACAAACAATCACATCACCACGCATATTGATCCAAAATCGTCGTCATTGCGACCTTTACTCTATTTTATATATTATGCAACTATATCTTTACAAATACAACTGGAATTGAAATTACAATACTAGTATGCATCAATAACTATAGGATTATCTATTTTAGTTGATTGTTATATATTTTTATAAAAACTATTTTTTTTCTTTTTTTTTTTCAAACATACACACATATATATTATTATTTTATTATTATTATTATTGTTGTTGTTATTATTATTACTACTACTATTACTGGTATGGGTTCATCCAGAATTGCATATTACGCTCGTCATATTTCCAGACGAGCCTTTCACCTATTTGTCTCATTCTTTCACTTACTTCTAAAATCTCCTCACCAAAGGTTCAGAGCTCTTGCACATTCTTAGTGCTCATGGGTGGTGCGGGTGCTGGTATCGGGTCTGGGAACTGGGGCATGGGTTCTTCGTAAGAGTACGGGTTTTTTAGAATCTCCCTGATGTATTGGTCATTATCAAAATAGGGATCTAGGGGATCAAGGTCTGGGTAGGGTGCTATTGGGTTTTGCATGGGTTCGTCTGGTATTGGGTAGCGTTGTTTATAATCCATATGGTCGTCAAACCATGGGTCATAGTCTGGGGGATGGGGTGCTGGTACTCTACGGATCTCAACTGGGTCAAAAGCAGACAATGAGACTTGCTTATCTGGGTTGGCTTCAGTTACCATAGGCTGTGTGGGAAACAGTGGTAACGGCTGGGGTGCTATGAGTTGTTCTAGATTTGGATCGGCGACTGTGGTTGCTAGTATGTGGAAGTTTGCCAGTCTCCTGTTGATTATATCCTGGGAGTTCATTTCTCTATTAGCGGCTGCTAAAGCTCGCTGTTGCTGTAACTTTTTCATCCTTTTTCTACGCTCGTGAGCTCCTCTACTGAACCATCCTCTCTTCTTGGGAGGGAATTGCTCTTCAGATTGTGCTTTGAACACGAAAATCCCATCTTCGGTATCAGCCGAATACCCTCAGGGGGTAGGCTGTGAAGAGGTGCCTTCATCCATAGGTGAGTTGGATAACTGACGGTAAGCGTCTGAAGGTCCTTGGTCGCTCATACTGTAAACTAACAAATTGTCAAATAACACAAAACAATAATATACAGATATGCACATAATCACGTAGATTAATTCCTAACATATAAAATTTTGGTGTCAACAGAACACTTCTGTGGCTGTAGCTCTGATACCACCTCCTATTGCAACCCCCGTCCCCTATCTAGCCGGGAACGGGCGGCCACGACCAGTATCAGTGGTATCGGTGTTTATCATTATTTGGCAGCGGAACTTACATCAGGACCATAGTTAGGAAATATTTTATTAGAGTAAAATACCACATTTTATATTAATAAATATATTGGGATAAAACCCAAGTTTTTATTACAAATTGATTTATAGGGATAAACCCTATTTTATTGAAACAAAACATCTTCTTTATTTAGTTAACTTTTATAGCCACTTTTCCAAACCTTCAGTGCTGTCCAAATGTCTTCTATTTGGCTTTCACATTTTGTTACTTGAAACGCGTTTAAAAACATTTTGGTAGTGGGAAATACTGGTGAGTGAATCCCGATTTAATCAATAAGAGTTTTATCAATTTACAGTATTGAGAGCGATTACAATGTTTATATCTACACAATTACTCATTCAGTACTGTCAATCCTGAGTGGTGGGTCATATTACACATTGGCTATCTCGTTGTCCAATGGCAACGTGTTCCACATTTTGTATACAAAACCCCAACATATTGGCAGTAATTGAAGAATTACAAACACTCAATCACTGCTAATTACATTGTGAAATATTTAAGGTTTTGTAAAAATAGTTTACAAAAAGGAGATTACTCACATTGCAACTTTAGGGTTTTTCCTGTGATTTTCCCGGTTATAATCTATTAATTAAACAATGCACACATGTTAGTATAATAACCCAATATTTACATTAGTTATACCCTCCCCGAGACAGAACTCCAACGACTACGTCGGGCAGAACCTCGACAGTCGTTACGGAGCACTAGATCAATCGGGCAGCGTATCTAATACGTAACCGGGGGTTATGATACTTACAACGAGGCAGAACTTCGTTATTTAGGGGGGGTATAATGCCCGGGTATTATGATTCCTATGCAGAAATTGAGAGAAAGATTTGAGATTTGAACGACGTAAACTGAAGGCCGATCGATCTCTTTTATAGGGTTGGAACAGAGGGTCCTCGCGCCCCGCGTAAGCCGAAGGTAAATCCTTCGCGGCCCGCGACGTAGGCCAGGTAGGCCCTAGCTTGGCCCGGTCACCGCTCTAGCCTCGACACGTGTTGACACGTGGCAGCTCCGGGTGCCGCCTCTTGTCCTCTCGCTCGCGGCCCGTGTAAGATGAAGAGCAAGTCTTCGCGGCCCGCGAGAGACTATATAATTTGATTTTTATTTAATTTTTGTAAAAATAAAGGTATTTAGGGTCAATTTACGTATATGGGCTGTATTTTAAGACGTATAGGGACATTCTAAATATATTAGGGGTGTCGGAAATATTTTGGGAGGGTTGTTATACAATGGTTTACTAGCGGACAAGGTTAGGGTTTTGTCACATCCCAAACGATGACGGAAACATTAGAGTGAGACAAAAAAGAGATTGCTCGAGACTGCTTAACTTGCTAATTGTGACAATATTTAAATAGTCCAAATTTCATTTCATACTAAATGAAGGTACATTGTCTTGGAATGGAAAGTACAACATATTTCAAGTATAACATAACAACATAAAGCAAAATACATAAATTAAAGTTTGGGTGCATTTCAAGTCCAACCTAAATAGTATTCTTCATGCATCATCACTAATTTCCTACAACATGTATTAAAGTAAAAGTCAACATAAAGTTGGCGAGTATACAAGTTTGGTTACGTAGTATAAGTGTAAATAAAAGTTGTCTCATATCTAACATGGTAGTTTGCATACACTGTTTCATAACATACTAGGAAGTGTAAACTATAAGTCAAACCAAAGTATACCGCAATCGTGTATTTCCTTATCACCGAAACAACAAGGTCATGAAATAGATTACTTAACAATACCACAAGTACGGGCGGTGTGTTAATTCTATAGTGCTATAATTTTTAAGGTAGGCTTTAAATGTTAGTGAACAAATAGTCTACAAGAATGAGTATAGCATGTCTAAACAAAGAGTATAACAAGTATCATGTTTTAGTGGATAGAGTGATTGTATAAACATGATTGATCGTGAGTATGTGATTTGTAATATAGTGTACATGTTGCACCCAAAGTGTGTTAAAAGGAAAAATGGATCGAGTATACTCACGGTTTGCGTAGTAATTTTCACGTAAGTGAGTTGATGTGTTGAGAGTTTAGGGAAACCGATGAGTTATCTTACATGGATAAACGAGGCGTATGAGTTCGACGGATTTTGGAATCGGAATGTAGATGTGAGATGCTTACTTAGTAGGAAAGTACATAAAAATTATCTTGACAAAACACCCAAATTTGGACACGATGATTAAGTGTTTTTATAGGCACAAGTTCGCCTATTGGAAGTCCAAAAAATTACAAATTAAAAAATTTGGACACCATGAGAAATAGGCCTTCCAAAAGGTTTTTCCAAAATTTTTTTCTCAAAATTCTTAAAAAAATTCACTTGCTTCAGCACAAAAATTACAAATTAAAAAATGCCGCATGCATAAATTTACATGAGGTATAAAAAAAAATTTCATCGCCGTAACAAAATTTAAATCAGCGCGTAAACGAAACTTACATCAAACATAACTACCGACTCGATAATTTTTTTTGTTTTCTTATAGATGTGTTTCTAATATTTTCATCTACTTTTTTTTTGCAAAAAATTGTGGCCCAACTCCCGCGGGAAGTAGAAGTTCTCATAGTTCTCACAACTCGTGTTGGTTCTTAATTGAACCAAAGCATATATATAATCATTTAGTTCGTAGTCCATTGTTAGATTAGTCAAGTAATGTCATGCATGGGTTGGATGAATCTATGAACCCTAAGGTTCACCAATACACAAATCATCACAAGGATGATTCGGATGGTCATGACATAGAAGAATGTAAATTTACAAGTTACTAGATTGCTAAGAAGGTACATACCCAACATGGCAAGTGTTGGAGATGAGGTGTGGGGTTGGCTTACTTTGATTCTTAAAAGCTACTTAGTTAGGTATTCATCTAAATCACTTAAACAACCAAGTGACTTGACTAGACTAATGCATTCCAAAACATGGATAGCGTTTGGAGACTTGGTGTAGTCTTGTTAACTTTGTGACTAGGAAGTTGTTTAGTGACTTAGGTTAGTTGTTATGGAGGTGTTTAAACCTCAAACTTTATGGAATAACACCTCAACTCAAGCCCTCAACATGCAAATTAGTTGGGAACATAGTTGGGTTTATGTCTATCCCTGAAAGATAAGCAAAAGTTATAAGGGATAAAAGTTTTACAAAAGCATAATTTAAATCCGACTTTGGACCTCAAATGTAATGATGTTCCATCTTAGTTTACCATGGTAATCTTGTGGAAACATTCCTAGTGTTTGTCCAAGTGGAATGAAAGAGGAAAACAAGAAGAAAAAGTAGGAGAAGTGAGTTGAAAGCTCACTTGAACACTTGAAACTTTCTGCCCAACTTAGAGAATTTCTTGATGATTTTGGAGTGTTTAAGAGTAATTTAGAGTTGTGGAAAGTGAAAATATGTTAGAGGAGGCTTGGTTTTATAGGGGAAAATTAGGGTTTATGTTTTAAAGAGGTTAGAAGGTGATTTTAAAGAGGTTAGAAGGTGATTGGAGGTAAAAAGAGGTGGAAAAGGGTGAAACCCGATTGTAGAAGAAAACTTGCTGCGGATCGACCAGTCACACCACTCCTCGTCGCGTGGCGCGACGGGTTATGTTTCCCAATCTTTGTGTTCCCTTTTGGTCCCTGCACTTGGTTTTTAGGTTATTTTATGTCATTTACTTGTATTTTAGCTTGTTTTCAATTATAGAACGCGTTTGAAAGCATGTGATGAGTATCATGTAAGTATGATTGATAATTCAAGCGTATAATAAGTCTCGGTTTTGAATGTAAACACGTACTTGACGATTGATTGTATAAAGATATGAAATTGCATTATGATCAAATTCTCGGATACAAGTTTGGAAATGAAATGCGGTTACAAGTTGCTAAAAATAGAAATGCGAATACAACTTTCTAGATAAGGAAAGTGTGAAAAAGGCGGAATGTCACAGTTTTTATATCCACGAGAGTACTACATGGGTTGCAAGTGACCATGTCATCACATTCAAGAATATCCTGACCAAATGTAGGCTGGGATAGAAACGTACTAGATGCATTGCGAGTAACAACAATACCGAAGAAAAAGAATAGAGGACCAAGGTTTTTGTTATAGCCAATTTGGCGGATTGGTGAGAGATGATATGAGTGACAAGAGATAAAGGACAAAGAGTGCTGAATGTGAGGGCACTCACTCCGGTCTGCATTAGTATATGGCTAAAAGATCAATAGACAAAGGCTATAACTGTAGTTCGTGATTTAGAATGCCATGAATGTAGCAAAGAATGTGTTTCTAGGCATGGAGATGTGGTTCATACAGGTCATGCATAAAGAGAAAAATATGTTTTACCACAAAAGCAATGCCCGAATTAGTTAACGTGAGATATTGTAGGTTACTTGCGAGACCAGAGTACAAAGTTGGATCTGACAGTAGTTAACCAGTGGATGAGAGCCTGGTTTTTATATCCATGGGTTGCAAGTGACCATGTCAGCGTGTGTAAAAATATCCTAAGCAAATGTAGTTTGGGAAAGAAATAGAACAATGCATTGCGAGTAGCAACAATACATAATCAAAAGGATAAAGGACCAAGATTTGTCATAGCAAATTCGATAGACTGTTGAGAGATGATATGAGTGACAAGAGATAAAGGACCAAGATTTGTCAAAGCAAATTTAGCAAACTTCTTAGAGTTGATACGACGGACAAGAGCCGGTGACGATGTCGTTAGAATGATGTCATCCATGTAAAGAATGAGGTAGATGAAATCCATACCATGACGGAAGATGAATATGGAATTGTGAAATTTGCTAACACTAAAGAGAAAATGTAGATAGCAAAGCGATCCTACCAAGCTCGAGGTGCTCGTTTAAGGCCATAGAGATCCTTGCAGAGCCGCCACTCATGATTAGGTTGCCGAGAGTTAACACAGCTCATGATAGTTGTTTCATATAATAAGCTCCACTAAGTCATCATTTATAAAAGCCTTCTTGGACAAGCTAACGAAGAACTTCCTTATTCAATGATGTTGTGGGGGTAGAAAGCTCCAACGTGTGAGACGTGTCAGATACATATTTTTTGTTTAACCTAGTTTAACCTTTTAAGTATTGTATTTTTTTAGCGACATTGTATTTTTTTATATAAATTGTGAGTTTTATATTTTTTCATGTTATTTATATTTAAATTAATATATCAAACTTAAATAATATTTAAATTTAAATAAAAAATAATAATTAGGTAATGATGATGAGGCTTTAAATCCTTGCATGCAAGTTAAAGGGAGATGCTTTAAATCCCCCTATGTGACATGATGCTGATTTGACGTGATAAAGACCATAGGGGCTTTATACCACGTCCTCTAGCCTTATAGTATTGCACATATGCAATAGTACTAAGCCTTAGGGTTTAGGTTTTGAATTTAGTTTACCATTTAGGGTTACGTTTTTTTTTTTTTTGGAGGGGGGGGGGGGGGGGTAGGGGGTTGGTCGGTTTATGTTTTCCGTAGTGTTGCACATGGGTATTAATACTAATTATTTTTTTTTCAAAAAAAATATTTTTTGTATCTTAAATATGCTAGATTTACAGCAAAAAAATTAAACTTTTTTTTGGTGTGTTTTAGGAGTTTTCGAGTTCTCACAATAAAATGAGTTATATATATGGGCTTATTTAAAAAAAAAACACTTGTCCCTCGCAATCATGGGCCTGTGCGGTGGTCCTCACCGCACACCATAAAGGCCGCGCATGATGATTGTTCATGAAACTAGATTGCCAACCGCATTCATAAAAGACGAACCATCCATCAATCCATGGACTACAACATGTTTTTTATGGTTCGTACATCCGCAGAGTTGTTCTAGTGATTTTGTTCTAGTGATTTCTTCTCATGGTATCGCTTTGGTTCTCCACGTGGGACTTAAACTACTTCCAACTAATAAAACATAGATTCAAATTACCATTTTAATTTTTAGTAAGTAGATGCATAACAATTTATTTTAAACCCGCTTTAAAACACCATTCCCGTTTCGTAAAGTTTTCAATTCTTTTAATGTCTACTTAAGTTCAACAAACAAAATCAAAACATTGTTTGAATCTTGTTTTGAGTGAACTTTACTATATTCAAACGGTACCTTATCAAATACAGCATTTTAAACCAAATCAAAACATTGTTTGATTCATGTTTTGAGTTAACTTTACTAAATTCAAACGGTATCTTATCAAATACAACATTTTTGAGCAACAAATAAACTTAACTAATACATGATTTTATAAACCAGAGAGTGGTTTTGAATCAACCAGAAATCAGTTTTGTAACACAACATAATTTTTTGAACAGGAATCTATCCTACTCCTATTCCTAAACTTGCCCAGGATAGAACTTGAGACCTCCACATAAATGATATAAATGATGCTTCTAACTAGAAACTTTGCATTTACTATTGGGCCACCAACCCCAGTTGTTTGTAACACGATATATTGATCATACCGAAAACTTTGTAATAGGTAGATGACATAATTCTTGAGTTTATTATGCACAATGTGCAAGATTTATAGGATGTAATATTGACCTGTTCTTTGATGGATAGAATCTTAACTGATTTACAATATATTAGGATGCAATATCCTAACATACCCTCGCAGTTGAAGCAGGAGGTTGACCAAGTTGGAGACTAGATCAAAAGTCATCAAGCACAACCCGTGGTAGTCCTTTAGTGAAAATGTTGGCAATCTAAAATGTGGAGGGAACATGTAGAAGCCGAATCTGATATCTTATCACCTTAACCATGTTTTTATGCATATGCATCTTAGCTCGTCTCGAATCTATAGTAAAGAAGAATGCGAACATAGTTTTAATAAAAATCTATGTTTCCAACTAATTTCCAACACCAATCACACTGAAATACATAGCTTTATGAACCAAGGTTATATCCACTAATTAAATCTTCATATTTAATTGATTATTCTTCTAGAATGATTTGATCATCGGACACTTACAGCCACAAACCTTAACATAAAAATTCTGAAAGTGCTTATTGTTTCTACTAATCATCATAATATTTGAATCTAATGCAACAAACATTGCGTGTGGATTTTAGTGTCTTTATCAACTAGAAAGTTTGATGATATCCAAATTCCAACCATATATAAAGCAAGGACCTACGTGTCGAAGTTAAGTATCAATCTATATAATGGTTTCCTGTTTCATATTCTCTAAATTAATTAATGATTTTATTACTTGAGTTTAACTTAGCATCTGATGATCAATATGCCTAAAATGTAAACAAAATGACAACCCTTGGAAGTCAAAAGTAACCTCCCAACCAAGTCGAACCTCGGTGTATATATTATTAGGTATAGATAATGATTCACAGTGAATGGTATGTTCTATTCATTGAGAATATATAACAAATAATTTACAAAGGAAACAACATATAATCAGGAACTGTAAATTGTAACAACTTTGACTACAATTTAAAGTGGTCCTTTGTTTCCATCATTAGATCCAATAACCCTCCTCAAGCGAACCGGTGGCAGACGAACTCGTAATTGATCACCAAAGGATTCAAAGAGGGGTCTTGGTAGAGGTTTCGTGAAGCTTGGTAGGTACAAATTTTGTGTGTAGTTTACCGGCAGACACGAGTTCACGCACAAGAGGAACAAATAGTTGGTCTGGGCAAAAGAGATGTAAGTTTTAATAGTCCATGTTTATTTAAAACTGAAATAACATCAAAATTAACATGACCAAGGCGTTTATGCCATAATTCAAAAGATGCCTTGGGAGAAGAGATAACCGAAATAGCAAGAGCTTGAAAACCGGGACTCAAGATATAAAGTCCATCTTTATGTGTTCCTTTGGCCAGAATTGCTTTGGTCACCGAGTCCTGTATAATAAAATAAGACCAAGAAAACATGAAGTCAACCGGTTAATCGTTAGTTAACTTGCTAACCGAAAGTTGGTTCTTCTTGAGATTTGGGACTATCAAAACATCTTGTAATTTCAAATTTTGATTGACAGAATAAGTACCAACATGAGATATGGGGAGTATATTACCATTTCCGAAGACAACCTTGTCATGACCATGAGAAGGGGCTGTGGATTCGAGATTGTTTGCTGGTGATGCCATATGAGTCGTGTCCCCAGAACCAGCACACCAATCTGGAGATGAATCATTTATCTTACAATATGCATAAAAGGCTTCAGCAAGATTTGCTGTTGAATAAGAGGACTTTTGAGCATAGGATTGTCGCAATGAGTCTTTGGGATTCTATGAACGTTCCATGGAATCATTACTGCATGCTGATTCTAATGCTTGCATAGGATTGTCGCAATGAGACTTTGAGACTTCTCGGGAAGAAGAGAGACCCAAAACTTCTACCATAGCATCTTCAGAAAGAGAAGAATGAAGAAGTAGAAGTATCAGTTGATCAGTTTCAAACTAGGTGGAACAAGGTATGAACCATTCACATAACGCATCCAGTTCTGGTGCAGCAGCATGGTGGACACTTGATTTCGCCATACAAGAAAATTAGATGAGGATAGTTTGATTGTAAGCAATGTTTTAAAAACCGGTTTAAACCGGCCGGTTGAACCGGTTAAACCGGATCCCGGATGTTTGGCCGGCACGAATCATACCGGTACACTAAGGAAAGAGCAAAGAAGTTGTACCCCCGGTAAATTGGGTTATACCGGTTTAAACCAGTATATCGGTACCGGTTCACACCGGGCCAAAGGTCAAAATTTTGAACTTTTAATTTTTAGGTGCCTAAAATAGGTGACTATTTACCTTCTTTATTAAAGTGTAAAACTTAGCGGCTAGCGCCCACAATTGACAACCCACATCAATTAAACTTCTTCCTCACTCAAAGATAAAAAATCATTGGGTTTTTCAAACTAAGTTCTTCAACCGATCATCTAGGTTTACCTTCTTTTGACTTTTGTGATCAATCATTTATGTTGTTAATTGTTGTAGTGTTTGCTAATTGCTATATAATGGGTATTTAATCATAAACTTTCGGATAATTTTTTGATTATAGATTAACTTTTGGAATATTTTTTTTTATTATGGAATTAGTTTTGTATTATATTTTGAGTTGAAATTATATTCTATGGATTTATAGAGTTAATTAGTCAACACGGTTGAACCACCCAGTACAACCCGGTTCAACTGGTTGAACCATTTCTGTCTCTAACCCGGTACGATAAAAATACATGTTTTTAAAACATTGAATGTAAGCATGTGAAGGAGAGTGGCCATGGGAAGAGAATTTTCGGTGGAAGAAGACATGGGATGGGTCGAGATTTCAATAAAGAAGAAAAAAAATTGCAAATGAGAGGGAAAAGAGCAACGAGGTTAGGCTGGTACCATATTAGGTTTAGATAATGATTCACCGTGAATGGTATGTTCTATTCATTGAGAATATATAACAAATAATTTACAAAGGAAACAACATAGAACTATACAAGGAAAACTGTAACAACTTTGACAACAATTTAAAGTGGTCCTTTGTTTCCATCGTTAGCTCCAATATATATTACCCTCACCAAGGGCGGACTAGTTGAGAGCCCGCATGAGTAGAGGTGCACAAATCAGGTTTTCTTAATGCCTGGTTCTGGGTTCAAGTATGGTCAATAAAGTCAAAATCCAATACCCGGGTATCGAATCAGGTTTTTTTGTTCTGGTTCAGGATTTTTTTCGGGTTTTGATCGGGTACGGTCGGGTATACCCGGCTTCGACTCGGTTTTAAATCATAGGGTATGAACCCGGTATATACCCGCCACATAGAGTCGGGTACGAAACCGGGGTTTGTCAATGTTTCAATTAAATCATTGAAACTATTTTTGTGTCTCTAAAGTCACTAAAATTTTTGTTTTCTTCCTAATATTATGTAATTATCAGGTTAAAGGTTGTTAATAATGATGTGTTAAGTTTCAATAAATTCTTTTAATTCGAAGATGTTGTAGAAAATATAAATAATGAGATGGATTTTTTAATTAAAAAAACATACCCGAGTTTTAAATACTGGTTGGGTGTTACATGCCAAAATAAGTAGATGGAACCAAATGTAAATGTTGTATAGTGTAGGGGGTTATTGGTAGTTAGTGGCTATATAGTGTGTGCGTTGTAATAGACTTAACCATCGAATGAATTGAGTTTTCCTCTTCTTTTGTGTTCTTCTTCTCTATCTTTCGATCATCTACTGTTATTACGAAACTGTTCGTAACAATGGTATCAGAGCTCACTTTTGACCGTGGGTTAGTGTTAGGGCAACAACGAATTTCTACAACAACAATCACAATTAGGGCAAGAAAGGGGGAATTGTTACAACAATAAAAAATTAGGGCAACAAACGGGTTCAACCCTTAGTAGTAGTAGTAGTTCTGGTGATTCACAACAATATTCAGCAATCAAGAAATCATTGGTACAACATGGAATTGGCTCTGGAAAGTATTATGTCAATATCGCAAGAGGTTACTGCTAAAGATTACTGCCATTCGTTTAAGATCTTGTTCGATCAGGTTAGACATCTTGAAGAAATTTATGAATTCTATTCTATATACCTATTCATATGTGGTTTAGAATCGAAAATTAGGAAAATCTTTGCTAGATGGCATCAATATAGCTACACTACAGTGAAATATGTGATTTCATTGACTTTAAAAATTGATTCTAATGGCTTGCAAGATTCTTTTTCTCCATTTGATCCTAATTCGTCTGTTTATAACAAAGATTTATAGTTTGACATTAACATCACTCTTGAGGAATTGATGAAAGATAATGAGTTGTTTCGGAATGGAAAGATTCAAGAAACTATTGATGGGTCTGATGAAATGAAAGGGTTAGGGAGTATTTTTGTGGATGAAAGTTTAGAAAATGAAAAGGATAAGGAAGTTACAGATTCTGACAATGAAATTGAAATAGATGATTGTTGGTGCACTACATCTGTCGACTTCGTCTTGTATCGAGTCTTACATTGTATTGTATAGATTAGGGCACGTTTTACGAGAAAATAGGATAGTATATGTGTCTTAGGTGCAGGTTTCGCTTATGTGTCAGTCATGAGGTTTAGCTTATGTGTCATGAGAGGGGTTTCGCTTATTTGTCAAGTGAGGTTTCGCTTTTGTGTCATGTACGTATAAGCGAAACCTACTCATCTATATATAGGGGCTGTTAGAGCGAAACCACAGATAGAACAGGTGTGAAGGTCTTGTATGTAACGGTGAAACTCTGCCGAATCGTCTCCAGCGCTTGTAAACTGTTAACAGATCTATAACAGAGACATTTAATAGTGAAATCAAGCTAAACAAAGACTGAATCAATGAATTCCGCCTCTGATTCAGTCTGAGCACTCTTCTGATCGACTCTTTAGGTCGTCTCACGTTCCTACAAGTGGTATCAGAGCTCAGGAGGAAGAGTTCTTATCGTTTAGTTCGTTTTCGCTAGAAAATTCTGATTTCTACACCTTCTTTCATCATCAGATCAAGTTTTAACGGTCGAAATTCGCTCAAAATTTCACAGACTGTGTGTTATTGGACATTAACAAACCCTGGAAAGTTTCGGACCAAAATTCGGACTAGAAATGGATGAAATTACCTTCGAACTAGGTTCCGCTCATTCGGACAGTTTGTAGTTTCGCTTATATGACCACCTAGTTTCGCTCTTGTGTCACCAAAGTTGAAGGGTTTCGCTCCAAAGACCAAGTAGTTCCGCTCTTCTGAACAATACTAGTTTCGCTCATGTGAACAACTTGGTTTCGCTCATTTGAACAGTCTGATTTCGCTCTTAATTGTTGTCAGTGATTCCGCTCAGAACAGTTATCGAGTGTTTCTGCTCCCAAGGGTTTTAGTGTTATCAATTCAGATTTGCATGTGAGTTGGTCAGTTTGCATGTGATATGAATTGCATCAATCCACTACATTAGTTGCGGACCAATTATAGAATTTTAGTTGAAAGATAAAATGTCAGCTAGTTGTTTTGGATTTGTCTAGTTGCATGTGATCAGTGTTTGCATGTGTAATAGATCGGTCCAATGAGCAATTGTTTAGCATCAAGTGTTGTCAGCCACTATCCTTGAAAAGATAACTCTAGTAACAGCCCATGTGATTGAAGTTTATTAACGGCCCAAGTTTCAAGTTTCTTCATCATTACCGGCCCAAATCAGAAATTTTAAAGTGCGGCCCAATCTTGATTTGTGTTTGAAAGTCTTTGTCGGCCATTTGTTATACATATTGCATCAAGGTTTAGCTCTTTTGGACATCAACAGTTTCGCTCTTCTGAACATTGTGGTTTTGCTGTTAAGAACATTCGGGTTTCACTCCAGTGACAATCAGGATTTCGCTCATAAGACACTTCTTGTTTTCGCTTTTGTGACATTTTAGAAAACGTGTCGGGATTGTTAGAAAAATGGCAAAGGTCTTTGATGAAAAAGAAAACAATGATCTTAAAAGGTTAAATGATTGGTATCGAGGATATTTCAGTAGTTCTTATCAGAAATTACCCAAAGAGGTTTGGAGTAACCGGTTCGAATGTTTTCTGTGTAAGAAAGATGAAAAATTGGATGATTTGGAGAAGCGTTTTGATCGTTTGATTGACTATTTGAAGGAAATCAAATAGTAATAACAGAAGCTGATATGGTATCAAAGTTTGCTAATGGATTACCAGCTGAATGGGATGATTGTTTGAAAATTTGAGAGAAAATTCTAGTTTTTCAAAATTATCTCTGAATAAATTCATTAGTAAACTTAAAAATCACAATTATGAAATTTATCAAAAGAAGAGAGATGTGATGGATAACATAAAAATGAATTTAAATGAGTTGAATTTAGACGTGATAAATGAAATAAACAAAAGAATCAATGTTTGTTGGGCAGCAAAAAGAAATTTGATATATAATATGAAAAGGGGTTGTTATATTGATGATAATGGAAATCCTCTTGATTTTGTTACAATCTTTGGTGCAGGTACTTATAAGATAGAGAAAGAGCAAGTTCTAAAGAATGAAGAATATGTGAAGAATGAATTTTCAAATTCTGAATCAGTGTGCTCCAAATGTGACAACTTTAAGACTAACAATGACAAACTCTTGAAGGATGCGGAAAGTTTGAAATCGGAAGTCGAGAAGTTGAAAGATGAGAAGCAAACTGATGTAAAACAGATTCTGGATTTACAGGGAAATTGTGAAAAGCTGAAAGCTGAAAATGTTAAACTGTTAAATGACTTGAACAGTTTGACATCAGAAAACAAAATTTTTGAAGAAAAAATTAAAAGTTTTGAAAATGAAAAAACGAAAATTGTGAAAGATTTTCAAAGTCAAATAAAAATTTTAGAAGATGAGAGAGATTTGTTTGGTAAAAACAATCTTGAAAAACAAATTCCAATCAATTCTCATCTTGAAAAGATTATTCGACTTGAAAAAGAGGCAGAATGTGCTCAAAAGAAAATCAATGAATGGGAAGAAAAGTTGAAGGTTTTTGTGAATACTTCAACTATTCCTTGCCCAAAATCTTTAAATTCTGTTCCAATAAGTGACAATGTCACAAACTTTGACAAAGTCAAAGTTGAAGATTGCGATGAAAAATCTGATGATGAAAAAGAAAAAATTGACAAAAAGAATTTATTTTTGAAGTTAAAAGAAAAATTTCAAGAAACTGTTCCACAATCAACCGAAAAGGGAGAATGCTCTAAGCAAAAACCTTTGAAGAAGAAAGTGGAACAGAAAAAAAAAATAAAAAATTTGAAAAATGTTCAAAAAGAGAATAACAGCTCATCAGATCGATCATCCAATCGCAATCAAAAACCACAAAAAGTAAAAAATGAAAACTCAAAAATTGTTGGTAATAAGTGGTGCAGGTCGGACCACAGTGCTCAAAAGTCAAATCCAGCAATCAAAAGGAAAAAGGAATATCACCAAGCCAAACAGTGCTTTGATTTGAGCATTTGGGCTGAAAATGGTGATTGGTACGATAACAGAGTGTGTTACCAATGTGGTTATCAAGGACACATTGCTGTTAACTGCCAAAGTTGGAATTATGAGACGAGAAGATGTTTTAACTGCAACATCAGAGGTCACATTGCCAGAGATTGCCCAAGGAGATCGAATGACAGATTGAGGGCTAATTCTCAAAAATTGGCAAAGATTCCAGTCAATGTCAAGCCCCATGAACAGAAGGTTTTAAAACCTAAAGTTCAAGAACAGACAATTCAAGAAAAGAAAGTTAAACTTTCACAGGGGCAGAAAGACAGACTGAGGAAGAAGAGGAAGAAGGCGAGAGAGTACCTTGAGAAGATTTTGTCCTCGGATACAGCTGGCAAAACAGATAAAAGTTCTGATAAATCGTCTTGCTCTCCAAAGAACAACAAATCTAGCAAAACGCATTCATCAGATACAAATCTGAGGACGAAAGAGGAAAAGAAGAAGAAGAAAGTTGATGGTGATGAATTTGTTTCTTCGGAAACAAAGGAGCCACATGTCGGCGATGAATCTTGCTCTTCAAAGTCAGACAAGCCACATTCAGGCAATGATTCTGGTATGGTAAAACCAGAAGAGCCTTGTGTTGAGGTAAAAGTTGAGAATTCTGGTCTAACAATGGATGATGCAAATTTTCCACCATTGTTGAACAAGAATTCAAAATCACCCAAAGACCGTCAGGCTTGGGTGAAACTTTTTAAATAGAAAAACCTGACTTGCCGGAACTTCCAGGTTGTTAAGCGAGGAGTAGGAATCGGCACCTTGAGAATTCAACCAACAGATGATGATTGGTTGAAAATGCTTGATTGGTTTGTTCTTACAAGTGGTAAATCAGGGACATTAAGTTGTATCTGATTTTCTACAAGTGGTTGAACAACAATGTGATGAACCAAACCCCTAACCTACTAATGGTTTTACAAAATCAACACAACTTATTTTCCGGAAAAACCATTTGATTAAAACAAACTTAAGTGTTTTGAAATCATAATGGGAAAATAGTTTGTTGTGAGGGGGAGTTCTGATTGTTTATGCCAGGTGGATGGAGAATTGAAGTGATTCTCATCAAGTTTTCACTTTATTGTACAGTTTATTTTCAAATTTCCTAAAATGTGTTTGCATTTTAGGGGGAGTAAAATTTTTCAGAAAATCCAAAAACATTTGAAATTTTGAAAAAGACAAAAACATGATAAAATTAAAAAAAAATGAGTTTTTGTTGTAAAAAGAGGAAATGATAGTAGATCAGTTGGACTGTCACAGCATGCTAAAGAAATGGAAAGATATAATGTGATAAACGATCTCACTAAAGATGTGACGGTAGGCTCAGCTAGACTAGTAGATTTGCGATAACGATACAAATCTAAATGAAAAAGCCTAGTTCTAGTGGGAAACATGATTGAAAACATAGTACTTAGTTTTGTCCTTCTTGATTGTGTGCCTGCTCAGTAATCGCTGATTGTCGAAAGACATAAAACTGGTTAAGTTTGTGAACTTTCACAACTTTGCTGAAAAGTCGCTGTGATTGTGCATTTTATTTTGCAAAGATTTAGACTTGTTTTATTTCTTTATTTTGTTTAAGCATCGGACATCCTCTGCGTATACGTGAGTATCGACCTGGATGTTGTTGCCTAAACGTTCTGCTTTATTTTCTTTGGTGTTTCGTTTAAGCTTTGGATCACCTCTGCGTATACGGGAGTATCGACCTGGTGGTTAAAGCCTAAACAACTTCAACTTGTTTTATTTTTCTTATTTTGTTTAAACATTGGACTTTCTCTGCGTATACGGAAGTATCGACCTGATTGTTAATGTTTAAACATTCTGCTTTATTTTCGCACAAATCACAGTTGATCAAAGTTTAAAGGCATTACTTGAGTTAGTGTACTACATGATGAGGGGATATGCTGAGATCGTGGGGTCCATAAGAATTTAGTGCAAAATTAATATACCTTAACGTATCGGTAAGCATTTCGAAAGTTTTTAGATTGAGTTTAAGTGGACAACAATATCGTCAATCAACGTGAATCGTTTAGAACTTAAAATGTTTAAAGCTTAACGACGTTGGTGATGTGTCTCAAAAACTGATATGATCCTCTTTCACAAACTCACAAAAATATGTTTGTACATATTTCATTTCTGCATTTAATTTGTGTTATTGCATTTATGTTTCATATTTTGAAAAATACAAAAAGATTTTCGACAACTGATGTTGGAAAGCTGACATTCAAAATCTCAAAGGCTAAACATGATGAACATATGGGTTGGTTAATTGATTTGAAATGTTTAGATGATTCATTAAGTTGAATCAGATTTAGAAATGTTTCAAAGTTTGATTAGTTTTTAAATGTGAAAATTCTCGAATGTTTAGTTGATTCATTAAGTTGAATCACAACATGGTCTTTTGTAATAGAGTGTTTGAGTTGTGTAGGTTTCTGATCCTGTTGCTACAGAAAGCCAGGAGATACATCAGAACCTGAGAAGAGCTTAAACTAAAAAAGCCAGGATTTGATTTCAAAGGTAATAACAAATTCCAGACAGCAATCCCAACTCGATGATAGGGGGAGTCTGATGAAAGTTAGAACCAGAGAAAGATCCGGGTACATGATTCCAGGAAGAGTTCCTGAAGCAGACCGATAGAGAGAGAAAAGCCCAGAGACTGATCAAGATTGAAGAAGTGAAGACATAGCATTGTCGTGACTCGATAGTCGCCTCCGTCAACATCTGAGGGGGAGTCTGTTGGTGCACTACATCTGTCGACTTTGTCTTGTATCGAGTCTTACATTGTATTGTATAGATTAGGGCACGTTTTACGAGAAAATAGGATAGTATATGTGTCTTAGGTGCAGGTGTCGCTTATGTGTCAGTCATGAGATTTAGCTTATGTGTCATGAGAGGGGTTTCGCTTATTTGTCAAGTGAGGTTTCGCTTTTGTGTCATGTACGTATAAGCGAAACCTACTCATCTATATATAGGGGCTGTTAGAGCGAAACCACAGATAGAACAGGTGTGAAGGTCTTGTATGTAACGGTGAAACTCTGCCGAATCGTCTCCAGCGCTTGTAAACTGTTAACAGATCTATAACAGAGACATTTAATAGTGAAATCAAGCTAAACAAAGACTGAATCAATGAATTCCGCCTCTGATTCAGTCTGAGCACTCTTCTGATCGACTCTTTAGGTCGTCTCACGTTCCTACAAGTGGTATCAGAGCTCAGGAGGAAGAGTTCTTATCATTTAGTTCGTTTTCGCTAGAAAATTCTGATTTCTACACCTTCTTTCATCATCAGATCAAGTTTTAACGGTCGAAATTCGCTCAAAATTTCACAGACTGTATGTTATTGGAAATTAACAAACCCTGGAAAGTTTCGGACCAAAATTCGGACTAGAAATGGATGAAATTACCTTCGAACTAGGTTCCGCTCATTCGGACAGTTTGTAGTTTCGCTTATATGACCACCTAGTTTCGCTCTTGTGTCACCAAAGTTGAAGGGTTTCGCTCCAAAGACCAAGTAGTTCCGCTATTCTGAACAATACTAGTTTCGCTCATGTGAACAACTTGGTTTCGCTCATTTGAATAGTCTGATTTCGCTCTTAATTGTTGTCAGTGATTCCGCTCAGAACAGTTATCGAGTGTTTCTGCTCCCAAGGGTTTTAGTGTTATCAATTCAGATTTGCATGTGAGTTGGTCAGTTTGCATGTGATATGAATTGCATCAATCCACTACATTAGTTGCGGACCAATTATAGAATTTTAGTTGAAAGATAAAATGTCAGCTAGTTGTTTTGGATTTGTCTAGTTGCATGTGATCAGTGTTTGGATGTGTAATAGATCGGTCCAATGAGCAATTGTTTAGCATCAAGTGTTGTCAGCCACTATCCTTGAAAAGATAACTCTAGTAACAGCCCATGTGATTGAAGTTTATTAACGGCCCAAGTTTCAAGTTTCTTCATCATTACCGGCCCAAATCAGAAATTTTAAAGTGCGGCCCAATCTTGATTTGTGTTTGAAAGTCTTTGTCGGCCATTTGTTATACATATTGCATCAAGGTTTAGCTCTTTTGGACATCAACAGTTTCGCTCTTCTGAACATTGTGGTTTTGCTGTTAAGAACATTCGGGTTGCACTCCAGTGACAATCAGGATTTCGCTCATAAGACACTTCTTGTTTTCGCTTTTGTGACATTTTAGAAAACGTGTCGGAATTGTTAGAAAAATGGCAAAGGTCTTTGATGAAAAAGAAAACAATGATCTTAAAAGGTTAAATGATTGGTTTCGAGGATATTTCAGTAGTTCTTATCAGAAATTACCCAAAGAGGTTTGGAGTAACCGGTTCGAATGTTTTCTGTGTAAGAAAGATGAAAAATTGGATGATTTGGAGAAGCGTTTTGATCGTTTGATTGACTATTTGAAGGAAATCAAATAGTAATAACAGAAGCTGATATGGTATCAAAGTTTGCTAATGGATTACCAGCTGAATGGGATGATTGTTTGAAAAATTTGAGAGAAAATTCTAGTTTTTCAAAATTATCTCTGAATAAATTCATTAGTAAACTTAAAAATCACAATTATGAAATTTATCAAAAGAAGAGAGATGTGATGGATAACATAAAAATGAATTTAAATGAGTTGAATTTAGACGTGATAAATGAAATAAACAAAAGAATCAATGTTTGTTGGGCAGCAAAAAGAAATTTGATATATGATATGAAAAGGGGTTGTTATATTGATGATAATGGAAATCCTCTTGATTTTGTTACAATCTTTGGTGCAGGTACTTATAAGATAGAGAAAGAGCAAGTTCTAAAGAATGAAGAATATGTGAAGAATGAATTTTCAAATTCTGAATCAGTGTGCTCCAAATGTGACAACTTTAAGACTGACAATGACAAACTCTTGAAGGATGCGGAAAGTTTGAAATCGGAAGTCGAGAAGTTGAATGATGAGAAGCAAACTGATGTAAAACAGATTCTGGATTTACAGGGAAATTGTGAAAAGTTGAAAGCTGAAAATGTTAAACTGTTAAATGACTTGAACAGTTTGACATCAGAAAACAAAATTTTTGAAGAAAAAATTAAAAGTTTTGAAAATGAAAAAACGAAAATTGAGAAAGATTTTCAAAGTCAAATAAAAATTTTAGAAGATGAGAGAGATTTGTTTGGTAAAAACAATCTTGAAAAACAAATTCCAATCAATTCTCATCTTGAAAAGATTATTCGACTTGAAAAAGAGGCAGAATGTGCTCAAAAGAAAATCAATGAATGGGAAGAAAAGTTGAAGGTTTTTTTGAATACTTCAACTATTCCTTGCCCAAAATCTTTAAATTCTGTTCCAATAAGTGACAATGTCACAAACTTTGACAAAGTCAAAGTTGAAGATTGCGATGAAAAATCTGATGATGAAAAAGAAAAAATTGACAAAAAGAATTTATTTTTGAAGTTAAAAGAAAAATTTCAAGAAACTGTTCCACAATCAACCGAAAAGGGAGAATGCTCTAAGCAAAAACCTTTGAAGAAGAAAGTGGAACAGAAACAAAAAATTAAAAATTTGAAAAATGTTCAAAAAGAGAATAACAGCTCATCAGATCGATCATCCAATCGCAATCAAAAACCACAAAAAGTAAAAAATGAAAACTCAAAAATTGTTGGTAATAAGTGGTGCAGGTCTGACCACAGTGCTCAAAAGTCAAATCCAGCAATCAAAAGGAAAAAGGAATATCACCAAGCCAAACAGTGCTTTGATTTGAGCATTTGGGCTGAAAATGGTGATTGGTACGATAACAGAGTGTGTTACCGATGTGGTTATCAAGGACACATTGCTGTTAACTGCCAAAGTTGGAATTATGAGACGAGAAGATGTTTTAACTGCAACATCAGAGGTCACATTGCCAGAGATTGCCCAAGGAGATCGAATGACAGATTGAGGGCTAATTCTCAAAAATTGGCAAAGATTCCAGTCAATGTCAAGCCCCATGAACAGAAGGTTTTAAAACCTAAAGTTCAAGAACAGACAATTCAAGAAAAGAAAGTTAAACTTTCACAGGGGCAGAAAGACAGACTGAGGAAAAAGAGGAAGAAGGCGAGAGAGTACCTTGAGAAGATTTTGTCCTCGGATACAGCTGGCAAAACAGATAAAAGTTCTGATAAATCGTCTTGCTCTCCAAAGAACAACAAATCTAGCAAAACGCATTCATCAGATACAAATCTGAGGACAAAAGAGGAAAAGAAGAAGAAGAAAGTTGATGGTGATGAATTTGTTTCTTCGGAAACAAAGGAGCCACATGTCGGCAATGAATCTAGCTCTTCAAAGTCAGATAAGCCACATTCAGGCAATGATTCTGGTATGGTAAAACCAGAAGAGCCTTGTGTTGAGGTAAAAGTTGAGAATTCTGGTCTAATAATGGATGATGCAAATTTTCCACCATTGTTGAACAAGAATTCAAAATCACCCAAAGACCGTCAGGCTTGGGTGAAACTTTTTAAATAGAAAAACCTGACTTGCCGGAACTTCCAGGTTGTTAAGCGAGGAGTAGGAATCGGCACCTTGAGAATTCAACCAACAGATGATGATTGGTTGAAAATGCTTGATTGGTTTGTTCTTACAAGTGGTAAATCAGGGACATTAAGTTGTATCTGATTTTCTACAAGTGGTTGAACAACAATGTGATGAACCAAACCCCTAACCTACTAATGGTTTTACAAAATCAACACAACTTATTTTCCGGAAAAACCATTTGATTAAAACAAACTTAAGTGTTTTGAAATCATAATGGGAAAATAGTTTGTTGTGAGGGGGAGTTCTGATTGTTTATGCCAGGTGGATGGAGAATTGAAGTGATTCTCATCAAGTTTTCACTTTATTGTACAGTTTATTTTCAAATTTCCTAAAATGTGTTTGCATTTTAGGGGGAGTAAAATTTTTCAGAAAATCCAAAAACATTTGAAAATTTGAAAAAGACAAAAACATGATAAAATTAAAAAAATGAGTTTTTGTTGTAAAAAGAGGAAATGATAGTAGATCAGTTGGACTGTCACAGCATGCTAAAGAAATGGAAAGATATAATGTGATAAACGATCTCACTAAAGATGTGACGGTAGGCTCAGCTAGACTAGTAGATTTGCGATAACGATACAAATCTAAATGAAAAAGCCTAGTTCTAGTGGGAAACATGATTGAAAGCATAGTACTTAGTTTTGTCCTTCTTGATTGTGTGCCTGCTCAGTAATCGCTGATTGTCGAAAGACATAAAACTGGTTAAGTTTGTGAACTTTCACAACTTTGCTGAAAAGTCGCTGTGATTGTGCATTTTATTTTGTAAAGATTTAGACTTGTTTTATTTCTTTATTTTGTTTAAGCATCGGACATCCTCTGCGTATACGTGAGTATCGACCTGGATGTTGTTGCTTAAACGTTCTGCTTTATTTTCTTTGGTGTTTCGTGTAAGCTTTGGATCACCTCTGCGTATACGGGAGTATCGACCTGGTGGTTAAAGCCTAAACAACTTCAACTTGTTTTATTTTTCTTATTTTGTTTAACCATTGGACTTTCTCTGCGTATACGGAAGTATCGACCTGATTGTTAATGTTTAAACATTCTGCTTTATTTTCGCACAAATCACAGTTGATCAAAGTTTAAAGGCATTACTTGAGTTAGTGTACTACATGATGAGGGGATATGCTGAGATCGTGGGGTCCATAAGAATTTAGTGCAAAATTAATATACCTTAATGTATCGGTAAGCATTTCGAAAGTTTTTAGATTGAGTTTAAGTGGACAACAATATCGTCAATCAACGTGAATCGTTTAGAACTTAAAATGTTTAAAGCTTAACGACGTTGGTGATGTGTCTCAAAAACTGATATGATCCTCTTTCACAAACTCACAAAAATATGTTTGTACATATTTCATTTCTGCATTTAATTTGTGTTATTGCATTTATGTTTCATATTTTGAAAAATTCAAAAAGATTTTCGACAACTGATGTTGGAAAGCTGACATTCAAAATCTCAAAGGCTAAACATGATGAACAGATGGGTTGGTTAATTGATTTGAAATGTTTAGATGATTCATTAAGTTGAATCAGATTTAGAAATGTTTCAAAGTTTGATTAGTTTTTAAATGTGAAAATTCTCGAATGTTTAGTTGATTCATTAAGTTGAATCACAACATGGTCTGTTGTAATAGAGTGTTTGAGTTGTGTAGGTTTCTGATCCTGTTGCTACAGAAAGCCAGGAGATACATCAGAACCTGAGAAGAGCTTAAACTGAAAAAGCCAGGATTTGATTTCAAAGGTAATAACAAATTCCAGACAGCAATCCCAACTCGATGATAGGGGGAGTCTGATGAAAGTTAGAACCAGAGAAAGATCCGGGTACATGATTCCAGGAAGAGTTCCTGAAGAAGACCGATAGAGAGAGAAAAGCCCAGAGACTGATCAAGATTGAAGAAGTGAAGACATAGCATTATCGTGACTCGATAGTCGACTCCGTCAACATCTGAGGGGGAGTCTGTTGGTGCACTACATCTATCGACTTCGTCTTGTATCGAGTCTTACATTGTATTGTATAGATTAGGGCACGTTTTACGAGAAAATATGATAGTATATGTTTCTTAGGTGCAGGTCTCGCTTATGTGTCAGTCATGAGGTTTAGCTTATGTGTCATGAGAGGGGTTTCGCTTATTTGTCAAGTGAGGTTTCGCTTTTGTGTCATGTACGTATAAGCGAAACCTACTCATCTATATATAGGGGTTGTTAGAGCGAAACCACAGATAGAACAGGTGTGAAGGTCTTGTATGTAACGGTGAAACTCTGCCGAATCGTCTCCAGCGCTTGTAAACTGTTAACAGATCTATAACAGAGACATTTAATAGTGAAATCAAGCTAAACAAAGACTGAATCAATGAATTCCGCCTCTGATTCAGTTTGAGCACTCTTCTGATCGACTCTTTAGGTCGTCTCACGTTCCTACAAGTGGTATCAGAGCTCAGGAGGAAGAGTTCTTATCATTTAGTTCGTTTTCGCTAGAAAATTCTGATTTCTACACCTTCTTTCATCATCAGATCAAGTTTTAACGGTCGAAATTCGCTCAAAATTTCACAGACTGTATGTTATTGGAAATTAACAAACCCTGGAAAGTTTCGGACCAAAATTCGGACTAGAAATGGATGAAATTACCTTCGAACTAGGTTCCGCTCATTCGGACAGTTTGTAGTTTCGCTTATATGACCACCTAGTTTCGCTCTTGTGTCACCAAAGTTGAAGGGTTTCGCTCCAAAGACCAAGTAGTTCCGCTCTTCTAAACAATACTAGTTTCGCTCATGTGAACAACTTGGTTTCGCTCATTTTAATAGTCTGATTTCGCTCTTAATTGTTGTCAGTGATTCCGCTCAGAACAGTTATCGAGTGTTTCTGCTCCCAAGGGTTTTAGTGTTATCAAATCAGATTTGCATGTGAGTTGGTCAGTTTGCATGTGATATGAATTGCATCAATCCACTACAAATGAATCAATGAATTCCTCCTCTGATTCAGTCTGAGCACTCTTCTGATCGACTCTTTAGGTCGTTTCTCGATCCTACAATGATGCTTGTAACCAAGAGTCGGTGGTATGGAAAGAACTTGAGGGAGAAGAAACTTCAAAGGATATTAGGTTTGTGATTAGGTCATCCAGTATCTGGTTAGACTACCAGGTTAGATTGGGCAAGCATGTGGGATTCTTGGGTTTAATGAAAGAATCATGTTTTTGGAAGATGAAGAAACGATTAAACTGGATAGATACGGGCTGGGTTTTTAACATAGAATGTAAAAGTGGAGAGATTGATGAGTTGAAATTTGTTGTAGAACTGGTAGACAAAAACAGGGTCAGGGACGTTGGATTACAGTTGGGTTCAGTCCTGAAAGTATCACAGTCCTGAAAGTATCACACCTGGATTGGGTGAAACAGACTAAGGCTTACAAAATTATTCCAAGTATAAAGCCTAAACTAATGAGTGTCATTTTAAGTCTATTAAAGATGTTATTTGGCATTGAAATTGTCTACTTAGCAATCAAATGATGATGCAAAGGTGTTATGTCATAGATTGCATTAGAAGTGGTGAGGTTGATCTATAAATTGTTGTGAAGGCTTGTGCAAAAGGCAATATGCGTGGTGTATGTTTTGGTCTTAGAACCAAATTGGTCAGGTTGTTTGGGCTTAGATACTCGATCACCCAAAATCCCAAATTATCTAGAATAAAAATGCGTAAAGTTAAAAATCAAGATAATGTTGATTTTTAGCTTGTTAAGGATGATACATTTTTACATAAAATCAAAGTGAGGAAGAAGGTGCATTCGGGTGATGGTGAAGAGTATGCTAGTGTTCAAGGGTGTTATGGGTTGGCACAAGCTAATACGAAATAGAGAAACATTGATGTAATGAAGATGATAGTTACAATTGAAGATGATTATGGGAACTACTCACAGGAGGCATGCGAAGGGCTAGGTATCGGCTATGGTTTAATCTACTGTGGCAATTCTAGCACTATCAACCAGTGGCTTAAATTGTTGAAGGACGGTTGTCAATGGTCTCATGATCAAATACAGGTTCCGATGTTAAGAGTAATGAAGCATAAAACTGATAACAAGGATGAGTGGGCAACTCGATACCATGTTGAGGGAAGTAGACAAGCTGAGTTGGTTGTGATATTGTTGCTGTATTTTAACAAAAAGCAACAGCTGGTTTTTAAACGGTCAAAGAAATGTATTATGGGTGCAAGTAGACAATGTAGAATTGTTATGATGTTGCTGCAGCTTGAATTCCAAGAGGTTACTCTATGGGTATGGGATCCTGGTCCTACAATAATAACGGTAGTAAAAGTAGTAAGATCAGTAGTGGGTGGAACACCATGATCAAGGGAAGGTGCTGAAATACAAAAACATATTACAAAGGAACTGAAGACTAGACTGTGTCACTTTAGCAACTGAAACAAGTTGTTATTGGGTCATATGATTGACCATTGCAATTGCTTCCTCAACAGGCTTACCACACAAGTAAAGATATTTTACAAAGCCCAGGCAGTTCTGCACCATCTCGTTTACATTGCTTTCTTTTTCAGTTTGTTTGGTCTTTGGAGGTTGACTTTTGAGGTCAAAAGTCTTATATAGGAGGGAAGTATTGTTACATGTCAAAATAAGTAGATGGAACCAAATGTAATTGTTGTATAGTGTAGGGGTTATTGGTAGTTAGTGGCTATATAGTGTGTGTGTTGTAACAGACTTAACCATCGAATGAATCGAGTTTTTCTCTTCTTTTGTGTTCTTCTTATCTATCTTTCGATCATCCATCTACTGTTATTACGAAACTGTTCGTAACATATAATACCTGTTTTTTTCATTTCTTTTTATTAGAAAATACTTGGTTTTGGTTTTTTATCGGGTTGATTATGGATTTCGACCCCTTGAACCAGTTTATTCCTTAGCCGGTTTTAACCAACGAAATGAAACTAGTTTGGGTAATACCCACTCGGGTTTTTCAATTTTTTTTCTAAACAACCCAATATGTGCACCTCTTTTTTTTTATGGTGGAGGTATCCATACATCCCGCCAAAAGTATTTACACATCCCCTAACCCTAAATGCCCTTCATTGCCCAATACGCCTCAAACTGGCCCCACCAATACGCCCCTCATTGCCCAATACGTTTGAAAATGGTCCCTACCATCTGATTAATGCCAATCATTGGGTGTCAGCCAATGATTACCCAATGATTGGGATTTAAGGAACTTTATTTTGATAGGGTTTTTGTATGGGGAAGTTGTGAAATATTTATATAAGAAAATTAATATTTTTTTATAAAATGTTGTTATAAAAAATTGTGTTAGTATTATAAAACTTCATATTTTTATGAAATGAATTGTGTATATTTTTAATAAAAAAATGTGCATAAGTTTTTATCAAGTATTATTATTAAAAACTTCATATTTTTATGAAATTAATTGTTTATATTATAAAATGCCAAATTTTTATAAGTATTATTAAATGTCAAGTTTTTTTATAAATCGAATTGTATATATTATAACAATTTTTTTTATTTATGAATTATTATTATGTCTTTAATTGTCAAAATTTTTAAATGTCAAATTTTTATTAAAGGAGTTTTATTTAATATTACTAAATGAGTATCATTACGTCTTTAATTGTCAAACTTTTAAATGTAAAATTTTATTAAATTGGTATATTATAGCGTTTTATTAAATGTCAAATTTTTTATTTATCAATTATTATTATTATTATGTGTTTAATTGTTTCCATAACGCAATGTGTATGTTAAAAAATGTCAATTTTTTATGTCTTTAATTGTTTTTCACTTGTCGTTTATTAACCATAACGCAACAAGAAACGTAATTCAAAATGTAATTAAACATCGTTTTATATTAATACACAAAACATGTAACTTTGATACAAAATTTAACGACTAAACCCTAAACCCTGAATCGCTAATTGTTACATATTCTTGAATTCCTGCACAGGAAAACGATGGGTGCAGCATACACAATTCAAAGACAGACCGGCTGTCTTGAAATTGCGTACCGAACCCTACCTTCCAACGGGATTTCTGCTTCACATCTACCACACTGAGATGGCACAAGGGATCAGGAGGTTGGAGCGGTGGAGTCAGCATTTCGTTTATTAACCACCGTCCAGTCTTCCGCGTCCTCTCGGGATGGTGAGCGCAGTGGCATTCCCGTTGGTGGAAGACTCATGAGAACACTAATGAACTCCTCTCTTGGAAGGACATGTTACGGGGCAGACTGCGTTGGCTAGCGTCACTGGGAGCTGACGAGGCAACAGGCTACTCCGATAACACGTAATCCTAGATCGGCGTTCTAGTGCATGAATATGAAATACAAACGTAGTTTCTCCATAAGGATTACGCTACCACCACCGTCAAAACACCGGCTTTCGATATCCTGTTAATAAAAAATACAATTTAGCATTAGACTCGGCATTCGAAAATATATTGTAAAAATAAAAAAAAAACAAAACAAATTCAAGCACCACCACCACCACAGCCGACCCACCACCATCACCACCACCACCACCACCACCACCACAACCGACCCACCACCACCACCACCACCACAGCCGACCCACCACCACCACAAGCACCCTAACCGACCCACCACCACCACCACAACCACCCTAGCCGGCCCATCACCACCACCACCCCAGCCGACCCACCACCACAACCACCCCAGCCGGCCCACCACCACCACCACAGCCGACCCACCACCACAACCTACCCACCACAACCCCAACACCACCACAAACAGCCAAAATAAAACCACAAAAAAAACCTTGAATATTCCGACCATATAGAGCGATACGAGAGCGAAAACTATACGAGAGACGCGTGTGGTCCCCTTCTGGATTGTCATCGTGTGGTCTAGAACTCGGTCCAAAAAACACCTTTACATATGTACTTGTTCGTTTTAACTATAAAAAGAAAAGAAACTGAAGTTTAATGAGACCCGTATGGGTCGATGAGACGCGTATGGAAGTGGAGTGTCATAAATGTCCTGTCAACTTTTCAGAAAAAGTAGATGTATACGGGTCTCACCGGGCTATACGAGGCATATCAGCTGAAAAGTTGTCAGCCTCCATACCCCAATACGCGCGTATGGCCCTATGAGCGGCTTATTGTGTTGTTTTTTTTAAAGCTTGTATATGTTGTTTGCAAATGTCGGGTATTTTTGTCATCCTTACTTGCCACAGTGGTTGTTTGCAAATTCAGAAATATACACCATCTTCACAATTACAAATTCACAATGGTTGTTTGCAAATGTGGTAGGACGGCTGCACTAAGAACATCTTGGACTGAAGCTAATCCCGGACGTCAATTTTACACTTGCCAAAGTATGGTGTGTTTTTAATCCCATACTCATACCCGGTTATAAAAATATAAATTAAACAAAATCAGGTATATGATCGGGTATATAGTCGGGTATTATTGTCATCCTTACTTTGAAACACTAATTTCTCTTCTGTGTCAGCGTTCTAAGTGCAACTTCTTTGTGTGGGTCGATCATCCCATGTGTCGTCAGGCATGTGTGGTCATCAAAGAACTGATGGATACGCAGGCTGTGCTTGAAAACGAAGTCAAGTATTTGAGAGAGGAGGTTCGAATTTATAAATTGCAAGAAGCGGAATTTAAAGATAATCATTCATGGGTCGTTCGTAAGAGGGAAAGTTGTTTGATAATCAGTTGGATTTTTTTTGTGTTGTTTGTCTTGTTATTTTTCATTGTTAGTATGTAAGTTTATGCAAGACATGTAATCGAATATTAGTTATAAATGTCGTTTTTTAATATTATTATAAATATTAAGTTTTTAAAAAAATGTTGTTTTATATAATAAGTCGACTAAGCATAAATAATCAAGCATAAATAACAAAACGAACAAACATTCATCAAGTTACAAATGTTTAAACATACCAAAATGAAATAAATACTCGTCCATAGATGCCCAACACAACCAAAATAAACAAAAAGTAATATATATTTGTTCATGCATGCCCACAAATGTTTAACAAAATAAAGTTCACCCAACAAATAGAAATACTAATCCTCCATGTCCTCACTGGTCAGAATCATCCCCACCACCTGTCATATGGATCTGCGTAGCGGACGTGCCTGCCTGCCTCCATATCGGTACCCGGATAAACTCGTGGATGTGGCAGGGGTTGAACCGCCAACCCCGCCTGAACACACCTCCTATAATCTCGCACATTTCCTTCTCTCTATATAAAACCCACTATCAATAACCATCTTGCATACCAAAATTAGCTAGAATCATGGATCAAGATTACAAATTCAACATGAAATTTAAGCGTAAGAGATGACCATAGTACTGTGTTTTATTGCACTTGATGTTGGATCTCTCGGCCTCACTAGCCATCACCCACTCCATCAAATCCTCCATCCGGTCCATCCGCCTGTCCATCCACTGAAACTGATGTGTCAAGCTTACCATCATACCATCCTAACACGCCACCAGCCTCTCAAGGAGACGTTGGGTGGACTGAGGCAACCTCACTGCATGATAAACGGGTCGTGGAATCTGTGGGTGCTCTTGCGGATGCACCTGGTCAACCTGAGGCTCAACGTCTCCATCCATAACAGGCACGTCAGCAACATGCGGCATCTCCACCTCCCTAGCCTCGAGCAGTCCCTGGTAGAGTATCGGGCCGGGTACAAAAATCTGTCCTTCATCGTTAACAAACCGATAACCGAGATCCGGAAAGTTCACCGCAATCTCCATCCCTATCATCGTCCTAATATCTAAGGGCTCGTGTGGTACTGGGGCCGGCATATCCTTAAGGAATGGGAAATAACGACCGCAATACTAGGCAATACGCGTGATAAACGCCCCTCCAATCAAACGGCTATGCCTCTGTCGTTTTCCATACGAGTCGAAATACTCCGCCAGACAGCGATGGAGGCCGCACGGTGTGCCTGTATATAAGCAGTATAGAAAGAACAGATCCACCTTCGTGACCCACTCGTTGCTTTTGCCAAGCGCAGAGATCGACGTGGCAATGCAGCGGTGTATGTAGCGAACGAGTGGGTTAGCAATCTCCGATACTCGGACCTTCTTACCAAAGGGTTTAGGACATAGGGTGGGCCACCAAGCAAATAACTGGTCATCAGGCATAGCCGTGATCACGGTGGTATAGATGTCCTGAACCAGCTCGTCATCGGTATAGAACCCGGTGGCAACACCAAACCGACACAACGACATATTTTGTCGCTGCCCGAACAAACAGAAAGATACCTCTGGAGGCGGTGGTTCCACATTCGGATCGTCCATATCCGAATTGGGCCGGTCAGCCGGCTGTGGACGAAACACGTACGTGGACATAAACTCTACCATCATGGTCCTATAAGACGACCCAGCCGCCACCGAAAACATGCGATCCCACGGGGAATTCTCCCTGATCAAATCTCGGGCCCTCTCCGCCTCCCCGACCTCCCGTAAAGCATCCCAAGACAACGACCTCTGCCGCCCCACCTTCATTTGTCGCAACCAGATAAAACGTCTATACTCTCTAGAATCGTTTGGGTAGTCCATATAGGGAATACCCGAACAATCACCCCCGGCCGTCTCATCGAATCCAGGCACCTGTCCCGCACCAAACTCCTCCTCGTCTGACGACATATCTGCAAAAATTAATATATAACACGTGTCATATTATAAACTTTTTTACAATTTTCATAAACTTTTAATAATTTTAGTAACGAATTTTATAGCCGACCCACCACCAAACCCGACCCGCCGCCACCACAGCCGACCCCCAAAAACTAACCCTCACTGTCAAAACCCAAACCGTCACCGTCAAACACTAACTACTACTGTCAAAACCCAAACCGCCACCGTAAAAAACTAACCACCACTGTCAAACCCTAACCGCCACCGTCAAAAACTAACCCTCACCGTCAAACACTAACTGCCACCGTCAAAAACTAACCCTCACCGTCAAACACTAACTGCCACCGTCAAAAACTAACCCTCACCGTCAAACACCACCATGAAAACCATCAAACACCACCCACCACCGTCCAAAATTAAAAAAAAAATCAAAAATAGACAAAGGAAAGATGAAATAAATTAAATAATACACTAACCTTTTATGAAAATTTGGACCGTATAGCGTGATACGCGAGAGATCGAACGATATGAGAGAGAGCGTTTGTGTGTGTGTTCTTGGTGTTTTAGTGTGTGGGTTTTGAACTTTTAAATCTATTCTACCTTTAGTCAAACTTGAAAAACAGTTTTTGAATCAATGAGAGGCGTATGGCTCTATAAGAGGCGTATAGTAGGTTTTTTTCTTTTTTAATCTTTGGAACTTAGTATAAAAGAATTAATAATCGGGTTAATCAATGGGTGAGACACTTGTCCCAGTGGAAGGGATGGGTGCATTTAACAGAGAGGTCACGAGTTTGATCCGACGGACAATTGGTTTGTGGTGGTTTTTTTGCATTTTTTGGGGATCAATGAGAGGTGTAAGGATCTATCAGAGGCGTATAGGAGTTTTTTTTTTCTTTTTAATCTTAATTAAATAAATTTCCTTTAATGTTTATTTATTGGTTAAAACAGAAAATTATTAAATGAATAATTATCTTCACATATTAATTAAACATTAAAGGAAGTTTATTAATTAAATAAATTTATGTTAATGTTTATTTATAGGTTATAACAGAAAATTTATTAAATTAATTAAAATAGAAAAATTAATTAAACAATTACAACAGAAAAATTAATTAAACATTAATGGAAATTTATTAATAAAATAAATTTCCTTTACTGTTTATTTATAGGTTAAAACATAAAATAATAATAATAATAATAAATAATAATAGTAATAGTAATAATAATAATAATAATAATAATAATAATAATAATAATAATAATAATAATAATAATAAAGAGTATGCACATATTGAGTTGCTCAATGACCAACAAGCCTTCCCTGGTGGACACATTATCAGTGTCTCATTAACCAATAAGTCTCCCCTGGTTGAACTATTCCACCTTTGATAAAAGTGGAAATCACCAGGGGAGGCTTATTGGTCAATGTGACACTCATAATGTGTCCACCAAGGGAGGCTTATTGGTCAATGAGCACCTTATAGGAGTTGTATACGGGTCTCATTGCCCTATACGACTAATATGCAATTAACTTTTAAAAAAAAATTGTGTGGTAATTAAGGGTTTTTATGTTATAAAACACCCTAATTAATATTTTTTTCATAATAATATTGTGGCGTACACTATATTTCACGGATGTTACACCTTTGCCAAGTTAATAAATTCTTTTTCGTGAAGTTCTATTACTATATAGTAACTCCCTACCCTGTGTAATACGAGACATGTACATTGTCACCCATTCCATAGCTTCTATACGTCGGTGAGGTATTTCAAAGTCCATTTCGTACCGGCATCGGGAAATCATCCCGTTAACTTAGCAATGATGAAATAGACACCTTCGACATAAGCGATCCATAAAAAGGAATGGTTCGGGTAAACCTCCGGACCATCGAAGAAACGGGAAATAAGTTTGACAAACACCAATGCTTAAATACGTTTTGGCCCGAACCCGCTTTGATCCGAACCCGTTTTGACCCATGACCCTACTCGACCCCCGGCCCGACCCGTTTGCCGGGTCTAGTTATATCATGGTTTTTTTTTAAATTGCATATGTTTTTATTATTATTATTATTATTATTATTATTATTATTATTTAAAACTTCATATTTTATTAAATGAATTGTGCATATTTTATGAAATGAATTGTGTGTATTATAAAATGTCAAATTTTTTATTTATCAATTTTTATAATAATAATTGATAAATAAAAAATTTGACATTTTATAATGCACACAATTCATTTCATAAAAAAAGAAGTTTTAAATAATAATAATAATAATAATAATAATACTTAATAAAAAAATATATGCACATTTAAAAAAACGATGTTATATCTAGTCCCGGCAAACGGGTCAGGCCGGGGTTGGGTAGCTACCCAATCATGTTATTTTTACTAAGTAATATTATTATTATTAATAATAATATTATTATTATTACTTTTTTATTATTATTATTATTATTATTATTATTATTTAAAACATCATATTTTATTAAATGAATTGTGTGTATTATAAATTGTCAAATTTTTTATTTATCAATTATTATTATGTCTTTAATTATTTTTCACTTGTCATTTATTAACCATAACGCAATAAATACACCAAACGTCGTTTTATATTAATACACAAAACATGTCACTTTAATACAAAATGTAACGACTAAACCCTAAACCCTAAATCGCTAACTGTTACATATTCTTAAATTCTTGCAAACTGTATCGGTTATTCAGATCTCTATTCGGTCACCATATTTTTGCTATCAAGTTTAAGGATGCATTCCACGGTAAACGTGCTTTCCGCTTCCCCATTACGACATGAAGAACCTCCGACCTGATCTGGCGCTCCCTCGTTGTTGCAGAAGAATTCTCAGTAACCGCTTCCACAGCATGAAGAACCAAAAAAAAAATCCATACAGAAGGAGTTCTCCCTCGAGGTTGGGGACGCAGAAGCATTGTCGTTGGTGGACGTTCCAGGACATTCCAGTGCATGAATCTGGAATACGAACGCAGTTAAGCGTTTGAATCTGAAATATGAACGCAATGTACTTCTCCATAAGGATTACGCTACCACCACCATCAAAACACCGACTTTCGATATCATGTTAATAAAACATACAATTATAGCATTAGACCCGGCATCCGAAAATATATTGTTAAAAATAATAATAATAATAATAATAATAATATTACTTAATGAAAATAACATATGCACATTTAAAAAAAACGATGGTATAAGTCTAGACCCGGCAAACGGGTCTGGCCGGGGGTCGGGTAGGGTCACGCCACCACCACCACCACAGCCACCACCACACCCGCCTAACCACCACCACAACCACCACCACACCCGCCTAACCACCACCACCACAGCAACCACCACCACCACAACCGTCAATCCCCACCACCACAACCACCACCACCACCACTACCACAGCCACCACCACACCCGCCTAACCACCACCACCACAACCACCACCACACCCGCCTAACCACCACCACCACAGCAACCACCACCACCACAACCGTCAATCCCCACCACCACAACCACCACCACCACCACTACCACAGCCACCACCACACCCGCCTAACCACCACCACCACAACAACCACCACCACCACAGCCGTCTATCCCCACCACCACAACGACCACCACCACCACACCCGCCTAATCACCACCACCACCACCACAGCCGTCAATCACCACCGCCGTCATTCCCCACCACCGTCAATCCCCCACCGCTGTCAATCCCCACCGTCGTAAATCCCCCACCGCCGTCAATTCCCATCGTCGTCAACCCCCCACCGCCGCCAATCCCCCACCGCCGTCAATCCCCTACCACCGTCAAACCCAACACCACCACAAACGGCGGAAATAAAACCAAAAAAAAAGGTTGAAGATTAAGCAATAAAGTTTGGAATACAAACTAACCTTCATTGTGTGGTCTAGAGTTTGTCTTGTGAAAATCGTGTGGTCCAGAGCGTTTGTGAGTGTGTTCTTGGTGTTTTAGTGTGTGGGTTTTGAAATTTTAGATCTATTTTACCCCTTTATTGAAGCTGGGAAAATGTTTGGGGTTAATGAGAGGCGTATGGGTCAATGAGCGGCGTATAGGAGTTGTTTTTTCCTTTTTGAATCTATGAAACTTAGTATAAGAGAAAAAAGAATCGGGATAATCAACGGGTGAGACACTTGTCCCAGTGGAAGGGACGGGTGCATTTAACTGAGAGGTCACGAGTTTGAGCCGCGTTGAAACCGGTTTAGGGCCGTTTTTTGCATTTTTGACATTTTTTATTATTCATTTATTTATATTAAAATTAATTACTTTTATTAAAAATAAAATAACAAAAACGCATTTCATTTTTATTTTGAGTCAACAATTTTAAATCCCTTTAAAACAATGGTTTTCTTTTATTTTGTACTCCTTTCTTTTATATGAAGCACTTTAATTAAAAAAAAATATAAAAAAATTGTTGCGTACACTATATTTGACGGATGTTACAATATATTTAAATTATATTAAAGAGAAACATTAACAAATTCGTTGCGTACACTATGTTTCACGGATGCTGCACCTAATACAAGTCAATAACTTCTTTTTGTCGAGTTCTATTACTACGTAGTAATGCCCTATCCTGTGCAATACGGGACATGTACATTGTCTCCCATTCCATAGCTTCCATACATCGGTATATATTCCAAAGTCCATTTGGTACTAGCATCGGGCTATCATCCGCTAACTTAACCATGATGAAATGGCCATCTTCGACATAAGCAATTGTTAAAATGGAATGGTTCGGGTAAACCTGCGGCCCATCGAACATCGGGAAGTAAGTTTGACAAACGCCGTTGCTTAAATGATTAACAATCACCCCAAATTTTTGAGCCAACAACAACCCTGTGTAGGGCAACACCATCCAGCATGCCTTTGGTGCAGGTTCAACATTTAACCAATTTATCGATCGATACACATTGTCGTAACATCCCTTGTCCAATGATTCGAGTATATGCCCCCAACGCTTTTTGTTAATGAAAATTTCGTCAAGTAGCTCTTGGCGGACCCACCTCCACTGTTTCTGGTCCAAACCCAAACCCATAGCTATGGATCGAAACCCACAGTTACCATCTGGCTGGGCATCTTCAATATGTGTTATGTATCTCCGATAGCTAGATGGAAGCCAATCCTTAAAACGCTTGATCATGTTTTTGTACCTATAATTGGCAAAAAAAATAAAAAACTCAAAATTATTAAAAAATAAAAAATTGAAAAAGAATATTAATTATATGTATGTATGTACGTATGTACCTGTGCCTGGCCAAAAATGGGTAGTCTTTATCTATAATCGGAAGTGTATTTTTTTCTTTGCTTTTCTTTGAACGACTACGTCGCACATTTGGCTTTTGAGTGTAGCCGTTCCTCTCTGATTCGGGTTGTTTATCTTTACTTCTCGCAAGGTCTTCATTCTTTTATTGTTTTGCTTTCGTAGTTGGGCGGCCCCGGGTATCTTGTTGTACCTCAGGCGGTTGATAGTCAGTCATACTTGGATTCAACACCGCTTTCATCTTCGACAACATACTTTTTAACACTAGAGGTGGTTGCGCCTGTAGTTACTGTGTGAGTCTATCCATTTCCGCCAGAATATTACAACCGTCTTGATTAAGTTTTTCTGTCGAAAAATCAAGTTTTGTCCAGAATTTGTCTATCGCGGCAAGTGGAATTTTGCAACCTATTTTTCAAGAATCATTGTTAAAACATGAAGTATAATGATGTTAAAACATGAAGTATAATGATGATTATATTCTATGGATCGAAGCATATGTTATAGTTGTTATGTTACCTGTACTTTCCCACCACTCCATCTGACAAGCACATGGCAACCCACAACCCGCAGTAAGCTGGTGGCCACAAGTCCCCCTCTCCTACCCTCAACGCATATAGCTTTTTCCTCTCGACAACCAACAACTCTAAGGCTTTTGGGAAACATTTCCGCGTAGGTTGTCAAAAAATGGAAATCTGTGGTCCCCCATTTGCACGGACCTGCTCTCCTGAAAACTAAGTTTTATTTGTATCTTTTGTGACTCTACAACTTTTCCAACAAGCCACATAAGTCTTTGGAGCGAGTTGTTTGGCCCTTTAATGTATCTCTTAAACTTAGAATGTTGTTTTTCAACTCTGTTGGTTGTATGTTGACAAAAATTGGGGACTGTGTTAGTCCAAGCTGAAACAAACTTTTCTTTATAATCTTTCAGCCACACATTATACAAATAATCCAGAACAGAACATCTGAAAAAAAATTGAATACAACGATTTGTAATGTTTGTATGTATATATATATGTATGGATAAATGTATGTAAACTAGTATAATATGTACCTGATCGTTCGTCGTTAGTCAGTCGCGTGACAAGCCGCTCAAAGTTATAATTGTATAGCGTCGGAGTGGAAGAACTACACAGTCGAGACCAAGAAAGCTTGAATATTTTCCGGTCTTCATCCGTAAATTTTTCCCGACAGTGTTTTAGAATATTTTGTGAGATGTGCCACCTACATAGCAATTTGGAAGCTTTTGGGAATACTTTATCGCAAGCATTCATCAAAGCTTGATCCCTATCTGTTACAATTACACGTGGCTCCATACAATCTACCAACAATTCTTTGAGCTTCTCCAGGACCCATAAGAAGTTATCTTTTTTTTTCTTTGGAGACAAATGCATGAGCCACACAAAAAGACTTGTGTGTCGATGTCACACCCACTACTTGAATAAACGGAAGCTTATACTCATTCGTCTTGTAGGTAGCATCAATCATCAACACATGTGGGAATGCACGCCACATGTTGTACGAGTCCGGATGAACGAAAAAAACCTCCTCGACCCCGTTTGTGGAGGGATTCACCCTGGTGAAATAAACGTACCTTTCTTCTTGCAACATGCTCTCCAATATCTGCATTGAAGTTCGATCGCCATACATTTTGAATTTAATCTTTTTTATCGTGTTTTGTACGTCTTCTAGAATGCACACGCTGTGTGGGTTTTGTTTTCTTTTGGTTAAATGTATATTTGTAGGCTCCATGTTTTGAAGATAAAGTCTCTCCACCAGTGATTCTTCGTCCGGGGTCAGCCTTTTAGCAAACGTGTAGCCCCCGAGAAATTCAGTAGGCTCATGGTTATGAATGTTTTTCCTTCTCCACAAGGCTCCAATTACCACTACTTGAGTCTAGTTTCCCTATCAGACTCAAAAGACAGCCAACCTTTTTGATACCGGAACGCCGAACTGTTGCTTTACTTTTGGGTTCGCCGCCACGATCGCATTGCAACCATATCTTCACTGTCCTTGCTGACGAACCTTCGCCTTTTGTTATCGTTCGTTGGGTCACAATGACGTAACCTTTCGCAACTTCTCTTTTGTAAACCGAATTCTTCAACTCTTCAAGTGACCCAAATACCTAAAAAAAAGGTACATTAGAAATCCACATAAATGAAATTAATATATTAATTTGTCGAAAAAATAATAAAAAAAAATCCGGGTTGAACATTGGGTTCAGGTTAATATGTATGACACATTTTCGGGTCATACATTTTCTACTTTTATTCAGTATACATGCCTCGTTCGTGTTCGTTCGGTTCATTTACAAGCCTAAGTAATTTATTTTTAATAAAATATTTCATTAGAACATATATAATATTTCACCAAAATGATAACGAAATCGGGTTAATATGTATGACACAATTTTCGGGTCGGGTTCGGGTTGAGGTCGGGTCTGGTCAAACATTTTCTAGATTTCTCCTACCTAGTAAAAATTATATATAATGAATAACACGTATACAAACTCCTTTTTTATACTCTAAAATTATATCAACATTATATAACACGAATAACACGTAATTAACGGTTATGTCATACCTTTTTTTGTTTTTTTCTCGTCATTAGCACCTTCCTCGTTAGCACGTTCCTCGTCGTCAACACCTTCCTTGTTAGCACCTTCGTTGCCGTTAACACCCTCCTCAAAGTGCATTACACCTTCCTCGATTTCGTTATCATTTTCATCAAAGTCCTTAGCACATTCCTCGACTTCGTTATCATTTTCCTCAGAGTCGTTAGCACCTTCTTCGACTTCGTTATCATTTTCCTCAAACTCATTAGCACCTTCCTCATACTCTAACTTGTGTTGGTTTTCCGTATACGAATGGTAAGTCCCATATTCGTGTCGCGGATAACTTTGGGCAATGTAAGATTGTCACGGCCCCAGCCCTGGTTTGACCCAATCAGGAGCCGCAGGACAGGAACCCGTGGTATTTAATTTATGCGACAACGGAAGATTTTGACAAGATATTTTAAAACTTGAAATGCCCGATTATTTTATTTCATAATTCCGGATAAACCCCGTAATTTACAATAGAGGAATTTTACTAGGAAATTCCCTGATTTATTAAAACATGTTTATTCATTTTAACTGAGCCACCTCTTCAAGCTTGTTAGTGCTCCATAGCACGTTTTTCTTGATTTACAGCAGGTCGCCTGAAACATGTTTTAAAAATATTTTGTCAGCGGGGAAATACTGGTGAATCATTCATTTTGTTAAAATGACATAGTTATAAATTACAGCATAAGAGCGATTACAATGGCTTTTATCTTATTTTTATATGGCACCGTGTCACCTGGTGACGATGGTCATACCACTATTGGGTCTTTCCCCAAGTAGTGATATTTAGCACTGTTAGGATTTATTAGCCTAACCGTGAGAAATTAGTAATGTGCACAATACCCCACTAGCCAGTAATTAAGATAACCACGACTTAATCCCTGTAATTATAACAATTGAAAATGCTTGTAGTATTGTAAAACATTGTTGATAAAAAGAGAATGACTCACTTTGCAGATTTAATACGAGCAGAGTCTAGCCTACTGATTAGCCTTGTTAACCTAATTCAAATAACAGTGCACACGAAAACTAGGTTAGTAACTTTAATCCAACTATTTACGACAACTCACGAGATCAAAACCTTCACAACGAATGACAAAGTGCGATACTTAAACATCCATCGAATTCACGACGAATGACAAAGTATAACCCAAGTTTGAGCAGCACTTAAACATCCATTGGATTGGTTTCTATCGATCGGACATTAAATCGTAGCAGCGATTGAGTTATTACCCTGTTATTGTGGCAGCGTTTCGTGATTGTGTGTGTTTTTATAGTAATCAGACGATATCTCGAAGTGTAAAGAGAATTTTAACGTCGAACCAATGCAGAAATCCAAGTCCCACACCCCTATATTTATACCTGGAAAACAGCCCCCTCGCGTGGCGCGAGGGGCTGTCGCGTGGCGCGAGGGGCTGTCGCTACCATAGGGTAGCCCCGTGTCCTGGTAGCTTGGGTGAGTTGGTCGCTCGTTCAATTTCGTTTTACACGTAAAACTGTTTAGATAATACTAACGGGGAAATATCCCCCCTGAGTTTTAGGGGTCCGGATCCTGATTCCGATTGTTCTGAAAATTTTAGGGTTTAGACAGGATCACTTGGGGGTCTTAATTAGGGTTTCCTATTGGGTAAAATAATATAAGAAATGGTAATTTTAATGAGAGTTGTTATATCCTCCCCACCATAATAAAAATCTCGTCCTCGAGATTTACTGGAACAAGTAGGGATACTTTCGCTTCATCTCTGATTCCAACTCCCAAGTGTATTCAGGTCCTCTCCTTGAATCCCAATTGACTTTGACCAGCACTAGTCGTTTGTGCTTGATAAACTTGACCTTTCTGTCTTCTATCTGCAGTGGCTTCTCAACAAATTTTAACTTTTCATTTACCTCTATATCTTGAAGAGGTACTACCGGGGATTCGTCAGATAGACATTTCTTAAGATTGGATACATGAAATACATCATGTACCCCAGCTAGTTCTTCTGGTAGTTGTAAACGATAGGCAACTGGTCCTATTCGCTGGATTACTGGAAATGGTCCTACGTACCTTGGACCTAGTTTCCCTTTCTTTCCGAATCGAACTACTCCTTTCCAAGGAGAAACTTTCAACAGTACTCTGTCTCCAATTTGGAATTCTAACGGCTTGCGTCGATTGTCGGCATAACTCTTCTGGCGATCTCTAGCCGTCTTTAGTCTTTCCTTGATTTGAGTGATCTTGTCGGTAGTTTCTTGTACTATTTCAGGACCTGGTAATTGACTTTCTCCTATTTCTGCCCAGCAGCATGGAGTTCTGCATTTACGTCCGTATAGTGCTTCGAACGGGGCAGCTTCAATACTTGAATGATAACTATTATTATAGGAGAATTCAATTAAGGGTAAATGGTTGTCCCGGTTTCCACCAAAATCTATTACACATGCCCTAAGCATGTCTTCCAAGGTTTGGATCGTCCTTTCACTTTGTCCGTCTGTTTGAGGATGATATGCAGTACTTAGATTTAGTCGGGTTCCCATAGCTTCTTGGAAACTTGTCCAGAAGTGGGAAGTGAAACGACTATCCCTATCCGATACAATGGAGAGTGGAACTCCGTGTAAGGATACTACTTCGTCTACATACAACTTGGCTAACCTTTCCATGCTAAAGGTTTTCTTTCATAGGTAGAAAATGAGCTGATTTGGTTAATCGATCTACAATTACCCAAATTGCATCATTACCTTTTCTGGTTTTGGGTAACTTAGTAACAAAATCCATTGTTATGAGCTCCCATTTCCAAAAAGGCATCTCTAATTGTTGTAGTAGACCTGAGGGTTTCTGGTGTTCTGCCTTAACTTGTGAACAAGTAAGACACTTAGAAACATATCTAGCTATGTCCTTTTTCATTCCTATCCACCAGAAATTATTCCTTAAATCTTGGTACATTTTATTGATTCCTGGATGTATGGTATACCTAGATTTATGAGCTTCTTCTAAAATCTTATCTCTTAATTCTCCTTGTTTAGGTACCCAAATCCTTTTCTTATGGAATCTCCAAATTCCATCATTTCCTTGTTCTAAGTCTTTTATTTTTCCTTTCATTCCTTCAGCAGCGTCCTTGATTGCTGTTTCTTGAATATTCCTTAATTGTTCCAATAAAATCCAATTGCAGATTTATTCTAAGAGCACAAACTCGTCGTTGTTTCTCATGATACTTACGACTTAAGGCATCTGCAACTACGTTTGCTTTTCCTTCGTGATATTGGATATCACAGTCGTAGTCACTTAGGATTTCCATCCATCTTCTTTGCCTCATGTTTAATTCTTTTTGCCCAAATATGTATCTTAAGCTTTTGTGATCCGTATAGACAGTAAACTTACTTCCATACAAATAGTGTCTCCAAATCTCAAGGGCAAAAATTATGGCTCCTAACTCTAAATCATGAGTTGTATAATTTTCCTTGTGCTTTTTCAATTGCCTTGATGCATACGCAATTACCTTTTTGCGTTGCATAAGCACACATCCTAATCCCAGTTTTGAAGCATCACAGTATACTTCAAAATCTTCTGTTCCTTCCGGTAAAGCTAAGATTGGAGCATTTGTTAACTTCTGCTTTAAAATCTTAAAAGCTTCTTCTTGCTTAGGTCCCCATTCAAACTTAACTGATTTACAGGTTAGCTTAGTTAATGGTACAGCTATCTTAGAAAAATCCTTAATAAACCGTCTATAATATCCGGCTAAACCTATAAAACTTCTAATTTCCATTGCTGATTGTGGAACCTTCCATTTGGTGATTGCTTCTATCTTAGCAGGATCTACGTGAATACCTTCGTGATTCACCATGTGTCCTAAAAATTGCACTTCCTGTAGCCAAAATTCACACTTCGAGAATTTGGCATAAAGCTTTTCTTTTCTTAACAAAGTTAAGAGTGCATGCAAGTGCTGACAGTGTTCATCCTGAATTTTGGAATAAATAAGTATATCGTCGATGAAGTCAATTACAAATTTATCCAAATACGGTTTACAGATCCGATTCATCATGTCCATGAATTCCGCAGGTGCATTTGTTAACCCAAAGGGCATGACTGTAAACTTGTAATGACCATACCTAGTTCTGAAAGCAGTTTTAGGCATGTCTTCTTCTTGTACCTTAAATTGATGATATCCGGAGCGTAAGTCGATCTTAGAAAAGTATCTAGCTCCTTAAAGTTGATCAAAAAGATCATCAATCCTAGGTAATGGGTATCGATTCTTAATTGTAACCTTATTTAATTCCCTATAATCGATACACATTCGCATCGAACCATCCTTTTTCTTTACGAACAACACTGGTGCTCCCCAAGGGGATGAACTAGGTTGTATGAATCCTTTACTTAGCAATTCATCTAACTGCTTTTTCAATTCTAACATTTCCGTGGGTGCTAACCGATAAGGTGATTTGGCTATCGGTGTAGTTCCAGGAATTAGATGAATCCTAAATTCTAGTTCCCTGTCGGGTGGTAATCCATGTAGTTCTTCTGGGAATATCTCGGGGTATTCTGATACTACTGGAATTTCCTTAAGTTCCTTACTCTTAGTGCTAATGCTTACTGAAATCATATACACCATTTCTTGTTTTCTTGAATAACTGGCCAATTTCATTACTGAAATGAATTTCATTGGCTTTCGTGGCTTATCTCCTGTAATCACCACTAATTCTCCTGAGGGTGTATGAATTTCTATGGCATTTTTATCACAAAGAATTCGAGCATGGTTGGCTACTAACCAATCCATTCCTAACACCACATCGAATCCGGCTAAATTCATAGGTAACAGGTTTGCCGAAAATTTATGACCTAAAAGTTCTATCTTTTCTTCTCGCACAACCTTATTTATTTTAACAGAATTTCCATCTGCCGTTTCGACTGTAAAAATCTGCCTAAGGTTGGTTAAAGGTAAGTTAAGAGCTTGGCAGAATGAAGTATTTATAAAACTTTGGTTTGCACCAGAGTCAAATAATACTTTTGCATAAACATTGTGAACTAGGAACGTACCAGCTATTACATCAGGAATTAGTTCAGCTTCCCGCGTAGTTAACTGGAAGGCTCTTACGTTCTTCTTTGTAGTTCCTTCCGCAGGTTTGGCTTTGTTATCAACTGGTTTGACCAGTTTTGGGCAGTCTGGCCTAAAATGTCCAACTTCTCCACAGTTGTAGCAGACTGTTGCTTTCTTCTTCCTGCAATCTTCTTCTTGATGCCCTTGAATTTTGCAGAAATCGCAATACCCTTTACATCTTCCCAAATGTTTTCTTTTACAGGTATTGCAAAATGGAGTAGTGTGAGATTGCCTGGTCCCCCTTCTCTTGAAGTTGCTACTATTACCCACACGGAATCCTTAGGTAATCTTTTGGGCTACTTCCTTCTTCCGGTTTTCTCCTCTTGTGCGTACCAACTCGTCAGTTAAGGTGTTAGCTAATTCCACAGCATCGTCAATAGTGCGAGGTCTCGCAGCTTTAACGATATTACGGATTTCGCCAATCAATCCCCAAATATAGCAGGAAATAAGCACCGGTTCTGGCGAAGCCAGGGTTGGTACCACTCTCGCATACTCGAAGAATGTCGAAGTATACCCTCGACAATCTACACCCATCCTTCGATGGTTCAGGAACTTATTTGCCATTTATTCCTTTTCATATTCAGGACAAAATTTTCTTTCCATTAGCTGCTTAAATTCTTCCCAATTCATGGCATAGGCCATAATTCTTCCTTTGGCTTGAAGTACCGTATTCCACCATTCTAGCGCCCCTTCTTTAAAAAGATGCGACGCATACATGACCTTGTCTTCCTCAGCACATTTACTTATCATAATTACTGCTTCGGTTTTCTCCAACCAACGCAGCGCCGCAGTCGCCCCTTCATTGCCTGCAAATTCAGCTGGTTTACAGGCAAGAAACTCCTTGTAAGTGCAACCAGGCGTTGCAGCTTTCATTTTCTTAAGGAGTGGAGCTTGCAACCCGTCATTGTCATTATTAATATGGTTGCCGCCTCCGTTTATACTATTACTAAAATTGTCGCCTTGTGTGCGTTTGCTATGAATAATTTGTTGAGGTTCAATAGGTTTCTGGGCAGCAGCAAGGATTGCTGGAATAGCATTGGCTATTCCTTGAGCAACGATATTCTCGATATCTTGCCTAGTCATAAATTGATCTCCCTGATTTTGCTCAGATTGATTAACTTCATTAACTGGTTCATTATTAGCAGGTTCCATCTGGTAATTAATATATATAAATTATTAGCATGAAATAAATAATAACTATATGTAAAACAATCACACAAGAATCACACCACACGTATATCAAAATTGTCGATTTCTCGACTTCCATTTTTATAGATTATATTATGCGTCCGTACACACTTGTTATCCTACAAAAGTTTTATTTTTAGGTTATTTTACAGAATTTATATTTTACTATTATTATTATTGTACAACCACATTTTCACAACCATACTATCTCTTATCAGCTATCTTCTTAGAAACGATGCTCCCTCTCATCATACTTCCAGGAGATCTGTTCTCCCACCTCCCGGATCCTATTTCCTGCATTTATCAGCTCCACGCCAAAGTGGCGAAGTTCAGCTTGGTTTTCATTGCTCATTGGTGGGTTTGGTATAGGTTCTGGGTCGAACTGAGGGAAAAAGGTATAAGGATTATTAAGGAGGTTTTGAAACTGCCAGTCATTAGTCCACCATTCGCCCATTTCTCCTAAAGGTTGGGTGTGGATTAAAGGTTCTGGGATGGCTAGTTCCAAATTTATTGGAAGTTGGGTTTCAATAGGATAAGGAAAGAGGTTATTATTGATAGGCCTGAGAATATCGCAGCTTGCCAGTATGCGATCCAATTCCTCCTGTAATGGCAATTCCTCGACTTGCCTAGAGCTTTCCCCAATTTCTTTTTCTGTTTGCCTAGAATTTTCCTCAATCTCGATCCCTTTTCCTTTATCAATAGGATTTTCTATTTTGGGAATTTTTCTAGTTGCTGGTTTCCTCCTGCGTACTCGCCTCCAACCTACAAATCTTCTCTTTTTATTAGGCTTTGTTTTCTCCGGAGGTGGAGCTTGAAATTCCATAGGTTCCTCCACATCGGCTATGTAACCAGTAAAGTCTTTGGAAACTTCTACTTTTACAGGATAAAGATTGAGATTCTGAAGGGCTTCAGATAACTCATTCATGTTGTTTTAGCATATATGCAAAATGCACAAAAAATGCTAAGTTAGAATTTTATAAAAATTTCACAGGTAAACATTCAAGTATTATTGCATACCGTGTAACTATTTTAATACAAAGGACAACTGAAAATTAAAACATACTAGGGTTTATTGTAAACTTATTTATTTGCTGGGTAAAATTTTCTTTAGAGTTTCTGGTTTGTAGATGATATGGGTGCTAATACTGGGTCAGGGTATGTTAGCATTTACTGCTATAGTGGCTAACATATAGAGATCTGCCCATTTTTCATCTAACTCATCTTCCCATGGTGGGTTATTGCTTATTTCCTGGGTTTCTGTTTAACCCTCACTTCTTTTGTTTGTGATTTCTTTCTTTTCTCCTGACTTTTCCTAATAATTCGACTTCTTTTCTTAGGAGAAAGTGGTTCCTCAAATTGTGCTTTACGTACAAATATTCCTTCCTCCATATCTGTTGGGTATTTTGAGGATGAAGTTCCTTTTTCTTTCGGTAATTTATCTATTTTATGATAGATGTCCGAAAGTCTTTGTTTACCCATACTGTAAACAAATATTCAAATAATAAAACACTTAATCACAAAATGGCAATCAGTAAAAATTAAGTATTTCTCAAATACTTAATAGGCTTAGATCAGTAGCTCTGATACCACATTTTCCTGTCACGGCCCCAGCCCCGGTTTGACCCGGTCAGGAGCCGCGGGACAGGAACCCGTGGTATTTAATTTATGCGACAGCGGAAGATTTTGACAGGATCTTTTAAAACTTGAAATGCCCGATTATTTTATTTCATAATTCGGGATAAACCCCGTAATTTACAATAGAGGAATTTTACTAGGAAATTCCCTGATTTATTAAAACATGTTTATTCATTTTAACTGAGCCACCTCTTCAAGCTTGTTAGTGCTCCATAGCACGTTTTTCTTGATTTACAGCAGGTCTCCTGGAACATGTTTTAAAAATATTTTGTCAGCGGGGAAATACTGGTGAATCATTCATTTTGTTAAAATGACACATAGTTATAAATTACAGCATAAGAGCGATTACAATGACTTTTATCTTATTTTTATCTGGCGCCGTGTCACCTGGTGACGATGGTCATACCACTATTGGGTCTTTCCCCAAGTAGTGACGTTTAGCACTGTTAGGATTTATTAGCCTAACCGTGAGAAATTAGTAATGTGCACAATACCCCATTAGCCAGTGATTAAGATAACCACGACTTAATCCCTGTAATTATAACAATTGAAAATGCTTGGAGTATTGTAAAACATTGTTGATAAAAAGAGAATGACTTACTTTGCAGATTTAATACGAGCAGAGTCTAGCCTACTGATTAGCCTTGTTAACCTAATTCAAATAACAATGCACACGAAAACTAGGTTAGTAACTTTAATCCAACTATTTACGACAACTCACGAGATCAAAACCTTCACAACGAATGACAAAGTGCGATACTTAAACATCCATCGAATTCACGACGAATGACAAAGTATAACCCAAGTTTGAGCAACACTTAAACATCCATTGGATTGGTTTCTATCGATCGGACATTAAATCGTAGCAGCGATTGAGTTATTACCCTGTTATTGTGGCAGCGTTTCGTGATTGTGTGTGTTTTTATAGTAATCAGACGATATCTCGAAGTGTAAAGCGAATTTTAACGTCGAACCAATGCAGAAATCCAAGTCCCACACCCCTATATTTATACCTGGAAAACAGCCCCCTCGCGTGGCGCGAGGGGCTGTCGCGTGGCACGAGGGGCACCACCTTACCATAGGGTAGCCCCGTGTCCTGGTAGCTTGGGTGAGTTGGTCGCTTGTTCAATTTCGTTTTACACGTAAAACTGTTTAGATAATACTAACGGGGAAATACCCCCCTGAGTTTTAGGGGTCCTGATCCTGATTCCGATTGTTCTGAAAATTTTAGGGTTTAGACATGATCACTTGGGGGGTCTTAATTAGGGTTTCCTATTGGGTAAAATAATATAAGAAATGGTAATTTTAATGAGAGTTGTTATAAAGATGGTTCCCTTCATCTACAAACACCTGGTTCAAGTCAGGTAACACGGGTCGCACACCCCCGTCATCACAACGAGGCACAGACACAACCTCCTCCTCACCTCGATCAATGCCGGATAACCAAATGCTTTCGGAGACGTACGACTGGTTCGAATCTTCGCCAAAAAAATTACCAATGTCCCAAAACCACATCTTTATGCTTCACGGGCGACACCAACGTTTAGTTGAGAATTTTCATCATTTCATCGGTATTTTGTGAGTTTGAAAAATTTTGAATCAAATAAATCCCGTATGCTTGGGTAAATAAACATTCTTGGTCGATAAGGGTCGTATAGGTCCATAAGGGTCGTATGGGGTCACTTTCACGCTTTTTCAGACTGAACTCCCTGCATGTCAGTAATTATACCTTAAATTCATCAAAAGTCGTGCCGATAAGACTCTCATGGCTCAATGAGAGGCGTATAGGGTTTAATGCTCCAACTACCACAACCTTATACGCCTCTCATAGGGCAATGAGAGGCGTATCAAAACCCTTTTTCTGACACATTTAATGCTTTCACACTCTATACTCCCCTTATTGCCCTATACGCAACCTCTGGGGGGATCTACACTTAAAAAATAAGGATGTATTAATACCCTCACCCTTTTTTTAAGGGCATCACAGCATCTATATGTGCACCTCTACCCACAAAACCTCATGGTGGGCTAGTAATTTTTGTTTTAAAAATAGTCCAAAAACAAATACACAACCTTCTTTTGATAGGTCTCCAATCCTTTTTCCCAAGCCCAATTGATAGGCCCCCTAACTCCATCAGCCAATGTTCTTTCAACCGTTTCATCTTACAAGACCCGCCAGACGGCCATCCACATACCATACTTTCAAAAATCCACATAGGAGTCCTAAAGCCCACTACATTATTGAAATCTATACTCTTGAAATGGATATTGCAAGCACCAGGTTCAAGCAATCCGAAAGGGTGAGGGTCTGATCTTTAAATCATATGTTCAAATCCATCTGCCAAAGTATTCGAACTTTGATATTTATATATGCTGAACATTTGATACATGTTGATACATATTTATGGACGCGACTCGACTCGTCTTGATTCGAGATTGTGGACGCGACTTTGCTCGGCTTATTTTGTGACGACTTTCCTCCGTTGTTTACAAGAATTCAAGCCGACACAAGAGACAAGACAAGGACTGGACTCAACATCACAGTCCTTGGGCTAAGACAAGTTGACGAAACAAGACTTGGGCTTATCTGCTTTGGGCCGAAGCCCATCATTGGCGAAACAGCCCAGAAGTCAACGAAACAGGTGTGTTTCGTCGACCATGATGCTGATTCGTCGCCTGTTTTCTGTTTCGTCGAGTATGTATGTGTCTGTAGTATAAATAGAGTTCTGTTGTTCTGTTTCGGCAGACACTTGAACAGAAGAACAAGAGAGAACCCACAGAGCACACACACACGAGAGAGAGAGTTTACAAAGCACATTTGTAAACGTTGGATTGTAACTGAACCCTTTCATTCGTATTAATACAGTGGTGTTAAACGGTGATATTTGCGTGTCGTGATATTACGTGTTCTATCTCGGTTTGCTATTCCGGTTGGATTCCGCACAACCGGAGTGGTTCGTATACAAGGATTAGGCGACTAGATCCTCCCCTAGCCGGACCTACAAGTGGTATCAGAGCCTTGGCTCTTCTCCTTGTTAAAACCGAGTGTTTTCGGGTTGTTTTTCGGGATTTAAAGTTCATATTTTTCTGGAAAACTTGTTAAAATCGGCTGAAATCTTGGTGTTTTGCTGGAAGTTCTTATAAAAACCACTATACTTTTCATACTCACATATTAAAAGTTGGTTTTTAGTGAAGTTTCGAGCAAAATTCTGGTTTCGGAAACTTTTCGGGTCACCGGAATCATCATATTTTTACCGGAAAGTTCATTGGGTTCTTTGCAACCTTCAAAGTGTTCTTGATACAATACACTTTTTGATCTTTAAAATTTAACTTGTAAAATTGTTTGGGGTTATTGGAAATTGAAATTGAAAAGAATTTATTTTAAAATACTACTCACCTTACCGGGTTAGTGAACTCTCCATACCAGTTGTTTGAAAAAGTTGACTGTGTCAGAAACAGATCTCACCAACCCAGTTACTTCTTCGACGAATCAGACATCAGACGAAACAGGTCCCTTTCGTCAAGCACCTTCACGACGAAACAGACATCCTGTTTCGTCGACATTACTTGTAGTTGGGCTTCTGTTTCGTGGACTTTGTTGTGGGACTGGGCTAGCATATTGGGCTTCTGTTTCGTAGTCAACCTTGGGTTTCTGTTTCGTCGAGTGGCAGCCCTAAATCACATGTGGGCTTGTTTCTTCGACACATTTAGCCCAATATCAGTTTCGTCGACTTCTGGGCTCCTATTTGTTTCGTCAATCACGTCTGTTTCGTGGAAGCTGTTTCATCGAAACACTTATCAGTTTTTAACAGAAGGCATACAAAACTGTTCTAACTGTTTGTTTGAGTTGTAATTTTCAGATATTATTTTTCTTGATCAAAAATGAATTCGGCCTGGGGTGTTCCCTTACCTGCATCTCCTACATGGGCCGAATCTCCCGTACCTGCATCATCGCAAGCTAATGCTACATCTACCGGTCAATGGGCATTCGTATCAAATCAAGCTCCAAGTGTTCAAAGCATTTTGCTTAGTGAAAGTGAAACGGGAAGTTTGAATAGGCCTCCAAAGTTGATGCATTTAAGTGAATATCCGGGATGGTTTGGTAGATTTCATACATACGTCCTTGGTCAAAATACAGAATTATGGTTGCGTTTTATCACAGATTTTGATCAAACAATAGAGGTTGCCGCTTCATCTGCTGCTACATTTGCCGATCTTACAGAAGATCAGAAGAAGGTGTATGACTTAGAGAAGAAAGCGTATGCCATCCTTACTCAGGCGTTAAGCAAAGATATTTATCATCAATTTGTCAGTCACAAGACAACGAAGAGGTTGTGGGACGCATTGAAAACAAGGGGCATAGGAAATGAAGCGACACGTCAATTAAGAAAAGACCTGCTAAAGAAAGAGTTTGATGGTTTTACTTGTATGCAGAATGAATCTTTAGGAGATTTGACAAGTCGATTTACTCATTTGCTGACTGAATTGGGAAATATTGGGGTTGTAACAACTTCAGCAGAGACAGTGAAGAAGTTTGCAGATGCACTGCCACCTCAATGGAATAATTTCTTAGAAATCCTGAAGTACAATGGCACTTTGGATACAACAAACTTCGGTGACTTTGCTCAACTCCTGGAAAACAAGAATCAGGAAGAAACTCTCAAGGCTAAAAGAGTTCCAGTGCCACAAAATCCTGACATGTATTATGGAGCTTCTAGCACTTCTACAAAACCTTCTGCACACGCTCCACTTCAAACAGCATTTGTGTCTAGCACTAGCTTGTATGACATTCCTCCTCCAACAACAGACATATATGGAAATCCGCTTAATTCAGTTCCTCAACCAGTGCCACAACAGCAAAGCCAACAACCTATCAGAGAAACTGATATATTCGGAAATCCACTTCCTCCTCCTCCTCAACAGCAAGCGTGTTATGGAAGCACATCATCTGCTGGTCAGCAATCAAAGCAAAATACAGTACGGCTCGACACCTCAAGCTTTTCTAAAGTCAGTGTTGAAGTAGCAAAAGAACACATGGAGCTGCTAAACACTTTGGTGAGCGCATACTGTGGATTGGTGGAAGGTCAGATTGGTAACATTAATCTGACACAAGAAGACTATCAGCAGATAGATAAAGAGGAGATGGAGATAATGGACATCAAGTGGGCCTTTGCCAGTGCTGTTAGGCGAGCAAAGGATTTCATGGAAAGAACAGGCAGAACCATCTTGGAAGGCAAGAAAGACACCAAGTATGGGTTCGATAAGCAGGCTGTTAAGTGCTTCAATTGCGGGGAACGTGGTCATTTCAAGCGTGAATGTACGAGGCCATCTCAACATGGAAACCAGAATCCTTTCAGGGGTCAAGGCAACCAGCAGAACCAGAACAGGAACAATGTTCGCACATTGGTGCCTGTCAACAACCAGACTCAAGCAGGACCATCAAATGCCAACCAGGCACTTGTGGTTCAAGTAGATGAAGGTTGTGATTGGTCAATCCAGTTGGGTAATGATGCTCCAGATGGAACAGCTTGTTTTGCTGAGATCGTGAAGGATTTGAATCACGCCAGTGGTGGAGAATCTTCCGCCAATGGTAGTGACTCTTCTGAGGATGAAGACTCTTCTGGTTATAGTGGAAGCTCAGATGAAGAATCCTCCACTTCAGGGAATGATCGGGCAGATGACACATCAAGTGCGTCAGTCGATGCAAATATTGATGAGCTTTTGGAAGAATCTACAGCAGGAATTCAAAGAAGATCTATTTTGGTGGATCAAGCTGCTTATTCTTCGTCTTCTCTCCATTCAGCCTTTATGGCTAATGTCGACAGTTCATCAAGTCAGGTATGTGTCGATGAACCCACCTCTGTTAGCTGTGATAATTGTGATAGTTTGAATGTTAGATGTGCTGATTTGGAAGCAAACATGTCTGAGTTGCAAGGCAAACACGATGCTTTACAAGCTAGTTTGTTTGAATTGCAAGACAAACATGTTCTAGTGAATGATAAGTGGTGTGAATTGCAAGGCAAACACGAGGCTTTGCAAGAGAAATATGATGTGACATTCATTCATAATCAGAAATTGACTGTTGATCTTTCAAAATGCACTGAAGCCAACATGTTTTATGAAAACCATGAAAAGAACTTTAAGTCGATGATTGAAACATTAAAGAAAGATAAAACCGAGCTGACAAAAATGGTTTCCAGAAAACAAACTGACATAAATTTGTATATCACACGTCTTGAGATAATGCAAAAGGAAATGGCTTGTGTTAAAACCGAAAGTGAGGCGATCCGACTCAAGTTAGATAGTTATTTGAGCTCTAGCTATGTGTTGGATCACATCATTGACGTACAGAAAGAGAAACGGGATGTCACATGCATTGGATACAAGAAATGTCCACCACCCGTGAGAAACAATTATGATGCCATGCCCGATGAGGAGTATAGAACTCATTTTGAACCATCTGTTCCTCTAGATGTTAAGGAATTTACAGCAGAATGTGCAACAGGTCTCGGATACAAGAAAGAAGTATCATCAGATTCAGATGTGTCAGCAGATACATGTGTGTCCTCTGCTGAACAGAATCAGGATCCTACAGTTGTGATTGAGGATACTGATTCTTCTGATGATGAATCCGATGATACTGATTCGGAAAAGTCTGATGCGGTAATCAAAGAAGAGGACATACCTCTTGAGAATCATATTCTATGTGATCCTCCCGCAAAACCCGCTAAGACTGTTCCAACCGAGTCAACATCTGCAAAAGAGTCGGAGAGTGTGGATTTGCTGTACACTCTTGTTGGTGATGATAAAGTTTATTCAGACAAAGATTTTCCTGTTAAGAATGTTAATCAATCTTTAATCAGTAAAGTCTTTGAAAATTCTACAAGTAAGTTTTTGGGAAAGACAGGATCACGTGTTACAGTGACACAGTGCCCTCCTATCCCAAAGGCCGAAGTTCGAAAACAATTTGGCAATCAAAAATTACCAACAGTGCAAAAACAGCAAAATCATGCCAAACCAAGAGGTAAAACACCGACTCAAAGTCAAAGGAAGCCGAATCAGAAGAAAAAGAAGAATGTGAACTTTGTGAAATCTAAGGGAACGGACAAAATTGCAAAGTTTGAAAATCAATCTAATTTAGATTTTGTCCAAAAAGCAACTGTGATGAAAAGGAATGAACCAAGTTGTTCAAAACCTAGTACCTCGGGATCACAAAGTTCATCATCGGCAAGACGACCACATGATACTTCGGGGTTTGTTGAACGAAGATCATGTTTTGAATGTGGAACAATCGGGCATATTGTTCGAAATTGCCCGTATCTTCATAAACAAAAAGGCATAGTTGATGATCCCCGTGGCCCAACTGACCGCAAGCGATCTGTTTCTGTAAAACAAGATCCTCGACTCATAAGAGAAAGGGAAAAGAAACAGAAACGTCAACAGGTCAAGAAAATTGAAAAAACAATTAAAACCGATGTGGCTCAAAAACAATCTGTTTCTGTCAAACCAAACAATTTAAAAACTTCAGACAATCATGAAGTTAAGTTTTTAAAGAATAACACTGGTATAACAAAACAGACTTGGAAACCAAAAACGGTTACTGAATCAGGGGGACCATCACAATTTCCGAATCATCAAAAGGTGGAAGTTATTGTTGTTGATAAAAATGGAAGACCCAAGACCACAATGGCTTGGGTCCCCATCTCCAACTAATCGATTGAGTTTATGTGCAGGGTGTTCCAGGAGGAACTATCAGTAGTCATTGGATTGTTGATAGTGGGGCATCCAGGCACATGACAGGCGACATGAAGCTTCTCTACGACGTCAAATCTATTAGAGGAGGTTATGTTGCTTTTGCTGGAGATAAGGGCGGATATATTACGGGTGAAGGAATGATTTCCAACGGGGTTGTTAGCTTTGATAAGATCAACTTTGTGCAACAACTTGATCACAATCTTCTTAGTGTTTCTCAAATTTGTGATAAGCAGTTCTCAGTACACTTTGATGCTAATGGATGTTATGTGCTGAAACCCGGCTTCAAAATTCCAAAAGAATGGATTCTCTTGTCGGCTCCAAGGATAAATGATTTGTATGTCCTTGATATGAGCCAAGCTATCACAACGTCTGCACAAGCAACTTGTTTCGTTTCCAAAGCCACAGAAAAAGACACAATCTCTTGGCACAGGCGAATGGGTCACATTCACTTACGCAAAATGAATCATTTGGTGTCAAATGAATTGGTGAATGGTGTTCCTCTTAAAAATTTCCATCTTCAAGACGTCTGTGTCTCGTGCCAGAAAGGAAAACAAACGAAGAAGCGACATCCTACAAAGAAAGTCAACACGGTGGCTGTTCCTCTTGAACGTTTGCACATGGATTTGTTCGGTCCAGTCAAACACAAAAGTATTAGGAATGATCAATATTGCCTCGTGATAACTGATGATTATTCAAGATTTTCTTGGGTGGCGTTCATGGCACATAAGAGTGAAACCTTCGGTATTATCAAAAACTTGATCATTCAGATTGAGAATCTATATAAGTTGAAGGTTAGGCGGATACGCAGCGACAATGGTACTGAATTTAAAAATCATGCCATGGCGGAGTTTTGCACTTCAAAAGGTATTCTTCACGAATTTAGTGCAGCTTATACTCCTCAACAAAATGGCGTCGCTGAACGTAAGAACCGCACATTGATCGAGACTGCTAGGACTATGTTGGTAGAGTCACAGTTGCCGATTCCATTCTGGACTGAAGCTGTGTCCTCTGCATGTTATACGTTGAATCGAGTCCTCACAGTCAAAAGGCACAACAAGACCTGCTTTGAGCTTATTAACAAACGGAAACCAGACTTGTCTTATCTTGAACCGTTTGGAGCTCCTTGCACAATTATCGATCCTAATGGAAAGTTTGGGGCAAGAGCAATTGAGGGATACTTTCTTGGGTATTCCACCCCGAACTTAAGAGTCTGGAATCTAGAGACTAAAAGGGTCGAGGAATGGTCTGAAGTCAGAGTACAAAGGCACACTTTACCAGTTAGAAATCCTGGTCAGCCTTGGATGTTTGAGTACGATGACTTTTTCAATTCGATCAATGTTGAAGCAGTTGAAGAAAATGCTGCGGCAAGGATGTTTTTCGAGAGTGACAATGCAACAGATTCACCTTTGGTTCGTCCCATTATCGTCAATCAAGAACCATCTTCAGTGAACAATAATGCTCTCGACAATGAGGATTTTCACGATGCTACCGAATTGAACGAATCTTCAGAGGATGATGATTTCCTAGATGCAGATCAAGAAGTTCCAATAACAGCAGTTCATGGTACTTCAGAGGGTACTCCTCCAGTGGGCGTCCCTGGAACAGCTGAAGCTACTGCATCATCCTCTTCGGCAATTCCGGGCATTGAATTAATTGTTGATCTTAATCTCAACAATCTGGGTACAAATATTCCAGTTCAAGATAATCCAGAAACAAGGATTCACAATACCCATCCTCAACAAAACATCATCGGAAATGTACAAAGTGGCGTTCAAACGAGAAACATGTTGCGAAACAACAACAATGCAGGCTTGTATGCAACTATCCGAGAATCTGGTCAACAAAATGATTGGTCTTTCGCGTGTTATGTCGCACAGGAAGAGCCAAGAACTTGGAAAGATGCATTGAAAGATAGCTCTTGGGTTGAAGCAATGCAGGAAGAACTGCAACAATTCCAAAAGCTTGGTGTCTGGAAACTGGTAGAGAAACCTGCTGGTTACAAGAAGATTGGTACCGGTTGGGTGTTTAAATGCAAAAAGGATGACCGTGGGATCGTTATCCGGAACAAAGCAAGGCTAGTCGTTCAAAGTTTTCGTCAGATAGAAGGGATCGACTACAACGAAGTGTATGCACCTGTTGCACGTCTAGAAGCAATTCGGATTTTTCTGGCTTATGCCTCATTCAAAGGTTTCAAGGTATACCAGATGGACGTGAAAAGTGCATTCTTACATGGTGTGGTGGAAGAAGAGGTGTACGTCGAACAGCCTCCAGGTTTTGAAGATCCTGTCCATCCCGATCGGGTTTGGTTGCTCAACAAAGCTCTATATGGTCTACATCAAGCACCGCGAGCTTGGTACGCAACCTTATCTAATTATCTGCTGGAGAACGGTTTTCGCAGAGGTCTTATCGATTGTACTCTTTTCATCAAAGAACAAGATGGAGATCTTCTACTGGTACAGGTATACGTTGATGATATTATTTTTGGTTCTACTAATGATGTTTTGTGTAGGGATTTCGAGCGTGTTATGCAGGATAAATTCGAGATGAGTGCTATGGGGGAAATGACTTTCTTTTTGGGCCTACAAGTACAACAAACCGAGTCTGGGATATTCATCCATCAGACTAAATATGTTGGTGACATCTTGAGCCGGTTCCAGATGTCTGATGCAACGCCCATCGGTACCCCATTGCCGCAAAATCACGGAATTACTCCAGACTTGAAGGGTCAAGATGTTAGCCCCTCACACTACCGCGCGATGATCGGATCTCTTATGTACCTCATAGCATCAAGACCAGATATAATGTACCCAACGTGCCTGCTTGCCAGATATCAAGTGAACCCGAAGGCCTCACATCTTGCTGCTGTAAAAAGGATTTTTCGTTATTTGAAGGGTTACCCTGACACCGGTCTATGGTACCCTAGGGATAATAACTTTGACTTGATCGCTTTCAGTGATTCTGATTTTGGCGGATGCAAAATCGACGGCAAATCCACAACGGCTGGATGTCAGTTTTTGGGAAATCGCCTAGTCACATGGCAGTGCAAGAAGCAGACGTGCGTCGCTACATCAACATGCGAAGCTGAATACATTGCTGCCTCAAGTTGTTGCTCCCAAGTCCTGTGGATACAACAGCAAATGCGTGACTACGGTTTTGAATTCCTAATTACTCCTATTTACGTTGATAATTCTGCTGCATTACAGATCACTAAAAATCCTGTGCAGCATTCAAAGACTAAGCACATCGACATTAAGTATCACTTCATACGTGATTGCTTTGAGAAAAGGCTAATCGATGTTGCTTACGTCCACACCGATGACCAACGTGCCGACCTTTTTACCAAAGCTTTTGACAAATCCAGATTTGACTATTTATTATTGGTAAACGGCATTAAGGTCAAGCAAGAGTAAACCAACATCGGAAAATCATTTTTGTAAATACCTTTGTGTTTTAAATTTATCTTAGTTTGTTGATTTTAGGGGGAGTAAATCCAAAAATTTGAAAATCCAAAAACATTGAAAAATTTCAAAAACACAAAAACAATAGAAAAGCAAAAATGAGTTTCCTGGCGAGCAAAAGAGAAAATGATAGTACATCAGTGGTCTGTCTAAACCTCTTTAAACCTTAAATGAAAAATGATAAGCAGCTCTATATAAGATGTATCGGTAGGCTCACAATCATTTTAAAGTGTGCAGGGTGATATAAACTTAAATCGACTGAAGACTGGGTGGGAACCATTCATTGGCATATGGTCTTAGTACCGAAATTTCGTTTGAGAGATTGCCGAGGTTCTGAGATATTCGGTCTTTATACTGCTTATCATCTGGGTATCATGGTTGTTTCTTTTTCCGAAAAATAACGGGGACGCAAGTCTAGATCTTCCATGATACCATACATACGTGTACATATTGCATTCGACCTCAATAAGTGATCAACAATCACATGTCCCTCAAAATAAGTGATAAAATATCACATTTATCCGGGAGTCAAGTTCGTCTCTCTGCTGTACGAAAGTACTGACCTGTTCACGGACTTGCTCCTGTGCCCTCATGCATATGAAAATCAAGTTCCTCATCAATAAGTGATTATATCACATAGGGCTTGTTTTCATTCAAAATAAGTGAGAATCTCACATCATATACGGTCAAACAGATGATAATCGGTATACTCACCGGTAAGATGAACACTCGTGCATACCTTGATACGGGAATGTGTCGTGATGTGGATGAACACCGGTCGGTAAGTATAAATCATACCTTAACGTATCCCCTCGCCATGATTACAAGTGATAAGTTGAGCTTAAGTGGACAACAATACCGATAATTGTTATAGGATGCTTATCTTAATGTTAACTAATAGAACAAAGAGAGCGTTTTGGCATGACCGTACACTGATATGATTCTCTTACCCTCGAAACTCACAAAAAGATTGTCTGTAAATATTTATTTAATGCTTTCAGTTTCTGCATCTCTGTATATATTTATTTACTGCTTTCAGTCTTTAAATTTGAAATATTCAAAAATACCAAAAAGATTTTAGGTGTGTTTTAACATAAACTTGACAAAAGCCAAAAAGATTTTATTTCTATTTTATTTTCGATCGTACGATGTTGGAGCTCGAGTCTTCGTTACCTGAAACCTGAACGAAAACCGAAACGACTAAATCTTCATAAACGGTCGAAATTTGCAAGTTTTGAAAGTTAAAAACCTAAAATTGATAAATTTATTAAACTTTCAAACTGTCGGACGGTGTTTATTTAAACAATGGTCACATGTGTGTCGCTTTCTTATGATATTCCAGGCAGTTGTTCTCATTACGCGTTTAGATTTCTTGCATGTGCAGATTCTAAAGGCAAGGAGAACATGGTCGATGACAAGCTTCGGAATGAAGACACGACGTGAAGGCACTCAAATGATGAAGATGATCGAGTTGCCGCTGACCATCATCAATACCACAAGGATCTCACTTCATAAAGAACAAGTATTTCACGAGCATAACTCAAGGGGGAGCTTATGTTAAGGGGAAGTTTGTCAACACACTTCCTACATGTAAATGGGAGTTTGTCGATACACTCTTTGCCTTCAAGACGTGAAGACTTTGAAGATCCTCCGACATAGAAGATATGAGAAGATAATCTCGCGAGTAGCGTCCAAGGGGGAGTTTGTTGATACATATTTATGGACGCGACTCGACTCGTCTTGATTCGAGATTGTGGACGCGACTTTGCTCGGCTTATTTTGTGACGACTTTCCTCCGTTGTTTACAAGAATTCAAGCCGACACAAGAGACAAGACAAGGACTGGACTCAACATCACAGTCCTTGGGCTAAGACAAGTTGACGAAACAAGACTTGGGCTTATCTGCTTTGGGCCGAAGCCCATCATTGGCGAAACAGCCCAGAAGTCGACGAAACAGGTGTGTTTCGTCGACCATGATGCTGATTCGTCGCCTGTTTTCTGTTTCGTCGAGTATGTATGTGTCTGTAGTATAAATAGAGTTCTGTTGTTCTGTTTCGGCAGACACTTGAACAGAAGAACAAGAGAGAACCCACAGAGCACACACACACGAGAGAGAGAGTTTACAAAGCACATTTGTAAACGTTGGATTGTAACTGAACCCTTTCATTCGTATTAATACAGTGGTGTTAAACGGTGATATTTGCGTGTCGTGATATTACGTGTTCTATCTCGGTTTGCTATTCCGGTTGGATTCCGCACAACCGGAGTGGTTCGTATACAAGGATTAGGCGACTAGATCCTCCCCTAGCCGGACCTACAATACATAGTATTGCACTTTTGTTATTTATGTATGATCTTAATATTTGTGTTTATTGATTGTTTTGGATTTTACAGTAGGACTTTGCCCAATATACTTAACTGCCAAATTGTATATCATTAATTGAAACGTGGAATAGTAGATATTGATCGAAATGAACTTATGAGCATTAACTTATGTTAATTAGGGTTTAAAGTACATCTTAAAAAGATATTATTTACTTGAATCTTGTGATTGTGGAGATGCTATGGCTGTTATCTTTTTAATGAAATCAGAATATCCGAAGAAAACACATGTATTGAAAATTTTATCCTATATATGTGCAGCTGGGTGTTTCATGCTTAAAGAGACTAATCAAGCATATAAATCTAGAGACGTGTGTAGTGTTCTTCAGTTTATCAAAGTAAAAGAGATTTATCAAAAGTAGAAGATTAAGAAGCTGGGAGCCTGGAACCGTATGATTTGGATGATAGTGATGGCAACTACAGGTTTCTCATTCTAATGGAAAGTGAGAGTAACCAATATCATATTATGAGCCATTTGATCTGTAGGTCCGGCTAGCGGAGGATCTAGTCGCCTAATCCTTGTATACGAACAAACCCGGTTGTGCAGAATCCAACCGGGAATGCAAACCGAGATAGAGAACACAAAATAACACAGATTCACAGTTTAAGATATTCAAATATATTCAGACCAGAGAGTTTGTTTACAACAAGATAATACATAAACCTCTCACAAACTCACTGTGCTCTCGTATGTCTATCTATGTGTTCTTCAGTTCTGTGCTCTGTGTGTCTATCTTTCTGTCTGCAGTTCTGCTGCTTATATAGGCACATGGTCGATGAAATATAAGCAGGTCGACGAAAGATATGCAGCCGACGAAACACTACGACGAAACATCATCAGCCGACGAAAGTTCTTGACGAAATACCATAGCTGACGAAAACAGGTTTTTCGTCAGGATCAAGTACAGGACTTTCGTCACTATCATGCAGACCAGCAGGTCTTTCTTCAACAGCATGCAATGGTCAGTTTTTCGTCAGACATGTATGAGGGGCTGGGCAGTTTTTCGTCGCAGACCTTGTAGACTTGCAGAAACAATAAACAGCAGCAACAGGTAGATAGTTCAGCAGCAAGCATCAACATTCAGAACAAAAAGAGACATGTTCGATCCGAAACTCGACGGAGGATATCAAGTTTCGGTATTCATCTCGTAACGTTGTTGAACCGAGCGAGTCGCATCCACAAAGTGTATCAACATGATCCACCATAAATGAGGTAAAATCTCTTCTGTATTTGTACTATAAATGCTTATGTTATTCCCTTTATCTGCTTTCCATACTTACTAGAAGTTGGTTATTATGTGACACCTCGAGACTTAAGTTATAATAGTGCATCCCAAAGAGGCTTCTTTCGAAGACGCCTTAGAATTATTGGGTAAATTTTAGCAATAAATTATTAGAGACTCTAAGGAGAATTGCGTTTAGAAGTTAGCTAAATAAATTATCATTATTTGGCATAATTTGATCGATCCATTTTTGGCATATATATTTGACTTGTTTTCTATTTCGGGGGTATTTGACTCATCTGGGTCATTCAATTTTTGCACCCACTGACGAAAAATCCTGGATCTTACACTGACTTTCACCATGTCTAGCTACCTTGAAAATTCCTTGATCTCCGGTGACAAAAAATCCGGACATTACTTTAGAGCATCTTCATTGCCATCCCAAATTACTGTTCGGTTCTCGGTGGAAGAGAGATTGTGAGCCGTCCAGATTTTTTGACGAAAGTCTTTCATACACGTCTTTCATTTTTACTTTGGTTGTTATATTTCACTTGTATTGCTCTTCCCAGAAAGTCGTCACCACTCTGATACCAATTGTAAGGCTATTAGAGGGGATCAAACAAACACATGTTTTGTAAGTGATCGAATTAACACGAATGATTTGGATAAACAATATGCACACAGGCTTAATTGATATGCATTGAATCATTAACCTTGTTTAAAACAGATGACTCTAATTTGTAGGTTGTGAACCGGCTGTTTTTTTAACAGCAACAACAGTTATTTTAGTGAGCATTTAACTGACTTAACACACTGGTGCATGACCTATTTGTTGGGTTAATCGATTCGTTTTCACGTCATGTCAGCGGATCAGCCGGGTCAGGGGTAGCGGGTCAGGAGCTGTATTTAATCACATGTTATTTAGAGTTTGTGGAAGACTTGGTAGTACCGAGTTTATTGGGTTGTGAATCGTCTGACTTGTTTATCATGTCCTAGTTTTTGTTGATATCAAAACTTATTTAACACACAAAGATAATCACTCACTTTGATCAAACTCAAGGCTTTTTATTATGCAATTGTGAATGAAGAAAACAAGAACAGAGGCTGCAATATATATGCAGCATTACAACTGAATAAAACTGAAAACCTAAAAAAGTGGATCTCACAAACTTATTCAACAGAACACTAACGTAAACAAAAAGCTAGTAGATAAGCCTTGAACTTCGGATGACCAAACCAAACACCCACGTGCATGATAATTTTGGGGTTTGAATCATATTTCAACACCCCCCTTGATTCAAACTTCTGCACTCCCAACCGATGACGAAGAAAAACGAACTTTTCCTTTGGCAAAGCCTTGGTTAAACAATCAGCAACTTGATCTCTTGAACTGCAAAACTGTAGGACCACCTTCTCTTGTCTGACCATGTCTCTAATGAAATGATACTTCAACTCTATATGCTTAGCTCGGCCATGTAGCACAGGATTTCTTGATAAGTTGATTGCGGACTGACTATCACACCAAATTACCGTAGCATGGCTTTGAACGTGCCCCAAATCTTCTAAAATCCTTCTGATCCAGATACCTTGACAAGTTGCACTAGTGGCTGAGATATACTCAGCTTCAGTGCTAGAGAGGGCCACTGTATTTTGTTTCTTTGAACTCCAAGAAACTGCACCACTACCAACAGCAAACACATAGGCACCAACACTCTTTCTATCATCAACACAAGCTGCCCAATCACTGTCTGAATATCCAATAAGCTTGAGTTTATCATTCTTTTTATACCAAATACCATACTCGGATGTAGAAGCAACATATCTTAGAATTTTCTTGGCTACACCAGCATGGATTTTGGATGGAGACTGCATGAATCTGGATAAAACTCCAACTGCAAAAGCTAGCTCTGGCCGTGTGTGTGTAAGATAGATTAAACCACCAACTAAGCTTCGATACTTCGTTTCATCAACCTTGGCTTCACCATCATCTGCCTGATACTTGTCATAAGAACTCATAGGAATATCTTCACCATTGCATTCTTTCATACCAAACTTGTTTAATAGACTTTGAGCATATTTCTCTTGTGAAATAAAAACCCCATCCTGAGTCTGGTTCACTTCTAATCCAAGAAAGTAGCGCAGCTGCCCCAAATCGGTCATCTCAAACATCCGCTTAATCCCAGCTTTACACTCTTCTATCAGAACTTCACTAGAACTTGTACAAATGATGTCGTCCACATATAAACACACATAGATGACATCAGTTGAACAATTCTTCACATAAAGAGTTGGCTCATTCAAGCTCTTAACGTATCCATTATCACCACTGAAATACCCATCAATTTTAGAATACCATGACTTGGGTGCTTGGTTCAATCCGTAAAGGGATTTGTGCAGTTTATAAACTTTGTCTTGCTGCCCTTTCACCTCAAAACCTTCTGGCTATTCAACATAAATTTCTTCATCAAGATCACCATTCAAAAAAGCTGACTTTACATCCAATTGGTGCAATAACCATCCTTTAAGGGCTGCAACTGCTATAACGATTCTAATGGTTTCAAATCTAGCCACCTGAGCAAAAGTTTCTTCATAATCTATCCCATATTTTTGAGAATAACCCTTAGCAACCAATCTGGCTTTGTGTTTGATTATCTTCCCCTCAGGACCCACTTTGGTCTTATACAACCACTTCAATCCCACAACATTTCTTTCATTTGGCAGATCCACCAACATCCACATCTGGTTTTTAGTGATAGCATCCATTTCAGCTTGCATGGCCTCCTGCCATTCTTTCTTTTTAGCGACTTTTGAATAATTCATAGGATCAGCTATATTAAGAGCAAATTGACAATTCAAATAATCTGATGAAGCCTCATTAACTTCTTGAGTAGTAGCATAAAGATCAGCCATGGTTCTAACTCTCAGGGGAGCTGAAGAGCTGGAACCTGAACTCTCGGCTGTGTGCGATTGCTGAGTACTGCCTTGAGGAGTTGTAACACCAGATGCTGCTGCTCCTTCCAAATAAGATGGTTCAGTATCATTGGTGCTATCAACTGTTGCCCTTTCAGCATACTCTTCAGGGAAAGGATCCGAATACATTCTTCAATACAATTGTTTTTCTGACTTGTGCAATTCCTGCTAGTCCCATGAGTTGTCTTCCAAAATTGTAGTGTCATTGAAACTCCTGGTTTCGATCTTCTTTGTAACAGGATTATAAAGCCTATATCCTATTCCATTGGATGAATACCCAATGAAGATCATTTTGTTTGATCTATCATCAAGCTTCCTCCTCCCCTGAACATACTTATGACCATATGCAACACACCCAAAAATCTTCATATTAGAAACATCTGGTTTAACATCAAACCATACCTGATGAGGAGTCTTATCTTGCACAGCTGAGGTTGGAGCTCTGTTAATGGCGTACACTGCTGTGGCAACACCTTCTGCCCATAAGTGATTTGGCAAGTTTCTCTCCTTTAACATGCTTCTAGCCATGCCCATTATAGTTCTATTTTTCCTTTCCATAACACCATTGTGTTGTGGTGTGTGAGGTTCACTCAGTTCCCTTCTAATACCATTCACTTCACAGAAGGAATTAAATTCATTGCTGCAAAATTCTCCATCTCTATCCGTTCTCAAAACCTTCAGACTACATTCACTTTGCTTTTCAACCAGGGCTTTAAAAACTTTAAATCTTTCAAATGCATCAGATTTTTTTGACAAAAAATATACCCAACACATCCTAGACACATCATCTATCAGGAGAAAGTAATAAAGGTTGTGACCAAGACTGGGTACCTGCATCGGACCACATAGATCAACATGCACAAGTTCCAATTTCTTTGTAGCTCTCCAGGAAGAGGATTTGAAGGGTAGCCGGATCTGCTTGCCTAGAATACACCCTTCACATACACTTGTGCCTTTAATCTGGGGTAAACCACAAACCATAGCTTTCTCATGCAACAACTTTAAACTATCCCAGTTTAAGTGCCCATATCTTTTATGCCATACTTGAAGCAACGAAGGCTTCTTGGGAGTTCTGGTTTCTGCCTTTGAAGCATCCACCACAAACATGTTATTTGTAGCAACAGGAATTTTCATCAATTCAGTTCCTTGATTCTTAATGATGCAGTCACGGCCTTCAAACAACAAAGAATAACCTTTCTTCATGAGCTGACCCACACTCAACAGATTATACTCCAAAGTTGGAGCATAATATACATCGCTAAGCAATTTATATGATTTTGGGCCAGTATAAATTCGAACAACACCTTTTCCTTCAACTACAAGTATCTTTTTATTTCCCAATTGAACATATATCTTGAAGGTTTCATCAAGTTCAACAAAACTAATCTTGGATCCTGTCATATGGTTTAAACATCCTGAATTAAGAAACCACAGATTGTTGGCTTCTTGTTCATGTATAACCGCCATAAATAAGTACTGGTCCTCACTATTGTTATTGTTTTCTTTTGGTTCCACTGATTCAGCAGCTATATTGACCTGAGCATCTTCATTATACCAGCAATCCTTGGATAAATGGCCATATTTTTTGCAAGTATAACATTGCGGTACCTTACTTCTATCAAATGATCTTCCTCTACCCCGGCCTCTGTAACCTCCACGTCCTCTGCCACGTGCATTTGATGACCGGTTTCCTTCTTGCATAACCTGCAGGGCATGTTCTTCAAACTTCTCCATTTTCTCATGAGATCTATTGTTTATTCTTTCTTCTTGTGATTGCAAGGAACCCATCAGCCTCACGGGAGTGAGTTTAGACAGATCAAAGGATACTTCAATAGATGGAACAATGTGATCAAACTTCGGAGATAAACTTCAAAGTATTTTCTCAACGATGGTTTGATCAGAAACGATCTCCCCATAAGCTCTCTTCTGACTCACATTCCCCATAACTCTAAAGAAGTATTCTCCAACTGTTTCATTGTCTTTCATAGAGAGATTCTCAAACTCTCTTCTCAATCCTTGCAATTTTATCGCTTTCACTTGGGTATCTCCTTGATACTCCATCTTCAGAATATCCCAACTTTCTTTAGATGATTCAGCAGCAGCAATTCGAGAAAATAAATGGTCATGAACAGCCTGTTGAATAATGGCCATAGCATGAGCATCTCTTTTCTTGGTAGCCTTTAGTTTGTTTGCATCGGATTCTTGATTATTGACACCTTGCTCCACCAGAACCCAGAGATCTCTTGACTTTAAAATGGTTTTCATTCGTATGCTCCAATGTTCATACCCTTCTCCCTTAAAGACAGGAATCGGAGTAGGAGCAGTGGGCAAATTACATGTTTGATCGGCCATTGAATGAGAGAAGAATAGGAATGGAGAACTAGATCACACTCAAGCTCTGATACCACTATTGATATCAAAACTTATTTAACACACAAAGATAATCGCTCACTTTGATCAAACTCAAGGCTTTTTATTATGCAATTGTGAATGAAGAAAACAAGAACAGAGGCTGCAATATATATGCAGCATTACAACCGAATAATACTAATACTGAAAACCTAAAAAAATGGATCTCGCTCATTTGAGGCGTGCCATTGCTGAAGACCCTAATCTTTTTACCTCTGTTTGTGAAGCCCTTAGGTTGTCTAAACAATGGTTGTGTTGGAAGTGCATGTGCCTTCATTCTTTCCGACGAGGGTGTCACCATGAAGATCGGGCTGTTCAGTTTGTGCCAACGGGAGTGGGTGAAATGGGTTTTATTGTGGGAATCCCTAGACCGTGTATCACATCGGAGGTTTCCCCATTTGGAGAGGTTTGTGTTGATGTTGCTCTACTTGACCGAGTTTTCTCTCTTTCTATTAAAAATGTTAAGATCATCCCCATTAGTTGCCGCATGGCGTTTGCCCAAGCCTTAACCACAGCTTTGGACAATGTGGTGGCTATTGTTGGTACACTTTATGTGGACGCGACTCGACTCGGTTCGATTCGGTTCGGGTCGACTCGGTTAGGTCCGGCTCAAGCCCGACGTCACGACATTCCTCCGTCGTGCGCCCCAGAGTTCGACACGCGAAGCACGGAGCGCCGCAAACCAAGTCCCGTTTACACATCATCATGACATCATCATGATGATGTCATAACCTTTGACTAAATGAAAGTTGGCAACGAAACATGTATCTGGGCCAATCAACATTCATCATGGGCTGAAATATTAGTTTGGGCTTTGACTAATATTTGGGCCAGATTACAATCGACGAAACATATTTAGATTAGAATGAATATGACGAAACACTTTTTGTTTCGTCACTTTTAATGTTTCGTCGTGGCCTCTTTGCGTTTCGTCATGGTCTGTGTCTGTGTCTTGTATAAATACCCCTCATAGTTTCTGTATGAAACTGATGAGTATGAGAGAGCTGTGAGACTTAGTGAGAGTCTGTAAACATTGTTTGTATATGTTTGGGTTGTACTCATCCCTAATCAATAGATATTGAATCTTTGGTTACGCGTGTGTTTTACACTGTGTTTGGTTTGCACCGTCACGGGGATTCCGCACCCGTTATCGTGTTTGTGATAAACAAGGATATGTTTTTGTATCGGATCCACCGAGAAAAACGGGACCTACAATTGGTATCAGAGCATTGGCTCTAATCCTTGTTTAAAACCAAACATATTTGGGTTTTTATCAAGTGTTGAAACTGTTTGTTTAAGATTTTCTGAAAATTATTATCTTGAAGTTCATATTTTTCTTGAAAAGAAATCTTAAATCAGTGTTTATCCTGTTGTTTTGCTAAAAGTTTGTTCAATAACCTTGTTTGTTTGAATGTTTACATGTTACTAGTGGGTTTTGGTTGAAAGTTTATGCAAAAATTTGTGTTCGGAAAATTTATCCGTTGATATTTTGGACGAAAAACTCATAGTTCATCAGGGTCTTCATATTGTTCTTCATATTTTCTGGATTTCAATTGTGTTTGATGAATTATTAAATAGATTATAATATTGTTTGTTTGACAATTGTGTACTTGTAATGATGTTTTGTTGAAAAAGGAACAAGAACTGTGTCTTTGAAAAGAAGGAAAGTTGTGTGAAGTTTGAAAATTGTGTCAACTTTGTCAGAATAGGAGAAGGCTAGTTTGAAAAATTTAACCAATCTCACCAACTTGTCAGAAGAGGATAAGGGTCCTTCCTGTTTCGTCGATCAGATTATCAATTTATTCAATCAGTTTCGTCGCAAGTCAAGTGTTTCGTCGTACATCAAACTTGTCTGTTTCATCGCACATCAAGCTTATCAGTTTCGTCGCAATATAGATAAACCAATATGTTTCGTCGAACTCAATTTAACCAATCTGTTTCATCGAACTCAATTTAACCAATCAGTTTCGTCGTTTATCAACATAGAACTGTTTCGTCGATCAGAAGTGTTTCGTCGACATACATCATCATTTGAGTTTCGTCGCACTTCAACTTTTCAGTGTCGTCGATAGCTCAAACAAGTTTCATCGATATCAACATCAAACTGTTTCGTCGATCAACACACATATCTGTTTCGTCGACCAGAGATAAGAATCCATTTTCGTCGAGTGTGTTATAAATTTTAAACAGAAGGTTTGCAAAAGTGGGTTAACACTGTGTTTTCAAGTATTTGACCAGGTTTTCACTTACATATACCAATCATGAGTTGTATGAGCCCGTGGGATTAGAGTACGGACCCACGACCAGCTCAAAATCAGACTTCGATGTCCGAATATTTAGCGAATTCCATACCTCGACCCCCTCCACATCAGACTTCGATGGCCGAATATTTAGCGAATTCCATACCTCGACCCCCTCCACATCAAACTTCGATGGCCGCATATTTAATGAATTCCATTCCTCAACCTCAACCTCAAGTTTCCACAACACAACCTCAATTCAAGTGTCAATTGTGGTCCGGCCATACAGTTGGGAAACAGTGATCAAACAAGAACTGCGTTTTATGCTGAAATTGTCAAGAATGTCAATGATGGTGAATCTTCAGGAAGTGATTACAGTTCAGAATCGGACGTCATGGAGGGAATGGATTCTGAAGCTGATAATTTGTCGAATGATGCTAACGAGAAATCTGACTTGATCAAGAAAGCTGATGCTACATCAGAAATGGAGAAGATTCGCAATGAAGATGGATCTTTCTCTTCTCAGACGGCTTTTATGGCTAATGTCACAGCTTCTACAAGTCAGGTAAAATCTGAAACTCTTAGTATATGTAGTGATTGTGCTGATATGAAACATAAATGTGCTGAATTGAAACATGAATCTGAAACGGTTCATAGTCACAATCAGAGTTTGGTTAATGAACTGTCAAAGTGCAAAGAGGCAAATATGGCTTTAGTTAGAAACGAAAAGGATTTTAAATCTGTAATTGAAACCTTAAAGAAAAGTGTTTCCGAAGTGACCAAAACTGCTTATCATAAACAAGTTAGTATTAACGATTACATTAACATCGTTGAGGAAACCAAAAAGGAACTAGCCATTGCCAAATGCGAGCATGAAGCGATCAAGCTCAAATTGGAGAGTTACTCAAACTCCCGATATGTGCTTGATCACATCATTAACGTTCAACAACTAAAGGGTAATGTTAAAGGCGTTGGGTATAAGTCGTGTCCACCTCCTTTGAGACACAACTATACCAGAATGCCCGATGAAGAGGATATGCCTCGGTTCGAACCAAGTGTGCCTCTCGATTATGAGGAAGTTACTACAGGATTAGGGTTCAAACCGGACAGTTCCTCAGAGGGCTCATCTGGAACCAGATGTGAGTGATGAGGATAAATCTCTTAAAAAGAACAAAGGAGTAGAAGTCCCTATTGAGAATCATATTCTGTGTGATCCTCCTACTCCTCCTGTGCAGTCTGCTGCTAGACAAGAGATAGATCCTATCATTGAGACAATGTCTACTGTTAAAAGTGATAACGTGTTGTACACTTTAGTCGGTGATGAAAAAATTTATTCAAACACAGCTTTTCCAATTAAAAATGTCAATCAATCTTTGATTGATAAAGTGTTTGAAGATACTACCAGTAAGTTTTTGGAAAAGGGGATCCTGAGAGTTTCAGTAACTCAGTGTGATCCGATTCCAAAAGCTGAAGTTAGAAGAAAATTTGGAAATAAAAAATCACCAACGAAGCAACAACCTATCGCTTTTAAGGGTAAACAACAACAACAACGAGCTCAAAAGTCTAAAGGATCACAACCGAAGGTTGAGACCAAAGGAGCTCATTTCAAGAAGAAAAACAATGATGTTAAATTTGTAGCATCCAAGGGTACTGACAAAGTGGAGACTTTTGAAAATAAGTTAAATACCGATTTTGTTCAAAAAGTCAACATTTTGAAACGTAATAGTGATAACAATTACACCCAACACACAAACGGGTGTGATGAAGGAACAAGTACCTCTGGGTCTACAGGTTCAACACGTGAAAGTCGAAACGGTTCTCCTAAGTTTGTTGAAAGGAGAACTTGTTTCAAATGTGGGAAGTTTGGGTACCTCATTAAAGACTGCACAAACTCGCCCAAACCATTTTTTTTTGAAAGAGCCCCCTCTGAACAAGGTCACTCACAACGTCGTCCTGTTTCTCCAAAACATGATAAACGCACTGTTAAAGAACAGGAAACGAAACAACGACGTCAAAGTGTAAAGAAAATTGAAAAGGCATTAAAACCGGATGTAAAATCTGTTAAAAGGGAACCAAGTTCATCACAACCGTTAAAACCAAAAATTGTAAATGATATACAATTCGGTAAACGGAAACAGGCTTGGAAACCGAAAACAGGTGAGGATTCAGGAGGAGGCTTGCAATTTAAGGACCTTCAAGAAATTGAAATTACATTTCTTGATTCTCAGGGGCAACCCAAGTCTATGAAGGCTTGGGTCCCCCTCTTCAACTAATCTTTGAGTGAGTGTGCAGGATGTTCCAGGAGGAACTATCGATAGTCATCGGATTGTTGATAGTGGAGTGTCCATGTACAAGATCGGCGACAAAGAAATTGTTGCCTTTGATGGAGAGAAAAATAAAAGAAGACAGAATTGTCTGTCGAAAGAAATTCAAAACCTTCGACAAAATAAAAATCATTCAAAAGTTTGATTGTTCAAGGCTTTAATCGGGTCCCCAGGATAGATTCAAACAAAATATACGCACCTGCAGCACGTCTGATGTTCAAAATCAACAAGATGAACGTGCAGTGTACATTTCTTCACGGTGTGATTGAAGAAAATGTGTTTGTTGAACAAACCAACCGGGTGTGCGGATGTCTTGGCGTGGATTGAACAACCGCACACTACTTCTCAAGAGAAAGATAAAGACCTTCGCTGGTGAAATGTGGAAGACCAGCCGGAACCAAAGGTTTATGATCTTGTTGTTGTCAAGAGATTTCCTAGTAGCTACAAAAATCGACCTTGAAATCCACAGCGGGTGGATATCCAGTTTGGGAGAGCACTCAGATTCCTTGCAATGCACGAAGCAGTTGCAGGATACGGTTTTAAATTTCTAATCTCTCCTATACTTGTCGATATTTAAGCTGCTTTACGAATTGTTATCCTCTCGTAAAACACTCTTTGACCTGACACGTTGAACTCGAATATCACCTCACACGTGATTGTTTCAATATGAAACTCGTCAATGTTGTCATGGTCCGCACAGCTTACCGACATGCCAACTCATTTTTCCAAAATTCGATAAATCATTTCTTATTAAAATTAATTTTGGTAAACGGCATTGAGGTAAAACATGAGTTAACCAACATCGGGAAATCGTTTTTGTAAATATCCTTTGTGTTTTTAAAATTTATCTTAGTTTGTTGATTTTAGGGGGAGTAAATCCAAATTTGAAAATTCAAAAACATCGAAAAATTTCAAAGCACAAAAACATTGGAAAAACAAAAAAATGAGTTTCCTGGCGAGCAAAGGAGAAAATGATAGTACATCAGTGGTCTGTCTAAACCTCTTTAAACTGAAATGCAAAATGAAAAATGTTAAGCAACTCTATATAAGATGTATCAGTAGGCTCACAATCATTTTAAAGTGTGCAGGGTGATATAAATCTTAAATCGACTGAAGACCAGGTGGGAACAACACATTGGCATATGGTCTTAGTACCGAAATTTCGTTTGAGAGATTGCCGAGGTTCTGAGATATTCGGTCTTTATGCTGCTTATCATCTGGGTATCATGGTTGTATCTTTTACCGAAAAATAACGGAGACGAAGTCTAGATCTTCCATGATACTATACATACGTGTACATATTGCATTCGACCGCAATAAGTGATCAACAATCACATTTCCAAACAAAATAAGTGATAATATATCACAGATTCTATCCGGGAGTAAAGTTCGTCTCTCTGCTGTACGAAAGTACTGACCTGTTCACGGACTTGCTCCTGTGCCCTTCATGCATCTGAAAATCAAGTTCCTCATCAATAAGTGATTCTATCACATAGGGCTTGTTTTCAATCAAAATAAGTGAGTTTCTCACATTCTTTTATACGGTCAAACGGATGATAAACGGTATACTCACCGGTAAGATGAACTCTCGTGCATACCTTGATACGGGAATGTGTCGTGTGTGGGTGAACACCGGTCGGTAAGTATAAATCATACCTTAAGGTATCCCCTCGCCATGATTACATCTGATAAGTTGAGCTTATGTGGACAACAATACCTATAATTGTTATAGGATGCTTATCTAAATGTTAACTAATTGAACAAAAAGAGTTGTTTTGGCGTGACCGTACACTGATATGATTCTCTTACCCTCGAAACTCGCAAACAGAATGTTTGTAAATATTTTTTACTGCTTTCGTTTCTGCATCTTTGTATATATTTATTTATTACTTTCCGTCTTTACATTTGAAAAATTCAAAATTTCAAAAAGATTTTAGGTGTGTTTTAATCTAAGCTTTATAAAATCCAAAAAGATTTTGTTTCTAGTTTATTTTTGATTGACTGAAGTTGGAACTCGAGTCTATCCTACCCAAAATCCTGATCGTAAGCCGGAAAACAATTGCACCTTCATAAACAGTCGAAGTTAACAAGTTTTGAAAGTTAAAGAATTAAAATTGATCAATTTTTAAACTTTCAAACTGTTGTCGGTCGGTGTTTGATTGAGATTTGATCTCATATGTGTCGTTTGTTTAATTTGTCTATATTCCAAGAGGTTGTTCTCATTACGTGTTTAGCTTTCTTGTATGTGCAGATGCGACATCAGAATCAGCTAAAGGCGAAGAGAACATGTCAGATGACAAGCCGTAAAGTGAAGACACGAAGTGAAGGCTCTCAAAAGATAAAAATGATGGAGTTGCCGCTGACCCTTCATCAACACCACAAGGATCTGAAGAATTGACAAATCAAAAGATTCACGAGCATCATTCAAGGGGGAGTTTGTTGATACACTCCTTGATTGTGTCACGTGAAGATTTTGAAGATCCTCCGACACAAAAGACACGGAAGACGAACCATCACGAGTAGCGTCCAAGGGGGAGTTTGTTGGTACACTTTATGTGGACGCGACTTGAATCGGTTCGATTCGGTTCGGGTCGACTCGGTTAGGTCCGGCTCAAGCCCGACGTCACGACATTCCTTCGTCGTGCGCCCCAGAGTTCGACACGCGAAGCACGGAGCGCCGCAAACCAAGTCCCGTTTACACATCATCATGACATCATGACATCATGATGATGATGTCATGATGATGTCATAACCTTTGACTAAATGATAGTTGGCAACGAAACATGTATCTGGGCCAATCAACATTCATCATGGCTGAAATATTAGTTTGGGCTTTGACTAATATTTGGGCCAGATTACAATCAACGAAACAGATTTAGATTAGAATGAATATGACGAAACACTTTTTGTTTCGTCACTTTTAATGTTTCGTCGTGGCCTCTTTGCGTTTCGTCATGGTCTGTGTCTGTGTCTTGTATAAATACCCCTCATAGTTTCTGTGTGAAACTGATGAGTATGAGAGAGCTGTAAGACTTAGTGAGAGTCTGTAAACATTGTTTGTATATGTTTGGGTTGTACTCATCCCTAATCAATAGATATTGAACCTTTGGTTACGCGTGTGTTTTACACTGTGTTTGGTTTGCACCGTCACGGGGATTCCGCACCCGTTATCGTGTTTGTGATAAACAAGGATAGGTTTTCGTATCGGATCCACCGAGAAAAACGGGACCTACAGCTATGCCTGATTCGGTTGATGCATGGATTCGACTTCTACTATTACCTCGGTGTACCTTGCGTGTATTTACGTCGGTTAGTCGCCAGGATAAGACGTCGGGCAACAGGAAAAATGGTCAATGTCTCAGTATACAGCGGGCGTTGTCCCAATGGAGCGACCGTGAGGGGTTTGGCATTCTCATTCAGTCTTTGTTTGCTCATCCTGCGAAGGAGGGTCCGGAGGGTTTTAGGAAAATATATGGAAAAAAAAAGCGAGGATGTGAGTTCTAATGTCAAGCAGTGTTTACGTAAGGTTGCCGATGGTCATTTTACCGTTGCGGTTAAGGTCCTTTGTTCTTCTGGGGTCACGCCACATGATAAGAAAACTATGAAGGCTCTCGTGGATAAACACCCGTGCATGCCCCCTCCGACCATGCCTGCTTTCCTTCCGTCAGAACCTCACCTTGTAGCGGAGACCGACAGTCTGCTTGGGTGTATCAAATCCTTCCCTAAAGGGACGTTATGTGGGAGATATGGTTTGAGGGCTCAACACCTTTTGGACGCCTTGTGTGGTGAAGGGTCAGTGATTGCGGTTAGTCTACTCAAGGCGATTTCAGCCGTGGTTAACTTATTTTTGCGAGGGGGATGTCTGAGGAGTTTGGCGGAGTTTGTTGCATCTGCTCCTCTTACGCCCCTTCTCAAGCCCGATAATGGGATTAGACCTATTGCAGTGGGTTTGATCTGGAGGAGAGTGGTCTCCAAGGTAGCGATGAAGGGGGTGGGGAAGGATATGGCCAAATATCTTGGCGACTTTCAGTTTGGGGTTGGGGTTCCAAACGGGGCTGAGGCGGTTCTTCATAGTGCGAACAGGCTCTTAAATGCGCACCACCGAAACGGGTCGTTGGCTATGCTTACCGTCGATTTCTCGAATGCCTTTAACCTTGTGGATAGAACTGCTCTTTTAAATGAGGTAAGGAAAATGTGTCCATCCATCTCTTCTTGGTTTGATTTTTTATACGGGCAACCAGCTAAGCTTTATGTGGGGAATGATTATATTTGGTCTTCCACGGGGGTTCAGCAGGGGGATCCTTTAGGGCCACTTCTTTTTGCCCTTGTTTTACACCCTCTTGTTCTCCGAATCAGAGATCGTTGTAAGCTTCTTTTTCACGCGTGGTACCTGGATGATGGGACCATTATTGGAGATGCTACTCAGGTTGCCAAGGCTTTAGACATCATTAGAGTGGAGGGCCCCTCCTTAGGCCTCCTTCTCAACATTAAAAAAACTGAAGTTTTTTGGCCTACATGCGACGGGGTGAAGACTCGGGAGGGTTTATTTCCGCGGGAGATTGGTAGGCCGGTGCATGGTGTGAAACTCTTGGGTGGTGCTGTCAGTAGAGATGGGGATTTTATTAGTGGTTTGGCCCTCAAACTCCTCCTGCTTCGTTCGTGTATGGGGGTTGCTAAACTGCTGTTTGGGCCCAGGACGTGTCAACCTTCTTATGTTGGGGAAGCCATCTCTGTTTTTGACAAAGGGCTTCAGAATGCGATCGAGGACATTGTTGTTTGTGGGGGTGCCTTTTTGGGGGACCTACAATGGAGGTTAGCTTCCCTCCCGACACGTTTTGGGGGGCTTGGAATTTGCTCAGCTGAGGATGCCTCTTCCTACGCTTTTGTGGCTTCAAGGGCCCAATCTTGGGTTCTTCAAGACCACATCCTTCGTGAATGTGGGGGTGGGCTGTTGGACTCTGATTACAAGGGTGCGTTGGACAATCTGCAAAGTTCTCTTCCCGATCTTGATCTTGCCGATTTCTACATTAAAGACACCGCCCCCATTAAAGCCCAGAAAATACTGGCGAATTCCTTATATGGCGAAATCGTCAAGACAGTTGGAGAGAAGTTTGCTTTTTCCCCTCGTCAGCGAGCCGTGTTTGAGTGTTTACGAGCCCCCTATGCTCAGGATTTTCTGTCTGTTGTTCCCATCGAAGGTTTAGGGCAATGTATGTCGATTGTGGAATACCGGGCTATCCTCAAGTACCGGTTGATGATACCCCTTTTCCCGGTTGATGACTCGTGTCCTGTATGTCGGAAGTGTTGCTTGGATTCTTTTGGTGAGCATGCAGTCCATTGCAAGGAATTACCGGGCTTTAAATATCGACATGATTTAGTCCGAGATGTGCTATATGATGTCCTTAAGCGAGCAGGGATCTCGGCAAAAAAGGAAGCTCCGGTGAACTTCTTGACCAATCCGTTAGAAGGGAGATCTACCCTACGGCCCGCTGACATTCTTATTTTTGGATGGGAGGGAGGGAAACACGCGTGTGTCGATTTGACAGGTGTGTCCCCCCTCGTTGGACTAAGGGACCACGACTTTGTGGCAGGACAGGCGATAACCAAGGCAGAGGCGGGAAAAGTAGCTAAACACGAAAAAGCTTGCATCGAGAATCAGCACGTGTTCGTCCCGTTTGCCTTCGATACCTTTGGCGTTCTCGCCCCTGACGCGGTGCGGTTCCTAAAGCGGGTTCAACAGGTGGTAAGCAGTAACACCGCACATGTTAAGGGACAGAATTTTGTATTTAGCATGGTTGGGTTTACTATTTAGAAGGGGGTAGCGGCGTAGCTTGTTGCTCGCCTACCTACAATTAGTTTGTAATCGTATTGAGCTTGTTTCCAATGAAAATGTAGGATCGGTGTTAATGTAATTTAATAAATTAAATCGTATTTTATTTTAAAAAAAAAACAAACTTATTCAACAAAACACTAACGTGAACAAAACATCTGGTAGATAAGCCTTGAACTTCGGATGACCAAACCAAACACCCACGTGCATGATAATTTTGGGGTTTGAATCATATTTCAACAGTTTTTAGGTAGAATAGTTTTTTTTAATATTCTCACATATGTATGATGTATGGCAATTTATTGTTTTTTGCTTATTGAACTAGTTGATGCCCCGCCCGCGTTGCGGGGCGATGGCCGAATAATTCTCAATCAATCAAAGAAAACACTACTATAATTTTGCTAGGAAAAAAAATGTAAAACGATATTTTTTGGATCTGGGCAAAACTGTAATTTTTCAGGACTAATAAGCGGCTGTTAGGCAGCTCCTTGACACCGAAAAAAATTAAATCGAGTCAACCAATTAAATAATTGTTTTATACTTTTGCTAAAAAAACTATAACGATTGGGAAAACGTAATTTTTAACAGAGGGCGAAATCATAATTTTAATTTTGGGATAAATCGTAAATTAAATAGACCAACGGGGGAGTGCCAGGAAGCTGCCGGCACGACTGTAATTTTACGCTGGGGTAAAATTGAAGTTTCACCAGGAAAACAAAGAAAAACGATGGGGAAAATGTAAATTTAAGTTGAGGGCAAAATCATAACTTGTTTGTGAGAAAAAAAACTAATGGTAAAACTGTGAATTTATACGGGGCAAAATCGTAATTTTGAACCGAGGGAAAAATTGGAATTTTTAGCTGGGAGCAAAAGCGTTAATTTATTTTTAAGTGGAGGTAAAAACATAACTTTGAACTGATGGCAAAATCGTAATTATAAGGGAAAAAACAAATGGCAAAACTGTAAATTGAAACGGGTCAAAGTCGTAATTTTTAACCGGGGGCAAAATTGAAATTTTTAGTTGGGAGTGAAAGCGTAAATTTGTTTTTAAGCGGGGGCAAGAACATAATTTTAAACTAATGGCAAAATCGTAATTTTAAAGCGGGATAAAACCGTAAATTTGTTGGGCCAATAGGGGTTGCCTGGCACTATTTGTTTGCCGCCCATGTAGGCCAATAAAGGGGCACTACTATTCCCGTGTCGGCGCCGACACTTGGGAATGTAGTAGTTGAGAATGGGTCATGCTATTCACACACGGAGAAAATTATTTTCACACCCCAAAGCGCCGCGCTATGGCCAAAGCGGGGCGCTTTGGTGTAAAGTCAACCGACAAGAACTGAGCCTGTCAGCCTTTGTCTGTTGACTTTACATCAAAGCGCCGCGCTTTGGCCATAGAGCGGCGCTTTGGTTTTTTTTTTTTTTTGGCAAAACGCCCAAAACGCCCCTCTTAGGTCAAAGTGCAGCGCTTAGGGCCTTTTTTAATTTTTTTTAAATTGTTTTTAATTCACAAACGCGTCGATAATAGTCTAAATTTTACGTTTTTTTTCATTATACATCATTTTTTAATATATATGGACTATACTGCAAGTTCCGGATCAAATCGGTTACGTGTGATGTCGTATTCCTTTATATCGTATCATTTTGGTTTGAAAAGCACAAGTACTCCTATGAGTAGTTTTATGTGTATCAGCCGCCTACCGTACATGTACATGACGTATTTTTTCATTAATTGTAGTATTATGATGTATATTGTCATTTTGGGTCGTACAAGTGCGTATTGAATCTGATTGGGTCGTGTCGGTGACATTCGGTTTTTCATTAATTGTAGTATTATGATGTATATTTGCCCGGATGGTCCCTGTGGTTTCATATTTTTTCACGTTTAATCCCTACCTTTTGAAAATAGCAGTTATGCTCCCTATGGTTTGTTATTTTGGTCTATTTGCACTTTGTGAATTAAAAACAAAGACATCTCTTCCCAACCTAGGTGTTTAAAGGTTTTGTCTTTGCTAATAAACCTTCAATAATATGTGAGTAGCAAAGTTACTACTATGATGGCAGATTCGTGAGCATGCTTTAGGGGTAGTAAAATATCAAGTAGTGCACTAAAAGCTTGTCCTTATTTAATATTGTCCTTATTTAAAAGCTTGTCCTTATTTTATAATATAGCTTCATGAATTGTCCTTATTTAAAAGCTTGCCAATCACTGGTGAGTTAATGGTATTTAAACAAGCAACCTCCTGACACAAGGACACAAATTTCAAACCAAACACTTTACTTTCTGCTTTTTGCCCTTTTCGAAGTTTCTTTTTCTCACCAACTCATCATTACACAGTATACTATTTTCAAACAAGTTGCAATATAATATTAATAAACACAAAACACACTATAATTCAAATACACATAACATAAGGATCAAACAAAGAAATATTCGATGAACATTTTGAAGATATTAAGAACACCTTGAATATTTTGGCTAAAATTTCGCCGGACAAATTTTCAGAATAATGTTTTGCTTAAACTTTCAACAAAAACCCACTAGTAACATGTAAACATTCAAACAAACAAGGTTTTTGAACAAACTTTTAACAAAAATACGCCCAAAATGTAAAAAAAAAAAAAAAAAAAAAAAAAAAAAAACCAAAGCGCCGAGCTTAGGCCAAAGCGGGGCGCTTTGAAAAACAAAAAAAAAACCAAAGCGCCTCGCTATGGCCATAGCGGGGCGCTTTGATGTAAAGCAACAGACAAGGTCTGACCGCGTCAGTCCTTGTCGGTTGACTTTACACCAAAGCGCCCCGCTTTGGCCATAGCGGGGCGCTTTGAGTGTGCAAATAGACCAAGCGCGTGTGCGAATAGACCAGGCCGTTGAGAATACCGTACACCCATTTTTTCATTAGAAACCACTTCTGCAAACTTTCTCCATCTTCATACATATTTACATTTAAACCTTCTGTGTATTTACATTACATTCATAATTGTGAGTGTGTGTTGAGTGTGTATTTGGGGCCTAAACCAACACTATACGACCCGTAAGTATTTACATACATAATTATAAATTTTATAACATAATAATAATTATAATTAAGCTAACTCTACAACAGCCCAAATTCAGAAGCTTTTCAACTTTTATTTTCAAAACACGAGTCATAGCTGAAATATAACTGGTTTAAGTAACTGAATGCCATGGCTTTTTGTAGGTCCACCCGGAGAATCGAGTAACCTCTATTCCCTGTTTTCCGACAAACCCGAGAGTGCGGAATCCAAACGGGTAAGTTAAACCAAGTGACAAACACGTAAAACACAAGATTCACCGATTAACACTCCATTGTATTAATCTAGAAAACGGTTACAAAGCAATGTTTACAAGATAAACTTATAAACTCTCAGTTGTGTGTGTGTGTTTACAGTGTTCGCTCTCAAATCTATTCAGATTTGCCTAACTGTGTTATGTATGTTGTCTGTGTATATATAGTAAAGCCATGACGAAAACAAGAGGCCCACGAAATCCCATCAACGAAATCCAAGGGATTTCGTCACATAAGGTGATTTCGTCCATGTGTTTTCACCACCAGGGTGATTTCGCCAACAAGTGTTTGACGAAATCAAGTGATTTCGTCACTTTGATGTGATTGGGCCTTGTCGTGTTAACTGGGCTTCTATAATGGACTTTGACATGTTGGGCTTGGAACAAACAAACAAATAGACAAACATAATCAATACAAACTATAATCTAATATGCAAACTGCACACACGCAGTTGCATTTACATCGAACGTTACGAAGTCAATCGCATACCGAGTCAAGACAGGAGGTTGTCTTGACTACGGCCTTCACTTCGTAGCCGAGTCGAACCGAGCCGAGCCGTATCCACATAATATGTATCAACAAACTCCCCCTTGGATGCTGCTCGCGAGGTTCGTAATCTCGTTCTCCATCTCTTGATGGTTCTTTTTCTCGGAAAGGATCTTCAAAGGCTTCACGTGTTGCACATAGAAAGTGTATCAACAAACTCCCGCTTTCATTTAGGAAGTGTATCAATAAACTGCCCCTTTGATTATGCTTGTAAATCTTTTGATTTTCAATACTTGAGATCCTTGTGGTGTCGATGATTGATCAGCGGCAACTCGATTATCTTTATCATTTGAGTGCCTTCACGTCGTGTCTTCATTCCGAAGCTTGTCATCGAGCATGTTCTCCTCGCCTTTAGCATCTGCACATGCAAGAAAGCTAAACACGTAATGAGAACAAACGCTTGGAATATAGTTAACATTTAAACAAATGACACACATGTGACCATGTTTTCAACTACCGTCCGACAATTAGTTTGAAAAGTTAACAGATTTTTCAATTTTGATTATTAACTTTCAAAACTTGCAAACTCTGACCGTTTATGAAGATTCAGTCGTTTTGGTTTTCATCGGATTTCAGGCAACGAAGACTTGAGTTCCAACATCGGTTAATCAAAACTAAAGCAGAAATAAAATCTTTTTGACTTTTATAAAGTTTATATTAAAACACACCTAAAATCTTTTTGGAATTTTGAATATTTCAAACATAAAGACTGAAAGCAGTAAATAAATATATACAGAGTTGCAGAAACTAAGAAAAGTAAATATATACAAACATTCTTTTTGCGAGTTTCGAGGGTAAGAGAATCATATCAGTGTACGGTCATGCCAAAACGTTCTTGTTGTTCTTTTTGTTAACAATAAGATAAACATCCTATAACGATTATCGGTATTGTTATCCACATAAGCTCAACTTATCAGATGTAATCATGGCGAGGGGATACGTTAAGGTATGATTTATACTTACCGACCGGTGTTCATCCACATCACGACACATTCCCGTATCAAGGTATGCACGAGGATTCATCTTACTGGTGAGTATACCATTTATCATCTGTTTTGCCGTATATGAAAATGTGAGAAACTCATTTATTTTGTTTGAAAACAAGCCCTATGTGATAGAATCACTTATTGATGAGGAACTTGATTTTCAGATGCATGAAGGGCATAAGAGCAAGTCCGTGAACAGGTCAGTACTTTCGTACAGCAGAGAGACGAACTTGACTCCCGGATAAATGTGATATATTATCACTTGTTTTGTGGACATGTGATTGTTGATCACTTATTGAGGTCGTATGCAGTATGTACACGTATGTATGATATCATGGAAGATCTAGACTTCGTCTCTGTTTGTTTCGGTAAAAGAAACAACCATGATACCCAGATGATAAACAGCATAAAGACCACATATCTCAGAACCTCGGCAATCTCTCAAACGAAATTTCGGTACTAAGACCATATGCCAATGAGCGGTTCCCACATGGTCTTCAGTAGATTTAAGTTTATATCACCCTGCACACTTTAAGATGATTGTGAGCCTACCGATACATCTTATATAGAGCTGCTTATCGTTTTTCATTTTGCATTTCGGTTTAAAAAGGTTTGGACAGACCACTGATGTACTATCATTTTCTCTTTTGCTCGCCAGAAAACTCATTTTTGTTTTTCTATTGTTTTTGAGTTTTGAAAATTTTCAACGTTTTTGAATTTTCAAATTTTGGAATTACTCCCCCTAAAATCAACAAACTTACAATAATTTTTAAAAACACAAAGATATTTACAAAAACGATTTTCCGATGTGGATTACTCTTGCTTGACCTTAATGCCGTTTACCAATAATAAAAAGTCAAATCTTGATTTATCAAATGCTTTGGTAAAAAGGTCGGCACGTTGGTCATCAGTGTGGACCTTAACAACATCGATTAGCCTTTTATCAAAGCAATCACGTATGAAGTGATACTTAATTTCGATGTGTTTGGTCTTTGAATGCTGCACAGGATTTCTAGTGATAGATAAGGCAGCAGAATTATCGACTAAAATAGGAGTAGTTAGGAATTCAAAACCGTAATCGCGCATTGTATCCACAGGACTTGGGAGCAACAACTTGAGGCAGCAATGCATTCAGCTTCACAAGTTGATGTAGCTACACAAGTCTGCTTCTTGCACTGCCATGTTACGAGGCGAGTTCCTAAAAACTGGCATCCAGCCGTTGTGGATTTGCCGTCGATTTTGCATCCGCCAAAATCAGAATCACTGAAAGCGATCAAGTCAAAGTTATTATCCTTAGGGTACCATAGACCGGTGTCTGGGCAACCCTTCAAATAACGAAAAATCCTTTTTACAGCTGCAAGATGTGAGGCCTTCGGGTTCACTTGATATCTGGCTAGCAGGCATGTTGGATACATTATATCTGGTCTTGATGCTGTGAGGTACATAAGGGATCCAATCATCGCGCGGTAATATGAAGAGCTAACAACTTCACCCTTCAAGTCTGGATTGATTCCGTGATTTTGCTGCAGTGGGGTACCAATGGGCGATGTGTCAGACATCTGGAATCGGCTCAAGATGTCTTGGACATACTTAGTCTGATGGATGAAAATCCCAGACTTCGTTTGTTGCACTTGCAAGCCCAAAAAGAAAGTCATCTCCCCCATAGCGCTCATCTCGAATTTATCATGCATTACACGCTCGAAATCCCTACACATAACATTGTTAGTAGAACCAAATATAATATCATCCACGTATACCTGAACCAGTAGAAGATCTCCATCTTGTTCTTTTATGAAGAGAGTGCAATCGATAAGACCTCTGCGAAAACCATTCTCCAGCAGATAATTAGATAAGGTTGCATACCAAGCTCGCGGTGCTTGATGTAGACCATAGAGAGCTTTGTTCAGCAACCAAACCCGATTGGGATGGATAGGATCTTCAAAACCTGGAGGCTGTTCAACATACACCTCTTCTTCCACTAGACCACGTAAGAATGCACTTTTGACGTCCATCTGGTAAATCTTGAATCCTTTGAATGAGGCATAAGCCAGAAAGATCCGAATTGCTTCCAGACGTGCAACAGGTGCATACACTTCGTTGTAGTCTATACCTTCAATCTGACGAAAACCTTGAACGACCAATCTAGCTTTGTTGCGAATAACGATTCCACGGTCGTCCTTTTTGCATTTATACACCCAACGGGTACCAATTTTCTTATAACCAGCAGGTTTCTCTACGAGTTTCCAGACACCAAGTTTCTGGAATTGTTGCAGTTCTTCCTGCATAGCTTCAACCCAAGAGTTATCTTTCAAAGCGTCTTTCCAAGTTCTTGGCTCTTCCTGTGAGACATAACACGCGAAAGACCAATCGTTTTGTTGACCAGATTCTCGAATCGCCGCATACAAGCCTGCGTTGTTGTTGTTGTGCAACATGTTTCTTGTTTGTATGCCACTTTGTACATTGCCTATGATGTTTTGTTGAGGATCGGTATTGTGAATTCTTGTTTCAGGGTTTTTCGGAACTGGAATGTTTGAACCCAGATTGTTGAGATTTAGATCAACAACCAATTCAATACCCGGAACTGACGAAGAGGATGATGCAGTAGCTTCAACTGTTATAGGGGCGTCCACTGGAGGTGTAGCCTCTGAAGTACCATGAACAGCTGATGTAGGAGCTTCTTGATCTGCATTTAGAAATTCTTCATCCTCTGAAGATTCGTTCAGTTCGGTTGCATCATGAAAATCCTCATTGTCGAGAGCATTATTGTTCACTGAAGATGGTTCTTGATTGACAATAATTGGACGAACCAACGGTGAATTTGTTGCGTTGTCACTCTCGAAAAACATCCTTGCCGCAGCATTTTCTTCAACTGCTTCAACATTGATCGAATTGAAAAAGTCATCATACTCAAACATCGATGGTTGACCTGGACATTTGACTGGCAAAGTGTGCCTTTGTACTCTGACCTCAGACCATTCTTCAACCCCTTTAGTCTGTAGATTCCAGACTCTTAAGTTCGGGGTGGCATAACCAAGAAAGTGACCTTCAATAGCTTTTGCCCCAAACTTTCCATTAGGATCGATCATTGTGCAAGGAGCTCCAAACGGTTCAAGATATGACAAATCTGGTTTCCGTTTGTGAAGAAGCTCGAAGCAGGTCTTGTTGTGCCTTTTGACTGTAAGGACTCGATTCATCGTGTAACATGCGGAGGCCACAGCTTCACTCCAGAATGGAATGGGCAACTGCGGCTCTACCAACATAGTCCTTGCAGTCTCGATCAATGTACGGTTCTTACGTTCAGCGACGCCGTTCTGTTGAGGAGTATAAGCCGCACTAAATTCGTGAAGAATACCTTTTGATGTGCAAAACTCCGCCATGGCTTGATTTTTAAATTCAGTACCATTGTCGCTGCGTATCCGTCTAACCTTCAACTTATACAAATTCTCAATCTGAACGATCAAGTTTTTGATAATACCGAAAGTTGCACTCTTGTGAGCCATAAACGCCACCCAAGAAAATCTTGAATAATCATCCGTTATCACGAGGCAGTATTGATCATTCCTGATGCTTTTGTGCTTGACAGGACCAAATAAATCCATGTGCAAACGTTCAAGAGGAACTGCCACCGTATTGATCTTCTTTGTCAGATGTTGTTTCTTCGTTTGCTTTCCTTTTTGGCATGAAACACAGACGTCTTTAAGATGGAAATTTTTAAGAAGAACACCATTCACTAATTCATTTGTCACCAAATGATTCATTTTGCGTAAGTGAATGTGACCCATACGTCTGTGCCAAGAGATTGAGTTTTTTTTCCGTGGCTTTTGTAATGAAACAAGTTGCTTGTGCAGTCGTTGTAATAGCTTGGCTCATATCAAGGACATACAAATCGTTTATCCTTGGAGCAGATAAGAGAATCCATTCTTTTGGAATCTTGAAGCCGGGTTTCAGCACGTAACATCCATTTGCATCAAAGTGTACTGAAAACTGCTTATCACAGATTTGTGAGACGCTGAGAAGATTGTGATCAAGTTGTTGTACAAAGTTGATCTTGTCGAAACTTACAACCCCGTTGGATACCATTCCTTCTCCAGTAATATATCCGCCTTTATCTCCAGCAAAAGCAACATAACCTCCTCTAATAGATTTAACGTCGTAGAGAAGCTTCATGTCGCCTGTCATGTGCCTGGATGCCCCACTATCAACAATCCAATGACTGCTGAAAGTTCCTCCTGGAACACCCTGCACATGTACTCACATGATTAGTTGGAGATGGGGACCCAAGCCTTTGTGGTCTTGGGTCTTCCATTTTCCTCAACGTAAGTTACTTGAACTTCTCGATGTTGTGGAAATTGTGATGTTCCCCCTGATTCAATAACCGTTTTTGGTTTCCAGGTCTGTTTTGTTTTACCAGTGTTATTCTTTAAAATCTTAACTTAATGATTGTCTGAAGTTTTTGAATTGTCTGGTTTGACAGAAACAGATGTTTTGTTAACCACATCGGTTTTAATCGCTTTTTCAATTTTCTTGACCTGTTGGCGTTTCTATTTCTTTTCCCTTTCTTTTACAAGACGGGGATCTGGTTTTGATGAAACAGATCCCTTGCGGTCAATTTGGTCACGGGGATCATCAACTTTGGCTTTTTGTTTATGAAGATATGGACAATTTCGAATAATATGTCCAAATGTGCCACATGAAAAACATGATCTACGTTCTACAAACCCCGTAGTATCATGTGATTGTCTTGCCGATGAACTTTGTGATCCCGAGGTACTAGGTTTTGAACTGTTTGGTTCGTTTCTTTTCAAAGAATTAACTTGAATGACATGATCTAAGTTAGATTTATTGGAAAATGTTTCAAGTTTATCTGTTCCCTTCGATTTCACAAAGTTCACTTTCTTGTCTCTTTTCTTGGTCTGTTTCTTTTGCCATTGAGTCGGAGAGTTACTTTTACGTTTGGTGCGATTTTGCTGAACTTTCTCAGTTGGTAATTTTTTATTACCATTTTGTTTGCGAATTTCAGCTCTTGGAATCAGAGGACATTGTGTTACCACAACATGTGATCCTGTCTTTCCCAAGAACTTACTTGTTGAATCCTCAAAAATTTTACTAATTAAAGATTGATTAACATTCTTAATAGGAAACTCTTTGTCAGAGTAGATTTTATCATCACCAATAAGAGTGTACAGCAAATTCACACTCTCAGACTCTTGTGAGGAAGTAGACGTGGACTCGATCAGAACAGTCGTAGCAGGTTTTGCGGGAGGATCACATAGAATATGATTCTCGAGAGGTATGTCCTCTTCTTTGATTACCGCATCTGACTGTGCTGAGTCAGTATCATTAGATTCATCATCTGAAGAATCAGTATCCTCAACAATGATTGGAGGATCCTGATTTTGTTCAGCAGTTACAAAAGTATCTGCTGACACATCCGAATCTGATGATACTTCCTGTTGGTATCCGAGTCCCGTTGCAAATTCCTCAATGTATAAAGGAACAGATTCTTCATAATGAGTTCTATACTCCTCATCAGGCAGTGCATCATAATTTTGTCTAACAGGTGGTGGACATTTCTTATATCCAATGCACGTGACATCCTTTTTCTCTTTTTGTGTGCCAATGATGTGATCCAGCACATATCTAGAGTTAGAATAAATGTCTAGTTTAAGTCGGATCGCCTCACTTTCACACTTTGTGCAGGCTAACTCTTTTTGCATGCTTTCAAGACGATTAATATAAATGTTTTTGTCAGTTTGTTTTCTTGAAACCATTTTTGTCAGTTCAGTTTTATCTTTTCTTAAAGTTGTAACCATCGTTTTAAATTCCTTTTCATGGTTTTCATAAAACATGTTAGCCTCTTTGCATTTCGAAAGATCCACTATCAACTTTTGATTGTGCATATTTGTCACTTAAAATTTGTTTTGCAAATCCTCATGTTTGCTTTGAAAATCACACCACTTAGCATCAAATGAAACATGTTTGTTTTGCAAGACAGACAATTCAGCATTTAAAGCATCATGTTTGCTTTGCAACTCAGACATATTAGCATCTAAATCAGCACATTTAACACTTAAGCTAGCACAATTATCACAATTAACAACAGTTGGTTCATCGACACATTCCTGGCTTGATGAACTGCCGCCATTAGCCATAAAGGCTGAATGAAGAGAAGAAGAAGAATAAGCAGCTTGATCCACCAGAATAGATCTTCTATCATTCCTTGCTGCAGCTTCTCCTAATAATTCATCAATATCTGCATCGATTCTCCCACTAGATACATTGTCATCGCCTGACATTGAGGTTTCCTCATATGAACTCCTTGAATAACCAGAACTTTCTTCATCTGAAGATTCACCACCACTGGCGGAAGATTCTCCACCACTGGCGTGCTTCAAATCCTTAGCAGCTTCAGCAAAACAAGCTGCTCCTCCCTGATCACCAATGCCTAATTGCATTGACCAGTCGCAACCTTCGTCTATTTACACCACAAGAGCTTGATTGTTGTTGTTGTTTGATGGTCCTGCTTGATTGTTTGCAGGGACCAAGGTGCGATCATCATTCCTGGCTTGATTCTGCTGATTGCCTTGACCTCTGAAAGGGTTTTGGTTCCCATGCTGAGCTGGCTTTGTGCATTCCCTCTTGAAGTGACCACGTTCGCCACAGTTAAAGCACTTAACAGACTGCTTATCGAACCCATACTTGGTGTCTTTCTTGCTTTCCAAGCTGGTTCGACCCGTCTGTTCCATGAAGTCTTTAGCTCGCCTAACAGCACTAGCGAAAGCCCATTTGATGTCCATCATATCCATCTCTTCTTTATCAATCTGCTGATAATCTTCTTGAGTTAGATTGATGTTTCCGATCTGCCCTGCAATCAACCCACAATACGAGCTCACCAATGTGTTGAGTATCTCCATATGATCTTTAGCTACTTCAACGCTAACTTTGGAGAAATTTGACGTGTCAAGCCGTACTGTATTTGACTTTGATGGCTGACCAGCAGATGAAGTGCTTCCATAACAAGCTTGCTGTTGTGGAGCTGGTGGTAATGGATTTCCATACAAGTCTGTGGTTGGAGCTGGCTTCACAGGAACTTGTATCGTATTGCCATATAAATCCATGCTTGTGACAAACGCCGTTTGAAGTGGAGCATGTGAAACAGGTCTTGCTGAAGTACTAGAAGTTCCATAATACATATCAGGATTTTGTCGCACTGGAACCCTTTTTGCCTTTAGGATTTCTTCCTGATCTTTGTTCTCCAAGAGCTGACCGAAGTCATTGATGTTTGTCGTAGCCAATGTGCCATTGTATTTCAGGATTTCCAAGAAACCATTCCATTGAGGTGGCAGTGCATCGGCAAACTTTGTGACAACCTGTGTTGGAGTTGTTTCTACCTCATAATTGCTCAATTCAGTCAGCAAGTGATGAAATTGACTTGTCATATCTCCCAAAGATTCATTTTCCATACAAGTGAAACCATCAAACTCCTTTTTGAGTAAATCATGTCGCAATTGACGTGACTTTTCATTTCCTAGACCTCTTGTCTTCAATGCATCCCATAATCGCTTTGACGTCTTGAAACTGACAAACTGATGATATATATCCTTGCTCATCGCCTGAGTCAGAATAGCATATGCTTTCTTTTCTAAATCATATGCCTTTTTCTGGTCTTTCGAAAGATCTGTAAATGTAGCGGCAGTTGAAGCGGCAACCTCAAGAGTTTGATCGAAATCTGTAGTAAAACGTAACCACAGTTCCGTGTTTTGCCCATTGACATATGTCTGAAATCTATCAACCCAACCAGGATATTCGTTTAGGTGCATCAGTTTCGGTGGACGATTCAGACTTCCGGTCTCGCTTTCGCTTAGGAGTATACTTTGAATACTCGGAGTTTGATTTGAAACAAACGCCCATTGACCTGTCGACATTTGATTCGCTTGCGAAGATGCAGGTGCGGGAGATTCAGCCCATGATGGCGACAAATGCGTGTTTGTATACTTACTTTCCGTATTAGATGCGGGTGCGGGAGATTCGGCCCATGATGGAGATAAACGCGACGGAGTACCCCACCAATTCGGATTCATTTTTGATGTTTAATGACTAATACCTGAACAAATCACACAAATTAAACAGTTAAAAATGTTTTACAAGTCTACTGTTAGAAATATCACAAGTATGAATGACGAAAATAAGGTGTTTTCGTCTGAAGAATGATCACGAAATCAAGAGTGATTTCGTCTGAATACTGAGGTGATTTCCTTGAGTAGATGTAGGTGATTTCGTTGACTGATGTTGGTGAGTTCGTTGCTGATGGTTGATGAAAACAAGAAGGGTTTTCAGCAGGAAGTGATTTCAGCACATGTGATTTCGACCAAGGACTGATTTCGGCAAGGGTGTGATTTCGGCCAGGACTGATTTCGGCCAGGAGTATGTTCAGTGATTTTGGCAAGGACTGATTTGGGCCCAGAACTGATTTCGTTGAATTGAGGTGATTTCGACCCAGAACTGATTTCGTCCAATTGAAGTGATTTCGGCCAGGACTGAAGTGATTTCGGCCCAGAACTGAAGTGATTTCGGCCCAGAACTGAAGTGATTTCGGTGATAAGGGTTTTCGCTGATAAGGGATTTCACCTGATTTCGTCCAATTGAATAATGTGCAGCTTGATATTGTTGACTAACTGATTTCGTTAACCAGGTATGTATCAGGTATGTATCAGGGTGATTTCGTGGATATCCAGCTTTGAAAAGTGATTTCGCTGAAAGAGATAACCACACAACAAGATATTTTCAAACTAGATCTTATCTACTTCTGACACAATACACAATTGTCAAACTAAGCCTTACTTTCGGCCACACTCTTTTCAAATAAACATCATCATTTTTATGTAACAATAGTCAAACAAATGTTTAATAATCAAACAGTAAACACAAACACAATCATTCAGTAACAAATAAAGATCAAACACAGATGATTATGCAAGAACAGTTTGAAGATGTGATGAACTAGATGAAGATTCAAGTTTCCTGAAAATATCCGAAAACACTTTTGCAAATAAAGTTCAACAAAAACCTAATAATAACATGTATACGATAGTTTTAACAAGGTTTTATATGAACTAGAAGCAAAAATACCAAGACTTTCAAGATTTTAACAATGCTTTTCCAGAAAATGTATGAACTTTAAAATCAAAAACAAAAAAAAAAACAACTGAAAATCTTTCAAATCTCAATAAAAACACTTGGTTTAAACAAGGAATCGAGCCAATGCTCTGATACCAATTGTAGGTCCACCCGGAGAATCGAGTAACCTCTATTTCCTATTTTCCGACAAACCCGAGAGTGCGGAATCCAAACGGGTAAGTTAAACCAAGTGACGAACACGTAAAACACAAGATTCACCGATTAACACTCCATTGTATTAATCTAGAAAATGGTTACAAAGCAATGTTTACAAGATAAACTTATAAACTCTCAGTTGTGTGTGTGTGTTTACAGTGTTCGCTCTCAAATCTATTCAGATTTGCCTAACTGTGTTATGTCTGTTGTCTGTGTATATATAGTAAAGCCATGACGAAAACAAGAGGCCCACGAAATCCCATCAACGAAATCAAAGTATTGGACGAAATCCAAGGGATTTCGTCACATAAGGTGATTTCATCCATGTGTTTTCACCACCAGGGTGATTTCGCCAACAAGTGTTTGACGAAATCAAGTGATTTCGTCACTTTGATGTGATTGGGCCTTGTCATGTTAACTGGGCTTCTATAATGGACTTTGACATGTTGGGCTTGGAACAAACAAACAAACAGACAAACATAATCAATACAAACTATAATCTAATATGCAAACTGCACACACGCAGTTGCATTTACATCGAACGTTACGAAGTCAATCGCATACCGAGTCAAGACAGGAGGTTGTCTTGACTACGGCCTTCACTTCGTAGCCGAGTCGAACCGAGCCGAGCCGTATCCACATAATATGTATCAACACTTTTTTAAACAAGGTAAAGATTAGTTAATGCTATGACTCATGATCAGCCATATAGAAAATGGATCTAGGTCAGTCATTAAAGGTTTCACGCACTTATTATCTTTCAAAGCCTAACCAGTCACAGTCTCTTTGCGCATGAACACCCTAAAACTTTTATCCTTTGGGAAGGGGATCGAAAACAAAATGCACACATCTAGGGGGAGTCTTAAATCAAAGGAAAGACCTTTTGATAAAGTATGTGAAGCTATCTGATGATCAAGCAAAAGAAGTCAAATGTAAATGGGATAAAACCGAATTTCATGTCTTTAAAGACCATCTCTGGAGTTTTCAGACGACAAAACATCTCAAGATTTTATTTTTTCAAAAGTTTCTTTATATAAATAAGTATATAAGTATCTTGCATTAATGGAATTTTCATAAAAATTAGGGGGAGATCCTTAGTCTCGGCTAAATTTTAGATTTGCTAATGAAAAGTACAATTCTACACTTCATATAGTAGCTCCTATGTTGATACATATCGTGTGGATACGGCTCGGCTCGGTTCGACTCGGCTACGAAGTGAAGGCCGTAGTCAAGGCATCCTCCTGTCTTGACTCGGTATGCTAGTTACTTCGTAATGTTCATGTACATGTAACTGCGTGTGTGCAGTATACATGTTAGTATAGTTTGTTTGTTTACTGTTTGTTATTTGTTTGTTGTTTGGATCATTGAAGGAGCCCAACAACATGACCAAGTCAAAGCCCAAATCAAAGGTCCCAATACAAGTGACGAAAACACTCTTGATTGGGCGAAATCACCTTAGTGGTGAAAACACTTATGGATGAAAACCAAATAGGACGAAATCAGGTGATTTCGTCCATATTCTTGATTTCGTCCTATGTGTTTTCATGGGCTTCTGATTTCGTCAGTCTGTTACTATATAAACACTCACAACAGACATAACACAGTAAGACAAACCCGAGAGATTTGAGAGAGAGTTTTAGTGTGTGTGTTAACCGGATATTGTATTATCTTGTACTTGAACTCTTCTCTTTGATATACAAGTGTGTTAAACATTGAATCTACGTGTCTTGTATCTCGTGTTCTTGTCGACTTCTATCTCGGTTTGCATCTCCGGTTGGATTCCGCACAACCGGGTGTGTTTGACAACAAGGATTAGGCGACTAGATCCTCCCCTAGCCGGACCTACAAGTGGTATCAGAGCCTTGGCTCTTCTCCTTGTTAAAACCGAGTGTTTTCGGGTGTTTTCCGGGTGTTTGAAGTTTTTGTTTTTCTTAAAAAATCTGGTTAAATCTTCAAATATCTTCATATTTTGCTGGAAGTTCACATAAAAACCTTGTTATTTTTCATTATCACATGTTAAAAGTTGGTTTTTAGTGAAGTTTCGAGCAAAACCGCGTTTCGGAAGTTTGTGGGTTCACCGGAAAACTCATATATCTGGGCTGTGTTCTTGACATATTCAAGTGTTCTTCAAAGTTTTACACTTTTTGATTTTGGTCTAGTATTTGTCTAAGTTGTTTGTGTCTTGGAACTTGTTGTTTGATTAAAATATTACAAGGCCATCATTTGGTTGGTAGAATTGGAAAGAGTGTGGCCGAAAGTATGGTGGTTTGACAAAAGGAGTCTTGTGTCAGTAGATAAGGTTTACAAATATCTTATTGTCTGGTTATCTCTTCACACGAAATCACCAACAACTCACATCAGTCAACGAAAATACTTGGTCAACAATATCAAGCTTTGGCCGAAATCCCTTATATATACTTTCAATGAAATCACTTGTTAACTGACGAAATCACTTCTCTAAATTTCTGGGCCGAAAACCACCTGGGCCGAAATCAACTACCTGGGCCTTTCATTCAGTTTGGGCCGAAAACACTTGCTGAAATCAGCTTATCACCGAAAACAGTTTCATCTTTCACCAAATCAGATGTTGTCCTTATCTGGCCGAAAACACTTTGTGTTGCTGGACGAAAACACACTTGTCAACTTGTTGCCGAAATCACTTCAAGTCTCTCTCAGCCGAAATCATAAGCTTATATCCTTATCCTTTATTGCCAAAAACACCTTGTGCAATTGTTGGTCGAAATCCCTTATTCATCTACTCAACGAAAACATCTGATTTCATCCTTCATACTTGAAATCTTTTTAACAGAAGATTTTTATTTCATTGATTAACTGTTTGTTTGAGTGATTAAACAAGTTCTTTCATCATCATACATAAAAAATGAATCCGAGTTGGTGGGGTACTCCGGCTCCGGATTCGGGAAAGTATAGAAATACGAGTTTGTCTCCTTCGTGGGCCGAGTCTCCCGTACCGGTATCTTCGCAAGCTAATGCAATTTCTACCGGTCAATGGGCTTTCGTATCAAATCAGACGCCTAGTATTCAAAGCATTTTATTGAGCGAGAGCGAAACCGGAAGTTTAAATCGGCCTCCAAAGCTGATGCACTTATACGAATATCCGGGATGGATTGATAGATTTCACACATACGTGATGGGGCAAAATACAGAATTGTGGTTGCGTTTCACCACAGATTTCGATCAAACAATAGAGGTTGCCGCTTCATCTGCTGCTACGTTTGCCGATCTTACGGAAGATCAGAAGAAGGTCTATGACTTAGAGAAGAAAGCTTATGCTATTCTTACTCAGGCATTAAGCAAGGATATTTACCATCAATTTGTCAGTTTCAAGACAACAAAGAAATTATGGGATGCGTTGAAGACAAGGGGTGTAGGAAATGAAGCGACATGTCAATTGAGACACGACTTGCTAAAGAATGAGTTTGATGGTTTTACTTGTATGGATAATGAATCTTTAGGAGATTTGACGAGTCGGTTTCATCATTTGTTAACTGAATTGGGAAATTTTGGAGTGGTAACAACTTCATTAGAAGTTGTCACCAAGTTTGCTGATGCATTGCCACCACAATGGAGTAACTTCTTGGAAATCTTGAAGTACAATGGCAAATTGGCTACAACAAAAATCAATGACTTTATTCAACTCCTGGAGAACAAGAATCAGGAAGAAACTCTCAAGGCAAAAAGAGTTCCAGTGCCACAGAATCCTGAAATGTATTATGGAACATCTAGCACTTCTGCAATACCAGTGCGAAATAGTACTGATATGTATTATGGAACTCCTAGCACTTCTGCAAGACCTTCTTCACACGCTCCAATTCAAACAGCGTTTGTGTCTAGCACAGATATGTATGGCAATCCTATCCAAGTTCCGGTCAAGCCTCCTCCAACAACAGACATGTATGGAAATCCGCTTCAACCAGTTTCTCAGCAACAAACCCAAAGGCCTCCCGTAGCAACTGATCTATATGGGAATCCACTTCCTGCTCAACAACAAGCGTGTTATGGAAGCACATCATCTGCTGGTCAGCAATCAAAGCCAAATACAGTGCGGCTCGACACCTCAAGCTTTTCTAAAGTCAGTGTGGAAGTAGCAAAGGAACACATGGAGCTGCTAAACACTTTGGTGAGCGCATACTGTGGATTAGTGGAAGGTCAGATTGGCAACATTAATCTGACACAAGAAGATTATCAGCAGATTGATAAGGAAGAGATGGATTTGATGGATATCAAATGGGCCTTTGCGAGTGCTGTGAGGAGAGCAAAGGATTTCATGGAAAGAACTGGCAGAACCAGCTTGGAAAGCAAGAAAGATACCAAGTATGGGTTCGATAAGCAGGCTGTAAGGTGCTTTAACTGTGGTGAGCGGGGTCACTTCAAAAGGGAATGTACAAGGCCAGCTCAACATGGAAACCAGAATCCGTTCAGGAATCAAGGCAACCAACAGAATCAGAATAGGAATAACGAGCGTACGTTGATACCTGTCAACAACCCAAGTCAAACGGGACCATCAAATGCCAACCAGGCACTTGTGGTTCAAGTAGATGAAGGGTGTGATTGGTTAATTCAGTTGGGAAATGATGTACCGGATGGAGCAGCGTGTTTTGCTGAGGTCGTGAAGGATTTAAATCACACCATTGGCGGAGAATCTTCCGCCAATGGTGGTGAATCTTCTGAGGATGAAGACTCTTCTGGTTACAGTAGAAGTTCAGATGAAGAATCCTCGATTTCAGGTGATGATCATGTGGGTGAGAGATCAAGTGCGTCAGTCGATGCAGATATTGATGAGCTTTTGGAAGAAGCTGCAGCAGGAACTCAAAGAAGATCTATTTTGGTGGATCAAGCTGCTTATTCTTCTTCTTCTCTCCATTCAGCCTTTATGGCTAATGTCGACAGTTCATCAAGTCAGGTATGTGTCGATGAACCCACTGCTGTTATTTGTGATAATTGTGATAGATTGAGTGTTAAATGTGCTGATTTAGAGGCAAACATGTCTGAGTTGCAAGGCAAACATGATGCTTTACAAGCTAGTTTGTTTGACTTGCAAGACAAACATGTTTCGTTGAATGATAAGTGGAGTGAATTGCAAAGCAAACACGAGGCTTTGCAAGAGAAATATGATGTGACATTTATTCACAATCAGAAATTGACCGTGGATCTTTCGAAGTGCACTGAAGCCAACATGTTTTATGAAAACCATGAAAAGGAGTTTAAATCGGTAATTGAGAAATTAAAGAAAGATAAAACCGAGCTAACAAAAATGGTTTCCAGAAAACAAACTGATATTAATTTGTATATAACTCGCCTTGAGATAATGCAAAAGGAGATGGCTTGTGTCAAAACGGAAAGTGAGGCGATCCAACTTAAGCTAGACAGTTATTTGAGCTCTAGCTATGTGTTGGATCACATCATTGACGTACAGAAAGAGAAACGGGATGTCACATGCATAGGCTACAAGAAATGTCCACCACCTGTGAGACACAATTATGATGCCATGCCTGACGAGGAGGATAGAACTTTCTTTGAACCATCTGTTCCTCTAGACGTTGAGGAATTTGCAACAGGACTCGGATAGAAGAAGGAAGTATCATCAGAATCAGATGTGTCAGCAGATACATGTGTGTCTTCTGCTGAACCGAATCAGGATCCTCCAGTTGTGATTGAGGATGATGATTCTTCTGATGATGAATCCGATAATACTAACCCAGCAAAGTCTGATGCGGTAATCAAAGAAGAGGACATACCTCTTGAGAATCATATTCTGTGTGATCCTCCTGCAAAACCCGCTAAGACTGTTGCAATCGAGTCCTCGTCTGCAAAAGAGTCGGAGAGTGTGAATCTGCTGTACACTCTTGTTGGTGATGATAAAATTTATTTTGACAAAGATTTTCCTATTAAGAATGTTAATCCATCTTTAATCAGTAACGTCTTTGAAAATTCGACAGGTAAGTTTTTGGGAAAGACAGGATCACATGTTACTGTAACACAGTGCCCTCCTATTCCAAAGGCCGAAGTTCGAAAACAGTATGGCAATCAAAAATTACCAACAGTGCAAAAACAGCAAAATCATACCAAACCAAAAGGAAAATTACCGGCTCAAGGTCAAAGGAAGCCGAACCAGAAAAAGGACAAGAAGGTGAACTTTGTGAAATCAAGGGGAACAGATAAAATTGAAACTTTTGAAAACAAATCCAACACGGATTTTGTTAAACAAAGTAAAATTTTGAAAAGAAACAGTCAAAACAATTACACACAACATACAAACGGTTGTGATGTAGGAGCAAGTACCTCAAGATCACGAAGTTCATCATCAAGCTCCTACAATTATGATACTCCGAGGTTTGTTGAGCGGATATCATGTTTTGAATGCGGTGAGTATGGGCACATTGTTAGAAATTGTCCATATCTCACGAAAGGAAAGGCAAAGGTTGATGCCCCCCATGGTAACAGTTACCATAAAAGACCTGTTTCACCAAGACAGGACCCTCGTCTTGTTAAACAACCGGAAATGAAACAGAAAAAGAAACAACGACAAGAAGTTGAAAAGGTTTTAAAACCAGAGGTTGTCCAAACGCAGTCTGTTAAGTTAGAAGTTAAAAATGAAAAACAAAAACAGATTTGGAAACCAAAATCGGAAATTGTTTCAGGGGGAGCTAGATCAATTCCAAATCATCGGGAAATGGATGTTACAATTCTCGATGATGACGGACGACCCAAGTCTGTGAAGGCTTGGGCCCCCCTCTCCAACTAATCTCTGAATGAGTGTGTAGGATGTTCCAGGAGGAACTATTGATAGTCTTAGGATTGTTGATAGTGGAGCGTCCATGCACAAGATCGGCGACATTAGGCTCCGAAACATTGTTGTAACCAAGGAGAATATTGTTGCCTTTGATGGAGAGAGGAGAAAAGAAGACAAAAATGTCTGATGAAAGAATGTGGTTGAAAATTCGACAAGATGAAAAATGTGCCAAAATGTGGTTGTTATGGTTTTTGATCGGGTCCTCAGGAAAGATTCCAATGAAAAGTACGCGCCTGTAGCACGTCTGAAGCTTTTTGAAGATTCATGGATTTTTCTTCCACAAGAAGTTCAAAGTCCACAAGATGAACGTGTAGGGTACTTTTCTCTACGGTGTGATTGAAGAAAATGTGTTTGTTGAACAAACCAACCAGGTGTGCGGATGCCTTGGCATGGATTGAACAACCACACACTACTTCTCAAGAGAAAGACAAAGACCTTCGCTGGTACAATGTGGAAGACCAGTCGGACCCAAAGGTTTTTGATCTTGTTGCTGTGAAGGGATTTCAGTAGCTACAAAATCGACTTTGAAATCCACACCTGGTGGATATCCAGTTTTGGAGAGCACTCACATTCCTGGCAATGCACGAAGCAGTTGCAGGATACGGTTTTAAATTTCTAATCTCTCCTATACTAGTCTATATTTAAGCTGCTTTATGAATTATTATCAGCACGTACAACACTTCTTGACCTGACACATTGATCTCGAATATCACCTCACACGTGATTGTTTCACTTTGAAACTCATCAATGTTGTCAAGGTCCACACCGATGACCAACGTGCCGACCTTTTTACCAAAGCATTTGACAAATCAAGATTTGACTTTTTATTATTGGTAAACGGCATTAAGGTCAAGCAAGAGTAAAACCAACATCGGAAAATCATTTTTGTAAATACCTTTGTGTTTTAAATTTATCTTAGTTTGTTGATTTTAGGGGGAGTAAATCCAAATTTGAAAATCCAAAAACATCAAAAAATTTCAAAAACACAAAAACAATAGAAAAACAAAAATGAGTTTCCTGGCGAGCAAAAGAGAAAATGATAGTACATCAGTGGTCTGTCTAAACCTCTTTAAACCTTAAATGAAAAATGATAAGCAGCCCTTTATAAGATGTATCGGTAGGCTCACAATCATTTTAAAGTGTGCAGAGTGATATAAACTTAAATCGACTGAAGACCAGGTGGGAACCACTCATTGGCATATGGTCTTAGTACCGAAATTTTGTTTGAGAGATTGCCGAGGTTCTGAGATATTCGGTCTTTATGCTGTTTATCATCTGGGTATGATGGTTGTATCTTTTACCGAATAATAACGGGGACGCAAGTCTAGATCTTCCATGATACCATACATACGTGTACTTTTTGCATACGACCTCAATAAGTGATCAACAATCACATGTCCAAACAAATAAGTGATAAAATATCACATTTATCCGGGAGTCAAGTTCGTCTCTCTGCTGTACGAAAGTACTGACCTGTTCACGGACTTGCTCCTGTGCCCTTCATGCATCTGAAAATCAAGTTCCTCATCAATAAGTGATTCTATCACATAGGGCTTGTTTTCAATCAAAATAAGTGAGTTTCTCACATCATATACGGTCAAACAGATGATAATCGGTATACTCACCGGTAAGATGAACCCTCGTGCATACCTTGATACGGGAATGTGTCGTGATGTGGATGAACACCGGTCGGTAAGTATAAATCATACCTTAACGTATCCCCTCGCCATGATTACATCAGATAAGTTGAGCTTAAGTGGACAACAATACCGATAATTGTTATAGGATGCTTATCTTAATGTGAACTAATTGAACAACAAGAGCGTTTTGACGTGACCGTACACTGATATGATTCTCTTACCCTCGAAACTCGCAAAAAGAATGTCTGTAAATATTTATTTAATGCTTTCAGTTTCTGCATCTTTGTATATATTTATTTACTGCTTTCAGTCTTTAAATTTGAAATATTCAAAAATTCCAAAAAGATTTTAGGTGTGTTTTAATATAAACTTTCTAAAAGCCAAAAAGATTTTTCTTCCATCTTATTTTCGATTGTACGATGTTGGATCTCGAGTCTTCGTTGCCTGAAACCTTATTGAAAACCAAAATCGACTAAATCTTCATAAATGGTCAGAATTTGCAAGTTTTGAAAGTTAAAGACTAAAATTGAACAATTTGTTAAACTGTCAAACTGTCGGACGGTAGTTGAACATGGTCACATGTGTGTCATTTGTTTAAATGTTAACTATATTCCAAGCAGTTGTTCTCATTACGCGTTTAGCTTTCTTGCATGTGCAGATGCTAAAGGCAAGGAGAACATGTTCGATGATAAGCTTCAGAATGAAGACACGACGTGAAGGCACTCAAAAGATAAAGATGATCGAGTTGCCGCTGACCATCATCAACACCACAAGGATCTCAAGTACTGAAGATCAAGTCATTCACGAGCATAACTCAAGGGGGAGCTTATGTTAAGGGGGAGTTTGTCAACACACTTCCTACATAAAAAAGGGGAGCTTGTTGATACACTTTCTGCTTACAATACGTGAAGACTTTGAAGATCCTACGACAAGAATGAATGAACCATCAAGAGATGGAGAACGAGATTACGAACCTCACGAGCAGCATCCAAGGGGGAGTTTGTTGATACATATCGTGTGGATACGGCTCGGCTCGGTTCGACTCGGCTACGAAGTGAAGGCCGTAGTCAAGGCATCCTCCTGTCTTGACTCGGTATGCTAGTTACTTCGTAATGTTCATGTACATGTAACTGCGTGTGTGCAGTATACATGTTAGTATAGTTTGTTTGTTTACTGTTTGTTATTTGTTTGTTGTTTGGATCATTGAAGGAGCCCAACAACATGACCAAGTCAAAGCCCAAATCAAAGGCCCAATACAAGTGACGAAAACACTCTTGATTGGGCGAAATCACCTTAGTGGTGAAAACACTTATGGATGAAAACCAAATAGGACGAAATCAGGTGATTTCGTCCATATTCTTGATTTCGTCCTATGTGTTTTCATGGGCTTCTGATTTCGTCAGTCTGTTACTATATAAACACTCACAACAGACATAACACAGTAAGACAAACCCGAGAGATTTGAGAGAGAGTTTTAGTGTGTGTGTTAACCGGATATTGTATTATCTTGTACTTGAACTCTTCTCTTTGATATACAAGTGTGTTAAACATTGAATCTACGTGTCTTGTATCTCGTGTTCTTGTCGACTTCTATCTCGGTTTGCATCTCCGGTTGGATTCCGCACAACCGGGTGTGTTTAACAACAAGGATTAGGCGACTAGATCCTCCCCTAGCCGGACCTACATCCTAACCAATTCTACCTTCCCAGTTTCTATGGCAACGTTCAAAGATCAATCCACATCTGAATGTCTGCTCCTTTACTTTTCACTACTACAGAGGATCAAGTGCCAAATAGAATTCTGCCCAAGAAGATGTCCTTAAAGTGGGTACGTCTGAAGTTTTTTTTTTTTTTTTGGAGGGCTGCTCTAAATAGAATTCTGTCCGGACAAGAGCGAGCAAAATGGGGAGTTAGGCTGGATGAGACCTGTGAAATATGCAGCTCGGTACTAGAATCAGATCACATTTTAATTCCTTATTCTGCTGAAAAGGGGACTTGGAATCTGATTTAAATGTGGTACAAAATCTTAACAGCTATTAATGATTCGGTGATGTCCATTCTAGAGATCCCTAGCCAAATTGGAAGTTCGGCTGTATAGAGGAAATTGCTGATAACGGCATGTTTCTGGTGTTGTGGTTTATATGGAAGGTGAGGAACAAAAAGATTCTCAATAAGAGACCACGAAGTCCGCGGGAGATCTTGGAGGCTATCAAATCGAACACGTTCCATTGGCTAAAAAAAATAGGGAAACATGTCTGTTAGAATGGAACTCTTTGTGTGAGTTTTCTTTTTTATTTTTATACTTCGGCCTCTAGCTTCCTGCTTGATCCTCTTCGAATAATATTTTCCATTAAAAGAAATTTGAGTTTAATCCGTATTAGTGTCACGTATCTTGTTTAATAGAGTATACTTGTTCATATATAACCAAAATTAATCAACAATGTGCACTAGTTATTCCGCGTACCACGAATTGGGTTGCTACTTATCATCAAAACAACTTAAAAAAGGAATTGGAGACATGATTATTAGTTAAACACCAATCATCTTTCACACATTATAAATGAAATCAATGATTACAAATCAAACTGGAGATATTAGAGGATTCTAGACAAGAATGATAAGGAAGTACCAGGCAAAATATCACACGACATGCCACACGTGTTTCCTAATCCATGTACCATCTTCTTTGTTCTTCGCATACTTAATGTTTTTCCTGCCTTGTTGGTTTCAGGCCCCACAAACACACAAGAAAAAACTAACTCACGAACCAGAGGATTGTTTTCTGTGTATAACTTTCTTATTAATTAGAATTGAGAGTACAAAAACAACTAATGCTCCTACCTACTATTTATAAGAAAACACAAATAAAACACATGCATATATAACTCAGTCCACGTACTCCTTTTAATTAGCAACAAACAAACTCCATCTCTCACTTCAACACCTCAACGTCCATTTTGAAGTCCCAACAAATTCGGTCAACAACTGACTAGGTCTCCGATAACGTGCAAACTACCGATGACCCATGACCCCTTTGCTATCCGGTTACCCATTTAAACAAAATCGGTAACCTACTTGACCCGTACACGACCCGTAACATCAAGATTATTCCAACATTCACCCCCATAATCTTGAACTCGCTTCTTGCTACTTGCTAATTCGTTCTTGCTTGCTTGTGTTTTTTTCATTCTTTTCTTGCTTTAGCTGGAAACGCTTTTCTTTCTAAAACGTGCTTTCTTGCTTGATTCGAATTTGATGCAGGAGCATCCGACTAGATCCGAACCCACATCGAACTCGTACCCGGTGACGATTTATCAAAGATTGGTTGGAAAGTTAAGACTTATTTGGAAGAGATCGAGACGCAATCTTTTATTTATTATTTGAATTATAATTTCCATGTTTATCTTTTAAGTGTTTAGTATAAGTAGAACATTTAGGGTTTATTGTTTTTCAGTTTTTGATTGATATTGAATTTGAAGAACATTGTTCTTGAACCTATCGGTTCGTTATGAGACTTTGATTAACAAAGTGATCTTGAGCCATTTGATTGCACGCGAAACTGCATCAGTTGGTATCAGAGCTTTGGTTTTCAAATGGCTCGACGTGATAGTGATTACTCTTGTGTTCGTAGAATCGCCGACCGAGGCAACGACAAAGATGGTCCCGACTCACGTGCTCGTGGAGAAGACCGATATCTTACCCGCAGAATCGCCGACCGAGGCAGTGGAAGAGTTGGTGTTGATCCATGGGATTTTGAGATCAGAAGATTCCGTCGACGAGTTCGAGACCTCGAGTTAAAACACGAGATCCGACGACTTAAGCAACGGATCCACGATCTTGAGGTACCGTCGACGTGGAAGGAAACGGAACCGGAAGAACTTGTCCGGGACGAGTTATCCGGGGATGAGGAGCATCCTGCCAACGGCGACACTATCTTTGATTCTCCTCCAGTGTACGATGAATACGAGGACGGAGAATGGTATTCTTGGTTTATCGGTGGTGATCGGAACTTACCGGGTGATAAATTCGGTTTCAAAAATCGTAATGTTGAAGGTGTTACGATGGTAGAAAACAATGGTGTTGCGGTGGCTCCCGCTGGGGAGGCGATTACTAACGATGGTGTTTATAACATTGCTGGCGGTGGTAGTGGGATTTCTTTGGCTGACCCACAAATGCCCAAGGTTAGTTTGGAGAGGTTGAATGTTGATAATCACAGTACGGCATCTCCTACCATTACCGATGCTCAAATGGAAGGGGATAGAATAGTAAATGCAAAATTTCAAGTTGCCAATAATATGCGTGGTTTTGTTGGAAAGTGTGATCCCCTCAAGGTGGGTAATTCGGTTGACAATAATGGGGCAAATATAAATGGACAGCCTACTGGAACATGTGGCCTAGCTACAAATGAGAATGATTACGTTTGGTTCCTATGTCCATTTTCAAGAATTAATAATAATAACGAGCATGATATCATTGGCCCACTAAATTTCCTTCATGCATCAGGGGTAAATGTAATAAACAAGTATGGGCCTTACACGACTAAACCAAGCCTAAAAGGTGTCGCTAACAAACTTGGGTCCAAGTCCAACTTCTCAACATATGTGGATAACAAAGGTGGTAAGCCATCTATTTTGTCGTCTAAGGTTCCCTTCGATCCAGGTGGTATTGATCCAGAGTCAAACGAGACAACCTGTGAAGTTAAGTTATATAGGCGGGTTGATGTCCCCTTCGACCCAGGTGGCTTTGGTCCGAAGACAAAACTCGAGGACGAGTTTTTTCGAAGAAGGGGAGTATGATGCAGGAGCATCCGACTAGATCCGAACCCACATCGAACTCGTACCCGGTGACGATTTATCAAAGATTGGTTGGAAAGTTAAGACTTATTTGGAAGAGATCGAGACGCAATCTTTTATTTATTATTTGAATTATAATTTCCATGTTTATCTTTTAAGTGTTTAGTATAAGTAGAACATTTAGGGTTTATTGTTTTTCAGTTTTTGATTGATATTGAATTTGAAGAACATTGTTCTTGAACCTATCGGTTCGTTATGAGACTTTGATTAACAAAGTGATCTTGAGCCATTTGATTGCACGCGAAACTGCATCAGAATTTGTTCTTACTTGCTTGCTTCGAATCAACTTTCTTTCTAACTTGCTATTCGAACCATACGGTTCGGTCTTTCTCGTTCTTTACGAACCACACAAGTCCGCTTCTTTCTTTCTTTCTTTCGGTTATCGATTATCTTTCTTCTTTCTGATCGATATATTCCCGTTCTTTCTTTCTAGTGGCTTGCTACTTTCTTACTTTCTTGCAACACCATCTTTCTTTCTTTCTTACGAGGCCATCTTACTTTCTCCCGAAGCGACGCCGGCCTCTTCTTTTTTCTTTCTTTCTTGTGGCGCCTCTTCTATCTTTCTTGCTTGCTTAATCCAAATTGGATTTCCTTTCTACATGAACCATAAAGGTTCAAACTTGCTAACATGTTGAAACTTTCTGCTGAATCTTTCTTGCTATCACTTCCTTGCTTCCTTTACTTGCTATCATGCTATAACCTTCTTTACCACATCCTGTTGACAAATAAACAATTATGTCAACAACAATTACCTCCTGGTTAAAACTTGCTCGACTGCTCCGTTCTCTTTTCCTTGTCTTTCGCCTTTGATTCCTTCTGTGAATCAATTCTCTTTCTGGTTGACTATTTCTTTCTAGTCGACTCCGACTCCGGTCTTTTTCAGGCCACTGATCTACTTTCTTGCGGTGGCTTCGACCTTCATGATGCAAACCTCCGGTCCTAGTTTACACCTACGGCCTTCCCGACGGTTCTTCGGTTTGATTTCCAAACCACCGGCTGATTATGGCTTCAGTCTTTTCTTTCTTTACACCGGTTTCGTATTTCTGGAGACGGTTTCTCTCGATCTTACTGCTGTACCAGCGGCCCGTGCTTCTTCGTTCTTTCCGACCGACGACTACATCCCAAGGCTGCTGCCTTGCTTTCTCGAGCTCTCTAAACGACTCTCAAAACGGCTTTCTTCTTAGCCTTGCTCTGATACCAATTGTTGGTTTCAGGCCCCACAAACACACAAGAAAAAACTAACTCACGAACCAGAGGATTGTTTTCTCTGTATAACTTTCTTATTAATTAGAATTGAGAGTACAAAAACAACTAATGCTCCTACCTGCTATTTATAAGAAAACACAAATAAAACACATGCATATATAACTCAGTCCACGTACTCCTTTTAATTAGCAACAAACAAACTCCATCTCTCACTTCAACACCTCAACGTCCATTTTGAAGTCCCAACAAATTCGGTCAACAACTGACTAGGTCTCCGATAACGTGCAAACTACCGATGACCCATGACCCCTTTGCTATCCGGTTACCCATTTAAACAAAATCGGTAACCGACTTGACCCGTGCACGACCCGTAACATCAAGATTATTCCAACATGCCTAATCCAATTTTTTATCTTGAATAAAGCCTTTATAAGAAGAAACATATTATCTCAAATTGACGGGATAATGAAACATATTAAGCACATAAATGTTTTAAATGATAATCATCAATATTCAAAACTTTAAGGTATCTGGTCTAGTTACCATATGTAGGACTAAAAATCAAGTACATATTTGAACTGTCAAGTGCAAAGGAAGTGTATGATAAACTTGAGTCAGTGATAGGCAAAGAAACCGTGAAATGATACTGAAGAAATATTATTAAAATGATCCTGGAAAATATACTTTAGATTAAAGTATCAATATTAACTCAAGGTGAAAAACAAAATGAGCGATTTCGTGGATAATAACTCAAAGTCAACACCGAATCTATGTTGAAGCCTTCATGAAAGAGTTATTTTATTCGAACTACGCAAATCTGATACGCGTTATATTTAATTCTTCATTAGAAAGAATTCACAATATCTCACATTACATGAGTACGCACGTTTAGAATTAATAAAATCCCCATCTCATTAGCGATAGGGTTGTAGATTTCGTATGTTGCTATGCCTTTGTTTACACATACCTATATAGGCGCAGATGGCTTTTGAAACGTTCTCGAAATTGTTACACGTGTCTCGCGATACAATTCCAAATGTTGAATTTAAGAACACTAAAAAGTACTAACGATTATTGCAAGCTCTAACGATTATTGCAAGCTCTTGTGAGTTTACTAATGCGATATAAGAAAATATGGTGCTAAGCAATTTCCTGAAGAAACATAAATAATAATAAAACTAACATAATATGAGCTTCAAATAGTCTGACAATACAGAATGTCCGGCACATACAATGGAAATAAGTTCTACAGCGATTCAGTAACCAGATAAAAAACTAATTAAGAATACCATCAACATCCAAATTGTTTAAGAGTAACTAAACAGAAATCCAGAAATATTATATATGCAGATGGGGCTAGTGATCCTCTTATTGCTGCTGTAATAGCTCACATCACTACGGCATGTAACCCACTTGATTATAATAACCCGCATCACTACTTCCTGCCACATCGATCATGTAGTCCAAGGATCAAGCACAAAACCACTATCTAAATAAGATTTGTTACCTTCCCCGGTTCCGTTAATATTGCTCGAACCTCCATGAACATTCGTAACTTCAGGATTAACATTTTGTAATGGCTGGTGCTGCTGATATTGCCGAAAGTTGAACATTTCGGTTCCTGCCACATCATTCAGTCCAAGGTTAAGCCTAGCGTCTGTCATGTTAAGAGAGTTTAAAGAATCAAGGACAATATCACTATACAAATATGAATTGTTACCTTCCCCAGTTCCGTTAATATTGCTCAAACCTCCATGAACATTCGTAACTTCAGGATTAACATTTTGTGATGGGTGGTGCTGCTGATATTGCCAAAAGTTGAACATTTCGGTTCCTGCCACATTATTCAGTCCAAGGTTAAGTCTAGCTTCTTGTTGATGCATATTGTGGATACGGCTCGTTCCAGTTCGACAATGTTACGAAGTGAAGACCGAAGCCGATATCCTCCATCGTGACTCGGAATGTATTCAGCTTTGTACGTGTTGTAATCAAATGCAGAATGAAATCTGTTTAGATATTGTGTTCTAGTTGCTGCTGTTAATCTGTGTACTAGTCTGCATGATCTGCATACGAAAGACCATGAAGAACCATGCCTGCATAAAGTGGACGAAGAACCAACATGTGTGCTGACAACACCCTCACAAAGAACCTGCTTAGGCGAAGAATGTTATTCAGCCACATGAAGTCCACGAAAGACATCATTCAGCGAAGAACCTTCTTCGTGGATTAGTTGTTGACTGGTATAGATGTTGGGCGAAAGACCAAGTCCTTCGTGGACTTTAGTTATTCATGGATATCTCTTTGGGCCCAGACCATTCTTCATTGGTTCTGTGGATAAGGTTTGGTATAAAAAGCATGTTGCAGCAAACACAGAATACAGAGAACACAGGAGAGTATATCAGAGAGTTTGTGAGAGTTTCTTGTTTAAATTTTGTAACTAAACTCTGCTGAAACAATACATTTGACCTTTAATCGTTGAATCTTTGTATTGTATTTTACTCTCTCGCTCGGTTTGTGTCGCAAGGAGGATTCCGCACTCGTTACGGCACCCGAAACAAGAAATCATCTAAGTCCGACGATCCGTATCGGGACCTACACTTCTGTCATGTTAAGAGAGTTTAAAGAAGGGTGTGCCTATTGGCACACCAAACCCTAGCTGAATCAGGGTTTACTTACGCTGCGTATAGCTCTATACGCAGCGTATAGGGTTAGCCCTATACGCTGCGTATAGAGCTATACGCAACGTAGGTAAAGCATGGATCTCAGAGCCTAATCAGCAATCATTGCACAGTAAACAAGGGTTTATATTGTTGATACACTTTATGTGGACGCGACTCGGCTCGGTTCGACTCGGCTCGGTTTGACTTGGTGTCGACTCGGTTAGGTCCGGCTCAAGCCCGACGTCACGACATTCCTCCGTCGTACGCCCCAGAGTTCGACACGCGAAGCACGGAGCGCCGCGGCCTTTCCCGCCGACACATCACCATGACATCATCAATGTGATGTCATGGTGATGTCACTAACTTTGTCCTATGTTGAAATGGTGCCAAGATTATCACAGAATGTATGTCTGGGCCGTTTCTTTTCATGTTGGGCCAAGAAGACTTGTAAAGGACTTTTAATATGTGGGCTGTACATGATTTGGACGAAGACCAAGCCCAACATCAAAGTGACGAAATCACTTGTGATTTCGTGAAACATGTATGGCGAAATCACTAGTGATTTCTTTCATAGTGTTTTCGTTCAAGGTTTAGTATAAATAGCTTTGCATATTTCACAGTTAGCTTTACGAGAGCATATTGAAACCAGAGAGTTTATCGACAAACATTGTGTGTATATGTTTGTGAATGTTCTTGTCCTTTTAATCTAAGTGAATCTTTGATTATCTGTTTGTGTTATCCGCTTTATATTGTTTGGTTTGCACCGTTACGTGGGATTCCGCACCCGTGATAGTGTTGTGATAAACAAGGATAGGTTACGTATCGGATCCTCCGAGAAAAACGGACCTACAAGTGGTATCAGAGCCTTGGCTCTTTTCCTTGTTTAAAACCAAACAAGTTTGGGTTTTTATCAAGTGGTTTTTAGTGATTTTTTTTTCAGATTTTGTTCTTTAAAAATTTATATATTTTCTGAAAAAGTCGTTAAAATCAGTGTTTATATTGTTATTTCGCTAAAAGTTTGTTCAAAAACCTTGTTTGTTTGAGTGTTTACATATTAGCATTTGGGTTTTTGTTGAAAGTTTTAAGCAAATCTTGTGTTCGTAAATTTTTCGGTCACCGGAATCATCATAATTTGACCGGAAAACCCATTGAGTTCATCACTGTTCTTGGTGGTCTTCAAAGTGTTCATAATATTCATCATATAATATCTACGTTTAATCTGGTTTGTTGTTTGAAGTAAATTGTGTGTGGAATATTATAAGTTAAGTTGACTATTATGTACATTGTTGATGATGAAATGTTGAAATAGATTAGTATGGCAGTTTGAAAATTGTGGCTAAGTGTCAGAGAAAGGATAAGACCACTTTGAAATATCTCGAAAATATCTAACAACAGCTGGTAACCACAACCACAGTCAACGAAATCAATCTGATTTCGTCCAAATCCAGTCAACAACGAAATCCTTCTGATTTCGTCCAAAATCAGTCAACAATATCAAGCTGAAAACATCACAGCCGAAATCACTTGTTTCTTTTTAATTGAGGTTCAACGAAATCACATTTGGGCCAATTCTTTGTCTGGGCCTGTCACCTTTGTTTTCTCTTGGACGAAAACACCAACAAGCTTTGACATCTGGTCGAAATCACCTGTTGGTTTTCATCAAACATCAGCTCAACGAAAACACTTTCTGATTTCGCCAAACTTGTCCACATTCTGATTTCGTCAAACATCCTGAACTGTTGTAAATTTTATACAGAGAGCTTGCAAAACTGTTCTAACTTTGTGTTTTAAATTGTTTGACCAGGTGTTATCATACATATACCAACTATGAGTAACAAAGGTCTGTGGGATTGGAGTTCAGACACAAGACCAAGTGAAAATCAGCCTTCGCTTGCCGATTTAATGACATTGCCTCAAAAACAACAATCAATAAATACAAGTCAATGGGCAATGGTTTCTAATCAAAATCAAAACATTCAAAACCTATTGCTCAGCGAGAGTGAGACGGGTAGCAACAATCGCCCGCCAAAGCTAAATCATATGAACGACTATCCATCTTGGAAGGGTCGTTTTCACACATACATTCAAGGGCAAAATGTTGAACTTTGGACGTGTTTCACTACTGCATGTAATCCGGAACTCGAAGCAGCAGCATCAACTGCTGCTGGTATTTCTCATATGCTTGAAGATGACAAGAAAGCCTATGAATTAGAGAAGAAGGCGTTTGCTTATCTAACACAAGCTCTTCATAAAGACATCTATCATCAATTTTCTTATAGCAAGAGCACAAAAACTTTATGGGATGCATTGGAAACAAGAGGAGAAGGAAATGAAGCTTCTAGAAAAATACGCCATGATCTTTTGAAGAAAGAATTTGAATCATTTCAATCTTTGGAAAATGAAACCCTAAATGATTTGACTTCTCGTTTCTATCATTTGATAAGTGAAATGAGTTCTTATAAGGTTCCTTTATCTCATGTGGAAATGATTGCACGTTTAGCTGATGCTCTACCTCCTGTATGGAGTCCATTCATTGAACTTCTAAAGCATACTGGTGCTCTGGAAGGAGAAACTGTCACTATCTATGGATTCGTTCAGAAGTTGGAACAAAAGAGCGAAGAGGAAAATCGAAAAGCTAAAAGGATTGGAGTTCCTCAAAACACAGAAATGTATTTGCCTGGTTTTGCTCCTTCAGCTACTTCTAGTTCTGTTCAGCAACCTAAGCTTCAAACGGCGTTTGTTTCCAACACAAACTCATCTCCGTTTCCAACGTACCCTCAAACTACTCAACCAGAGTTTGATTTAGGTGCTTATCTTTCCCAATCGTTATCCAAATCTAAAGCACAACCGCCACCACAACAAGTACATTATACCAACAATCCTCCACCCCAAGACACGAATACTATCAAAGTTGATACTTCGAACCTCTCAAAAGTTAGCATTGAAGTTGCAAAGGAGCATTCGGAACTCATTAATACGATGGTCAGTGCTTACTGCGGTTTGGTTGCAGGTCAAATTGGGAACATCAGTATGACCAACGAAGATTATCAACAAATTAATCGTGATGAAATGGAGTTGATGGATATAAAGTGGGCGTTTGTGAGTGCAGTTAGAAGGGCAAAGGACTTCATGGCTCGAACGGGAAGAAGTTCCTTGGAAAGTAAGCAGGATACGAAGTACGGGTTTGATAAAGAAACCGTTACATGCTTCAATTGTGGCGAGAAGGGTCATTTTAAACGTGAATGCACTCGACCACCCAAGCAAGGCAATCAGAACCCTTTCAGAAATCAGACAGGTACTTCAAATGCCAATCAAGGAAATCAAGACAATCGTGGAAGAGGGATAGTAGCTGTGAACAACACTACCAACCAGAACCAGTCTGGGCCATCAAACAACACTCGTGCATTGGTTGTTCAAACAGATAAAGGGTGTAATTGGTCTTTACAATTAAGGGAAGGTGATAATGAAGGAGGAGGAACCGCGTGCTACGCAAAGATCATCAATCACATCAAGCACGTTCGTATGGAAGAATTTTCTGAAAGTGACGACAGTTCGGGTTATACCGGGAGTTCTGATGAAGAAAGTTCTATTTCGGGTGATGTGAAAGAAGAAGCGATTTCTATTGATGATTTGTTGAATGAAGCAGAGGAGTTGAAGTCTCAGAAATCTGTTCTTATCAAGAAGGCTGGGAAAGCATCTAAAGAAATGGAGAAGTTCTTCTCTGAAGACGGATCTTTTTCTTTTCAAACTGCCTTTATGGCAAATGTTTCAGCCTCATCGAGTCAGGTAACATCTGAAACTCCTAGAATTTGTAATGACTGTGCTTATATGAAACAGGAATGTGAAAGAGTGAAACTTGAATGTGACACAATTCATAGTCACAATCAACATTTGGTTGTTGATATGTCAAAGTGCAAAGAGGCAAACATGGCTTTAACAAGAAATGAAAAGGACTTTAAATCTTTAATTGAAAATTTAAAGAAAAGTGTTTCTGAAACTACCAAAGTTGTTTATCATAAACAAATTAGTATTAACAAGTACATTAACATCGTTGAGGAAACCAAAAAGGAACTAGCCATTGCCAAATGCGAGCATGATGCTATCAAGCAAAAATTGGAGAGTTATTCTAACTCCCGATTTGTGCTCGATCACATAATTGACGTTCAACAACTGAAAGGGAACGTGAAAGGCGTAGGGTATAAAGCGTGTCCACCTCCATTGAGGGGCAACTATACCAAGATGCCCGATGAGGAGGAAATGCCTCGGTTTGAACCAACTGTTCCTCTTAACTATGAGGAGTTTACAACTGGCTTAGGGTTCAAAACGGACAATTCCTCGGAGGGCTCATCTGGAACAACCGAAAATTCAGCATCTGTTGGTACGGAACAAAGTCCTCCCACAGTTGAGGACTATGATTCGTCCGATGATGAACCAGATGTGAGTGATGAGGATAAATCTATTGAGAAGAACAAAGGAGTAGAAGTGCCTTTTGAGAATCACATTCTGTGTGATCCTCCTACTCCTGTTGTGCAATCAACTGGTGCTAAACAAGAGATAGATCCTATCACTGAGACAGTGTCTACTGTTAAAAGTGATAACGTGTTGTACACTTTAGTCGGTGATGACAAAATTTATTCAAACACAGCTTTTCCAATTAAAAACGTCAATCAATCTTTGATTGATAAAGTGTTTGAAGATACTACCATTAAGTTTTTGGAAAAGGGGATCCCGAGAGTTTCAGTAACTCAGTGTGATCCGATTCCAAAAGCTGAAGTTAGAAGAAAATTTGGAAATCAAAAATCACCGACAAAGCAACAACCTGTCGCTTTTAAGGGTAAACAGCAACAGCAGAGAGCTCAAAATTCTAAAGGTTCACAACCGAAGGTTGAGACCAAAGGAGCTCGTTTCAAAAAGAAAAATTGAAAAATGATAAGTAGCTTTACTAACGATGTATCGGTAGGCTCACAATCAGATTAAAGTGTGCAGGGTGATATAAATCTTAAATAGACTTCAAGCCAGGTGGGAACCATTCATTGGCATATGGTCTTAGTACCGAAATTTCGTTTGAGAGATTGCCGAGGTTCTGAGATATTCGGTCTTTATGCTGTCTTATCATCTGGGTATCATGGTTGTATCAAACCGTAAAAATAACGGAGACGAAGTCTAAGATCTTCCATGATACTATACATACGTGTACATATTGCATTTGACCTCAATAAGTGATCAACAATCACATGTCCAAACAAAATAAGTGATAATATATCACAGATTCTTTGCGGGAGTCAAGTTCGTCTCTCTGCTGTACGAAAGTACTGACCTGTTCACGGACTTGCTCTTGTGCCCTCATGCATCGAAAATCAAGTTCCTCATCAATAAGTGATTCTATCACATAGGGCTTGTTTTCAATCAAATAAGTGAGTTTCTCACATTTTTATACGGTCAAACGGATGATAAACAGTATACTCGCCGGTAAGATGAACTCTTACGCATACCTTGATACGGGAATGTGTCGTGTGTGGATGAACACTGGTCGGTAAGTATAAATCATACCTTAACGTATCCCCTCGCCATGATTACATCTGATAAGTTGAGCTTATGTGGACAACAATACCGATAATTGTTATAGGATGCTTATCTAAATGTTAACTAATTGAACAAAAAGAGCGTTTTGGCGTGACCGTACACTGATATGATTCTCTTACCCTCGAAACTCGCAAAAAGAATGTCTGTAAATATTTGTTTACTGCTTTTAGTTTCTGTATCTCTGTATATATTTATTTATTGCTTTCCGTCTTTACTTTTGAAAAATGAAAAATTCCAAAAAGATTTTAGGTGTGTTTTAATCTAAACTTTATAAAAGTCAAAAAGATTTTGCTTCTAGTTTATTTTTGATTGACTGATGTTGGAACTCGAGTCTATCCTACCCAAAATCCTGATCGTAAGCCGGAAAACAATTGCACCTTCATAAACTGTCGAAGTTAACTAGTTTTGAAAGTTAAAGGTTAAAATTGATCATTTTTCTAAACTTTCAAACTGTTGTCGGTTGGTGTTTAAATGAGATTTGATCTCATATGTGTCACTTTGTCTAAATGTTAACTATATTCCAAGCGGTTGTTCTCATTATGCGTTTAGCTTTCTTGCCTGTGCAGATGCTAAAGGCGAGGAGAACATGTTCGATGACAAGCTTTGGAATGAAGACATGAAGTGGAGGCACTCAAAGGATAAAATGATCGAGTTGCCGCTGACCCTTCATCAACACCACAAGGATCTGAAGATTTGACAAGTCAAAAGATTCACGAGCATAACTCATTGGAGAGTTCATTCTAAGGGGGAGTTTGTTAACACACTACCTAAATGAAAAGGGAGTTTGTTGATACACTTTCTTCTTACGACGCGTGAAGACTTTGAAGATCCTCCGACATGAAAGACACGGAAGTCGAACCTTCACAGAAGACGAACCATCACGAGTAGCGTCCAAGGGGGAGTTTGGTGCCCCCATGCAGGAAACCAAAAATGTCTACAAGTAAAAGATGTCGTTTACTTTCTGTCTTTAAGTTTAAAAAAAAAATCAAAAATTCAAAAACAATAGAAAACCAAAAATGTGTCGTTTACTTTCTGTCTTTAAGTTTAAAAAAAATCAAAAATTCAAAAACAATAGAAAACCAAAAATGAGTTTCTTGGAGAAAAGAAGGGAAAGTGATGATATACACTGGTGTCGTCTGTCAATATGGTCAAAAGAAAAAGAAAAATTGAAAAATGATAAGTAGTTTTACTAACGATGTATCGGTAGGCTCACAATCAGACTAAAATGTGCAGGATGATACAAACCTAACAGACTTCAAGTCAGGTGGGAACCTTTCATTGGCATATGGTCTTAGTACCGAAATTTCGTTTGAGAGATTGCCGAGGTTCTGAGATATTCGGTCTTTATGCTGTCTTATCATCTGGGTATCATGGTTGTATCAAACCATAAAAATAACGGAGACGAAGTCTAGATCTTCCATGATACTATACATACGTGTACATATTGCATTCGACCTCAATAAGTGATCAACAATCACATGTCCAACAAAATAAGTGATAATATATCACATTTATCCGGGAGTCAAGTTCGTCTCTCTGCTGTACGAAAGTACTGACCTGTTCACGGACTTGCTCCTGTGCCCTCATGCATATGAAAATCAAGTTCCTCATCAATAAGTGATTCTATCACATAGGGCTTGTTTTCAATCAAAATAAGTGAGTTTCTCACATTCTTTTATACGGTCAAACGGATGATAAACAGTATACTCACCGGTAAGATGAACTCTCGTGCATACCTTGATACGGGAATATGTCGTGAGTGGATGAACACCGACAAGTAAGTATAATTCTTACCGTAAATCATATCTCCTAATTATGATTACATCTGATAAGTTGAGCTTAGGTGGACAACAATACCGATAATTGTGGTAGAATACTTATCTAAAGCTTTAAACAGAAATCAGAAACCGTTTTGACAAAGACCGTAAGCTGGTAATGATTCTCTTACCTTGAAACTCGCAAAAAGTTGTTTCTTGTACAAATTTCTTTATCTTTTTGTCTTTCGTAGTTAACCGCTTTTTAATTTATGTTGTAGTGTAATTCGTAAAACTTGTTTTGATTAGCCGATGTTGGAACTTGAGTATACCATACCCAAAATCCTGTTTCTAAGCCGGAAAACAATTGCACCTTCATAAACTGTCGAAGTTAACTAGTTTTGAAAGTTAAAGGTTAAAATTGATCAATTTTCTTAACTTTCAAACTGTTATCGGTCGGTGTTTGATTGAGATTTGATCTCATATGTGTCGTTTGTTTAATTTGTCTATATTCCAAGTGGTTGTTCTCATTACGTGTTTAGATTTCTTGTATGTGCAGATGCGACATCAAAATCTAGCTAAAGACGAAGAGAACATGTCAGATGACAAGCCGTAAAGTGAAGACACAATAGTGGTGCAATCTGAAGATCAAGATGATCAAATTGATGCTGACCACTTTTCAACACCACAAGGATCTAAAGTTTTGAAGTTCAAAAGATTAATGAGCATCATCCAAGGGGGAGTTTGTTGATACACTCCCTATTTGCGACACGTGAAGACCTTTGAAGATCCTCCGACATGAAAGACACAGAAGACGAACCATCACAGAAGACGAACCTCACGAGTAGCATCCAAGGGGGAGATTGTTGATACACTTTATGTGGACGCGACTCGGCTCGGTTCGACTCGGCTCGGTTCGACTTGGTGTCGACTCGGTTAGGTCCGGCTCAAGCCCGACGTCACGACATTCCTCCGCCGTACGCCCCAGAGTTCGACACACGAAGCACGGAGCGCCGCGGCCTTTCCCGCCGACACATCACCATGACATCATCAATGTGATGTCATGGTGATGTCACTAACTTTGTCCTATGTTGAAATGGTGCCAAGATTATCACAGAATGTATGTCTGGGCCGTTTCTTTTCATGTTGGGCCAAGAAGACTTGTAAAGGACTTTTAATATATGGGCTGTACATGATTTGGACGAAGACCAAGCCCAACATCAAAGTGACGAAATCACTTGTGATTTCGTGAAACATGTATGGCGAAATCACTAGTGATTTCGTTCATAGTGTTTTCGTTCAAGGTTTAGTATAAATAGCTTTGCATATTTCACAGTTAGCTTTACCAGAGCATATTGAAACCAGAGAGTTTATCGACAAACATTGTGTGTATATGTTTGTGAATGTTCTTGTCCTTTTAATCTAAGTGAATCTTTGATTATCTGTTTGTGTTATCCGCTTTATATTGTTTGGTTTGCACCGTTACGTGGGATTCCGCACCCGTGATAGTGTTGTGATAAACAAGGATAGGTTACGTATCGGATCCTCCGAGAAAAACGGACCTACATATATACGCTGCGTATAGCTTTATACGCAGTGTATATAAACCATCTGAACTTTTAGGGTCATTTTGGTGGGTTTGAAGCATCAGTTTTTCACAAGGTTTATATACGCTGCGTATAGAGCTATACGCAGCGTATATAACCTATTATAATTTTGTTTGGTCATTCGGCATATTTGTGGTATAAATTCTCACCCGGTTACAATGTTAACTCTCTTAAAATATATAACGAGTTAAAAATATATAATGTTTTTTTATTATTTAGTCGATGTCGTCGTTAATTTATTTAGTCGATGATGTGTGTAACATGCAACAGATAAATTACATCAAATGAGACATAAGACTAACCCTTTTTTTAGTACTAATTGTTGGTGCACTTGTGTCTGTACTTTGTCTGTATTCGGTCACGATGTAAACGATGTCCTTGTTAGTCATGTAAGTTTGACCAAGTCAACCATCCTCCTGGTTTGACTTGGCCAAACAGTTAGAAAATGGTTGTATAATGTTATGTGTCGAAGGTTGGGCTTTCGAAGGATTGTTTCTATCCTTCGAAAGGCTCGAAAGATACTCCACGAAGGATACTGATGGACTTCGAAGGATATGCCATCCTTCGAAGTGTTTGTGGATCCTTCGATGGCTTCTTGATCGACAGATTATCTTTCGGGCAGTCCACATGATCCTTCGACCATACAACCTGTGCTGGGTATATATATACCCATGCAGTGTGTGTTCAAGAGGACAGAGAGACGAGAGACAGAAAGATACACTCGAGAGATAGTGAGAGCATCCTGTCAAGAACACACACACACACTTTAGAGAGTTTGCAATACTGAGTTGTAAACCTTGTGCTTGTAACTGGAACCTTTCATACGCATTAATACAGTGGTGTTAATCGGTGAACCTTGTGTGTTTTGTGTTTATACTTGTCTCGACTCGGTTGCACTCTAGCTTGGATTCCGCACTTGCTAGTGTGTTAATATAACAAGGTTAAGGTTTAACCTCATCCTCCACGAGGGACCTACAATTGTTGGTGCACTTGTGTCTGTACTTTGTCTGTATTCGGTCACGATGTAAACGATGTCCTTGTTAGTCATGTAAGTTTGACCAAGTCAACCATCCTCCTGGTTTGACTTGGCCAAACAGTTAGAAAATGGTTGTATAATGTTATGTGTCGAAGGTTGGGCTTTCGAAGGATTGTTTCTATCCTTCGAAAGGCTCGAAAGATACTCCACGAAGGATACTGATGGACTTCGAAGGATATGCCATCCTTCGAAGTGTTTGTGGATCCTTCGATGGCTTCTTGATCGACAGATTATCTTTCGGGCAGTCCACATGATCCTTCGACCATACAACCTGTGCTGGGTATATATATACCCATGCAGTGTGTGTTCAAGAGGATAGAGAGACGAGAGACAGAAAGATACACTCGAGAGATAGTGAGAGCATCCTGTCAAGAACACACACACACACTTTAGAGAGTTTGCAATACTGAGTTGTAAACCTTGTGCTTGTAACTGGAACCTTTCATACGCATTAATACAGTGGTGTTAATCGGTGAACCTTGTGTGTTTTGTGTTTATACTTGTCTCGACTCGGTTGCACTCTAGCTTGGATTCCGCACTTGCTAGTGTGTTAATATAACAAGGTTAAGGTTTAACCTCATCCTCCACGAGGGACCTACAAGTGGTATCAGAGCCTTGGCTCTTCTCCTTGTTAAAACCGAGTGTGTTCTTGGTTTGTTTTTCGGGTATTAAAGTTCATATTTTTCTGGAAAACAACTTAAAATCAGATTAAACCTTGTTATTATTCATGTTTACATGTTAGTTATGGGTTTGTGTTAAATATTTTAACAAAATATTGTGTTCGGAATTTGAAGGTTCACCGATAAATTCATGTTGTTCATTTAAATCTTCATAGTGTTCTTCAAGTTTATGACTTTTTGATCTTTGAGATTAGTTTTGAAAGTTGTTTGTGTATTGGGAAGGGATATTTGGTTAAAATAATCAAACCAAATCTGGTTTTGGCAGAAAGTACGGTCTGATCATACTCTTTTGCCGAAAGTTGACTTTACCAACCCGTCACCTTTTCACCAACCTATCATTTCAGTATCAGTTGTGTCAGGAGCGATCGAAGGATATCTTTCGATTTCGAACGATCTTCTTTCGATCAAGGAAGGCTCGATAGATAATCATCTTTCGACCCATCCTTCGAAGTTTGTGATCTATCTTTCGAGCTCAAGGGAATCTTTTCGGAGGATACATTTTCGAAAGATAAGGATCTTTTATTGTGAATCTTTCGAGATAGATATTCGAAAGATAAGGATCTTTCATTGTGAATCTTTCGAGATAGTGTTCGAAAGATAAGGATCTTTCAAATTGTGAATCTTTCGAAGTCTTTGTTCGAAACTCAACAGTGATCTTTCGAACACTGTTGATCCTTCGAACAAGTCTTGGTCTTTCGAACAAGGCTGTATCTTTCGATTAGTGTCTGTTTGAACTTAACAGTTTGTGTTTGTGTAGGTCGTCTATTAGTATTTCATCAAAATGAGTTGTACAAGTCCTTGGGACTGGAGTATTGACTCACAATCTAGTCAAGAGCTAACCTCTGCTGCAGCTTGGGCGAAAAGTATGTTTCCACCGCCATCAATCAGTCTAAGTCAATGGGCTTTGGTATCCAATCAAAGTCAAAGCATTCAAAATCTTTTGATTAGTGAAAGCGAAACGGGCAGCAACAATCGTCCACCAAAGCTGAACCATATGAATGACTTTCCATCATGGAAAAACCGCTTTCACACGTATGTTCAAGGGCAAAGCACCGATCTTTGGACATGTTTCATTAATGCATTCAATGCTAATCTTGAGGTTGTAGCGTCCACTTCAGAAGGTTATGCTAACATGCTCGAAAATGACAAGAAGGCTTATGAATTGGAGAAAAAGGCCTTTGCTACACTTACACAAGCACTCAACAAAGATATCTATCATCAGTTCTCCTACTGCAAGACCACGAAAACTTTGTGGGATGCCTTAGTTGCTAGAGGTGAAGGCAATGCAGCTACTCGAAAGTCTCGTCATGATTTGTTGAAGAAAGAGTTTGAATCGTTTCAGTTTTTGGAAAACGAAACTCTAAATGATATGACCACACGGTTCTATCATTTGATTAGTGAAATGTGTGCTTATGGAGTTGTATCTACTCAACAAGACATGGTGAATAGGTTTGCTGACGCATTACCTCCAAAATGGAGTTCGTTTATTGAGTTGTTGAAGCATACTGGAACTCTAGACACGGTTAACATCTATGAGTTTATTCAGAAACTGGAACATAAAAATGATGAGGAAATCAGGAAAGCAAAGCGAGCTCCCGCTCCTCAGAATACAGAAATGTACCTTCCAGGCTTCGATGTTTTGGCAAGATCCGCTGCAGCTCAGCAACCTAAACTGCAAACTGCATTTGTGTCCAACACAAGTTCTCTTCCGTTTTCTCAATCAACTGCTGCTCCGGTCTTTGATCCGAGGTCTTACATTCCCGTCCCAACACAGCCACAAGTCCAACCACCGCAACAACAACAACAGGCTCATTATACAAACAATTCTCAACCTCAACCTCAAAACCCTAACACAATCCGAGTCGATAATTCAAACCTTTCACACATCAGCATTGAAGTTGCTAAGGAGCATATGGAAATTATCAATACAATGGTCAGTGCTTACTGTGGTTTGGTAGCAGGTCAGCTTGGAAACATCAACATGACCGATGAAGATTATCAACAGATCGACAAGGAAGAAATGGAGTTGATGGATATCAAATGGTCTTTTGCTAGTGCAGTAAGAAGGGCAAAAGATTTCATGGCTCGAACTGGAAGAACTTCGTTGGAAGGAAAGAAAGATACAAAGTATGGGTTTGATATCAACGCCGTTACATGCTACAATTGTGGTAATAAAGGGCACTTCAAACGTGAGTGCACTCGACCAACAAAACAAGGCAATCACAACCCTTTCAGAAACCAGACGAGTACTGCAAATGTGAATGCCCAGCAAGAAAACCGTGAAAGGAGGATTGTGGGAGTTAATAACAATCAGGCACAGCCTGGATCTTCAAATCCCAATCGGGCTTTGACTGTTCAAGCTGATGAGGGATGTGACTGGTCTGTGCAGCTTGGTGAAGGTGATCAAGGAAGTGGAACAGCTTGTTATGCAAAGATCATCAATCACAAAGAAGAGTCCTCTGAAAGTGATGACAGTTCTGGTTATTCTGGAAGTTCTGATGAAGAAGGCTCTGTTTCTGGGGATAATCAATCAGAGTCTGATGTGAAGGAGGAAGCAGGTTCTGGTATGGAGGATTTATTGAATGAAGCTGATGAACTTATATGTCAGAAATCAATTCTGATCAAGAAGGCTGCTACTACATCCAGGGAAATGGAAAAGTTCTTTTCTGAAGATGGATCGTTTTCTTTTCAAACTGCATTTATGACAAATGTGTCAGCCTCTTCGAGTCAGGTAAATTCTGAACCTCCTGCTCCCAGTGTTTGTGAATCATGTGCAGAAAAGAAGCTTGAATTAGGAAAGCTTCATAGTCATAATCAAAATTTGGTTATTGAACTTTCCAAATGCAAAGAGGCAAATATGGCTTTAACTCGGAACGAAAAAGATTTTAAATCAGTAATTGAAACATTAAAGAAAAACGTGTCCGAAGTGAACAAAGTAGTTTACCACAAGCAAGTAAGTATAAATGAATACATCAACATTGTGGAAGAAACTAAGAAACAATTAGCCATTGCCCAATGCGAGCATGATGCGATCAAACAAAAATTGGAGAGTTATTCTAACTCCCAATTTGTGCTTGATCACATTATCGATGTTCAACAACTGAAGGGAAATCAGAAAGGCATAGGGTATAAGAAATGTCCGTCTCCTTTGATGAATAACTATACCAAGATGCCTGATGAGGAGGAAATGCCTCGGTATGAACCCAGTGTGCCTCTTGATTTTGAGGAATTTACTACTGGCCTAGGGTTCAAACCGGACAATTCTTTAAACACATCCTCTAAGCAACAAGAAACTTCATCATCCATGAAGCAAAGTCCTCCAGTTATCGAGGACTATGAGACATCGGATGATGAATCAGAAGTGGATGTAAGTGATCAGGATAAATCACTTAACAAGATGAAAGGAGTAGTTATTCCACGAGAGAATCACATTCTTTGTGATCCTGATACTCCTGATGTCTCCTCTGTTAAGAAACAAGTGATTGATTCTGTCAAATTTGATAAGACATGTGTGTCTACTGTTAAAAGCAGTAATGTGTTGTATACTTTGGTTGGAGATGATAAAATCTACTCAGATCACGATTTCCCAATTAAAAATGTAAATCAATCTTTGATTGATAAAGTCTTTGAAGACAACACAAACAAATTTTTGGGAAAAACACTTCCGGGAATTGTTGTAACACAATGTGATCCGGTTCCTAAGGCTGAGATTAGAAAACAGTTTGGTAATCAAAAATCTTCAACCACTCAACAACCTAGTGCTTCTAATGGTAAACAACCAGTCAAACGAGCTCGATCTCAAAGGAAAGCAAAAAGTGTCAAATTCGTGGCATCCACAGGTACTGATAAGATTGAGACTTTTGAGAATAAATCAAACACAAATTTTGTACAACAGGTCACAATCTTAAAACGTAACATTGATAACAATTACACTCAACGCACAAAGGGGTGTGATGAAAAGGCTAGTACCTCAGATTCCACGAGTTCGACATCTTGTGGTCAATCAAGTTCTCCTAAATTTGTTGAAAGGAGAACATGTTTTAAATGTGGAGAATTTGGGCACATCATCAAAAACTGCCCAAATGCTCCAAAGAATAAATTTGTTGAGAAAGCTCCACCTGAAACAGTTCATCCTCAACGTCGGTCAGTTTCACCTAAACATGATAAACGAACTGTAAAAGAACAAGAAACTAAACAACGACGTAAGAACATGAAAACTGTTGAAAAAGCCTTGAAATCTGAAGTTAAAACAGTTAACAGGGAACCAAGTGTGTCACAACCTGTAAAACCAGAAGCTTCAAAAACTGTTTACACTCAAACTGATGGGCAAAAACAAATTTGGTTACCTAAGGGAGGTGACAATTCAGGGGGAGCAGTTGTTCTTGAAAATCATCAAGAGATTGATATCATGTTTCGTGATGCTCAGGGACGACCCAAGACCACTAAGGCTTGGGTCCCCATCCTCAACTGATATTTTTAAATGACATGTGCAGGGTGTTCCAGGAGGAACTATTAATAGTCATTGGATTGTTGATAGTGGAGCATCCAGGCACATGACTGGCGACTTACGGCTCTTATACGACGTGAGATATATTAGAGGAGGGTATGTCGCATTTGCGGGAGACAAAGGCGGATTCATCACTGGAGAGGGAAGTATCTCCAATGGTATTGTGTGCTTCGATAAGATCAATTATGTTAAGCAAATTGATCATAATCTTCTCAGTGTGTCGCAAATCTGCGATAAAAAGTTCTCAGTGCATTTTGATGATGCCGGCTGCTATGTGCTGAAACCTGGATTCAAAATTCCACAAGAATGGATTCTCTTATCGGCTCCGAGAGTTAATGATCTTTATATTCTCGACATGAGCCAGGCGATTACAACATCAGCTCAAGTCACTTGCTTTGTCTCGAAAGCCACAGAAAAGGAGTCTATATCTTGGCACAGAAGAATGGGACACATTCACTTGAGAAAGATGAACCATTTGGTGAAAAATAATCTTGTGAATGGTGTGCCTGTGAGAAGTTTTCATTTACAAGATATCTGTGTCTCGTGCCAAAAAGGGAAGCAAACAAAGAAGTCTCACCCTTTGAAGAAAATCAACACTGTCAGCATACCTCTTGAACGTCTTCATATGGATCTTTTTGGACCTATGAAGCACAAGGCAACATTCGGAGATGCTTATTGTCTAGTTGTTACTGATGATTATTCTAGATTTTCTTGGGTATCCTTCATGGCACACAAGAGTGAAACTCCTGGCATCCTCAAGGATCTTCTTACAATGTTGGAGAATCTCTATTCGTTGAAAGTGAGGAGGATCCGAAGCGACAATGGAACCGAATTCAAGAATCAAGTTATGCATGAGTTTTGTACTTCTAAAGGCATTCTTCATGAGTACAGTTCTCGTTATACTCCACAACAAAATGGTGTCGCGGAGAGGAAGAATCAGACGATTATCGAAACTGCAAGAACAATGTTAGTAGAGTCGGAACTCCCTATTCAATTCTGGGGGGAGGCTGTATCGGCTGCATGCTACACGTTAAACAGAGTTCTTACAGTAAAGAGACATGGCAAAACTTGCTTCGAACTCCTTCAGAAAAGAAAACCGGATCTTTCTTACCTAGAACCATTTGGTGCTCCATGTACTATGATTGAGCCGGATGGAAAGTTTGGAGCTAGAGCTATCGAGGGTTTCTTCCTTGGATATGATACTCCGAATTTTCGTGTTTGGAATCTGGCTACCAGAAAGATTGAGCTATGGAGTGAAGTGAGGGTTCAAAGGTACACGAGTCCTGTTAGGGCTCCGGGTGATCCGTGGATGTTCGATTATGATGGACTATTTGACTCCTTCAATCTGCCAACCTTTGACGAAGAATCAGCAGCGGCTAGAATGTTGTTTGAATGTGACAACGCTGCTGACTCGCCTTTGGTTAGACCTATTGTTGTTGACCCACAAGCTTCTTCGTCTGTCAACAATATGGTAGAAAATGAGGTTTATGAAGATGCTGCTGATTATAATGAATCTTCTGAAGATGATGAATTTCATGATGCAGCTGAAGGATCTTCGGCTCAAGCTGCTCCTGTTCAAGGTGCCTCTGTTGATACACCTCATATGCAGAATGTAGACACTGCTGAAGGGAATGCATCCACCTCTACACACATTCCTGGTGTGGAGTTGGTTGTTGATCTTAATCTTAACAATTTGGGTATCAATGCACGTGTGTCAGAAAATCCTGAAATGAGGATTCACGATACCCACCCCCAGCAGAATATTATAGGAGATGTCCATCGCGGTGTGCAGACGCGTAATCAGCTGAGAAACAACCGGAATGCTGGTTTGTATTCAGCTATAAGAGAATCTGGTCTTCAGAATGACTGGTCCTTCGCGTGTTACGTGTCACAAGAAGAACCAAAATCGTGGAAAGATGCTTTGAAAGACAATGCTTGGGTTGAAGCCATGCAGGAAGAATTGCAGCAATTTCAAAAGCTTGGTGTTTGGAAGCTTGTTGAAAGACCTGAGAACTACAAGAAAATTGGCACTCGATGGGTTTTCAAATGCAAGAAAGACGACCGTGGAGTGGTTATTAGGAATAAAGCACGTTTAGTCGTTCAAGGTTTTCGTCAGATAGAAGGAATCGACTACAACGAAGTCTATGCACCTGTTGCATGTCTGGAAGCAATTCGGATCTTTCTGGCTTATGCCTCATTCAAAGGATTCAAGGTTTATCAGATGGACGTAAAAAGTGCATTCTTACATGGTGTGGTTGAAGAAGAGGTGTACGTCGAACAGCCCCCAGGTTTTGAAGATCCTATCCATCCCGATCGGGTTTGGTTGCTCAACAAAGCTCTCTATGGTCTTCATCAAGCACCGCGAGCTTGGTATGAAACCTTATCTACCTATCTGCTGGAGAATGGTTTTCGAAGAGGTCTTATCGACTGTACTCTTTTCATCAAAGAACAAGATGGAGATCTTCTTCTGGTACAGGTATACGTTGATGATATTATTTTTGGTTCTACTAATGATGTCTTGTGTAGGAATTTCGAGCGCATTATGCAGGATAAATTCGAGATGAGTGCTATGGGGGAAATGACCTTCTTCTTGGGCCTACAAGTGCAACAAAATGAGTCTGGGATTTTCATCCATCAGACTAAATATGTTGGTGACATCTTGAGCCGGTTCCAGATGTCTGATGCAACGCCCATTGGTACCCCACTGCCACAAAATCATGGAATTACTCCAGACTTGAAGGGTGAAGCTGTTAGCCCCTCATACTATCGCGCAATGATTGGATCTCTTATGTACCTCACAGCATCAAGGCCAGACATAATGTACCCAACGTGCCTGCTTGCCAGATATCAAGTTAACCCGAAGGCCTCACATCTTGCAGCTGCAAAAAGGATTTTTCGTTATTTGAAGGGTTACCCTGACACCGGTCTATGGTACCCTAGGGATAATAACTTTGACTTGATCGCATTCAGTGATTCTGATCATGGCGGATGCAAAATCGACGGCAAATCCACAACGGCTGGATGTCAGTTTTTAGGAAATCGCCTAGTCACATGGCAGTGCAAGAAGCAGACGTGCGTCGCTACATCAACATGCGAAGCTGAATACATTGCTGCCTCAAGTTGTTGCTCCCAAGTTCTTTGGATCCAACAACAATTACGCGACTACGGTTTTGAATTCCTAACTACTCCTATTTACGTTGATAATTCTGCTGCATTACAGATCACTAGAAATCCTGTGCAGCACTCAAAGACCAAACACATCGAAATCAAATATCACTTCATACGTGATTGCTTTGAGAAAAGGCTAATCGATGTCGTTAAGGTCCACACCGATGACCAACGTGCCGACCTTTTTACCAAAGCATTTGACAAATCAAGATCTGACTTTTTATTATTGGTAAACGGCATTAAGGTCAAGCAAGAGTAAACCAACATCGGAAAATCATTTTTGTAAATACCTTTGTGTTTTAAATTTTATCTTGGTTTGTTGATTTTAGGGGGAGTAAATATCCAAAAATTTGAAAAATCCAAAAACATTGAAAAATTTCAAAAACCCAAAAACAATAGAAAAACAAAAATGAGTTTCCTGGCGAGCAAAAGAGAAAATGATAGTACATCAGTGGTCTGTCTAAACCTCTTTAATCCTTAAATGCAAAACGATAAGCAGCTCTAAATAAGATGTATCGGTAGGCTCACAATCATTTTAAAGTGTGCAGGGTGATATAAACCTTAATCGACTGAAGACTGGGTGGGAACCATTCATTGGCATATGGTCTTGGTACCGAAATTTCGTTTGAGAGATTGCCGAGGTTCTGAGATATTCGGTCTTTATGCTGCTTATCATCTGGGTATCATGGTTGTATCTTTTACCGAAAAATAACGGGGACGCAAGTCTAGATCTTCCATGATACTATACATACGTGTACATACTGCATTTGACCTCAATAAGTGATCAACAATCACATGTCCAAACAAATAAGTGATAATATATCACATTTATCCGGGAGTCAAGTTCGTCTCTCTGCTGTACGAAAGTACTGACCTGTTCACGGACTTGCTCCTGTGCCCTCATGCATCGAAAATCAAGTTCCTCATCAATAAGTGATTCTATCACATAGGGCTTGTTTTCAAATCAAAATAAGTGAGAATCTCACATCATATACGGTCAAACAGATGATAATCGGTATACTCACCGGTAAGATGAACCCTCGTGCATACCTTGATACGGGAATGTGTCGTGATGTGGATGAACACCGGTCGGTAAGTATAAATCATACCTTAACGTATCTCCTCGCCATGATTACAAATGATAAGTTGAGCTTATGTGGACAACAATACCGATAATCGTTATAGGATGCTTATCTAAATGTTAACTAACTGAACAACAAGAGCGTTTTGGCATGACCGTTCACTGATATGATTCTCTTACCCTCGAAACTCGCAAAAAGAATGTCTGTATATATTTATTTACTGCTTAATCTTTATTGTCTTATTTTAAACAGTTTCGTCGTTTGGTGCATATCAGCACGACATTAGCGGTGATGTCGTTTGATAACACTCAAAGGATATTAAAATTGTTGACTTTTAATTTATTCAAAAATACCAAAAAGATTTTAGGTGTGTTTTGATATAATCTTTATAAAAGCCAAAAAGATTTTATTTCTACTTTATTTTCGATCGTACGATGTTGGAGCTCGAATCTTCGTTACCTGAAACCTGACTGAAAACCGAATTGACTAAATCTTCATAAACGGTCGAAATTTGCAAGTCTTTGAAAGTTAAATCTCAAATTGACAAATTTATTAAACTTTCATACTGTCGGACGGTGTTTGATTGTGACATGGTCATTCGTGTGTCATTTGCTTATACTAACTATTCCAAGCAGTTGTTCTCATTATGCGTTTAGATTTCTGGCATGTGCAGATTCTAAAGGCAAGGAGAACATAGTCGATGACAAGCTTCGGAATGAAGACACAACGTGAAGGCGCTCAGAAGATAAAGATGATCGAGTTGCCGCTGACTATCATCAACACCACAAGGATCTCACTTCATAAAGATCAAGACTTTCACGAGCATAACTCAAGGAGGAGCCTATGCCAAGGGGGAGTTTGTCAACACACTTCCTACATGATACGGGTAGTTTGTTGATACACTCTCTGCTTTCAAGACGTGAAGACTTTGAAGATCCTCCGACATTGAAGACTTGAAAGGACATCAGAGTCTTGAAGACACGAAGATCAAAGATAATCAAGATCGAGACAAAGCTACAGCCAAGGGGGAGTTTGTTGGTGCACTTGTGTCTGTACTTTGTCTGTATTCGGTCACGATGTAAACGATGTCCTTGTTAGTCATGTAAGTTTGACCAAGTCAACCATCCTCCTGGTTTGACTTGGCCAAACAGTTAGAAAATGGTTGTATAATGTTATGTGTCGAAGGTTGGGCTTTCGAAGGATTGTTTCTATCCTTCGAAAGGCTCGAAAGATACTCCACGAAGGATACTGATGGACTTCGAAGGATATGCCATCCTTCGAAGTGTTTGTGGATCCTTCGATGGCTTCTTGATCGACAGATTATCTTTCGGGCAGTCCACATGATCCTTCGACCATACAACCTGTGCTGGGTATATATATACCCATGCAGTGTGTGTTCAAGAGGATAGAGAGACGAGAGACAGAAAGATACACTCGAGAGATAGTGAGAGCATCCTGTCAAGAACACACACACACACTTTAGAGAGTTTGCAATACTGAGTTGTAAACCTTGTGCTTGTAACTGGAACCTTTCATACGCATTAATACAGTGGTGTTAATCGGTGAACCTTGTGTGTTTTGTGTTTATACTTGTCTCGACTCGGTTGCACTCTAGCTTGGATTCCGCACTTGCTAGTGTGTTAATATAACAAGGTTAAGGTTTAACCTCATCCTCCACGAGGGACCTACACTAATGTTGGAAAAAGTGTGCTTTTATCTTCCATTTGTATTTTGAGGATTAAATGAGCACAAATAAACAAAAGAAGCAAAAATGCAGCTAAATCTAACACAAATACAAGAAAAGGAATAAACGTGGCAAGCCCGACCCCTCGACAGCATCTTCCCAAGCAAAAATAAGACATCAGAACGCTAAACACGCCCCATGCCCAGCGGACACGGGGGCGTGCCCAAGTGTCTGCAGAAAAGACAAATTTGTAGAAGCTTCTATTTCCCAACACGGGGGCGTGCCCAGCTCCACACGGGCCGTGGTCAACGCTAAGATTCGCAGAATCCAAGAAAATCTTGATAGTACAGATACGCTTCTGCACACGGGGCCGTCAACTAATGCAGACAAACTGCAATTAATGAAGGAAGAGAAAGTGGATGGACACGGGGTCGTGCCCAGTGGACACGGGGCCTTGTCCGGGCTTCTGTGCAGACTATAAATAGAGGTGCTTGGTTCACTTCAAAAGCATCCATTGACAAACCACCTCTCTCCCACTTCACCTACACTCCACCACCATCACAACATCCTCATCCACCACCATCATCCATCATCCATCATCCATCATAGAGTGTGTGTAGTAGTCTCGGGATCCAAGATTGATAGTAAGAGTTCTTGACAATCAAAGGTTATGTTTGCCTAAGTCTCTTACATCACTTGGTGAAGACAAACATTTAGTCTAATACCTTTTTTTTAATCTTTTCGCACTTTTTATTTGGTTTTGTATTAATGACTTTAATAACTAGTTTCTTATATTGAATGTGAAACTTTCTTATCATTTGTCCCTGGTGTCTTGGCGTTATTTTACTGTCTATATAAAATAAAAGATTTACACCATTCATATCTCTACGGTCTATATAGAGATATGTTGGCTACCTGGTCGGGGGTTAAGGGAATGGTTTGGTAACGTTCTTGCCTTGTTCAGTGTATGGATCCTGCAAGGACCTGGGTCAAGCTTACTAGGACCTCCTTCAATACCCACTGGTATTGGATGGCGAGGGTGCGAATGGCTTGATCCCCTCATATGTAAACTACTATTAATACATTAACCCGGCTACATGGGATTGTATCCCTGCTGACTTAAACCACTTAGCCTAGGGTAACGTCACCTTCAAAAGAGGGGCCTACCACATTACGCATTAATAACTTAATTAATTATCTTCCAATAATCCAACCCTTTAGGATTGTATCCTTGCTGACTCAAACTACTGGGTTGAGGGTAACGTCACCTTCAAAAGAGGGGCCTACTACTATAACTAAGATAATCTCTTAAAAAGGGCAAAAGTGCGGAAAACATCAAAGGTTACACTAAAGGCGAGTCGGATCCAAGTGATTCATCTTGTCTATCTGTTTTTATTTTATTTTTATTTTCAGTATTTTTATTTTTTATTTTCATGTTTAAACCTTTTTTCTAAAATTTTGATTTGATTAGAAATTGAGGATAAACCGGTACTAAAAGCTCTTGTGTCCTTGGACGACCTCGGTATCTTACCAACGCTATACTATGCTCACGATGGGTGCACTTGCCCATATGTGTGTTTAGTGTTAGTAGAATATCGTGTTTTATAAATTTAAAACTTGAGTAAAGTGTTAAAAAGGGCTAAAAATATACATAAAAATATATAACGCTACACACGCATCATGTTTTTGGCGCCGTTGCTGGGGACACGAGGATTTTAAGAAAGTTAAGAATCAGCGGCCTAATCGTTTTTTCTTATTTTTCTGTCTTTTTTAGGGTTTTTCTTAATTTTTCAGCTTCTGCAGAGCTCAGCACGGGCTGTGCCCGCAGAATACGCCCCGTGCCCAATCTTTGGTACTGGCAATCCCGTTTTAAGTCAGACAGTAGCTGAACACGGGGCCGTGCCCAATCAACACACCCTGTGCCCAAGTATCAGATACTGAAAACAGAACCGTAAGATCCCGACGGTTGGTAATTTCTGATACAACCATGAGCGATACTGATTTTTTTTACTACCGCTCCTCTTATGGTACATGGTGTCAAATATGTGGCGGAACTCATGAAGATTTAAAATGTTATTTTTTAAATTACACTCCCCACTATATAGACCCATCATTTTCCTGTAGCCTTAAGAGGGGCGAGAGTAAAAATAATCCCTATCTCTCCCTAGAATGCTCTCAATCATCTATTCTAAATGAAATGATTCTTGAAGAATTTTTTCAATTGGAAGATCTAATTCTTAATTGGATAAAAGAGCTTGAGATGGACATAACTAATTCATCTCAAGACAACACCCAAGAAGAATTATTGAGATCGCATTCGGATAAAAACAACATCGTCGCTTCCAAAATCACCTCTAACTCTTGCGAAGACTTGAGCGATAGTCGTCCCTGTATCGATTGTGCCGTGAAGGAATCCCATCGACTTCCGTCGATGCATACATAGACCTGAGCGATTCGACATACACCTTCTTTAACGAGAGCCCGGATAAGGGTTGGACTTGTCCACCTACATTTAGCATAGGAATCACCCTTTCCGATAACCTCTTGCGTTCTCGTCTAAATCTAGGGCAACTTAGGTATCTCAGGAACTTCAGTGTTGTTCCGTCCAGTAAGGAACCACCCGATCTGAATAAATTCCTTAAAAATAGACAAAATTTCATAAACAGCTTCTAGACACGGGGCCGTGTCCAGGTCAGCACGCCCCCGTGTCCACCAAAAGATTCTCGTCTGACTTTCGGTCAGAATACGGACAAAAAGTGTCAGAATCTCGTCTACACACGGGCCGTGTCCAGCCGAAACGGGGCCGTGTCCAGCGTGCTGTCATTTTCTATAAATGCAGCAAGATTCCTGCACATTTGGACCATTCCAAAGACAGAGATTTGGTGGGATCTTCACATATACCATAACTAGGTATATTCTAAAGAAGGTTCTCAACAACCATCTTGTCTTTTTCACTTTTTTCCATTGCATTCTTCTTCATTTTTCCCTCAAACACCTCCATTAAAGCTTGAAATCACCATAGATTCAAGCTTTGTTGTGATATTTGTTAGATTTTTATTCAAGGAATCTTGTTGAAAATAAGGTTTACAACACTGTTTTAAGTTATTTTTGCTTAAAAATGCTTCAAAAATCAGAAAAATAATTTAAAGCTACAAGATTCCTTGTTCCAAAAATCTGCAGAGAGGTGAACACGGGACCATGCTCGGTGAGCACGGGGTTGTGTTCGAGGTACTGTTTCACTAAAATGAATTCTTTTCGGTTTGTTTTCTTAGAATGTCGAGCAGAAATAGTGGAACATCATCATCACTCTCCAGAAACAACCGACAAGGGAGAAGGTCATCGGTAGAAGACTCCCTCGTCAACTATGTCTATGCCTTGACAGAGGCCATTGATGAATTGACGGGGGTTGAGGAAGCTCTGGTCGACCGTATCAATCATTTATCGGTGGGGCTAGAAGGATGTCTTAGAGAGGTCAACCTTTTGCAAGTTTGAATATTCTCGCTTCTCCTCCTTTGGTACCAATCATTACCCAAAGGGCATGGAATGTGGTACCAGAAGTTATCATACCGGCCGAGTGGTACCCCATGCATGCGGACCCCCCACAAGATGTTGAGGAAAATGATCCCGCCTTCTTCCTCCCGAAAGAGATAGAGGAGTGGCTTAACGACATCTAGAGGACACCTCTCGGTTCCGAGTTCTACAATGCCTATGAAATACCGGGAAACTATTTCCGGGCTTTTGTTATTCCTACAATAAGGGTAGAACTCGTTAGGATGATTTCATGTATCACTTGACCTAACTATCTTAGGAACTTTTTTTAGCTTTCTATTTTTCTTTATTTTATTAGGAACTTATTATAATCTTTTCTTTAATGAATGATGGTTTCCAAATTTATTTCGTGTTTAGATGATGTTGTAATGGGTAAAACACACTCGGGATGGTGAAGGATACAAAGGAAAGCTTGAACCAACACCCCATGCACAAAAACAGAGCCTCCCGACAATTTTTCTTCATTACAGCAAGTTCAGCACGGGCCGTGCTCAGCCAACACGCCCCATGCTCAAGGTTCTGCAGAAAAACGCCCAGTTCAGGTAACCGGACACGGGGCATGTTCATTGAACACGCCCCCGTGCCCAGTCTTCTGTTACTTTCTGTTACTGGCACTCTGAACACGGGGCCGTGTCCGGTCACCACGGCCCGTGTCCAGATGCCCAGTAACATAAATTTTTGTTTTTAACACACCTTTTTACACATTCAATCAACCTAAAAACTTATTTTTGGGACACATTGAGGACAATGTGTAATTTAAGTGGGGGGGATGCTAAAACCTTGAATTTTGTAAGTCCTAATTACAAGCCTTACACAAAACTCTTTTGGAACCGCTAAACACCCCAAATTTTTTCAAAAACTTTTCATTTTTTTTTTACTTGTCTTGGTTTAAATTGGGAATAACAAGTTCTAAAAATGTTATGTTTTTACAAATTTACAACCGATAGCGTCGTGATAAAAAAAAACCAACATAAGAAAATTATAAAACGGCATGACAAATCTAGTTAAAATTTGATTATATATACTTGATCACATTAAAAACTCATTCCCACAAAAAGTGAGTTTTTAGCCTTTAATTGAGCATATAAATACAAATCTTTAAACTAAATGCTCATTTTTTGTATCTTGTGTGAATAGCCGTTTGGTTTCTTACGACTCTAGAAGTTGCCATGACAATGCATTCCCGGTCCTTACCAACTTAAACCCAAGTAAGTAAATGATGGAGGCATTAGGACTAACCATTTTTCTTTCAACACCATTATTTTTTTTTTACCACCTACCAAAAATCCTCCTAGTTAACCCCTTTGAGCCTAAACCTTTTCATTTCTAAACCCACAAAACAAACACCCTTTACCCACCAAAACCCTTTTTTCATTTTAAACCCTCTATTTTAGTAAAAAGCTCGGTCTTCATGTGACATTCCTTATCAAAATATATATATATATACATATATATATATATATATATATATATATATGATGAAGTCTACCAATAAACAAACAAGTTCATCAAAAGAGACTTTGTTTGAAAAATGCTTCATTCGAATAAAAAGTCACAAAAAAAAATTATGAAAACCAACGCTTTTTACGCCTTTTTCGCCCTTTCTACTAACCACTAACCAAAAACCACCTACCTTTAACCCAAACCTAACCCTTCCCCAAAGTCCTCTTGATATTTACAAAGGTTTATAGTTAAAAAGGAGGATGATTGATTGCTTGGCAAGCATATGGTAGAAGTAAGTTCCATGCCGGTCTCGAGTGTTTCACAAAAAATACATATTCGGCCGAGTTTTGAGTGATCTCCCGTGAGGTATGTGAACTTGTATATAAATGGAATTTTAAAGAGGCATGTAATTTCTCTTATGTAATGTTCTAAATAAATCATAACGAATAGGATTGTAAATAATATAAAAATAAAATCTAATAAAGATATTGGAATCCCGACACTCAAGACAAGCCTAAAACTTCTCTTCTACCCATTCCATTTGGGTGTAAGCCACATAATTAAGAGTTTTGCTTGAGGATAAGCAAAGATTCAAGTGTGTGGGTATTTGATGTGTGTAAAATGCAACATATAAATTACATCAAATGAGACATAAGACTAACCCTTTTTTTTAGTACTAATGTTGGAAAAAATGTGCTTTTGTCTTTCTTTTGTATTTTGCGGATTAAATGAGCACAAATGAACAAAAGAAGCAAAAATGCAGCTAAATCTAACACAAATACAAGAAAAGGAATAAACGCGGCATGCCCGACCCCTCGACAGCATCTTCCCAAGCAAAAATAAGACATCAGAAGGCTGAACACGCCCCGTGCCCAGCGGACACGCGGGCGTGCCCAAGTGTCTGCAGAAAAGACAAAGTTTTAGAAGCTTCTATTTCCCAACATAGGGGCCTGCCCAGCTCCACACGGCCGTGTTCAACGCTCAGATTCGCAGAATTCAAGCAAATCTTGATAGTACAGATACGCTTCTGCACACGGGGCCATGCCCAGCGGACACGGGGGCGTGGTCAACTAATGCAGACAAACTGCAATTAATGAAGAAAGAGAAAGTGGATGGACACGGGGCCGTGCCCAGTGGACACGGGGCCGTGCCCAGTGGACACGGGGCCGTGTCCGAGCTTCTGTGCAGGCTATAAATAGAGGTGCTTGGTTCATTTCAAAAGCATCCCTTGACAAACCACCTTTCTCCCACTTCACCCACACTCCACCACCATCACAACACCCTCATCTACCACCATCATCCATCATCCATCATCCATCATAGAGTGTGTGTAGTAGTCTCGGGATCCAAGATTGATAGTAAGAGTTCTTGACAATAAAATTCCATGTTTACCTAAGTCTCTTACATCACTTGGTGAAGACAAGCATTTAGTGTAATACTTTTGTTTTTTAATCTTTTCGCACTTTTTATTTGGTTTTCTATTAATGACTTTAATAACTAGTTTCTTATGTTGAAGGTGAAACTTCCTTATCATTTGTCCGTGGTGTCTTGGTGTTATTTTACTGTCTATATAAAATAAAAGATTTACACCATTCATATCTCTACGGTCTATATAGAGATATGTTGGCTACCTGGTCGGGGGTTAAGGGAATGGTTTGCTAATTAAGGTTATTGCCTTGTTTAGTGTATAGATCCTGCAAGGACCTGCGTCAAGCTTACTAGGACCTCCTTCAATACCCATTGGTATTTGATGGCGGGGGTGCGAATGGCTTGATCCCCTCATATGTAAACTACTAATAATACATTAACCCGACTACATGGGATTGTATCCCTGCTGACTCAAACCATTTAGCCGAGGGTAACGTCACCTTCAAAAGAGAGGCCTACCACATTACGCATTAATAACTTAATTTATTATCTTCCAATAATCCAACCATTTAGGATTGTATCATTGCTGACTCAAACTACTGGGTTGAGGGTAACGTCACCTTCAAAAGAGGGGCCTACTACTATAACTAAGATAATCTCTTAAAAAGTGTAAAAGTGCGGAAAACATCAAAGGTTACACTAAAGGCGAGTCGGATCCAAGTGATTCATCTTGTCTATCTGTTTTTATTTTATTTTTATTTTCAGCATTTTTAGTTTTTATTTTCATGTTTAATCCTTTTTCTAAAATTTTGATTTGATTAGACATTGAGGATAAACCGGTACTAAAAGCTCTTGTGTCCTTGGACGACCTCGGTATCTTACCAATGCTATACTACGCTCACGATGGGTGCACTTGCCCATATGTGTGTTTAATGTTAGTAGAATATCGTGTTGATACATATTTATGGACGCGACTCGACGCGACGTGATTCGATTAGTGGACGCGACTCGACGCGACTCAGCACGGCTTATATTGTGACGACTTTCCTCCGTCCTGTACAAGACTTCAAGCCATCAAAGGAGACAGACAAGGACTGGGCTCAACATTACAGTCCTTGGGCTAATAGATGATGGCGAAACACAGTTTGGGCCTCAACTGATTGGACCGAAGCCCACTATCGACGAATCAGCCCAGAAGTCGACGAAACACATCTGTTTCGTCGACCATGATCTATTTCGTCGCCTGTCTTTCTGTTTCGTCATATGTAGTGTGTCTGTTAGTATAAATAGCATGTTATGTTTCTGTTTCGGTACGCAGAACAGAGAGAACACACAGACTTTCAGAGAGAAAGAACAGAGCACACACACACACACTAGAGAGAGTTTACAAAGAGCATTGTAAACATTGGATTGTAACCGAACCCTTTTATCGTTATAATACAGTGGTGTTTAACGGTGATATCTGCGTGTCGTGTTTTTACGTGTTCCGTCTCGGTTTGCTTTCCCGGTTGGATTCCGCACAACCGGGTTGGTTTGTACACAAGGATTAGTTGATACATATTTATGGACGCGACTCGACGCGACGTGATTCGATTAGTGGACGCGACTCGACGCGACTCAGCACGGCTTATATTGTGACGACTTTCCTCCGTCGTGTACAAGACTTCAAGCCATCAAAGGAGACAGACAAGGACTGGGCTCAACATTACAGTCCTTGGGCTAATAGATGATGGCGAAACACAGTTTGGGCCTCAACTGATTGGACCGAAGCCCACTATCGACGAATCAGCCCAGAAGTCGACGAAACACATCTGTTTCGTCGACCATGATCTATTTCGTCGCCTGTCTTTCTGTTTCGTCATATGTAGTGTGTCTGTTAGTATAAATAGCATGTTATGTTTCTGTTTCGGTACGCAGCACAGAGAGAACACACAGACTTTCAGAGAGAAAGAACAGAGCACACACACACACACTAGAGAGAGTTTACAAAGAGCATTGTAAACATTGGATTGTAACCGAACCCTTTTATCGTTATAATACAGTGGTGTTTAACGGTGATATCTGCGTGTCGTGTTTTTACGTGTTCCGTCTCGGTTTGCTATTCCGGTTGGATTCCGCACAACCGGAGTGGTTCGTATACAGGGATTAGGCGACTAGATCCTCCCCTAGCCGGACCTACAAGTGGTATCAGAGCCTTGGCTCTTCTCCTTGTTAAAACCGAGGTGTTCTTGCGTTTTTCGGGTTTTAAAGTTCATAATTTTCTGGAAAAATATCTTAAAATCGGACTGAATCTTGTTGTTTTGCACTATGTTTGCTTAAAAACCTTGTTAAAATAAAGTTCACACATTATGTGTTGGTTTTTACTAAACATTTAAGCAAAAATTCGGGTTTCGGAAACTTTTCGGGTCACCGGAAAACTCATAGTTTACCGGAAAATACATAGTGTTCTTGATAAAACCCACTTTTTGATCTTAGATTTTTTTTTAATTAAAAGGTGTTTGTTGAATTGGAAATTGAAATAGATTATTAAAATTGGACACCTTACCGGGTTAGTAATCTTACCATACCAGTTGTTTGAAAAAGAGTGTTGTGTCTGACAGATCTCACCCACCCAGCTACTTCTTCGACGAATCAAACATCAGACGAAACAGGTCTCATTCGTCAAGCCCCTCCTCGACGAAACAGACCTTCTGTTTCGTCGATATTACTTGTTGTTGGGCCTCTGTTTCGTGGACTGTGTTGTGGAATCGGGCTAACAATTTGGGCTTCTGTTTCGTAGTACATCTTGGGTCTCTGTTTCGTCGAGTGGCAGCCCAAACACAAGTGGGCTTGTTTCTTCGACACATTTAGCCCAATTGCTCAATATCAGTTTCGTCGAATACCTTTGTTTCGTCATACATCTGTTTCGTGGGTCTGCATTTCGTCAAAACACTTATCAGCTTATATCAGAGGGTTTGCAAGTGTGTCTTAACAGTTTGTTTTGAGTGTGTTTCACAGGTACTTGTCATCCTAGGTCAAAAATGAATCCAAGGTGGAATACTCTGGTAAATACCGATATGTATTTTGGCACTCCGTCATCTTCTGCCCCAGTATCTTCTCAAGCTAATGCAATTTCTACCGGTCAATGGGCATTTGTATCAAATCAAGTTCCAAGTGTTCAAAGCATTCTTTTAAGCGAAAGCGAAACTGGAAGTTTGAATAGACCTCCAAAGTTGATGCATTTATATGAATATCCAGGATGGATTGATAGATTTCATACATACGTTCTTGGTCAGAATACAGAGTTGTGGTTGCGGTTCATCACAGATTTTGATCAAACAATAGAAGTTGCTGCATCATCTGCCGCTACATTTGCAGATCTGACGGAAGATCAGAAGAAGGTCTATGACTTGGAAAAGAAAGCATATGCCATTCTTACTCAGGCGTTGAGTAAAGATATTTATCATCAGTTTGTTAGTCACAAGACGACAAAAAGGTTGTGGGATGCGTTGAAGACAAGGGGCGTGGGAAATGAAGCGACACGTCAATTAAGAAAAGAACTGCTGAAGAAAGAGTTTGATGGTTTTACTTGTATGGAGAATGAGTCGTTAGGTGATTTGACAAGTCGATTTAATCATTTGTTGACTGAATTGACAAATTTTGGGGTAGTTACAACTCCTGCAGAGATTGTGAAAAGGTTTGCAGATTCGTTGCCACCTCAATGGAACACCTTCTTGGAAATCATGAAGTACAATGGTACTTTAGCTACAACGAGCTTCAACGACTTTGTTCAAATCCTGGAAAACAAGAATCAGGAAGAAACTCTGAAGGCAAAAAGAATTCCTGTGCCTCAAAATCCTGAAATGTATTTTGGAACGTCTAGCAGTTCTACAAAACCGTCTTCACATGCTCCAATTCAAACAGCCTTTGTGACTAGCACAGACATGTATGGCAATACTATCCAAGTTCCGGTGCCTCCAAAGACAGACATGTATGGAAATCTGCTTGATCCAGTTCCTCAATCAGCACCACAACAGCAACGACCTCTCAGACCAACTGATATGTTCGGAAATCCTTTACCAACAACAGACATGTATGGAAATCTGCTTGATCCAGTTCCTCAATCAGCACCACAACAGCAACGACCTCTCAGACCAACTGATATGTTCGGAAATCCTTTACCAACAACAGACATGTACGGGAATCCGCTTCCTCCTCAACAGCAAGCATGTTATGGAAGCACATCATCTGCTGGTCAGCAATCAAAGCCAAATACAGTACGGCTCGACACCTCAAGCTTTTCTAAAGTCAGTGTGGAAGTAGCTAAGGAACACATGGAGCTGCTAAACACTGTGGTGAGCGCATACTGTGGATTAGTGGAAGGTCAGATTGGTAATATTAATCTGACACAAGAAGACTATCAGCAGATTGATAAAGAGGAGATGGAGATGATGGACATCAAGTGGGCCCTTGCCAGTGCTGTTAGGCGAGCAAAGGATTTCATGGAAAGAACTGGCAGAACCAGCTTGGAAGGCAAGAAAGACACCAAGTATGGGTTTGATAAACAGGCCGTTAGATGCTTCAATTGTGGTGAACGTGGTCATTTCAAGCGTGAGTGTACGACGCCATCTCAACATGGAAACCAGAATCCTTTTAGAGGCCAAGGCAACCAACAGAACCAGAACAGGAACAATGTTCGCACATTGGTGCCTGTCAACAACCAGACTCAAGCAGGACCATCAAATGCCAACCAGGCACTTGTGGTTCAAGTAGATGAAGGCTGTGATTGGTCAATCCAGTTGGGAAATGATGCTCCGGATGGAACAGCATGTTTTGCTGAGATTGTCAAAGATCTAAATCACGCCAGTGGTGGAGAATCTTCCGCCAATGGTGGTGAATCTTCTGAGGATGAAAACAGCTCAGGTTATAGTGGTAGTTCGGATGAAGAATCCTCGGGTTCAGGGAATGATCAGGAAGATGACACATCAAGTGTGTCAGTCGATGCAGTTATTGATGAACTATTGGATGAAGCTGCAGCAGGAATTGAAAGAAGATCTATTCTGGTGGATCAAGCTGCTTATTCTTTGTCTTCTCTCCATTCTGCCTTTATGGCGAATGTCGACAGTTCATCAAGTCAGGTATGTGTCGACGAACCCACTTCTGTTAGCTGTGATAATTGTGATAGTTTGAATGTTAGATGTGCTGATTTGGTTGCAAACATGTCTGAGTTGCAAGGCAAACACGATGCATTACAAGCTAGTTTGTTTGAATTGCAAGACAAACATGTTTTAGTGAATGATAAGTGGTGTGAATTGCAAAGCAAGCATGAGGCTTTGCAAGAGAAATATGATGTGACTTTTATTCATAATCAGAAATTGACAGTTGATCTTTCAAAGTGCACTGAAGCCAATATGTTTTATGAAAACCATGAAAAGGAATTTAAAAGGATGATTGAAACATTAAAGAAAGATAAAACAGAACTGACTAAAATGGTTTCCAGAAAACAAACTGACATTAATTTGTATATCACTCGTCTTGAGGTGATGCAAAAAGAAATGGCTTGTGTTAAAACCGAAAGTGAGGCAATCCGACTTAAGTTAGACAGTTATTTGAGCTCTAGCTATGTGTTGGATCACATCATTGATGTTCAGAAAGAGAAAAAGGATGTCACATGCATAGGTTATAAGCAATGTCCACCACCTGTCAGACACAACTATGATGCACTGCCTGATGAGGAGTATAGAACTCATTTTGAACCATCTGTCCCTCTAGATGTTAAGGAATTTGCAACAGAATTTGCAGCTGGACTCGGATACAAGAAAGAGGAATCATCAGATTCAGATGTGTCAGCAGATACATGTGTGTCATCTGCTGAACTGAAACAGAATCCTCCAGTTGTGATATACAGTGAGGCTTCTGATTCTTCTGATGATGAGTCCGATGATTCTGATTCGGAAAAGTCTGATGCGATAATCAAAGAAGAGGACATACCTCTTGAGAATCATATTTTATGTGATCCTCCCGTAAAACATGCTAAGACTGTTCCAACCGAGTCCACATCAGCTAAAGAGTCGGAGAGTGTGGATTTGCTGTACACTCTTGTTGGTGATGATAAAGTCTATTCAGACAAAGATTTTCCTATTAAAAATGTTAATCAATCTTTAATCAGTAAAGTCTTTGAAAATTCTACAAGTAAGTTTTTGGGAAAGACAGGACCACATGTTACAGTCACACAGTGTCCTCCTATCCCAAAGGCTGAAGTTAGAAAACAATTTGGGAACAAGAAATTACCAACAGTGGAAAAACAGCAAAATCATGCCAAACCCAAAGGTAAAGCACCGACTCAGAATCAAAAGAAGCCGAATCAGAAGAAGAAGAAGAATGTGAACTTTGTGAAATCGAAGGGAACGGACAAAATTGCAAAGTTTGAAAATCAATCTAATTTAGATTTTGTCCAAAAAGCAACTGTAATGAAAAGGAACGAATCAAGTAGTTCAAAACCTAGTACCTCGGGATCACAAAGTTCATCATCGGCAAGACGACCACATGATACTTCGGGGTTTGTTGAACGAAGATCATGTTTTGAATGTGGTACAATTGGGCATATCGTTCGAAATTGCCCGTATCTTCATAAACAAAAAGGCATAGTTGATGTTCCCCGTGACCACATTGACCGCAAGCGATCTGTTTCATCAAAACAAGATCCCCGACTCATAAGAGAAAGGGAAAAGAAACAGAAACGCCAACAGGTCAAGAAAATTGAAAAGGCAATTAAAACCGATGTGATTCACAAACCATCTGTTTCAGTTAAACCAGATAATTCAAAGTTTTCAAAAACTTCAAACAATCAAACTGGTAAAACTCAACAGACCTGGAAACCAAAAACGGTTACTGAGTCAGGGGGACCATCTCAATTCTCGAATCATCAAAGAATAGAGGTTATTGTGATTGATGAAAATGGAAGACCCAAGACCACAATGGCTTGGGTCCCCATCTCCAACTAATTGTGTGAGTTCATGTGCAGGGTGTTCCAGGAGGAACTATCAGTAGTCATTGGATTGTTGATAGTGGGGCATCCAGGCACATGACAGGCGACATGAAGCTTCTCTACGACGTCAAATCTATTAGAGGAGGTTATGTTGCTTTTGCTGGAGATAAGGGCGGATACATTACGGGTGAAGGAATGATTTCCAACGGGGTTGTTAGTTTTGACAAGATCAACTTCGTACAACAACTTGATCACAATCTTCTTAGCGTTTCTCAAATTTGTGATAAGCAGTTCTCAGTACACTTTGATGCAAATGGATGTTATGTGCTGAAACCTGGCTTCAAAATTCCAAAAGAATGGATTCTCTTGTCGGCTCCAAGGATAAATGATTTGTATGTCCTTGATATGAGCCAAGCTATTACTACGTCTGCACAAGCAACTTGTTTCGTTTCCAAAGCCACAGAAAAAGACACAATCTCTTGGCACAGACGAATGGGTCACATTCACTTACGCAAAATGAATCATTTGGTGTCAAATGAATTGGTGAATGGTGTTCCTCTTAAAAATTTCCATCTTCACGACGTCTGTGTCTCGTGCCAGAAAGGAAAACAAACAAAGAAGCGACACCCTACAAAGAAAGTCAACACGGTGGCTGTTCCTCTTGAACGTTTGCACATGGATTTGTTCGGTCCTGTCAAGCACAAAAGCATTAGGAATGATCAATATTGCCTCGTGATTACTGATGATTATTCAAGATTTTCTTGGGTGGCGTTCATGGCACACAAGAGTGAAACCTTCGGTATTATCAAAAACTTGATCATTCAGATTGAGAATCTTTACAACTTGAAGGTTAGGCGGATACGTAGCGACAATGGTACTGAATTCAAAAATCATGCCATGGCAGAGTTTTGCACTTCAAAAGGAATTCTTCACGAATTTAGTGCAGCTTACACTCCTCAACAAAATGGCGTCGCTGAACGTAAGAACCGCACATTGATCGAGACTGCTAGGACTATGTTAGTAGAGTCGCAGCTGCCCATTCCATTCTGGACTGAAGCTGTGTCCTCTGCATGCTATACGTTGAACCGAGTCCTTACAGTCAAAAGGCACAACAAGACCTGCTTTGAGCTTATTAACAAACGGAAACCAGACCTGTCTTATCTCGAACCGTTTGGAGCTCCATGCACAATTATCGATCCTAATGGAAAGTTTGGGGCTAGAGCCATTGAGGGATACTTTCTTGGGTATTCCACCCCAAACTTAAGAGTCTGGAATCTAGAGACAAAAAGGGTCGAGGAATGGTCTGAAGTCAGAGTACAAAGGCACACTTTACCAGTTAGAAATCCTGGTCAGCCTTGGATGTTTGAGTACGATGACTTTTTCAATTCGATCAATGTTGAAGCCGTTGAAGAAAATGCTGCGGCAAGGATGTTTTTCGAGAGTGACAACGCAACAGATTCACCGTTGGTTCGTCCCATTATTGTCAATCAAGAACCATCTTCAGTGAACAATAATGCTCTCGACAATGAGGATTTTCAAGATGCTTCCGAATTGAACGAATCTTCAGAGGATGACGAATTTCTCGATGCAGATCAAGGACCAACAGCAGCAGTACATGGTACTTCAGAAGGTACACCTCCGGTGGATGTCCCTAGAACAGCTGAAGCTACTGCATCATCCTCTTCGTCAATTCCGGGCCTTGAATTGGTTGTTGACCTCAATCTCAAAAACCTGGGTATTAATGTTCCTGTACCAGATAATCCAGAAACTAGGATTCACAATACCCATCCTCAACAAAACATCATCGGAAATGTACAGAGTGGCGTTCAAACAAGAAACATGTTGCGAAACAACAACAATGCAGGCTTGTATGCAACTATCCGAGAATCTGGTCAACAGAATGATTGGTCTTTCGCGTGTTATGTCTCACAGGAAGAACCAAGAACTTGGAAAGATGCTTTGAAAGATAGCGCATGGGTTGAGGCAATGCAGGAAGAACTGCAACAATTCCAGAAGCTTGGTGTCTGGAAACTCGTAGAGAAACCTGCTGGTTATAAGAAGATTGGTACCCGTTGGGTGTTTAAATGCAAGAAGGATGACCGTGGAATCGTTATCCGGAACAAAGCAAGGCTAGTCGTTCAAGGTTTTCGTCAGATTGAAGGAATCGACTACAACGAAGTCTATGCACCTGTTGCACGTCTAGAAGCAATTCGGATCTTTCTGGCTTATGCCTCATTCAAAGGTTTCAAGGTATACCAGATGGACGTGAAAAGTGCATTCTTACATGGTGTGGTGGAAGAAGAGGTGTATGTCGAACAACCTCCAGGTTTTGAAGATCCTATTCATCCCGATCGGGTTTGGTTGCTCAACAAAGCTCTCTATGGTCTTCATCAAGCACCGCGAGCTTGGTATGCAACCTTATCTAATTATCTGCTGGAGAATGGTTTTCGAAGAGGTCTTATCGATTGTACTCTTTTCATCAAAGAACAAGATGGAGATCTTCTACTGGTACAGGTATACGTTGATGATATTATTTTTGGTTCTACTAATGATGTTTTGTGTAGGGATTTCGAGCGTGTTATGCAGGATAAATTCGAGATGAGTGCTATGGGGGAAATGACTTTCTTTTTGGGCCTACAAGTACAACAAACGGAGTCTGGGATATTCATCCATCAGACTAAATATGTTGGTGACATCTTGAGCCGGTTCCAGATGTCTGATGCAACGCCCATTGGTACCCCATTGCCGCAAAATCACGGAATTACTCCAGACCTGAAGGGACAAGATACTAGCCCCTCATACTACCGCGCGATGATCGGATCTCTTATGTACCTCACAGCATCAAGACCAGATATAATGTACCCAACGTGCCTGCTTGCCAGATATCAAGTGAATCCGAAGGCCTCACATCTTGCAGCTGTAAAAAGGATTTTTCGTTATTTGAAGGGTTACCCTGACACCGGTCTATGGTACCCTAGGGATAATAACTTTGACTTGATCGCATTCAGTGATTCTGATTTTGGCGGATGCAAAATCGACGGCAAATCCACAACGGCTGGATGTCAGTTTTTGGGAAATCGCCTAGTCACATGGCAGTGCAAGAAGCAGACGTGCGTCGCTACATCAACATGCGAAGCTGAATACATTGCTGCCTCAAGTTGTTGCTCCCAAGTCCTATGGATCCAACAACAAATGCGTGATTACGGTTTTGAATTCCTAACTACTCCTATTTACGTTGATAATTCTGCCGCCTTACAGATCACTAAAAATCCTGTGCAGCATTCAAAGACTAAGCACATCGACATTAAGTATCACTTCATACGTGATTGCTTTGAGAAAAGGCTAATCGATGTTGCTTACGTCCACACCGATGACCAACGTGCCGACCTTTTTACCAAAGCTTTTGACAAATCAAGATTTGACTACTTATTATTGGTAAACGGCATTAAGGTCAAGCAAGAGTAAAACCAACATCGGAAAATCATTTTTGTAAATACCTTTGTGTTTTTAAATCTGTCTTAGTTTATTGATTTTAGGGGGAGTAAATCCAAAAATTTGAAAATCCAAAAACATTGAAAAATTTCAAAAACACAAAAACAATAGAAAAGCAAAAATGAGTTTCCTGGCGAGCAAAAGAGAAAATGATAGTACATCAGTGGTCTGTTTAAATCTCTTTAAACCTTAAATGAAAAATGTTAAGCAGCTCTATATAAGATGTATCGGTAGGCTCACAATCATTTTAAAGTGTGCAGGGTGATATAAACTTAAATCGACTGAAGACTGGGTGGGAACCATTCATTGGCATATGGTCTTAGTACCGAAATTTCGTTTGAGAGATTGCCGAGGTTCTGAGATATTCGGTCTTTATGCTGCTTATCATCTGGGTATCATGGTTGTTTCTTTTTCCGAAAAATAACGGGGACGCAAGTCTAGATCTTCCATGATACCATACATACGTGTACATACTGCATTCGACCTCAATAAGTGATCAACAATCACATGTCCCACAAAATAAGTGATAATATATCACAAATTCTTTCCGGGTGTCAAGTTCGTCTCTCTGCTGTACGAAAGTACTGACCTGTTCACGGACTTGCTCCTGTGCCCTCATGCATCGAAAATCAAGTTCCTCATCAATAAGTGATTCTATCACATAGGGCTTGTTTTCAAATCAAAATAAGTGAGAATCTCACATCATATACGGTCAAACAGATGATAATCGGTATACTCACCGGTAAGATGAACCCTCGTGCATACCTTGATACGGGAATGTGTCGTGATGTGGATGAACACCGGTCGGTAAGTATAAATCATACCTTAACGTATCCTCTCGCCATGATTACATCTGATAAGTTGAGCTTATGTGGACAACAATACCGATAATCGTTATAGGATGCTTATCTTAATGTTAACTAAATGAACAACAAGAGCGTTTTGGCATGACCGTAAACTGATATGATTCTCTTACCCTCGAAACTCACAAAAAGAATGTTTGTATATATTTATTTACTGCTTTCAGTCTTTACATTTGAAATATTCAAAAATACCAAAAAGATTTTAAGTTTGTTTTAATATAAACTTTATAAAATCCAAAAAGATTTTATTTCTATTTTATTTTCGATCGTACGATGTTGGAACTCGAGTCTTCGTTACCTGAAACCTGAACGAAAACCAAAACGACTATATCTTCATAAACGGTCGAAATTTGCAAGTTTTGAAAGTTAAAAACTGAAATTTACAAATTTATTAAACTTTCAAACTGTCGGACGGTAGTTGATTGAGATATGGTCATACGTGTGTTGTTTGTTATACTAACTATATTCCAAGCAGTTGTTCTCATTACGCGTTTAGATTTCTTGCATGTGCAGATTCTAAAGGCAAGGAGAACATGGTCGATGACAAGCCTCGGAATGAAGACACGACGTGAAGGCACTCAAAAGACAAAGATGATGGAGTTGCCGCTGACCTTCAACACCACAAGGATCTCACTTCATAAAGATAAAGACTTTCACGAGCATAACTCAAGGGGGAGCTTATGTTAAGGGGGAGTTTGTCAACACACTTCTTACATGAAACAAGGAGTTTGTTGATACACTTTCTGCCTACAAGACGTGAAGACTTTGAAGATCCTCCGACATAGAAGAAATGAGAAGAGAATCTCTCGAGTAGCGTCCAAGGGGGAGTTTGTTGATACATATTTATGGACGCGACTCGACGCGACGTGATTCGATTAGTGGACGCGACTCGACGCGACTCAGCACGGCTTATATTGTGACGACTTTCCTCCGTCGTGTACAAGACTTCAAGCCATCAAAGGAGACAGACAAGGACTGGGCTCAACATTACAGTCCTTGGGCTAATAGATGATGGCGAAACACAGTTTGGGCCTCAACTGATTGGACCGAAGCCCACTATCGACGAATCAGCCCAGAAGTCGACGAAACACATCTGTTTCGTCGACCATGATCTATTTCGTCGCCTGTCTTTCTGTTTCGTCATATGTAGTGTGTCTGTTAGTATAAATAGCATGTTATGTTTCTGTTTCGGTACGCAGCACAGAGAGAACACACAGACTTTCAGAGAGAAAGAACAGAGCACACACACACACACTAGAGAGAGTTTACAAAGAGCATTGTAAACATTGGATTGTAACCGAACCCTTTTATCGTTATAATACAGTGGTGTTTAACGGTGATATCTGCGTGTCGTGTTTTTACGTGTTCCGTCTCGGTTTGCTATTCCGGTTGGATTCCGCACAACCGGAGTGGTTCGTATACAGGGATTAGGCGACTAGATCCTCCCCTAGCCGGACCTACATATCGTGTTTTATAAATTTAAAACTTGACTAAGGTTTTAAAAGGGGCTAAAAATATACATAAAAATATATAACGCTACACACGCATCAGTCGATGTCGTCAAAAATCGTATAACGTTAAAATTTTGAAAAGCTTATATACGATTCAAATATATAATATTGTTATTGAGGTTTTGAAATAAATTATTATACCAAGTCTAGTGCCGTTCGAATACTATAAACATTTAAATATTATACCGTTAATTATTTTTAAATACTTGTGTATGGTCCAAATATATACCGTTTGAATACTATACCGTGCGGTTCGAATACTATAACGTTAAAATATTATAGCGTTAAATAAGTTGAAATACCCCGGTACTGTTCGAATATTTTACACGGTTTACAGCAAAAGTTTGATATATACAGCAAAAGTTTGTACATACATAACAAAATGATAAAATACTATGGTAGTGGATCTTGTGGATCCTGCTGCTCCTGCTGCTGATGCCATTCCGCATCCCGAACGTAGAGTCGTGGAGGTAACCCGTCACGCTGTCGGCGCTCCTTCAGCTCGCAACTACCCACTCCATCAGATAGTTAAGCCTGTCAATGTCGCGACGGAGCCGCTGATATGATGGGGCGGGACCGGGCCCAACATGTCGTGGGAACTGAGGCGCCCCGGGTGGAAAGTTAGATTACAACAAACAGAAATCGCAAATATTTTTTTTTTCTTTTCAAAAACCCTGAATCAATTTCAAATCTTGAAGATATGACAGAGAGAGACTAGACTGAGAAAATCGAATTCTTTTAACAAGAAAGTTAAAACCTTCTAACCTTGAAGGATAAAGGATAGATTTCGGAACTTAACAAAACAAACTCAAGACAAATCACATCTCACACCGGAACCCATTTATCAATACTAAGTTTAAGCAGTATCAACATGTGATGAACAGTAATTCAATCTTTCAACACTACCGTTTACTATAGTAGCAACCCTATATCAACAGTAAATCTTTCTTTTTCATCAATTAGAACTCATTATCATCAATCGCTAGGTAACTTGGCCAGGAATTTCATATGTATCAAACACTCACAAATGTCTGTAACCTAATCCGACAAACAAATAAACCCTAATTTCCCTAAAAAAACAACTAATTTACGGATTAAATACAAAAAAAAAATCAAAATTAGTGAAATAGGTTGAATAAATACCTGATTTATGCTTCAATTTCGCGTCGTATGTCAGACTGATTTGACATGGTACTAGGTTTGACTTTCTGGTCGTGTACCTACCCCTTACCTACGCTCCGTATAGCTCTATACGCAGCGTAGAGGGGTAACCCTATACGCTGCGTATAGACCTATACGGAGCGTAGGTAAACCCTAAGTGTGTAGATAGCCGACCAAGGTGTGCAGATAGTGTGAGCCTAGTATTATTCCGTAGATGCATCTCAAACGATTATTGCAAGCAGTTGTGAGGGTATTAATGTTGTATACGAAAATATGGTGATGGAATTTCCTAAAGAGACATAAATAATATAATAAAACTAACATATTATGGGCTTCAAATAGTCTGACAATACAGAATGTCAGGCACATACAAAGGAAATAAGTTCTACAGCGATGCAGAAACCATATAAAAACTAAATAAGAAGACCATTAATATTCAAATTGTTTGAGAATAACTAAACTAAAATCCAGAAATATCATATATGAAGATGGGGCTAGTGATCCTCCTGTTGCTGCTGTAATAGCCCACATCACTACGGCATGTAACCCTTGTAACTCCGTTGGTCATAATAGCCCCCATCACTACTTCCTGCCACATGATTTAATCCAAGGTTAAGCCTAGATTCTGTCATGTTAAGGGAGTTAAAGAATCAAGCACAATATCACTATCTAATTATGAATTGTTACCTTCCCCAGTTCCACTAATATTGCCCAAATCTCCGTGAACATTCACATATTCAGGATTCACATTTTGTAATGGCTGTTGCAGCTGCTGATATTGCTGAAAGTTGAACGTTTCCATTCCAGCACTATATCCTATGTTTTCAGAGAAAGAGCTTGAGGGATCGAAAGTTGAACCACCAACACCATGCTCATAACCCGCCTATGCCACTACTGCCAGTGGTAGGATTGAACATTTCATTTAGTCCAAGGTTATGCCTAGCTGGTGTCAAGTTAAAAGAGCTTGAGGGATCGAAATTCACATTGTGTTGTTGTTGTTGTTGATAGTTGAACATATCCATTCCACCACTGTACTCAAATGGTCCACTGCCAACACCGTAACCCTCGTAACCCCCTTGTGGATAACCGCCTGCGTCACTACTCCCAGTCACTGGGTTAAGCATCTCTTGTAGACCAGGGTTATGCATAGCTGGTGTCAAGTTACGAGAAATTGTGGGATCATGCATAAAACCACCATCAAAGAACATATTTCTACCTTCCGTGGCTCCCAAGGCATTCCCACAGCCTTCCTGAATATTCAGATTTTCATGATACCCTAGCTGGTATTGGTTGGATGGAGTTGGGGATATGAAAGGAGAAGGGTAGGTCATGAAGCTGCTAGGACCTGCTCCAAACTGACATGATTGAGACTGGAAGGGAGTGGTTAAAGGGTAAGAGCTGGATTGGTTTTGGATGAACGGAATCTGAGGACCTATGAGACTGGTGCTGCTGCTTTCATTGGTATTTATTTCGTTTGTGTTATCTCTTATCCCTAATGTTTGTGGATGTGACACAGTTCTACCTGCACCTACACCCACATTCTCAGTTGCATCACAATTTTCCTGATGAGCATTGAAGTAACAGGCCCTGCAAAATATATTTCAGGTAGTATAGATATCATTATGGGAGAAGTTGATCGTTAAAATGATAATTGATAAACAAAAGTATGGATTTAATTGTCAGGAGAAGATATAAGAGAACAATTTGAACATCAAATGAAGGATTCCATATAAACATCTAAATAAAGAAAAATAATATATAGAGAGTGTTGGTGCACTTGTGTCTGTACTTTGTCTGTATTTTGTCATGATACAAAACGATGTCTTTGTTAGTCCTGTAAGTTTGACCAAGTCAACCATCCTCCGGTTTGACTTAGCCAAACAGTTAGACAATGGTTGTAATATGTCTGTGTCGAAGGATGTGTCATCGAAGGATTGTTTATATCCTTCGATGAGCTCGAAAGATAAGCCTTCGATGGATGAACCTCGAAAGATATCATCCTTCGAGGTATATGTGAATCCTTCGATGTGTTTCAGGTCGATAGATGATCTTTCGATCAGTCTATCTGATCCTTCGACCAGACGTGCTGTGATGGATATATATATCCATGTAGTGTGTTCACTTCAAGAGAGTGACAAGGGTTAGACACTAGAAAGAGTGAGACAGAAAAGAGAGAACACACACGAGAGAGAGAGAGTTTACAGAATACATTTGTAAACCTTGTGCTGTAACCGAACCTTTCATACGTATTAATACAAGTGGTGTTAATCGGTGAAGTTTGTGTGTTGTGTTTGTGCTTGTTCTATCTCGGTTTGCATGCTAGCTTGGATTCCGCACTCGCTAGTGTGTTAGACATAACAAGGTTAAGGTTTGACCTCATCCTCCGAGGGACCTACAAGTGGTATCAGAGCCGTGGCTCTTTTCCTTGTTAAAAACCGAGTTTATACAAGACTTTGGAGTGTTTTGGACAAAAACTCACATGGTTTAGCAACCGTTTTCTGTGTTTTTCTTGCTTTTCTTGACGTAAAAACGTGTTCTAAACTTACCTGGTGTGTTAAAGGATGGTTTGGGTAACTTGAAAACTTGTTTTTAAGAAGTTTGGTCATCTCCGGCCAAATTCCGGCTTACTCCGGTGACCGGTTTCTGGGTTGATCCTTCGATTTTTGGTAATATTTTATTATTCAAATCTTGGTTTTGGTGAAAATGATGGTCTGACCATACTTTCTGCCGAAAGATTTCACCAACCCATCACCTTTTTCACCAACCTGTCACTTCTTTTGTCAACTGTGTCAGTAGATCGAAGGATATCCTTCGAAGTCGAAAGATCATCTTTCGATCAAAGGAGGTTCGATAGATAATCATCCTTCGAACATCCTTCGAAGTCAGTGACTTATCCTTCGATCCAAGGAATCTTTTAGAAGCATACATCTTTCGGTCTACAGTTCTTTTTCGAAAGATAAGGATCCTTCGTTTGGAGAATCTTTCGAAATCATTGTTCGAATTTCAACAGTGATCTTTCGAACACTGTTGACCCTTCGAACAAGTCTTGATCCTTCGATCCTAGTCTGTTTATGTTTAACAAATTTGTGATTTTCAGGTATTCTTTTTCTTGATCAAAAATGAATTCGATGTGGGGTGTTCCGATAAATACAGAAATGTATTTTGGTACTCCGACTCCGGATTCATCTTCGCAAGCTAATGCTATATCTACCGGTCAATGGGCATTCGTATCAAATCAAACTCCAAGTGTTCAAAGCATTTTGTTAAGCGAGAGTGAAACGGGAAGTTTGAATAGGCCTCCAAAGTTGATGCACTTAAGTGAATATCCGGGATGGTTTGGCAGATTTCATACATACGTCCTTGGTCAAAATACAGAATTGTGGTTGCGTTTTATCACAGATTTTGATGAAACAATAGAGGTTGCCGCTTCATCTGCTGCTACGTTTGCCGATCTTACGGAAGATCAGAAGAAGGTCTATGACTTAGAGAAGAAAGCGTATGCCATTCTTACTCAGGCTTTAAGCAAAGATATTTATCATCAATTTGTCAGTTTCAAGACAACGAAGAAGTTGTGGGACGCATTGAAGATAAGGGGCGTAGGAAATGAAGCGACACGTCAATTGAGAAAAGACCTGCTAAAGAAAGAGTTTGATGGTTTCACTTGTATGGAGAATGAATCTTTAGGAGATTTGACAAGTCGATTTAATCATTTGCTGACTGAATTGGCAAATATTGGGGTTGTAACAACTTCAGCAGAGGTAGTGAAAAAGTTTGCAGATGCACTGCCACCTCAATGGAGTACTTTCCTGGAAATCATGAAGTACAATGGCACTTTAGCTACAACAAGCTTCAATGACTTTGCTCAAATCCTGGAAAACAAGAATCAGGAAGAAACACTCAAGGCGAAAAGAGTTCCAGTGCCACAAAATCCTGATATGTATTATGGAACTTCTAGCACTTCTACAAAACCTTCTTCACACGCTCCAATTCAAACAGCGTTTGTGTCTAGCACTAGCTTGTATGGCAATCCTCCTCCAACAACAGACATGTATGGAAATCCGCTTGACCCAGTTCCTCAACCAGCACCACAACAGCAAAGCCAACGACCTATCAGAGCAACTGATATGTTCGGAAATCCTTTACCTATTCGATCTACCGGAGCAACTGATATGTTCGGAAATCCATTACCTGTTCAATCTACCGGACCAACAGACATGTATGGGAATCCACTTCCTCCTCAACAGCAAGCATGTTATGGAAGCACATCATCTGCTGGTCAACAATCAAAGCCAAATACAGTACGGCTCGACACCTCAAGCTTTTCTAAAGTCAGTGTGGAAGTAGCAAAGGAGCACATGGAGCTGCTAAACACTTTGGTGAGCGCATACTGTGGATTAGTGGAAGGTCAGATTGGTAACATTAATCTGACTCAAGAAGACTATCAGCAAATCGATAAAGAGGAGACGGAGATGATGGACATCAAGTGGGCCTTTGCCAGTGCTGTTAGGCGAGCAAAGGATTTCATGGAAAGAACGGGCAGAACCAGCTTGGAAAGCAAGAAAGACACCAAGTATGGGTTTGATAAGCAGGCTGTTAAGTGCTTCAATTGTGGTGAACGTGGTCATTTCAAACGTGAATGTATGAGGCCATCTCAACATGGAAACCAAAATCCTTTCAGAGGTCAAGGCAACAGGGCAAATCAGAACCAAGTAAGGAACAATGAGCGCACATTGGTGCCTGTCAACAACCAGAGTCAAGCAGGGCCATCTAATGCCAACCAGGCACTTGTGGTTCAAGTAGATGAAGGATGTGATTGGTCAATCCAGTTGGGAAATGATGCTCCAGATGGAACAGCTTGTTTTGCTGAAATTGTCAAGGATCTTAAACACGCCAGTGGTGGAGAATCTTCCACCAATGGTGATGAATCTTCTGAAGATGAAGACAGCTCGGGTTACAGTAGAAGTTCGGATGAAGAATCCTCAAGTTCAGGTGATGATCATGTGGATGAGACATCAAGTGCGTCAGTCGAGGCAAATATTGATGAGCTTTTGGAAGAAGCTACAGCAGGAATTGAAAGAAGATCTATTTTGGTGGATCAAGCTGCTTATTCTTCGTCTTCTCTCCATTCAGCCTTTATGGCTAATGTCGACAATTCATCAAGTCAGGTATGTGTCGATGAACCCACTTCTGTTGTTTGTGATAATTGTGATAGATTAATTGTTAAATGTGCTGATCTAGAGGCAAACATGTCTGAGTTGCAAGGCAAACATGATGCTTTACAAGCTAGCTTGTTTGACTTGCAAGACAAACATGTTTCATTGAATGATAAGTGGTGTGAATTGCAAAGCAAACACGAGGCTTTGCAAGAGAAATATGATGTGACATTCATCCACAATCAGAAATTAACCGTGGATCTTTCTAAGTGCACAGAAGCCAACATGTTTTATGAAAACCATGAAAAGGAATTTAAATCGATGATTGAAACATTAAAGAAAGATAAAACAGAGCTGACAAAAATGGTTTCCAGAAAACAAACTGACATAAATTTGTATATCACACGTCTTGAGATAATGCAAAAAGAGATGGCTTGTGTTAAAACTGAAAGTGAGGCGATCCGACTCAAGTTAGACAGCTATTTAAGCTCTAGCTATGTGTTGGATCACATCATTGATGTTCAGAAAGAGAAAAGGGATGTCACATGCATTGGATATAAGAAATGTCCACCACCCGTGAGAAACAATTATGATGCTCTGCCTGATGAGGAGTATAGAACTCACTTTGAACCATCTGTTCCTCTAGATGTTAATGAATTTGCAACAGGACTCGGATACAAGAAAGAAGTATCATCAGATTCGGATGTGTCTGCAGATACATGTGTGTCTTCTGCTGAACCGAATCAGAATCCTCCAGTTGTGATTGAGGATACTGATTCTTCTGATGATGAATCTGATGATACTGATTCGGAAAAGTCTGATGCGGTAATCAAAGAAGAGGACATACCTCTTGAGAATCATATTCTATGTGATCCTCCCGCAAAACCTGCTAAGACTGTTCCAACCGAGTCCACATCTGCAAAAGAGTCGGAGAGTGTGGATTTGCTGTACACTCTTGTTGGTGATGAGAAAATTTATTCTGACAAAGATTTTCCTATTAAGAATGTTAATCAATCATTAATCAGTAAAGTCTTTGAAAATTCAACAAGTAAGTTTTTGGGAAAGACAGGATCACACGTTACAGTAACACAGTGTCCTCCGATTCCAAAGGCTGAAGTTCGAAAACAATATGGAAATCAGAAATTACCAACAGTGCAAAAACAGCAAAATCATACCAAACCAAAAGGTAAAACACCGACTCAAGGTCAAAGGAAGCCGAATCAAAAGAAGAAGAAGAATGTGAACTTTGTGAAATCTAAGGGAACGGACAAAATTGAAAAGTTTGAAAATCAATCTAACCTAGATTTTGTCAACAAAGCAACAGTGATGAAAAGGAATGAACCAAATAGTTCAAAACCTAGTACCTCGGGATCACAAAGTTCATCATCGGCAAGACGATCACATGATACTTCGGGGTTTGTTGAACGAAGATCATGTTTTGAATGTGGTACAATTGGACACATAATTCGAAATTGTCCTTATCTTCATAAGTTGAAAGCAAAGGATGATGATCCCCGTGAACGCAATTACCAAAAGCGATCTGTTTCTGTAAAACAAGATCCCCGACTTGTAAGAGAAAGGGAAAAGAAACAGAAACGCCAACAAGTCAAGGTGATTGAAAAGGCACTTAAAACTGATGTGGTTCAAAAACAATCTGTTTCAGTTAAGCCAGAAAACTCAAAATTTTCAAAAACTTCAAACAATCACGAAGTTAAATTGTCAAACAATCAAACTGGTAAAACTCAACAGACATGTAAACCTAAATTGACCACAAGTTCAGAGGGACCATCACAATTTATGAATCATCAAAGAATAGAAGTTATTGTTGTTGATGAAAATGGAAGACCCAAGACCACAATGGCTTAGGTCCCCATCTCCAACTAATCATTTGAGTTCATGTGCAGGGTGTTCCAGGACGAACTATCAGTAGTCATTGGATTGTTGATAGTGGGGCATCCAGGCACATGACAGGCGACATGAAGCTTCTCTACGACGTTACATCTATTAGAGGAGGTTATGTTGCTTTTGCTGGAGATAAAGGCGGATATATTTCGGGTGAAGGAATGATTTCCAACGGGGTTGTTAGCTTTGATAAGATCAACTTCGTACAACAACTTGATCACAATCTTCTTAGTGTTTCTCAAATTTGTGATAAGCAGTTCTCAGTACACTTTGATGCAAATGGATGTTATGTGCTGAAACCCGGCTTCAAAATTCCGAAAGAATGGATTCTCTTGTCGGCTCCAAGGATAAATGATATGTACGTCCTTGATATGAGCCAAGCTATCACAACGTCTGCATAAGCAACTTGTTTCGTTTCCAAAGCCACAGAAAAGGACTCAATCTCTTGGCACAGACGAATGGGTCACATTCACTTACGCAAAATGAATCATTTGGTATCAAATGAATTGGTGAGTGGTGTTCCTCTTAAAAACTTCCATCTTCAAGACATCTGTGTCTCGTGCCAGAAAGGAAAACAAACGAAGAAGCGACACCCTACAAAGAAAATCAACACGGTGGTTGTTCCTCTTGAACGTTTGCACATGGATTTGTTCGGTCCTGTCAAGCACAAAAGTATTAGGAATGATCAATACTGCCTTGTGATAACTGATGATTATTCAAGATTTTCTTGGGTGGCGTTCATGGCACATAAGAGTGAAACCTTCGGTATTATCAAAAACTTGATCATTCAGATTGAGAATCTATATAAGTTGAAGGTTAGGCGGATACGTAGCGACAATGGTACTGAATTCAAAAATCATGCCATGGCGGAGTTTTGCACTTCAAAAGGTATTCTTCACGAATTTAGTGCATCTTATACTCCTCAACAGAATGGCGTCGCTGAACGTAAGAACCGCACATTGATCGAGACTGCTAGGACTATGTTGGTAGAGTCACAATTGCCGATTCCATTATGGACTGAAGCTGTGGCCTCTGCATGTTATACGTTGAACCGAGTCCTTACAGTCAAAAGGCACAACAAGACCTGCTTTGAGCTTATTAACAAATGGAAACCAGAGTTGTCATATCTTGAACCGTTTGGAGCTCCGTGCACAATAATCGATCCTAATGGAAAGTTTGGGGCTAAAGCAATTGAAGGATACTTTCTTGGGTATTCCACCCCGAACTTAAGAGTCTGGAATCTAGAGACTAAAAGGGTCGAGGAATGGTCTGAAGTCAGAGTACAAAGGCACATTTTACCAGTCAAATGTCCTGGTCAGCCTTGGATGTTTGAGTACGATGACTTTTTCAATTCGATCAATGTTGAAGCAGTTGAAGAAAATGCTGCTGCAAGGATGTTTTTCGAGAGTGACAATGCAACAGATTCACCGTTGGTTCGTCCAATTATTGTCAATCAAGAACCATCTTCAGTGAACAATAATGCTCTCGACAATGAGGATTTTCACGATGCTACCGAATTGAACGAATCTTCAGAGGATGATGAATTTCTCGATGCAGATCAAGAAGCTCCAATAACAGCAGTTCATGGTACTTCAGAGGGTACTCCTCCAGTGGACGCCCCTAGAACAGCTGAAACTATTGCATCATCCTCTTCGTCAATTCCGGGCATTGAATTGATTGTTGATCTCAATCTCAACAATCTGGGTACAAACATTCCAGTTCAAGATAATCCAGAAACAAGGATTCACAATACCCATCCTCAACAAAACATCATCGGAAATGTACAAAGTGGCGTTCAAACAAGAAACATGTTGCAAAACAACAACAATGCAGGCTTGTATGCAGCTATCCGAGAATCTGGTCAACAAAACGATTGGTCTTTCGCGTGTTATGTCTCACAGGAAGAGCCAAGAACTTGGAAAGAAGCATTGAAAGATAACTCTTGGGTTGAAGCAATGCAGGAAGAACTGCAACAATTCCAGAAGCTTGGTGTCTGGAAACTCGTAGAGAAACCTGCTGGTTACAAGAAGATTGGTACCCGTTGGGTGTTTAAATGCAAAAAGGATGACCGTGGAGTCGTTATTCGAAACAAAGCAAGGCTAGTCGTTCAAGGTTTTCGTCAGATAGAAGGGATCGACTACAACGAAGTCTATGCACCTGTTGCACGTCTAGAAGCAATTCGGATCTTTCTGGCTTATGCCTCATTCAAAGGTTTCAAGGTATACCAGATGGACGTGAAAAGTGCATTCTTACATGGTGTGGTGGAAGAAGAGGTGTACGTCGAACAGCCTCCAGGTTTTGAAGATCCTATCCATCCCGATCGGGTTTGGTTGCTCAACAAAGCTCTCTATGGTCTTCATCAAGCACCGCGAGCTTGGTACGCAACCTTATCTAATTATCTGCTGGAGAATGGATTTCGCAGAGGTCTTATCGATTGTACTCTTTTCATCAAAGAACAAGATGGAGATCTTCTACTGGTACAGGTATACGTTGATGATATTATATTTGGTTCTACTAATGATGTTTTGTGTAGGAATTTCGAGCGCATTATGCAGGATAAATTCGAGATGAGTGCTATGGGGGAAATGACTTTCTTTTTGGGCCTACAAGTACAACAAACCGAGTCTGGGATATTCATCCATCAGACTAAATATGTTGGTGACATCTTGAGCCGGTTCCAGATGTCTGATGCAACGCCCATCGGTACCCCATTGCCGCAAAATCACGGAATTACTCCAGACTTGAAGGGTGAAGCTGTTAGCCCCTCGTACTACCGCGCGATGATCGGATCTCTTATGTACATCACAGCATCAAGACCAGATATAATGTACCCAACGTGCCTGCTTGCCAGATATCAAGTCAACCCGAAGGCCTCACATCTTGCAGCTGTAAAAAGGATTTTTCGTTATTTGAAGGGTTACCCTGACACCGGTCTATGGTACCCTAGGGATAATAACTTTGACTTGATCGCATTCAGTGATTCTGATTTTGGCGGATGCAAAATCGACGGCAAATCCACATCGGCTGGATGTCAGTTTTTGGGAAATCGCCTAGTCACATGGCAGTGCAAGAAGCAGACCTGTGTAGCTACATCAACATGCGAAGCTGAATACATTGCTGCCTCAAGTTGTTGCTCCCAAGTCCTATGGATCCAACAACAAATGCGCGACTACGGTTTTGAATTCCTAACTACTCCTATTTACGTTGATAATTATGCTGCCTTACAGATCATTAAAAATCCTGTGCAGCATTCAAAGACTAAGCACATCGAAATTAAGTATCATTTCATACGTGATTGCTTTGAGAAAAGGCTAATCGATGTTGCTTACGTCCACACCGATGACCAACGTGCCGACCGTTTTACCAAAGCATTTGACAAATCAAGATTTGACTTTTTATTATTGGTAAACGGCATTAAGGTCAAGCAAGAGTAAAACCAACATCGGAAAATCATTTTTGTAAATATCTTTGTGTTTTAAATCTATCTTAGTTTATTGATTTTAGGGGGAGTAAATCCAAATTTGAAAATCCAAAAACATCGAAAATTTTCAAAAACACAAAAACAATAGAAAAACAAAAATGAGTTTCCTGGCGAGCAAAAGAGAAAATGATAGTACATCAGTGGTCTGTCTAAACCTCTTTAAACCTAAAATGAAAAACGATAAGCAGCTCTATATAAGATGTATCGGTAGGCTCACAATCATTTTAAAGTGTGCAGGGTGATATAAACTTAAATTCGACTGAAGACCAGGTGGGAACCATTCATTGGCATATGGTCTTGGTACCGAAATTTCGTTTGAGAGATTGCCGAGGTTCTGAGATATTCGGTCTTCATGCTGCTTATCATCTGGGTATCATGGTTGTTTCTTTTACCGAAAAATAACGGGGACGCAAGTCTAGATCTTCCATGATACCATACATACGTGTACATACTGCATTCGACCTCAATAAGTGATCAACAATCACATGTCCCTCAAAATAAGTGATAAAATATCACATTTATCCGGGAGTCAAGTTCGTCTCTCTGCTGTACGAAAGTACTGACCTGTTCACGGACTTGCTCCTGTGCCCTCATGCATCGAAAGTCAAGTTCCTCATCAATAAGTGATTCTATCACATAGGGCTTGTTTTCAAAATCAAAATAAGTGAGAATCTCACATCAATATACGGTCAAACAGATGATAATCGGTATACTCACCGGTAAGATGAACCCTCGTGCATACCTTGATACGGGAATGTGTCGTGATGTGGATGAACACCGGTCGGTAAGTATAAATCATACCTTAACGTATCCCCTCGCCATGATTACAAATGATAAGTTGAGCTTAAGTGGACAACAATACCGATAATTGTTATAGGATGCTTATCTTAATGTTAACTAATTGAACAACAAGAGCTTTTTGGCATGACCGTACTCTGATATGATTCTCTTACCCTCGAAACTCGCAAAAAGAATGTCTGTATATATTTATTTACTGCTTTCAGTCTTTACATTTGAAATATTCAAAATACCAAAAAGATTTTAGGTGTGTTTTAATATAAACTTTATAAAAGCCAAAAAGATTTTATTTCTATTTTATTTTCGATCGTACGATGTTGGAGCTTGAGTCTTCGTTACCTGAAACCTGAACGAAAACCGAAACGATTATATCTTCATAAACGGTCGAAATTTGCAAGTTTTTGAAAGTGAAAAACCGAAATTGATAAAATTTATTAAACTTTCAAACTGTCGGACGGTGTTTGATTGACCAATGGTCACATGTGTGTCGTTTGCTTACTATATTCCAAGCAGTTGTTCTCATTACGCGTTTAGATTTCTTGCATGTGCAGATTCTAAAGGCAAGGAGAACATGGTCGATGACAAGCTTTGGAATGAAGACACGACGTGAAGGCACTCAAGTGATGAAGATGATCGAGTTGCATCTGACCATCATCAACACCACAAGGATCTCAATTCATAAAGAACAAGTACATTCACGAGCATAACTCAAGGGGGAGCTTATGTTAAGGGGGAGTTTGTCAACACACTTCCTACATGAATCTGGGAGTTTGTTGGTACACTTTCTGCTTTCAAGACGTGAAGACTTTAAAGATCCTCCGACATTGAAGACTTGAAAGGACGTCAAGGACTTGAAGACACAAAGATTGAGACAAAGATCGAGACAAAGACCTACAAGACAAAGCTACAGCCAAGGGGGAGTTTGTTGGTGCACTTGTGTCTGTACTTTGTCTGTATTTTGTCATGATACAAAACGATGTCTTTGTTAGTCCTGTAAGTTTGACCAAGTCAACCATCCTTCGGTTTGACTTAGCCAAACAGTTAGACAATGGTTGTAATATGTCTGTGTCGAAGGATGTGTCATCGAAGGATTGTTTATATCCTTCGATGAGCTCGAAAGATAAGCCTTCGATGGATGAACCTCGAAAGATATCATCCTTCGAGGTATATGTGAATCCTTCGATGTGTTTCAGGTCGATAGATGATCTTTCGATCAGTCTATCTGATCCTTCGACCAGACGTGCTGTGATGGATATATATATCCATGTAGTGTGTTCACTTCAAGAGAGTGACAAGGGTTAGACACTAGAAAGAGTGAGACAGAAAAGAGAGAACACACACGAGAGAGAGAGAGTTTACAGAATACATTTGTAAACCTTGTGCTGTAACCGAACCTTTCATACGTATTAATACAAGTGGTGTTAATCGGTGAAGTTTGTGTGTTGTGTTTGTGCTTGTTCTATCTCGGTTTGCATGCTAGCTTGGATTCCGCACTCGCTAGTGTGTTAGACATAACAAGGTTAAGGTTTGACCTCATCCTCCGAGGGACCTACAGAGAGTGAAAACTAGTGTATTTGCGAACTGAGTGAACAAATCCTGGCCATTGATCTACACACGTGTATGGCCAGGATCTCATCATCAAATCGTAAAATACACTAGTGTATTTCAACATCAAATCCTGGCCATTGATCTATACATGTGTATGGCTAGGATTAGTTCACTCAGTTCACAAGCTACACTAGTGTTCACTCTTGAACCTAATCCTATATATATAGGGAGGAGTTCATGCGAGAACCGCGAGAACCAATGTGAACACAACCTAAAATAGCTAAAAAACCTAAAAAAACCTAACCCCCTCCCCCCCCCCCCCCCCCTAAGCTAAAATGCTAAAAACTAAACCCCCAAAAAACCTAAAAAAATCTAAAAAAATGTAAAAAAATAAAAAAAAATCTAAAAATTTATTTTTTTTTTTAATATTTTTTATGCTCAAATCGCTACTTTTAGTGGCCAAAAAAAAAATTTTTTTTTTTTAAAAAAAAAAAATTAAATTAATTTTTTTTTTCTTCGAAAAGTAGCTATTTTTATATAAAAAATATTAAAAAAAAAATGTGTGTGATTTTTAGCTATTTTTAGGCGTTTTTGGTTGTGTTCACATTGGTTCTCGCGGTTCTCGCATTAAGAGGTGGTTCTCGCATGATCTTCTCCCTATATATATATATATATCAAAAAGATATTTGATGTAACTAACGGTCATAAGACTCGAAACCTTTTTAAAGTTCTTTAAAATGGACAAATTTGATGCATAATCAGTTAGTGTGCTCTTTTAATATTATGAACCACAAATTTGTTTTGGATATCCAAAATTAATTATTAAATACTATAAAAAAGTAGATTAAACTGAATTGAAAACATTGATGTGGCTATTTTCAACAAAAAAAACAAAAAAAAAATTGGAGATATATATCCCGCAGACTACTACTGGGAGAATCACGACGCGTTCTTCTCAGATACAAGTATCCCAAAGCAACCAAAATAAAACAAATAAATATATATTCAGACATACCACTTTTATCATTATGTTAATTAGAAGTAATCTTTTTAATGGACACAAAATGACAATTTATAAATCAAATCTGACAATTTATGAATTATATAAGTTTTCAAAGTTGGCTGATTCGCCAAAAAAAAAAAAAAAAATTTGCAATCTACCATTTTTTACATTGTAAACTCTATACTGTAAAACGTTATGATGTTGATAAAATTTTACCTTGAGGACCGAGAACCACCATGACGAAGGTTATTTTTACCAGCACATATTCTAAAATGTGCTTTAAGGTCGGCATGAACACTGTATGCCTTGGAGCAGGTGACACACTTGTAATTTTTATCAGTGCTATGTTTTCGTAAATAATGTTTCTTAAGACCACCAAAGTCTCCTATGGCATGAGAACGGTTGTGGTGGACACATGTGGGCTCGGGGCATAGATACTTCTTTCTTGGCACTGGATCATTTGGTGCCCTTGTCTTGAGGGTGAAAGGAAGATTGTGAGCTCGTTGGTGAAGTGATAAATTCTGCTTTCTCGGAAACCCTTGAAGGCATATTTCACAAGTAAACCTGTTTGAATCAAGTAAAGTGGTGGGAGATACTTCTTCAAAAATTATGTTTGGATCTGCATCGTTAAAACAGTTTAAAATTTCCAAAATTGAAAATAATTATTTATGTAAAAATTAAACAAGGAAATTTCAGAAAGATAAATTTGTAAATAAATAGTAAATTGAAGAACTTGCTGTTGATGCAGATTTGTGTCCGATGCTTGTCGAATAGATTAGATTTATTATTTTACGCTGAATTTGTAATAGTTAGTGAAACGGTTTATCGAACGTGTATAGACCCGCTCGTTTGAAGTGGTCAAACGAGAGGGTTATTCGGTTGACCGTGTGTGTTTGAAAGACAAAGGGGTGTAGCTATAAATAGCAACCCTTTGCCATTTCAAACACTGAGTAGATTTTAGGAGGTTCAAGTCCTCACCAGGGAGAGATCACCACTTGCTCTCTCCCCGGATGTATACTTCTTTGGTATGGTTCGGTTAGCTTGTTAATCGGGCCGGTTTGCTTTGTTATGTTATCAAATCTATACAAGTAAGTATTTCATCCGTCTATGATCTTCCCGTCTATGAACATAATCATGATAATCACGGTTTCGGTCCGGAAAACGGTCCTACAATTGGTATCAGAGCCATGGTGCCCGATTTAGTAAATCTAACCGTTTACTAAGTCACATGTGCTCTAGATCTATGATTTTCGTGCTTTTTGTTCAAGATGTAAAAAATGGTGAAAATGAGAAAAACTCAGATCTGGAACCGATTATTCAGATCTGTGCTGAAACAAGTGTTCGGTTTTATGTTTTTCACCTATATAATCAAGTTATCATCATCAAAAATCAAAAATACAGTGTTTTCGTCAAATCTGCAAAATAGAACAGAGGCTGTGTTCTTGATGTTCTTGGCGGCTGCTTTAAGAAACTAGGTTTTCTTCAGACCCACTCCCGACGAAACAGACTCCATGACGAAACACAACTTCCAGTTTCGTCGTCGGCATCATCTTTAACATCTGTTTCGTCATAATACAACTTCAGTTTCGTCGACAAGTGTTTAATAACCTGTTTCGTCATCAAGAAACAACAAATCTGTTTCGTCGGACCTTATACTTTGCTATTTCGTCGAACAAAACATACCGATCAGGTTCGTCGGCCAACAAGATCAATCAGTTTCGTCGGTTCCTTATCTTCGTCGACTGAAACAGGGGTTTCAGCTGGTATTGCTGATTGAAGAAGAAGAGGTTGTTGGCTGATGTATGTATCGCAGATGTGCTGATGTATGTATCGCAGATGTGCTGATGTGGGTATCGAAGAAGAGTGAACTTGAAAGATAGATGTCTGAATCAGATGTTGTATCGCAGAAAGATGACCAGGTTGTTGCTGCTGGTTGTTCATCGAAGATGACTTTGGATTTGTTGTTTGTGAATCGAATATAACAGAGGTCAGGTAGATGATGATGGCAGGTTCACGGTGGAATTAGGGTGGTTATAATGCCTATGACGGCTGCTGCTTTATGTTATCGAAGAAGAAGATGGGGGCAGTGGCTGTTTGGTATCGCTTGTATGTGTATCGAAGTGAGAGATGGAGGATGTCTGATGTTTGGCTGAGGTTGAAATTTATGTCGGCTGAAGTAAATTGATGGCAGCTAGGTCTTCTAAAGGCCCTCTTGAGGTATTTCTTTTGTTGTTGGAGATTTATTGGGCCATGATGACTTTTGTTTGTTTTAAACTTGGATACCACTTTTGGGCCGAATGGCATTTAAGTGGTGGGTAGCTTGTTTATAAATGTTGGGTTACAAAAGCTTGTTTAGGCCTCAAGGTTTCATGTTGATTGGTTTTAGTCGGCTGGGATATTTTTTTTTGGTTTTGATTATTGGATGAGGAAGGGATTTGGAGTTGTTGGTGATTGGTAAAGTAAGAAGTTCGTCTATTGTTATGGTTTGGCATTGGAATTATGGAACAAATGTGTTAGACGAAACATGGAGTCGTGGACCCGTCTCTATTAGTTAGTGAATTGAAAAGTGGGGTCGGGTATTCGCAGAGCTGTTTTGAATCGCGCTTCTAAATATCAAGGTCAAAATTCGTATGGGTTCGGGAGCACGCGGGTTGATGAAGGCATGATGAAAACTTGATTGTTGAAAAATTGTGGGGTAGTCACGGTTACCGATGAAAATGTCAAAAATGGTGACGCGACTACAATGGGCCAAAAACCAAAAACAAAACGGTATGTTCACTTCCGCACGTCAGTATTTATGTTTGTTATCGGTTATTCGAAGATGTTCGAAAGCATTTTGTTTATTGTCATATTTTCGCATTTGAAAACGAACGTATGAACCTAGAATGTCAATACCGGTCCTAACGAATCCAAAAGGTCGAAGAGTATATGCCTATGATGAAAGTTTTCAGATTAGGTGTTAGCAGAACCTTGGGGGATACAAGTCGGATCCTACGGGGTATTAGGGGACGTTCTTATTCAACTAGAATATGCAAAGAAGAAAGCCGTTTTCGTGATTTTTCGAAAAACCGAGAACATTTGAAAGATTCTACTCAGTGGAGAGGGTTTGTTCAGTAAAGATTGACGACAGTTCCGCTAGGTGAAGGGAATTGGTGAACATTTGAAACTTAACGACAGTTCCTTTAAAGTGGAAGGGAATCTGTTAAGGTTTAGAGATCTTACCAAAGAAATGGGGGAATAAAATTTTTTCGTATGTTGAATTTCTTCGGCAAATTTCTAAACGCAATCACAGGTGGTAGAGTTTGTGATTTTCTAGTGACACAAAGACGGTTTACAGAAGACAGTTCACCAGAAACCTCTACCAATGTAGTATGCTTGAAGATCAAGACTTGATGCAGTTTTTAAAAGAATGGAACCCTTATCAAATGCCGGTTGGAGTATTGGAAGATCAGCGGAAGATCGGTCAATTGAGCCTTTTTGAGGAAATTGCACAACGCCCAACACGGATACGCGTACTTTGAGGGGGAACTATTATACAAGAAGCGTCAAGATACTACTTACCTGGATCATCGGTCAAGGGGGAATTTGTTAACACAGAGAAGATGAATACTTGACTGAAGATCGATTGCAGTTGCATTTTCAGCATTCGACAGCAACGGACAAGGGGGAATTTGTTGATGCAGATTTGTGTCCGATGCTTGTCGAATAGATTAGATTTATTATTTTACGCTGAATTTGTAATAGTTAGTGAAACGGTTTATCGAACGTGTATAGACCCGCTCGTTTGAAGTGGTCAAACGAGAGGGTTATTCGGTTGACCGTGTGTGTTTGAAAGACAAAGGGGTGTAGCTATAAATAGCAACCCTTTGCCATTTCAAACACTGAGTAGATTTTAGGAGGTTCAAGTCCTCACCAGGGAGAGATCACCACTTGCTCTCTCCCCGGATGTATACTTCTTTGGTATGGTTCGGTTAGCTTGTTAATCGGGCCGGTTTGCTTTGTTATGTTATCAAATCTATACAAGTAAGTATTTCATCCGTCTATGATCTTCCCGTCTATGAACATAATCATGATAATCACGGTTTCGGTCCGGAAAACGGTCCTACACTTGCATGAGGCTAGCTAGCTTATGTATGATTCTTTTACTGGTTGGTGTAGGTCCGGCTAGGGGAGGATCTAGTCGCCTAATCCTTGTGTACAAACCAACCCGGTTGTGCGGAATCCAACCGGAAAGGAAAACCGAGATAGAACACGCAAATACACGACACACAATATTCACCGATTAACACCTCTGTATTAATACGTATGAAAGGTTCAGTTACAAAGCAATGTTTACAAATGTATTTTGTAAACTCTCTCAGAACTCTCGTGTGTGTGTGTTCTGTTCTTGTGTCTCTGTGTTCTCTCTATGAAGTGAACACATTACATGAGTATATATACCCATCACAGCTCGTCTGGTCGAAGGATCAGATAGACTGATCGAAGGATCATCTATCGATCTGAAACCTGTCGAAGGATCCACGCATACACCTCGAAGGATGATATCCTTCGAGGTCCATCAATCATCCATTGAAGGCTTATCTTTCGAGCTCATCGAAGGATCTAAACAATCCTTCGATGACTCATCCTTCGACACAGACATATTACACCATGTTCTAACTGTTTGGCCAAGTCAAACCAGGAGGATGGTTGACTTGGTCAAACTTACAAGACTAACAAAAGACATCGTTTTACATCATCACAAAATACAGACAAAGTACAGACACAAGTGCACCAACAAACTCCCCCTTGGCTGTAGCTTTGTCTCGATCTTCGTGTCTTCAAGTCTCTGATGTCCTTTCAAGTCTTCAATGTCGGAGGATCTTCAAAGTCTTCACGTCTTAAAAGTAGAAAGTGTATCAACAAACTCCCTGTTTCATGTAGGAAGTGTGTCGACAAACTCCCCCTTAACATAAGCTCCCCCTTGAGTTATGCTCGTGACTGACTTGATCCTTATAGCTTGAGATCCTTGTGGTGTTGATGATGGTCAGCGGCAACTCGATCATTTTCATCTTTTGAGGGCCTTCACATCGTGTCTTCATTCCGAAGCTTGTCATCGACCATGTTCTCCTTGCCTTTAGAATCTGCACATGCAAGAAATCTAAACGCGTAATGAGAACAACTGCTTGGAATATAGTTAGCATAAACAAATGACACACGTATGACCATGTTTCAATCAAACACCGTCCGACAGCTTGAAAGTTTAATAAATTTGTCAGTTTTAGTTTCTAACTTTCAAAACTTGCAAATTTCGACCGTTTATGAAGATTTAGTCAATTCGGTTTTCGTTCAGGTTTCAGGCAACGAAGACTCGAGCTCCAACATCGTACGATCGAAAATAAAGTAGAAATAAAATCTTTTTGGCTTTTATAAAGTTTATACTAAAACACACCTAAAATCTTTTTGGTATTTTTGAATATTTGAAATGTAGAGGCTGAAAGCAGTAAATAAATATATACAGACATTCTTTTTGCGAGTTTCGAGGGTAAGAGAATCATATCAGTGTACGGTCATGCCAAAACGCTCTTGTTGTTCAATTAGTTAACATTAAGATAAGCATCCTATAACGATTATCGGTATTGTTATCCACATAAGCTCAACTTATCATTTGTAATCATGGCGAGGGGATACGTTAAGGTATGATTTATACTTACCGACCGGTGTTCATCCACATCACGACACATTCCCGTATCAAGGTATGCACGAGGATTCATCTTACCGGTGAGTATACCGATTATCATCTGTTTGACCGTATATGATGTGAGAAACTCACTTATTTTGAATGAAAACAAGCCCTATGTGATATAATCACTTATTGATGAGGAACTTGATTTTCGATGCATGAGGGCACAGGAGCAAGTCCGTGAACAGGTCAGTACTTTCGTACAGCAGAGAGACGAACTTGACTCCCGGATAAATGTGATATATTATCACTTATTATTTTGGGGACATGTGATTGTTTATCACTTATTGAGGTCGAATGCAATATGTACACGTATGTATGGTATCATGGAAGATCTAGACTTGCGTCCCCGTTTTGTTTTTTTTTTCGGTAAAAGATACAACCATGATACCCAGATGATAAGCAGCATAAAGACCGAATATCTCAGAACCTCGGCAATCTCTCAAACGAAATTTCGGTACTAAGACCATATGCCAATGAATGGTTCCCACCTGGTCTTCAGTCGGATTTAAGTTTATATCACCCTGCACACTTTAAAATGATTGTGAGCCTACCGATACATCTTATATAGAGCTGCTTATCATTTTTCATTTAAGGTTTAAAGAGGTTTGGACAGACCACTGATGTACTATCATTTTCTCTTTTGCTCGCCAGGAAACTCATTTTTACTTTTCTATTGTTTTTGTGTTTTTGAAATTTTTCGATGTTTTTGTGTTTTTCAAATTTTGATTTACTCCCCCTAAAAGCAACAAACTAAGATAAATTTAAAACACAAAGGTATTTACAAAAATGATTTTCCGATGTTGGTTTTACTCTTGCTTGACCTTAATTCCGTTTACCAATAATAAATAGTCAAATCTTGATTTGTCAAATGCTTTGGTAAAAAGGTCGGCACGTTGGTCATCAGTGTGGACCATGACAACATTGATGAGTTTCATAGTGAAACAATCACATGTGAGGTGATATTCGAGATCAACGTGTCAGGTCAAGGAGTGTTGTACGAGATGATAATAATTCATAAAGCAGGTGAAATATCGACAAGTATAGGAGAGATTAGAAATTTAAAACCGTATCCTGCAACTGCTTCGTGCATTGCCAGGAATCTGAGTGCTCTCCCAAACTGGATATCCACCCGGTGTGGATTTCAAATTCGATTTTGTAGCTACTGAAATCCCTTCACAGCAACAAGATCAAAAACCTTTGGGTCCGGCTGGTCTTCCACATTGCACCAGCGAAGGTCTTTGTCTTTCTCTTTGAGAAGTAGTGTGCGGTGGTTCAATCCACGCCAAGGCATCCGCACACCCGGTGTAGTTTATCAACCAACACATTTTCTTCAATCACACCGTAGAGAAAAGTACCCTACACGTTCATCTTGTGGACTTTGAACTTCTTGTGGAAGAAAAATCCATGAACCTTAAAAAAAAAAGGCTTCAGACGTGCTGCAGGCGCGTACTTTTCATTGGAATCTTTCCTGAGGACCCGATCAAAAACCATAACAACCAATTTTGGCACATTTTTCATCTTGTCGAATTTTCAACTACATTCAACCACATTCTTTCACCATCATTCCTTCATCGGAATGTTTGTCTTCTTATCTTTTTCCTTTCTCATTTCTCTCCATCAAAGGCAACAACTCCTAGATATAATGATGTTTCGGAGTCTGGTGTCGCCGATCTTGTGCATGGACGCTCCACTATCAACAATCCTAAGATTATCAATAGTTCCTCCTGGAACATCCTGCACACTCATTCAGAGATTAGTTGGAGATGGGGACCCAAGCCTTCACAGACTTGGGTCGTCCGTCATCATCGAGAATTGTGACATCCATTTCCCGATGATTCGGAATTGATGTAGCTCCCCCTGAAACAGTTACCGGTTTTGGTATCCAAATCTGTTTCTGTCTTTCATGTTTAACATCCGATTTAACAGATTTTGTTTGGATAACCTCCGGTTTTAACGCCTTTTCAACTTTCTTGACCTATTGGCTTTTCTGTTTCTTTTCCCTTTCTTTTACAAGACGGGGATCTTGTTTTACAGAAACAGATCGCTTTTGGTGATTGTGTTCACGGGGATCATCATCCTTTGCTTTCAACTTATGAAGATACGGGCAATTTCGAATGATATGCCCAATTTCACCACATTCAAAACATGATCTTCGTTCAACAAACCCCGAAGTATCATGTGATCGTCTTGCCGATGATGAACTTTGTGATCCCGAGGTACTAGGTTTTGAACTATTTGGTTCAATCCTTTTCATCACTGTTGCTTTCTTGACAAAATCTAAGTTAGATTGATTTTCAAACGTTTCAATTTTGTCTGTTCCCTTAGATTTCACAAAGTTCACATTCTTGTTCTTCTTTTGATTCGGCTTCCTTTGACCTTGAGCCGGTAATTTTTGTTTTGATTTATTATGATTTTGCTGCTTTTGCACTGTTGGTAATTTTTGATTGCCAAATTATTTTCGAACTTCTGCCTTTGGGATAGGAGGGCACTGTGTTACTGTAACATGTGATCCTGTCTTTCCCAAAAACTTATTTGTCGAATTTTCAAAGACTTTACTGATTAAAGATTGATTAACATTTTTAATAGGAAAATCTTTGTCTGAATAAATTTTATCATCACCAACAAGAGTGTACAGCAAATCCACACTCTCCGACTCTTTTGCAGACAAGGACTCAATTGCAACAGTCTTAGCGGGTTTTGCAGTAGGATCACACAGAATATGATTCTCAAGAGGTATGTCCTCTTCTTTGATTACCGCATCAGACTTTGCTGAATCAGTATCATCGGATTCATCATCAGAAGAATCAGCATCCTCAATCACAACTGGAGGATCCTGATTCTGTTCAGCAGTTACAAATGTATCTGCTGACACATCTGAATCGGATGATACTTCTTTCTTGTATCCGAGCCCTGTTGCAAATTCCTTAATATCTAGAGGAACAGATGGTTCAAAGAAAGTTCTCTCCTCCTCATCAGGCATGGCATCATAATTGTGTCTCACAGGTGGTGGACATTTCTTGTATCCGATGCATGTGATATCCCTTTTCTCTTTCTGAACATCAATGATGTGATCCAACACATAGCTAGAGCTTAAATAGTTGTCTAACTTGAGTCGGATCGCCTCACTTTCAGTTTTAACACAAGCCATTTCCTTTTGCATTATCTCAAGACGAGTGATATACAAATTTATGTCCGTTTGTTTTCTGGAAACCATTTTTGTCAGCTCGGTTTTATCTTTCTTTAATTTTTCAATCATCGATTTAAATTCCTTTTCATGGTTTTCATAAAACATGTTGGCTTCTGTGCACTTAGAAAGATCCACGGTCAACTTTCGATTGTGGAGGAATGTCACATCATACTTGTCTTGCAAAGCCTCGTGTTTGCTTTGCAACTCACACCACTTATCATTCAATGAAACATGTTTGTCTTGCAAGTCAAACAAACTAGCTTGTAAAGCATCATGTTTGCCTTGCAACTCAGCCATGTTTGCTTCTAAATCAGAACATTTAACACTCAAACTATCACAATTATCACAGATAACAGCAGTGGGTTCATCGACACATACCTGACTTGATGAACTGTCGACATTAGCCATAAAGGCTGAATGGAGAGAAGACGAGGAATAAGCAGCTTGATCCAACAAAATAGATCTTCTTTGAATTCCTGCTGCAGCTTCTTCCAAAAGCTCATCAATATCTGCATCGACTGACGCACTTGATGTCTCATCCACATGATCATCACCTGAACTCGAGGATTCTTCATCTGAACTTCTACTATAACCAGAAGAGTCTTCATCCTTAGAAGAGTCACCACCATTGGCGGAAGATTCTCCACCACTGGCGTGATTTAAATCCTTGACAACCTCAGCAAAACACGCTGTTCCATCCGGAGCATCACTACTCAATTGAATTGACCAATCACAACCTTCATCTACTTGAACCACAAGTGCCTGGTTGGCATTTGATGGTCCCGCTTGGCTTTGGTTGTTGACAGGTATCAACGTACGCTCATTGTTCCTGTTCTGATTCTGCTGGTTGCCTTGATTTCTGAAAGGGTTCTGGTTCCCATGCTGAGCTGGCCTTGTACATTCCCTTTTAAAATGACCCCGTTCACCACAATTAAAGCACTTCACTGCCTGTTTATCGAACCCATACTTGGTGTCTTTCTTACTTTCCAAGCTGGTTCTGCCAGTTCTTTCCATGAAATCCTTTGCCCTCCTTACTGCACTTGCAAAGGCCCATTTGATATCCATCAAATCCATCTCTTCCTTATCAATCTGCTGATAGTCTTCTTGTGTCAGATTAATGTTCCCAATCTGACCTTCCACTAATCCACAGTATGCGCTCACCAAAGTGTTTAGCAGCTCCATGTGTTCCTTTGCTACTTCCACACTGACTTTAGAAAAGCTTGAGGTGTCGAGCCGCACTGTATTTGGCTTGGATTGCTGACCAGCAGATGATGTGCTTCCATAACATGCTTGTTGTTGAGCAGGAAGTGGATTCCCATACATGTCTGTTGTTGGAGGAGGCTTGACCGGAACTTGGATAGGATTGCCATACATATCTGTGCTAGACACAAACGCTGTTTGAATTGGAGCGTGTGAAGAAGGTCTTGCAGGAGTACTAGGAGTTCCATAATACATCTCAGGATCAATTGGAGCATGTGAGATTGGTTTACTAGGAGTTCCATAGTACATTTCAGGATTTTGTGGCACTATAACCCTTTTCGCCTTAAGTATTTCTTCCTGATTTTTATTCTCCAGACGTTGAACAAAGTCATTGAAGCTTGTTGTAGCCAAAATGCCATTGAGCTTCAGGATTTCCAAGAAATTACTCCATTGTGGTGGCAAAGCATCAGCAAACTTGGTGACAATTTCGATTGGAGTCGTTATCACTCCAAAAGTTGCCATTTCAGTCAACAAATGAGAAAATCGACTCGTCAAATCTCCCAAAGATTCTTTATCCATGCATGTAAACCCATCAAACTCTTTCTTGAGTAGACCTTGTCTCAATTGGCGAGTCGCTTCGTTTCCTACACCTCTCGTCTTCAACGCATCCCATAATTTCTTTGTCGTTTTATAGTTGACAAATTGATGGTAAATATCCTTGCTCAAAGCCTGAGTAAGAATGGCATATGCCTTCTTTTCCAAGTCATATATCTTTTTCTGATCTTCAGGAAGATCGGCAAATGTAGCAGCAGCTGAAGCGGCAACTTCTATAGCTTGATCGAAATCTGTGGTGAAACGTAACCACAATTCCGTGTTTTGCCCAAGGACATATGTATTAAATCTGTCTGCCCATCCCGGATATTCACTTAAGTGCATCAACTTTGGAGGTCGATTCAAACTTCCGGTTTCGCTCTCGCTTAAGAGAATGCTTTGAATACTTGGAGTTTGATTTGATACGAATGCCCATTGACCGGTAGAAATTGCATTAGCTTGTGAAGATACCGGTGCGGGAGACGGAGACGGAGTACCATAATACATATCTGTATTTACCGGAGTACCCCAAATCGGATTCATTTTTTATCAAGAAAAAGAATACCTGAAAAACACAAACTTGTTAAACCTAAACAGACTAAGATCGAAGGATCAAGACTTGTTCGAAGGATCAACAGTGTTCGAAAGATCACTGTTGAATTTCGAACAATGATTTCGAAAGATTCTCCAATCGAAGGATCCTTATCTTTCGACTAAGAACTGTAGATCGAAAGATGTATTCTTCGAAAAGATTCCTTGGATCGAAGGATAAGCCACAGACTTCGAAGGATGTTCGAAGGATGATTATCTATCGAACTTCCTTTGATCGAAAGATGATCTTTCGACTTCGAAGGATATCCTTCGATCTGCACTGACACAGTTGACAAAAGAGACAGGTTGGTGAAAAGGTGATGTGTTGGTAGAAAGCTTTCGGCAGAAAGTATGGTCAGGCCATACTTTTTACCAAACCAAGATTTGAACAATAAAATATACTAAAAATCGAAGGTTCTTATCCAGAAACCGGTCACCGGAGTAAGCCGGAATTTGGCCGGAGATGACCAAACTTCTTAAAAACAAGTTTTTAAGTTACCCAACCCGTCCTTTAACACACCCGGTTAGTTTAGAACACGTTTTTACAACAAGAAATGCGAGAAAAACACTAAAAACGGGAGCTAAACCATGTGAGTTTTTGTCCAAACACTCCAAAGTCTTGTATAAACTCGGTTTTTTTAACAAGGAAAAGAGCCACGGCTCTGATACCACTTGAAGGTCCGGCTAGGGGAGGATCTAGTCGCCTAATCCTTGTGTACAAACCAACCCGGTTGTGCGGAATCCAACCGGAAAGGAAAACCGAGATAGAACACGCAAATACACGACACACAATATTCACCGATTAACACCTCTGTATTAATACGTATGAAAGGTTCAGTTACAAAGCAATGTTTACAAATGTATTTTGTAAACTCTCTCAGAACTCTCGTGTGTGTGTGTTCTGTTCTTGTGTCTCTGTGTTCTCTCTATGAAGTGAACACATTACATGAGTATATATACCCATCACAGCTCGTCTGGTCGAAGGATCAGATAGACTGATCGAAGGATCATCTATCGATCTGAAACCTGTCGAAGGATCCACACATACACCTCGAAGGATGATATCCTTCGAGGTCCATCAATCATCCATCGAAGGCTTATCTTTCGAGCTCATCGAAGGATCTAAACAATCCTTCGATGACTCATCCTTCAACACAGACATATTACACCATGTTCTAACTGTTTGGCCAAGTCAAACCAGGAGGATGGTTGACTTGGTCAAACTTACAAGACAAACAAAAGACATCGTTTTATATCATCACAAAATACAGACAAAGTACAGACACAAGTGCACCAACAGTTGGGAGCAAAACTACGATTACCTTGACTGTTTGTCATAAGCTCCATATTACTTGATGATCCTGAGGCCATATTGAGTCTTCTTCTATATAGAGTGCTCTAGTACACCTTCTTAATGTTAGATTTTCTAAAGATACATAACACATGAATATATGCAGGTTTTAGAAATATATATAGGCAACAAACATGTTATTGGATGAGTTAGCCATCACATTAAGATAAAAACGTGGCAATAAAACATTCTCTTTTTCTCTGAATTTCTCCTCTTATTCTTACTTTCGGCTTATGTTTGCATCTCATGTGGGATCCACATGGATCATGTGAACTCTCACAAATTTTGATCATGCTTCCCCCACCTGACTATTACATTTTAAATTTACTCAAGAGAAAAATTATATATTATTATAAAAACTGGTCAAGACTTGTAAACAGATATATTCTAAATTTTGTTATATCATATAGAAAATACTAATACTAGAAATGTTTAATACAAAAGTTCAATTGTGATATTTATTAAATATTTACATTATAATATGCAAAGAGAAATATAAAATGAAAATATACGGAGTAAACTGAACGTAACGGTGATCTTTATCACAACTTGAATCAAGTTTCTCTATGACCAGATTAAATAGAGATAATTGACAGTGAAGTTAATTGAATAAAACGGAGAGAAGGGATCAGTACTTGAATCGTGTTTCTATACCACCACAATTACATTAGAGGAATGGATCACCAACTAATAATTGTGTTTCCAAAATAAAGATGATGATGAACACTCGTTGCTACTTTAGTTTTGTATTCACTGTAGTTTTGTATTCACTTTAGTTTTGTATTCACTTTTTGGGAATATGATGGTTCTTCGTGTTTATTGAAACGACATTGAATAACATAACCTCTACTTTCTGTCATAAGCCTTAAACGATTGGTACTCCTTTTATTGGTTTAAAACTTGTCAACACAAAACGATACAAGCAACAATACGTCGAACATATTGTATTGCGTTGTTTTTAGTTTATCACGTCTTATGACATTTATCGGGTTAGTGACTAGGGTTAACAACATAATGTAACTTTGGTAAAGATGATGTTTGATTGGATTGTATTGTTTTTGGAAAGATATTAATGATGTTATATCTTTGGTAAAATGCTCGTTAGTGTCACATCTAGGTAATATAATTCCTCCATTAAATTCTCAGCTATTTACATTTGGTTTTGCAGATCACTGTACTGACTGTAGTCAATTTGTCGAGGTTATGATTTTGCTTCTTGTTTACCGAGTATTTGTTGAATCCTATAGAGGAGTATTTGGTGAATCATATAGAGGAGTATTATATTTTTACCCTTTATCACCATTTCAAAATGGTTTATGGTTAGCACATGGGTATTTGCTCTGTTCTTGTACATTCCTGCAGGTTTTTATTGGCAAAAGATTTCTGATGAGTGGAATAAGTGGAGTAGAAATCAAGTGGTATTGAGGTTCTTCCTAAAAAAGAATTGTGAATCATGGTTAGAGGAGGAACTACACCTGGCATTATTCTTAAAAGTGTAGTGTTATAGTAGAGATATTGTTTTCATTACACATGTTTATTTTTCATTTTGATCTTGGTATGTGTTCTGCCAGCTTTTCTGTATACACTGTTTTGTGACTTTAAAGTAATGTTGCTAAATGGTCTTTCTTTGTATGACTGGTTTATCGCATATCATGGCGGTCATCGTTACGATTTTATTTGGTGGGAAGGTTAGAACTTATTTAGAACTTTTTTCTTGATTTAAAATTTGTATATAGATATTTATTAGTGCTGATTTTAGTTTCAGTTTTGGTGGTCATTTGGTTATGGTATTAGAAATATATTAGTATAATATTATCTATTATATCCTAAGTATCACTATTAAAAAGCTAGTCATTAGTTAGGAGGCAAACCAACCGACGGGGTGTGTCCTGTGTAAGTCCCTGGAATTCAATCACAGATCGATATGAAACAACCAAATGAACACAACGATATGCGGAATCCATAGACGTATTAGCTAGCAGTTAATCAAGCACAAGAATTGTAAATAAGCACCAGTTTGATTTCACTTGGATAGAGTAACAGTACAGACATCAAGAGAGAACAGTTACAGAACAGACAAAATACCCTATCCTTTTATAGACATCCCTCTGCGCTATCATTAAAGAAAAGCTGAGGGCTGTCTGCATATGGAGTAGCTAGCGCAGAAACTCTCAGCGCCAGGCTTCTCTGCGCTACAACACTTAAACACAAACCAATGAAGCTAAGAATTGTAAATAAGCACCGTGTGATTGTTGATTGTGAATACTCTGTGTATTCACGATTCTCTCATCGTCTACACCTTCTGTACGAGCTCTACGTTGTGGTACGAGGCACGTGGTGGCTTCCGCACATCGCGTGTGTGTTCGATCGGTCCGGTTCGTGTGTTCGTTGAAGAAGACGACCTTACAGAATTTATTAGGCATAAGTACTTGTCCTAATTTAAGTGAATATTTGTCAGAATTTGTGAGAACTCATTCCTTCTTTGTCCGATAAAAATACGGGGAGATCTTGCATTAATAGAATGTCCATAAAAATACGGGGAGATCATTAGTCTCGGCTAAATTTTAGATTTGCTAATGAAAATTACAATTGTACACTTGAATACAATTTTCAGCAGCATCATCGACTTTAGACACTACTACAAAACAGATCTTTAGACGGGGTGATATAGGTTTTAAGACGGACCGTCTTAAAGCACACTGGTTTAAAATCAAGTCTTATTAGACGGTGTTCAATTTTAACACCGGCTTAAACTTGATGAACACCGTCTTTTAATATCAAAACATTTCAAATATTAATTAAAACAAATATTTTTTAACACCGTCTTATAAACATTTGCTGAGAAAAAAAAAACATTTACAATAAAAAAGGTTTTCCAGAAATACATCAAGCAATTTTATTAAAATTTGGATATTTTAAGCTAAAAAATATATAAATCACAAACCCTCTGTTCAGTCACCACCAATGGTGTCAAAGTGATAACAATAATTTCAACTTAAAGTTAGGATTTATCTCGAAATCGATACCGAGCCCCTAAGCTAGGACCAACTGGAACTAAGATTTTTTCCTTCAAATATAACTTGACGATCTTCGTAACTTCTTTTATCTTTGTTTGTCTCGTCACCAACATTGACCGGAGCATCAGGTATACCAACTGCAAAACGAAAAGGCAAGGATCATAACTCCACACAGTATAATCATTTTATGATCTCAAATTAACATAAATTCGAATTTAAATGGACTTCATATGTCATTTACACACAATCTACTCATTTACCAGCAACCTTAACCGGCACACAAATTGGATCTTTTAACCCATTTACGAAACCTAATCAAGTCAATCTCCTAATTACTATCGAAATAATTACAATAAACCCTAACTAATAAATTATATATAATACAAGACTATAATAACAATAAAACCTAACTAATATATTCATCGTTAACAAACAAAAACAATCAAATTAAGACCATTAAAACAACAATAAAAAAAAGACATTAAAGATAGAAGTAAGACCTTCGCCCTTGAGTTTGTTCCAAGCGAATTCAAGGCCACTAGTGAGCTAACCAAGCATCTCTGCCGTAATACCAAGTCCATGTGTCCATTTAACTTCAGTTGTGATGTATCAGTTTGTTCTTTGTCAAGATCACAAGAAGAGAGTTGAGTGCTTTTCATCCATAGCTGCAAGAAGTGATGAACCCGATATAGGGTATCTGACAAACAAAGATTTTATATTATTCAAATACATGAACAATGCCACTAACAGGGCCTAAATGACGTATAAGAAATGATTTCAGGGATAAATACCGATGCTCCCGATGTGCTATCAAGTCCTCAATTGGGCCCGAGGCAAAAACTTCATGTTGACCTACACCAGAACATTACAAAAATTGAACCTTATAAAAACCATATATGTTAAAAAGTCAGAAGCAAGCGAAAGATATGTTTTAAAATGATTAGCATTTATTCTTCATATTACTACTGGACAGGTTCATGTCTTAAGGAATCTGAAGCATAGCTAATAGTAGACCTGGCAAACGGGTTGGGTCGGGTCGGGTCATGGGTCAAAACGGGTTCGGGTCAAAATGGGTTCGGGTCAAAACGGGTCAATTAAAACAAGGGTTCTTTTGGTTCGGGTCGAAACGGGTTCGGGTCGGAACGGGTTCGGGTTGAAACGGGACCGGGTCAGAACGGGTTTCGGGTCGGGTTAGTTAAAAACTGTTTTTTTTTAAGAAAAAAGAGATTGTATAGCGAGGGGCAAATTTGTCGGGTTGAAACGGGTTCGGGTCAATACTTTGTGACACCAATCAATCAAGATTCAAGCATAAATATGTGATCAATAAAGGCACAAATTTGATAAATAATTCTACCAGAAATTCTCAAATCTGTAGAACATGCAATATTTTGGTCAATATTAGAGAACATACAATCGTTTATAATGATCATACAGATTCAATGTTTTCATTTTTCAACATTAAGATAATAGAAATACGGTCAAACTCTACTTTCATCACATTAATGGTTGACTTTTGTTCACAAAGTCAAAACTACTCTTTATAATACTTTTTTTTTACTGGCCAACAAACTCCATTTTAATACTCAAAGTGGCTAACCATTATTTTTTGACTGGCCAACAAACTCCATTTTACTACTCAAAGTGGCTAACCATTAGCCACACCACAAACGTACAGTTACACCAAATGGAGAAAAAATAAAAAGACATGAGTCTACACAGTAGCCAACATCCAGATTACAAAATCAAACCATTTACTTCATTTTTCCTCCACTGTCCCAAGACACTAGTGGTGAGACAACTGAAAAGGAGTAGAATTATATCAACAAAAACTGAGAAGACCAAACCAACACAAAACATACATTTAGAACACACAAATAACACAATCAAATGAAAAAATATAATACCTGAGCTTCATACAGTTTCAAACAATGAAAATAAGGATGACATGAGTTTGGTTGCCTAATACAGCTTCAAGCCAAGCTTGAATCTTCTTGGCCAAACTCAAGCCCGCATCATAAAGGTTCAGTTGATATTTCAAGTCGGTTCAATTTTATCGTAAAGTTCCCAGCTGAGCAAGCTCGGCTCAGCTGTCATCTTTTGCAGCCCGACTTACAAGACCTGGTTCTGGATCTAGCATTAGCGAAATCATAATTACATATGTACAATTATTCTAAGTTTGAAAAGAAAACTATGAAAAAGCAACCAACTGATTAATAATTATTCGTTCATTAGATGTAACTATGTATGAAAGGATATGAAATGAAATAACATTTTTTTTTAACGGCAAAATTCATCAAAATGTAATCCTTCACAAGATTAACCGAATTAATAGTGACCTTCGTTTCATCCAAAATGTAATCATTCGCAAGATTAACTGAAATACCCGAGCCCAAATATAACTGAGAAGACGTTAATCCTTCACAAGATTAACCGAATTAATAGTGACCTTCGTTTCATCCAAAACAAACAATCAAGAAGCCTCATGACAGTTCTATATCTAATCAAATCCCTAATTCCCTATAACCATTCACTTGACAAATTCTAATTCAAAACTTACACTAACAACACACTAATAACACACTACTCACAATCTAGCAAAACATTCAATATTCTGCCAACGAAAATTAAACCGTCACATGTGTAATAAGAATTCAATAACATCATATAACACCAATTGATATGTATCAAATCGTATAATACTCCGTAGGTAAACAACAAACGTTACAATATACGATTATATGAACCCTAGATCGAATTCAATGAAATGAAAGGTACCTCTTATCAGATGAGCCTCCTTTCTGGCTAAGGAAGGAACGGAATAACGGAGAGTTGACGTCGTAGATCATTGTCGCCTGCAACGATGAAAATTGGTAGCAGCTTCTTGATAAACGAGTAGAATGGGAAGGGAGGCTAGGGTTTGCTGCGTCTGAATGTGAATGGCTGCGAGTAGAAGGGGAATGGAGGCTAGGGTTTTGGTTGAGTTTGTTTTTTCTAAGATAATTGTTAGAATGAGTATATAAGACGGTGTTCAAAAACACCGTCTAAAGGGTGCATATACAAGCATAAGACGGTGTTTAAAGGGAACACCGTCTAAAGGGTGAGGAATTGATTTTAAGACGGGGTTTAAGCATAAGACAGGGTTATATGGAATTTTGATGAATTTTTTAATTGGATTGGCACAATGGCCATGTGAGGAATTGATTTTAAGACGGGGTTATTATTATAACACCGTCTAAAAAAGATCTTGAACACCGTCTAATGCTTCATATTGTAGTAGTGAGAGGCTATCGACTTCATATACTAGCTCTGAACCAATACTTCCTTCACAGTTGTTACGGCAACATTCAAAGATCAATACACATCTGAACGTCTACTCCTTTACTTTTGACTACTACAGAGGATCAAAAGCTAAATAGAATTCTGTCCGGAGAAGAGCTAGCAAAAAGGGGAGTTAGGCAGGATATGACCTGTAAAATATGCTGCTTGGTACCAGAATCAGCAGATAACTATTTAATTCCCCGTTCTGCTGAAAAGGAGACCTGGAATCTGATTTAAAGGTGGAACAAAATCTTAACAGCTTTTAGTGATTCAGTGATGTCCATTCTAGAGATCCAAGCTAATTGAGAGTTCAGCTGCATACAGGAACTTGCTGCCAACGGCATGTTCATGGTGTTGCTTTGGTTTATATGGAAGGTGAGGAACAAAAAGATTCTAAATAAGAGATCACAAAGTCCGGAGGAGATCTTGGAGGCAATCAAATCGAACACGTTCCATCGGCTTAAAAATAGGGCAAACATGTGTCTCTTAGAGTGGAACTCTTTGTGTGATTTTTCCTTTTTATTGTTATACTTTGGCCTCTAGCTTCCTGCTTGATCCTTTTCGAATAATATATATTTTCCATTAAAGAAATTTGGATTTGATCAATGTTAGTGTTTTACTTATACACGAATCTTGTTTAATAGAGAATACTTGTGCATATAGCCAATATGAATCAACTATGTGCACTAGTTTTATACCGCTTAAAATAATTTGGCTTGCATTTATCATCAAAATCAACTTAAAAATTGATTGGAGACATGATTATTAGTTAAACACAAATCATCTGTCACACATAATAAATGAAATCAATGAATACAAATCAAACTGGAGATAATCCATTAGAGGATTCTAGACAAGAATGGTAAGAAAGTACCAGGAAAAATATCACACGATATGCCCCACGTGTTTCCTAATCCATGTTCCATCTTCTTTGTTCTTCGCACACTAATTGTTTTTCCTGCCTGATCCAATCTTTTATCTTGAATAAAGACTTTCTAAAAGGAAACATATTATCTCAAATCGACGGCATAACGGAGCATAAGCATGTATATTAAGCACATAAATGTTTTATATGATTTTCATCAATATTCAAGACTTTAAGGTATCTGGTCTACTGACGATAAGTAGGAGTAAAAATCAAGTACATATTTGAACTGTCAAGAGCAAAGGAAGTGTATGATAAACTTGAGTTGGTGATTTGCAAAGAAAATATGAAATAATACTGAAGAAATATTGTTAAGATGATCCTGGAAAACATACTTTAGGCTAAAGTATCAATACGAAACTAAGCAAGAAAATTGGTCGACTTCAAGGTGAAAACCAAAATGAGCGATTTTGGTAGAGAATAACTCAAAGACAACTCCAAATCTATGTTGAAGCCTTCATGAAAGAATATAATAAGGATGAGTTCAAGATAAATATAACGATTAAGGAGTTATTTTATTCGAAATATACAAATCTGATACGCGTTATATATAATTCGTCATTAAAATATAATTCATGAATTCACCATTTCTCACATTACATGAGTATACATGTTTAGAATTAATAAAAGCTCCACCTATATAGGCGCAGATGGCTTTCAAAACGTTCTTGAAATTGTTACACATGTCTCGCGATACAATTCCGAATGTTGAATTTATGAACACTAAAAAAGTATTATGCTATATATGCATCTCAAACGATTATTGCAAGTTCTTGTGAGGTTATTAATGTGATATAAGAAAATATGGTGCAAAGGAATTTTCTAAAGAAACATAAATAATAATAAAACTAACATAATATGGGCTTCAAATAGTCTGACGATACAGAATGTCAGGCACATACAAAGGAAATAAGTTCTACAGCGATTTGGAAACCATATAGAAAACTAATTAAGAATACCATTAACATCCAAATTGTTTAAGACCAACTAAACTGAAATCCAGAAATATCATATATGAAGATGGGTCTAGTGATCCTCCTGTTGCTGCGGTAAATAACAGCCCACATCACTACGGCATGTAACCCTTGTAACTCCGTTGGTCATAATAACCCGCATCACTACTTCCTGCCACATCATTTAGTCCAAGGTTAAGCCTAGCTTCTGTCATGTTAAGGGAGTTAAAGAATCAAGCACAATATCACTATCTAAATATGGATTGTTACCTTCCCCGGTTCCATTAAAATTGTCCAAACCTCCGTGAACATTCATATATTCCGGATTAACATTTTGTAATGGCTGTTGCAGCTGCTGATATTGCTGAAAGTTGAACGTTTCCATTCCAGCACTATATCCTATATTTTCAGTGAAAGAGGTTGAGGGATCGAAAGTTGAACCGCCAACACCATAATCTTTGTAACCTCCATGCTCATAACCGCCTATCCCACTACTGCCAGTGGTAGGATTGAACATTTCATTTAGTCCAAGGTTATGCCTAGCTGGTGTCAAGTTAAAAGAGCTTGAGGGATCGAAATTCACATTGTGTTGCTGCTGTTGTTGATAACTGAGCATATCCATTCCACCACTGTATTCGAATGGTCCACTGCCAACACCGTAACCCTCGTAACCCCCTTGCGGATAACCGCCCGCGTCACTACCCCCAGTCACTGGGTTAAGCATCTCTTGTAGACCAGGGTTATGCAGAGCTGGTGTCAAGTTACGAGAAACTGAGGGATTATGCATAAAACCACCATCAAAGAATGTATTTCTACCTTCCGTGGTTCCAAAGACGTTCCCACAATCCCCCTGAATATTCAGATTTTCATGATTAACATTGTGCGATGGAATTTTGTCCATCGGCTTATCGGCATAATACCCTAGCTGGTATTGGTTGGATGGAGTTGGGGATACGAAAGGAGAAGGGTAGGTCATGAAGCTGCTAGGGCCTGCCCCAAACTGACATGATTGAGACTGGAAGGGTGTGGTTAAAGGGTAAGAGCTGGATTGGTTTTGGATGAACGAAATCTGAGGACCTATGTGGCTGCTGCGGCTGCTGCTGCTTTCATTGGTGTTTGTTTGTGGACGTGACACAGTTCTACCTGCACCCACATTCTCTGCTGCATCACAGTTTTCCGGATAAGCATTGAAGTAACCGGCCCTGCAAAATATATTTCCGGTAGTATAGATATCATTATGGGAAGTTGATCGTTAAAATGATAATTGATACAACAAACACACGGATTTAATTGTCCGGAGAAGATATAAGAGAACAATTTGAACATCAAATGAAGGATTCCATATAAACATCTAAATAAAGAAAAATAATAATTTTTATATAGATATCAAAAAGATATTTGAAGTAACTAACGGTTATAAGACTCAAACCTTTTTAAAGTTCTATAAAATGGACAAATTTGATGCATAATCAGTTAGTGTACTCTTTTAATATTATGAACCACAAAAGAAAACAGTAAATTTGTTTTCGATACCCAAAATTAATTATTAAATACAATAAAAAGGTAGATTAAACTAAATTGAAAACATGATGTTGCTGTTTTCAACAAAAAAAATAAAATTGGAGATATATATCCCGCGGACTACTACTGGGAGAATCACGACGCATTCTTCTCAGATACAAGTATCACAAAGCAACCAAAATAAAAACAAATAAATATATATTCAGACATACCACTTTTATCATTATGTTAATTAGAAGTAATCTTTTTAATGGACACAAAATGACAACATTTATAAATCAAATATGAAAATTAATTAACTACAAGTTTTCAAAGTTCCCCATTCGCAAAAAAAAAAAAAAAAAAAAAAAAAAAAAAAAAAAAAAGAGAGAGAGAGAGAGAATATATTGCAATCTACCATTTTTAACATTGTAAACTAATGTAAAAACTTAAGATGTTGATAAATTTTTACCTTGAGAACCGAGAACCAGAATGACGAAGGTTATTTTTCCCAGCACATATTCTAACATGTGCTTTAAGGTCGGCATGAACACTATACGCCTTGGAGCAGGTGACACACTTATAATTTTTATGGGTACTATGTTTTCTTAAATAATGCTTCTTAAGACCACCAAAGTCTCCTATGGCATGAGAACGGTTGTGGTGGACACATGTGGGCTCTGGGCATAGATACTTCTTTCTTGGCACTGGATCATTTGGTGCCCTTGTCTTGAGGGTGAAAGGAAGATTGTGAACTCTTTGGTGAAGTGATAAATTCTGCTTTCTCGGAAACCCTTGAAGGCATACTTCACAGGTAAATCTGTTTGAATCAAGTAAAGTGGTGGGAGATACTTCTTCAAAAATTATGTTTGGATCTGTCATCATTAAAACAATTTAAAATTTCTAAATTTGAAAATAATTATTTATGTAAAAATAAACAAGGAAATTTCTGCAAGATAAATTTGTAAATGAATAATAAATTGAAGAACTTGCATGAGGCTAGCTATCATATGTATGATTCTTTTGCTGGTTGGGAGCAAAAATACGATTACCTTGACTGTTTGTCATAAGCTCCATATTACTTGATGATCCTGAGGCCATATTGAGTCTTCTTCTATATAGACTGCTCTAGTATACCTTGTTGATGTTAGATTCTTCAAAGATACTCACATAACACATGAATATATGCAGGTTTTAGAAATATATATAGGCAACACACATGTTATTGGATGAGTTAGTCATCACATTAAGATAAATATGTAGCAAAAAAAAATCCTCTTTTTCTCTATATTTCTCCTCTTATTCTAACTTTCGGCTTATGTTTGCATCTCTCTCATGTGGGATCCACCTGGGTATGGATCATGTGAATTCTCACAAATTTTGATCATGCTTCCCCCACCTGACTATTACATTTTAAATTTACTTAAGAGTAAAATTATATATTATTATAAAAACTGGTCAACACTTGTAATTAAACAGAACTATTCTAAATTTTGTTATGTTCTATAGGAAATACTAATATTAGAAATGTTTAATACAAAATTTCAACTGTGATATTTATTAAGTATTTACATTATTATAATATGCAAAGAGAAATAAAAAATGTAACGGTGACCTTTATTACAACTTGAATCAAGTTTCTCTACGGCCAGATTAAATAGAGATAATTGACAGTGACGTTAATTGAATAAAACGGAGAGAAGGGATCAGTACTTGAATCGTGTTTCTATACCACCATGATTACATTAGAGGAATGGATCACCAACTAATAATTGTGTTTCTAAAATAAAGATGATGATGAACACTCGTTGCTACGTTAGTTTTGTATTCACTGTTTGGGAATATGATGGTTCTTTGTGTTTATTAAAACGACATTGATTAACATAACATCTACTTCCTATCATAAGCCTTATACGATTGGTACTTCCTTTATTAGTTTAAAACTTTTCCACACAAAACGATACAAGCAACAATACGTCGAACATATTGTATTGCGTTGTTTTTAGTTTATCACGTCTTATGATTTTTATTGGGTTAGTGACTAATGTTAACAACATAACGTAAGTTTGCCAGATATGATGTATGATTGGATTGTATTGTTTTTGGAAAGATAGTAATGATGTTATCACTTTTGTTACATCACTACGATTGGTTTCTACTTTAGTGCTTTGGTAAAATGCTCGTTAGTGTCACATCTAGGTAATATAATTCCTCCATTAAGTTCTCAGCTATTTACATTTCGTTTTGCAGATCATTGTACTGACTGTAGTCAATTTGTTGGTAGTCGAGGTTATGATTTTGCTTGTTGTTTACCGAGTATTTGTTCAATCCTATAGAGGAGTATTTGGTCAATCATATAGAGGAGTATTATATTTTTACCCTTTATCACCATTTCAATATGGTTTATGGTTAGCACATGGGTATTTGCTCTGTTCTTGTTCATTCCTGCAGGTTTTTATTGGCAAAAGATTGCTGATGATTGGAATAAGTGGATTAGTAATCAAGTGGTATGGGTTTCTTCCTAAAAAGAGATGTGAATCATGGTTAGAGGAGGAACAACACCTGGCATTATTCTTAAAAGTGTAGTGTTCTGGTAGAGATATTGTTTTCATTACACATGTTTATTTATCATTTTGATCTTGGTATGTGTTCTGCCAGCTTTTCTGTATACACTGTTTTGTGGCTTTAAATTAATGTTGCTAAATGGTCTTTCTTTGTATGACTGGTTTATCGCATATCATGGTGGTCATCTTTGCGATTTTTTTGGTGGGAAGGTGAGAACTTATTTAGAACTTTTTTCTTGATTTAAAATTTGTACATAGATATTTATTACTGCTGATTTTAATTTCAGTTTTGGTGGTCATTTGGTTATGGTATTAGAAATATATAATTAGTATACTATTATCTATTATATCCTAAGTATCATTATTAGAAAGTTAGTTATTAGTTAGGAGGCACACCAAACGAAGGGGTGTGTCCTGTGTAAGTCCCTGGAATTCAATCACCGATCAATATGAAACAACCAAACGAACACAATGACGAGTGGAATCCATAGACGTATTAGCTACCAGTTAATCAAGCACAAGGATTGTAAATAAGCACCAGTTTGATTTCACTTGGATAGAGTAACAGTACATAGATCAAGAGAGAACAGTTACAGAACAGAAATACCCTATCTTTTTATAGACATCCCTGTGCGCTATCATTACGCTGAGGGTTGTCTGAAACCGGTTAATCTCTTAACATCATTAGATAGTTAGAATTATTATTAAGTAGCGGTTACAAAGTACGAGGACCAAAGTTGACAAGATGGAAGTTTGAAACTACCCTCACTAACCGAATGGGTATGTCTCCTACACACATCATTTCGGAATCAATACAAGGCAAACATCAAGGGACGCGACTGTTGATCATGCGGACGAGAATCAACACACCTCTTCAAGATCCAATCTCAACCACACATCCAAGAGACATGACTTTTCACGAAGAGACGCATCTATTCACTCGTACCCGTAGGAAACTATAAATAGGGATAGTTAGATTCATTTGTACTTGTTCATTACATTCGAAATCAATTGTATATATTCTCAATTCGATATTGTATACATTCGGTTATCATCAAGTTATTCAAGTTGTTGTTATTCAAAGTTATTCACGCTCATTAGAGATCAAGATCCAAGTTTGGGCCAACAAATTGGTATCAGAGCATCAGGCTCTAGGCGTGGGAATCGCAAGGCATCGCAGGGAATTCGCGATCAGGTTTCAATTTCGTTTAAATTCGCAAAAGTTTCATTTCAGAATTATTTATTTTCGGTTCTAGGAAAGTCGGTCGAACCGAACGGTTAGGAATCTAGGGTTCGTTTGTTTTGATTCCGGGGTTTTAGTGCGAATTAGATTGTTTTTGGTTATTTGGTTATTACACGATTCGGGTAATCGGGGTTGTTGAGATATATTGAAACCAAAAAGAAAGTTTATTAGAAGTGAAGATTATTCGGCAAGAAGATATGGCAGGATCATCCGGGCAAAGTCCGATAAATGGAAATTCTCTTTCCCAGTTTCAGTGTCCGATTCTGAAACCAACAAACTATACGGTTTGGGCTATTCGTATCAAGACGATTCTTGAAGCGAATGGTTTATGGGAAACGATTGAACCGGCAGAAAATGCAACGGTAGACGCTAAGAAAGATAAGTCTACAATTGCATATCTGTTTCAAGCAATACCAGAAGACGTTGTATTGCAAGTCGCAAGTTGTAAAACTGCAAAGGAGATTTGGGATAATCTAAAGATTAGACATGTTAGCGTAGATCGGGTACAAAAGGCGCGTATGCACACGCTAATGTCAGAATTTGAAATGTTGCAAATGAGGGATGACGACACTATTGATTCGTTTACCGCAAAGATCAATAGTATCGTTACCCGAGCAACAGAAGTAGGAACGACATTGAGTCAACCGACTCTAGTACGCAAACTTCTAAATGGCGTACCGGATAGGTTCACTCAAATCGTTGCCTCTATGGAACAATACTCCGATCTAGATACCATGACGCTACAGGAAGCGGTCGGAAGACTAAAGACGTATGAAGAACGTCTCAAGTTAAAGAAAGGAAGTCAAGGAGAAAGCCAAGATAGGCTTATGTTTACACATCAGGATAACAACAGAGGAAGGCAATCTGGAAACCGCGGTCGTGGTAGATTTAACCAGACGCGTGGAAATTGGCGAAACAACAGAAATAGGCAAAGTCCTAGAAACGAAGGATCTACATCTAGATCTAGAAATGGAAGTTCTAGAAATTGGAAAAAGTTTGCGAGAACCGACTTAAGTAAGATCCAATGCTTTAAGTGTCAAAAGTTTGGACACTACAAGAAGGACTGTTCTGAGAAAGACGAAGTGCAAGAACATTCAAACCTCGTCGAGGAAGACGAAGCACCCGTATTGTTAATGACAATACAAGAAGAAAATGTTCAAGAAAGGGCTCTGCTAAACGAGGAACATATAAAACCGACAAGTTATGCCTCAGAAAATGAAAATCTATGGTACTTAGATAACGGGGCAAGCAACCACATGACAGGAGTGCGAAGTCACTTCAAGGAATTAGATGAAACGGTGACAAGGCAAGTACGATTCGGTGATGGGTCACACGTAGAAATTAAAGGCAAAGGTTCAATACTACTGGAATGTCTGAACCAAGAACAAAAGATTGTTTCACAAGTATACTACATTCCAAGTCTGAAAACCAATATATTGAGCCTCGGACAACTTACAGAAATCGGTTGCAAAGTGGTTATGGACGGAGATTTACTTACTATCCGAGATCGAAATAGAAAGCTACTAATGCGAGTCAAGAGAATGAAGAACAGGCTGTACAAAGTCAAACTGAAAACGGGAAAACCAATCTGCTTACTATCAAAGACCGAAGACACAGCATGGTTATGGCACGCAAGGTTAGGCCATTTACACTTCGACGCTATTAAAGAAATGACTCGTAAGAACTTGGTACATGGAGTTCCCCAAATAAATCATGCTAGTCAAGTCTGTGACGCATGCTTATTAGGAAAGCATAATAGGGCACCATTTCCAAATCAGGCAAAGTTCAGATCTTTAAAACCTCTGGACTTAGTCTATGGAGATTTGTGTGGTCCTATAACTCCACCAACACATGCTGGGAAGAAGTATATATTCTTACTTGTAGACGACTGTACTCGCTACATGTGGGCATATTTACTAACTTCCAAGGATCAAGCATTCGAAACATTTAAGGAGTTCAAAGAAAAGGTGGAAAAGGAAGCGCAGACCAAGTTAAAAATGCTAAGGACGGATAGAGGAGGTGAATTCACATCGGCTGAATTCAACAAGTATTGCAAAACCAACGGCATAGCAAGACAGCTTACAGCACCATATTCCCCACAGCAAAATGGAGTAGTGGAAAGAAGAAACAGGACGATGTTGTCAACTACTCGCAGTATGTTAAAGGCAATGAACATGCCACAGAACTTTTGGGGTGAAGCAATACGACACGCGATGTACGTACTAAACAGGGTTCCGACAAAAGCCCTGGTGAACAAGACACCATATGAAGCACTAAAAGGAAGGAAGCCAAATTTAGAACACTTGAAGGTTTTTGGCTGCACTGCTTACGCTAAGGTACTACCACTTCAACAAAAGAAGTTAGATGATAGAAGTGCACCTATGGTTTACCTTGGAATAGAAGAAGGATCAAAGGCATACAGATTATATGATCCAGCAAATAACAAGATATGTGTCAGTAGAGATGTAAAGTTCATGGAAGGTCAACCATGGAACTGGAATAGTTATATGGAAACGGTAGATTCAGGGAATCCCGAATGGACAAACTTTGTCATTCAAGAAGATGACATACCACCAGAATTAGAAGAAAATGAGCCAAGTAGTCCAGGCAGTAGCGGGCCACATCATGACGATTCAGGAGTAGATCAGACAGAAGAACCAGACTCCTATGTAACCCCGCCAGCATATTCATACAATCAGAACTCAGCAGGAAGTTCAAGCAATTTATCAAGTGGAAGTCCATCCACTTCTGAAAGTACAACAGAGAGTATTAGTGACACTCCAGTAAGATTAAGAAGTCTCGAAGACCTGTATGAAGAAACAGAAGAAATTCAACTAGATCCACATGAATTATTACTCGCTGAAGAAGAACCAAGGAATTACAAGGAAGCATCTAGTGACAGAAAGTGGATTGAAGCAATGAAGGCTGAATTAGACTCAATAAACAAGAATAACACTTGGAGTTTGACGGAATTGCCAAGAGATCACAAAGCAATAGGTTTAAAGTGGGTATTCAAGACTAAGAAAGATGCAAGCGGAAATATTGTCAGACACAAAGCAAGGCTAGTTGCGAAAGGATATGTTCAGCAACACGGAATAGACTTTGACGAAGTCTTTGCACCAGTAGCACGTATGGAAACAGTACGACTAATGTTGGCTTTAGCAGCATATCAAGGTTGGGAGGTACATCATCTAGATGTGAAATCTGCATTCTTACACGGAGACCTCAAAGAGGAAGTATATGTATCACAACCAGAAGGTTTTATAAAGCCAGGAAATGAAGGAAAGGTTTACAGACTATCAAAAGCACTGTACGGATTGAGACAAGCACCAAGAGCTTGGAATACGAAGTTAGATCAAACCCTAAAGTCACTTAACTTCAAGAAGTGTACTTTAGAGAACGCAATCTATACAAGAACAAGGGAAGCCTCTACACTAATAGTTGGAGTCTATGTTGATGATTTGATAGTCACTGGAACATCAAAGAAGGAGATAGACATCTTTAAATCTCAGATGAAGAACAAATTTGATATGAGCGATCTAGGATTGCTAGCATACTATCTGGGAATAGAAGTAATTCAAGCAGGGGGTGAGATTGGCATCAAACAGACAGGATATATCAACAAGATACTCAAAGATGCTGATATGTTATCCTGCAACGACACGAAGACACCCATGACTCCAAGAACTCAATTGACAAAGACTGAAGAAGGAGATCTAGTAGATGCAACACCTTACAGAAGCCTGATAGGTTCTCTCAGGTACTTATTGCATACAAGACCAGATCTATGTTACCCAGTCAGTCTACTTAGTAGATTCATGCAAGAACCAAAGGAGCAACACCTGAAAGCAGTAAAGCAAATACTACGTTACATCAAAGGAACTAAAGAGCATGGAATCATCTACAGAAGACAAGGAGGATGTAAGATCACAGGTTATAGCGACAGTAGTTTTGGAGTTAATACAGACAAAGGAAAAGGAACAACTGGTCTGGTATTCTACTTTGGAGAATCACCTATAACCTGGTGTACACAGAAGCAACAAACAATGGCACTATCATCATGTGAATCAGAATTCATGGCAGCCACTGCAGCAGCATGTCAAGCACTATGGCTTAAAAGATTGTTAAGTGAAATCACAGGCTGGAAGGAAGAAAAGATAACACTCAGAGTAGATAACGTTTCAGCAATAGCACTCATGCAAAACCCAGTCTTTCATGGAAGAAGCAAGCACATTGACACACGCTATCACTTCATAAGAGAATGTGTGGAAAACGAAGATATCACTGTGGAACACATAAGTGGAGAACTACAACGAGCAGATATACTAACGAAGGCACTAGCAAGGATCAAGTTTGCTACAATGAGGGAACTGCTCGGAATTCAAGATTTAAAGCAACTCATGGATGTTCGAGATTAAGGGGGTGAATGAAACCGGTTAATCTCTTAACATCATTAGATAGTTAGAATTATTATTAAGTAGCGGTTACAAAGTACGAGGACCAAAGTTGACAAGATGGAAGTTTGAAACTACCCTCACTAACCGAATGGGTATGTCTCCTACACACACCATTTCGGAATCAATACAAGGCAAACATCAAGGGACGCGACTGTTGATCATGCGGACGAGAATCAACACACCTCTTCAAGATCCAATCTCAACCACACATCCAAGAGACATGACTTTTCACGAAGAGACGCATCTATTCACTCGTACCCGTAGGAAACTATAAATAGGGATAGTTAGATTCATTTGTACTTGTTCATTACATTCGAAATCAATTGTATATATTCTCAATTCGATATTGTATACATTCGGTTATCATCAAGTTATTCAAGTTGTTGTTATTCAAAGTTATTCACGCTCATTAGAGATCAAGATCCAAGTTTGGGCCAACATTGTCAGCATATGGAGTAGCTAGCGCGGAAACTCTCTCCGCTAGGCTTCTCTGCGCTACAACACTTAAACACAAACCAAACATACTACAAACCTAATAAACGGATTACAACTTATCTAATGACTCAAAACACGAACTAGACACCTTCCCTTGATGTCACTTCATACTAGGGGGGAGTTCATTGGGGAACCACAAAAAAGTGTGATTTAATAACAAAGCATGATTCAATCTCAAATCTTTAAGGACAAAGATCTATTTATAACCAAAAGATTCAGAGAATCAAGAAAGCGAAATCAGATCAAGAATTAAAGAAACAATTATCCCAATCTCGAATCCATATTAAAATTCCTAAAGGAAGAGGGTAACAACACCGGAGATTCATATATGTCGCAACAATACAAACTACTAGAACAACGTTTTACTTAAACTTGAATATCTGAGAGTGTGAAGTGTGTGTGTTTTTTATTAAACGAGTTTTTAGAACCTGTTCGTTGCGACGGGACTATCAAATTGTACCAAAGATGGATGTAAAAATGTTGAACCACAACGCACGTTGCGAAGTGTTAACTCGTAAACTTTAAACTGAAACGTAAAATTACATTATCGTAGAAAAAAATATTTTAGTCGAAACGATAACAAAACCTAAGAAATTAATCAAATAGTACTAAAAATAAATAGATTTAGCTATATGGTTAAAAAGAAAACATAGCATTGAATGTTAATTCATAGTTATCAACAATAAACGTTACATTTTAATTATCATATTAAATAATTTGGTAATATCAATGGGGTGATGGTCCATTCACAAAGACAAAACCTTTAAACATCTTGGTTTGAAAGGGGAAGGTTTTGGATTCAAATCCTATAGACGACAGGGTTTAAAAGAAATTTGTTATTCAAAAAAATGGTATTGTTTCAATCCCACCACACATGATTCAATATCCCATACTATCCACAATAAAATGTAATAAAATTGTACTTTTTCAAGATAAAATAGAAAAATCATTGTAAATTAGCTTATAAAATAATTAATTTTTTTCCCTATGAGAAACCATATCTTCATTCAAACCATACCCATGACCCATTCTAACTAACCCCACCTTATTTAACGAATCATGACAAAGCAAAAATGAATAGTAATAATGTAAGTAGAAGTATTTTTGTAAATTAATATAGGGGAAATAGTGGAATAGATATAGAAATTTAATCTACACAGTTAATTCAAACACATCATCATCAACACAATTGGATTTGGGAATAATTGCACAATGATTTCATCTAATTCAATGTTTACAATACAATCAAAGTACAAAATTCACTCCCCCTCACCAGGTGCTCACTCTCTCACTTAGTTCTAATGCCTATAGGCTCTAAGTGTTAACTATTACATTGAGGGTAAAAAACTATATATAGGAGAAGTGAATACCGGTAACATCACCATGAAAACGACCCCTAACAACTCATTAAATGGTTTTACTGTTAGTAGTTCAAAGAACTGATAGTTGCTAACAAAGAAGACAACAACTGGATTCATAAAACTGTTGTTGAGCACGTTTGGAATCCAGTACTTCTGGTCTTGTTGAATTGTTGACTTGGTCTTCTGCTCTTCAGCTTTGACTTTTGTTGACTTGACTGTTGAACAGTTCACCTAGTACTTTGACAATCCAACACTTGTACTTTGTTTATAGATCTTTGAGGCTGCAGTTCATGTTCCAGATTTGGAAGTTGTTTTGAGAAGCCTTCAAGGGGGAAACTTTTGGACGTACTTCAACTTATTTCATCAGGTAGGGAAGATGGTTCCCTTGGGTATTGGCTTTCATCATCAACAGATCTTACATAACTCAATCATTCATACCAAACACTATCTTAAATCTCTATCGGCACCACCGTAACCACAACAACCCTTTTTCTCATAACTGCCCCCATCGGCATCACCTTTGCTAGCCAAGGGATTCAGCATTTCATATAGACAAGTGGTATGCATAGTTGATGTCAAGTTAAGAAAGCTTGAAGAATCAACTATAAAACTAAAACCGAAAAATGATATTGATCCTTCCCCAATTCCATATATATTTCAACACATTCCCATTGGCTCATATATTCAAGATTATAATCGTCCATCAAAAGATCTACAAAAAGTTTAAGCCTAGGGAATGGTTGGTTATGAGGCTGGTTTTGGTCTGTTAATATTGTAGAAAAGGAAGCTAGAGGAAACTTAATCAAATTTAACCCCATGGAACGGTTGGTCATAAGGTTGCTACTGTCACACTCCGAAATTATCAGAGCATTGGCGTGACTGGACTGGTATCTTCATTGCACAGCGGAAGCAAATAAGCTAAGACTTCTAGAAAATGAACGCCACAAAGTACTCGACTCCACTTGGTTCTCCTATTCCAACCATGCCTCGACTTTGAAATGCAACCTGAGAGAGAACATGTGAGAAAAATCAACATAAAGTTGAGCGAGTTCATAGTTTGTCTGTAAAAGATTTGAAATAAATCTTTTGAATAACCGGTTTGTGAAATAATATTGAGAAAACGAATTTAGAAATCATTTCCTTGCCAAGTTATATGGAAACTTTGTATTTGTAACGCATTATGTTCGTAAAACCATGCTTTTGTAAACTCTCGTGTTTGTAATATACGTATAATCGTCAATGCCCACCCTGACTTTGACTCCATGCCCGCATAATCCTATGCTTTGAATTTGTATAAAACATGGTATTTAATTTGTATAAATCAAGTATTTCTGTAAGTATGTATGTAAAACTTTTTGAAATATGTCTGTAAGTATGAAAATCTCTGGTATGTAGCAATTAAGGAAAAAGAGATCACCATTGGGTTGCAAAGCCAATGATATGTGTGAAGTGCTGTACGAATACTCAAACCTAGCAGATTTTTGCGTCGAGCTCAAAGTCACCCCGAGGTCCGTACAGTGGGCCTGAAGTTGGGTTCGCTACACCCAGATAGATCTACCGCTAATGACCCTCGGTCCTACAATGAGGATTAATGGCCTCTAGTTCCAGCCTACCCACTCACATGATCTAAGTAGTAAACCCTCCTTAAGCTAACCATACCATGTATATAAGTCTGTAATAATTGTAACATGTATTTTACCCCAGCCTCTAAGACTGAACCTCCCCAGCCTCTAAGGCTGAACCTCCCCAGCCACTAAGGCTGAACCTCCCCAGCCTCTAAGGCTGACTCCCTAGTCTTTATATATTATCACCAGACGACCCATCCCTAGTTATGAAAATCGTTCACATTTCGATAATACGCATTTGTTTTGTAAAAACCGGTATGTTTAGTATAAACCTTTCGTAAATCATTTGAGTTCCTCGAAATCCATTCGTAATATGATTTAGAAATACGAGTTTTGCGTTCGTTCAAAACTTTGTATGTTCTTGCAAAACGTGCATGTCTTTCCACCCCGAAAAATTTATAAAAAATGTAAAGCCGTAAAAAGTGGGGTTATGAACTCACCTGAATATTCCTTGTGCGAAGCTAGCTAATTACGACTTCGTGATGTCGTTTCCAGGACTTGACTTGCTAGCGTGCATTCTACAATATTCCTAACACGGAATATCTAATAAGTTTCTAAGTAAATGCATTAACTAAGCTACGTGTCACCGAGCTCTACCGAATCGCTAATCGTTTGATTCGACGGAAAGTTGTTAACTTATGGAAAAAGACTAAGTTAAACTTTGTTTAGTTTGTCAGTATTACTTAATAAGTCTTGAAAAGACTTTAGCTTCTCAAGAGGTTTAGAAACATCTATATAAAATATATAAACATATCGATAAGATCGCTTGTCGTCCCGAGAAATCGTTTGTGTATATAGAAATATTCGTATGAGAGTAATATATAATAAACTTGTATTATATATATTGCACCTTGTATACGTTTGCCAAAACATACATATATGCCGTTTAGGCGTTTGAAATAAATATAAAAGATATATTTATTTTACAAAAGTATCATCGAGTTGCTTGAAGTTTAAAATAAATATAAAACTATATTTATTTTTATAAAGGAATTCGTGTGGTACGTTATTTGAAATAAATATAAAAACTATATTTATTTTGTAAAAACGAATTCACTTTGTACGATGTTTGAAATAAATAGATAAGTTATATCTATTTTATAAATGAATCGTTGTTTTTGTTTGACGTTCGAAATAAATATATAAACTATATTTATTTTATAAAAGGATACGAGTCGTTTAATGTTCGAAATAAACTATATTTATCTATAAGAAGATTCGAGTTTATCGTTCGAATTAACTATATTTATTTGTTGTCGAAATATTTTCCGTATCGTTGTTTTTCGTAAGTTGTAAGTTGTTGAAAGAGACTTTATATTCGTATCTCGTTTTATAAAAGTCGCTTTATATCAATAATTGTCGTTTTAATAAAAGCGTGTTTTGTTTTATAATAAAACCCGTTTTATTTTACGGATTTTCTCGAAAAACGGGCATAGTTTCCTCTGTTTTTGGATGCCCCCGACAACACGAGTTGTCGTTATATTTTTAAAAATTCAGCCAATAACCAATGCAGTGTAATCAAATATCGTCAAGTATTTCAAAATATAAACTAAATTATAACCGAAATGGTTCGAGCTCGTTCACGTAATAAAATAAGGAATAATTCTCGTAGACAATATTCGTTCTAAAACTTTTACCGAATACTCGTGTCGAAAAGCCGAATGTGTTGACTGAGTTGACCAGGTCAACTGAGTTGACTGACTGAGTTGACTCGGTTGACCGAGTTGGACCGAGTCGAGCCGAAATACACCGAGTCGAACCGAGTTGGACTGAGTCGAGCCGAACCCGTCACGAAACTGCTGACTTGACCCTCCTTGACCGTTGACCAGCAGACCCGAGTCCATCGTTGACCGAACCGAACCCAGTTGAATCTGACCCGGACCTGAGACCCGAACCGCCTGACCTGAGAAACCCGTAACTAAGATCCGAGATGACCGAACCATCATAACCAACCTACTGTCACAGCCATTGTTAACCTTCAGTCGACAAGAACATCATCAACATTCCGAAAAATAAAAATGTAGCAATCAGGGGGGGTTCTTACCGGAAGACATGTCGGACCAAAGGCCCGAACCACCGCCACGCCGCCACTGCCGTCCGTCACCGTCGCCGCCGTGAGCGGCGGCGCAGCTCCTTCTCTTCTCCGTCGACTCTCTCTTGAATACGTCTTTCTCTCTCTCCTCCCGAGTCTCTCTCTCTCTTCCCTGTTAGTAGCCGCCGCACCACCACCGGACAGTGGTGGTGGTGGTGCTTCGATTCTCAATCGAAGAAGAAAAAGGGGAGGGGTGTGCTTGGGTTACAGGGGAACCGAGAAAAGGGGGGGTTGTCTCGCCGGAAAGGACCACCACCGCCGTGTACGGCGGCTCCGCCGCTGCACCAGTTTGCCGGAGAGAGAGAGAGAGAGAAACGTGGTTTGTTGTATGGTCTGAGTTTTGTTTGTGGAGATGGGAGGAGACCTGGTAATGCTTTATACTCATTCAAGTGTGTAATGACTAATATGAATCCCTGTGTAAAGATCTACAGAGATCTTATAACAATCTAGGCAAAAGATTTAATAGAGATTTCTAGGATTTTTAATTGATTTGGTAATATTTAGTAGGGATCTTATAAGATCTAATGTGCTATGTGCAGGTTTAGGCTTGTGGGTTTTGTGCTTGGGCTCAGAGCTCACAAGCCCATCTCACGTGTAAGTGGCCCGAAATTTTCTACGAGGCCCGTTTTTGCATCCCGAATTACTCGTAACGTCGTAAATTATAATTTTAGCATTAAAACTCGTATAATACTATCGTGAGTCGTTATTTGCGCGTTTGATTGTCGGTTACGGTATGAATAGCGTAAGATCGCGTCGTTTATCACTTTAGAACCGTTTTTCGATCCGGTTTGATTACAGTAGTTAAAATTTAATCACGACACAAAATATATCGTGAAAATTTAATATTTGTCGGCGTTGTCAGTATCTTGTACGGTATCAGTTCGTCGTCGCGTAATATTTAGCAGGTTTCTCCGTAAACCACCGTTCGCGCACTGTAAAGTCGTATAGACTTTCCTAGGCACTCCAAAGGCCTAATTAAGTTAATTTGCGTCTTAAACATTATTTATTGTCGCGTTAATCGTCTGTTAATCACGTAAGTAGGAGCCGAAAATCACCGGTTGTCACATTCTCCCCCTGTTACAGAAATTTCGTCCTCGAAATTTAGACTATGTTATCTCCTCAGGATTGTGTTGTTCGCAGGTAAGTCCGAATAATAGCAAAGTGAATGGCCGCATAATCAAAACAAGACTTATTCGAATCATGTGAATTTAATGACATTCCTCAACAATAAGAACCCAATGGTTTTAAAAAAAATGTGTCTCAATAATTGATGTCAAAGGAAACAGGACGTATAGGTACAGTCACTAATGTGACTAAGTTAACAGGGATCCAACAATGGACAGGAACTACGACCAACCGAATTCCACATGAACGTTCACAATAAGTAAATAAGTTCTAGAAGTAATAACATCCACTGGATGAACTTAGAATCAACAATCTCAAATGTACTAGTTTGCATGAAACGCTCGATCGTGATCAGCACAAGCTGCAAGTTATACCGACGCTCCAAGGTGTCGCAATGAATGAAACAATTCAATAATAAGGGTGATCGAACAAGTATCACCTGTGTTTTGCAGTCAATTGAAAGCGCAATGAAGTAAATATGAAAATTTGTTTCTAACAACATCGTAGGATTTTCAATTGAAATTTGAACATCAAAGAAATAATGTTTTCCATCGAAGACGAAGAAGCAACGAATATCGCAAAACATTCGATCGATGTTGAAAGGACCGTTTGGAGGTACACCGGAATATGAAATGAATTTTGTGTACCCTTGTCTTATCACGCGATTGTGTTAAGACTGTTGTAATGTGATAAATCAAAGCGGATTTAATCTAAATCAATAAATAAATAATTAAATCCGTGCATAAGATATGTAAACGGGTTTAGCGCAAGCTTCAAATAAGTGAAAATACCACCACAAGGTGTCGAAATCATCAAACAATTTAATGGAGTCGAATGCCAAACAAGTTTACTTCGACTCGGAACAAATGAAACACTTGTTAAAACGAATTTTGAATATGATGCTCCCAATACATCATATGATGCTCTGAAGTGAATATGTGTAATGGACAAGTTCAAACAATTGAACTCGGTTTTAGCGCAATCCGACAATAAATACGTGTATCGACAAGAAAACTTGCGGCATGGTCACAACGAAAAAAAACCATGTATATAACTTGAAAAGAAGAGAAATTTCAAGAAAATGTGTTGACTTGATAACAAAGGAGCCAACAGTTACAATAATGCGGGTCATTCGAATCACAAATCAATAATTAAGTGTAGCGAAACAATATTTGAACTTTGATGAAACACTTATTCGAAACAAAACCACATGCGTAACAAACCGATGCATGTGTAACATATGAATTTTTCAAGAAATGAAGCAAATGAATATTCGCTATACTGAAAGAAATGATCGTGATACAATGAACATTAAGAGGAGTAGGGATGCAAAAGTCTACTCGCTTGATGCAAAAGTCGAAATTTCAATAAAAGAAATTTAAGGACTTTACCTGGGGTTTCATGTGATGACCGGTTGTTAGGTGACATTACCATGGAATGTCGAACATAGCGTATTCGTCGTTAATCTTGAGATAGGGGGGATACGGAGACATATGTCTTCTCCTTGGAGTGATTCGTGTCATTGCAGGATCGCGGGACATGTTGCCGTTTCCTGATCGTCAGCTCTCCTGCTGACAGGAATCTAGCGTCGTCATCGAATTGCGTCATCGTGTCTTTTCAAAGGCCTCGCCTTGATAGTCGTATGTGTCGCACTTCAACCTCCGTTGATGTATAGCTTAAGTTTCACGTATACCTGTGCACTAGCATTTCGTTCCACGTAGAATGTGATGTACTCCAACATCCGTTGACGTAAAATTTGAGTTTCATGTATCCTCGTGCACTAGCGTTTCGTTATGCGTAGGCTGCCTGCTCAGGAAGTTAAAATATCATAGACAATATGGATAATTGTGTGTGCCCGAGTTAATATTCGCGGTTCCTACGTGATGACCTTTAATGAACTTCAACATAAGTTTTCGAAGGTCTTAAATGCATGTTTCCTAAACTCTCAGATTTCTGTGTATGGTATGTAATTGTTTTATGCACCGTGTATGAAACACCACAATAGTGTATCTTTGAAAACAAAATTTTGACTGTTTGTTTTTCGGCAACGGTTGGAGACCATATTCGAGTACTAGGCGTTCTGTATGTATTCAACGTCTTAATAGTCTAAGTTCCCAGAGAAAAGTGAGGTTAGAGCCTAGGTATCACAACAGTAACCTAATTCGCTGTAACCTATAGCTCTGATACCAATCTGTCACACCCCGAAATTATCAGAGCATTGGCGTGACTGGACTGGTATCTTCATTGCACAGGGGAAGCAAATAAGCTAAGACTTCTAGAAAATGAACGCCACTAAGTACTCGACTCCACTTGGTTCTCCTATTCCAACCGTGCCTCGACTTTGAAATGCAACCTGAGAGAGAACATGCGAGAAAAATCAACATAAAGTTGAGCGAGTTCATAGTTTGTCTGTAAAAGATTTGAAATAAATCTTTTGAATAACCGGTTTGGGAAATAATATTGAGAAAACGAATTTAGAAATCATTTCCTTGCCAAGTTATATGGAAACTTTGTATTTGTAACGCATTATGTTCGTAAAACCATGCTTTTGTAAACTCTCGTGTTTGTAATATACGTATAACCGTCAATGCCCACCCTGACTTTGACTCCATGCCCGCATAATCCTATGCTTTGAATTTGTATAAAACATGGTATTTAATTTGTATAAATCAAGTATTTCTGTAAGTATGTATGTAAAACTTTTAGAAATATGTCTGTAAGTATGAAAATCTCTGGTATGTAGCAATTAAGGAAAAAGAGATCACCATTGGGTTGCAAAGCCAATGATATGTGTGAACTGCTGTAGGAAGACTCAAACCTAGCAGATTTTTGTGTCGGGCTCAAAGTCACCCCGAGGTCCGTACAGTGGGCCTGGAGTTGGGCTCGCTACACCCAGATAGATCTACCGCTAATGACCCTCGGTCCTACAATGAGGATTAATGGCCTCTAGTTCCAGCCTACCCACTCACATGATCTAAGTAGTAAACCCTCCTTAAGCTAACCATACCATGTATATAAGTCTGTAATAATTGTAACATGTATTTTACCCCAGCCTCTAAGACTGAACCTCCCCAGCCTCTAAGGCTGAACCTCCCCAGCCACTAACGCTGAACCTCCCCAGCATCTAAGGCTGACTCCCTAGTCTTTATATATTATCACCAGACGACCCATCCCAAGTTATGAAAATCGTTCACATTTCGATAATACGCATTTGTTTTGTAAAAACCGGTATGTTTAGTATAAACCTTTCGTAAATCATTTGAGTTCCTCGAAATCCATTCGTAATATGATTTAGAAATACGAGTTTTGCGTTCGTTCAAAACTTTGTATGTTCTTGCAAAACGTGCATGTCTTTCCACCCCGAAAAATTTATAAAAAATGTAAAGCCGTAAAAAGCGGGGTTATGAACTCACCTGAATATTCCTTGTGCGAAGCTAGCTAATTACGACTTCGTGATGTCGTTTCCAGGACTTGAATTGCTAGCGTGCATTCTACAATATTCCTAACACGGAATATCTAATAAGTTTCTAAGTAAATGCATTAACTAAGCTACGTGTCACCGAGCTCTACCGAATCGCTAATCGTTTGATTCGACGGAAAGTTGTTAACTTAAGGAAAAAGACTAAGTTAAACTTTGTTTAGTTTGTCAGTATTACTTAATAAGTCTTGCAAAGACTTTAGCTTCTCGAGAGGTTTAGAAACATCTATATAAAATATATAAACATATCGATAAGATCGCTTGTCGTCCCGAGAAATCGTTTGTGTATATAGAAATATTCGTATGAGAGTAATATATAATAAACTTGTATTATATATATTGCACCTTGTATACGTTTGCCAAAACATACATATATGCCGTTTAGGCGTTTGAAATAAATATAAAAGATATATTTATTTTACAAAAGTATCATCGAGTTGCTTGAAGTTTAAAATAAATATAAAACTATATTTATTTTTATAAAGGAATTCGTGTGGTAAGTTATTTGAAATAAATATAAAAACTATATTTATTTTGTAAAAACGGATTCACTTTGTACGATGTTTGAAATAAATAGATAAGTTATATCTATTTTATAAAAGAATCGTTGTTTTTGTTTGACGTTCGAAATAAATATATAAACTATATTTATTTTATAAAAGGATACGAGTCGTTTAATGTTCGAAATAAACTATATTTATCTATAAGAAGATTCGAGTTTATCGTTCGAATTAACTATATTTATTTGTTGTCGAAATATTTTCCGTATCGTTGTTTTTCGTAAGTTGTAAGTTGTTGAAAGAGACTTTATATTCGTATCTCGTTTTATAAAAGTCGCTTTATATCAATAATTGTCGTTTTAATAAAAACGTGTTTTGTTTTATAATAAAACCCGTTTTATTTTACGGATTTTCTCGAAAAACGGGGAGAGTTTCCTCTGTTTTTGGATGCCCCCGACAACACGAGTTGTCGTTATATTTTTAAAAATTCAGCCAATAACCAATGCAATGTAATCAAATATCGTCAAGCATTTCAAAATATAAACTAAATTATAACCGAAATGGTTCGAGCTCGTTCACGTAACAAAATAAGGAATAATTCTCGTAGACAATATTCGTTCTAAAACTTTTACCGAATACTCGTGTCGAAAAGCCGAATGTGTTGACTGAGTTGACCAGGTCAACTGAGTTGACTGACTGAGTTGACTCGGTTGACCGAGTTGGACCGAGTCGAGCCGAAATACACCGAGTCGAACCGAGTTGGACTGAGTCGAGCCGAACCCGTCACGAAACTGCTGACTTGACCCTCCTTGACCGTTGACCAGCAGACCCGAGTCCATCGTTGACCGAACCGAAACCAGTTGAATCTGACCCGGACCTGAGACCCGAACCGCTTGACCTGAGAAACCCGTAACTAAGATCCGAGATGACCGAACCATCATAACCAACCTACTGTCACAGCCATTGTTAACCTTCAGTCGACAAGAACATCATCAACATTCCGAAAAATAAAAATGTAGCAATCAGGGGGGGTTCTTACCGGAAGACATGTCGGACCAAAGGCCCGAACCACCGCCACGCCGCCACTACCGTCCGTCACCGTCCCCGCCGTTAGCGGCGGCGCCGCTCCTTCTCTTCTCCGTCGACTCTCTCTTGAATACCCTCTCTCTCATCTCTTCATCTCTCTCTCTCGACGTCTTTCTCTCTCTCCTCCCGAGTCTCTCTCTCTCCTCCCGAGTCTCTCTCTCTCTTCCTAGTTAGTAGCCGCCGCACCACCACCGGACAGTGGTGGTGGTGGTGCTTCGATTGTCAATCGAAGAAGAAAAAGGGGAGGGGTGTGCTTGGGTTACAGGGGAACCGAGAAAAGGGGGTGTCTCGCCGGAAAGGACCACCACCGCCGTATACGGCGGCTCCGCCGCCGCACCAGCTTGCCGGAGAGAGAGAGAGAAACGTGGTTTGTTGTATGGTCTGAGTTTTGTTTGTGGAGATGGGAGGAGACCTGGTAATGCTTTATACTCGTTCAAGTGTGTAATGACTAATATGAATCCCTATGTAAAGATCTACAGAGATCTTATAACAATCTAGGCAAAAGATTTAATAGAGATTTCTAGGATTTTTAATTGATTTGTTAATATTTAGTAGGGATTTTATAAGATCTAATGTGCTATGTGCAGGTTTAGGCTTGTGGGTTTTGGGCTTGGGCCCAGAGCCCACAAGCCCATCTCACGTGTAAGTAGCCCGAAATTTTCTACGAGGCCCGTTTTTGCATCCCGTATTACTCGTAACATCATAAATTATAATTTTAGCATTAAAACTCATATAATACTATCGTTAGTCGTTATTTGCGCGTTTGATTGTCGGTTACGGTATGAATAGCGTAAGATCGCGTCGTTTATCACTTTAGAACCGTTTTTCGATCCGGTTTGATTACAGTAGTTAAAATTTAATCACGACACAAAATATATCGTGAAAATTTAATATTTGTCGGCGCTGTCAGTATCTTGTACGGTATCAGTTCGTCGTCGCGTAATATTTAGCTGGTTTCTCCGTAAACCACCGTTCGCGCACTGTAAAGTCGTATAGACATTCCTAGGCACTCCAAAGCCCTAATTAAGTTAATTTGCGTCTTAAACATTATTTATGGTCGCGTTAATCGTCTGTTAATCACGTAAGTAGGAGCCGAAAATCACCGGTTGTCACAGCTACGATTTGATCTGAACTGACATAATTGAGACCGGTAGGGTGTAGTACAAGGATACGAGTTAATCTGGTTTTGGACGGAGGAATTGGAGGACCTATGAAGGTGCTATTGTTTCCAATGCTATTGATTCTAATTGTGTTGTCTCCTATTCCTAATATTGGTGGATGTGATATATAGTCGAACTTATGGGGATGTTGCCATTTCTAGTGTTTTTAACTGAACCATCTCACATGTTGAGTGTTTGTGAATCTTTGGTTACATTATGATCTTCTTTGTCACAATCATACTGGTGAACAGTGAAGTGGTACCTCCTGAAAATACTATGGTATAATTAATAGTTTTGATACTAGTAAGAGTGTGAAAAAAGGAGGATTGGTTTATAAGGCCACTATCCAACATATAAGTTATTTTCGATGGGCTAAGAATATTTCAAGACCACAAGTGTCAAATTTTGATTATAAGGCCACTAATTCAAACATATTAGTTACCACCATAAGAGGGTATAAAAAAGAAGGTTTTGTTTCATGGACTAAGAATGGTTGATGTTGGATTGCTATTATATATGGTATGTTTTCATTGCATTTTATAGGTCACAATACTGATTTCATCGCAAAAGCCAAGGTGGAATTCATATCAGAAACCTTATATTTGAAGTAACATTCCGACGGATTTGTCGTGGGCAAACAGTTCCCAAAAAATGACAAGACCTATATGTACCCGCAACTGGTGTCCTTGGGTGATAATGTCCGTAATCAGAGATGGATTACCGTCGGTCTTTAACTTATTTAGATTTTGGTGTGGCGAATATCGCACTTCCATGATACTAATTAGCATATCTGTGTGAGTATATAGAAGAAAGTTTAATAAACTGATAGCAAGATTTATATGTTTGACTAATTTGGATTAAGATCAAAAGGAATATACCAATAAGAGATCCATACTAAAATTAAGAAGATCAAAAGGAATATACTACACTAGCAGATCTAGAAAATCCTTATAGGGGTAATTTTTCGAAAAAAGGGTAACTAAATCAAAAAGACGTCATTTTTCCAAAATTTAGACTAACGTCGAAGCGTCAAGGGGTGGCGGGGCTACCCCTTATTATAAGGTAGATCTGCCCCAGATAACAAGATTTAATTAATTTTTTGATGTAAATTGGTAGGTTTATTATTTTGGTATGTTTGATTATTTAAATAGGGTTTTAGTTGGGTTGGGGTTAGTATAAATAGGCTCCTTTGTGTTTTGATAATGTGTGTTGCTTTTTGAGTTATCTATAATGGCAGAGTTGAAGCCGAGAGTTGGCATCAAATCTGTTTTCTTGTGTTTGTGTTTATTAGCTCTTGGAAATTCTCCTTCGAATAAGGCCCATAGCTCACAACATTGTATGTGAAGGGCATGTGTTGTTATTGAAGAGTGAATGAGTACAATGAGTATAATGAGTACAATGAGTATAATGAGTACAATAAATACTACACCACATTACAAATATGGGCTTAAAGTAATAAATATTTGCAACAAGCTACAACAATGTTGATGCATATTTTGGTGTCTGTAACTTGTCTTTATTAACGATGTAATTTACGGTCTTTTTAGTTATCGAGTCTGTATTCGCCGTCGACCTTAGTTGGATATCCTCCTATCTAACTTTGGTCCGACAAGTTTGTCTCGTTGTTATGTAATGCTATATGAACTATGCATGTTGCATATTGGGTAGTTTATGTTATGTTTGTGTGTTTATTCTGTTTGCTGCAAACTGTTTGACAGTTTGCAGCACACAAGTTTTGCAGCACTCGACGAAACACCATGTTTCGTCGTTTACATGTATGACGAAATTCCTGTATGGTCACAACTCCAAGTTTCGCCATGAACAGTGATGAAACACCTTGTGTTTCATCGTCTATGGAGTTTCGTCAAGCCCAATTCAGTGTTTCGTCAACACATGGGCTGGGCTGCCTATATAAACACAACATGGTTTCAGTGTGAAACCATGAGAGCATAACCTTACTGAGAGTTTTACTTCAAACATTGTGTGTATGTGTTTGATACCTGTTCTCATCCGTTTTAATCAATAGACATGAATCTTTGGTTACTTCGTGTTGTTACTTTCTGTGTTTGGTTTGGCATCATCACGGGGATTCCGCACTCGTGACCGTGTTTGATATAAACAAGGGTTTGGTTTCGAAATCAATCCTCCAAAAATCGGGACCTACAAGTGGTATCAGAGCATTGGCTCTTATCCTTGTTTAAAACCAAACATAGTTGGGATTTTATCAAGTGTTTAAACTGTTTGTTTGTGATTTTCTGAAAACTATTGTTCTTGAAACTCATAATTTTCTGGAAATTTTTTTTGAAAATCTGTTAGATCTTGTTTGTTTGCTAAAAGGTTTTATCAAAAACCTTGTTAGTTTGCATGTTCACATATTAAAACCGGGTTTTTAGTGAAAGTTTTAAGCAAATTCGTGATTCGGAAAATTCTCCGGTGAAAAACTTGGCCGGAAAGTTCATAATATTCATCATTGTTCTTCAGTGTTCTTCATGTCTTCAAGTGAACTTCATATTGTTCTTGAACTTTAAAATTAAAAGGAAAATTGAAAGTTGATTAAAATATTGATAAGAACATGCTGGGTTGGTAAGATGAGTATGTTGTAAGTTGAAACGGGTGTACCTATCAGACAAAAAGATAAGATTTCCTTTGAAAAATCGCACCAACTTTCTCACCAACTATCTGTGACCTTATCTCGACGAAAGACATAAGCGACAAAACCCGCCAGTGTTTCGCCAAAAGGAACTTCGACGAAACACCTAGTGTTTCGTCAAAGGTACTTCGACGAAAGTTCTTGAGTTTCGTGGCAAGTGTGTTTGACGAAAAACCATCTTTCATCAAACTTGGTTTTTCTCCAAAGACATAGAGTTTCGTCATGACACTTGTCAATTTTTTTAACAGAGGCTTTGCAAAAGTGGTTTAACAGTCTGTTTTCAAGTGTGTGATTAGGTATTCTCTTTCATATATCAATCTTGAGTTGTACTAGTCCATGGGATTGGAGTACGGATCCAAGACCAGGTGAAGATCATACTTCCACAGCCGTTTGGAAGAGGAATGTTATGCCACAACGATCTATTAGTGAAAGTCAATGGGCATTGTTGACGAACCAGAATCAAAGCATTCAGAATCTGTTGTTAAGTGAGAGTGAAACGGGTAGCAACAACCGCCCGCCAAAGCTGAATCATATGAATGAATATCCGTCTTGGAAAAATCGTTTCCACACTTATGTTCTAGGGCAAAACACCGAGTTATAGACGTGCTTCATTAGGCCATATAACACAGCTCTTGAAGAAGCAGGATCAAATGCCACAACCTTTGAAAATATGCAAGAAGCCGAGAAAAAGGCATATGATCTTGAGAAGAAGGCGTTTTTTATTCTCACACAAGCACTCCACAAAGACATCTATCATCAATTCGGTTATTATACTAGCACGAAAGACTTATAGGATGCCTTGGTAGCAAGAGGAGAAGGCAATGCGGCTACAAGAAAGACACGGCATGATTTGTTGAAGAAGGAATTTGAACCATTTCAATTCATAGATAACGAAACACTAAATGATATGACAACTCGTTTTTATCATTTAATTAGTGAAATGTATTCTTATGGTGTTCTGGCAACTTAACGAGAAATGGTCGCAAGGTTTGCTGATGCTCTACCCCCAAAGTGGAGTTCATTCATTGAATTGTTAAAGCATACGGGTACGTTAGATACTGTCAGTATCTATGAATTCATTCAGAAGCTGGAGCACAAGAATGATGAAGAAATCTGGAAAGCTAAACGGATTCCAGTTCCTCAAAATACTGAAATGTACCTCGCAGGTTTTAATTCTGCAGCTAGTTCCAGTTCCGCTCAGCAACCAAAACTACAAACGGCGTTTATGTCCAATACAAGTTCCTTTCCTTTTCCCCAGTCAGCTCCTCCACCGGTTTTCGACCCAAGAGCCTATCTTCCACCAGCGCATGTTATTGCTCAAGCTCACGTTTTTTCAAAACCTCAAGTCGACGCGAGTGCCTGGCTACCTAAACCCGAACCTCCACCTCAAGTTTCCACTACTCAACCTCAATTTGATCCAAGTACTTATATTCCGACCCCACCACAAGCCCAACCACAACAACAGCAAGCATATTACAGTAACAACCCTCCACCCCAAAACCCCAACACAGTCAGAGTTGATACTTTAAACCTTTTGAAAGTAAGCATCGAAGTGGCAAAGGAACAAATGGAACTTCCCAACACAATGTTCAATGCCTATTGCGGATTGGTCGCAGGTCAAATTGGAAACATCAATATGACCCATGAAGATTATCAACAGATAGACCGTGATGAAATGGAGTTAATGGATATCAAGTGGGCGTTTGTAAGTGTTGTTCGAAGGGCTAAGGATTTTATGAAACGAACTGGGAGAACTACCTTGGAAAGCAAAAAGGATACGAAGTACGGTTTCGATATGGATGCGGTTACATGTTTCAACTGCGGCAAAAAGGGTCACTTCAAATGTAAGTGCACTCGACCGAGCAAACAAGGCAATCAAAATCCCTTCCGAATTCAGACGAGTACTTCCAACACAAATCAAGAAAATCGTGAAAGAAGGATAGTAGCTGTGAACAACACCACCAATCAAACCTAGGCTGGACCTTCAAACAACAACCGAGCATTAGTAGTTCAAGCTGATGAAGGATGTAACTGGTCAGTACAGTTTGGAGATGGTGAGCAAGAAGGAGGAGGAACCGCATGTTATGCGAAGATCATCAATCACATCAAGCATGTTCACAAAGAAGAGTTTTCTGAAAGTGATGATAGCTCGGGTTATAGCGGGAGTTCGGATGAAAAAAGCTCGAATGCGGGAGGTTATAATTCTGAATCTGATGTGAAGGAAGAGTTGAATTCTGATGTTGATGATTTGTTAAAGGAAGCTGAGGAGTTAAAGTGTCAGAAATCTATTCTGATCAAGAAGGCTGTTGTCGCATTAAAGGAAATGGAGAAGTTCTTCTCTGAAGATGGATCTTTTTTCTTATCAGACTGCCTTTATAGAAAATGTCTCAGCCTCGACGAGTCAGGTAAAATCCGACACTCCTACTCCTAGTGTATGTAATATGTGTGCAGATTTGAAAGTGGAATCTGAAAAGGTTCTTAGTCATAATCAAAGTTTGGTTATTGAGCTGTCTAAATGCAAAGAGGCAAACATGGCTTTAGTTCGAAATGAAAAGGATTTCAAAGATGTAATCGAAACTTTAAAGAAAAGTGTTTTCGAATTGACAAAAACTGTTTTCAACAAACAAATTGGTATTAATAACTACATTAATATCATGAGGAAACTAAGAAAGAGCTAGCCGTTGCCAAATGAGAGCATGATGCAATCAAGCTCAAATTGGAGAGTTATTCTAACTCCCGATATGTGCTCGATCACATCATAGACACTCAACAGCTAAAAGTGAACAAGAAAGGCGTTGGGTATAAGTCGTGTCCACCCCCTTTGAGACACAACTATTCTCGAATGCCCGATGAAGAGGAAATGCCTCATTTTGAACCAAGTGTGCCTCTCGATTATGAGGAAGTTACTACTGGTTTAGGGTTCAAATCGGACAGTTCCTCGAGTACCTCATCTGAAGGAATAGACACTTCAATGTTGACGAATCAAAGTGCTCCAATTATTGAGGACTATGATTCGTCTGATGATGAATCAGATGTGAGTGACCAGGATGAATCACTTGATAAGATGAAAGGAGTAGAAATTCCAATTGAGAATTACATTCTGTGTGATCCTCCTACTCCTGCTGTGCAACCTGTTGCAAAACAAGTGATAGATCCTGTCAAGGAGGTCAAGGATGTCAAGAATGTCAAGGAAGTGAAGGAATCTGTATCTACCGTTAAGAGTAATAATGTGTTGTATACTTTGGTCGGTGATGCTAAAATTTATTCGGACAATGATTTTCCAATTAAAAATGTCAATCCATCTTTGATTGATAAAGTTTTTGAAGACAATACGAGTAAATTTTTGGGAAAGACAATTCCGGGAGTTGTTGTAACCCAATGTGATCCTGTTCCAAAATCAGAAATTAGAAAACAATTTGGAAATCAAAGATCACCGACAAAGCAACAACCTATTGCTTCTAAGGGTAAACAGCCAGTTCAACGAGCTCAAAATCCTAAGGTTTCTCAATCAAACTTTGAACCAAAAGGAGCTCGTTTCAGGAAGAAAAGCAGTAATGTCCAATTTGTAGCATCAAAGGGTACTGATAAAATTGAGACTTTTGAAAATAAATCAAACACTGATTTTGTCCAACAAGTCAAGTTTTTAAAACGTAACAGTCAAAACAATTACACTCAACACACAAATGGGTGTGATGAAAAAGCAAGTACCTCAGGTTCTACAGGTTCGACATCTGTTCGTCAATCAGAATCTCCTAAGTTTGTTGAAAGGAGAACTTGTTTTAAATGTGGGGAGTTTGGACATATCATTAAAAATTGTACAAATACTCCCAAAGAGAAATTTGTTGAAAGAGCCCCTCCTGAAAAGGCTCACCCACAACGTCGTTCGGTTTCACCAAAACATGATAAAAGAACCGTTAAAGAATAAGAAACAAAACAACGACGTCAAAACGTCAAGGCAGTTGAAAAGGCTTTAAAATCTGAAGTCAAATCTGTTAAAAGGGAACCAAGTTCATCACAATCTTTAAAACCAGAAATTTTAAAATCTTTTCATAAGACTCAAACTGGTAAACAAAAACAAACTTGGAAACCTAAAACGGGTGAAAGTTCAGGGGGAGGTGTTGTGTTTGAAAATCATCAAGAAATCGAGATCACTTTTCGTGATGCTCAGGGACGACCCAAGTCCACTAAGGCTTGGGTCCCCATCCTCAACTAATGGTTAAATGAAATGTGCAGGATGTTCCAGGAGGAACTGTTAATAGTCATTGGATTGTTGATAGTGGAGCATCTAGGCACATGACAGGCGACTTACGGCTTCTGTATGATGTAAAAAACATTAGAGGAGGCTATGTCGCATTTGTTGGAGATAAAGGCGGATATATAACTGGAGAAGGAATGATCTCCAATGGTATTGTGTGTTTCGATAAGATCAATTATGTTCGTCAAATTGATCACAATCTTCTGAGTGTTTCGTAAATCTGCGATAAGAAGTTCACGTTGCATTTTGATGATGCCGGTTGCTATGTGCTGAAGCCTGGTTTCAAAATTCCTAAAGAATGGATTCTCTTATCGGCTCCAAGAGTTAATGATCTTTATATTCTTGATATGAGCCAAGCGATTACGACATCTGCACAAGTGACATGTTTTGTCTCGAAAGCCACAGAAAAGGAGTCTATATCTTGGCACAGACGAATGGGGCACATTCACTTGAGGAAGATGAACCATTTGGTGAAAAAAAATCTTGTGAATGGTGTTCCTGTGAGAAGTTTTCATCAACAAGATGTCTGTGTGTCGTGCCAGAAAGGAAAGCAAACGAAGAAATCTTACCCGATTAAGAAAGTCAACACTGTTAGCATGCCTCTCAAGCGTCTTCATATGGACCTCTTTGGACCTATGAAACACACGACAACCTTTGGTGATGCTTATTGTCTAGTGGTTACTGATGACTACTCTAGATTTTCTTGGGTATCTTTTATGGTGCACAAGAGTGAAACTCCTGAAATCCTCAAGAATCTTCTTACTTTGCTTGAAAATTTATACTCTTTGAAAGTGAAGAGGATCCGAAGCGATAATGGCACTGAGTTCAAAAACCGTATAATGGATGAGTTCTGTACTTCAAAGGGCATTCTTCATGAATACAGTTCTCGCTACACTCCACAACAAAACGGTGTCGCTGAGAGGAAGAATCAGATGATAATAGAAACTGCAAGAACGATGTTGGTAGAGTCGGAGCTTCCTGTTCAATTCTGGGGGGAGGCCGTGTCGACTGCTTGCTACACACTAAACAGAGTTCTCACAGTTAAAAGGCATGACAAAACTTGTTTCGAACTCCTACACAAAAGGAAACCGGATATTTCTCACCTAGAACCTTTTGGCGCTCCATGCACTATGATTGAGCCGCACGAAAAGTTTGGTCCAAAAGCTATCGAGGGCTTCTTCCTTGGATATGCTACTCTAAATTTTCGTGTATGGAATTTGGTGTCCAAAAAGATTGAGCTATGGAATGAAGTAAAGGTTCAAAGGTATACTGATTCTGTTAGAGCTCGGGGTGATCCTTGGATGTTCGATTATGATGGACTATTCGACTCCTTTAATCTGCCAACCTTTGACGAAGCATCTGCAGCTGCTCAAATGTTACTTGAAAGTGACAATGCTGCTGACTCGCCATTGGTGAGACCAATTATTGTTAACCCACAAGGTTCTAATTCGGTTAACAACACGGTTCAAAATGAGGTATTTGAAGATGCTGCCGACTACAATGAGTCATCGGAAGATGATGAATACCATGATGCAAATGAAGGCACTTCAGCTCCGGTTGCTCCTGTTCAAGGTACTTCTGAAGCAACTCCTCATGAGCATAATGTTGACACTGCTGAAGGAAATGCATCCACCTCTACGCCTATGCCCGGTGTGGATTTGGTTGTTGATCTTAATCTTAACAATTTGGGTATCAATACTCGTGTTCTTGATGTTCCTGAATCGAGAATTCATGATACCCATCTGCAACAGAATATTATAGGAGATGTCCATAGTGGTGTACAGACACGTAATCAGCTGAGGAACAACCAGAATGCTGGTTTGTATTCAGCCATCAGAGAATCTTGTCTTCAAAATGATTGGTCCTTCGCGTGTTACGTTTCACAAGAAGAGCCAAAGTCTTGGAAAGAAGCTTTAAAGGATAATTCTTGGGTGGAAGCCATGCAGGAACAACTGCAACAATTTTAAAAGCTAGGTGTTTGGAAGCTTGTTGAAAGGCCTGAAAATTACAAGAAAATTGGCACACGTTGGGTTTTCAAATGCAAAAAGGACGTTCGTTGAGTAATCATTCGAAACAAGGCGAGATTGGTTGTTCAGAGATTTCGTCTGATCGAAGGCATTGACTACAATGAAGTTTATGCACCTGTTGCACGTCTGGAAGCTATTCGGATCTTTCTAGCTTATGCTTCATTTAAAGGATTCAAAGTGTCACACCCCCAAAATCCACCCGCGGAGTATCACCGCTTGGAGGCGTGACTGACCAGGATCAAGCCATCAATCATATCAAACATAGTAATTAAGTGTAAAAGTAGAAAAATGTAATTCATCTTGACATGACTGATGTTCATAACCAAACATTGTTTAAGTAGCGGAAGCATAATAATGAAAACCCAAAGTAAGTTATAAGTTCAAATATTGTCTACGATCCGTATCCCACAACGACCTGCTCCTCCCTGTGCAAGCTCCATATGTACCTAAGGTCCTGCAAGGCATGTAAGAGAGAGTCAACAACTAGTTGAGCGAGTTCAAAGTTAATAGTTCAGTAATAGTATAGCGTGAGTAGTAGTATGTTCGTTCGTTACAATATATCGTATTAGTTTCCATCGCGGCCAATGTCCTTGGCAGGTGTGCGAAGATGTTAGGGAAGGTCTTTCCCCAAGTTTTTTTCTAGACTAGGTTTGTTCGTATCGCGGCCTCTCTAGGCAGGTGTGCGATGATACGTAAATTCAGTTCGCGGCCAATGTCCTTGGCAGGTGTGCGAAGATGTTGTAAGTTTAGTTCGCGGCCAATGTCCTTGGCAGGTGTGCGAAGACAGTCATAATATCGCGGCCAATGTCCTTGGCAGGTGTGCGAAGATCGTTCAATAAGTGTTACTAGTCTAGCAGTAGGTTCTGTCATCTTTGTATGTACAGTAATCATCAAATCCCCATTCCCCCCTGGGAACCCCATGCCTTGGCTTGTGTGAACTCACCTTGGTTTGCTCGGTATGTTAAGTGAATGCTCGCAAGTAATCAATCACGTCCTAAAGTATGCACGTATGTGAAATCAGTTTGTGTTCAAGTATAGACACACAGTTGGTAAGCAAGTAGCACGTAGCACGTATTTCAGATCATACACAAGATGGTTACACTTAACTGCAGTTAACTAACCAGGTTAACACTTAAACAGAATATAAACAGGTTACTGTTGCTGATTACCCACTTGGCGAAACACCCCTGTTTCGCCATAAGTCCCTTCGACGAAACACCCCATTTCGTCTACCCTTTTGATTCGTCATTGAGGTCTCGACGAAACAGATTCCTGTTTCGTCGTTACCTGCGTTTCGTCAAAAACAGTTTGATTCGTCGTAAGTCAGTTACGTCATTATCACAGAAACCCTAATCACCGATTAGCAGACAGAATCACACAACCATCATCATACACAAGTCATACGATATACATCCAGCAAAACATCAATATCCGTGATTTCCAATCATAACTAAAGCCATGAATTAACCCTAGGCCATCTAACATAACATTTCTGGATTTAACATTATCAACCTACTATTCTGATGATCATTATCAACAATCTGGTCTTGATTAACAGAAACCCTAAATCAATATTACGTTTCAGATATAGTCGTGAAATCGATTAAGCATGCATAACGAAACAACATCATCATATTCATAATCATTCCATAAATCAAACATATACTTAAGCATGAATCAAGAGTCGTGAAATCGATTAAGCAAATGTGTGACTAACCGAGGTCGATAGTACGAAGGTTTAATCTCTAACGAGGCTTCGAGAACTCTAGTCTGCCGTCACACAGTAATGGGAGCTCTAGGGTTTCTGGTTTGCTAAAGTGTGTCGAATGGGATCATTCTACGCAATATAACAAGTCTAACAGTACTGGGCCCGAACTGGGCTTCGGCGTAATACTGGGCCGGCGAAACAGATTGTTTCGTCGAGTTTGGTTTGGCGAAACAGCTTTGTTTCGTCGGGTATGTTCATGGCGAAACACACTTGTGTTTCGTCGGGTTCTTAACAGTTTAAGTTTTACAAACAGTACACATGTTATACAATCACACATAACCATGTAAACACACTAGGTTTTATCATAACACAACCATATAGTCAAAGTCAACGTGCATTAAATGCGAATAAAGAATGTCGGAAATTCGAGTTGTCACATTATCCCCAACTTGAAAGAAATTTCGTCCCGAAATTTAGCATGCAGTTACTGAGGAAGCCAGTAGTGTGACGTTGTTTACCTGTGTCGTATCGCGGCTCCTCGAGCAGGTTTGCGAAGATTACTGGTTTTCTTGGGGTGTCACATTATCCCCCCGTTGATTTGGAATTTCGTCCCGAAATTCAGCATTGGTAGCTTCAGCCTCAGTAGTAGTTGCTTGGTTTCCGAATAACTGGGGATATTTAAGTTCCATCTGATCTTCACGCTCCCAGGTAAACTCTGGGCCGCTGCGGGGGTTCCAACGAACTCGTACAAGAGGGATTCTCGTGTTCTTGAGGACCTTAACATCCCGGTCCGTGATTTCAACAGGTTCCTCGACGAAGTGCAACCGCTCGTCGATAGTGAGTTCCTTTAAGGGAACTACATGGGTCTCATCTGACGTACATTTCTTCAGATTCGACACGTGAAAGACGTTGTGAACTGCACTGAGTTCAGGTGGTAAGTTCAATCTGTAGGCCACTTTGCCTATTTTCTCAATAACCTCGAAAGGTCCAACATATCGTGGATTTAGTTTGCCGCGTTTGCCAAAACGAACCACACCTTTCCAGGGTGAAACTTTAAGTAGCGCTCGATCCCCAACCTGGAATTCGAGTAGTTTCCTGTCTAAATCAGCGTAGGCTTTCTGACGGTCGCGTGCTGCCGCCATGCGTTGTCGTATTTGTGCAATCTTTTCTGTAGTATCGACTACCATTTCTGGACCTGTGATTTGACTATCTCCCACCTCTGCCCAACAGAGAGGTGACCGGCATTTAAGCCCGTACAATGCCTCGAATGGTGCAGCCTTAATGCTGGTGTGGTAGCTGTTACTGTATGAAAATTCCACGAGTGGCAGATGTTTCTCCCAACCATTGCCAAAGTCAATTACGCACGCCCGAAGCATGTCTTCTAGAGTTTGAATAGTGCGCTCAGACTGCCCATCTGTCTGAGGGTGATAAGCTGTGCTCATGTCTAAACGAGAGCCAAAAGATTTATGCATTGCTTGCCATAGTTCTGAAGTAAAAAGTGCGTCACGATCAGAGATGATGGAGGTGGGCACTCCGTGCCTCGAGACCACTTCTTTTAAGTAAATGTCTGCTAAGGTAGAGAACTTGTCTGTTTCTTTGATTGCCAAGAAGTGAGCAGACTTTGTGAGTCGATCCACGATCACCCAAATAGTATCATTTCCGCGCTGAGATCTAGGTAGGCCAGTAACAAAATCCATGGAAATTTGTTCCCATTTCCATTGTGGTATCTCAGGTTGTTGGAGTGGTCCTGACGGTTTCTGATATTCTGCCTTGACTCTCGCACAAGTCAAGCATTTGCTAACGTATGTGGCTATGTGGGCCTTCATGCTAGGCCACCAGTATGTAGTCTTAATATCGTGGTACATTTTATCCGAACCAGGGTGTACCGAGTAGCGAGACTTGTGAGCTTCATCCATTACCAGTTCGCGTAAATTACCATAGAGTGGAACCCAGATGCGTCCTGTTACGTAATAAGCACCATCTTCCTTCTGTTCTAAGCGTTGCCTTGAGCCGCGCAGGGCCTCAGCCCTGACATTTTCTGATTTCAATGCTTCTACCTGAGCATTTCGTATCTGAGAAGGTAGACTAGACTGTATGGTGAGTTGTAAAGCTCGAACGCGCTTAGGCGCAGTGTCTTTTCGACTGAGAGCGTCAGCCACGACATTGGCTTTACCTGGGTAGTACCTGATTGAGCATTCGTAGTCGTTTAGCAGTTCGACCCATCGTCGTTGTCGCATATTCAGTTCCTTCTGTTTGAATATATGTTCGAGGCTTCTGTGGTCAGTGTAGATAGCACATTTGGTACCGTACAAGTAGTGTCGCCATATCTTAAGTGCAAAGACGACCGCCCCCAGCTCTAAATCGTGTGTTGTGTAATTCCGTTCGTGAATCTTAAGTTGGCGCGAAGCATAAGCAATAACTTTATCCCTCTGCATCAATACACACCCAAGACCTTGGATAGATGCGTCGCAGTAGACTACGAAATCGTCCGTGCCTTCAGGCAATGAGAGGATAGGTGCGCTACAGAGTCTATCCTTTAAGTGTTGGAACGCTGTTTCCTGTGCATTACCCCAACGGTAAACAACACCCTTCTGTGTCAGTAGTGTAAGCGGCTGAGCAATCTTTGAGAAGTCTTTGATGAACCTTCTGTAGTAACCCGCCAAACCCAAGAATTGGCGTATTTCTGTTGGTGTACGAGGCGCAGGCCAGTTCTTAATCGAATCTACCTTGGATGGATCTACATGAATCCCATCCTTGTTCATCACGTAGCCTAAAAAGTGGACTTCACGAAGCCAGAAGTCACATTTAGAAAACTTAGCGTATAGCTGTTCCGTTCGTAGAAGTTCCAGTATAAGTCGTAGGTGCTGCTCGTGTTCCTCCTGACTCTTCGAATAAATCAGGATGTCGTCAATGAAAACAATGACAAACTTGTCGAGATAGGGTTTGCACACCCTGTTCATAAGATCCATGAATACGGCAGGCGCGTTCGTTAGCCCAAATGGCATGACCATAAACTCGTAGTGGCCGTAGCGTGTTCTGAACGCTGTTTTGGAGACGTCCTCATCCCGGACTCTCAGCTGGTGGTATCCTGACCTTAAGTCTATCTTGGAGTAGTAGCTCGACCCTTGCAGCTGGTCGAATAAATCATCTATGCGCGGAAGAGGATAACGATTCTTGATCGTCACCTTGTTGAGTTCACGGTAGTCTATACACATCCTGAACGTACCGTCTTTCTTCTTCACGAATAACAATGGAGCTCCCCAAGGCGAAGAACTAGGACGTATGAAACCCTTTTCCAAGAGTTCTTGTAGCTGCTTTGACAGTTCTTCCAGTTCCGTTGGAGCTAAGCGATAAGGTACTCGAGTTATGGGTGCTGCTCCTGGAGCGAGCTCGATCTGGAATTCGACTTGACGATGAGGCGGTAACCCAGGTAATTCCTCGGGAAACACTTGAGGAAAATCGCGTACTACAGGAATATCTTCAATCTTTTTCTCTTTCTTCGATGTATCTGTAACGAGTGCTAAAACAGCTGTGTGGCCCTTTCGTAAGCACTTCTGAGCCTTCAAAAAGGAGATGATGCCACTCAGGACACCACTCTTGTCGCCTTGAACTTCGAGAGGTTCTTTGTCAGAACGAGGAATACGAAAGATCTTCTCCTTGCATAGGATCTCGGCTTGTTGTTGGGATAACCAGTCCATACTAATGACGATGTCGAAACTATCGCAACGCTGGGGTCATTCCTAGTATCACTCTGACCAATCACGAACACTCGACCCCTGGCACCATTGCCGTCGTTATTACCCCCGTTGTCGTCTTCACTAGTTCTCGTTTCCTTGGTTGTGGTTCTAGCTCTGGTTCTGGTTCAACCGTGGGCAGTGTACTTCGAAGTGACCTTCAACATCATCTGATAACATCTCTCGTTTCCCTGCTGTTGCCGCCGGTTCTATAGATCTTGTGGCTGTTGTTGTTGGTTCTGGTTTGCAGGACGTGAGTTTCTACCATCTTTGGTTCCATGACCAAGCTTGTTGCATTATCGACAATGATTGCGTTTGCCCTGCCCGCTGTGGTGCAGGTTACATCGTTTGCACTTAGGGTGGTTTCCCTTGTATCCACCCTGCCCTTGAATACTAAATGGTTGCTGTCCAGGACTTTGGTTGTCACTAAGGGTAGCAAAAGTAGTTGAAGCAGTAGTGCTGATACGTTGAGGCAGCTTGTTCTGTTCCACTGCCTGGTCTATGAGACGATGAGCAAGATGAGTAACATCTTGAATAGTAGCAAGTTTAGCCGTCATCACATGGTTTTGAATTCCTGGTACTAAGCCTTTGAGGTACAGCTCAAAGCTCTTTATGGGAGGATCCACCATAGTTGGACACAAAATTGTCAGTTTGTTGGATCGTTATCGTGCACGCTTCTATCTCTGACCCCGTCATCTTCATGTTAAAGGACTCCACTTCCAACTTGTGGATGGCATCATAACTACTGTATTCATGTTTGATAGGTTCCTTAAAATCATTCCATGGGGTGGTATAGCAGCCGCCAGCCCCAGTGTCGTAACTTGCGCGTTCCACCAAGTTTGCGCAGTGCCTTCGAGAATATCAGTGGCATATTTCACCTTACGAGCCTCAGGTCATTCGCACATTTGAAGGCCGATTCGAGTGTCGCTGAAAGTAGTAGGACGACAGTCCATAAAAGTCGTGTATGTGCACACAGGTGGCTGAGCGTGTTGACTTGTCGTGTGCGTAAGAGTAATCAAAATTAAGCACAAGTGTTGAGTTACAAGAGTAGGATCTAAAAATCCTAGAGTAAGTGGTGATGGCAGGTTACACCTCCTGTCTGGGTAGTTGCGAGTGCTGCAGTAACTTGTTCAGTGATCGAAGCCGCCAACTGGGCTTGTGTTAGGTTAACGCGTACACCCATGATCTTGACATCAAGGAGAACATGTGGGTGAGAGGTTCGCGAATAGTGCGAAGAGAGTGAGCACACAAGTATTCTCAAGCAATAACATATAGTAGGTTCTGTAATCTGAGCATACCACGAGCAAAGTTCTATGTAGTTCTAGCAAGTAGGTAATGTAACATGAATAGTAATACCTATGATGTTGAGCCTTGCACGTGGAGCGAAGCGTCGTTGTGGATCGTTGAGAGCACTGTTCTGGTTATAGTCTGGTTTTAACAAAATCGTTTTCCCTTTATTAAAACCAAGTTCTCTATAACCAATGGCTCTGATACCAATCTGTCACACCCCCAAAATCCACCCGCGGAGTATCACCGCTTGGAGGCGTGACTGACCAGGATCAAGCCATCAATCATATCAAACATAGTAATTAAGTGTAAAAGTAGAAAAATGTAATTCATCTTGACATGACTGATGTTCATAACCAAACATTGTTTAAGTAGCGGAAGCATAATAATGAAAACCCAAAGTAAGTTATAAGTTCAAATATCGTCTACGATCCGTATCCCACAACGACCTGCTCCTCCCTGTGCAAGCTCCATATGTACCTAAGGTCCTGCAAGGCATGTAAGAGAGAGTCAACAACTAGTTGAGCGAGTTCACAGTTAATAGTTCAGTAATAGTATAGCGTGAGTAGTAGTATGTTCGTTCGTTACAATATATCGTATTAGTTTCCATCGCGGCCAATGTCCTTGGCAGGTGTGCGAAGATGTTGGGGAAGGTCTTTCCCCAAATTTTTTTCTAGACTAGGTTTGTTCGTATCGCGGCCTCTCTAGGCAGGTGTGCGATGATACGTAAATTCAGTTCGCGGCCAATGTCCTTGGCAGGTGTGCGAAGATGTTGTAAGTTTAGTTCGCGGCCAATGTCCTTGGCAGGTGTGCGAAGACAGTCATAATATCGCGGCCAATGTCCTTGGCAGGTGTGCGAAGATCGTTCAATAAGTGTTACTAGTCTAGCAGTAGGTTCTGTCATCTTTGTATGTACAGTAATCATCAAATCCCCATTCCCCCCTGGGAACCCCATGCCTTGGCTTGTGTGAACTCACCTTGGTTTGCTCGGTATGCTAAGTGAATGCTCGCAAGTAATCAATCACGTCCTAAAGTATGCACGTATGTGAAATCAGTTTGTGTTCAAGTATAGACACACAGTTGGTAAGCAAGTAGCACGTAGCACGTATTTCAGATCATACACAAGATGGTTACACTTAACTGCAGTTAACTAACCAGGTTAACACTTAAACAGAATATAAACAGGTTACTGTTGCTGATTACCCACTTGGCGAAACACCCCTGTTTCGCCATAAGTCCCTTCGACGAAACACCCCATTTCGTCTACCCTTTTGATTCGTCATTGAGGTCTCGACGAAACAGATTCCTGTTTCGTCGTTACCTGCGTTTCGTCAAAAACAGTTTGATTCGTCGTAAGTCAGTTACGTCATTATCACAGAAACCCTAATCACCGATTAGCAGACAGAATCACACAACCATCATCATACACAAGTCATACGATATACATCCAGCAAAACATCAATATCCGTGATTTCCAATCATAACTAAAGCCATGAATTAACCCTAGGCCATCTAACATAACATTTCTGGATTTAACATTATCAACCTACTATTCTGATGATCATTATCAACAATCTGGTCTTGATTAACAGAAACCCTAAATCAATATTACGTTTCAGATATAGTCGTGAAATCGATTAAGCATGCATAACGAAACAACATCATCATATTCATAATCATTCCATAAATCAAACATATACTTAAGCATGAATCAAGAGTCGTGAAATCGATTAAGCAAATGTGTGACTAACCGAGGTCGATAGTACGAAGGTTTAATCTCTAACGAGGCTTCGAGAACTCTAGTCTGCCGTCACACAGTAATGGGAGCTCTAGGGTTTCTGGTTTGCTAAAGTGTGTCGAATGGGATCATTCTACGCAATATAACAAGTCTAACAGTACTGGGCCCGAACTGGGCTTCGGCGTAATACTGGGCCGGCGAAACAGATTGTTTCGTCGAGTTTGGTTTGGCGAAACAGCTTTGTTTCGTCGGGTATGTTCATGGCGAAACACACTTGTGTTTCGTCGGGTTCTTAACAGTTTAAGTTTTACAAACAGTACACATGTTATACAATCACACATAACCATGTAAACACACTAGGTTTTATCATAACACAACCATATAGTCAAAGTCAACGTGCATTAAATGCGAATAAAGAATGTCGGAAATTCGAGTTGTCACATTATCCCCAACTTGAAAGAAATTTCGTCCCGAAATTTAGCATGCAGTTACTGAGGAAGCCAGTAGTGTGACGTTGTTTACCTGTGTCGTATCGCGGCTCCTCGAGCAGGTTTGCGAAGATTACTGGTTTTCTTGGGGTGTCACACAAAGTCTACCAGATGGACGTCAAAAGTGCTTTCTTACACGGTGTGGTTGAAGAAGAAGTGTACGTCGAACAACCTCCGGGTTTTGAAGATCCTATTCATCCAGATCGGGTTTGGTTGCTCAACAAAGCTCTTTATGGTTTACATCAGGCACCGAGAGCTTGGTATGCAACCTTATCTAACTATCTATTGGAGAATGGTTTTCAGCGAGGTCTTATTGATTGCACTCTCTTCATCAAAGAACAGGATGGAGATCTTCTGTTGGCACAGGTATACGTTGATGATAGAATATTTGGTTCAACTAATGATTCTTTGTGCAGGCAATTCGAGCGTGTTATGCAAGAAAAATTCGAGATGAGCGCAATGGGGGAAATGAATTTCTTCTGGGGCCTATAAGTTCAACAAACTGAGTCTGGGATATTCATCCATCAGACTAAATTTGTTGGTGACATCTTGAGCCGGTTCCAAATGTCTGATGCAACGCCCATTGGTACCCCACTTCCGCAGAATCACGGGATTACTCTGGATCTGAAGGGTGAAAGCATTAACTCTTCATATTATCACGCTATGATCGGATCTCTCATGTATCTCACAGCTTCGAGGCCTGACATCATGTATCCGACGTGCCTGCTTGCAAGATATTAAGCCAACCCGAAGGCCTCACATCTGTCAGCTGTTAAAAGGATTTTTCGTTATTTGAAGGGTTGCCCGGAAACCGGTCTCTGGTACCCTAGGGATGATAGCTTCGACTTGATCGCGTTCAGTGCCTCTGATTTTGGTGGCAGTGCAAGAAGCAAACCTGTGTTGCTACATCAACTTGTGAAGCAGAATACATTGCTGCCTCTAGTTGTTGCTCCCATGTTCTTTGGATCCAACAATAAATGCGCGACTACGGTTTTGAATTCCTATCTACTCCTATCTTTGTTGATAACAATGCTGCCTCACAGATCACTAGAAATCCTGTGCAGCATTCCAAGACCAAACACATCGAAATTAAATATCACTTCATACGTGATTGTTTTGACAAAGACTCATCGATGTTGTTAAAGTCCACACCGATCACCAACGTGCCGACCTGTTCACAAAAGCTTTTGATAAATCACGTTTTGATTATCTTCTTTTGGTCAATGGCATTAAGGTGATACCTGAGTAAAACTTCTTTGGCTAATCGTTTTTGTAAATATTTTCTTAAAAACTCTAAAAATACAAAAAGATTTTCAATTTCGTAACCTTTTAGCATTTTAGGGGGAGTAAATTCAAGAAAACACAAAAACATCTGAAAAAGTCAAAAACCCAAAAATATGTTTTTACTTTCTGTCTTTATGTTTGAAAAATTCAAAAATTCAAAAAAATTAGAAAACCAAAAATGAGTTTCTTGGATAAAGTAAAATGATGATATTCACTAGTGTGGTCGGTCAACATGTTCAAAATGTAAAACAAAAATTGAGAAATGATAAGTATCTCTACTAATGATGTATCGGTAGGCTCACAATCAGATTAAAATGTGCAGGATGATACAAACCTAACAGACTTCAAGTCAGGTGGGAACCTTTCATTGGCATATGGTCTTGGTACCGAAATTTCGTTTGATTGATTACCAAGGTTCTGAGATATTCGGTCTTTATGTTGTCTTATCATCTGGGTATCATGGTTGTATCTTTTACCGGAAAATAACGGAGACGAAGTCTAGATCTTCCATGATACTATACATACGTGTACATATTGCATTCGACCTCAATAAGTGGTCAACAATCACATGTCCAAACAAAATAAGTGATAAAATATCACATTTATCCGGAAGTCAAGTTCGTCTCTTTGCTGTACGATGTACTGACCTGTTCACGGACTTGCTCATGTGCCCTCATGCATATGAAAATCAAGTTCCTCATCAATAAGTGATTCTATCACATAGGGCTTGTTTTCAATCAAAAATAAGTGAGTATCTCACATTTTTATACGTTCAAATAGATGATAAGCGGTATACTCACCAGTAAGATGAACTCTCGTGCATACCTTGATACGGGAATGTGTCGTGAGTGGATGAACACCGACTTGTAAGTATAACTCTTACCGTAAATCGTATCTCCTAATTATGATTACATCTGATCAGTTGAGCTTATGTGGACAACAATACCGATAATCATGGTAGTATACTTATCCGAAACTTTAAACCGAAACAAACATCATGTTGACTAAGACCGTAAGCTGGTATGATTCCTTTTCCTTGAAACTCGCAAAAGATTGCTCATTGTACAGTGTTTATTGCTTTTCGTTAGTTTACCGCACTTTAAATTCTGTTTTAGTGTAATTTGTAAAGTTCATTTTTTTTAATTAGCCGAAGTTGAAACTTGGTGTTTTCTGCCAAAAGCCTGAAACCTACTTCATAAAATGTCCTTGCATTTGGTAAACTCAATCAAAATGAAAATCTGTTCTAAAAATCAAAATCTGTTCATGTGTGCAAAAATTTCAAAGACTTGGTAATTTTTGGAAAAAGGTTTGACGAAAAACCTCTTGGTCGACGAAACACCAAAATGTCGACGAAAGACCATTCTTGGTCAACGGTGGTCAGTCTTGGTCAAAATTTGAAAAGTTCACGACGAAACTCATGAGTTTCGTCGAAGTCATGGCGAAACACCATTGGGCTTAACTTACTTTCGTCATGGGCTTACTGTGGAAGCCCAACAGCATGTTTCGTCGAGCCCATAACGAGTTTCGTCGAGGATGGAGTTTCGCCGAGTGAGTGGGTATTTAAAGGGGTCCCAGTTCAATCAGAGTATCACTTTTTCAAACCCACTACCCTGTTCATCTTCCCCAACAAGCAACCCCCCATACTTTTTCACCGACTCAAAAACCTTTCATTTTCTTTAAAATTTCTCATATTATCAAGGTATTCAAACTGGATGTTTTACATGTTTCGGATCATTAGGGTTGTTGTGATTTGTTCGAATGTTTTTGGAAACCCTCTGAAATCCCATTCTTGTTCGATTTATGCATATGAATCAATGTCCATTGTTTATGTGCTTGATAAAAACTGATAGTACTAGGACTTGTTTATGATGATTTATATGTTGATTCGGTTTGGGTTTTGGATAACAAAAACAGGGGTTGGGTAATTTGTTTGAATGTTTAACTGTTTTGGGTGTTTTCTGGTCAAACTCGTGCCGGTTAAACTACTTGGTTTGTTTCGTCTTGATTGTGTTTACCACAAAGTGTCATAATGTTGGTGTTTGTGAATCATTCATCGGATAACCAACAGTCGGCGAAAAACCTTTGAATTTTGAAAACCCCCAAATTCGATGAAACCCTAACCTGTGACAAAACCCTAACTGCAGTTGAGGAAACCCCTTTGATGACGAAACTTATGTTTCTTCAAACTGAAGACGACGAAATTCAGATGATAACGAAACACCTTTTAACAAATGGAACAACTTTCGTCGAAAGACTGTCGACGAAACACCACTGGTCAAAGGTCAAACTCTGACTTTGTTTGACCAAGGGTGTTTCGCCGTGAAGAAAAGTGTTTCGTCGCAAGTATTGATGTTTCGTCGTCCAACACTTAGAATATTTTCAAGTTTGGTGCCCTTTTTCACAGAATACATGTTTATACTTGTTCACTGTTCAATTCATACTCTAACATGTCTACACATATGTTATTACACATGTTATATCTTTGTGACTTATTATGGACGTTTTCGAACACAGATGGCACCAAAAGAGAAGAAACATAAGGCCGCGACAAAGATAACTGATAAACCGGAAGAACTTGTGATGTCCGAGAGGCGTCACAATATGATTTCCTATCTTGATCCGGAAGGAAAGATCAGTGAATTGAAAGAAATCACGCAGTGGATAAGGGAGTCGCGGATAAACAAAGCTGTCACTTTTTCAACTACAGTTTACAAGTCGCTCGTCAAAGCATTCTGGAATTCTGCAAGCGTTGTCCAAGTTGATGGAACTGAAGTTATTCAAGGGCAAGTGAATGATGTGAACGTGAATGTCTCACCGGAAATCTTGAACACTGTTCTAGAACTGCAAGATGATCCGAATGCACCGTCCTCTATTCCAATCATGTGTACTCGCGGTTGTTTATTAAGGATGAAGTGTATTGGTGATATCTTCAGCACTCAAATCAACAAGGGAGATTTGCAGATGCGTTACAAGTTTCTCTTGCATGTACTTATTCAATGTATCAGCAACAGATGTGCAGGATATGACATGGCAAGCAATGATCTTGTAGGACTCATGGTGGCATTAGTGCTGAACAAACCGTTTAGCATTTCAAAGTACATCTTCGCCAAGATGAAGGAGAACATGACAAGAATTGGTGGTCAAACAACTGGGAATAAATTCTGGATGTATCCTCGTTTTCTACAGATGATTATGAATGTCCAACATCCCGGTCTTCCAAAAGCCGACAATGTTATCTTGAAGATCGATACGATGATCGAGCATTCACTGAAGATATTTAGGGTCCTTGCAATAAAGAGATATATAGAAAGCGAGCCGCCTAGGAAGTTGTTCGGTGCTCTTGACAAAACCTACTACATCGCTCCAGAAGATGACAAATGGCGTCACAATGACAGCCAATCTGATAATGAGGAGCCGGAGTTAAAGAAAAAGATGGAAGAAAAGTTTGGTTGAAAGGATTCTGATTCTTCTGACAGTGACAGTGATGGTGATGATGAAGCTGGTGATGGTGGTGATACAGGTGCCGTTGGTGCATCTGGTGCTGGTGCATTGACTGCTGGCACAGCTGGTGATACTTCAGCTGGTGGTGATGAGGAGGATACGGAATCGGATGACAATCCACCTGAGCCTGGGTACGAAGTTTATTTTGATGAACGCGGTGTGAAAAGGATCAGGAGGATTAGGCGAGAGGATGAAGACGCTGAATACGTTCCTTCGGATAACGAAGCTGAACGTTTAAAGAAGAAACAAACAGCTGCTCGTCGAAAGAAGAGGGCAAGAAAGTACATCGGTACTTCATCCGCGCAACAATCTGTTCCACAAGAACCTTCTCAAGAGGCGGAAATGGATCCAAACCTTGGATTCACGGCCACTGAAGCTTCTGAAATGGTGGCATCTCCTCCAAGGTCTTCTGAACCAACACCTATGGCCTCTTCAGCTCCTGAAACTCCTGTAGTGACTTCAGCTCCTGAAACTCCTACAGTGACATCTCAAGAACTTGCTCGCTCTATAGCATCGACCATTCGTGCAACTACTTCACAGCCGACTGCAGAGCACAGACAGACTATATTCTCTCAGATGCAGCAAGACGAAAAGGTAGATGTCCTGTTCTCTCAACTGTAAGCTGCTGCAGGTCAAATCAATAGGCAATCGGCAGTGATCCAAATTACAAAAGGCAACATGATCAAACAACAGTTGGAGATAAATAAGTTGAATTCCACTGTTGATCGACAACAAGCAGAAATCACTCGCCAATAAGCTGAGATAGAGCAACTTAAAGCTGAAAATGCTCGCTTAAAAGCTGCAGATGAAGAGAGAGAATGACAGTTGCAATAGATGCGAGCGGCGGATAATACTCGAGGTATTGAAATGAACCGCATGAAAGAAAGCAACTCTCAACTTCAGAGGTTGGCTGAGGCTCTCAAAGAAAGGCATGACTTTATGAAAGAGTGGTACGATTCTCGAAACACCATGATAGTTGATGGGGTTAAGCGAATAACTGAAGGTTTTGAGTTTGTGAGAAAGTGGGTCAATATTCTGTGGAATGATCGGTGCAAGCAACAAGAAGTGTTGAAGTAAAAGGATGATGATTCTGAGGATCAGGGGAACCCCGACCCTTCTGCCACATTAGAGCAACCGCCAGCAACTACCTCTTCTCAACTGGTTGTTTTCCAGCCTTCGCAACTTGAATCGGCACAAGGAACCTCTAGTGGAGCCGTTGAAGAGATACAACAGCTTGAACGACAGCTTGAAAGCAGTTCTTACATCGAAAGCTCTTTGCCTGGTACATCTTCTGTTCCTAGCACTGCTGATCTTGCTTTGCAGGCTGTTCATCCTATCACTAGAGAAATTCTTGAAGAAGGAGAGTTTGTATCAGATCTTTCACATAAACAGCTGCTTGCCTTGAACGAAATGAAGTCAGTTGAAGATTCTATGATTGATAAAATGCCGGTTGAACCTGAGACTGCTGAGGTGGAAAACATTGAAGAAATAGTGTTTGAGGGCGAATCAGGTAAATCAACGTATGTTTGTGCCGACGGAATGGAGTTTGATCCATTTGATGAAGAATGGATGAAAGAGAATCAGGAAGACATTGATGAACAGTTGAAGAATCGTACGTCTTCTGATAATCCGACTGATTCATTCCAAGAATAGAGAAAACGTTTCTTATCAAAGGTTGAAAAGCCTACACCTCCCGAAGCACAGGTTGATTTTCTACAGTTTGAGAAAGTTAAGCCGCATGGAAAAATTATGAGCTGGATGTTCGTAAAGGATATTCATTATGTTGCAATCAAGCGCGAACACGGAATCCAGTACTTTAACTCCATGCTGAGTATCCTCTCTTTGCCATTCTATGATGTTGCTGCCTTATCGAAGCTGGAGATCATTAATCGTTCAAACTACTTTGGCGCAAAGTTCTTTCCAAGAAAAATCAAGTTTGAACAGAAGAAAGGATGGATGGATGAGTCGTACAAGCCACAGTTTCCAATATATCAACAGATCAAGTTCACGTTGGATCCAGCGACCAACACGGCTCGATACAAGCTTATCTACCAGCCGGCAAAGGTCTTGAACAAGATTACGTTGATGCCTATGGAACAGAACTTTCTTGAAGAAATGGCGTTGTGGTGTTACGACTCGGATACTCATGAAGCGGTGATCGTTTTTAAGGGTGATCGTGAGAATTTTCGAATGTTAGATCCGATGTGGATCATGAATATGTCGGCGAACGACATCAGCAAGCTTTTTCGTCATGACATCTTTTAGAAGACAAGGACGCTCATCAAGCGCTTCAATTTCAATGCCTCGCTTGTTACTGCTTTTACCGAGGAATTCATGCGGGAAGCACCTGGACGCTGAAACACTGAAGATTGAAGACCAAGACCAAGTAACAGACAAGGGGGAGTTTGTTGATGCATATTTTGGTGTCTGTAACTTGTCTTTATTAATGATGTAATTTACGGTCTTTTTAGTTATCGAGTCTGTATTCGCCGTCGACCTTAGTTGGATATCCTCCTATCTAACTTTGGTCCGACAAGTTTGTCTCGTTGTTATGTAATGCTATATAAACTATGCATGTTGCATATTGGGTAGTTTATGTTATGTTTGTGTGTTTATTCTGTTTGCTGCAAACTGTTTGACAGTTTGCAGCACACAAGTTTTGCAGCACACAAGTTTTGCAGCACTCGACGAAACACCATGTTTCGTCGTTTACATGTATGACGAAACTCCTGTATGGTCACAACTCCAAGTTTCGCCATGAACAGTGACGAAACACCTTGTGTTTCGTCGTCTATGGAGTTTCGTCAAGCCCAATTCAGTGTTTTGTCAACACATGGGCTGGGCTGCCTCTATAAACACAACATGGTTTCAGTGCGAAACCATGAGAGCATAACCTTACTGAGAGTTTTACTTCAAACATTGTGTGTATGTGTTTGATACCTGTTCTCATCCATTTTAATCAATAGACTTGAATCTTTGGTTACTTCGTGTTGTTACTTTCTGTGTTTGGTTTGGCTTCGTCACGGGGATTCCGCACTCGTGACCGTGTTTGATATAAACAAGGGTTTGGTTTCGAAATCAATCCTCCGAAAATCAGGACCTACAAATAAATATAAATAGGTTATCTAATATCATCCTCCCTCAAGCGAGATGGTGACGGTCCAATGTGAAACAAGTGATGAAAGTGATTAAACTAGGACTTGGATGACTTTTTTTGTGAAAATATAAGCCACTTGGAGCTTGGTTAGTACAAACTTGGTGACAGCTTCCCTTGATGATGCAAGTTCACGTATAAAGTCATAATCCACATCAATGTTTTTAGCCCGTTTATGAGAAACAGGATTTTGTGTAAGAAATAAGGCACGTCGATTATCACACAAGATAGTAGGTCGATCAAGTGGTAAGGCATGTTGTTCTTGTAATAGATGAGTCATCTTGATAATTTCGGTAACAGTGTTTGCCATAGCCCTATATTCTAATTCACAACCAGAGCACGAAATGGTAGGTTTCTTCTTTGCACTCCAAGATATAATATTCCCAGCTAAAAGTATAGAATAACCATAAGTTGAGCGGCGGGTTTCTAAACAACGAGCCCAATTAGCATCAGAATAGCCAAGGAGAGGAGTCTGAGTAGGATGACTGTAGTGGAGTCCATATGCTAATGTGCCTTTGAGGTACCAAGTAATGCGATTGACCTCTTGATAGTGATAATTAGTTGGAGCATGCAGAAACTAACCAACTTGATTAACCGCGTACGAAATGTCAGGCCATATGATTATAAGACACTGAAGAGCTCCCACATTAGATCGATAGTGAGTAGTGTCAGAAAACAAGTCACCTGTAGGAACAAATGAAACACTTGTGCTTAAAGGCTGTTAATAAAACAATCAGAAATTGAATCCAGAGAAAACTCAAAACCAACGATTGTTATTGAATTGAAATCTAAAATGATTACAAGAATTGAAAAAAATACAAGAATCGAAAATTATGAACTATCTACAAGCTATGACAAACCCCCTATTTATACTTAGAGCTCCAAATTCAGTTACAACAGACCGTTGTAAGAATTTTCACAAACACCCCGTGAACTTACAAGAATGTAAGTATCAGACCTTAAACCCTAAACACTGCTCTATAACCAACTGCTATATAACCACTGATTCCATCCCACTGATTCTTCACCACAGCAGTAGTTGTACACCATCAGTAGTTCACCTTCAGTTATTAGCCATCAGAGCTTTCCTATCACAAGCAGTGTTTACAAGACTTCATCAGTTGTTTGCCTCCTTAGCATGCAACAGTAGTTTGTCTTATTCATTCATAATTCATCAGTGGTTACAGTTAAACTAAAAATGTTACTTCTTCTCAACAATCTCCACCTAAGTAAAAATTTAGTTTAACCTAAACTTAATGAATTAAAGCAAAATGTAAACTTTGCACCTGGCAAAGCCTTGGTCATCACATCAGCTGGGTTAACATCTGTTCCAACCCACTTGACCACCACTTCCTTTGAAGTTACCACATCTCTGATCCAAAACATCTTCACATTGATGTGTTTGGTTCTTTCATGAAAAACACTGTTCTTTGACAACTGAACAGCCCCTTCATTATCACACTTAACCTCCACACCATCCAATCTGATCCCCAGATCAGCTACTAAACCCTTTAACCATAAGGACTCTTTTACCCCTTTAGTTAAAGCAATGAACTCTGCCTGAGTTGTGGATAGTGCCACAACATGATGCAACTTAGACTTCCAGCTCACCACATTCCCCATAACTAAGAACACATAACCTGTTATTGATCTGCCATTATCTTTGTCTTTAGCATAATCAGCATCAACATAACCACAGATCACGTTCCCCTTCTTCTCAGCATGGTCTCCAAACTTTAAACCAAGTTTCTTTGTGCCAGCCAAATACCTGAGAATCCATATCACTGCTGCCCAATGATTTTTACCAGGATTAGCCATATACCTGCTCACCACACTAACAGCATATGCAATATCAGGTCTTGTGCAGACCATGATATACATCAGACTTCCAACAGTGCTAGCATATGGAACCTTGCTCATATATACTTTATCCTCATCTGTTTGAGGACAATCTTTCTTTGACAAATTGAAATGAGCTGCAAGAGGAGTTGTAACAGGCTTACACTCTCCCATTCCATAATTCTTCAAAACTTTCTCGATATAAGAAGATTGAGACAGTGTTAACACCTTTTCTGCCCTGTCCCTGTGGATTTCCGTACCAAGTATCTTCCTGGCTTCTCCTAAATCTTTCATTTCAAACTCTCTCATCAACAGTTGTTTGGTTTCTTCTATTTGGATTTTTCTTTCACAAGCTATCAGCATATCATCAACATACAAAAGCAAATAGACAAATTTACCCCTATCATAGTCCCTATGATACACACAACTGTCATAAGGACTTCTGCTGAAACCACTGCCCACTATGTGTTCATCAAACCTTTTGTACCACTGCCTGGGAGACTGTTTAAGTCCATACAAGGACCTCTTCAGTAAACATGCCTTATCTTCTTGGCCTTTGACCTTATACCCCTTTGGTTGTGCCATGTAGATCTGTTCCTCCAAATTACCATGCAAAAATGCAGTTTTCACATCCATTTTTTCCAATTCCAGATCTAATGATGCAACCAAGGACAAGATAACCCTAATTGAGATATGTTTGACTACAGGAGAAAAGATCTCATTGTAATCAACACCTACCTTTTGAGTAAATCCTTTGGCCACCAATCTTGCTTTATATCTTGGACCTTCTCCTGGTTTAACACCTTCTTTAATCTTGTAGATCCACTTGCAAGACACCAACTTCTGGTCTTTAGGCTTGTTTACTAACTCCCATGTACCATTCTTGTACAGGGAATCCATCTCCTCATCCATTGCTTGACACCACTTTTGACTATCTTCTAAATTAACAGATTCTTAAAAAGTTAGTGGTTCATAGATGCTTTCATTCTCTGCTGTTACAAAGGCAACTGCAGAAATATCTTCTTGATCTCTGTATTTCAGTGGTTTCACAACTCTCCTTTTTGACCTGTCTCTCACCAAAATGTAATCCTCCAAATTTGGTGCACTTTGACTGGTCTCACCCTGACTTAAATCAGGACCACCTTCTTGACTGAATTCACCTTGAGTTGTACTAGACCTCTCATCATTCACCTTTGGTTTGTTTAACACTGGCTCCATGATATCTTTGTACAGGACATTCTCCCTGCACTGAACATTTCTACTCACAATCACCTTTGGACTTTGCAACCTCCAAAGTCTGTATCCCTTTACACCTTCAGTATATCCCAGCATTACACACTTTTGAGATCTTGGATCCAACTTATCATCACTAACATGAGAATACACCAAAGACCCAAAAACTTTCAAATCTTGATACTCAGGTTTATCACCAGACCACATCTCCATAGGTGTCTTCATCTGAATTGCTGATGAAGGACATCTATTGATTAAATAAGCTGCAGTGGATACAGCTTCACCCCAGAACTTCTTTGGCATTCCTAAAGTTGCTAACATGCACCTCACCCTCTCTAACAAAGTTCTGTTCATTCTCTCAGCCAAACCATTCTGTTGTGGAGTACCAGGAATGGTTAAGTGTCTGGCTATACCTTTTGCTTTGCAAAATTGATCAAACTCTTGATTACAAAACTCCAGCCCATTATCAGTTCTGAGTTTCTTCACTTTCCTCTCAGTTTGATTCTCCACCAATACTTTCCATTCTTTAAACTTCTTGAAAGTATCACTCTTGTGTTTAAGCACATAAACCCACACTCTTCTTGAGTAATCATCTATGATGGACAAGAAGTATCTACCACCCCCTAAAGTTTCTGTTCTTGCAGGCCCCCACATATCAGAGTGAACATAGTCTAAGACTCCCTTAGAGCTATGTTTTCCTTTGCTGAACTTCACTCTTTTCTGTTTGCCCAAAACACAGCTTTCACAGAAGCTTATATCACAGTTCTTTAAACCTCCAAGAACTTGTTGTTTTGACAATTCAATCAGGCCTTGTTGACTTATATGACCAAGCCTCTTATGCCACTTCAGGGCTTCATCATCACCTTCTTCACTTGCCACATCAGCCACTCCATCAACAACTTTACAATCCAACATGTAAATGTTGTTCTTGATTCTAGTATCACTGAGCACCACCATAGACCCTTTTATAACTCTGGCCTTTCCATCTCTAAGACTAACATGATATCCCATCTTCTCTAAAGTACCAAGAGATAAAAAAAACTTCTCTTAAGATCAGGGATGTACCTCACATCTTTGAGATCAAATGTAATGCCAGATTCTATCTTCATTGTGACTGTACCAATGCCAAGAATCTGACAAGGCCTGTCATCACCATGCTTTACAGACCCCATGTCTACCATTTTCAATTCTTTGAAGGCTTCTCTCAGGGGTGTCATATGGAATGAACACCCTGAATCCATTACCCACTTCTCTTGGTTACAATCACTTGTGACCATAAGAACATCAACACTGTCATAACCTCCTTCTGACTGATCATCAGAATCTACATGACTACTTTGCCCCTTCGAGTAATTACTACTTTTCCCTCTTGAATAACTACATTCACCTTTTATTTTCTTGAATTCTGGACAGTCTTTCTTGAAGTGTTTCTCTGAATTACAAACAAAACATCTCCTCTTGAATCTTGACTTGGATTTTGACCTGGAATTTCTGTTGCCACTGCTGTAATTCCTTTGATCTGACCTTCCTCTCACAAACAAACCATCTCCGTCTTCTTCTTTAGAATCTGACCTCTTCTTCAATTCTTTTGAATTCAAGGCAGACAAGACATCTTCCATAGACAGAGTATCTCTACCATAAATCAATGTATCCACAAAGTGTTCATATGATGAAGGTAAAGAAGTGAGAAATATAATAGCCTGATCTTCATCATCCAACTCCACCTCAATATTTTCAAGATCCAAGATCAACTTGTTGAATTCATCTGTATGATCTTCAAGACTCTTCCCAGATGACATGTGAAATGTGTACAGCCGATTTGCCAAAGATTTAGTCATATACAATGACTCCAACTTTGCCCAAATCCTTGCAGCAGATGTCTCCTTTGATACTTCACGAAGAACTCGATCACCAAGACTCAATATAATTGCACTATGAGCCTTCTCGAGCATATCCTTCTTTTCTTTATCAGACAAACCCTCAGGAAGATGATCTTCCCCTTTCAGTGCATCTACCACACCATTATGAACCAGAAGAGCCCTCATTTTCACACGCCACAGACTGAAATCATTCCTCCCATCGAATTTCTCCATTTCAAACTTCATCGACACCATCTTTGATCTCTGATTGCGGAATTGAACGTCAATTTCTTCGAATCGAGCCACCAATGGCTCTGATACCACTTGTTAATAAAACAATCAGAAATTGAATCCAGAGAAAACTCAAAACCAACGATTGTTATTGAATTGAAATCTAAAATGATTACAAGAATTGAAAAAATACAAGAATCGAAAATTATTAACTATCTACAAGCTATGACAAACCCCATATTTATACTCAGAGCTCCAAATTTAGTTACAACAGACCGTTGTAAGAATTTTCACAAACACCCCCTGAACTTACAAGAATGTAAGTATCAGACCTTAAACCCTAAACACTGCTCTTCAACCAACTGCTATATAACCACGGATTCCATCCCACTAATTCTTCACTACAGCAGTAGTTGTACACCATCAGTAGTTCACCTTCAGTTGTTAGCCATCAAAGCTTTCCTATCACAAGCAGTGTTTACAAGACTTCATCAGTTGTTTGCCTCCTTAGCATGCAACAGTAGTTTGTCTTATTCAGAATTCATCAGTGGTTACAGTTAAACTAAAAATGTTACTTTTTCTCAACAAACGCATTGGAGCGGGTTTGGCATCCAACATTTTAGCACGAGTTGGAATATTAAGAGCATATTTAGATTGATTCAAAAATAGACTATTTTGAGTGTTGGTAACCTTGAGCCCAAGAAAGTAGTTGAGTCCTCCCGAATCCTTAATGGCAAATTCTTTATTAAGATACTTAATGAAGGTGGTGAGAGTATTGGTTTGGTTGTCGGTTAGGATTAGATCATCAACCTAGACAAGGAGATACTTGATACATATATCCTTTTTGAATATTAATAGAGATGGATCAGCACGACTGCAGGTAAAGCCGTGGTGGACAAGAAAGGTACTCAGACGACGAAACCATGCTCTAGGAGCTTGTTTGAGCCCATATAGAGCTTGGTTTAATTTGCACAGATGGTTTGGGTACTTAGGATCAACAAACCAACTTGTGAAGCTTCAACTACTTGCGAATATATTCATGTCTAGGGCTAGGGCTAAAATTGTATGACCCGTAATAGCCTTTATAACAGGACCACACGTGCGAATATAATCATATCCAGGGAATCGGCTAAACCTCTGAGCTACAAGGCGAGCTTTATACCGTTTAATGGTTCCATCTGAATGAAATTTGGTATGGTAAAGCCATTTAGACCCCACAGTATTACAATTTGGTGGACGAGGAACGAATGACCAGGTGTTATTTTTATTTGTAGCATCGATTTCATGATGTATGGCAAGGACCCATTTATCCTTTTTTGAGGGAGTTTTATAAGTTTACGATCAGCGGTAGAGAAGAGAACTTGATGAAGTGGCATAGTTTTAGTGGTAGACAAGTCGGCACGGTGAGGCGGTTTAAAGATACCGGCCTTGGCACGGGTAATCATAGGATGGTTGTGGTGATGGTGGAGGTGGGTTAGGAATGGGGACTAGTGAGTGATGCGGCGGGGGATGGGTGGGTGGGGTGGATACGGTATCGGCTAGGGCATCGGGTGGAGTGTACGGGGTATCGGTTTGTGTAGGTGGAGTGTCGGGTGATGTGGGTGGGTTTTCGGGTGGCGGGGCAGTGGGTTGAGGAGTGTGTTGTGTGAAAGGTGGGTAGTAAGATAGGTAGATCACCAAAACAAATGGTGCATGGAGAGGGCATGTGGGTTGGCGTATGGTGTTGAGGTGTTGGTTGTTTTGGTTTTGGGGTGTAGTTATCATAAGAGATATCCAAAAAGGTGGACAAATCAAGTTCTAAAATAGGTTTGGTAGTGATGGAAGAATCTAAAGGAAAGTGATTTTCATCAAAACGAGCATGACTTGTGACATACACACGGGTGATGCATGGGTCTAGGCACTAACAACCTTTAAATCTGGGACTATATCCAATGAAAATACAAGGTATACTTTTAGGTGCAGGTTTATTTGGGGCATAGTCACGTAAGAACAGATATACCCGGGTGGCGGGGCAGTGGGTTGAGGAGTGTATTGTGTGAAAGGTGGGTAGTGGCATAATTGGGGGTTTGTTTGTATAAAATTTCAACTCAATACGTTCATGGTAACTTATCATGAAATAGCATAGTGAGCCCGGTTTCGGCAACACTACACTACATTACAAAGAAGGGCCTAAAATGATGGATATTTGCAATAAGATACAACAAATATAAACAGGTTATCTAATAGCCTGATTTTCAACAATTGGTTATCAGAGCATGGAACGAAGAAGCAGGCAAAGAAAAGAACTCGACAAAAGAACACACATAGGAATGATTGAACAGCAGCAGTTCGACAATCATAGCCAAGAATTAAAAGAAATATAGGATGTGCGATCAGGAATGCAAGGCAAGAGGGGGGGCTTAACCAAACTTTTAAAAGGAGCAATCGGGATTGCTTAAAAAGAACACTACAATTTCACATGAAGTTGGGTTACAACAAATGACTTGTATGTGGACTTGATTAGAGCAAAAAATAGGTTTATAGACATGCTGATATCAACTTTTGTGACTAAATGTATGGCAGTTCAAGTTTGTTTGATTAGGAGATTTACGTTGGTTTTTTTGGTAATCAGTTTAGTGATCAGATCCATTTAGTGGATCAAGGAGAAGACCGAGAGAAGACGCGGGTATACTTTCTATTGAAGTGTATGTTTCCCATTTCGCAATGTTTTTATAACCACACTGGTTATTGAACTAGCAGTTTTACTGGTCTACTGGTCGAACCATTCGGATAGACCAAACTGGTTTAAAAAATCTGTTATAATAAATAACTTAAAAATATATATACACATAAACAGCAGATTATACATAAAATATAAAAATATAAGGGACTCAATTGAGTTGACAAAGAAAGGTCAAAGGAGAATCTAGAAGTTGAATCCAAAACTATTCGATTCAAAGATCATATCATTATCATTCCCAAGTAACCGAAATCATGGAATTGGCCAGCCCCGACTGGTCAAACGTTGACTTGCTCTCGTAGTCCAAACCCTTGACCGCACCCGGGATTGCGTGAGTCAACCGAAACCGCTTTCCATCACTACCCTCCAGATTCGCATAGCAGAATGACCACAACAACTGAAGAACACAAACAATTGCAAAGTGAGAATCATCTTCAAACCTCAATAAAAACGGTCACAGGTCAGGTCAAAGTCAAAGAACGAGTGTTACTTGTATTGGATCGGAGAGTAAAAAGTTCCTCTGAAGTCTGCGTCCATCTGGAAGACGGACTCCAACCCGGCAAAGCAAACTCCGATCACCTTTGGGTTCTTCGGGCAATGGTGGATAATTGTGTTTTTCAGAATTTTGGATTTCTGTTTCGGTATTTGTAGCATCTGAATCTTTTGAGGTTTCTCTAATGCTATCTTTTATTGTTGGTTCCATAGATAATGCCTTCGCCAACCGCGTGTCTTCATCTTCTTCACTTGTTTCATCCGCAACAACTGCATACTCATAGGTCAGTAATGGTGGCAAAGGCTGATTTAGATAACAATCAAACGGGTTTGTGTCAAACGAATTATCCACGTGGTTTAAGTTGGGTGACCCAAAACACTATTTGTCCTAACTTTTTAAGTTTTTTTTACAATGGTAAGTGTCACCAATAATTAGGGAAAAAATTATATTTTTCTTTATAAAATGATATAATTAGTGAAAAAATTATAATTTTCTATATAAAATGATATGAGGTTTGATTACGTTAAAGATTCACTTTGGGAGACTCTCAACCCGTTTCCCCCTTCTCGTTCTAACTATTTTTATTTTACAATTTACCCATTGATAAATAAAACAAAACCCAAATTAACCAATTTGTAAGTAAATGGGTGAATTCAAATCGCCACATCTATAGTCAGTTGTGCTTCGAATTCAAGGTGAAACCATTTGCAGCGATATAGAAACTGAACAAATATAAACAAAAAATACAGAAATAAATAAATAAAAACCCATTTTGGACCATATTAAAAACTAAAATCAGAAGCTTTAAGTCTATGCAATTATAGTGGTCCAAAATCAAATAGCAGTCAAGGGCCGATATTTGAGATATAGGTTTTCACGGTGGGATATATGTCATTTCATATCATGCAGAATTTTTATATATACACACATATAAAACGTAAAACATAAATAATATTAATAGTAATATCAAAAGTCAAAACACAAAAGTGCTAATATTTGAAACATGATCTAATCGTAAGCCATGAAATCTTTCTCCGAGTCCACATCAACAAGTTATTCAAAATAACGGTCAATGTCGGTCAAATATCAGTCAAATATCGGTCAAAAGCAGTCAATAGCGCCAATAATAGTGGTTCCGCTATTTTGGAAGAGCCCGATAACAGCTATCCCACCACATTTGACTGCTTTGCTTTAAATCATTTTCAGGATAATGAATCAATCATGTATAACAAAGTTTCACATGCCAATAAAAAACAGCAAAGAACGAGATAAAAACCTGACACAGCTTGGATTTTGGGAGGTGGGCCCTCCGAATTTTCTCTTGGACGTTTGTGGGACAAGGTGAAATGATGATTCTTTGGGCTACCATCCATGAATTGCAACAAATCCTATCATTGTTATAAATAAATAAATAAATAAAAACATAATATTTCAATTTAGGGTTACGGTTGTTAATATTTTACATCTTAATTTTCCAACAATTTAATTACAGTAACGAAGTACCTCTAATAAACTTTCTGGTTGGATCATACCACGCCATAAGCGCATTTTTTGACCCGTGACAGGGTCGATGACGAGAGTTACGGGAACAGAGTCCAATTTGTAGTATGTTTTTATCTTGCTGCCCTCTTCTGTATCATCACATACCTACATGCACAACCGAAAAAAGAAAAACTAAAATGAAAATGAATTGGGTCAAATATGATATAAGTATTCAAATAAAATGGGTCAGATGGATCAAACATGAAAGAAGTATAAAAATGAATTGGGTCAACAAGTCAAATGTGTTAAATATAGAAGGACGAAAATGAAACTGGTCAAACGTGTGAGATATTAAAAAAATGGGTTGACTATAAAAACTACTAAAATTGGGGTTTTTTTCTACTTTCTTACATTGTAGCTCAAGTTCAGTTTACCGACTAACGTACTAGGTTTTTAACGTTCACAACCTACTATTGGAATCTATGTGATAAGCAGATTTGTCAGCACAAATATCAGCTAAAATATTATATATAAGATACAAATTAGAAAAAATTACCTGCCAAAATATGAAATTGGAGGTGATTGTTTGAGAAACAGCTTCATTGGCCCATGTATCTCGGTTAAGCTGCATAAAAAGTATAAACAAACAACACAGTAACAGATGTTACAACATCAAACTGCACAATAGAACCGCGTGACACAGTATTCACATACCATGTGTGAGCTAAATTCTCTGGTAGATTGCAAGTTCACTAGGAGCCATTGATCTTCGGTTTTAGCAGCTTCTTTCGCCTGGATTATTAATATATATGATTTTAAAGAACCGTGAATATAAAAAATGAAAATAGGCATATCTTTTAAACCTCATTCAAACAAAAGTAATCAAACAAGAAGATTCCTCGGTCACACTTAGATATTTACACACATGTCAATTAAATCATTTGGACCAAATTAATCAATTTTAAATAACATGAAACGGCAGTTCAGGACACGAGGACGATAGGAAAAAAAAGAAAAAGGTAGGGGTGTAAACGAGCCAAGCCGCTGGTGAGCTACTCTAGATCGGCTCGCTAAAAGCTTATATCAAGCCAAGCTTAAACAAGCTCGAGCCTAGAAATAAGCTTGTATCATAAATGAGCCCGAGCCATTGGCTGGCTCGCGAGCCTAAACGAGCCTATTATTTATATAATTCTATTTAATATATTAAAATTTTCATATAAGAATTGATTTATTATATAAAATTATGATAAAAACAACTAAATAATATATATTATGTTACTTATAATATATCTTATGTTATATATAAAAACTATAATTATAACATTTAAATAGATACTAAAAAATGTGTATAACTTAATAAACAAACCGAGCACTAGCTTGAAAAACTACTAACGATAATGCGATCCGAGCTCGAGCTTTAGAGATACACCTCGAAACAAGCCGAGCTCGGGCTCAGCTCGGCTCGTTTACACCCCTAGAAAAAAGAATATCGACATGCCAACAGTCACTAATGATTAATATTAACTTCACTAAAATGGAGAAACAATGTAATCGGTATCATTATAATAGACCTTAAATATGTGATGGGATGGAGAGACATTTTTGTTCGAGTATGTAGCTCGCAAAAGTGCAATACAGTGACACTTATATCTATTTTTCCTAGATTAATACTCATTACCTCCAGTAATTCAAACAAAATTAGAAATGTACGCATCTTTTTATTTTATACATTGATTAATATGCATGTTTATTTATGGTGGGGTAAATATCGTATCAAAGAAAAGTGAAGTCACCAAGATAGATGAAAACATACCTTCTCAAATGAGCCATGAAACATCAAAGCAAAAGGAGGGCGGTATAATGTAGCAAGATTATCTCGAGAAGTATCAGCCGTTGATGTAGCACCTTGACCCGCTTCCCATACTCCAGGACGTTTTAATTCCTCGTCAAAGTTCCGAAACGGATCAACTGTTTGTGCTTCACGTCGATTGTACCCCCGTCTTGCTCCTCTTTAATCACAATAAATTTTAAAAAAAACACATAAAAAGGCGCACCATTCGTATTTGTGTTGAAGTTCTCTAAGCAGTTATTGTAGTCTAAAATCAAATAGCAGTCAAGGGCCGATATTTTTAGTATAGGTTATCGGAGGGATATCGGTAATTTTATATCATGCGGAATTTATATATATATATATACATATATAACGTAAAACATAAAACATATATAATATTAATAGTAATATCAAAAGTGCCAATATTTGAGACATGATCTAATCGTAAGCCATGAAATCTTCCTCCGAGTCCACATCAACCAAGGCATCTAAAATAACGGTCAATATCGGTCAAATAGTGGTCAACATATTTGTCAAAAGCGCAAAAGGCGCGCGCCTAGGCGCTCGGGCGCAGCGAGGCGAGCCTATAGCGCCTGGTGGTAGCTTAGGCGCAAAAATGAGCTTTTTTTTGTAAAAACGGTGCTCAGGCGTAAAAGGAGCGCCTACGTGCTCGGGCACAGAGAGGCGAGCCGAAGCTGAATATCCAATTGATGTTGATGGAAGTTCTGATGACTTTGATGATGGTCTTGATGATTGATGATAAACTATAAGTTTAAATGTTTTAGTAACCGCAAACGTTTGTATAAGTTCTAGTAACTTTTGGTATAATTTTTGGTATCACTACGTGTGTATAAGTCCTAAACTTTTGCTACTAACTATTAGCTACATGATCTTAAATGGCATATATAATAGTTTTGTTTTTTTATTTTATATGTGGAATCTTATTTATTTTCAAAGCATAACATATTGTTTATATTTTTTTTCTCTATGTGCGCTTTCCTTAAAAAAGCCCACGCTTTTTTTGCGCCTTGCGCCTAGGCTCCGGGCGAGGCCGATGAGCCTCGTCTGCGCCTTGCGTCTATGACAACATAGGCGGTCAATAGCGCTGATATAGCGGTTCTGCTATTCTGGACCGCTATTTGACACCGCTATTTTGGAAGGCTCGATAACCGCTATCCCAAGCTTCTAATTATAAAAAAGGCAATGGAAGCGAATATGAGAAACTAAACATACCCATAGAGTGTTGGAGCATCATAAAGAACATCCCTTTTCACCGGTAAAGGTGCACGAACCTCACTGCTATCATGTTCTCTAGCATTTTCAGGTCCTGCATCATTCTCCGAGCCTCTGAGGAAACGATTAAGAAAGAATGTATACAAATGAAACCGTGTGATCATAAATCATATAGAAAATAAACTTCTTCATGATTTAATATCCACCCACCCCGTGATTTGGTCGGGTAACTCATTATCTAGTGGCGGAACATAAGGAGATGATGCAGCTGCAGCGGCTGCTCCACCGTCGTTTCCTACATAAAAAAGTTGAATAGCTTCCTCAAGCTTCCAGCTTGTAGCCTGAATGAACATGGAACCAGAATCAGTAATGAATGAACATAACGTGAATTTTATTTTGCAACAGATGAAAAGTATAACTATCAAGCAATCACAATCCAAGATATTAACAATTTTTTTAACAGCAACTTTTTTGTACCTAAGGCGCATAGGCTTGCGCTTCAGACTCCAAAAAGCAAGGAGTGCACGTAAACTCAGAAAGCGCACCTGAGATGCAAAACGTGCACAAAAAGTTGGCATAATGTACAGTATTAAGACACGCCTTTTGTACAGAGAAGGTTTGTGCATCAGTATGTTGTACACATAGCTTTTTAGATTGTACATATATGTTATTTATAGTTTATACATTAAACCATATATAGTGCTTATTTTGGGTAACAGATGCTTGAAGCCTATAAAAATTAACAATAAAAAATCATCATCATCATCATCATCATCATCATCATCATCATACTCAGTGAATCCCATCAATAGCAAAGCTAAGGTAGGGTCTGAGGAGGGTAAGATGTAGACAGCCATACCTCTACCTTGTAGGAATAGAGAGGCTGCTTCCAGTGAGACCACCGGCTCGATAGTAGTTTTGCATCAAGCCTTGGACATAAGGCACATAACACTCAGCAATTGAGACAACTGCCGATTAGTGCATGTAACCCCTTGTCTTTCGGCTTTCAACGCAACCACATGATGCATGATTAACCATCCCCGCCTTTTAACGTTATTTTCACGAAATTAGTAAAATAACGTTAAAAATTAACAATAAAAATAATATAAACAAATCGCCCCTCACATACGAAAAGCAATGTGCTTTTGCGCCTCGCATTTTATAAAACCAAGCTACAAGGACTCAAACGCTTACCATTACATGACCCCCTTAAACATTGGTAAGTTTTAATCTCATAGACTCAAATGTACCATAATAAATAATAGAATAAACAACTGTACCATAAGGAGGGGGGTAAATGTTAATTCACAATATAAAGCCATCACCTTTAACAGGTATACACACACACACCCCTTCACCCCTAATACCATAACACTAGCAACACTTACCATATAAAAAGAACAAATCCCACTTAACAACAATCCAAAACCATCGAAAAGGGTATGAAAAAATCCCTCTTCTTCAGGTTAAAAAAAGTTCACAAATACACTAAAAAAGACACTAAATTTTGAGTAAAAATACCCACAAAAACAAACACCTTACACATACATAGACATATCATCAATGAATCAATCGATCAAGAAACAACATCAATTGAAGAGAAAACAAACTGGGACCTGTAAAAACTGTCTGGCAGTATCAGCAGTCTGACCAACAGCAATTTCAAGAAACGAAGAGACCATAATCTGCTGATCGGTCTCAGAAACAACCCCACCACCGTCCATCTTCGATTGTTGTTCGGCAATGAATGAAACCCGGATGTTAGATTCGATTGGAATGGATGTACGATGATGATTTGTTTTTGAAGAGAAGAATTGAGGGTTGTTGATAATCGGAACAGAGGTTACTGGAGGATCCCAAGTGTGAGACTGGATTTGGATGTGTTTGTAGATTTATAGAAACTGTTTTGGGTATTTTACAAATAAATGTATGCCTATGTGATTTGGTTAATTGACCAAAGAAAAATGTATTTATTTTTTTATTTAGGTTTGGGAGTTGGGTCCGTTTGTCAAGGGGTAAGCGTTGTCACTAGGAAAAAGAATTTCGCTAAGAGTAGGTTTCTACCGGGTGGGTAAAGTCTTATTGTATTATTTATGGGGTACCTTTATTAAATAGTAACCAGGTTTCGTAATTGTTTTAATTAGGTTACTCATATAAAAAAATTCAATCATGTCACTTAAGCTTACTTAATGTTCCAATCCTAGATATATCTAATCTATTAGTAATTAAATGTTATACTTAATGTCACATGATATTCTCTCATTCAATTCATTATTATTATTATTATTATTATTATTATTATTAATTAATTAATTAATTAACTTTTTTTTTGAAGGCGAAATTCATAAAACAAACCGCGACGACTATCTCCAAGAAAGAGATAGACAAACGCAAAAAAAATGTTACATCAACGGGAAAATAAAATTACACCAATTTCTCCAATCTATCGAACCCTCCTTGTGTCTACTTCTAAACCATAGGAAACCCAAAGACTTCACATCCGAAACAATGTGAACTACATTCGAATCCACTCCGTTGAAAACATTTTCGTTCCTTGCCTTCCAAATTCGCCAACACACGATAATGATGATGCCGTAGATTATCTCCTTCTTTTTCGCTGGATAAATCAATTGATCTGTAATATGTAACACATCGGATAGAGAAAACACAAAGAATCGTGGAATTTTGCACCAAGAAGCAATAGCATCCCAAACTCCACACACTACCCTACAACCCGAAAACAAATGGTCAACCGTTTCGTCGATATCCCCACACAATCCGCATAAACCATCTCCTACATTGACATTTCGATGAAGGAGGGCACTTTTGGTGGGGATTCTATACAAGCTAGCCCTCCACATGAATATATTACATTTGCTCGGGATCCACTTGCACCAATTATAAATCGTATTATCTACACTAAAATCGTTACTTTTATCCATTTTCGGGCTTCCTTAACCGAGTAGCCTTCACCCGAATCCTGGTTCCAGGCCCAAGAATCCTCTCGGCCGCTAAGCTGAACTCCCGAAAAAACTTGATGACACTGAATGAGCTCGTCCACTTTAAGGCCATTATTCGGATAATGCTTCCAATTCCAACAAATGGTGGGAGGGCTATTATGATCGAAAACTCTATTTGCCACAGTGCAACGTTTCTGATCCTCCAACCGAAACAAAGAAGGAAATTTAATCTTTAACGGTTCCGTCGTAAGCCGAGGATCAATCCAGAATTTAATAGTCGAACCGTCGCCCACGACCCCTCGGACCATATTGAGAAAGCCATTACCATTCACTTTAAGACTATAGCCGACTTTCACCAATCTAGACCAAGCGCCTGAGAAGCGATTATTATACTGAATTGTTTCCCATCTTCTATTCGAACCATGTATAGCGTCCACAACCTTCCTCCAAAGCGCCCCGTTTTCTACTCGATATCTCCACAACCATTTCAAAAGCATCGCATAATTATTATCTTCCAACTTGGAGAGACCCAATCCTCCATCTTTTATACTTTTCGTAACTCTATCCCAAGCGACCCAATGTATCTTGTTCTTTTCATCACATCCTCCCCATAGGAAACGTTTGATGATAACCTCAAGCTTATTAATAACCGTGACCAGGGCTTTGTATAATGAGAAATAATACGACGGTAAACTTTCAAGAACCGACTTGATAAGAATAACCCTACCTGCAATAGAAACCACGCTTGCCTTCCAAGAAGATAAACGCTTTTTGAAAACATCAACCACTGAATCCCAATTACTAATTCGGTTCATATTGGCGCCCACTAAAATTCCCAAATACTTGAATGGAAAAACCCCCCAATCTACAACCCATCCCATTTGCGCAAACTTCAATCTCCTCCACACTCTTGCCTATCCCAAATAAATTCGACTTGTGCAAGTTTATTCGAAGGCCCGAACACAAATGAAATATTCGAAGAATTCTCTTCAAAGCATTAAAGTTGAATTGAGACCATTCGCCCATAACCATTGCATCATCGGCATATAGAAAGTGAGATATAATATGGCCATCATTATTCAATTGCACCCCATCAAACATACCATTATCACAAGCCATCCTAAGCATCGAAGACAAACCCTCCATAACGATCAAAAATAAAAAAGGCGAGATAGGATCACCTTGTCTAATACCCTTTTCGCAACTGAAGTCGAACGTAGGAGATCCATTCACAAGAACGGATGAACGAGCCGAATGTAACACACCCTTGATCCAATTACACCATCTATCCGGGAAATTCATTTGCTTCATAATCGACATCAAGAAACTCCAATTGACATTATCATAAGCTTTCTCGAAGTCAATTTTAAAAAAGAATAATTCTTTGCCGGTCTTTTTCGCCCAGGAGTATATTTCATTAATGATAACCGGTCTATCAAGAATAAATCTCCTTGAAAGAAAGGCCGACTGTGTATCATGAATGATATTACCCATCACCTTTTTTAGACGATTAGCAAGAATGAAAATTTCCTTAACAAGAAAGGCCGACTGTGTATCATGAATGATATTAATTAATTAACTAATACAAACCAATGAAAATTTCCTTAACAACTTAATACTAATAAATGTTTTATTGCTTACTTAGATATTGATCATTTACTTTTTACTTATCTAAAATATATAATTAGTTATTAGTAACAATTCTACTTATTATAAACAATTTCAAATAATGCCATTGTGACAACACCTTCTTATTTTTTAAAAGAATTTTTTTTACTGTATGTTTAAAACATCTATTAAATAAATTATTATTTTATATTATAAAAATAAAAATGGTAAAGAATAGGTTAATCTGATACTTGAAAACCGATTTACTTCCATGCTTTGAAAACATTTTTAGTATTATTAGACACGTGTAATACACGGGTATAAGGATAGAATATCTTCATAATAATTTTGATGCAAGTATATATATTGTCTTAATTGAGTTATATTTTTATGCTTGTCAAACACCATTGATAATTACCAAAGGTCAGTGTTCCAGTGACATTATGAATTCATGTTAAGATCGATTCCCTTACACCGTTGACTGCGTAGATATCGTATCTTGTACGGAATCCAAATACGAGAGTGGATCAGACAAGAACAAGCTAATTAAATGTTGTTTTCTATTACTGATTTGTAAGTACAGCACCACGAAAACAATTTGGCAGAGTTTCATCTCTCAAACCAAAGATTACAAATGAACAAGACCCTAAGCACCTATATATAGAGGATCCAGGTTCGCATGAAACATATCTAAGGATGGAGTAGACCCGTGCGAATCTACTTGCGCGAACCAAAAATTGCGGATGTACTTGAATCAGCGCATATGTTCATTTGGTGCGGATGGACTTGAGTAGATGCGCACGAATCGGCTTCCAAAACCCTTAGATATGTTTTTGTGAAACATAAAGTGAAACACAATCTTTTTGTCTTTTACAAAGTTTATGTTAAAACACTCTGAAAATCTTTTTGTAATTTTGAATGCAATGAAATGCAAACTATGTACAAACATATTTTTGTTTGAGTTTGCGTCAGTGGATCATATCAGTTTATGATAAATCACTAGCACCGTTGACCTTTATAGACTATAAGTTCTAAACGATTCACTTAGATTGTCAGTGTTGGATCGTTCTGTGACCCTAACGAGTCAATCTGAAGAGTTCAACATCAAAATCAAGGGCGGAATCAATGAAATTGACATAACACAGCTTGATACTTTCTAATTATCTTCTTTTACTGATTTCCTGAGCTTTTACAAATCAGATAACAATCCGGCAGCACCTCGGCTCTCAAACTCTCTCTCTTAATTCCATTTCAAATGAAACAACTTGATCAGGTATTTATAGGCAACTAATTCCGCTTGAAACAACCCAAGCGAGACTTAATTCCGTGCGGAATTAACTCAAGCGGAATTACCTATAAATTTCATTTCTCGATTTACGTGCCCTAATCTATCTAATACAATACAAGACTCAATAAAGACGAAGTTAACAGACATTTGTGCACCAACAGACTCCCCCTTGGATGTTGACGAAGTCTTTGGCGTCGAGTCTTCAGTCTTTAGTCTTGATCTACCGATCTCTGTTCCAAATTGTCTGACATTGTAAAGCATCCTTCAATCTTTTATCTTCAAACTCTAACCTTCAATCTCCCCTTTGAATGCTGATCCAGAATCTTGACTGCCCCTTTCGAAAACTCCCCCTCTCAATAGGCTGGGACTTGAATTCTGGTTCAATCCTTGACATTTTCTTTGTCATGGGGATCTTTCACAACCTATAACCTGTTTCTCAAACATATAACATTACAAACTATTGACTTTCAACAACATTTCACATTATTTATCAGTTTTAATAAATCACTTAAGTATTCAGGTCCAACTTAATGACCCTGATTACTCAACTTGTCTACCAAGTCCAACTTAATGACCTTGGTTGATCTGAGACAAATCCAAACTGACTTTTGTTTATCATTTTCAAACATTTTCTGAAAATTACAAGTTTCAAATTAATGAACTTGTTTTGACTTTTCAACAAACAAATTTTAACATGATTAGCTCACAACTCATCTTCCAGTTCAAAAACTTCCTGCATCAGCTTCAAATTTCGAATCTGAAGATCAACTTTTCACTTTGGTTTGTCAGAAAATAAAGCAGAAATATAAAATCTTTTTGGATTTTGAATAAACTTTCTAAACTAGAAATGAAATACAGAAATAGAATGCAATGAAAGTAAACTATTTACAAACAATATTTTTAGTTGAGCGTGTTAGGGAATCATATCAGTTGTCCGACAAGTCACAAGTACCGTTAAGCTTTAATTTCATACCCAGAATTAAACAATTCACTTAGATTGTCGATATACTGATCCACTTAAATTCTCACACAAATTTCAATATGTCCAGGATACGGATTTAGTGTTTTAAAGACTTAAACTCATTCATGTGTCCCACCTCTTGAATATACTCCCGTATCCAGAACCCAATATTCAGTCTTACAGGTGAGTATACCACAGATGATATCTGTAAGGGGTTAAATGCGAAAACCGTGAGAGCTCAGGTCAGAACTTCCGTTCAGCAAAGAGATGACGGTTCGACTTTAGGTGTGTCCCCTTTAGAGGATCGTTTCTTCAACAGCACATCATTAGCATTTTTCAATGTTTCATCATTTTTTATGCTGAGGGAGATGCTATATTTCAAGCAAGCGTAAAGTATTATACGGGGACTAGGCCATTGCTTCCGCAAAATCAGAATTCCCGGGATAATACCCCAGATATCACTGAGTTTAAAGACCTAGTATCTCAGAAAAAATGGATCCTTCAAACAAGATTTCAGGGGTTACCTATATATCCAAGTAGTGTTCCCCACGAAATAAGCAAGTAAGGATTTTAGGTTTATATCCCGAACAAACCTACTAAATGTGTAAAAACCTATCGGCACATCATCAGCGAGACTGTTTAAAAACTTTTAAACATTACATATCTTTAGCATACCGTAACTGTCAAGCCAATGTACTATCATTTTCCCTTTTTACACAAGCTCTTTTCCGGTTTTCTATTGTTTTTGTATTTTGAAAATATCTCATGTTTTTGGATTTTTGAAATTTTTTTTACTGTTTCTGTATTTTCTGAAAATATTTACTCCCCCTAAATACCAAAACAGGTAAAAAATCAACAAACCATTGCATATTGCTTCTCAACATCATCTACAATGTCTCCTGAATCAACGCCAAGAATCTCTTCCAACACCGACAAAAGCTTCATACCGTTCAGTTTTAGCAAATATTGAAAACGAGTTTTGTCAAACGCTTTGGTATGTAAATCAGCTTTTTGTTCGTCAGTGTGGATTTTCTCAATTCGTATCAACTTCTTCTCGAAACAATCGCGAATGAAGTGATGATGAATTTCAATGTGTTTCGTTTTAGCATGATGAACAGGATTTTTAGTGATATTTATCACTGCCTCATTATCAACAAAGATAGGGGTGTTAAGAAATTGCAAACCGTAGTCACGCATCTGTTGCTGGATCCACAAGATCTGAGAGCAGAAACTGCTAGCAGATACATACTCAGCTTCACATGTGGATAAAGCCACAGAGGTCTGCTTCTTGCATTGCCAGGTAACCAATCTTGGTCCGAAAAACTGGCACCCCGCTGTTGTTGATTTAGCGTTGAATTTGCAGCATCCGAAATCGGAATCTGATTACCCTTCGAGCGTGAAATCGCCTTCTCTTGGATACCATAACCCCAGTGATGGAGTTCCTTTCAGGTAGCGTAATATCCTTTTCACAATCACCATATGCGAAGCTCTCGGGTTAGATTGAAATCTTGCTGCGAGGCAGGTTGGATACATAATATCGGGTCTTGAAGCTGTTAAGTACATCAGCGATCCGATCATGGAACGATACATTGTTTCATCTACCTTCTCTCCGGTGAGATCAGGGTTTATCCCATGGTTCGTCGCTAATGGGGCGGAAGCTGGAGTAGAACCTGACATCCCAAATTTCTCTAAGATATCATGATCATACTTCGTCTGATGTATGAATATTCCTTTGGGTAGTTGATCAACCTGCAGTCCCAAAAAGAATTTCATCTCACCCATCGATGACATTTCAAATCTCTGCTTCATAACTCTTTCAAAGTCTTTGCACAGAGTTTCATTTGTTGACCCAAATATGATGTCGTCCACGTATATCTGAACTAACAGAAGATATCCGTTGACCCCTTTGGTGAAGAGAGTGGTATCCACTTTTCCACGGATGAAGATGTTGGCTAGCAGGTGTTGAGACAATGTCTCGCACCAAGCTCTCGGGGCCTGGTGTAAACCATACAGCACTTTGTCCAGTAAATAGACCTTGTCTTTGTGGATTGGATCGGTGAAGCCCGGTGGCTGTCCGACATATACCTCCTCTTTTACCTTCCCATAAGGAAACGCCGATTTAACATCTAGCTGATAAACTTTAAAATTTTTCCAAGATGCAAATGCTAGGAAGATTCTGATCGCTTCTAGTCTAGCAACTGGAGCATACACTTCAGTGAAATCTATCCCCTCCTGCTGACTGAAACCCTGAACTACGAGTCGAGCTTTGTTACGAATAATAACCCCTTGATCATCTCTCTTACACTTGAACACCCACTTGGTGTTTATCTTCCTTTGACCATCAGGCAAGTCTACCAATTTCCACACTCCTAACTTCTCAAACTGACTCAGCTCCTCTTGCATCGCGTTTACCCAAGAATCTTCAGTAAGCGCCTCCTTATATGTTCTTGGTTCAATCTGCGAAATAAAACAACTATGTGAAAATTCAGTTTGTAAATAAGCAACTGTTGAATAAAAACATGTAAGGCCTTGGTTAATTTGTCGTCTTGTGTGAACGCCTGATTGTAATTCTCCAATGATCAGCTCTTCTGGATGGTATGAAAGAGTTCTCGGCATCACCTCGCCTGGAACATCTACCTCGCCTTCCAGATTAGTAACATTCTGATTTGCACCTTGTTCACTGACTGGAATAGTTTGACTTGAAATCTGAATCTGCTCCCCCTCAGAATCTGAATCACCATCATCAAATATAGGTCTATCATCAGATTCTAGATTGTCGTTGACTGCCGTCTGATTGTCATGAGCAACTTCATTTTGTTGAATATCATCATGTTCTCCAGCATTGCTTGGACCGGCTTCATCGTCATTGGAAGCTTTTTGACGTGTAGAATACTCAGCTGGGAATCTTTCTTGAGATTCTTCATACTCTCTCAAAATATCTAACTCGTCAAAGAAATCCGTTTCTTCTTCTTCTTTCATGTCAAACGAATCCCACAAAGTGTCATAGTGAAAACGCCATGAGTCGCCTGGATTCTGTGGTGGCATTGTGTGACCTTGGCATTCAACATTGTGTGCTTCAATAATCCGCTTCAAGCTAGGAATGAATACTCGCTTCAATAGACTTGCGTAACCCACAAATATTCCTTCAATGCTCTTTGCACCAAACTTTCCAAAAGGCTCTAGAACTGTGCATGGAGACCCAAACGGTTCAAGATACTTCATGTTCGGTTTGCGGTTATTGATCAGCTCGAAACACGTTTTGTTGAATTTCTTTACTGTGAAAACCCGGTTGAGTGTATAGCATGCGGCTGATACTGCTTCTGCCCAAAAGTTTACAGGTAATTTGGAATCAGCAAGCATCGTCCTGGCCGTTTCGATTAGCGTCCTGTTCTTTCTTTCAGCGACTCCATTCTGTTGCGGAGTTTAAGGAGCACTAAATTCATGCAATATACCTCTCTCATCACAATACTCTTCCATCTTGTTGTTCTTAAACTCAGTACCATTATCACTTCTGATTCTTTTGATACGCCTTTGGTACAAGTTTTCAATTTTTCTGAACAACGCCATCAAACTATCAAACGTCTCATCTTTAGACTTCAGAAATGATACCCATGAAAATCTGGAATAATCGTCAGTTACTACAAGACAATAGAGATCACCAGTTATGCTTTTGACGTTCACTGGACCAAAAAGATCCATATGAAGTCATTCTAAAGGTCTTGAGACTGAGTTGACTTTCTTTTGAGGATGTGATTTCTTTTTCTGCTTGCCTTTGACACAGCTAATACACTCCCCCTCAAGATGAAAACCTTTCACATGAACACCAGTTACTAAGTCGTTATGCACCAGGTGATTCATTTTCCTCAGATGTATATGACCCATCTTCCGGTGCCATAACTGTGATTCTTTTTCCGTTGCTCTTGACATAAAACAGTGAGCCTGACCCGTTGTAGTAGTTGCTACACTCATATCTAATACGTACAGATCGTTGACTCTGGGTGCTCTCATAATAACCCATTCTTCAGGGATAACAAATCCTGGTTTCAAGATCAAACATTCTTTGTCTGTAAAGTGCGTTGTATACATACGATCACATATCTGAGAAATACTTAGAAGATTGTTTTCAAGCTCGGCGATGTAGTTAACTCTCTCAAATGTGACAATACCATTAGATAGAGTTACTTCACCAACTATTCTACCACCTTGATTTCCCGCAAATCCTACATAACCTCCTTTAAACCCACGAATATCGTATAGTAGGGTCTTCTTCATAATCCAACGTGAAACGGATCTTGGAAGCTCCTGCACATAATCAATGAACACTTTAGTTAGTTTTTGATGCTACCCAAGCCTCTTTTGACTCGGGTAACTTGACATTGATGTGAGTTTTTGTAGTGTAAAGTGGCGGAAAATTCTTATCATTCATCTTTAAGCTTTCCTCAGATCCAATCTCAACCTTTTTGTATAAGAAAAATTTGTCGTTTTGAGGTTGACTAGATGATTGGTCATTCTTTGGTACATCTTTCTTCTCAGAAGTAGTAAACTTTTGTTTTTCAAGTTTCTCATAATAATCCAAAGGTACATACATCTTCTTGGTTGAAGACGATGATTTTGCAGTCTCAGACACCTTTGGTTTTGTAGAACTTGTTTTCTTTACTTCTGATTTTGGCTTCCATGTTTGTTGAGATGATGCAACTCTTTTATAAATTTTTTCATTTTTAGTTACCAAATTCTTTACCGGTTCAGTTTTGAATTCGGTGTTTTCATTTTTCAAAATTCTTTTCTCAACACCGATTGGAGCTTTGCCTTTGAATCAACTTTCTTTTTCCGATTCTCAACAACTTCAGTCTTAGACTTCAAGTTGGTACTGTTGGAACCTGAAGGTTTATTCATGTAGGTTAGCTTAGTTTGAGGGTTGATTATGTTTATGTTTAGTTTACATGTTTGGGTCGGTTTTGTTAGTATTTGGGTTAGTGGACTTGTGTCGCAATGGGCCTAGGGTATAGCCTAGTTGTTTTGTATTTAAACAAACCTCAATTGATGTGTAGAGGTTGTTGATGAAGTAATAGGTTGCGACACAAGGGACAAGTAATCGGTTCTCATTGAAGTCTTGTATCCGTCTTTGCTAGTCATTGAATGCAAGATTTCGGTTTGTGATTTCATATATTATTCTTGTGTTGATTATTCTAATTCGTTCTTGAATCGGCTTGTGATTGTTTTCCGCACCTTCACAAGTTAAAGGTTGATATCATTGAAAGATCCTAACGGGTTTTACAATTGGTATCAGAGCCATTGAAGCCATTCAAGGGCTCGGTTTTGATATCATTCGGATTCAAGAATCGTTTGTGCTACTGATCTATTTTGTTGCATGTTTTGCAGTGAAATAATTAAACTGTTCCTGACCGATTCATCAAAATTATACTGATTTTGGTTTGTTGATTTCTGAAAAAGGTGTTTGCTGATTTTACGGGAAGTTGGTGGTCAACAGATTCAAAGATTACGATATCTTTGAATTTTGGAAGTGCTGAAAAATCGGGATTGCGAGTAAACAGATCTTATCGTTTATTCTTTTGCAAGTTTCGACTCGCAACCATCTCTGTTGCGGTTCATCACGTTCTAGTTACGACTCACAACCATCATTGTTGCGGTTCATCACGTTTTGGTTTCGACTCGCATTCACCACGGTTTCGGTTCATCCTGTTTCAGTTGCGACTCGCAACCAGTAGTCAGTCTCCACTCGCAACCAAAGCTGTTACGACTCGCAACCTTGGTTTCGGCTCATTCTGTTTTAGTTACGACTCGCAACCACAGCAGTTACGACTCGCAACCACAGCAGTTTCGACCCAGCTGTTACGACTCGCAACGACACTGATTTACGGACATTTGAACTGTTGACTTTTGGACTTAAAACAAAAGTCAATTAATTAACTAATTAATTAAACATGTCGTCAAACAACAGTGAATTGACTGCCCTCAATCAGCAACAAGAATTGGATTCAAAGCTTGGTACCACAACACGCATTCCTAGGTTAACTGATGCTAATGATTTTCCCGAGTGGAAGTGGCGCTTTGAACAGCATCTGAAGGTTAAGGATTATAAGCTGTGGCGAAGCATTTTGCGAGGTCCTAGGGAAATCATGATGGAAAGTTCAACTGAACCAGGTCTTAAGGTAAAGAAACCTAGGGATCAGTACACTGAAGATGATGTGCTCATTGTTGAAGAAGATGATCGAGCTCTTTCCTACTTAACCATGGGTTTGGGTCCTGATATTGCTATTGGTTTTCGCACCTGCAAATCTGCCAAAGAATTGTGGGATTCTCTGATCGAAGTATATGAAGGAAACGAAGATATGAAAGAGAGCCGAAGAAATCTGCTGCAACAAAACTTCAACAACTTCAACCATATTTATGGTGAAACGGTAGACAATCAGATTCAGAGGTTTGTGAAGCTGATCACTCAAATGCAAATGGAAGAAATTCATACAACAAATGCATCCACAAACCGACAACTTCTTAATGCTCTACCAAAGAGTTGGGATCATCATGTTGCTATGATCAAGAAGACTAAAGATCTCGCTAGATGCACTCTGTCAGAGATGATCTCTCACATTAAGGCATGCGAACTGGATGATAAGCAAAGAGAAACAAATTACAAGAACAGTATGCTAGCTGCTGGTTTCTCCATTGCTCCCGCTTCCTCTAACAACAGCAACACAGCATTATTGTCTCAAGGTGGTTTTCAGATGTTTCGCAATACTTCATCCGCTACTCCAACTTCAGCAAAGGTGCACTCATCTGGATCCTCTAATCAAGTCGTCTCTCCAGTCGTCTCTCCAGCTTCTCCTGCTTCAATTCCAAATTCTGGAAATATCTCTACTGCTGCTTCTGCTTCCGCTGCTAACAACGAAATGATAGCCTTCTTTGCTAAACAATCAAAGGAAAACTTGGATATCGCAGCTTCAGTGATCAACTGTTTGAATTCTTTTATTACAGGAAAACTTGATCCATCAAAGTGGAGTCCTGATGATCTGAAACAGATTCATCCAGATGATGTTGAAGAAATGGACATCACCTGGCAGATGGCAATGGCAGCTTTCAGAGCCCAAAAGTTTGTGAAAAGAACAGGTAAAAACAGGTGGGGAAATGCATGGAATGGAGCTGCTAAAGTGCCCTTTAATCTTCGTTGCTTCAACTGTCATGAGGAAGGACACTATGCTCGAAACTGCCCGAAGCCACCTATAAACAGAGATCAAACTCCTGCAACTCCTGCCCAACCTGCAACTCCTAATCGAGAAAGAGCTCTTGTGACCACTACAAGTATAGCAGATGCTGCTGCTTCTGGAAGTCCACAGCCGCAAGGATTAGCACAAGCACTGGTGGTTCAGCCCAACGTCAACTTTGATTGGACTTCAGAAATTGAGCGTCTGAACATATCAGCTCCAGAGAATCAAACTGCTACATCCAACATTGCTTTCATGACTTCAAGTGAACATAGCCCAAAGCCAGAGGAAGAGACTGTAGCTGATGATTTTGCATTCATGACTCAAATTCTTTCAGCTCCTGTTAAAGGTCTCACCAAAGAAGAGGTAATTTCTGTTTTCTGTACTCCTGAGTGTAGGGAAAGGGTTGAGGCTTACAGAATACACAACGCTGAGCTCATTCAAGATTATAATGACATAAAAAATAAAAATTTTACTTTGTCTAAAAACGAGAAGCTTTATAAAGAAAAGATTGAAGCTCAGCGAAAAGACATCATCAAGCTAAAGGATGATGTGAGTGTAAAAACAGCCCATTTCCTAGAAGCTCAAGAAAAAGTATGCATTTTAACTAAGGAACTGGAAGATATTCAAAGCAGATATCAAATTAATGAACTAAATATCAAGAAGTTTGATTCTTCCAGTAAATTGGTTAAAAATCTTTGTGATCAACAAATCGCTTTTAAAGAAAAGAAAGGGCGTGGCTTGGGTTACACTCAGACTCCTCCTCCGTACAATGATAATTATACTTATCTACCAATGACCGAGGAGGAGATGACAAATGAGAGTAATATGACGTATGGTTCGAAAAACCACAAATCGTCTGTTCATGACAGACATGTTGAGGCACAAAAGTTTACTCCATTGAATTTTGTTCACAAAGGCACAATTGATCCTAATGTTTTATCTTCGTGTGCAGATGATAGCTCTGAAGTAAAGTGTGATGATGTTCATGGGAGTGAACCAGTTATTATTTCAAATGTTTCTGAACCATATTTTGAACGTTATTCTGAACCAACTGAGTCGGACATTGCTTTTACTAGTTCTTTGTTTGCGTCGTTTTCAGCTTATGTTTCGTCTTGTGAGCCTGTTGTTTTGGGCAAAACTGATAATGTTTGTGTGGATGATTTGAACAATAAGTGTGGTGATGGTTGTTTTTCAACTAATGTTTGTGATCCTAACATCTCTAATGTTTCAGCTTGTGAAAATGTTTGTGAAAATGTTACAGGTGAGGTCCCTCAGGATGCATTCAGTGAAACCACTGAAACGACTTCTCAAGAAAATCAAGAGTATCCTGATTCTTCTTCCGAATCTGTCTCAGTGGGTGTCCCTAATGTTGAATCTAGTGGGACCCCATTGGAAACTGTGTTAAACAATGAACCTGAATCTGTGTCACATGATAAATGCTCTGAGAAAATGCATATTGATGAAACTTCTTTAGGCTCAGAAAAAGAACCTGAATCAGTTTCACATGACAAATGCATTGAGGAAGAGCATATTGTTGAGACTTCTTCTTGTTCGGGAAGTGAACCTGAATCGGTTTCAGATGATAAATGCCTTGATAAAACGCATTTGGATGAAACTCGTACATGTTCAAATTCGGAATCAAGATTAAGTAACAATGAAAGGGATGCTGATCTAAGAGAGAGATCATTAGAAGAAAAGTTGTCTAAAGAAAAACCACAAGTCAAACATGTTCAGAAAACTAAAACATCAAATCACACGAAATCAAGCAAACAGAGTCAAAATGTCAAGAATATTCAAAATGTGAAACGTCAAACATGTTTTAACTGTGGCATTGCTGGTCACATTGCCAGAAATTGTGGCAAACTCCCAAGGACACCGAACAAGAAAACATCAGAGCGAAATCAGAAGGTCACGTCTAATCGATATCACTGTTCGGAGTCCATGATGTCTGCAAAGACTAAGACAATGAAGAACAACTATCACAGGACTAGACCTTCTGATCAGGATTGGAATGCAGCCAAACGCTATAATCAATATCAGAATAGACAAACAAATTTTCAGCGTAATCGAAGTAATTCTTTTGGTAACGCTTATGAAAGTTTCAATTCTAACTGGTCAAGACAGTTTTGGAAACCTAAAGCTAATGGCATGCAATCCAATTCAATGAAATCATGTCATTAAAATGTCACCAAAAGGGATGTTTCAAAATTTCTGAATAAAGATAATTTAGTGTGGCAGAGAGTGACGTATATTGATGCACAAGGAAAACCCAGATCCACTATGGGCTGGGTTCCTAAATCTAACTAATCCCGCTAATCGTGCAGGAACAGCTGTGGAGGACTACCGTGCGCCTCTGGTACATGGATAGTGGCTGTTCCAGGCACATGACAGGAGACTTATCCCAACTGGTAAATGTCAAAGAGTTTAATGGTGGATATGTCTCATTTGCGGGAGGAGAGTCAGGCAGAATCACGTTAAAAGGAACTGTTCGAAACGGCGTCTTAAGTTTTGAAAATGTTAATTATGTTCCAGAACTGAAACACAATCTGTTAAGTATTTCGCAGATCTGTGATCGAGGGAATTCAGTTCATTTCACGAAGAAGGGATGTCATGTTCTTAAGCCTGGGATTGTTATTCCAGAAGACTGGTTCTTGATGACAGCTGAAAGGAAAGGTAATGCTTACGTCATTGATATGAACAAGAAACCGTGTGAAGAGATCACTTGTCTATTTTCAAAAATTTCGGAGCATGATGGTCTGTTGTGGCATCGTCGACTTGGGCATGTGAATATGAAAAATCTGAACCGTCTAGCTAAAGGTCAACTGGTACGTGATCTTCCAATCAAGGATTTCATGTTGGTGGAGAAATGTGTTGCTTGTGCGAAAGGGAAAGCTCATCGAAAACCTCATAAGACTAAACCAGCACCTTCGACAAAAGCTGTACTCGAACTACTTCACATGGATCTTTTTGGTCCAGTGAATGTGCTGAGCATTGGGAAGAAAGCTTACTGTCTGGTAATCGTCGATGATTACTCTCGCTACACTTGGGTGTATTTTCTCAGCCACAAAAATGAAACTGCTGTCTTGGTAAAACAATTCATTACTTTGGCTGAAAATCAAGCGAGTACTAAGGTGAAGGTTATTCGATCAGACAATGGGACAGAATTCAAGAACGTTACTTTGGATACTTTCTGCATTGATAAGGGAATCGATCGTCAGTTCAGTGCGCCTCGAACTCCACAACAAAATGGAGTGGCTGAAAGAAGGAATCGTACTCTCATTGAAGCTGCGCATACTATGCTGGCTGATTCAAAGCTTCCTAGCTTCTTTTGGGCTGAGGCAGTTAGCACGGCTTGTTATATCCAGAATCATGCTTTAGTAAACAAACGTCACATGAAAACCCCTTATGAGATTCTGGAAGGACATAAACCTTCGGTTTCACACTTTCGTATTTTTGGTTGTCCATGTGTATTATTACTAATGGACTCCAACGGAAAGTTTGAAGTCAAAGGTGACGAATGTTACTTTGTTGGATATGCTAAAGGCTCTGCTTATAGGGTATACAACAAAGTAACTAAAAAGGTCGTCGAGTCGTGCAACATTGAATGGCTTGAAGAGAATGCTACGGACGCTAGAGTTGGTCCAGAATGGTTATACGATTATTCTGCTCTGTTTAAATCATTTAACATTTTGTCAAGTGATGTTTCAGTTGCAGGTGTGTCTATTCCCAAACAACCATTGTCGTTTGAAGATACGGAAGACGAAGCACAGATGCAAGACAACGTGAGGCATCATACCATTGATCCACCGGGAATGGTGTTTACGCAACATCCTACACCAACTCCGACGGTCAATCGATCTCCTGAGGGTGCATCAACTAGTGACTCTGTTTTATTTCCTGAACCAATTCCTGAGGATTGTGTTGTCACTTCTCCTGTAGTTCACACTACTACAGCACCTAATGAGGGGGAGTCTAGCAACACCACCACTGAAGAGGAGATTGTACCTGATTTGGCCATACCTACGAGCGTTCAGCGAAATCACCCAATCGAAAATGTGATTGGTCCTGTAAATGCAGGAATTTTGACCAGGAGTCAATCAGGAACCATTAACACTTGCTTATATTCTTGTTATCTTTCTCAAATCGAACCTAAAACTATTGATATAGCTTTGCAGGAACCTGGCTGGGTAGATGCTATGCACGAAGAGCTGAACCAGTTTGAAAAACTTGGAGTATGGAAGCTCGTCAAGTTGCCAACAGGAAAACGTAAGCTTGGAACTAGATGGGTATTTCGAAACAAGCAGGATTCTGCAGGAGTCATTGTTCGAAACAAAGCAAGGCTGGTGGTTCAGGGATTTAGACAAATTGAAGGACTGGATTATGATGAAGTATATGCTCCGGTTGCACGACTTGAAGCCATCCGAATCTTTTTGGCTTACGCGTCATACATGGGATTCACTGTTTATCAGATGGATGTCAAGACCGCGTTTCTCTATGGAGATGTGAAGGAGGAAATTTTTGTCGAGCAGCCACCAGGGTTTGTGCATCCAGATCATCCTGAATACGCTTACAAGCTAGACAAGGCGCTGTACGGGTTACACCAGGCTCCTCGAGCTTGGTATGCCACACTAACAGAGCATCTGTTGGCTCATGGGTATACGCGTGGCACCATAGACCAGACTCTGTTTATCAAGAAGGTAGGACGTGATCAAATCTTGGTTCAAATCTATGTTGATGATATCATTTTCGGATCTACAAGTGAGGATCTTTGCAAGGAATTCGAGAGAGTTATGAAGAAGAAGTTTGAAATGAGTGCTCTGGGGGAAATGACACTGTTTTTGGGTCTACAAGTCAAGCAGAGTTCACAAGGAATTCTTATTCATCAAGGGAAGTATGTGGATGATGTGCTGGCAAAATTCAAATTCACGGACGCAAAGCCTGCTGAAACACCTATGGCAGAGAGACCACTATTGACTGAAGATGAAGAAGGAGAGTCTGTCAATCAACGTCAATATAGGTCCATGATCGGGTCATTGATGTATCTCACAGCTAGCCGTCCGGACATTATGTTTGCTGTTTGCAACTGTGCACGCTATCAGGCTAATCCTAAAACTTCTCACCTTACTGCTGTTAAAAGGATCTTTCGGTATCTTAAAGGCCGACCTCGGTTTGGCCTGTGGTATCCGAGGGATTCCAATTTTGACTTGTTTGCTTTCTCTGACAGCAATTTTGGAGGTACTGACAGTGACAGGAAATCTACATCTGCGGGATGCCAATTTTTGGGTGATCGGCTCATTTCTTGGCAATGCAAGAAACAACAAACAGTGGCGATATCTACAGCTGAAGCCGAGTATGTTGCTGCTTCTGCTTCTTGCTCTCAAGTGGTGTGGATGCAACATCAATTGCAGGATTACGGTTTGACTTATCTTAACACTACTATTTACTGCGATAATGATGCTGCAATACAAATTGTTCGAAATCCTGTCTTTCACTCCAAAACCAAGCACATTGATATTAAAGTTCATTTTATCCGAGACTGTTTTGACAGAGGTCTTATTACTCTTGAACAAATCGACACAGATGCAAATGCTGCCGATTTGTTCACTAAACCTGTCAGCAACTCGAAATTCAGAGTGCTTGTGGATTTTCTAAAAATGATCCGTTTTACTGATTGAGCATGTTTTTGTTTTTCGTAGGTAAATTTGTTCATAAAGTTTTCTATTCTTAGGTAGTTTTTATTTATGCTCAAATTTAGGGGGAGAAATTTTGAAAAAATACAAAAACATTAAAAAATTGAAAAATACAAAAAGAGGTGTGGCAGGACTGGGAAATGAAATAAATTTTCACATTATGGTCAAGGGCTGACTCATGTAAGACCAGTATCGAAATAGTTTGACTCTAGTATGATGTGTTGGTAGGCTCTATCCTTAAGACTGGAAACATTGGCTGTTTCTGTTCAGAACTAAAAGAGTACATGACCTCAGAAAAGAAAATCACTTGGAATTAGCTCATTTCTATTTGAATGTTTGTATGTTGTCCTGATACACACAATTTTGGTCTGACTCTGAAATCTTCTCTGAAAAAGTCGTGTACCTCCTCTGCTGCATCCAGATATATGGTGACCTGGAGGTGCTAGGCAACGTCAGCTTTTGCTGCATCCAGATACATGCTGACCTAGCTGTACGTTGTCGATCTGTAGATCAATTAACACCCGAAAGAGGCCCTCAAGTGCCCAAAAGAAACCCATGAAACCTATATCAAATTGAGAAAACTCATTTGATCTGTATATTATATCATCTCTACTTAAGATCTATTCTGTTCTCTTCTCAATCTATTCCCAGTTAAGATTTCAGAGATTTGGATTGGACCTGTGAAATATGTGGTAGGGACACTACATGCATGATAGAGTGTGCTGTGCATAATTCCGAGAATTGATTAGTATTTGTTTGGGTGTTCATTGTTAAAATAACAAAACATGATAAAATGAGTTACAGGCAGTTATATGGAAAAGGTCTAGGGAGATGAGTTTAAGGGGACAAATATACTGGCAATTGTCTAGATCATCCAGTAGTAGATCAGTGTTGATAAGTGAAGTCAAGCCCGAAACCTTGTGATTTGATCCCTGAGTATCTATGCAAATTTCCTAAGTTTATTTTGTAAATAATATTTATTATTTAATTTTGTTTTTAGGTTTTTATTTTGCAAACATTGCTCAAAAGGTTTAATGGATAATTTTTATTAAAATTAAATCAGTTTTTGAAATGGATTAAATCTGTTTTAAGCCCAAGTCCACAAGGCCCAAGCCCATAAGACATGGGCCCATGATAAATGTTGAGTATAAAAGGGAGGTTACGAGTCATAACCCTTGTTCACTCGCAATCAATTCTCTCCTTTTCTCTCAAGAATCCGGTGATCATCAACAGTTCCGACTGGTTTCCGGTTGCGACTCGCAATCTGCTTCGTTAATCATCAAGGTATAATGACGTCATCATTCAAGTTTTGCAGGAATTATGAATGTTTGTTGAATATTCCGATGAAGTTTTGAAGATTCCGATGAGGATTTGAAGATTCCGATGATGTTTCCGATGAAGTTTTGAAGATGTTGACTCGCAATCAAGAACACTTAGGACTCGAAACCAGTGGTTACGAGTCGCAACATCAAGATTGCGACTCATGGTTGCGACTCAATGTTGGTCAGTTGCGACTCATGATTGTGACTCATGGTTGCGACTCATGGTTGCGACTAATGGTTGCGACTCATGGTTGCGACTCGCAGACAACTGGTTTCGACTCGAGACCTTTTGGTTGCGACTCATGGTCTCGAGTGAACAGTAACAGTGTTTGGTGTAGTTTTTATTTTTATCACTGTTATATTCGAAAGTTGGAAACTTATTTGATTTGTGTTGTGTGCAGAAAATGGATTTGAAATTTATATCTTCACACAATCAAGTCGGATATTTGGCTCCTCCACCAGAGAAACACAAGCAGCTGTACGCGTCATTGATGAAAGGCTTGAATAGTTGCCGGATTGTTCATGCTCTTCGTGAGAATCCGGTTGTTTATGAAGATCTTATTCGAGACTTTTGGAAGACTGCTAACGTTGAAATCATTGAAGGAAAGGGAGCTATAGTTGCTGAGATTCAAGAGACGAAAGTTATAGTGACCGAGCAGATGATTAGAGATGTGTTAAGGTTTAATGATCAGGAAACAGATCCTATAGAACTTCCTGCTGGAACAGTGGAAGCAATTCTACCTCGTTTAAGCTACGAAGGAAAGTTTCCTCCCTTGGTAAAGAAGTTTGTGCATCCATACTGGCGTCTGTTGCTGCATATGTTTCTTTTGTGCATGACAGAAAATAGAGGGGGAATTGATCAGTTGAATACTACTCAGTCTGCTGCTTTGATGTGTGTGATTACAAATGAGCCGTTTAATTATTCAAGATATATCTTGGAAGCAATGAAGAGAAATGCAATTGGGCTTCGAAAGGATAAGTTTCTTATGTATCCAAGATTTGTGCAGATGATTTTGAATGAGTGTTATCCGGAATTGAAGAGATCTGGTAATACGTTGGAATTAAAGCCTATGGGTCCTTCATGTTTTGGTGCTCTCACCTCAAAGAAAGGAACTGAGAAAAAGTTTGAAGGTTTGATTGAGTTGGAGAAATTTGGTCAGTTTGCAGAGACGGAAGATGTTAGTGAAAATCCGGTAATAGCACAATCTGTTTCAGTGCATAGTGTACCTGCAAGTGCTATTGTTGCTGAAGAACATGATGTTCATATGGATGCTGAAGATCAGCCTGAGACAGAGATTTTAACAATAGACTCTGACGATGAAGGCGTTGAGATTATGTGTGATTCTGGTGAAGATGAAGAGCTTCCTCCTGAAGCTGAAGTTGATACTGCTGTTTCTGCTGTTCCACCCGTGATTACTGCTGAAAGTTTGGCTTTGTTATTAAAATCTGTAACTGATAAGATGGGAAATCCTCCTTCTGATCTTTCAGTGTCAAGTGAAAAGCCTAGTGAAGACCCAAAGGATTCTGATTCCATGCCATTGAAGCGGAAAAGGAGGGATCCTCGGCTCGGAATGTATATTGAGCATAGCAAAGATCAACCCGTAATTACTGATGATGATGATGAAGGTCTTTATGACTTCGAGTTTGAGAAGAATGTCACCGATACCACCACCGCTGCTGCAGACATCTTTGATTTTAATGCTGATACTGAAAGAACTGATATGGTTATCACTACTGATGATGTTCAGGTTACTAGTATTGATGTTGATACCACTGTTGAGACAATGTTACCTAGTGCTACTGAAGCTGCAGGTTCTTCTAGAGTTGATCTTGATATGCCTAGCAGTTCAAGTGGTAAAAGACCTGAAGAGCCATTTAGAATGCCGTTTGATGATGATTCGAGTGATGAAGATGATTTTATCAGCATGAGAGATATGAAGAAAAGAATGGTTATTCTTGAGCAAGATTCAATTCATAAAGATGCGAAGATTATTCAACTTGAAGATACGGTTGTGAAGAAAGATCAACAGATTGAGCAACTTCAAGGAGATGTTAGTTTGTTGTTTAACATGGTGTATGACTTGCGTGGAAAGTTGGAGAAGAAATTTGGACAGGAGTTCTCAGATCCAACCGAAGTTGAAAACAGGAAAAGGGCTTTTGAAAAGGATGATGCTGAAAGAGGTGCTGCTATGGAACAATACTTTAGAAGAGTTATTGATCCTGTTGCAGACAAAGAGAAGGCTGAGAGAATCAAGAAGAAGAGAGAGTTTGTAGTTATGAAGAATCGGAATCTAAATCCAGACGATGATGATGCTCATGCAACTCATCATTTAATGGATGTTGGTGAAACTCTCTATGATAAGGTTGGAAATCGTTCTGGTGTAGTTAGCTGGGGTTATGATCATGATCGCAAAAGATGGTGGATAAAAAGGAAAATTGGACCTGTTGAGTGGTACAAACATCCAGGCCAGTTTCAGTCATTTACTAAAGTGGACTTGACAGACTTGTCTATAGCACCTTATGTAGATGATAAGCCTGGAGGAGTTGGATATAGGTTTTTCGAAAGGTTGAAGAGGGAGGTTCTTAAGGGCTTTCCTTCAATGCGTACTGCAGAGTCCATTGTTAAACCAGCTAAAGGCATTAGAGATCCATATACGAACAAGCTAATGAAGATTGTGCGCTGGCCTGTAACTGACAAAGAGAAGGTGATTCCATTGGTGAAAAAGATACCAAAGGGTGCTCTGAAGTCTCTACATTTTTGGTCTTATGATGAGCGCTTAGGGCAGGCAGTGATTGTTTGTGATGGTGATGTGTGTTTTCGCTTGGTGGATCAGATTGATTTACTGAATGTTGCTCATGAAGATTTAGAAGTGTTAGCTCGTCATCAAATTAGAGCTACTGAGAAATATGAAGAAATTGCAAAAGCTTGGACTAAAGCTGTTACAGCATCTATTCATATTCATACAAAGGGTTTCGGTGGTATTAAGGATCGGTTGCAAGGTGATCGTGAAGGTTAAAGTGTCAAGAACCTGCATGCATAAACCTAGGGAGAGATTGTTGGAACCTGAAGGTTTATTCATGTAGGTTAGCTTAGTTTGAGGGTTGATTATGTTTATGTTTAGTTTACATGTTTGGGTCGGTTTTGTTAGTATTTGGGTTAGTGGACTTGTGTCGCAATGGGCCTAGGGTATAGCCTAGTTGTTTTGTATTTAAACAAACCTCAATTGATGTGTAGAGGTTGTTGATGAAGTAATAGGTTGCGACACAAGGGACAAGTAATCGGTTCTCATTGAAGTCTTGTATCCGTCTTTGCTAGTCATTGAATGCAAGATTTCGGTTTGTGATTTCATATATTATTCTTGTGTTGATTATTCTAATTCGTTCTTGAATCGGCTTGTGATTGTTTTCCGCACCTTCACAAGTTAAAGGTTGATATCATTGAAAGATCCTAACGGGTTTTACAGGTACACTTTCGTGCAATATGTCCAACTTGATTACATTTGAAGCATGTTCGAGTGTCAACAACCCGACTTGTTTCTTTAGACTGAGGCTGTGAGAACTTCTTTTCAAAGAATTCTTCATTTGTTTTCGAAAAAATCTTAGATTCTTCATCAGAAAGTGAACTTGAACTCGAAACAAACACCTTTTTCTCAACACACTTCTTGTTTTGAACATTCCTTCTTTGATAATTCTTACCACCCTGATATCCACCCGACCATCTGTTTTGATTGTTGTTATAAAAACGCGGTGGTATAACAGGTTTTTTTATAGTAAGCCTTATCTTTTTCAAAGTTTAATTGCCTCTTGGAATGTTTCAAACTTTCAATTTCTGACATATCAATCTCGACCAACTTGAAAACATTTTTCAATTTGTTCACATTAACATTCTCCAGAGGAAACTCAGAATCCGAATACAACTTATCCGATCCCAACATCTTGTACATGACAAGAGTAGATTCTTCATTTAAGTTGTTTTTGGATTTTGGTTTCGGAATGTAATTGTTCAGAAAACACTCTTCATCCTCAGCTGAATCACTATCAGACTTCAAAACATTTTCAGCCATGCTTTTAACTATCTCAGTTTGAACACTATCATCAGATGATGATGAAGAAAATGTAACATCAATTGACTCTGGAAGTTTTATTTCATTTGTTTCATCTTCATCATTAACCAACCCTGATTTTTTCTTTGAAAAATTATTTAAAACTGGTGGTGGAACCTGATGAAACCCAACCCCAGTTCCATCAAAGTATACATCTTCGCCGGCTTTGTTCTTCCCAATCGGTTTAGGAACAATATGTTGACGAACAAAACTTGCGGAACTGTAACTGTTCAGTTTCAACTGGATGCGTTCATTTTCAATTTATCTTCTTGAAACTGAAGCTTCCACTTAGCAATCTCATCCAGTTGTTGGTTGATTAGCTCTTCTTTAACCCTAAGAACACCTGACAACTGCACATTTTCTGTGTATGTCTTACCATTTCTTTCATCAGAATCTTTAACTGTTCGTTTTAGCTTCTCAAAATTTTCTGAAAGTTGACGATTTTCATGAATTAACCTTTCGTTTTCTTTCCTAAATCTTTCTACTTCAATCTTATCATTTTCGATTTTATCAGTTAGTTCTTTTAATCGATCATTTGAAGCTTTTAGTATTTTGTCACGGTTTAAGATCTGATCCTCAACATTTCTGACTCTCTTTGTCAGATCTTCGATCTTTTTACCACTGTGGTAAGCAATTGTACTACAAACCTTGCATTCTTTCATGCAATTTTTGCAGTCGCTCTCAGTTTTAGTTTTCTTACCTGACTTATTGATATCATCATTCTGACTGACCTTGTTTTTGGACTCAATGTCAGAACCAAAAACTACCTCTAGTTCTTTCGCAGCAAACACTTTGTCAGCCATCTTCTTCAAATTCTCAGCAGTAAACTCTTGTGACGTGTCAATAATCCCGTCATCAATTTTCTTTGGCTGCTGCTCTTTCTCCTTTTCTTTCTCTTTTTCTTCAACTTATCCTCCTCCCCACCATTCTCTCTGTAAAGCTTCTTCTACTTCAGCAACTTGTTTGGTGAGAGTTTCTACATCAATGGTCTTTGAATTAATAGCTATGTTACCATTTGGATCTAGATAACATTCTCTATCAGCATCCCATCTTTTTGCCATCCTTGCTTCATTGTAAAACTTAGACATTCTAACCATTCTGTCTATGGCTTTCGCCTTCCTGTTGATGTATTTTTCTTGTTCATTTCTGCTATCTTTGAAAGGAACAACTTTTGTTACAAACGCATAACCTACTGCATCCTCCTCCGGTAACACATCACTCCAATCGTATCCCTCGTCATCATGAATAACAGCAAGAGCTCTTGATTTTTCTTTGGGGTTATCTTCAAGCTGCTTCATTCTGGGAGGTTCAGATTTATTCTGATGATAGATTGCTCTTTTGTAGTAATCCTCTCTGAATGGATTTGCAGTATCATCAGCAGGTGCGTTTCGACATTCACATTTAAAATGTCCCTTTTGTTTACATCGGAAGCACGTGACCTTTGATTTATCAAAACCCAGTTTGGTGGAAGGTCCGCCAATAGAATGTCTGCCTGTAATCTCCATGAACCTTAGAGCTCGTCTAACTGCACTAGCCATACACCACCTGATATCAATCAACTCCATCTCCTCTGGGTCGATCTGATCATAATCCTCCTTGGTGAGGTTTGTATTTCCAATCTTGCCCGCAACAAGGCTTTCGTATGACTCTAGAACAGACGCTAAAAACACCATTTGCTATTTTGCGGATTCCTCACTAAAGTTTTGTGTATTCTTCTGATCCACAGCAATATTACATTGAAACAGATTCTTTGAAGCTGATTGTTGTTGTTGACTTGAAGCAGTTGATGATGACCCTCCATGATAACCGCTGCTTGGACTTTCTTGATTTGACTTGTTAGAACTTTCAGCTGAGAAGGCTGTCTTAGGAGACACATTCTTCGGGATCATATTTCCTCAGTAATACAACTCAACATTCTGCTGGTATGAGGAATGATTGACTTTGAATGATTTCTTGAGTTCCAGCTCATGACTCCCCAGTCTTTCAATTAACAGATCAACCGTCAATTTCTCCGACTCAATTGTATTCTTCAGCATCAAAGCAAAGTATTGCCAGTCTTTCTCATCCAGCAACGAGTCAAACAGTTTATCAACCAATTCTTCTCGAGAATAAATGATTCCATGTCTTGCCAGCTCCATCTTCAGATGTCCAAATCTTTCAATCATCTTAGATACAGATTCATTTTTCAAACAGCCAAATAGATCAAATTCTTTTCTTAACAACTTCTTTTTGTTTTTAACTATCTCAGCACTACCCACTCATTTCACTCTCAATTTCTCCCATAGATCTGTTGAATTTGTGCACTCAATCAATGCTATTATGTCGTCTCTCACAGACTGATGAATCAATGCAATGCACTTTTGTTCAGCAACATATCTGTCTATCTCCTCAGTTTCTGTCAAATTTTCATAATCCGTTCTTCCCATAACGAAACCATTCTTTAACATCTTCCAACTGGGATATGCAAACGCTTTTAGCCATTCTTCAAACTTTTTGGCCCATTTATTGTAATCTTCAATCGCCATTAGCTTGGGAGGTTTGTTGTACGTCCCATAAGCACTCTCTACACTCAAAGCATCAGAAAGAGTTTTCTTTGCACTCGGATTAGGAACATTCTCACTTGTGTTGTTTGATGTATCATCTCCACTGTTCCCGTGAAAGCAAAAACATCACAGAACGGATTCATGAACTCATCCATCTTCAAGTATCTGAAACAATCAACAAACACTTAGAAAATTTTTGGTTTTAACAAAAACAATTTCAAGCGAAATCAGCCTTTCAAGTGGAATAAGCTTTTCAAACGGAATAAGCTTTTCAAGCGGAATACTCTCACACGGAATAGCAACTCAAACGGAATTAAGTCACTTTGAAGCGAAATAAGTAATTCCGTATGAAACCTTCAAGCGAAATAGGATTCAAACGGAATTAGTGATTCCGTTTGAAATGAAAGGCAGTTTCAAGCGAAATTAGTGATTTCGTTTGAAGCAACAGTGACAATTTCAAGCGGAATTAACCACAAAAGCTAATTCCGTGTGAAAATACAAAGGCAATTTCGAGCGGAATTAGACTGTCGGTCACCAATTTGTCAAATTGACCTGGATTTTGATCGAATTTTGGTCCAATTATTTCAAGGGTTCTTTAAAACAGTGTTTTACATGATATATGTGAAATTCAGTCCAATTTGTCCGTTAAATTTTGTTCAATTCAGAAAAGAAGGAGTAGAAGTGATGAAAACAAGCTGAATTGGTATAAACTCTTCGTCCTGAGCTCTGATACCGCTTGTTGGATCGTTCTGTGACCCTAACGAGTCAATCTGAAGAGTTCAACATCAAAATCAAGGGCAGAATCAATGAAATTGACATAACAAAGCTTGATACTTTCTAATTATCTTCTTTTACTGATTTCCTGAGCTTTTACAAATCAGATAACAATCCGGCCACCTCGGCTCTCAAACTCTCTCTCTTAATTCCATTTCAAATGAAACAACTTGATCAGGTATTTATAGGCAACTAATTCCGCTTGAAACAACCCAAGCGAGACTTAATTCCGTGCGGAATTAACTCAAGCGGAATTACAAGTCAAGCGAAATTATCATTCCACACGGAATTACAATTCCAAGCGGAATTACCTATAAATTTCATTTCTCGTTTTGCGTGCCCTGATCTATCTAATACAATACAAGACTCAATAAAGACGAAGTTAACAGACATTTGTGCACCAACAGTCAGTATACTAATCCACTTAAATTCTCACACAAACTTCACTTGATTCAAGATAAGAGATTAGTGTTTTAAGAAACTTAACTTATTCGCGTGTCCCACCTCAGAATATACTCCCGTATCAAGATTCCCTAGATGCAGTCTTACAGGTGAATATACCTAATTGATATCTGTCTCTCGGTTAGTGCGAGGCCTTGAGAGCTCTGGTTAGAACTTCCGTTCAGTCAAAGAGATGAAGGCTCAACTTAAAGGTGTGTTCCACTTAGGAATCTTCTTTACAACTGCACTTGATATATATCTTTCGATTTTTTTGTCAATTTTTATGCAGAGGGAAAGCTTTAAGCGCAAAAGCATTATACGAGGTCTAGGCCATTGCTGACGCAAAATCAGAAGACCAAGTATAATGCCCCAGATATCAATAAGTATAAAGACCTAATATCTCAGAATCAGGCAATCTCTCAAACGAAATTTCGGAGTACTAAGTCCATATATCCGAGAGATGTTCCCCACGAGATAAGAAAGTTATTTATTTTAGGTTTATATCTCGAAATCAATTTACTAAATGTGTAAAAACCTACTGGCATATCATCAGTGAGATCGTTTATCATTATTTGACTTTCCAATTCTTTAGCATGCTGTGACTATCATTTCCTCTTTTTACAGAAAAACTCGGGGTTTTTTTTTCTATGTTTTTTTTTTTTTTTCATTTTTGCAATTCAAAAGAGTTTTATTTTTGATCTTTTTCAAATTTTCAAATGTTTTTATATTTTCAAAATTTTTACTCCCTCTAAAATCTAAAACATTTAAAAAATTTGTTTTTGTCTTTTGTCAAATTTTCTTTAAATGTAACAACCGATGTAGATAGCTTTATCTCGCCATTCATTTTCTGCATCACATGCTTTGTTTTGCATAAAGCACCCCCATGATTTACAACACATTGACATTTAACAGTTTGAAAACCATTTTTCCAATTTTGTTTTATCATGTTTGTTCAGCCGTGAGGGTTTCGGCGTATTCATACAACATATTTTTTAAAATTTTTTGATTTTTTAACAATTTAAAAACAAACATTTTTTAATTTTGATGTTTTTCTATTTTTATTTTGTTTTTGAATTTTTTTTATTTATTATCATTATTAACAAACAAATACTCCCTGAACTCAACCACAAGTATCTTCCTCCTGTGCCCGGCTGCTCCGCTGCTCATCTTGACATTCAGTTGCTTTCTTGAGCACCTGCACATTCAACCAACTCAATCACTTGAATAATGCAACCCAGGCCTGTTTGACCTTGGGTATTGTGACATAATACGAATCGTTGAGTTTCGGAAAATCTTTATCATTTTTCACAAACACTCTTTCATTCTTATTTTCAACCTTCTTGGTTGAATCGGTTTTCCTTTTCTCAGTCACAGAAGTTTGTTTCTTGACCACCCAAATTTTTCCGTTTGAAACATTTCGTTGATAAAATCTTGAAACATTTCGTTGATAAAATCTATTTTGAATGTTTCGTTTATTTGGTTTCCAAATCCGTTTTGATTCAAATTTGGGTGTCTTTGGCTTCCAAGTTTGTTTTGACACAAACTTGGTTAACTTCTGGTTCACAACCTCAGATTTCTTTTTCTCAACATCAACAGGCTTCAGATTTGGACATTTGCGACCAACATGTCCAATTTGTTTGCATTTAAAGCATGTTTTCTTTGAAACATCTTTAGCCTGTTGTTGTTTCTTTTGAGCATAGAACTCTTCATTAGTGTGTCGACTAAATCTAAGTTCTTTCTCTTCTTCTGAACTTGTTCCGTGAATAAAGTTCGTTTTTTTCTGAAGATTTGACTTTTCAGCCTTTTTCTTTTGGTTTTACTTCTTTTTATAACCCAACCCAGCCTTTGTGTTTTTCTTTTTGTAACTTGGTTTGTTATAAAAAGTTCTCTTGCTCGCTTTACCAGCGAATTTATCAATTTCAGCTTTTTCAATTTCTACCAATTTAAACACTTTGTCGACCTTATCCGCAATCACATTTTGAATCGGAAATTCAATATCTGAGAACAATTTGTCCGATCCAATCATGTAATATGCCAATCCTGTTGAATCATCATTCACATTTTTCTCAGATTTTGAATTATTCAGATAATTTTTATGAAAACTTTCCTCATCTTCATCATGTGATTCAGACTTATCAGTTTTGGTAGAATCCTTTTTCAAAACGCTTTCAACAACCTTACCTACCACCTCTGAATCACCGAGATCATCAGATTTGGTGTAAGTCACATCAATGTTGTCAGGCAATTGGTCAACAATGTTTACTGCTTTCTCCACCTTTTCGTCATTATAGAATGTATAATTATTCTCCAACGGTGGTGGCACCTGATGATATTCTGAACCAATACCCTTTTTGTTCTTTTCAGAATCATGATCATCTAGTGTGATGTTGAAAATACCTTCGAGAATATATGAAGAAGCATGATAACTTTGAAGTTTGTTAACTTTCGTTTCTTTTACAGCTAATTCTCGTTTAACTTCAGCAAGTTCATCAATATATTGATTTAAAACTCGTTGTTTACCCTCATAATTAGCTTCAAGAAATCTTGTCATTTCAATATATTTTGGAAGTCTTATTTCCATACCTTTTTCTTGACATTTCAAAGTTTCAAAAGCTTCTTTTACTGTATGGTATGACAATTTCATTCCATCATATTCTTTTGCAACTCTTGAATAATATTATCTTTTTGTAAACATTCGTTGTAATCTGCTGAACACTTTTATTTTAAAATATCATTTTCTTTTTCAAGACCATCACATTTCTGTGTCAGATCTTCTTCTTTTTGTTTCAAAAACCTTTCAATTTCAAACATTTCATTACATTTTTCTTTGAAAACATCTTCTATTTTAGTAAACTCGATATTTCTGGATCTTAAGTTTTCATCCTTCTCAGTACAGGCACTGCATGCTTCCATGCATTTCCTGCACTGCACTTTAGTTTTGATTTTAGATTTATTATCAATTTTATCATTTTTATCAGTTGACTTAGCATTATCAGACGACTTAGTAGATTCAGTTTGAATTGTTACCTCAACTTGATCTGCCACCGATGTGTTGTCGGTCGTCTTTTTCATAATCTTATCCTTCATCTTCTGGCTCTCGTCTACAATCTCTTCAACACTCTTCTTATGCCCTCCTAAACTTCTTTCTCATAGTTCGGATCCTCTTTGATCCTTGAATAAAACACTCCTGCAGTTGGAATAGCTGCAACCAGTGCTTTAAAATCTACCAAATCTGGATCAACTGCTGGATTCCCTTGAGGATCTACAAAACACTTTCTCTCATCATCCCATTTATCTGCACGCTTTGCTTCCGTGAAAAACTCATAAACATCGCTCAACCTCATTCGTGCATGTCGTTCTTCTCGACTTGCTCTCACCTCAGCAACTAAAGCAACTTTCTCATTTGGAATGCATTTATTCCAATTGAACCCTTCATCGTCTTGAATCGTCACCAAAGCTTGTTTCTTTTCTTTCGACAAACCTTCACTAATCTGTTTTTGATTTGTCTTTGGTGACTGCTCATTGGTGCGATGGTAGATTGCTTTCTTGTAGTAGTCGTCATGAAACAGATTCACACTATCATCAACTCCTTGATTCGTGCACTCTCTCTTGAAGTGTCCCTTTTGCTTACATCTGAAGCATGTAACCTTTGATTTGTCAAATCCCAGTTTCATATTAGGACCTTCAAGACATTACCTACCTGTGATCTCCATAAACCGTTGAGCCCTCCTGATTACACTCGCCATACACCAACTGATATCCATGAGCTCCATCTTTTCTGGATCAATCTGGTCATAGTCTTCCTTCGTTATATCTGGATTGCCAATTTTTCCTGCAACCAGACATTCATAAGATTCCAGAATAGATGCTAAAAAGCTCATCTGCTGCCTGGCGGAATCAGCGTTCATGTTTGGAGAATCTTTCAAATTCAGGGCAATGAAGGTACTGGGACTTGACTGAGGGGTAATGGGACTTGAGTGATAGGTGTTTGAGAGTCATTAAAGGAATCTTTTTTCTCCATTCTCCTGTTCCCGCCGATTCATGTTCCCAACACCACTGAAACACCTATAACTCAAGTTCCATTACTCCTCCCTCTCGAACACCTATCACTCAAGTCCCATTTCTCCTCACTCGAGTTGGGGGGTCTCACTAGAAGCAGCCTCTCTATTCCTACGGGGTAGAGGTACGGTTGTCTACATCTTACCATCCCCAAGATGAGGAGAAGGAGAAGAAGAAGAAGAAGTGGTAAAGGCGGAACAGATACTCGCTTAAAGGGAAAGCTTTAAAGGTACGTGGCTATATGCTTAGTAGATTTTCGTTAGTGTTGGAAATTACTGGAAACATAAGTTGGCCATTAATATTACATGTAAGAGATATTGATGTAATAGCTCGATTTCAACCCTTAAAAGAACAAATAGGATAAATTTATTTGGTATTTGTTCAACTTTATTTGTAAAATGTGAAGATGAGATTGTATGAAGGGTGAAGGGTAATGGATGGATGTTTTTATAGATCGGGGGGAGCGTGGTGGGCTTTTGTTAACAGTGGTGATGCCTGGGTGTCGAAGTTGCTGCAGGGGTAATGAAGGTTGTTGGAGTGGTAATGAAGGTTGGTTTGAGAGGAGTAATGAAGGTACAAGGACTTGAGTGAGGAGTAATGGGACTTGAGTGATAGGTGTTTGAGAGTCATTAAAGGAATCTTTTCTCTCCTTTCTCCTGTTCCCGCCGATTCATGTTCCCAACACCACTGAAACACCTATCATTCAAGTTCCATTACTCCTCCTTCTCAAACACCTATCACTCAAGTCCCATTTTTCCTCACTCGAGCCGAGGGGTCTCACTAGAAGCAGCCTCTCTGTTCCTATGGGGTAGAGAGGTATGGTTGTCTACATCTTACCTTCCCCAAGAGGAGGAGGAGGAGGAGAAGGAGAAGAAGAAGAAGAAGAAGAAGTGGTCAAGGCGGAACATATACTCGCTTAAAGGGAAAGCTTTAAAGGTAGGCGGTTATATGCTTCGTAGATTTTCGTTAGTATTGGCAATTCCTGGAAACATGAGATGGCCATTGATATTACATGTAAGAGATAGTGATGTAATAGCTTGATTTCAACCCTTATAAGACCAAATAAGAGAAATTTATTTGGTATTTGTAACTTTATTTGAAAATGTGAAGATGAGATTGAATGAAGGGTGAAGGGTGAAGGGTAATGGATGGATGTTTTTATAGATCGGGGCGAGTGTGGTGGGCTTTTGCTAACAGTGGTGATGCCTGGGTATCGAAGTTGCTGCAGGGGTAATGAAGGTTGTTGGAAGGGTAATGAAGGATGGTTTGAGAGGAGTAATGAAGGTACAGGGACTTGAGTGATAGGTGTTTGAGAGTCATTAAAGGAATCTTTTTTCTCCTTTCTCCTGTTCCCGCCGATTCATGTTCCCAACACCACTGAAACACCTATCACTCAAGTCCCATTACTCCTCCCTCTCAAATACCTATCACTCAAGTCTCATTACTCCTCACTCGAGCCGGGGGGGGGGGGTCTCACTAGTAGTATCCTCTCTATTCCTACGGGGAAGAGGTATGGTTGTCTATATCTTACCCACCCCAAGAAGAAGAGGAGGAGGAGGAGGAGGAGGAGAAAAAGAATAAGAAGAAGTGGTCAAGGCGGAACGGATACTCGCTTAAAGGGAAAGCCTTAAAGGTATGCAGATATATGCTTCGTATATTTTCGTTAGTATTGGCAATTATTGGAAAGATGAGCTGGCCATTGATATTACATGTAAGAGATAGTGATGTAATAGCTCGATTTCAACCCTTAAAAGCCCAAATAGGAGAAATTTATTAGGTATTTGTTCAACTTTATTTGTAATATGTGAAGATGAGATTGTATGAAAGGTGAAGGTTAATGGATGGATGTTTTTATAGATCGGGGGAGTGTGATGGGCTTTTGTTAAAAGTGGTGAGGCCTGGGTGTCGAAGCTGCTGCAGGGGTAATGAAGGTTGTTGGAGGGGGTAATGAAGGTTGGTTTGAGAGGAGTAATGAAGGTACAGGGACTTGAGTGAGGAGTAATGGGACTTGAGTGATAGATGTTTGAGAGTCATTAAAGGAATCTTTTTTCTCCTTTGTCCTGTTCCCGCCGATTCATGTTCCCAACACCACTGAAACACCTATCACTCAAGTGCCATTACTCCTCCCTCTCAAACACCTACCACTCAAGTCCCATTACTCCTCACTCGAGCCGGGGGGTCTCACTAGAAGCAGCCTCTCTATTCCTACAAGGTAGAGGTATGGTTGTCTATATTTTACCCTCCCCAAGAGGAGGAGGAGGAGGAGGAGGAGGAGAAGAAGAAGAAGAAGAAGAAGAAGAAGAAGAAGTGGTCAAGGCAGAACGGATACTCGCATAAAGGGAAAGCTTTAAAGTTACGCGGCTATATGATTCATAGATTTTCGTTAGTATTGGCAAGTACTAGAAACATGAGCTAGCCATTGATATTACATGTAAGAGATAGTGATGTAATAGCTCGATTTCAACCCTTAAAAGCCCAAATAGGAGAAATTTATTAGGTATTTGTTCAACTTTATTTGTAAAATGTGAAGATGAGATTGTATGAAGGGTGAAGGGTAATGGATGGATGTTTTAATTGATCGGGGAGAGCGTGGTGGGCTTTTGTTAACAGTGGTGATGCCTGGGTGTCGAAGTTGTTGTAGGGGTAATGAAGGTTGTTGGAGGGGTAATGAAGGTTGGTTTGAGAGGAGTAATGAAGGTACAGGGACTTGAGTGAGGAGTAATGGGACTTGAGTGATAGGTGTTTGAGAGTCATTAAAGGAATTTCTTTCACCTTTCTTACGTTCCTGTCGATTCATGTTCCCAACACCACTGAAACACCTACCACTCAAGTCCCATTACTCATCCCCCTCAAACACCTATCACTCAACTCCCAATACTCCTCACTCGAGCCGGGGGGTCTAATCCACATATATATCACCATTGCTCTTGATTTTCCATACTGTATATCTCTTAAATGTCAACATATACACGTGTGATTTAGTTTACGAAGATTTTTCAATGCCGAGAACCTCGATCAGAGAGAAAAAAGGCGTAAGGTTCACAATGGTGTAAAACTTAAATAGGATATACCGGGCTAGGATTCGAGTTACAGGAACAAGTACCAAACCAACCACCCAAGAATGGAATCGTCGAGCGAAAACACTTGACAACCTCCTGGAAGCAGCTTTTCTTGCCACCAGACCTTTCTCCATCAATTAGGAATCTGATGCCGTCACTAAACACATTCCTTAAATTGTAGCCATTTTTTGAGTGTTTATTTTTTGGTGACTAATCCACATATATATCACCATTGCTCTTGATTTTCTTGACTGTATATCTCTTAAATGTCAACATATACACGTGTTGTTTAGTTTACGAAGATTTTTCAATGCCGAGAACCTCGATCAGAGAGTAAAATAGGCATAAGGTTCACAATGGTGTAAAATTAAAATGGGATATACCGGGGCTAGGATTCGAGTTACAGGAACAAGGGCCAAACGAACCACCCTAGAATGGAATAGTCGAGCGAAAACACTTGACAACCCCCTTGAAGCATCTTTTCTTGCCACCAGACATTTCTCCATCAATTACGAATCTGATGCCGTCACTATACACATTTCTTAAATTGTAGACATTTTTTGAGTGTTTATTTTTTGGTGTCTAATCCGCATATATATCACCATTGCTTTTGATTTTCTTGACTGTATATCTCTTAAATGTAAACATATACACGTGTGATTTAGTTTACGAAGATTTTTCAATGCCGAGAACCGCGATCAGAGAGTAAAAAAGGCGTAAGGTTCACAATGGTGTAAAACTAAAACGGGATATACCAGGCTAGGATTCGAGTTACAGGAACAAGGGCCAAACCAACCACCCAAGAATGGAATCGTCAAGCGAAAACACTTGACAACCTCCTGTAAGCAACTTTTCTTGCTACCAGACCTTTCTCCATTAATTAGGAATCTGATGCCGTCACTAAACACATTCCTTACATTGTAGGCATTTTTTGAGTGTTTATTTTTTGGTGTCTAATCCGCATATATATCACCATTGCTCTTGATTTTCTTGAATGTATATCTCTTAAATGTCAACATATATATGTGTGATTTAGTTTACGAAGATTTTTCAATGCCGAGAACCTCGATCGGAGAGTAAAAAAAGGCGTAAGGTTCACAATGGTGTAAAACGAAAATGGGATATACCGGACTAGGATTCGAGTTACAGGAACAAGGGCCAAACCAACCACCCAAGAATGGAATCGTCGAGCGAAAACACTTGACAACCTCCTGGAAGCAGGCTTTCTTGCCACCAGACCTTTCTCCATCAATTAGGAATCTGATGCCGTCACTAAACACATTCCTTAAATTGTAGCCATTTTTTGAGTGTTTATTTTTTGGTGTCTAATCCGCATATATATCACCATTGCTCTTGATTTTCTTGACTGTATATTTCTTAAATGTCAACATATACACGTGTGATTTAGTTTACGAAGAATTTTCAATGCCGAGAACCTTGATCAGAGAGTAAAAAACGCGTAAGGTTCACAATGGTGTAAAACTAAAATGGGATATACCGGGATAGGATTCGAGTTATGGGAACAAGGGCAAAACCAACCACCCAAGAATGGAATCGTCGAGCGAAAACACTTGACAAACTCCTGGAAGCAGCTTTTCTTGCCACTAGACCATTCTCCATCAATTAGGAATCTGATGCCATCACTAAATGTTGGATCATTGTGCGACCTATACGAGTCGTTCAGAAGAGTTTTAATCTATATCAAAGGCGGAATACGATGATACAGACTTGATTCACGCTTATAATCACTTGTATATTGATTTCACAGCTTTACAAATCAGTTGACAGTTTGGCAGCACCTCGGCTCTGAAATTCGAATCGTTACAAATGACAAACCATGCTCCACTATATATAGAGAACCCATTTCGTACAAAATGACCATGACTCATTTCGTGCGAAATGGCCTTGTCCATTTCGTGCGAAATGGCCAAATAACATACAAACCCTAATTTCTAGCCTATTGAGCACTGGTTTGACCTATCTAGATACAAGACTCGATATAAGACAAAGTTAACAGACATATACACCAACAGACTCCCCCTTGGATGTTTACGAAGTCTTTGGCATCGAATCTTCCGTAATCTTCAGTCTTGATCTATCTTCTCACTCTTTCCAAAAATTTGACATTGTAAACATCCTTCAATCCCTTTCTTTCTCAGTCTTCAAACTCACCTTTGAATGTTGATCCAGAATTTTGACTCCCCCTTTCGATAAGCTGGAACTCGTATTCTGGTTCAAACTTTACACAGACTTAGCTATGGGGATCTTGCTTTGCTGCTTTCACAAAACCTATTTCCTGCTTTTCAAGAATTTGACATTATAATCTATTGACATTTTAACATCTTTTCTCATTTTTATCAGTTTTAATAATCCACTTAAGTATCTAGGTCCAAGTTAATGACCCTGGGTACTTAATTTGTCTACCAAGTCCAACTTAATGACCTTGGATGACCCGAAGCAAAGCACACTGACGTTTTGATCAAACTTTTTCAAAAATTTTTCTGAAAATTACAAGTTTCAATTTAATGAACTTGTTTTGACTTTTCATGTTCACAGGTTTAATCATGATAAGCTCCCAACTCTTCTATCCAGCTCAGAAACTTCCTGCATCTTCCTCAAACTGTGAGTCTGAAGACCAGCTTTCCACTTTGGTTTGTCGGAAAAAATAAAGCAGAAATGTAAAATCTTTTTGCATTTTGAATAAAGTTTCTAGACTAGAAAGCTAAACAGAAATGAAATGCAATAAAAGTAAACTATTTACAAATAAATTTTTGGTGAGCATGTTAGGGAATCATATCAGCTACTGACAAGTCACAAGTACCGTTAAGCTTTGATTTCATATTAATAATTAAACAATTCGCTTAGATTGCCAATATACTAATCCTCTTAAATTCTCACACAAATTTCAATCTGTTCAGGATACGAATTTAGTGTTTTAGAGGCTTAGCTTATACGCGTGTACCACCTCAGAATATACTCCCGTATCCAGACTACTATATTCAGTCATACAGGTGAGTGCACGCGAGTAATATCTGTAAGGGGTTAAATGTTGAGGCCATGAGAGCTCAGGCTATTGCTTCCGCAAAATCAGAGAGATGATGGCTCAACTTTAGGTGGGTCCCCTTTGGGGATCTTCTTTACAACAACACATGATTAACATTTTTCAATGTTTCATCATTTTTTATGCTGAGGGCGGGCTTTATGATTAAAGCTATGCAAAGTATTATATGAGGACTAGGCTATTGCTCCCGCAAAATCACAAGTCCAGGTATAATACCCCAGATATTACCACGTACAAAGACCTAGTATGTCAGAAATAGAGCCTTTCAAACAGGATTTCAGGGGTTACCTATATATCCGAGAGATGTTCCCCACGTAATAAGCAAGTGATTATTTAGGTTTATATCCCGAACAAACTTACTAAATGTGTAAAAACCTATCAGCATATCATCAGCGAGACTGTTTAACACTTTTAAATATTACATTTCTTTAGCATACCGTAACTGTCAAGCTGATGTACTATCATTTTCCCTTTATACACAAGCTATTTTTTCCAGTTTTCTATTGTTTTTGGATTTTGAAATATCTCATGTTTTTGGTTTTTTTTAAAATTTTAACTGTTTTTGTATTTTCTGAAAATATTAACCTACCTCCCCCTAAATACCAAAACAAGTAAAAAATCGACAAACCATTACAGATTGCTTTTTAACATCATCTACAGTGGTACCTTCATCTATGCCAAGAATTTCCTCCAACACCGATAAAAGCTTCATACCATTCAATTTTAGAAGATATTGAAAACGAGTTTTATCAAACGCTTTGGTATGTAAATCAGCTTTTTGTTCGTCAGTGTGGATTTTCTCAATTCGTATCAACTTCTTCTCGAAACAATCTCGGATGAAGTGATAACGAATTTCAATGTGTTTCGTTTTAGCAGATACATATTCGGCTCCACATGTGGATAAAGCGACAGAGGTCTGCTTCTTACATTGCCAGGTGACCAATCGTGGTCCGAAAAACTGACATCCCGCTGTTGTTGATTTAGCGTTAACTTTGCAACATCCGAAGTCGGAGTCAGAATACCCTTTAAGCATGAAATCGCCTTCTTTTGGATACCACAACCCCAATGATGGAGTTCCTTTCAGGTAGCGCAATATCCGTTTCACAATCACCATATGCGAAGCTCTGGGGCTTGACTGAAACCGCGCTGCGAGGCAGGTTGGATACATGATATCGGGTCTTGAAGCTGTCAAGTACATCAGCGAACCGATCATGGAGCGATATAACGTTTCATCTACCTTTTCTCCGGTGAGATCAGGGTTTATCCCATGGTTCGTCGCTAATGGGGTGGAAGCTGGAGTAGTCCCGGACATCCCAAATTTCTCTAAGATATCATGAACATACTTCGTCTGATGTATGAAAATTCCCTCGGGTAGTTGATCAACCTGAAGCCCCAAGAAGAACTTCATCTCACCCATCGATGACATTTCAAACTTTTGCTTCATAACTCTTTCAAAATCTTTGCATAGATCTACATTTGTTGACCCAAATATGATGTCATCCACGTATATCTGAACTATCAGAAGATGTCCGTCGACTTCTTTGGTGAAGAGAGTGGCATCCACTTTTCCACGGATGAAGCTGTTGGCAAACAAATGTTGAGACAATGTCTCGTACCAAGCTCTCGGGGCCTGGTGTAAACCATACAGCGCTTTGTCCAGTAAATAGACCTTGTCTTTGTGGATTGGGTCGGTGAAGCCCGGTGGCTGTCCGACATATACCTCCTCTTTTACCTTCCCATAGAGAAAAGCCGATTTAACATCTAGCTGAAAAACTTTAAATCCTTTCCAAGATGCAAATGCTAGGAAGATTCTGATCGCTTCAAGTCTAGCAACGGGAGCATATACTTCGGTGAAATCTATACCCTCCTGCTGACTAAAGCCCTGGACTACAAGTCGAGCTTTGTTATGAATAATAACCCCTCGATCATCCCTCTTGCACTTAAACACCCACTTGGTATTTATCTTCCTGTGACCATCAGGCAAGTCTACCAATTTCCACACTCCCAACTTCTCAAACTGACTCAGCTCCTCCTGCATCGCGTTGACCCAAGAATCTTCGGTTAATGCTTCCTTATATGTTCTCGGCTCAATCTGCGAAATAAAACAACTAAGTGAAAATTCAGTTTGTAACGGAGCAACTGTAGAATAAAAACAAGTAAGGCCTTGGTCAACTTGTCATCTTGTGCGGACGCCTGATTGCAATTCTCCAATAATCAGCTCTTCTGGATGGTACGAAAGAGTTCTTGGCATCACCTCGCCTGGAACATCTACCTCGCCTTCCAAATTTGTGATATTCTGATTTGCACCTTGTTCACTGACTAGAATTGTTTGACTTGAAATCTGGATCTGCTCCCCCTCAGAATCTGAATCACCATGATCAAATATTGGTCTACCATCAGATTCTAGATTATCGTTTACTGCCGTCTGATTGTCAGGAGCATGTTCACGTTCTGAAGATGATGGAGTTTGCTGAATATCATCATGTTCTCCAGCATTACTTGGACCAGCTTCATCATCGTTCAAAGCTTGTCGTTGACGACTATAAGGCTCTTCTGGGAACCTCTCTTGTGATTCTTCATATTCCCTCAGAATATCTAACTCGTCAAAGAAATCTGGTTCTTCTTCTATGTCGAATGAATCCCATAGAGTATCGTAAATCAAATGCCATGAGTCACCGGGATTCTGAGGTGGCATCGTATAACCTTGACACTCAACATTATGTGCTTCGATGATCCGCTTCAAGCTTGGAAGAAAGACTCTTTTCAATGGACTTGCATAACCCATAAAAATTCCTTCGATGCTCTTTGGACCAAATTTACCATAAGGTTCTAGAACTGTGCAGGGAGACCCGAACGGTTCCAGATACTTTAGGTTAGGTTTGCGGTTGTTGATCATCTCAAAACATGTCTTGTTGAATTTCTTTACTGTAAGAACCCGGTTGAGTGTATAGCAAGCGGCTGACACTGCTTCTGCCCAAAAGTTGACTGGTAATTTCGAATCAGCAAGCATCGTCCTAGCCGTTTCAATTAGCGTCCTGTTTTTTCTTTCTGCTACTCCATTTTGTTGCGGAGTGTAAGGAGCACTAAATTCTTGCAAAATACCTCTCTCATCACAATACTCTTCCATTTTGTTGTTCTTAAACTCTGTACCGTTGTCACTCCCGATTCTTCTGATTCGGGTTTGGTACAAGTTTTCAATTTTTCTGAACAACGTCATCAAACTTTCGAATGTCTCATCCTTTGTCTTCAGAAATGATACCCACGAAAATCTCAAGTAGTCATCTGTAACTACTAGACAGGAGAGATCACCAGTTATGCTTTTGACGTTCACTGGACCAAAAAGATCCATATGAAGTCTCTCTAACGGTCTCGAGACTGAGTTGACCTTCTTTTGAGGGTGTGATTTCTTCTTTTGCTTGCCTTTAATACAACTAATGCACTCCCCATCAAGATGGACACCTTTCAAATGAACACCAGTTACTAAATCATTATGCACCAGGTGATTCATTTTTCGCAGGTGAATATGTCCCATCTTTCGATGCCATAACTGTGATTCTTTTTCCGTTGCTCTTGACATGAAGCAATGAGCCTGACCCGTGGTAGTAGTGGCTACACTCATGTCCAACACGTACAGATCATTGACTCTAGGTGCTCTCATGATAACCCACTCTTCAGGAACAACAAACCCTGGTTTCAAAATCAAACATTCCTTATCCGTAAAGTGCGTTGTATACATACGATCACAGATCTGAGCGATGCTCAGAAGATTGTTTTCAAGCTCGGCGATGTAGTTTACTCTTTCAAACGTAACAATACCATTAGATAGAGTTCCTTCACCAACTATTCGACCACCTTGATTGCCTGCAAATCCCACATATCCTCCATTAAACCCTCGAACATCGTACAGTATGGTTTTCTTCCCCGTCATGTGCCGAGAAGCTCCACTATCCATAATCCAACGTGAAACGGATCTTGGAAGCTCCTACACATATTACAAACACTTAGTTAGATTTTGATGCCACCCAAGCCTCTTTTGACTCAGGTAGCTTGACTTTGAGGTGAGTTTTTGCAGTGTAAAGTGGCGGAAAATTTTTGTCATTCATCTTTAAGCTCTCTACAGACCCAATCTCAACCTCTTTGTATATCAAGAAATCATTTTTAGGAGGTTGACCAGATGATTGGTCTTTCTTTGTTACGTCTATCTTCTCAGAAGTAGTAGACTTTTGTTTTTCAAGTTTCTCATAGTAATCCAAAGGTACATACATCTTCTTAGTAGAAGACGATGATTTTGCAGTCTCAGACACCTTTGGTTTTGGAGAACTTGTTTTCTTTACTTCAGATTTTGGCTTCCAAGTTTGTTGAGACGAAGCAACCCGTTTGTAAAATTTATCAGTTTTAGTTACCACATTCTTTACGGGTTCAGTTTTGGATTTTGTGTTTTCATTTTTCAAAACTTTCTTCTCAACAACCATTGGAGCTTTGCCTTTTGCGTCAACTTTCTTTTTCTGACTCTCAACAACTTCAGACTTAGGCTTTAAGTTGGTGCACTTTCGTGCAATGTGTCCAACTTTGTTGCACTTGAAGCATGTACGGGTATCAACTTCCCGACTTTTGCCTTCGGTCTGAGGCTGTGAGGCCTTGTTCTCAAAGAATTCCTCATTGGTTTTCGAAAAAATCTCAGATTCTTGCTCAGAATGAGAACTCGAGCTTTTGACAAACACCTTTTTCTCAACAAACTTCTTGTTTTGAAAGAACCTTCTTTGATGATTCTTATCACCCTGATAACCACCCGACCATCTATTTTGGTAGTTGTTAGAAAAACTTGGCGGTACAACAGGTTTTTTGTAGTAAGCTTTATCTTTTTCAAAATTTAATTGCCTTTTGGAACGTTTCAAACCTTCGATCTCAGATACATCAATCTCAACAAGTTTAAACACATTTTTCAATTTATCCACATTCACATTATCCAACGGAAACTCAAGATCCGAATACAACTTATCCGATCCCGACATCTTGTACATCACAAGATTAGGTTCTTCACTTAAGTTGTTTTTGGATATTGATTTCGGAATATATTTGTCCAAAAAACATTCTTCATTCTCAGTTGAGTCACTTTCAGATTTCAAAACATTTTCAACCATACTTTTAACAACTTCGGACTGAACACTGTCTTCATCAGATGATGAAGTAAATGTGACGTCAATTGATTCTGGAAGTTTAACCTCATGTGTTTCATCATCATTAACCAACCCGGACTTTTTCTTTGAAAAATTATTTAGTACTGGCGGTGGAACCTGATGATACCCAACCCCAGTTCCATCCGAGTAAATATCTTCGCCCGCTTTGTTCTTCCCAATTGGTTTAGGAACGATATGTTGAAGAACAAAACATGCGGAGTTGTAAATGTTGAGTTTCAGATTTATGCGTTCATTTTCAATCTTAGCTTCCTGAAACTGAAGCTTTAGATTAGAAATCTCATCCAACTATTGATTGATTTGCCTCTCTTTCGACTGAAGTACTCCTGACAGTTGGAGATTTTCTTTGATTGTTTTATCATTTCTTTCATCAGAATCTTTTATCGTTCTTTTTAGCTTCTCGTGATTTTCTGAACGTTGACGGTTTTCAAGAATTAACTTTTCATTTTCTTTCCTGATTCGTTCTACATCAATTTTATCATTTTCAAGTTTATTAGTTAATTCTTTTATTCGATCATTTGAAGCTTTTACCAATTTATCACAACTTAAGATCTAATTTTCAACTTCTCTGACTATTTCTGTCAGTTCTTCAGTCTTTTTACCACTGAGGTAAGCATGTGTACTACAAACCTTGCAGTCTTTCATGCAATTTTTGTAGTCACTTTCACTTTTGGCTTTATCAGTCTTACCTGACTCATTTGTGGAATCATTATAACTGACCTTGCTCTTTGACTCAGAACTGGACTTAGAGTCTACCTCTAACTCTTTTGCTGCAAGAACTTTATCAGCCATTTTCTTCAAATTTTCTGCTGTGAACTCTTTCGTCGTGTCGATTATCCCATCATCGATCTTTTTCGACTTTAGCTCCTTTTCTTTTTCTCCTTCTTCACTTCCCCACCACATTCTTTGTCTTGCTTCTTCCTCTTCTGCTATTTGCTCAATCAGAGTCTCGACAAGAAATGTTGACGGTTCCACAAGTATATTTCCCTTAGGATCCAAATAGCATTTTTTGTCAGCGTCCCATCTCTTCGCGCTTTTTGCCTCTTTCCATGCACGATAATGTTTGTCTTTCATCATTTGAGCTAACATCTTCCTATTGACATATTTTACTTCTTCTGTTCGTGTATCTTTGAAAGGAACAATGTTTGCCATGAAGGCATAACCCACTGCATCTTCTTCTGGTAACAAATCACTCCAATCAAATCCCTCATCATCATGAATAACGACTAATGCTCTTGATTTTTCTTTGGGATTTTCTTCTATTTGTTTCATTCGTGGAGGTTCGGATTTGTTTTGATGATAGATGGCTCTTTTATAATAATCTTCTCGGAATGGGTTGGCAGTTTCATCAGCAGCTGCATTTCGACATTCTCTTTTAAAATGCCCCTTTTGTTTGCATTTAAAGCATGTGACCTTCGATTTATCAAATCCTAGCTTTGTTGAAGGTCCGCTAATGGAGTCTCTGCCTGTTATCTCCATGAATCTCTAAGCTCGTCTGACCGCACTTGCCATACACCATTCTAATATCAATCAGCTCCATCTCTTCAGGGTCGATTTGATCATAATCTTCCTTGGTGAGGTTGGTGTTACCGATCTTTCCAGCAACAAGGCTCTCATATGATTCTAAGACAGATGCCAAAAACACAATTTGTTGCTTGGCTGCTTCTTCGCTGAAGTTTTGTGCATTGTTGAGATCTACAGCAATATTGCACTGTAACATGTTTTTCGGTACAGACTGTGATTGTTGTGTTGGAGCAGTTGAAGATGAGCCTCCGTGATAACCACTCCTTTGACTTTCTTGATTTGGCATGTTTGAGTTTTCTGCTGAGAATGCAGTCTTTGGTGACACAGTTTTTGGGATCATACTTCCTCGATAATATAAGTCAACATTTTGTTGATACGAGGAGTTATTGACTTTGTTCGTTTTTCTAATCTCCAATTCATGACTCTCCAACCTTTCAATTAGCAAATCAACTGTCAGGTCAGCCGACTTCACTGTGTTCTTCAACATTAAAGCAAAATACTGCCAATCTTTCTCATCAGGCAGTGAATCAAACAATTTGTCAACCAATTGTTCCTGAGTATACACAATTCCATATCTTGCAAGTTCCAACTTTAAGTGACCAAATCTTTCTATCATCTTTGATACAGACTCATTTTTCAAACATCCAAACAGATCGAATTCTTTTCTCAACAATTTTTTCTTGTTTTTAATAATCTCAGAACCACCTACACACTTTATCTTTAATTTCTCCCATAAATCTCTGGAATCTTTGTAGTCAATTAATGATATAATGTCATCCCTCACTGATTGATGTAGTAAAGCGATGCATTTCTGTTCTGCAATGAACCTATCTTGTTCAGTATCAGCTAAGTTCTCATAATAAGTTCTTCCAATGTCAAAACCATTTTTCAAACTCTTCCAACTTAGGTAAGCAATGCCTGTAGCCATTCCTCAAATCTACTTGCCCATCTGTTGTAATCCTCTATGGCCATTAGCTTGGGCGGTTTATTGTAGGTGCCGTAGGCATTATCAACACTCAAAGAATCAGCAATGGTTTTCTTCGCATTCGGATTTGGAGCATTTTCATTTGTGTTGCTTGTTGTAGCATCTCCTGAACTTCCAGTGAAAGCAAAACCATCACTAAACGGATTCAGAAAATCGTCCATCTTTTAAGTACCTGAAACAATTAACAAACACTTAGACAAATTTTTGTGATTAAAACTGAAAATAACTTTCCAAACGAAATGGATTCCAAGCGAAATGGATTCCACACGAAATGAATTTCAAGCGAAATAGTCTTCAAGCGAAATGGTCTTCAAACGAAACAGCAACTTTCAAACGAAATGACGATTTCGTGCGAAACGGAGATACTTTCAAACGAAATGATAACTTGGTACGAAATGGTCAAACGAAATGACAGCTTGATGCGAAATGGGTTCAATACAGTCCAATTCGTATGAAATGGAGTCCACAATGTCTATTTCGTGCGAAATGATACGTTGATTTCGTACGGAATGATGATGACATCACACAGTCGGCCAAGATTTTGTCAAATTGATCCGATTTTACGTCGATTTTAGGTCCAATTCTTTCAAGGATTGATTAATACAATGTTTTACGTGAAATATGTGAAATTTAGCCCATTTTAACCGTTAAATCCTGATTAATTTGGAAAAATGTGAAGGAGAATGAGTAGAAAAGAGAAATTCCGGTGAAAACAAGCTGAATAGGTATAAACTCTTCCTCCTGTGCTCTGATACCACTTGTTGGATCGTTGTGAGACCTATATGAGTCGTTCAGAAGAGTTTTAATCCATATCAAAGGCGGAATATGATGATACAGACTTGATTCACGCTTATAATCACTTGTATATTGATTTCACAGCTTTACAAATCAGTTAACAGTTTGGCAGCACCTCGGGTCTGAAATTCGAATCGTTACAAATGACAAACCATGCTCCACTATATATAGAGAACCCATTTCGTACGAAATGACCATGACTCATTTCAGGCGAAATGACTTTGTCTCATTTCGTGCGAAATGGCCTTGTCCATTTCGTACGAAATGGCCAAATAACATACAAACCCTAATTTCTAGCCTATTGAGCACTGGTTTGACCTATCTAGATCCAAGACTCGATATAAGACAAAGTTATCAGACATATACACCAACACTAAACACATTTCTTAAATCGTAACCATTTTTTAAGTGTTTATTTTTTGGTGTCTAATCCGCATATATATCACCATTGCTCTTGATTTTCTTGACTGTATATCTCTTAAATGTCAACATATACACGTGTGATTTAGTTTTCGAAAAATTTTTAATGCCAAGAACCTCGATCAGAGAGTAAAAAAGGCGTAAGGTTCACAGTGGTGTAAAACTAAAATGGGATATATCGGGCTAGGATTCGAGTTACAGGAACAAGGGCCAAACCAACCACCCAAGAATGGAATCGTCGAGCGAAAACAATTGACAACCTCCTGGAAGCAGCTTTTCTTGCCACCAGACCTTTCTCCATCATTTAGGAATCTGATGCCGTCACTAAACACATTCCTTAAATCGTAACCATTTTTTAAGTGTTTATTTTTTGGTGTCTAATCCGCATATATATAACCATTGCTCTTGATTTTCTTGACTGTATATCTCTTAAATATCAACATATACACGTGTGATTTAGTTTACGAAGAATTTTCAATGTCAAGAACCTCGATCAGAGAGTAAAAAAGGCGTAGGGTTCACAGTGGTGTAAAACTAAAATGAGATATACCGGGCTAGGATTCGAGTTACAGGAACAAGGGCTAAACCAACCACCCAAGAATGGAATCGTCGAGCGAAAACAATTGAAAACCTTTTGGAAGCAGCTTTTCTTGCCACCAAACATTTCTCCATCAATTACGAATCTGATGCCGTCACTCTACACATTCCTTAAATTGTAGCCATTTTTTGAGTGTTTAATTTTTGGTGTCTTATCCGCATATATATCACCATTGCTTTTGATTTTCTTGACTGTATATCTCTTAAATGTCAACATATACACGTGTGATTTACTTTACGAAGATTTTTCAATGCCGAGAACCTCGATCAGAGAGTAAAAAAGGCGTCAGGTTCACAATGGTGTAAAACTAAAACGGGATATACCGGGCTAGGATTCGAGTTACAGGAACAAGGGCCAAACCAACCACCCAAGAATGGAATCGTCGAGCGAAAACACTTGACAACCTTCTGGAAGCAGCTTTTCTTGCCACCGGACCTTTCTTTATTAATTAGGAATCTGATGCCGTCACTAAACACATTTCTTAAATTGTAGCCATTTTTTGAGTGTTTATTTTGTGTTGTCTAATCCGCATATATATCACTGTTGCTCTTGATTTTCTTGACTGTATATCCCTTAAAAGAGAACATATACATGTGTGATTTAGTTTACGAAGATTTTTCAATGCTGAGAACCTCGATCAGAGAGTAAAAAAGGCGTAAGGTTCACAATGGTGTAAAACTAAAATGGGATATACCGGGCTAGGATTCGAGTTACAGGAACAAGGGCCAAACCAACCACCCAGGAATGGAATCGACGAGCGAAAACACTTGACAACCTATTGGAAGCAGCTTTTCTTGCCACCAGACCTTTCTCCATCAATTAGGAATCTGATGCCGTCACTAAACACATTTCTTAAATCGTAACCATTTTTTAAGTGTTTATTTTTTCGTGTCTAATCCGCATATATATAACCATTGCTCTTGATTTTCTTGATTGTATATCTCTTAAATGTCAACATATACACGCGTGATTTAGTTTTCGAAAAATTTTCAATGCCAAGAACCTCGATCAGAGAGTAAAAAAGGCGTAAGGTTCACAGTGGTGTAAAACTAAAATGGGATATATCGGGCTAGGATTCGAGTTACAGGAACAAGGGCCAAACCAACCACCCAAGAATGGAATCGTCGAGCGAAAACAATTGACACCCTTTTAGAAGCAGCTTTTCTTGCCACCAAACCTTCCTCCATCAATTAGGAATCTGACGCCGCCACTAAACACATTCCTTAAATCGTAACCATTTTTAAGTGTTTATTTTTTGGTGTCTAATCCGCATATATATAACCATTGCTCTTGATTTTCTTGACTGTATATCTCTTAAATGTCAACATATACACGTGTGATTTAGTTTTCGAAGAATTTTCAATGTCAAGAACCTCGATCAGAGAGTAAAAAAGGCGTAAGGTTCACAGTGGTGTAAAAATAAAACGGGATATACCGGGCTAGGATTCGAGTTACAAGAACAAGGGCCAAACCAACCACCCAAGAATGGAATCGTCAAGCGAAAACAATTGACAACCTTTTGGAAGCAGCTTTTCTTGCCACCAGACATTTCTCCATCAATGACGTATCTGATGCCGTCACTCTACACATTCCTTAAATTGTAGCCATTTTTTGAGTGTTTATTTTTTGGTGTCTTATCCGCATATATATCACCATTGCTCTTGATTTTCTTGACTGTATATCTCTTAAATGTCAACATATACACGTGTGATTTAGTTTACGAAGATTTTTCAACGCCGAGAACCTCGATCAAAGAGTAAAAAAGGCGTCAGGTTCACATTGGTGTAAAACTAAAACGGGATATACCGGGCTAGGATTCGAGTTACAGGAAGAAGGGCCAAACCAACCACCCAAGAATGGAATCGTCGAGCGAAAACACTTGACAACCTCCTGGAAGCAGCTTTTCATGCCACCAGACCTTTCTCCATCAATTAGGAATCTGATGCCGTCACTAAACACATTCCTTAAATTGTAGCCATTTTTTGAGTGTTTATTTTTTGGTGTCTAATCCGCATATATATCACTGTTGCTCTTGATTTTCCTGATTGTATATCTCTTAAATGTCAACATATACATGTGTGATTTAGTTTACAAAGAATTTTCAATGCCGAGAACCTCGATTAGAGAGTAAAAAGGGCGTAAGGTTCACAATGGTGTAAAACTAAAACGGGATATACCGGGTTAGGATTCGAGTTACAGGAACAAGGGCCAAACCAACCACCCAAGAATGGAATCGTCGAGTGAAAACACTTGACAACCTCCTGGAAGCAGCTTTTCTTGCCTCCAGACCTTTCTCTATTAATTAGGAATCTGATGCCGTCACTAAACACATTCCTTAAATCGTAACCATTTTTTAAGTGTTTATTTTTTGGTGTCTAATCCGCATATATATCACCATTGCTCTTGATTTTCTTCACTGTATATCTCTTAAATGTCAACATATACACGTTTTGTTTAATTTACGAAGATTTTTCAATGCCGAGAACCTCGATCAGAGAGTAAAAAAGGCGTAAGGTTCACAATGGTGTAAAATTAAAATTGGATATACCGGGGCTAGGATTCGAGTTACAGGAACAAGGGCCAAACGAACCACCCAAGAATGGAATAGTCGAGCGAAAACACTTGTCAACCTCCTTGAAGCATCTTTTCTTACCACCAGACATTTCTCCATCAATTACGAATCTGATGCCGTCACTATACACATTCCTTAAATTGTAGCCATTTTTTCAGTGTCTATTTTTTGGTGTCTAATCCTGATATATATCACCATTGCTCTTGATTTTCTTGACTGTATATCTCTTAAATGTCACCATATACACGTGTGATTTAGTTTACGAAGATTTTTCAATGCCGAGAACCTCGATCAGAGAGTAAAAAAGGCGTTAGGTTCACAATGGTGTAAAACTAAAACGGGATATACCGGGCTAGGATTCGAGTTACAGGAACAAGGGCCAAACCAACCACCCAAGAATGGAATCATCGAGCGAAAACACTTGACAACCTCCTGGAAGCAACTTTTGTTGCTACCAAACCTTTCTCCATCAATTAGGAATCTGATGCCGTCACTAAACACATTCCTTAAATTGTAGCCATTTTTTAAGTGTTTATTTTTTGGTGTCTAATCCGCATATATATCACCATTGCTCTTGATTTTCTTGACTGTATATATCTTAAATGTCAACATATATTCGTGTGATTTAGTTTACGAAGATTTTTCAATGCCGAGAACCACGATCAGAGTGTAAAAAAAGGCGTAAGGTTCACAAAGGTGTTAAACGAAAATGGGATATACCGGATTAGGATTCGAGTTACAGGAACAAGGGCCAAACCAACCACCCAAGAATGGAATCGTCGAGCGAAAAGACTTGACAACCTCCTGGAAGCAGCTTTTCTTGCCACCAGACCTTTCTCCATCAATTAGGAATCTGATGCCGTCACTAAACACATTCCTTAAATTGTAGCCATTTTTTGAGTGTTTATTTTTTGGTGTCTAATCCGCAAAAATATCACCATTGCTCTTGATTTTCCTGACTGTATATCTCTTAAATGTCAACATATACACGTGTGATTTAGTTTATGAAGAATTTTCAATGCCGAGAACCACGATTAGAGAGTAAAAAGGGCGTAAGGTTCACAATGGTGTAAAACTAAAACGGGATATACCGGGTTAGGATTCGAGTTACAGGAACATGGGCCAAACCAACCACCCAAGAATGGAGTCGTCGAGCGAAAACACTTGACAACCTCCTGGAAGCAGGTTTTCTTGCCGCCAGACCTTTCTCCTTCAATTAGGAATCTGATGCCGTCACTAAACACGTTCCTTAAATTGTAGCCACTTTTTGAGTGTTTATTTTTTGGTGTCTAATCCGCATATATATCACCATTACTCTTGATTTTCTTGACTGTATAACTCTTAAATGTCAACATATACACGTGTGATTAAGTTTACGAAGATTTTTCAATGCCGAGAACCTCGTTCGGAGAGTAAAACAGGCGTAAGGTTCACAATGGTGTAAAACTAAAATCGGATATACCGCGCTAGAATTCGAGTTACGGGAACAAGGGCCAAACCAACCACCCAGGAATGGAATCGTCGAGCGAAAACACTTGACAACCTACTGGAAGCAGCTTTTCTTGCCACCAGACCTTTCTCCATCAATTAGGAATCTGATGCCGTCACTAAACACATTCCTTAAATCGTAACCATTTTTTAAGTGTTTATTTTTTGGTGTCTAATCCGCATATATATAACCATTGCTCTTGATTTTCTTGACTGTATATCTCTTAAATGTCAACATATACACGTGTGATTTAGTTATCGAAGAATTTTCAATGCCAAGAACCTCGATCAGAGAGTAAAAAAGGCGTAAGGTTCACAGTGGTGTAAAAATAAAACGGGATATACCGGGCTAGGATTCGAGTTACAAGAACAAGGGCCAAACCAACCACCCAAGAATGGAATCGTCAAGCGAAAACAATTGACAACCTTTTGGAAGCAGCTTTTCTTGCCACCAGACATTTCTCCATCAATGACGTATCTGATGCCGTCACTCTACACATTCCTTAAATTGTAGCCATTTTTTGAGTGTTTATTTTTTGGTGTCTTATCCGCATATATATCACCATTGCTCTTGATTTTCTTGACTGTATATCTCTTAAATGTCAACATATACACGTGTGATTTAGTTTACGAAGATTTTTCAACGCCGAGAACCTCGATCAAAGAGTAAAAAAGGCGTCAGGTTCACATTGGTGTAAAACTAAAACGGGATATACCGGGCTAGGATTCGAGTTACAGGAAGAAGGGCCAAACCAACCACCCAAGAATGGAATCGTCGAGCGAAAACACTTGACAACCTCCTGGAAGCAGCTTTTCATGCCACCAGACCTTTCTCCATCAATTAGGAATCTGATGCCGTCACTAAACACATTCCTTAAATTGTAGCCATTTTTTGAGTGTTTATTTTTTGGTGTCTAATCCGCATATATATCACTGTTGCTCTTGATTTTCCTGATTGTATATCTCTTAAATGTCAACATATACATGTGTGATTTAGTTTACAAAGAATTTTCAATGCCGAGAACCTCGATTAGAGAGTAAAAAGGGCGTAAGGTTCACAATGGTGTAAAACTAAAACGGGATATACCGGGTTAGGATTCGAGTTACAGGAACAAGGGCCAAACCAACCACCCAAGAATGGAATCGTCGAGTGAAAACACTTGACAACCTCCTGGAAGCAGCTTTTCTTGCCTCCAGACCTTTCTCTATTAATTAGGAATCTGATGCCGTCACTAAACACATTCCTTAAATTGTAGCCATTTTTTGAGTGTTTATTTTTTGGTGTCTAATCCGCATATATATCACTGTTGCTCTTGATTTTCTTGACTGTATATCTCTTAAATGTCAACATATACACATGTGATTTAGTTTACGAAGATTTTTCAATGCCGAGAACCTCGATCAGAGAGTAAAAAAGGCGTAAGGTTCACAATGGTGTAAAAAAATGGGATATACCGGGCTAGGATTCGAGTTACAAGAACAAGGGCCAAACCAACCACCCAAGAATGGAATCGTTGAGCGAAAACACTTGACAACCTACTTGAAGCAGCTTTTCTTGCCACCAGACCTTTCTCCATCAATTAGGAATCTGATGCCGTCACCAAACACATTCCTTAAATCGTAACCATTTTTTAAGTGTTTATTTTTTGGTGTCTAATCCGCATATATATCACCATTGCTCTTGATTTTCTTCACTGTATATCTCTTAAATGTCAACATATACACGTTTTGTTTAATTTACGAAGATTTTTCAATGCCGAGAACCTCGATCAGAGAGTAAAAAAGGCGTAAGGTTCACAATGGTGTAAAATTAAAATTGGATATACCGGGGCTAGGATTCGAGTTACAGGAACAAGGGCCAAACGAACCACCCAAGAATGGAATAGTCGAGCGAAAACACTTGTCAACCTCCTTGAAGCATCTTTTCTTACCACCAGACATTTCTCCATCAATTACGAATCTGATGCCGTCACTATACACATTCCTTAAATTGTAGCCATTTTTTCAGTGTCTATTTTTTGGTGTCTAATCCTGATATATATCACCATTGCTCTTGATTTTCTTGACTGTATATCTCTTAAATGTCACCATATACACGTGTGATTTAGTTTACGAAGATTTTTCAATGCCGAGAACCTCGATCAGAGAGTAAAAAAGGCGTTAGGTTCACAATGGTGTAAAACTAAAACGGGATATACCGGGCTAGGATTCGAGTTACAGGAACAAGGGCCAAACCAACCACCCAAGAATGGAATCATCGAGCGAAAACACTTGACAACCTCCTGGAAGCAACTTTTGTTGCTACCAAACCTTTCTCCATCAATTAGGAATCTGATGCCGTCACTAAACACATTCCTTAAATTGTAGCCATTTTTTAAGTGTTTATTTTTTGGTGTCTAATCCGCATATATATCACCATTGCTCTTGATTTTCTTGACTGTATATATCTTAAATGTCAACATATATTCGTGTGATTTAGTTTACGAAGATTTTTCAATGCCGAGAACCACGATCAGAGTGTAAAAAAAGGCGTAAGGTTCACAAAGGTGTTAAACGAAAATGGGATATACCGGATTAGGATTCGAGTTACAGGAACAAGGGCCAAACCAACCACCCAAGAATGGAATCGTCGAGCGAAAAGACTTGACAACCTCCTGGAAGCAGCTTTTCTTGCCACCAGACCTTTCTCCATCAATTAGGAATCTGATGCCGTCACTAAACACATTCCTTAAATTGTAGCCATTTTTTGAGTGTTTATTTTTTGGTGTCTAATCCGCAAAAATATCACCATTGCTCTTGATTTTCCTGACTGTATATCTCTTAAATGTCAACATATACACGTGTGATTTAGTTTATGAAGAATTTTCAATGCCGAGAACCTCGATTAGAGAGTAAAAAGGGCGTAAGGTTCACAATGGTGTAAAACTAAAACGGGATATACCGGGTTAGGATTCGAGTTACAGGAACATGGGCCAAACCAACCACCCAAGAATGGAGTCGTCGAGCGAAAACACTTGACAACCTCCTGGAAGCAGGTTTTCTTGCCGCCAGACCTTTCTCCTTCAATTAGGAATCTGATGCCGTCACTAAACACATTCCTTAAATTGTAGCCACTTTTTGAGTGTTTATTTTTTGGTGTCTAATCCGCATATATATCACCATTACTCTTGATTTTCTTGACTGTATAACTCTTAAATGTCAACATATACACGTGTGATTAAGTTTACGAAGATTTTTCAATGCCGAGAACCTCGTTCGGAGAGTAAAACAGGCGTAAGGTTCACAATGGTGTAAAACTAAAATCGGATATACCGCGCTAGAATTCGAGTTACGGGAACAAGGGCCAAACCAACCACCCAGGAATGGAATCGTCGAGCGAAAACACTTGACAACCTACTGGAAGCAGCTTTTCTTGCCACCAGACCTTTCTCCATCAATTAGGAATCTGATGCCGTCACTAAACACATTCCTTAAATCGTAACCATTTTTTAAGTGTTTATTTTTTGGTGTCTAATCCGCATATATATAACCATTGCTCTTGATTTTCTTGACTGTATATCTCTTAAATGTCAACATATACACGTGTGATTTAGTTATCGAAGAATTTTCAATGCCAAGAACCTCGATCAGAGAGTAAAAAAGGCGTAAGGTTCACAGTGGTGTAAAAATAAAACGGGATATACCGGGCTAGGATTCGAGTTACAAGAACAAGGGCCAAACCAACCACCCAAGAATGGAATCGTCAAGCGAAAACAATTGACAACCTTTTGGAAGCAGCTTTTCTTGCCACCAGACATTTCTCCATCAATGACGTATCTGATGCCGTCACTCTACACATTCCTTAAATTGTAGCCATTTTTGAGTGTTTATTTTTTGGTGTCTTATCCGCATATATATCACCATTGCTCTTGATTTTCTTGACAGTATATCTCTTAAATGTCAACATATACACGTGTGATTTAGTTTACGAAGATTTTTCAACGCCGAGAACCTCGATCAAAGAGTAAAAAAGGCGTCAGGTTCACATTGGTGTAAAACTAAAACGGGATATACCGGGCTAGGATTCGAGTTACAGGAAGAAGGGCCAAACCAACCACCCAAGAATGGAATCGTCGAGCGAAAACACTTGACAACCTCCTGGAAGCAGCTTTTCATGCCACCAGACCTTTCTCCATCAATTAGGAATCTGATGCCGTCACTAAACACATTCCTTAAATTGTAGCCATTTTTTGAGTGTTTATTTTTTGGTGTCTAATCCGCATATATATCACTGTTGCTCTTGATTTTCCTGATTGTATATCTCTTAAATGTCAACATATACATGTGTGATTTAGTTTACAAAGAATTTTCAATGCCGAGAACCTCGATTAGAGAGTAAAAAGGGCGTAAGGTTCACAATGGTGTAAAACTAAAACGGGATATACCGGGTTAGGATTCGAGTTACAGGAACAAGGGCCAAACCAACCACCCAAGAATGGAATCGTCGAGTGAAAACACTTGACAACCTCCTGGAAGCAGCTTTTCTTGCCTCCAGACCTTTCTCTATTAATTAGGAATCTGATGCCGTCACTAAACACATTCCTTAAATTGTAGCCATTTTTTGAGTGTTTATTTTTTGGTGTCTAATCCGCATATATATCACTGTTGCTCTTGATTTTCTTGACTGTATATCTCTTAAATGTCAACATATACACATGTGATTTAGTTTACGAAGATTTTTCAATGCCGAGAACCTCGATCAGAGAGTAAAAAAGGCGTAAGGTTCACAATGGTGTAAAAAAATGGGATATACCGGGCTAGGATTCGAGTTACAAGAACAAGGGCCAAACCAACCACCCAAGAATGGAATCGTTGAGCGAAAACACTTGACAACCTACTTGAAGCAGCTTTTCTTGCCACCAGACCTTTCTCCATCAATTAGGAATCTGATGCCGTCACCAAACACATTCCTTAAATCGTAACCATTTTTTAAGTGTTTATTTTTTGGTGTCTAATCCGCATATATATCACCATTGCTCTTGATTTTCTTCACTGTATATCTCTTAAATGTCAACATATACACGTTTTGTTTAATTTACGAAGATTTTTCAATGCCGAGAACCTCGATCAGAGAGTAAAAAAGGCGTAAGGTTCACAATGGTGTAAAATTAAAATTGGATATACCGGGGCTAGGATTCGAGTTACAGGAACAAGGGCCAAACGAACCACCCAAGAATGGAATAGTCGAGCGAAAACACTTGTCAACCTCCTTGAAGCATCTTTTCTTACCACCAGACATTTCTCCATCAATTACGAATCTGATGCCGTCACTATACACATTCCTTAAATTGTAGCCATTTTTTCAGTGTCTATTTTTTGGTGTCTAATCCTGATATATATCACCATTGCTCTTGATTTTCTTGACTGTATATCTCTTAAATGTCACCATATACACGTGTGATTTAGTTTACGAAGATTTTTCAATGCCGAGAACCTCGATCAGAGAGTAAAAAAGGCGTTAGGTTCACAATGGTGTAAAACTAAAACGGGATATACCGGGCTAGGATTCGAGTTACAGGAACAAGGGCCAAACCAACCACCCAAGAATGGAATCATCGAGCGAAAACACTTGACAACCTCCTGGAAGCAACTTTTGTTGCTACCAAACCTTTCTCCATCAATTAGGAATCTGATGCCGTCACTAAACACATTCCTTAAATTGTAGCCATTTTTTAAGTGTTTATTTTTTGGTGTCTAATCCGCATATATATCACCATTGCTCTTGATTTTCTTGACTGTATATATCTTAAATGTCAACATATATTCGTGTGATTTAGTTTACGAAGATTTTTCAATGCCGAGAACCACGATCAGAGTGTAAAAAAAGGCGTAAGGTTCACAAAGGTGTTAAACGAAAATGGGATATACCGGATTAGGATTCGAGTTACAGGAACAAGGGCCAAACCAACCACCCAAGAATGGAATCGTCGAGCGAAAAGACTTGACAACCTCCTGGAAGCAGCTTTTCTTGCCACCAGACCTTTCTCCATCAATTAGGAATCTGATGCCGTCACTAAACACATTCCTTAAATTGTAGCCATTTTTTGAGTGTTTATTTTTTGGTGTCTAATCCGCAAAAATATCACCATTGCTCTTGATTTTCCTGACTGTATATCTCTTAAATGTCAACATATACACGTGTGATTTAGTTTATGAAGAATTTTCAATGCCGAGAACCTCGATTAGAGAGTAAAAAGGGCGTAAGGTTCACAATGGTGTAAAACTAAAACGGGATATACCGGGTTAGGATTCGAGTTACAGGAACATGGGCCAAACCAACCACCCAAGAATGGAGTCGTCGAGCGAAAACACTTGACAACCTCCTGGAAGCAGGTTTTCTTGCCGCCAGACCTTTCTCCTTCAATTAGGAATCTGATGCCGTCACTAAACACATTCCTTAAATTGTAGCCACTTTTTGAGTGTTTATTTTTTGGTGTCTAATCCGCATATATATCACCATTACTCTTGATTTTCTTGACTGTATAACTCTTAAATGTCAACATATACACGTGTGATTAAGTTTACGAAGATTTTTCAATGCCGAGAACCTCGTTCGGAGAGTAAAACAGGCGTAAGGTTCACAATGGTGTAAAACTAAAATCGGATATACCGCGCTAGAATTCGAGTTACGGGAACAAGGGCCAAACCAACCACCCAGGAATGGAATCGTCGAGCGAAAACACTTGACAACCTACTGGAAGCAGCTTTTCTTGCCACCAGACCTTTCTCCATCAATTAGGAATCTGATGCCGTCACTAAACACATTCCTTAAATCGTAACCATTTTTTAAGTGTTTATTTTTTGGTGTCTAATCCGCATATATATAACCATTGCTCTTGATTTTCTTGACTGTATATCTCTTAAATGTCAACATATACACGTGTGATTTAGTTATCGAAGAATTTTCAATGCCAAGAACCTCGATCAGAGAGTAAAAAAGGCGTAAGGTTTACAGTGGTGTAAAACTAAAATGAGATATACCGGGCTCGGATTCGAGTTACAGGAACAAGGGCTAAACCAACCACCCAAGAATGGAATCGCCGAGCGAAAACAATTGACAACCTTTTGGAAGCAGCTTTTCTTGCCACCAAACCTTTCTCCATCAATTAGGAATCTGATGCCGTCACTAAACACATTCCTTAAATTGTAGCAATTTTTTGAGTGTTTATTTTTTGGTGACAAATCCGCATATATATCACCATTGCTCTTGATTTTCTTGACTGAATATCTCTTAAATGTCAACATATACACGTTTTGTTTAATTTACGAAGATTTTTCAATGCCGATAACCTCGATCAGAGAGTAAAAAAGTCTTAAGGATCACAATGGTGTAAAATTAAAATGGGATATACTGGGGCTAGGATTCGAGTTACAGGAACAAGGGCCAAACGAACCACCCAATAATGGAATGGTCGAGCGAAAACACTTGACAACCTCCTTGAAGCATCTTTTCTTGCCACTAGACATTTCTCCATCAATTACGAATCTGATGCCGTCACTTTACACATTCCTTAAATTGTAGCCATTTTTGTGTGTTTATTTTTTGGTGTGTAATGCGCATATATATCACCATTGCTCTTGATTTTATTGACTGTATATCTCTTAAATGTCAACATATACACGTGTGATTTAGTTTACGAAGATTTTTCAATGCCGAGAACCTCGATCTGGGAGTAAAAAAGGCGTTAGGTTCACAATGGTGTAAAACTAAAACGGGATATACCGGGCTAGGATTCGAGTTACAGGTACACGGGCCAAACCAACCACTCAAGAATGGAATCGTCGAGCGAAAACACTTGACAACCTCCTGTAAGCAACTTTTCTTGCTACCAAACCTTTCTCCATCAATTAGGAATCTGATGCCGTCACTAAACACATTCCTTAAATTGTAGCCATTTTTTAAGTGTTTATTTTTTGGTGTCTAATCCGCATATATATCACCATTGCTCTTGATTTTCTTGACTGTATATCTCTTAAATATCAACATATATTCGTGTGATTTAGTTTACGAAGATTTTTCAATGCCGAGAACCTCGATCAGAGTGTAAAAAAAGGCGTAAGGTTCACACTGTTATAAAACGAAAATGAGATATACCGGACTAGGATTCGAGTTACAGGAACAAGGGCCAAACCAACCACCCAAGAATGGAATCGTCGAGCGAAAACATTTGACAACCTCTTGGAAGCAGCTTTTCTTGCCACCAGACCTTTCTCCATCAATAGGAATCTGATGCCGTCACTAAACACATTCCTTAAATTGTAGCCATTTTTTGAGTGTTTATTTTTTGGTGTCTAATCCGCAAATATATCACCATTGCTCTTGATTTTCCTAACTGTATATCTCTTAAATGTCAACATATACACGTGTGATTTCGTTTACGAAGAATTTTCAATGCCGAGAACCTCGATTAGAGAGTAAAAAGGGCGTAAGGTTCACAATGGTGTAAAACTAAAATGGGATATACCGGGCTAGGATTCGAGTTACAGGAACATGGGCCAAACCAACCACCCAAGAATGGAATCGTCGAGCGAAAACACTTGACAACCTACTGGAAGCAGCTTTTCTTGTCACCAGACCTTTCTCCATCAATTAGGAATCTGATGCCGTCACTAAAAACATTCCTTAAAACGTAACCATTTTTTAAGTGTTTATTTTTTGGTGTCTAATCCGCATATATATCACCATTGCTCTTGATTTTCTTGACTGTATATCTCTTAAATGTCAACATATACAGGTGTGATTTAGTTTTCGAAGAATTTTAAATGCCAAGAACCTCGATCAGAGAGTAAAAAAGGCGTATGGTTCACAGTGGTGTAAAACTAAAATGGGATATACTGGGCTAGGATTCGAGTTACAGGAACAAGGGCCAAACCAACCACCAAAGAATGGAATCGTCGAGCGAAAACAATTGACAACCTCCTGGAAGCAGCTTTTCTGGCCACCAGACCTTTCTCCATCAATTAGGAATCTGATGCCGTCATTAAACACATTCCTTAAATTGTAGCCATTTTTTGAGTGTTTATTTTTTGGTGTCTAATCCGCATATATATCACCATTACTCTTGATTTTCTTGAATGTATATCTCTTAAATGTCAACATATACACGTGTGATTTAGTTTACGAAGATTTTTCAATGCCGAGAACCTCGATCAGAGAGTAAAAAAGGCGTAAGGTTCACAATGGTGTAAAATTAAATGGGATATACCGGGCTAGGATTCGAGTTACAGGAACAAGGGCCAAACCAACCACCCAAGAATGGAATCGTCGAGCGAAAACACTTGACAACCTCCTGGAAGCAGCTTTTCTTGCCACCAGACCTTTCTCCATCAATTAGGAATCTGATGCCGTCATTAAACACATTCCTTAAATTGTAGCCATTTTTTGAGTGTTTATTTTTTGGTGTCTAATCCGCATATATATCACCATTACTCTTGATTTTCTTGACTATATATCTCTTAAATGTCAACATATACACGTGTGATTTAGTTTACGAAGATTTTTCAATGCCGAGAACCTCGATCAGAGAGTAAAACAGGCGTAAGGTTCACAATGGTGTAAAACTAAAATCGGATATACCGGGCTAGAATTCGAGTTACTGGAACAAGGGCCAAACCAACCACCCAAGAATGGAATTCGTCGAGTGAAAACACTTGACAACCTCCTGGAAGCAGCTTTTCTTGCCACCAGACCATTCTCCATCAATTAGTAATCTGATGCCATCACTAAATACATTCCTTAATATGTAGCCATTTGTTGAGTGTTTATTTTTTGGTCTCTAATCCGCATATATATCACCATTGCTCTTGATTTTCTTGACTGTATATCTCTTAAATGTCAACATATACTTTTGTGATTTAGTTTATGAAGATTTATCAATGCCAAGGACCTCGATCAGAGAGTAAATAAGGCGTAAGGTTCACAATGGTGTAAAACTAAAATGGGATATACCGGGCTAGGATTCGAGTTACAGGAACAAGGGCCAAACCAACCACCCAAGAATGGAATCGTCGAGCGAAAACACTTGACAACTCCTGGAAGCACCTTTTCTTGCCACCAGACCTTTCTCAATCAATTAGGAATCTGATACCGTCACTAAACACATTCCTTAAATTGTAGCCATTTTTTGAGTGTTTATTTTTTGGTGTCTAATCCGCATATATATCACCATTGCTCTTGATTTTCTTGACTGTATATCTCTTAAATGTCAACATATACGCGTGTGATTTTGTTTACGAAGATATTTCCATGTCGAGAAACTTGATCAGAGAGTAAAAAAGGCGTAAGTTTCACAATGGGGTAAAACTAAAATGGGATATACCTGGCTAGGATTCGAGTTACAGGAACAAGGGCGAAACCAACCACCCAAGAATGGAGTCGTCAAGCAAAAACACAAGACAACCTCCTGGAAGCAGCTTTTCTTGCCAACAGACCTTTCTCCATCAATTAGGAATCTGATGCCGTCACTAAACACATTCCTTAAATTGTAGCCATTTTTGAGTGTTTATTTTTTGGTGTCTAATCCGCATATATATATCACCATTGCTCTTGATTTTCTTGACTGTATATCTCTTAAATGTCAACATATACACATGTGATTTGTTTACGAAGATTTTTCAATGCCGAGAAACTCGATCAGAGAGTAAAAAAGACGTAAGGTTCACAATGATATAAAACTAAATGGGATATACCGGGCTAGGATTCGAGTTACAGGAACAAGGGCCAAACCAACCACCTAAGAATGGAGTCGTCGAGCGAAAACACTTGACAACCTCCTGGAAGCAGCTTTTCTTACCACCAGACCTTTCTCCAGCAATTAGGAATCTGATGCCGTCGCTAAACACATTTCCTAAATTGTATCCATTTTTTCGGTGTTTATTTTTTGGTGTCTAATCCGCATATATATCATCATTGCTCTTGATTTTCTTGACTGTATATCTCTTAAATGTCAACATATACACGTGTGATTTAGTTTACGAAGATTTTTCAATGCCGAGAAACTCGATCAGAGAGTAAAAAGGCGTAAGGTTCACAATGGTGTAAAACTAAAATGAGATATACCGGACTAGGATTCGAGTTACAGGAACAAGGGCCAAACCAACACCCAAGAATGGAGTCATCGAGCGAAAACACTTGACAACCTCCTGGAAGCAGGTTTTCTTGCCACCAGACCTTTCTCCATCAATTAGGAATCTGATGCCGTCACTAAACACATTCCTTAAATTGTAGCCATTTTTTGAGTGTTTATTTTTTGGTGTCTAATCCGCATATATATCACCATTGCTCTTGATTTTATTCACTGTATATCTCTTAATTGTCAACATATACACATGTGATTTAGTTTACGAAGATTTTTCAATGCCGAGAACCTCGACCAGAGAGTAAAAAAGGCGTAAGGTTCACAATGGTGTAAAACTAAAATGGGATATACCGGGCTAAGATTCGAGTTATAGGAACATGGGCCAAACCAACTACCCAAGAATGGAGTCATCGAGCGAAAACACTTGACAACCTCCTGGAAGCAGCTTTTCTTGCCACTAGACCTTTCTCCATCAATTAGGAATCTGATGCCGTCGCAAAACACATTCCTTAAATTGTAGGCATTTTTTGGTGTCTAATCCGCATGTATATCACCATTGCTCTTGATTTTCTTGACTGTATATCATTTAAATGTCAACGTATACACGTGTGATTTAGTTTACGAAGATTTTTCAATGCCGAGAACCTCGATCAGAGAGTAAAAAAGGCGTAAGGTTCACAGTGGTGTAAAACTAAAATGGGAAATACCGGGCTAGGATTCGAGTTACAGGAACAAGGGCCATACCAACCACCCAAGAATGGAATCGTCGCGCGAAAACATTTGACAACCTCCTGGAAGCAGCTTTTCTTACCACCAGACCTTTCTCCATCAGTTAGGAATCTGATGCGGTCACTAAACACATTCCTTAAATTGTAGCCATTTTTTGAGTGTTTATTTTTTGGTGTCTAATCCGCATATATATCACCATTGCTCTTGATTTTCTTAAGAGTATATCTCCTAAATGTCAACATATACACGAGTAATTTAGTTTACGAAGAATTTTCAATGCCGAGAACCTCGATCAAAGAGTAAAAAGGCGTAAGGTTCAGAATGGTATAAAACTAAAATGAGATATACCAGGTTAGGATTCGAGTTACAGGAACAATGGCCAAACCAACAACCTAAGAATGGAATCGTCGAGCGAAAACACTTGACAACCTCCTGCAAGCAGCTTTTCATGCCACCAGACCTTTCACCATCAATTAAGAATATGATGCTGTCACTAAACACATTTCTTAAATTGTAGCCATTTTTTTAGTGTTTATTTTTTGGTATTTAATCCGCATATATATTACCATTGCTCTTGATTTTCTTGAGTGTATATCTATAAAATGTCAACATATACACGTGTGATTTAGTTTACGAAGATTTTTCAATGCCGAGAACCTCGATCAGAGAGTAGAAAAAGTGTAAGGTTCACAATGGTGGAAAACTAAAATGGGATATACCGGGCGAGGATTCGAGTTACAGGAACAAGGGCCAAACCAACCACCCAAGAATGGAATCGTCGAGCGTAAACACTTGACTACCACCTGGATGCAGCTTTTCTTGCCACCAGACCTTTCTCCATCAGTTAGGAATCTGATGCGGTCACTAAACACATTCCTTAAATTGTAGCCATTTTTTGAGTGTTTATTTTTTGGTGTCTAATCCGCATATATATCACCATTGCTCTTGATTTTCTTGACTGTATATCTCTTAAATGTCAACATATACACGTGTGATTTAGTTTACGAAGAATTTTCAATTCCAAGAACCTCGATCAGAAAGTAAAAAGGCGTAAGGTTCACAATGGTGTAAAACTAAAATGGGATATACCAGGATAGGATTCGAGTTACAGGAAAAATGGCCAAACCAACCACCTAAGAATGGAATTGTCGAGCGAAAACACTTGACAACCTCCTGCAAGCAGCTTTTCATGCCACCAGACCTTTCTCCATCAATTTAGAATCTGATGCCGTCACTAAACACATTCCTTAAATTGTAGCCATTTTTTTAGTGTTTATTTTTTGGTGTCTAATCCGCATATATATCACCAATGCTCTTGATTTTCTTGACTGTATATATATAAAATGTCAACATATACACGTGTGATTTAGTTTACGAAGATTTTTGAATGCCGAGAACCTCGATCAAAGAGTAGAAAAGGCATAAGGTTCACAATGGTGTAAAACTAAAATGGGATATATCGGGTTAGGATTCGAGTTACAGGAACAAGGGCCAAACCGACCGCCCAAGAATGGAATCGTCGAGCGAAAACACTTGACAACCTCCTGGAAGCAGCTTTTCTTGCTGCCAGACCTTTCTCTATCAGTTAGGAATCTGATGCCATCACTAAACACATTCCTTAAATTGTAGCCATTTTTGAGTGTTTATTTTTTGGTGTCTAATCCGCATATATATCACCATTGCTGTTGATTTTCTTGACTGTATATCTCTTAAATGTCAACATATACACATGTGATTTAGTTTACGAAGATTTTTCAATGCCGAGAAACTCGATCAGAGAGTAAAAAAGACGTAAGGTTCAGAATGATATAAAACTAAAATGGGATATACCGGACTAGGATTCGAGTTACAGGAACAAGGGCCAAACCAACCACCTAAGAATGGAGTCGTCGAGCGAAAACACTTGTCAACCTCCTGGAAGCAGCTTTTCTTACCACCAGACCTTTCTCCAGCAATTAGGAATCTCATGCCGTCGCTAAACACATTCCTTAAATTGTAGGCATTTTTTGAGTGTTTATTTTTTGGTGTCTAATCCGCATATATATCACCATCGCTCTTGATTTTCTTGACTGTATATCTCTTAAATGTCAACGTATACACGTGTGATTTAGTTTATGAAGATTTTTCGATGCCGAGAACCTCGATTAGAGATTAAAAAAGGCGTAAGGTTCACAATGGTGTAAAACTAAAATGGGATATACCGTGCTAGGATTCGACAGGAACATGGGCCAAACCAACCACCCAAGAATGGAATCGTCGTGCGAAAACACTTGACAACCTCCTGGAAGCAGCTTTTCTTACCACCAGACCTTTCTCCATCAATTAGGAATCTAATGCCGTCACTAAACACATTCCTTAAATTGTAGCCATTTTTTGAGTGTTTATTTTTTGGTGTCTAATCCGCATATATATCACCACTGCTCTTGATTTTTTTGACTGAATATCTCTTAAATGTCAACATATACACGTGTGATTTAGTTTACAAAGATTTTTCAATGTCGAGAACCTCGACCAGAGAGTAAAAAAGGCGTAAGGTTCACAATGGTGTAAAACTAAAATGGGATATACCAGGATAGGATTCGAGTTACAGGAAAAATGGCCAAACCAACCACCTAAGAATGGAATTGTCGAGCGAAAACACTTGACAACCTCCTGCAAGCAGCTTTTCATGCCACCAGACCTTTCTCCATCAATTTAGAATCTGATGCCGTCACTAAACACATTCCTTAAATTGTAGCCATTTTTTTAGTGTTTATTTTTTGGTGTCTAATCCGCATATATATCACCAATGCTCTTGATTTTCTTGACTGTATATATATAAAATGTCAACATATACACGTGTGATTTAGTTTACGAAGATTTTTGAATGCCGAGAACCTCGATCAAAGAGTAGAAAAGGCATAAGGTTCACAATGGTGTAAAACTAAAATGGGATATATCGGGCTAGGATTCGAGTTACAGGAACAAGGGCCAAACCAACCGCCCAAGAATGGAATCGTCGAGCGAAAACACTTGACAACCTCCTGGAAGCAGCTTTTCTTGCTGCCAGACCTTTCTCTATCAGTTAGGAATCTGATGCCATCACTAAACACATTCCTTAAATTGTAGCCATTTTTGAGTGTTTATTTTTTGGTGTCTAATCCGCATATATATCACCATTGCTGTTGATTTTCTTGACTGTATATCTCTTAAATGTCAACATATACACATGTGATTTAGTTTACGAAGATTTTTCAATGCCGAGAAACTCGATCAGAGAGTAAAAAAGACGTAAGGTTCAGAATGATATAAAACTAAAATGGGATATACCGGACTAGGATTCGAGTTACAGGAACAAGGGCCAAACCAAACACCTAAGAATGGAGTCGTCGAGCGAAAACACTTGACAACCTCCTGGAAGCAGCTTTTCTTACCACCAGACCTTTCTCCAGCAATTAGGAATCTCATGCCGTCGCTAAACACATTCCTTAAATTGTAGGCATTTTTTGAGTGTTTATTTTTTGGTGTCTAATCCGCATATATATCACCATCGCTCTTGATTTTCTTGACTGTATATCTCTTAAATGTCAACGTATACACGTGTGATTTAGTTTATGAAGATTTTTCGATGCCGAGAACCTCGATTAGAGATTAAAAAAGGCGTAAGGTTCACAATGGTGTAAAACTAAAATGGGATATACCGTGCTAGGATTCGACAGGAACATGGGCCAAACCAACCACCCAAGAATGGAATCGTCGTGCGAAAACACTTGACAACCTCCTGGAAGCAGCTTTTCTTACCACCAGACCTTTCTCCATCAATTAGGAATCTAATGCCGTCACTAAACACATTCCTTAAATTGTAGCCATTTTTTGAGTGTTTATTTTTTGGTGTCTAATCCGCATATATATCACCACTGCTCTTGATTTTTTTGACTGAATATCTCTTAAATGTCAACATATACACGTGTGATTTAGTTTACAAAGATTTTTCAATGTCGAGAACCTCGACCAGAGAGTAAAAAAGGCGTAAGGTTCACAATGGTGTAAAACTAAAATGGGATATACCGGGCTAGGATTCGAGTTACGGGAACAAGGGCTAAACCAACCACGTAAGAATGGAATCGTCGAGCGAAAACACTTGACAACTTCCTGGAAGCAGCTTTTCTTGCCACCAGACCTTTCTCCATCAATTAAGAATCTGATGCCGTCACTAAACACATTCCTTAAATTGTAGCCATTTTTTGATTGTTTATTTTTTGGTGTCTAATCCGCATATATATCACCATTGCTCTTGATTTTCTTGACTGTATATCTCTTAAATATCAACATATACAAGTGTGATTTAGTTTACGAAGGTTTTTCAATGCCGAGAACATCGATCAGAGAGTAAAAAAGGTGTCAGGTTCACAATGATGTAAAACTAAAATGGGATATACCGGGCTAGGATTCGAGTTACCGGAACAAGGGCCAAATCAACCACCCAAGAATGGAATCGTCGAGCGAAAACACTTGACAACCACCTGGAAGCAGCTTTTCTTGCCACCAGACCTTTCTCCATCAGTTAGGAATCTGGTGCGGTCACTAAACACATTCCTTAAATTGTAGCCATTTTTTGAGTGTTTATTTTTTGGTGTCTAATCCGCATATATATCACCATTGCTCTTGATTTTCTTAAGAGTATATCTCCTAAATGTCAACATATACACGAGTGATTTAGTTTACGAAGAATTTTCAATGCCGAGAACCTCGATCAAAGAGTAAAAAGGCGTAAGGTTCAGAATGGTGTAAAACTAAAATGAAATATACCAGGCTAGGATTCGAGTTACAGGAACAATGGCCAAACCAACAACCTAAGAATGGAATCGTCGAGCGAAAACACTTGACAACCTCCTGCAAGCAGCTTTTCATGCCACCAGACCTTTCACCATCAATTAAGAATATAATGCTGTCACTAAACACATTTCTTAAATTCTAGCCATTTTTTTAGTGTTTATTTTTTGGTATCTAATCCGCATATATATTACCATTGCTCTTGATTTTCTTGAGTGTATATCTATAAAATGTCAACATATACACGTGTGATTTAGTTTACGAAGATTTTTCAATGCCGAGAACCTCGATCAGAGAGTAGAAAAGGCGTAAGGTTCACAATGGTGTAAAACTAAAATGGGATATACCGGGCGAGGATTCGAGTTACAGGAACAAGGGCCAAACCAACCACCCAAGAATGGAATCGTCGAGCGTAAACACTTGACAACCACCTGGAAGCAGCTTTTCTTGCCACCAAACCTTTCTCCATCAGTTAGGAATCTGATGCGGTCACTAAACACATTCCTTAAATTGTAGCCATTTTTTGAGTGTTTATTTTTTGGTGTCTAATCCGCATATATATCACCATTGCTCTTGATTTTCTTGACTGTATATCTCTTAAATGTCAACATATACACGTGTGATTTAGTTTACGAAGAATTTTCAATTCCAAGAACCTCGATCAGAAAGTAAAAAGGCGTAAGGTTCACAATAGTGTAAAACTAAAATGGAATATACCAGGCTAGGATTCGAGTTACAGGAACAATGGCCAAACCAACCACCTAAGAATGGAATTGCCGAGCGAAAACACTTGACAACCTCCTGCAAGCAGCTTTTCATGCCACCAGACCTTTCTCCATCAATTTAGAATCTGATGCCGTCACTAAACACATTCCTAAAATTGTAGCTATTTTTTTAGTGTTTATTTTTTGGTGTCTAATCCGCATATATATCACCAATGCTCTTGATTTTCTTGACTGTATATCTATAAAATGTCAACATATACACATGTGATTTAGTTTACGAAGATTTTTGAATGCCGAGAACCTCGATCAAAGAGTAGAAAAGGCATAAGGTTCACAATGGTGTAAAACTAAAATGGGATATACCGGGCTAGGATTCGAGTTACAGGAACAAGGGCCAAACCAACCACCCAAGAATGGAATCGTCGATCGAAAACACTTGACAACCTCCTGGAAGCAGCTTTTCTTGCTACCAGACCTTTCTCTATCAGTTAGGAATCTGATGCCATCACTAAACACATTCCTTAAATTGTAGCCATTTTTTGAGTGTTTATTTTTTGGTGTCTAATCCGCATATATATCACCATTGCTCTTGATTTTCTTGACTGTATATCTCTTAAATGTCAACGTATACACGTGTGATTTAGTTTACGAAGATTTTTCGATGCCGAGAACCTCGATTAGAGATTAAAAAAGGCGTAAGGTTCACAATGGTGTAAAACTAAAATGGGATATACCGTGCTAGGATTCGAGTTACAGGAACAAGGGCCAAACCAACCACCCAAGAATGGAATCATCGAGCGAGAACACTTGAGAACCTCCTGGAAGCAGCTTTTCTTACCACCAGACCTTTCTCCATCAATTAGGAATCATATGCCGTCACTAAACACATTCCTTAAATTGTAGCCATTTTTTGCTCTTGATTTTTTTTACTGTATATCTCTTAAATGTCAACAAATACACGTGTGATTTAGTTTACAAAGATTTTTCAATGTCGAGAACCTCGACCAGAGAGTAAAAAAGGCGTAAGGTTCACAATGGTGTAAAAATAAAATGGGATATACCGGGCTAGGATTCGAGTTACAGGAACAAGGGCGAAACCAACCACGTAAGAATGGAATCGTCGAGCGAAAACACTTGACAACCTCCTGGAAGCAGCTTTTCTTGCCACTAGACCTTTCTCCATCAATTAAGAATCTGATGCCGTCGCAAAACACATTCCTTAAATTGTAGGCATTTTTTTAGTGTTTATTTTTTGGTGTCTAATCCGCATATATATCACCATTGCTCTTGATTTTCTTGACTGTATATCTCTTAAATGTCAATGTATACATGTGTGATTTAGTTTACGAAGATTTTTCAATGCCATACCAACCACCCAAGAATGGAATCGTCCAGCGAAAACACTTGACAAACTTCTGGAAGCAGCTTTTCTTGCCACCAGACCTTTCTCCATCAGTTAGGAATCTGATGCGGTCACTAAACACATTCCTTAAATTGTAGCCATTTTTTGAGTGTTTATTTTTTGGTGTCTAATCCGCAGATATATCACCACTGCTCTTGATTTTTTGACTGTATATCTCTTAAATGTCAACATATACACGTGTGATTTAGTTTACGAAGATTTTTCAATGTCGAGAACCTCGACCAGAGAGTAAAAAAGGCGTAAGGTTCACAATGGTGTAAAACTAAAATGGGATATACCGGGCTAGGATTCGTGTTACAGGAACAAGGGCTAAACCAACCACGTAAGAATGGAATCGTCGAGCGAAAACACTTGACAACTTCCTGGAAGCAGCTTTTCTTGCCACTAGACCTTTCTCCATCAATTAAGAATCTGTTGCCGTCACTAAACACATTCCTTAAATTGTAGCCATTTTTTGAGTGTTTATTTTTTGGTGTCTAATCCGCATATATATCACCATTGCTCTTGATTTTCTTGACTGTATATCTCTTAAATGTCAACATATACAAGTGTGATTTAGTTTATGAAGGTTTTTCAATGCCGAGAACATCGATCAGAGAGTAAAAAAGGTGTAAGGTTCACAATGATGTAAAACTAAAATGGGAAATACCGGGCTAGGATTCGAGTTACAGGAACAAGGGCCATACCAACCACCCAAGAATGGAATCGTCGAGTGAAAACACTTGACAAACTTCTGGAAGCAGCTTTTCTTGCCACCAGACCTTTCTCCATCAGTTAGGAATCTGATGCGGTCACTAAATACATTCCTTAAATTGTAGCCATTTTTTGAGTGTTTATTTTTTGGTGTCTAATCCGCATATATATCACCATTGCTCTTGATTTTCTTGACTGTATATCTCTTAAATGTCAACATATACACGTTTGATTTAGTTTACGAAGAATTTTTTATGCCGAGAACCTCGATCAGAGAGTAAAAAGGCGTAAGGTTCACAATGGTGTAAAACTAAAATGGGATATACCAGGCTAGGATTCGAGTTACAGGAACAATGGCCAAACCAACCACCTAAGAATGGAATCGTCGAGCGAATACACTTGACAACCTCCTGCAAGCAGCTTTTCATGCCACTAGACCTTTCTCCATCAATTAAGAATCTGATGCCGTCACTAAACACTTTCCTTAAATTGTAGCCATTTTTTA